>OV281367.1:7500000-8750000 GCA_923062675.1 Marasmarcha lunaedactyla | reverse complement strand
CGGTTTCCGTTAGTATAAGCTCTAATAAGTTGGGCTAGATTACGAGCGCACCGAGAGAATGTCGAGAATACAATATGTACTAACACAAAATAAATATATACTTCTATAAAATATAATAAAAATATATTCTTTCATAACATAGTACTTTAAACGTACACCACCCGACATAATAATCAAGCCTAGATTAACGTCTTGTCGTCGTCACAGCTGTCATTTTCGATCAATCAATCAATCAACATACATGGCTAAGATGCCGATATTAATTTACTATTCCTAATAAAATCTAAATTAAAATATAGATCTATTTCGTAGGTTACGATAATTGTGCCAAAAGCTTTATTAAAAAGTGACTTGACAGTCAAATTCTTACAGAAGCAATCTAGCCTAGAGAACAAGACAACAAACAAAAGCGACCAATTTCTTGAAGGAATGTTTAGTAAGCTTGTAATCAATAAACCTTGAGTTAATAAACTTTCTTAAACCGAACCACAAATCAGAAAAATGTTGACAATAAATGGACGGCAAGCAACTGATTAATTAGGAAACCAGTTTGTAAATGAGGAAGTAACAAAAAGAAAAGCTATTTCCAGCACCCGATAAATTACAAGGATTGACAAGATGACAGATTTGACAGTGACAGATAGATAATTAGTAACGTTTATAAACGCAAATAGAAAAGAGCAGACGTTACAGTGCGGCCATATGCATTTTAGAAAACATAATTGCGCTCCAAAGATATGTCGTTTCGTATTACCTTACTATTTTTATTGAAGAGCAATAGTTTAGCTATCCGTAAGCAATTCACTCTTAAACTAGCCCACTTTGGAAATATCACCTTTCAGATTGTAATTCGAAAACTATTTCAGTAACAACCCGCAGAATAATGCGATTGAGCTTATTTTATTTAAATTAACTATCATTCAACTTGTACATGACGCCATCAAGTAGCGTCAACTTAAATTTCTCTTTGGCTAAACTGTCATGTCAATGTTTACTATAAATATCTTTCATCAAGAATCCATAAAACCATATAAAAAACTTTCTGATGTGAGTTTAAAAAGATTACTCTGTGACGTCATCATAATCAGAAATTGTATTCTCAAAATACCTCTTACTTTCGGAAAAAAAAAGTTCTTTAAAGTATTAAAAGTATTTTACTCATCGAGTTTCTTAAGAAATGATTTATATTTCATATGTGGCAACTTGGTTGACGTGAAACTGTTAAAGGTTGTATGGTTCTCAGAGGATCATTCACACACACCTCATTTTCTTTACTTATAGTCCGACCAAGCCATCTAAGTACTGACAAAACAACACAACTAGTATCGTTTAAATGCTGCTATTTTATTATACTGTACGGTAATTTCGGAAAAACTATAAAGACCGAAGCTAATAAATTATGAAAAACGGAACGCAAATCTGTATATGACAGCCAAGTTTCACAAAAATTCCAATTTACAGACAGCTTGGTCGGACTGTAAGAATTGGGAGACGTCACTCTTCTATGAAATACAGACAAGAAAGTAGTTAGCCTATTTATTTGACATATTATTACTATTTATTATTTATTTGATATTTGACAGCATTGGAAAACGCAAGTTTTTATAATTTATTTAGAAATTATAATTTATTTTCACCCAAAAACTTTTTTGAAAATTAAAGTTTTGAGTTTAAATTTAAATTATTTAGATTGGGAAACTTAAAAACGAAGCAAAAACTTATGTTAAATTTTAAAATACCTTAATGACATTTAATAATTTTTTTTATAACAGTATGCATGTAAACGCCTTATCTATGTAGCATATAGCTAAGTTATATGTTTTATCCAAACGGCCATATATTTTTTAGTATGTTTTATAGGTTGTGATGTCAGTACTGTTTTGTATGGAGCGTTTTTCGGCGACTCGCAGCAGCTCCTTAATTGTCAAAAAAAATTGTCAAATACTTTTTATGCACAAGTAATTACTTAAGTAATTAATTAAGTAATTACACAGTCAATAACTTGTCAATCAAATACAAAATGTAAAATTTTCACAATTGATTTTGATCTCTCTTGGCATGAATATAAGGGCCGTTGACTGTACCTTTGGCGTAGAATTAAATGGAAGATAACAATATGTTTCGGATTTTAACAGCAGGGGGGCGCACCCGTCACCCCTCTGAGTAAAGGCATTTTATATTTTATGTTTCTTAAATAGATTAAATATTTATTTTTACTTGAGGTCAACACGAATGAAACTGGACTTATTTTAAGGCTTACAACATTCCGCAACTATGGAATCAATAAATAAATCAATAATTTCTTGTCTTTCTTAAAAATATAATTTTTTTTTATTAAATCCAGCTATTTTAAGTTACCTCATTACTGTACAAATTTCACAGTTGTTTACCTTTGAAGTATGTTTGAAGTAATGTCGGTTTCATTTTGTTTGTTTTTCCACATTAATACGGAATTCCTATCTTATTGCCCCTCTACACGACACAAGGAGCCCCTGTACCAAGTGTCATGTATCTTGATGCGCCTGTTTAGGCTGTGTGTTGACTTTCACTCTACGGTAGCGTTTTGATTAAGCTGATGTCGTTGCCATATCGTAGAATTGCTCATATCGTGCAATGTTCGACCTGTCATTTAGCTACGACATTATGTGGTTTGGCCAGATCAATGATAAGAAATCGTTTGTCGGGATGATACGCGCGGCTTCTTCGTGAAATGGACAAGTTTATTTGATCATGCCCTAAAATGGTTCCTTCAACTACAGGTAGTGACGCTGGAAACGATTTGGCCACGATTTCAGTTCTATGAATTCGCCACGACATTGACAATATAAATAAATTTATAACTAAGCAAATAAGCTATGAAAATATTTTTTTTATTACAGATAAAATGAACGACGACTCGAATTCAAGTGATTCAATGCCACTTATTAACTCCCTGAGACCAAGAGCGAAAAGACTTGTGAAGAGAGTGAATAAGAAATGTGAAAATAAAAGAAAACTTGGGCCGAATAAACTCGGTGAGACTTTCAACCGTCTTATGTTACATTTTCCTAGTCCATCTGATTGAATTTGTATTATTTGGGTGGATTTCGGGTGAAGATTGATTGATCAATCGAGTTTTAGCATTCGTTGACTTAAATTTTTTGATTAAAGTAAAATAGTGCAAGTTAGATAACAAGCTCTTGACCTCATAAATGGAGTCCCCGTTCAATGATTTATTCGCAATACAACTGTCACCACGCGAAACGAAATGATACGACACAAAACGATTACTCACAAACTTTATGCCGTCTTCCTCGCGCGCATCATTATTGCGTCATTCTGTCTCTTTCTCAGTTTCATTTAGATAAAGTTTCAACACTACATTTAGTTTGTGAGGATCAGATCCATTGCTTAAGTACGTTGTGTAAGAATGTCTCCGAATATTATCAAAGTTTATTTTGTTTTTGTCTCTTTTTTACTATTTGAGCCACGTGATGGTAAGCGGCATCCGCGTCCATGGACATAATTAATCGTAGGTACTTTATTTATGAACATTTATGGTGATTACACCGACTAATGTAACACTTCCCTATTTTTGTTTACAAATAACTTGATAAATACTTGGTGTTGGCAATCCCAATAGGTTATTTGACTAGTTTTCGAAAATCGTCTCACATTATTTTGTGATGCATAATGACCCTAGAATTTCTTCTTCTCATTTTTATTTATTTAATATTATTATTATTAATCGTAGACGTTATTGATTAATTATATTGTTATTTATTATCGATTAAAGATGCGTTGCTGACGGTAGGCCTGATTTAAAATTGCCTTTGTTTCCGTAATTGCATTGGCTGTTCCGTCCTTCTGATCAGACTACGACCTCACCAACGTGATTATCATGTGATTAGTATCGCCCCAGACGAGATCTCAACTTACTGTACTACTACACAATTTCTAATATAATTACTTTTCTTTTGCAGCCGTAAAAAGACCCCCAAAAAAACCTCCAGCCCCAGTAAAACTAAAAAAATCTGAAGGAAACGAACAGGAAAAGATGTCTTATGCGAATGCAGTCTCCATTATTCAGAACTCTTTCGTCTGTCCCTTCCTTAACCGGATCAGCATCTACTATTGTTACTACTGTCGCGATCAATTCACAAACCCTGTCGAATTAAGGGAACATACGATGACTCACACTCCCCAAGACCTATTCGATCTTATGTTAGAATACAAAAAGGTACCAAAAATCGATATAACGAGAATCGACTGCCGCTTATGTCCAACCAAAATAGACGACCTTGAAATTTTGAGCAACCATTTGAAAAGCGTCCATGATATCACCATATACCCTGTTAAAACAGATTTTTTGACGTTCAGGCTAACCATGCACGACTTGGCTTGTACAACTTGCGGCGAAACGTTTCCGTATTTTGACGTTTTAAAGAAACATATGATAGATCATTTTGGAAAGTACGTCTGCGATATCTGCGGCGCTTGCTTCTTAGAGCAGCCATCTTTGCGGACGCATTTGAAGACGCACAATAAAAAAGAAGTTTTCTTTCCCTGTGAAGTTTGCGGGAAGAATCTTAAGTCGAAGTACAGCAAAGAGATCCACGTGGCTACGGTGCACGAAAAAAAGGCGACGGTCAATTGTTATAAATGCGACGAGAGTTTTCTTTCGCACGCTCTAAGGAATCGCCATTTGATTGAAGCCCACGGTGATAAGCGAACTTTTCCTTG
This sequence comes from Marasmarcha lunaedactyla, assembly GCA_923062675.1. Taxonomy (NCBI): domain Eukaryota; kingdom Metazoa; phylum Arthropoda; class Insecta; order Lepidoptera; family Pterophoridae; genus Marasmarcha; species Marasmarcha lunaedactyla. The sequence continues at coordinate 8,745,278 of OV281367.1, read as the reverse complement.
TAGCTATTGTGATAAAGTCTATAATAGGCGTAAAACTCTAATGGAGCATAACAGGCGGAATCATCTTAAGATTTATCGGCACGAATGTGAGCTTTGCGAGCAGAAATTTTATTTGCCATCTCGTTTGAAGGAACACATGGCAACGCATACCGGGGAACGTAAATTTCGATGTGATTTTTGTGATAAAAGTTACCCGCGCTTGCAATCTTTGCAGGAACATTTGCGGTCTCACAGTAATGATAAAAGATTCAAATGCGCGTTGTGCAACGCTACATTTACTCAAAATGGGAGTTTGAAGAATCACATGAAAACTCACCATCATCAAGATTATGAAATTTCTATAGAATTTCCTAACTAGTCTTAAGTATTGTGGAAGTCAGATTTCAATCGTTTAAAATGTACGATTATTTTAGGCAACGTATGCGAACCAACACGTAGGGGAGATCCGCCATGAAACGGACGTTTAACTTTGGAGTATTATAAAACATCGTAGCTTAGAAACTCAAGATCTGGTCGTCGAAATTCTGAGGTAGTATATAAGTAAACACCATATTCATAGCAAATAACATTTATTTAGAGAAATTTTGCGATATTTATTGCAGTGCTCTAATGTCAGTTTCATGACACAGGAGGTAATGAATAGGATAGTAGGTATCTTGTAACGGACTAGGAAATTTAATACATCTTATCTTTCACTTAACAAAACAAACACCAATAAACTGAGATTAAAATAAAATAGCAGTTACAAAATATTACGAAAACAACAGAAAATATTCACTTATGTTCTTAATCTTATGTATGACAAATATAAGATCTTGGTTTCAAAAACACACCTTGAATAAATATTAAGACTAATGAATTACAAACTGTTTCCTTATATTATGCTTATATCCTATGAAATGAAATGAAATATTTATTTCTCAACATTGACGATTACTTGTTCTTATTGACGTCAAATAAAACATGATTCTACCACCAGTTCGAAAAAACCTTCGTGAAGAAGAACTGGCAAGAAACTTCACGGGTATATTTTTTCAAAATAAATTTATACAGCCTCTGTATGTCTATACAAAATATTCTTTTATGCATATGTTAGCTCGGCAAGTGTCCTTCCCCCCAAGTACCCAAACGACGAACCCCCTCAAACGGCACCCGTTCACGAGTTAACGCGGGATCCAGCCATCGCCCTCCTCAACCATATTAGAGGGAAGTGAGCGACCCGTAAACCTATAAATAAAGTTATCAGTCTAGACATCAAAATAATTAGTCTTTCTGTTAGCTATTGCAGTATTAATTGCAATCATTACAAAAACAACTTTGCATTCCCTTTAGGCCACATGAGTGCACATTTCTTACAAATAGCACACATAAGCCAATCACCACTACTGCTTAAATAAGCCCCATTACAAACAGTGCAATAGTCCTCATCTTTGTTGCATTTCTTAGCTGTGTCTTTAGCCTTGCATTTTCCCTTTGCCTTATAAACACATGTTGATGGCAAATGACATGGAGACCCTTCAGAAATAATAACCGAATCATTTGATTCTCGAAGTGAAAAATCTGATGACTCTGATTATGTCTGTATGGGCTTTTTAACATTTTTAGAAGTTTTTAGCTTGATCCTCTTGATTTTTTTTCTGATTGTTTTTCAATTAATGCGTCCTTCTCAGTGTTATGTCGCTGTGGGACGGCGAGGTTATTGAAATATGCCATCTGAATACGATGGCAGAGGATGTTCGTTTTATTTTTGTAGGAATCACATAGACGGACGACACGACAATTCCATTCCGATAGGTTATACAAAGACCTACTGTCTTCAAAGACAGTAGTGAGTAAATGAGTGACCGACTGATCAATATGGAATACAAACTAACACTATCTAATATCTCCCTTTTTTGACAAATAATTATAAGTTTAATTATTCTAGTCTTAAACGACGACGAAAATTATACAATTAGTAATTTAAGGTTTGGCAACACTAGACTATTGGCAATGACAATATTTGACTTGGACAGTGACGTTAACATTGTTGACTTTGACAGTTGACTTGTATTGTTTACAATTTAATTTTAGGTTAGGACCATTTTACAAACAATGAAATTAAACAGCATGTTTTTAAGACAATAATGACTTACTCTAACTTAATATTAATCTTAACATCTTAGTTTACATGTTAACCCTTAATCAAACGCAACTGTTCTTTGCGAAAAGTGAAATCTGAGAATGGTTTTTAGGTGAGTTCACCTACTCTATCAGTTCTATCCGTAGTTTTCAAAAATTGTTATGTAATTTTTTTTAGGAGTGGTTAGAGATGGGAAAAATTTACCATTATTCGTAACTGCATTGCAAAATAGCCGCCCAAGTGGGAAATTATTTCCCAATTTCCGGAAACAAAATAGATTAATTTCTCCCGGATTTCTTTTTAATTTGTAGAAATTTATTACTTACGAAGTTAATTGCCAAAATGTATTAAGATTTAAAAAAATTACGTCTGTATATTGCTTGTAAGCGTAGAGTGACCGTAGGTATTACGTACCCGGGAACGTCGCTAAGGCAGACTCACTATCCCTTCCCGCGTACTACTTATCTATGGTCGCTCTACGCGTATAAGGGATAATTTTTAAAATAAAAACAAGTGTAAAATGATATTTAATTAAAAAAATTAACAATAAAGTGAAAATCAGATATTAGGTAGTACCTACCGTGCTGAGAAAACCCATGGCAGCGCTCACCCTCCCGTCTTCTCAGGTACAGCAGGTCAGGTTAGCACCTGCTTGCATGCCTTCTCCTCTCACGGCCAGATCCCATGGAGAGCCACTTTCAGACTTCTCGCTTGTAAGCGAATTCGCCTCAAGTTTCGACTTGGGATAAATCACCACTTTGGCTCGCAAACTACGAGCCGCAAAGGGTGACTTCAAGGCGATGTGCTTCGTCGCGATCGAACACCAGGCGCTTATCGCCAACATCCAAAAATGCAATAAATTAAACTTTTAAATGGCGTCCTCCAAATTAAAACCTCGGTCCCTCATTATCGGCTACTTCAACACCGATGGTCTTAAACATCAGCGTAATGAAATTCATGAACTCCTTCGAGAATTCCAAATCGACATCTTACTTGTGCAGGAAACCTTTTTGAAACCTAGTCACAAGGACCCGAAAATAGCGAACTACAACATCGTTCGTAACGATAGGCTTACCGCCGATAAAGGTGGTACCCTCATCTATTACAAAAGGTCACTACACTGTATACCTGTCGATCCCCCACAGCTCGAGAATATCGAAGTTTCCTCTTGTAGAATAGCGATGAGCGGCCACCAGCCAATCACGCTGGCATCCATCTACCAACCACCAGATAAAGCTATACTTCAAAGTGACCTTCAGTCGCTACTCGATATGAGTCCCTCCGTAATACTAGCTGGTGACTTTAACTCGAAACATTCAGGTTGGTACTCCGTAGTTACCAACCCAAACGGCCATCGTCTCCATCACATGTTATATTCGCTAACCTGTGATGTAGTGGGTCCTCGGGAACAGACTCACTATCCCTACAACACAAATCATCGCCCCGATATTCTCGATATAGCAATCCTACAAAGTGTTACCTTAACCCTACACTCAGTAGAAGTCATCCACCAACTTACTTCGGATCACCGACCGGTAGTCATGCAGCTAGGTATCCCAAGTGACCCCGTTCCTCAAACGAGGGCACACATTGATTGGGCCAAACTAACGGAAGCCCTTAAGGCAACCGACAGCGCCGACCTGAACACCATTCCCGATTCATTGTCTTCCTTCGAGGAGACCAATGCAGCGATCGGTACTTTCACCAACCACCTTCGAACTGCTGCAATGCAATGATCGCCGCTGGATCCTGCCTGAGGATTTGAGGGAGTTGTTGAGAGCAAATAATGCAGCTATAGGGCTATAGCTAGGGCCCTACAGCGAGATGTTAAATCTCGCGTACGCGAACTGCGGTCAAACAACTGGGACGCGCTTCTTGAAGAGATTTCGTCTTCGCATCTGGCTTACTGGAACTTGGCGAAGTCTCTTAAGATGGACTCTACCGCGTCATCGATGCCTCCGCTCCTTAGGCCTCCGCCCATGACTCCCGCCTTCGATGACTCCGAAAAAGTGGAAACCTTAGCCGATAGCTTAGCCCAACAATGCACACCAAGTACAGAAAGTACCAACGCCCTCCACATAGAAACTGTGAATAGCACAGTCGAAACTAAATGCGGCAACCCACCGACAGACACCCTCCAACCGGTAACGGTGGAAGAGGTACAGACAATAATTAAAAACTTAAAACCGCGGATAGCTCCAGGTTCAGACGAAATACCAAACAGGGTTCTGAAAGCTCTCCCACTCGCACTCATACAACTGTTAGTAGTTATTTTCAATAACTTACTAACAAACTGCTCCTTTCCGCAAACGTGGAAGGAAGCGATTGTCATAGGTATTAGGAAAGCTGGAAAACTGGCTATTCTACCTCCAACCTACCGTCCTATTAGCTTGCTTAGCGTGATAGGTAAATTATACAAAAGGATCAGTTTGAACAGGCTCCGAGACGTCATCCATTCGAAGCGCCTGTTACCGGATGAACAGTTTGGCTTTAGGTCCCGTCACTCCTGCGTCCAACGGGTGCACCGCATCACGGAGCACATCTTGGAGCAAAGGAACGTAGGTCGAAAACCGATAGGCACGGGTGCGCTTTTCTTTGAAGTGGCTAAAGCCTTCGAAAAGGTCTGGCACAACGGCTTATTATATAAGCTCTTTGAACTAGGCGTGCCAGACAGCCTCGTGCACATCATACGAGACTTTCTCCACTGTCGAACCTTTCGCTAGAGATTGGAAGGTGCACTCTCCAATCCCCGTCCTGTATTAGCCGGTGTCCCACAAGGCTCGGTGCTTTCTCCAACTTTGTTTTCACTATACACTAGTGACATGCCAAGGACGGAGAAAGTAGACCTAACGCTCTTTGCAGACGACACCGCATTATACTCATCTGATAGGAATCTACGTAGGTTAACTAAAATACTTCAATCCGCAGCCAACGCATTAGGCGCTTGGTTTAGGAAATGGAGAATAGAAGTCAACCCGGAAAAAAGTGCAGCAGTGTACTTCTCTCTTTCAACCTGCTCTATGACAACCTCTAGGAAACCCTCCAAAAGATTAGGTCAGATCACCCTGTTTGGTACTCCGATCCTATGGGCTAAAAAAGTCAAATATTTAGGAATCACTTTAGATAGTGGACTAACATTCGCAGATCACACAAAACGCGTCCGGGACCGAGCCGCCTTCGTCATGGGTAGGCTGCAACCTCTAATTTGCAAGAAGAGTAAAATGTCGCTTAGAAATAAGCTTGCTTACACTTTACAAAACTTGCATCCGCCCCATCATGACATATGTCAGTGTGGCTTTCGCTCACGCCAGCACGTCGAACCTCAATCACTTGCAGGTTATTCAAAATAGGCTCTTACGCAAATGCGTCGGGGCCCCGCCCTATGTCCGCAACTTAGATCTGCACAAGGATCTCGAGCTGTCCACCATTGCCGCATTCATGAAGTTGGCGTCTAGACGATACTTCGATAATCCTCCCCACCATCCCAACCCGCTGGTCAATAAGTCATCTGAATACACAGCCAACCCAGATGCGGCGGTTCGTTATAGGCGTCCGCGTAACGTCTTAACAGATCCCGACGATGATATTACAACAAGGAACGCCGGTGTTCCAGTTAGAAATAGGGCAACACGGCATTCAAATTGCCTTACTCACCGGTGGGCAAGGCTAACTTGTCGTACGCATTCCTACTGTGGTTCTTTGGCAGCAGATGATCCTTCCGAACCAGTGGTAGTTTCAATATACGACGCCCTAAGCCGAGGTCCGTACCCTCTCGGGTGCCCTCAGGCATATCGTATGTAGGAGTAGTTTAAGTTCCAGCTAAGCGCCGTCAGCGCTCAGCTACAAAATCCGGTGAAATTTAAAAGGCCCATAGGGCCTTAAAAAAAAAGGTATTAGGTAGCTGGATCAGAATGAAACGATTTAAAAGCACCCTTTGGTACATAATGCAACTTTACAGATACAACACTGTATTTTTGTTCTCTTTTCTTGAGTAACTGCATCTTTTATAAGTACTAATTTATTCTGGCAAGTGCATGCCCACGTTTAATAACCGAATCTCGTCTAGTACGCCGAAGACACCGCCTTTTCTATTTTTATGCAATACACATTGTTGTACTTGTGATTTCCTCGTTGTGCAGTTGTTTATCAGTGAACGTGCCAAACGTAATCTAAATTCTCGATGGACGTGTAAAGTAACAACATGTGTGCAGTTGTACGTAATAAATGCATTTATGATGGAAGCATCAAGAGAAAAAAAACAGTCTCATCCAAAATTTTCGGGATTTTCGACTAATCGGATATGAAGAACGAAAATGATCGAAAAGATCTACTCCGCTCATACTAAGGGTATACGGTCATATCAGGGAGATCTTTCCTGTAACTTCGGACTGTCCCAACTGCGTAAATGCCTTTCTCGTAAAGATCTTCTAAAACTATTACAACTAGTGGAAAAGTTGTCAAAAGCTATATATATTTCTATATATATATATAGTATATAATATATTTAATATATTTCTAGGCACATTATTACACAGGTTTATCACGACATTGTAGCCAAGACCTTCGTTTTCTATACCATCCCCTTTTCTGGTATATATTTCAAATGTATATAGGTACCCAGTCTTAGCGTCACAACGGGCCCATATTTTAAAACCTCGTTTAATGGGCTTTTTAGGCATGTATTGCTTTAAAGTGCTGCGACCTTTAAATTTGACCATGCACTCTACTGACTGCATTGCCGAATTGTACGACTCGTTTTTGATAAATTTTGTTTAATTCTGAGTTGAGAGGTCTTACTTTATATAATTTATCATATTGATCAGATTCTTTTGATGGTTGCAAATCATTATCATTAAGGTAAATATTTTCTGTGATTTTCTATTGGGCTACTTGGGACTATTGGGAAAACGTCCGAGATTTCTTTATTGCAATGAAATGGATCAGAAGACCAGTATAATTCCATGTCTGGAAACGGATTTAAGCCCATCATGATTAAACGCCAAGTAGGCCCTAATGTCTTCTTCAGTGACTGGTTTTCAATTACTACTATTATTCTGATGGGCATATCTGTTTGTTTGTTCCACTATGATCAGAATCAGTTTATCATTGAAAAACCTTTCAAAAACATTCAATGGTGAAGATTTGTGCGTGTAACTGCCCTTGGGTTTAAAAACCTTTTCAAAAATAGGTATATCATGAATTTTCTCGTGGTTGAGACCGGTCTCTGGATATAACATTAGGAGCTTGATTGTCCTGATTGTCTTCCAAAATGTATGAAATCATGTTTTCTCTATCATCTTGCTCATGAAACGAAATCATGTTTTCTCTTTCATCTTGCTCATGAAACGAAATATGCTTTTGAGACTCTTGTTGGTAATATTCCATAAAATTGTCCATGGCAACCAAGCCGCTGTCTTGTTCTTGAGTGCATGATTCTTGTACTTGTATTTGGTTATTACTTGTATTTTGCTCAGAAACTAAATTGATTGAAGTAGCCGTGCTAACCATAAGAGATCTTTTGATGTTGGTTACATAAAATAGACCGTAATGATTCTGATGTAGTGGATTTATTTACCTCTGAGGGTTCATTTTCCTGTGTATCGTCGTTAAGGTTATCGTCAATTCTAAATATTTGTCCAAGACGTTGCTCTATTAAGCAATCATCTGGTTGATTGAAAAAACTACCAGAAGGACTATGTATACTAGCACGGGTCATCTTCAGAATCATACTCTGGTAAATCAGGTAAGTCAGCTAAGCTTATTTATTTATTTAGTAACTTCTTCTATTTTTTTAGTAAGCGATAATTTACATTTCTTTCGGCTGTCCATTTTTTACGAATATCTGGAAATAAAGAACACAGATTTGAAAGAATTACCAAAAACTAAAAAATGCGTACTTATTTTTATCAATCAACTTTTTATTTATAGATATTTTGTAATTTCTAGTACAGTAACAAACAATGAGAAGTATTTTCCCACTTAGAAAAATCTAAAAAAATCCATCAAGGCCTCTTCAATTTACCCCGGTCTTCTTGTAATACAGTATGTATAAGGGCAATCTAGTATGCGATAATGATGCTAATTCTGTCCGAAACCCGATTAAACTAAACTATAACTAAAACTTTTCCAATTTAGTTTAATTTGGTCAAATTGCTATTCTGTTTTTGACTTCGAACTAAATTTAGTTTATGAAATGGCAGGACTAAATCTAAAGAAAAAATTATACCTTCCAAATTAATAAAAGATGTTCTCATAGAAAATATAAAATCTTTACAGTGGAATGCACAGAGTTTAAAAAATAAAAGTCAATTTATTCATTATATCTATGAGAATGACATACGTATTGCTCTTATCTGTTTAAAGCTAATAAATGCCGAAACTATAAACTCTTCCATCTTTACAACAAATTACACGTTCGTCGCGACACTTTTTTACATAGTTTAGTTTATTACACACCTCTCGACATGTGGATTAAAATTGGTCTGAAAATTCTAATTTTAGTCAAAATTTGACGTAAAATAGGCGCAACAGAATACCAAATGTGCAGCCTGAACTAAATTGAGTAACTAAAATAATTATAGTCCTGTCAAACTAAATTTTGGTCTAGTCCTCCGTTTTCTGAATAGCAAACAAGAATAAACTTAATTTAGTCCAAGTTTAGTCTAGTTAAGTTTATTTTGTGGAAACAGAATCGGCACCAATATTACATTTACGCACTTACCAGATTATTTTCTTCAGAAAATCAACAAAGCACTGACGAGAATTGATATCTTTCACAAAAATTAGCACCATGTGACTATGACATTGAATTACAATGACTGATACTGACTTTTATAAAAAGTGTTGCCAGTTATAGATTCAAAATATTACTAGGATTTTATTTCTGTATGATTTGAACTGCTTGCCAATAAAAATAAAAAAGGCAATTTGTAAATTCAGAACAAGTGGGCAATAGTTTCCCAGTATTTGATTAAGGATTAAATAGTCTTGGTGCACTAATGGGAAGACTAAAGGAAGAATGTTTTGTATGGTGAGTATGTTTTTGTTCTGAGTATGACTCTGTTTGTATTATTGTGATTTGTGTTTTGTGTTGCAGGTTCATCAGCGTTTGATGACAATGACTCTGGATACTCGGCCTGTTTGGAAGAAGAGAATAATGATGGCGAAAAAGTTGACTATTGTGTTTTCTTCGGCTTCAAGATAAGCAGTCGGTTTCTACGGAATGTTCGCTGTGGTGACTTGTTATGAAAGAGCATTGTTGAAGGGTGTTAGTAATTGTTCCTGGTATACTCAATATAAGGTGATTTTTTGAAGTACACCTTATCTCCCTTGTAAATGGAGGGCAGATCCTTAGCTCTATTAAGTACTTTATGAAGTCTAGAAAGATGTTCGCCTTTAGTGCTACATAGATGAGTGAATCATCCAGCATGACTTACTCTATCTAAGTCTTTGAAAGCTTTTTGTCATTTCAGAGTGGAAAATCTCAGGTGCAGCATTTATACCAAATTTGTACCCTGTGGGGTAATGAATGTACATAATTTAAAAGAGGCTTCATCGAGCTTTGACATGTAAAAATCATTATTTGAATCGAGAGTAGTAAAATATTTAGCTCCAGATAGACTATATTTTATTTTATCTATTGTTGGAAATTGGTAGTGAGCTCTCATGATTAAGCTTGCGAGCTGTGTATTGCACAGCAATTAGTAGTAATTACTATAGAATTACCCAATCTGTAGGCTCGTCTACTTTGGTTATGATGTGGTTATCCTCCAGCAATTGTAGCTCTTTTTTCAGGTCATCTACTAGACAAAAGGGGACACTATGACAGGCATCAATTGACGGCATGGCATCAGGCTTTAAAGTAAGTTTGCACTCAAAAATTTTCAAACAATCTATACCTTGAAAAATGTCAGAATATTCCTGAAATGTGTCAATGTCATAATTGAAATGAACTCTATGAATTCGCCTAACTAACTTTTACATATTTTGACAGGTCAAGTCTTCAATATAAAATTCTATGTTAAAAATTCTGTTGTCATAATTTATTTGGACGTTGCATTGGCCTACTGTTGGAAACTGTAAGAAAAGTTTATCACTATTGGTCATGTTTGCCTAGAGAATATAAGGATTAGAAGTGATTGAGGATAAATATAAGGAGCCTAAGTACAAGTTATCATTATGTAGTATGTTAGAATTGTCTTCTACCTCAACTTGACTAATTTTATAAAAAAAATTTAGACTTGATTGATGGCTCCGGTTGAATGGATGGCTTCTTCTACCTTCTACGGCTTCAGGCTGAATCATGAATATTATGTACTGCTTGCACATTATTTGGTCGTGACTTTGACAAGGCTTCAGTGTGTATTTTCGTATTCCGGATGGTTTTAGCTAGATTGACGGCATCATCAAAAGTTTTAGTTTTCTACGAGGATTCTTCCCTTCATGTAGTCGTTTGCCAGGTTTCGGGAAAATATGTCCTTCAGAACATCATCTGCGATTGCACATTGAAGACAAATTTTTCAGATCTGTTGCGTATACCTCAATTTTTTCGTATTGGCTTTGTTTTCGTTCGAATAGTTTATGTCTTTCGACAGATATACAGGTTCTAGACAGGAACGAGTCTTAAATCTTTTGATTAAGTTTTTATAGGTTATTTTATTCATGTCAATTTCGAATGAGCAAAAGATTTGTAGGGCTTCTGGCCCAGTCGAGTTCAATAAGATGGCGACTTTTCGTTGATCAGATTCTTGATCTAAATCATTCGCTGTCAAGTATATTGTGAAAGACATTTCGAAGGTTTTCCACGCTAAAGGCATATTAGTAAAATAAAGATTCAGTTAAAAAAATAATTACATGGAGACAAGGTGTTCCTACTTTTCTCCGCCATTATGTAGTGATAGGAATGTTTTCTCGGACCAACCTTTCGAATTATTTGTAATGATTTGTGTGATTGTCTGGGGATTTCAAAAAAAATAATAATGGCTTTTCACTTCTAACATCATGTTAGGTCGTTGTTATTGAAAGAAGACAATGGCAGAGGATGTTGGTTTTATTTTTGTAGGAACCACATAGACGGACGACACGACAATTTCATTCCGTGAGTAGTAGTGAGTGAATGAGTGACTGACTGATCAATATGGAATACAGACTAGTTAACACAATATAACACTCTGGCGTGTCAGTTATAACCGTGTTCTTCATCTTCTTGGGTTGGTTTTGAGTTTTCTTCCTAGGCAGTGCTTTTGGATATGGTGATTCGGTTCTGAGCCTGTCATTTGTCGGGTGAAGTTAGAGGAGATAGCAGTAGATGTTTCGGGAATATCGAAAGTAGGTAGTATTTCTGCTGAAGGCCCAGGAGCAGTATGTGTTGATACCACTGCATTATGGATCTCGGCTTCAGGTCTATGTGACGAAGGATGTTAAAAAATCTTCCGCAGTAACTGAATTTCTATTGAATGGATGAATACCAGTTTTCTGAAACCCTGTAATAGCATTTTCCATTGAAAATGCGGCAGTATACGCATTGTTGGCAAATTGAGCCACTTCATATATCGATACTGTCCGGGATTCGATAAAATCCATGCGTTCATGGCTTCCCTATAAAGAGTCTTCGACGAGTTGAGAGACGACTTCAATTGTTATGTGGCTAGAATGGTTATCGCTCAATACTAAACAGGGATTTTCTTCAGAAGGCTTCACATATTTCACAAAGTGAGTCATGGCCTTGTAGAAACTCTCCTCTGTTTACACCCCCGGGAAGCAGGTACTTTTGAGGCGTATAGATGCAAAAGCGCTTCTATCCACTTTCATAAATTTTTCATAAATCGACAAAAACCTGAAAAGTCTGCATGAAAACAAAATACAATTCTGTAATTAAATTGTATTGCAAGACATATTAACATAATTTCTATTTTTAAAATAACTTAGCTTAAAAAACATTCTCAAAATTATTAAAAACGTTTAAAATCTGCCTAGAGGCGCTGCTGCATCTAACTAATGGATAGAGGCGATTTAGCATTCGCCACTACGGGATAGAAGCGCTTATGCTTCTTAAATAGTCATGTGGATGATATTATGCAATAGACGTATCACTGTGATATAAAAATTTTTTTATTTTTAGATTAAATAAAAATACAGCTTAAACACAGGAGAGGCTTTTTATTTTTATATACTGAATTTGTAATTATTTATGAGGTATATTAAAACAACTTTATTTAATTAAGTTTGTGTCAAAGAAAAGTATTAATAAAAATTACACAGACATTCCCACTTCTGAACTCCCACTTCACAACTTTCTTCATCATCTGGTTCGCCGACATTTGTGTCTTCCAAAACATTTTTGTAAAATAGAAGTTCATTAGTTCCTACTGCTGTATTCCAATCTTCGCCAAAATGATTGGATAATAATTTATTGAATTCAAAGCGGAAACTTTGTTTTGAAATGGTGGTACGTCTCTGATGCCAAATTCTGATGTTGAGGATACACTTGGTTTAAGAACACTTTTAGCAACTCCTATGTCACTTTTATAATAAACTTCTCCTCTGAGAAGAAATCGTCTTGGCTTGTTCTTCAGTCTAGTTATATAGTATCTCTTTCACTCTGCAAATTTAAAGTGATATTGGCCTGGGGGTTTCATTATGTCTTTCGAATAGGCTTTCCAATCATTAACCGAATGATCCACACCTAATTTACAAACAGTACCGTGACGTTCGTTAATCTCTACATATTCAGATGGATACAAAATAACTTCTTTATTTTTAACATCTTTTTCGATATATCCGAAAATTCGATCGGCCGGCATGAATGAATGGCCCGGTACAGGAAATATAAGCTCCACAATTTTCACATTGGTTGGAGCACAATTTGTTAACCAGTAACGAATCATAGCAATCATTGTGCTATTTTTTTTCTGTGAGCCGCACCCATCTGCCAATATTTGCAACTTCTTTATGCCTGTGAAATCAGTTCCTGAAAAAAAATTGAAAACAGCTGATGCAATCTCATTCGAGGACTTGGCATGGACATTTTCAGTCCAGGTATATTAGGTCTTTACCTATGAAATTGCCGTTTTTCACGAAATAAATGAAGCGTAATTTTTTTATATATTTTTTATTTCTATTAATCAAAATAATCACCCATGCAATCAATGCATCTTTGCCAACGCATTGGTAGCTTATTGATGCCTTTCTTGAAGAAATCAGCTGGACGGGAGGCAACAAATTCTTCAAAGGCATTTTGTACTGCCTCTCGGGTATTGAATTTTTTTCCCGCCAAGAAGTTATCCAAATTCTGGAAAAAGTAGAAGTCTGTAGGCGCAAGGTCTGGTGAGTACGGCGGATGACGGAGAACTTCCAACCCTAACTCTTGTAGCTTGGAGACCGTCTGCTGTGCACTATGTGGTCGTGCAGGAGCAGTGGAGCCGAACGATTGACCAAAGCTGGTTGGAGACGTGCGAGCTTCTCCATCATTGTGTTCAGTTCTTCACAGTACACATCTGCAGTAATGCTTGTCCCGTTTGGCAAGAAGCTGTGATGAATTACACCCGCGTTAGACCACCAAACAGTGACCATCACTTTTCTAGGGGTAAGTTTTTGTTTAGGGCATTGTTAGGGTGCTGAACCAGGGTCCAACCAACTTGCTGAGCGCTTACGATTGTCAAACAGGATCCATTTCTCGTCACAAGTAACAATGCGGTTCAGAATTCCTTCATTTGTATGCCTGCTGAGCAGTGAAAGGCACGTCTACACGCGTACTTCGCGCTGGCGGTCATTGAGTTCGTGGGGTACCCATTTGTCAAGCTTTTTTACCTTGCCAATTTGACGCAAATGGACCTATATTGTTTTGATGCTAACGTCGAAAGCTGCTGCTAATTCAGCCGTGGATTGAGTTTCATCAGCTTCCACAATTGCCTTTAATTCGTCATTGTCGACCAAAGTTTTCGGACGAACACGGTTCATTTTTCAGGTCAAAATTTCCAGAACGGAAGCGTTTAAACCAATAACGGGTGGTGCGTTCGTTTGTAGTGTTCGCTCCGTAAACGTCGTTGATGTTGCGTGCCGCTTGTGCCGCTTTGCTGCCACGACGGTACTCATACTCCATAATTACCATTGATGATTACCATTATCCATGATGACGAAAAATGTTCGAATGCGTTGAAAACAAAACACTAACTATTAAACAAATGACGATTTTAGAAAAAGAATTCCATGTTTGTCAAATAAAATTAATTTGAAATTAGAATCATCAGTCAAAAAAAATATATTTTCATTTGAAATGGCCAGTACGGCAAAACGGCAGTTTCATAGGTAAAGACCTATTATATGCGCACATTTTACTTTGGAAATTTGTTTGTAGCATTACCAATTACAATTGTGAAATTGTAGATGTAAAGCTGCCTGGAATAATAAGCAGCTTGGTCAGGAACTTTAGGTAGTATTTGATTTTTTTGGCAATCAAAAGATATCGAAACCGTTTGTTGATCATATTCCCGCAAAAACGTATAAAAAAATTTAGCTTTTAACTTGTGAATTCGTAGCGCAGTCATCAACGTAACTTTTTCTTCATTTTGTGCTCTTTTAATTTTTTCAGAAAGTTCCATACATTTGGAGCAAACATCTACTCTTGGAGTTTTAAAACCAATATTATAGTTTTTGTTAAAAATGTTCCTAAAGTAACAGTGACGTACTTTAAGACTTTCATCTTCTTGTTGATTTTAATACATTTTCCATTTTTACGGATGTTTAAATCAGATGATACATATTTCCTTTCTGAAGTTGCAGACCTGCAATAGTGCGCCTCAATGCACTTAAAGGATTCAATAAATTTCATAACATTCTGCTTTTTTGCGAAATTCTTTCTTGACATCCTATCACCACCTCGATTTTCCTCTGGGATATTTCCAAATAATAAGAATTTTTTTGATATGTTACGAAGTCTGTATGCCAACATTCAAAATTTTCGAAATCGCTTGTTGACAAACTCTTATTAACTTGTATGGTTTGATATATGTACGGACATAAACCTTTGTGTAAGTTTAGATTCTGCTCGGTTTCCTACAATACGCCTTCGACGCTTTGGTGTACGAACTTTCATGTATTTCAACAAAAAGTTGTCTTGGAAGGTCTTATCTAGTTTGGCATAAAATGCTTGATGAAATTTCCTAATATCTTGGGGATTTATAGTATCACATTTTAATTTTTCACATTTCTTATGCTTGCAACTTTTAATATTCATTATATTTGGATGTTGTTTAGAAGAGTACCTGGAATAATAGTATAATATTGCATTAATTTGAATTTTTTCCTAATTTATGAAAAAAAGAATATTATTACTACAATAACAATACAATGAATACAATAATACGGATTGAATTTGTCCCGCGGATGTGTTGCATAAACCGACCGTTTTGTATGAGGCACAAAACTAACCTCTCACGTTTTTTTACGTTGCGCTTCCACTGATATTCATTACGGATCCTCTTCCTTGCCTTATTTCCTTGTACTGGAGTAATATAGATTTCCAATTTCACATAAATTTATACTTTTAAACAGCAAAAACAAAACCACACAGCAACAGAAAATAATAGCCGGACGCCATTACCCGCGTATACAAAATACTGTGTCGTGATTGGTCAGGCCGCGACAGTGGCGCTTTTGTTTCTTAATTTTTATGCAGAGGCGGTTTTGCATCTAATGTTGCAACTGTTATGAATTTTTTTAAAGGATAGAGGCGGTTTTGTGCATCGTTTTCGAAATGGAATCATAGAGAATCGGAAGTAGGTTGCCAGTTGATAAAAAAAATGTTATGAGCCAAAAATGGGATAGAAGCGCTTTTGCATCTATACGCCTCTTTTGGTGGGTTGGTCACTGTTGAACATCCAGTTTCGTCTAGGTTTGAAATCATCTGAGGTTCAAATTTTTATTTATTCAATATGTTTGCAAGATTTTTGTAGAAAATATTTACGTTTTTACGATTAACAGATGTAGCCCTGGATGGACGTGTTTTGTGGCTTACGGACTTATAGTGACTGATTTCTTTTCATAGAACCACGAAACCAATCCTTCGTCGCCTTTTGCCGCTCAATCCATTTCTCGGGTGCTACTATATGTGCAAATGCAAACTGGTAAGCAAGCTCCTTTACCTGAATTGTAGTTAGTCCATATTTCGTCGAAGATCTTTTTAAATAATCGGCAAGTGTTTCTTTTGTTGCTGGGAAAATATTCTCCTATTTCCAATATTAGTATCATGAGTGAACATAGCTGAAGACTCTTTAGCCTTGTTAACGATATCCGCCAAACATGATTGCGATATCTTATGTGCTGATACAACTGGGCGAATCGACTGGCCTTTTTTTAATACCTTTTCCACAGCAGATTCGATCGCAGCTTTCTCTGGGCGAACTGCTTTATTTGGTGGCATCTGATGAATAAACAAAACCAAATCAGGAAACTAGGAATACAGGAGTAATGAATCGGAGTAATGAATTTCAACGCGCTGGTACCTGTCCGATTCATTGCAATACTAACCTTTTATATGTGAATATGTTATAATAAAAACAACCATCACAATTTTAACTCAACATAAAATTTTAAGCCAGTTTGCAACTATACTTTTTTTTACTTGAAACAAATGAAATGAAATGAAATATTTATTTCTCAACATTGACAATTACTTGTTTTTATTGACGTCAAATAAAACATGACTCTACCTCCAGTTCGAAAAATCCTTCGTGGAGAAGAACTGGCAAGAAACTTCACGGGTATAGTTTTTTCAAAATCAATTTACAGTTACAGTCATTACAGACAAATTACAGTCATTTACAAAAGTAATGGCTGCCGGCGACTGTGGTTAATGTGGGTTCGTCTATGGTCATCAGTGCTGCCAACAGTCAAATGACATACCAATTTTCGTTCAAAAATATTATGATATGTAAATTGTCCGTTTAAAGACGCGTCCGTTTCATTGCGTACTCCCCCTAAATAGCTTGGTTACCGCTTTTGGTATTTTTGATCGATTGAAAATTGAAATTTTTATTTTATTTTAATTTAATTTGGTAATTTTTTATTTATTTAGAACAATTTTTTACTCCTTTTTTAGAACCTACAATTTTCTACTTTATAGGTATTTATTTCTGTATAATATTTTTTATTGGTTCATTTATTGATATAATGAACATAATGTGACCTGTATTTTTACACATTGTAGGTTGTTGTTAAGTAAGTACAATACTAAACTTAAATATTTTAAATATCAGGATTGCGAATAATATCAGAAATTAAGATTAGCTAATGGCAGCGCTTTGTAATTTAAATCGTCGTAGTCACTGGATCTTGTTCGGAATAGGTACATAAAAATCCTTCTGTAAAGTACGATACAATGATGTTCAGTCATTTCTTAGATTACTTTTCTAAAAAATTTTTGGATATAAATACTTAATTTTTTATACCTAATATAAATAAGTAAATAAGGACGGCATAGAAACAAACTGTAAGAACTGTGTTCTTGGGTGTTTTTAATCTACGTATAGATGCTTCGAATAATTTTAGCGCGCGGCCCTATGAGTGAGTGTAATTGTAAATACGCAATTAACTTAGTGTGGCGGCCGCCATCTTGTAAAACCGTGTTCTCTTCGCTTTGGTGTGCGTGTACTTGTCTAGTACTTATCACGCACACACAGTCGCTGTATATATACAAGCCTAACGCACTCATTGTACCACGCGCAATGATAAGAGCGATTGCCCGAAATTAATCCTTAGCTAGCAACCTCTAATGTCAGACACACAACTACCTACGTGTGTTCTCTCGGACTCCGGCATTTTGAAGCCTTTAAAAAAATAATTTTATTTATTTATTTCACAATTTATGTACACACAGTAGTTAAAGAAAGTTAAACACAGTGATTTAAAGTAAGTACAAAGGTACAGCTTATTTCTATAGAAATTTCTTACAGCAGACCTGTGAGTGGAGAGTTTAATATCAATGCAATAATAGTGTGTACTCTTAGGGTAAAATTACTTTAACGAGTAACATAAACATAATTTAAAAAATAAATAAATAAATATATATATATACATATATTATAGTACAAGTATAAGTATAAACTTATATATAAATAAACCTACAAAAGTATTAAATATATCCAGTTAAACAGACATAATTCTATACATATATCCTATAATAAATATACATAAAAATATACCTACATAATCAATAAGAAAATAAATAAATAAAGTACTTATTGTACATTACAAAAATTAAGAATCGAAAAAACAGGAGCTAACGACATTTATCTCTGTAAAGAAAAGAAGTGTTCTCGAACTCTCTTCTTAAAGACAGAGATTGATTTAGACTCACGTATGACATAAGGGAGTGAATTCCACAATCTGACTGCATGGACAGAAAAGGAGTAGGAAAAGAAATCTGTTTTATGGGCTGGCATTTGCAGGAAAGTACGCTTATGTGCTCTGCATAGCGTATACGGAGGATGAGCAAAAGAAAATCTTTCACGCAAATAAGGAGGGGCAGATGGATCATGGAGGATGTTGAAAAGGAGACAAAGGATTCTGCTGTTTCTGCGGTAGCGAATCGGAAGCCAACGGAGTCGCTTTCGATAGCTAGACACATGATCGTACTTTTTAAGTGCAAACACGTAGCGTATGGAAAGATTTTGCAAGCGTTCAAGTTTATTGAGAAGCTCCTCCGTGGCATCCAAATAGCAAGCATTGGCATAATCCAGTACAGGCTGAACCAATGTGTGGACAAGGGAAATCTTTGTCTGGAGGGGCAGGAAGCTCTGGAGAGTTTTTAACGTGTGGAAGGTGAAATGGACTTTCCGACTGATTTCACTGACATGCGCGTTCCATGATAAGTTAGAGTCCAAAATGATACCCAAGTTCTTAGCTGTATCAGTAAAGGCAATCGGAATATGGTCAGAAATAGAAATCAAAAACGTTATTTTTATATAATTTTATTTTTAAAACTTTGAAACATTTGCATCATTTATTAAAAAAATTCTATTACTTTCTTGTCTACGAAATCAATTAGGAAAATAAAAAAAATTAGAAACTCTACGTCAAATTCTCAAGACTATGCTATGAATAAAATTTATTTGAGCATTGAGAAAACGGTTCCGTAGAACAACTCTTTATTAGTAATATATTAAATATAAGTAATGAATAAAACATAACAAAAAGCAAAAGAAATGTCACAACCTGGGCTAGGTCTTTGTACACCATCCAAAATAATTTACAAAAAAAATGGTAATTATAGGAAAAATACAAATAATTTAATTTAATTAGTAGTTAGATGGTAAGAAAATAAAAAAATCAACATTATTTGTGTTCGTTTTAGCGGGCAACATTGACAATAAGTCTTTTCAATGGCGGCAGTTGTCAAGTGAAGTAAGTTCACTAAGCATAGGGAATAGACACCTCACTCACAGCACACTTCACTCAATCACATTCATAGTTGTCTGTGTTTGAGTGTTCGTTGCGCTTGATTTCTTTCTTTCGGTTTTTTTTTTAACTTTACAACTGTTAAATAAGCTAAAATACACATAACAAATCACATCAATTGTTTGGACTTAATGGCAACCAGCCATCGATACTACTCGATTCACAAAACAAAAATATGGAAGGTGACATTTTTTTCCGCCATGATGTTTTTTGTTTGTGTTGCACACTAATAATGCACAATTTTATTTCCTACCAATAAACAAAGTGTTTTAATAACAATTTAACAATCAAAAAATGTTCTAGGGATCTTAAATTATTCTTTGATAATGTGTACAAAGACCTGGCCCAGCATTTTTTCCTTGCATTTTGGGACATTTCTTTTCTTCTTAACCGTTATATTGTTATAAAATTGCAAAGATTTTTCCCGACAGCATAAACATCAATGGGGTTTTTGCACCTGAAATATAAGTACTGTGATTGTGCGTTTATTTTTTGAATTTGGATAAAGAGATATTTTCGTCTTGCGTTGATATTTCCAGGAACCCATGAACTAGGTATAGCATATATCCATTTGCGCACGTGACGTCCCTTTGAATAGTAAGAGCACCTTTGTAATAAATCAACTCAAATTTTGGTATCGTTATAAAATTATAAAATTCAGGTCTCTTGGGACTTTAGATTTGGAGTATGACGCATGCTTGAAATTACGACAACGGCTTTGTGTTTTTTGGTATAAAAGATGTGATTGTTATATGTCTCGTTAAACTAAAGCGAGATGACGCAAGTTGTCTCTGACGTGAAGGCAAGAACGCTAATGGTATTTCTCTTTGATTTTTTCTCATGGTGCCGACCAGTGTGACCTGTTTATCTCAAACAATTGGCAAGCTCAATTGGCCTGAACCAATTTGTCTGTGGTTATGTTCCTCTTTGTTACTTCGATGCAAGAAGCAAGACGAATTACAGCTTGGGTAGGTTTCTTTAGGCGAGTATATTCTATGGGAAGGTTCATCCCATCAGAATTTCTGCCTGTGCGTATAAACGCATTGAGGATATGTTCTGTTCTTGCATTAGTGAGACACATTATTTTTAAGCCATAAGTTTCGTGCATTTAGGCATTTTAAAGGGCAACTGCCTCGATATGCAACCAGCATTTCATCAACAAACGTGCAGCTTCCAAATGCACATCTTGACATTGCTTGATAAATGAATAGAACTGCTGAGAAATTGGCGCCAATGGATCAGTTTCTCTTGTCAGTGAATCGTAAAACCGATTTACGTTCAATTAAACTTCGAATCGATTCTTACCTCTTAATGAGCGATATATTGCTCTGCGTCTATATCTGTACTATACCATGACTGGATAATATTCATGGTTTTCTTTAACATATAACACGGCGAAGTACGGCGATGTAAAACAACAATTCTATGAAAGCTTTTAGTTCGATGAGATCCATATCTTGAACACGTGTTTGCCGGATTTTTCCCTCTCAGTTTTCCTTATTAAAAGCCGAGTTTAAGGTGTATTTATTTATTAAAAAAGGTATACCAATATAGTGAAGATGAAAAAAAGGAGACGTTCAACCAGTGTATTTTTTTTACCCATGACGAAACAAAATGTTGTACAGTCATGTAGTCCAAGTGTGCGCATTTTAACTTTGACGCTTAATAAAATGTAAAAAAAATTATTATTTGAAACGAAACCGAGTTCATTTGTATGGTTATTTACTTGACAATAATTTTCAAAAAGGATAGTAATATCAATAGCTTATAATTTAAGATATAACGTTTAGCAAAAAACAAATCAAATGCGCACACATACCCCATTATAGGGGTAAAATTACGCAGCACTATGGGTAAGTGTACGCAACATAAAACGGACATATTTTGGGTTGTCATTCCTAACTATGCATAAAAACAAAAGCCATATTATTATAAAAAAAGTTTTATTTAATTTCTTAAACTTAATCAACATTATAATTATTCAAAACAAAACAAATTTACAATGAGATCAACTTAAGAAAACATAAATCACTTATCCTTACAAGTATCACAAATGAAAGTGCCGTTTTCGAATCTGGTGCACTGTTCGTGCCACCAGGTTCCACAAGTCTACATTCAATCCAGTCCTCCGTTGGTGGTAAGTATACTTTTCATTGTATAAAGGGCAGTAATACTCATTTTCGTCCTTTCCTGTTTTCTTATGTTTATCAGTCTTCTTTTTGAGACTCTCGGAAGCTTTAATAGTAGTTTTATTAGTTTTCTACATTTGGGTCTGGTATCATGTCAGTTACAGAGGCAGCCGTAAAATCTTCTTTGGAATAAATATCTCTGTCGATTGGGCAGATCCCAGAAACTCTGAAACCTGAAACCGCATTACTAAGTGTTGCTTTTTGGAAGGCTTCATTTACTAATTTAGCTTTTTCTGTTTGTCCAATTAAACGGCCTGCATGGTGACTAAGCCATTTGATACATGCGTAAGAAAATATTTATTTTCTTATTATAATTTGGACTTCCAGAGAAAGTTACTATATTTCTTACATCTACATAAACATTTCAAAAAATAAAAACTATCCTAAGTGTAACAATCTATTTAAGGTAGCCACATCATCCATTTACCTAAATAGGGAAGGATTGAGTACAAAATAAACGTTAACTGTAACAAAAATAAAATATCATACGAACACAAGTTATGACTCAGAGAAAAGAAATATGTACATTTATACAAATCTATAAAACACTTTTAAGTATATATTATTAACCAGACTACTTATATCTCAACAACTTTGTAACCTTTTCCCGAAATTGGCGTAAAGAGTCATTAAGGATGTCAACGGTCTCATCCAATGTGTTGTTAGTGGCGGGCAAGCGGCATAAAGCAGCATGTCAGCGGACGTTAGTGCGTGTGAACGGTTTAGCAAACAGGGGAACTGCGTAACGAGGAGGTCTGCGAGGAACCTTAATAGTTATAGAGCTGAGAATCAACAACATTTTTTACAACTTTAAAAAGAAACAACAAGTCCGATATGTTTCTCCGAGCCAAAAGACTGTTCATTCCAAAGTAACGAAGCCTGTCATTATAGCTTTTGAGCTTATTACCTAAACCACTACGGAAAGCAACGTGTCGAGTGAACCGATTCTGTATCCGTTCGATACGAAGCTGGTGTACGTGGTATTGGGGAGACCGAACTACTGAACAATATTCAAGTATGCTTCTGACGAAGTTGTTATAAATTATTACTTTGGTGGCGGGTTTTTTGAAAACTTTACGATTTCTAACAACGTCTATTATAATTTTCCTTGGCTTCATAGTCTATCTCGTGGCTTTGTGGCATAGACTGTTTCTGGTACGCACTTGTCTTTTTTACTTTTTTTATATATATTTTTTTTTTATATTATATTTACATTATCATAATTTTTCTATAATTTTCATGTATATCAGCAGTTGTTATTTAAGTTATCTATTTTACATATATTTTAAAATATGATGGGTATAAACGCTAATTAGATTTTTATTATTATTATTTGATTTAATGCATTTAATTAATTTTTGTCTTTAATTTAAATTTTTTATATTATATAAATTTATTTGATTTTGTTTTACTTCATAGCCATTAATATGATCTTGTAATTTAAAAGCAAAAGTTTATTGCACTCACCGCAACTCTCAATGGGCTTTAGCTGAAAATCAATGTTTTGCTCCTAGTAGCAATATATTCGTTGAGCTACAGCCTGTTTGCACAATATTTGACAGATCTTCAAGTTACATTATTTCTCACCATAATATATATTTAACGACGGCCGAGCTTCGTTATCAGTATTTTCCGCCATATTGCTTGTTATCAGTGGGCGTGCTTATTTAAACTGCAGTTGTAGCTTCTTAATATTTTTAATTACATACTTTGAAGTAACAATCACGTAACAGATTATAACAATAGTACTAATTTATTAATTTACAATAAACACTTGAAACGCGCGACAGTTCTAGACGTGTGTAGCCTGACCGCTTCCTCGATTGTAAGTGATCGTCCCCTTCGCAACGCTACCAGGTCTAAACGCTGTCGAGCACCGCAGAGGGCGCTGGCGTCCCAAGATGGCCGCCGGAAGCCGACATATTTATGTTTCTTGTTATGTACTAATTAAACAGATTTCGTGTCTACTATATTTTTTAATTCCTTATATTTTTCCTTTTTGTTGCTTTTTTGTGTTCTTTTTTTATTAGTTATTAGCTTTACCTTTTTTTTGTACACTTTTTATTATTTTTGTGCAAATAAACATATTCTTTCTTTCTTTCTTTCTTTCTTTCTAATAATAATACCGAGGGTTTTTGGAAGCTATGAAAATAATATCATTAGTGTGTTGATAGAAAGTTAGTTTAGAGTCTATTGTTACACCTAGATCGCGTATGGTATCGGCTTCTTGCAACGTAGTGTGGTTAATTTTATACTGCGTTTTGAAAACTTGTAAATTGCGGGTAAATTTAATATGGTAACATTTGTTAATGTTAAGATACATTTTATTATCTTCACACCATTTAACCAATGCGTTCAGATCTGATTGTAGCAGTTCGGCGTCTCTTTCAGAACGCACAGTTTTCGCATGTTTGAGATCGTTTGCATACAGAAATACCTTGCTGTTTTTGAGGACCTCAACAACGTCATTTTGTAAAAGCGTTGAAGAGCAAAGGTCCAATATGGGAGCCTTGTGGTATACCTGACGTATCAAAATATGGATCCGACTTATAGCCTTTTACCACCACATACTGAGAACGGCCGGCAAGATATGATTGCAACCACAGTAACACTGGACCACCGAATCCAAGCTTTGACAACTTAATAATTAGAGTGTGGTGACAGACCTTGTCAAACGCTTTAGTAAGATCGGTATAGATAGCATCTGTCTGCAGTTGGGAGTCAATATTAGAGGCAACGAAGTTGTTAAATGTAATCAAGCTCGTGTTAGTTAACCTTGCTTTCACAAATCCATGCTGGTGGTCAGTAATCAGATGTTTCATTTGAGCGTGAAGGTAGGGACATATAACATCTTCTCTAAAAACTAGAAAACACTGACAAAATAGAGATAGGTCTATAGTTTACAATGTTATTCCTATCACCACTCTTATAAATAGGAACAACTTTTGCTATCTTCCAAGCGTTACGAAAGCTACCGGAAGTCAAGGATATATTATAAATTATATACAATGGAAGAGTCAAAGAAACTGCGCATTGAGAAATGAAGTACGGTGGAATATCATCGGGACCTGGACCTTTTGAATAATCAAGTCTTTTTAGTTTATCGCAGATAGAATCCATTGTAAGGTGTAATTTGGAAAAAGTGCAAGGGATCATATTTCGAGGAATGTGTAGGAATGTCAGAATTAGAACTGGAATGAACAGAGAAGAAGTTTTTTACAAAATTGTTACATATAGCTGACCCACTAGTACTTATTTGATCATTATAAATCATTTTTGATGGGTAATGAGGATCAGACTTCTTTTTGCTTTTTATAAAAGTCCAAAAATATTTTGGGTTGCTGGAGATGCTTTGTTCTTAGAGGTTTGTTTATACTGTTGTTAGAGGGCCAAAAAACCCACGATCTAAGAGCTGCATCTTGTGGCCACTGTGTGGTGGAAGAGTTAGCATGTGGATGCCATTATCACGAGAAAACAAGATAGCACTTAGTGAGATATGGCTGCTGTGGTTATCCAAAATTAACAAGACAGGATTATGGATGGTTGGCTGCACATTATCTTTAAAATGCTTTACATATTCTAGGAACAGGTCAGTATTTATGAATCCTGAATCAAAACCATTCCGATACTTCCTTCGGGTGCATTGTTAAGTAAATAACCTTGCATTCTATTCCGTGGAAAAATAAAAGCTGGAGGAACATAGAACATAGCAAACCAATGTTATGGTTTGGCCTCTTTCAGCAGACACAATGTTTCCCACCAGCTTTTTTCCTTTCACCGATATATCTTTTGATATTTTCTTTAGTACAGTGCTTACTAGGTACAAATTTGTATTTATTGTAGAGGCTTTGCAGGTTTACTCAAATGTTTGTATCTGGGTTTATTAAATCCCATTGCGCTGGCTATACTAGTTGCGACTCGCTGTCGCAATTTCAAGTCTGAAAACCTTTTCAAAAACCCATATAACCAGTCTCGTCCAGCTAATTTTGAGGATGTGTTGAATCGATGCGGAACGTTAGTTACTTAAGCATACTCGTATATCAACTTCTGGAGGTTCTGCATAGTGAGGCCATAATACAAATCATCACTTTTAATATATCTATAATTTAATATATATATAATTTTAATATATCCATATACATCAATCTCTTGCTCCTTGGTGAATGTCCCGTACTAGAGAGACCCATTCTAGTAGCTGAATTTCCAGCTTTTAAACGATTTCGCTGAGTGTTTTCGTGAATTCCGACTTGAGATGCGGCTTTTCGTTTACTGGCTACCTTTGAAATTAATAATTTGACGGCTTCCAGCATCTGCGACGAGACATTCAGAGCTTTTCGCTGGTAATCTCGAGGCATTTTACCATATACCTCGGCTCTGAAACAAAATAAAACAACATTTATGCAAAGATTTGCATGCGGGGTACGTACTTATACGACGAGCTTCTGCGTACACTTAACCCAACCCATTGAACCAGGATTCTCAAAATATTATTAATTATTGCGTCACCACAACAACCCAAACACTGGCAATTGTTAAACTAGATAATAAATAGTAGTCGATGATAAAAAACATCGTTTCAAAAATGTTATATGTCTTAAAAAGATTACGCGGCATATCTGACAAAATATCGTAAGAATTTTCGCAAAAATGTTCACTTACCTGTCGGAACAAAATGGCGCGCAGGCGGTCTCTATGACACGAGCGCTCCATAGGATGATGCGATAAGTTTCCGTCCGATAGTAATAAACCGTTTACGAGATATTTAGAATGCGCATACTTACTCGCTGTGCATACTTGACCCACATGACCCATTAAATACTTAAATTTGAATTTGCCTTTTATACTCTGGCCTGACAGATCGAATCTTTTCGTTGGTATACATTACAATTATTTCAAGCTCTACATCTACATTTTCGGCCGAATCCGTTTTTGCATCGCCTTCAATTTCTGAATTAGATGCGGAGACACATGGTATTACATTACCATCGTCGATATCTGCTTCTACATGACTGCTCTTCATTTGAAGATGAGTCTTCCTCCAACCAACGCTTAGTAATTTTATCATTTGTCGTAATGTTTATTATAGAAATTCAGTATATCATACTTATAATATTAAACTATATTACTTCTATTAATTCTAATTCAATTAAATATATTACATCTATTAATAAAGAGTTACGTAACTATTATGCGCGTCACACAACATGGCGGCACTGAAGTTAGCTGCAGTTCATGTATGAAACATACGTAGGATCTCATTTTTTTTTAGTTTCAATATTTCATTGTAATATAAGGTAGTGTAAAGTTTAAATTATTTTACTTTAAGTATGTACATATGACTCATTTGTTAATGTTTAAGAAAGTTATAAGGTTACACCTATTAATAATAATGTTACTGTTATATGTGAATAGAAATATCTACATGTTTCACAATAAACAGTATGTAAACAATTTTTTTTTTTCGTAGCCTGCGAACGAGGTCGCTACCCACGTACTGGTACCCACGTAACTGGCCTGACCCATTGGCGTCATTATTCATAGGTGTTTTATTTATCAATATTGAATGTGATTATCATGTCGACTACTGATGCGTTGCTGACCGTAGACTTCAGTTGAAGTTGCCTTTGTTCCAGTCATTGCACCGGCTGGTCCTTCCCTAGGACCGGAACACACCCACGTAAACGTGGTGATCACGGCGGTCTAAGGAAATAGGGAGGCCTGTAGTACCGCCCCAGATTGTAGTAACCATCTTCACAAATCTCTTTCACTCATCCACAATATCTCAAGGCAAACCGTTTTACCAGGCTATAATAGGTTGGAAAGAATCCCTTGATACAGGATTTTTCAAAAGAGACGGTATAAATTCTTCCTAAGAACCAGCTGACTTAGTGAAAGTTGTAATCGATAAAGCTCATAAAACACAATCATTTCATTCGTCAATATGAATTCTAAAGATAGCCAATTTTTTTATTTTTAATGTGGTTATAAATCCATCATAAAATGCACATCTCAGGATGAAACGAACGTATTTCAACATGTGTCGAAACTAACTGTCAATGTCATGCCTACTCAGGTCAGAGCAGGCAGGGCATTTTTCATGTTTATTTATCATAAATTAATGCCACCAGGTAATTAATTTTACTTCTTGTTCGGAATCTGTGTTCTCCAATATGTGATGCTGGCAGGAATAGTTGTCGGTCCTAACTGCTGATTGCCAAATACAATATTCATAATTTCTCATCATAGTACAAAAATGTAAACACAATCAAAAGATACTTGTTAAGAATTTTATTTCTAATTGAAAGTGCCTCAAATCAAAATAATACATTGAATCTATACCTGAAAGGTTCGGTATTATTGGATAAATAAAAACTGATGCCGTACTCATCTAGTTTGGTTTATGGAAAATAATTACATCATAAGTACCAAGTATCCTAATCATAAAGGAATAATATTGATACCATTACTTTAATATTGATGCCGGGAAACGGTGGCATTCCCGGTGATATATATAGTTTTGAGGACAGCATTCCTTCTATTACATATGTTAGCTAAAGGTAAAGAAAAAAAGGCAGCGATTGTACTAAGCCAAACTTCTATGTGTTGGTAAACATACTTGCCTTCAATTTACCAAGAATATAACTTTTATCTTTAGTTTGTCTGCTAGTGGTACATACACTCTAACAGCTAAGCAAAATATACAAAATACAACACATAAACAGCATCTATGACCCTGAGATGTGCAGAGCAAGTGTCAGGTCTTTGGATTGTTTTTTTGCCGACATTTAGGATTATATTTTTACAAATTGTTTTCTGTACATTTGACCTGTAATAGATCCCAGCTGCATCTTTTTATAGATCATATAAAGATGCAGCTGGGACAGTGTGCTGGCACCGCGCCCATCCTAGGTACCATATAATAGTCATTACATGAGCACATGTTCCCATAGCCCTTTTGCCCACAACGCAACTACAATAATATTGCCTAATTGCAATTTCCCAATTCCCACCAGATGAGTTTAAAAGTATATATGTAAAATATATTTTTAGGGACCACGCGTTCTCATCGATAAAAAAGAGTGAGCAGGCCGATGCCCACGGCCCGACAATCGTTTTCGGATAGTCGTATATGTTATTATAGATTAACAATGCCTCATGCAATGCTATTTCTGGGACATTTGCTTGTTCTACTTCACTATTAATCTCAATTGCATATGTCCCATTGCTTGTTTTATTTGATATGTCCCTTGGGTAGTCTTGACTAAACATTACTAAATCAGACATATCCATTACGGGAAATTCATCAAATCTCAATAATGCTCTTGACAGAAGAGAATGAGCATCATTTCGGTCGGTTATAACAGGATAAAATGATTTATAATTGCTCCTGCTATCTTAAAATCATCCATTGCATATTTTGTTAACCGGTTAAAGTACTCACTTCTAAATATTTTATAATCCCGTTTAAACCGACCATTAACAATTTCAACAACCCACCTGCAGTTTGTCACCATTCTGGATTTATTTGCTTTAATAGTAGATAGTTGTGTTTCACCAACATCAACACTTTCTGGTTTAAGAACATTAAAACCTAAGGATAACAACAATGGTATGGCATCCCTAAACCCCCTATCTAAGATGAACACATCATTGGGCTCAAAGAAAGCCCTTAAGGGGGAATTTTCATTGTAAAATAAATGTTTGATTATATCAGCATCGGAAGTCGTTGCAGAATAAGGTCCAGAATATCAATGATGTGTCCATCTGTGGTCACCATGAGAAAAGGTTTTAACAAATTCTTGTATTTCCGAAAGCTTAAGTTTTCTTTTGAAATAAATAATTTGAAGATTTTTATAAATAAACAAATGTACCATCACAAATAATTATGGGGTTGTTTGAAGGGGTGCCAAATAGTCCTTGTGGAGTCAACGGATTTCTAACTGACAAGTTTTCTCGAGTTACATGGTTATTACAACCCAGATAAAGTGGTGTATAATTATCTTTCAGAATACTACATACCCTTTTTATATATTTAATCACAGTAGCTTTTTACAATAAAAATAAACTCGCAATTCTTGTAAGGGGGTCTGCAGTTCTTATTTTTATTAAATACATTGCTAATGCAGTTTTGGTTTTTTGCACACTTCACTTATAGGTATTTGAATTTTATATTCAAAATTGCCATAAAATTAAGGATTGTTAATCCGGTCCAATACTGGCACACCTTTTTGTCCAAGTTTTCAATATTTTCAAAATCAAGTATTGATCCTGAGCCCTCATTCATAAGATTGAGCATCTCTTCTATGTAAGAGGATTCAAATTAATGCATAAACTCATAGTTGTTTATGATATCCCAATCATACATAACAATGTGTTCCTCACATACTGCAGCTTTTGGAGTAATATTATATTGAGATAGAAGTCTTTTTTTTTAATATGTGGTACCTGATGTAATTGTTTATCCCTTTCAATCCCGAGAAATAAAGTTAGACCTACTGTCTTGAAATTTTTATTCATCGTTTGTATATGTTTACTGAACATAAAAAAAAATTGAAAAAAAAAATCCTGAATTTCCCATTTTCCTGGAAAAGCTATAGCATGTTCGTGCTATCCGGGATCCAACTGTTCTAAGACACGTTCGTGCGTTATCATACTAATAAGATTAATAAATATAGATCTAGTAGTAAATTAAACCAATTTTGTTAGAAAAATATGTTTTATTGAACTAAAGAAACATTTTATGAAAAAAAAAACAAGAAATTTAACAATTCTTACCTAATTATGGCACTTCTTTTAACATAGTAATAAATTCAACATTCATCTTACTTAAACATTAGACTTATTACATCTTCATAGTAAGTAGCTTTGCTAGGAAAATAATTACCTACTTAATTAAAATAGTCATCAGTCGTAATCAATATTCAGTCTTAATTTTTTTTATTTATATCTAAGTAAAAAGTATCAAAAAAGAGATCTGTAAAAAAGTAACATTTACGATTCCTGCTCAAAAACTGCCTATGGCGTGTGATACAGGTAAAAACAGTCGTTATCACTTGTGCAACAGAGATAAACATCACATTTCCGGCATCTTGTCTTGGTACGTGAGGAGCAGGATTCCAAACGACAGGTTCGTGGAGACTTTAACTTGTCCACCGTAGGCAAATGGTTGTAGCTATCGTACCTCTTGCCAAGTGATGGTGGGTTGGCAGGCTGGTAGCGTCTGATCCCAGCAGCTGGTTCCCTCTCTGGAGACAGAGGTGATGGCTCTCGCATTAATCTGTCGGGAGTACTGATGAGCGTTTCAGCGATCTGGTAACGAGACTCCAAGAGATCCATTATTTTATTACTTGGAACTCCCCGTGACAAAGAATCGCAGCGATACAGTCTCCAACAGTTGACGACAGCTAAATCAAGAAAGTGAATGATGACCTTGAGTGTCCACTTACGTGTTTTAAGAAAAGTCCGGTAGTACTCCATTGACTGATCTAAGACATCAACACCTCCCATGTAGCGGTTATAATCAGTTACAACTTTTGGCGCATCAACGTCAATATACTTTTTGTTAGTCTTATAGTATCGTTTGACTACTTCAATTCGATTCCCGCCAGTACAATTTGAAGCCATTATTACACATTTTGAATCTCTCCATTTGACTAGAGCAATATTATCACCCAGTGTACGCTGGTCTATAACCCCCCTCTTCAATTGCTTGTCCTCCTTGAAGTGTAGTTGCTGACGTTCCGCAATCCTGTTCGCCATTATCGTCCCTGTCCCGTGCAAATTAAGATCGACAAGTTTCTCCAGAAGAGGCACTGTTGTAAAGTACCGATCAAAGTAGATACAGCTGCCAGGTGGAATGCTTTGCGCGAGGTGAATCACAATTGCTGGACCTAGTCCCAGAGACCTATCGGCAAAAGCGGGGCTGTGAGTGAGGTAGATCTCAAAGTCCATCATTAGACCTTTACTGTTGGTAGCGACGAAGTTTTTAAGACCTACTGGCCTAGGTTTATTTTTTACTACTTGCCTCATCTCACATTTTGCAGTAAATGGAATCATTTGCTCATCTACCGGATATCTAGAAGGACTGCGCTCAATTTTCCTACATCCTTTCTTGACGGCATCAATTACTGGCTGCACTTTCCAGAGTGGGTTTTTAACAGAAGGAGGCTTGTCATTATCTACGACATGCAAGGCATTTCTTACGCAAAAAAACCTGTCTCTGGTCATGGCAGTGGCTATAATTTGAAACTGAATATTTTTACGCCAGTACCAGGCAATCCTTGGATATTTAAATATTCCCATAAGAAGATGCATGCCGTAAATTTTCCGTAGTTCCGTAATATTCGTGTTAAGATTTCTCCCAGGTGTTCTTACTTTTGAAGGTGGGTGACCGGGGTAGTCGTGATCCTTGTCTACATACGTAGTTTTTTTCCATATACGCCTACGCATCCTTGCCAGGGTTCGTGATAATCGGCTTGGCTTTGGGTGTTTCTGATGGGTCTGTTCTTGATGTGGCGGAGAACGTAGCGTTGAAGTAGGTGGCCTTTCTGGTGATAGTGAGGCAGCTGATGACTCAAGAAGTGAGGCTTCCTGCTCCAATTCATCATCGGACATATCCAGGTCAGATATATTACCATCTTGCAGAAGGCTCCACACCACATCTTCATCCAGTGGGATTGCTGAGGGAAAATAAAGCAATAATTTTGTATGAAGGTAGGTTTGCAAACAAATTTTACTTTAGCAACACAATTACAGCTAACTTTTTGTACGACAACGAGAAGGTTTATTTAATTAGCTATTAAACCCAGCTTACAATTAAAGTTTTTAGTAAAAAAAATCTATAGTGTAGGTATAAGAAACTCAAAGAAAAAAAATTACGATACCTATTAACCAACTTTTGTTCGTTTCTACAATGCGGACCTGAATCGCACGTACGTGCGTTATGGTTTTTTTGTACAGAATTTACCATTTAATATCGATTTCATAACATAAATTATTTATTTATTTCAAAAAACATATAATTATTAATAGATTTTATAAGAAAAACTTGCGAAAATCTGAGTTTAATCACAAAAAATATTAAATTTAGTTACCACGCCCCGTCTTAGGGTCAATGTACGCTGCCATCTTCGTCGCTTGCCGAGGGCCAACTGACATTTGGTGCCAACTAGAGGTGGTCGTTGAATCAATCAACAGTTTTTTTTAACAGCTTTTCATTCGTCAACGAATTAACTGTTATTCATTGATGAAATAACAGGTTGAAAATATTAACTGTTAATTTACGTCAACGAACATGACACGCATTAAGTTAAATAGACATTAATTTATTAAATTTCAAAAAAGCGGTTGAAAATATTAACTGTTAATTTCTCAACAGTTTCTGCTCAACGGATAATTTCAATACTTCATTAATTTCTGAGAATCAACTGGTTTCCCAAAATAACACTTTCGAACGAAAAAATGCATAGAAAAGTGAACCATAAAGTGATGTAAATAAGAAACACAATGCTATTTATGAAAAAAATACTTCGATATTCAACATATCTTTTTTTACTACAATTTTGCGCCTTATTTATCGCAGAACAACGTTTGATATGATTCAAAATTCTATGCAAGTATTTTCTCTGGCCACCGCGTCTACAACCAGGCACGTGTCGTCCGCGTGGCTTAGTTTCTTGGGATGCGACGCTAGTCATAAAATATTTGTATAGAAAAGTGATCCATACGTCAGTATAAATAGGAAACACAATCGTAAAAAAAAATTTTCGCTTACTACCTTCAAAACCTGTTATTAAATTAACAGCTTTTTTAACCTGTTGACCATTGAGTATTAACAGTTAAATTTCATTAATGTAAAAACCGTGAATGACCCATGCCTAGTGCCAACGAAATATTTTTGCATCGTTGTAAATGAAACGCACGAACGATGCGGAACGGTTTCGCGCAATGAAACAGACTACATTGCGGTAAAGATTTTTTTTTAATTCAAGCGCACATTCGTGTCATAGGGGATCGAAAGGGGTATTAATGCAATCTGGCAAAAAACAGTGAGTGGAGGTGTTTGGGGTCCTCGAGTAGGTTCGAAGATGTATTGACTCCATATCATGTTCTTGCTCTGATTCATATGGTTCAGGCTGAACATTAATGACTTCAACATTTTCTAAATCATGCCTTAAGAGCGTTATTTGCTCTTTGCCAGCATGCATTGCACACTTGTGCATCATTAGAAGGAATCTGAAAACTTAAAAAACAATGTCATATTATTTACTGATTAGAGCTCTTTTATGACCAATTAACTCTCCGTCGTAGAGGTGGCAAAGCATCACTGAATCCTTTGGCGTGTAGATGTCTATTGGCCACATTCTGCCAGTTAGGTTTAGGATACGTTTTTTTTAATGTTAACATTGTTCACTCTAGATTTATCACCAGTTAGTGGTTGAGTTAAAATCTCTTATTTACCTGGCGAGGATGAACTATATTTGCAATATAATCCCTTTCCACTTAACAAACAGGCAAAAGGCGTGAATGTGTACCTCTCCTTTGGGACAGGGATAATCCACACCACACACATACAATGGATGCCCAACCTGTCTTGTGCTTCTAGAGTTAGGATTGGCAATTCTTCGGGCATTTTCAAGAGTTACCAAATAAAAGCATTCTTCACATAAAATATCTTCATTTATTATCTGTAATAAAAATAAACTTTTAAGTCAATACAGTTCAATGCAGAACGAAGTTTATAAGTGAAAATATTTATAACTTCAAATGGTTTGACAATAAATTGACTAAACATATAGAATAATCTTTTAAACACTTATTATCACAGCACAATTTATAAGTGAATCATTGGACTTAGGCATATGAAGTTATGATATTTACCTCTCGTGCTATCCATTCTTCAATTATATCTACCATATCAGCACTCAGATCCGTGATAATGTAATGTTGAAATTGAACATGAAGTACAATGTTGCAATGAACACAGAAAGCCATTATAGGTAGCGTATCTGCAACAAGAGAAAAATTTAACAATCGTGACCAAATGCTATGTCATTTTTAGGTTTAAAACAAAAACAATACAACTAATTGAAAATTAATTAAAGTAATAAAATACATAATAATAAACATAGATATTGTATGTACTACTTACATTCAAATACTTTAAAATATATCCAACAAAACAAGCTATAATCTTCGTGAAACAAAATATAAGTAGTAAGACTTACACAAATCTTTATTTTAAAATGCCTTTAATTGTAAAACTACTTACAGCCACCTATTTCAAAAACAGAAGAATCTTTCTCCAGTTTCCAAATATCACCTCGCTGGGACGACGCCATCGGAGATCTTTACTATTAACGTGACGTTGACAGGTGCGTTCTATAGTTCCGTCAAAATGAAAAGCTCCGAGAATGCTTAAACACTGCAATATGAATCGTGTCTACGTGTTATGTTTGCATGACTCAGTAGTTCTGAAGTTAACATCAAAACGATAAGATTAACTTCAGTTATTCTTTTCTTAGAAACATCATCAATTGTGTAAAACGAATAAGTAATAAGACCCAAACAAAATAAAGGAACGTACTTCTATAAAAAAAAAGAAAATGTTAGTGTTGCTATAAATATGATTTAGAGACATGAACAGCCAAAAAAAGCCATTTTTTTTAAATTGATTATAAATAATTGGCTATCTCTAGAATTTTTTTTTCAATTCATATAACTTTTGCTTTGTATATTCTTTCGATTTTCATTTACTCTTCAGCGGATGGATTTTAGTGAAGACGTTGTATGATAAAGTATACCGTCTCTTTTGACACTTTAAAAGTTTAAGTCGGGTTTTAATTTTCTTGAATAAAAAAAAATCAAAATGAACTGTCACAGTATCATTGTCAGTTGTAAGTTTAACTTTTAACGGTTTCTCACACTTTAAATTAAATGTGTCTTAATTCAATGTGTGGCAACGTTGCAAATGACAATGGTTATTTATCTTGAACACGTCTTGTCGGAGAGGTCTGGTAATAAAAGAAAATGCTTCAATAAGTGCGTAAAGCGTAGTTTTCAGAACTCTCTTTTAAGAACGAGTTGTTTCACCCAATCCAGAAAAAAAAGTCGAGCGGAGGAAGATTCGGGGAGCGCGCTGGCCAAGGGTTGCAGCATATCTTCGATCCACTGACTCCCAGAAAATCTCAATCAATTTTGCTCGAACTCCGCCCAATACTTGAGGAGGTGCTCCGTCATGTTGATACCGTATCTCCGTCAATTGTGAGAGGGCTAAATTTTCATTTTATAAAACTGGTCCTGTCATTTTGTCGGCCTTGTTACCGCACATTTATTGACCAACGGGTTTGATGTGACAGTTCGTGGCTATTTTGAGGGCTTCGATTTCTTGGAGCCTAATGGTGCACAACTTTTCGATTCAACATGGTATTCCTTGTGAACAAACTGTCATCAGTCCATAGAACTTTTCTTAGGAAATGTCGTTCTTTCCTTTGCCTAAGACTTCATTGGCGTGCTCAACACGTCTATAAAGGTCATTTAAAAAACTGACTGCGTGCGAACCTTATATACTGAAAATAGACGTAGTTTGTCTTGTTTCAGCACTCAGCACAGTTTATCTTACATGAGAACAAAATTAAAAAATTACTGACACAAGTCGGAATCCAGGATTTAATGACGGAATCAAAAAAGCTCAGTGGGAGGATTGGGATTTATAATTTAAATTTGTAAACCAAGTTATAATTCAACTACGAATAACGATTTTTTCATACAGTGTGGATACCACTTATGGGCAATAAATGAAACCACAAGTAATAATAGTCCACAGTAGTATAACACAATCGAATATTACACGAAAAACCGCAAATTAAATAACTGTCATTTTCAAACATAATAAATAGCAAAATTAATGCAGTATCAGTATAACACTCTGTTTAGACAACGTACCTTAGCCTCAGCAGAAGAGTGGCAACGATGCACACGCATGGCGCGATAGGCAGCACGGCGCCGCTATCTTCGGTTGTAGTTTTACGGTTTGCGACGTAATGAAATAAAATCAATTACTGTTAATTTTCTTACCGCACTTTTTTATTTCGGCACGATTTAACTGAACTGAAAACAAACCCAATCATGCCGCACTAGCCTATATTGTAGGAGAGGTGCGAGTTGCGCCAAATCTCTCCCGATACATACGTTAAGTTAACACTGCATTCTGGCGACATTCGCCATACATTAAAATCATGCCTGTATACTCTGCAGCACTGCAAAAATGCTGTTGTCGCGGCATTTTGTTAAAAAAAATCACACACATACACAAAAGTCAAGTACCTAGTGTCAATTTCACCATAAAAAATAAATACTGAATAAATTAAACTACCTAATAACCACAGTTTACAATAATTTTTCACAATGCGCGAGCGCGAGTATCAAAATCTCTGCAATAAGCACATGCGCAGTGGCCCGGAAGTCTAGCGGTGAACTGATGAGTGCGGAGTGACGAAACATAACGTCCCAGTTGGCAAAAAACATAAGTCATAAAAGTCATAAATAAGTGTAATTGGTGCAATTGTTCGTATTCAATACCTATTTACAATTACGTAACTAAGAAAAGTATGATCTATGATAATCATGAATGCATGTTTGCGTTATTAGAGTTTTTATTATTAATTAAAACAATTAACAAATTATTTTAAGGAATGGACTATGTACCTATTATAATAAATGTTTATTTTTTGTTTTTACGATTGAATTTATGAATTTTAACAGTAGCGATTCGACTCGTCCAGTCTAGGCGTAACACGTAAAAACAATTCATAAGATTTCACTGTCTACTTCTTTATTTATTTTATCTCTAACTACACTTAATAATTCTTAATATGAACGCTTTTAAGTACCGTTATGATAATTTTAAAAACGCTATGTACTGAGTGATTAAAGCTAAACATTATAAACATAATCTCGAATCATTTTCTCTTTCAACTTATTTATTAACCGATTATTATTCTTTTTACAAAACAGTGGTAACTATACTATTTCCATTTCTTTATTTTCTCGATGACAGCTCCTGTGTAACCTTGTGCGAGCGATTTTTTTACATTATGTATGCATTATTTTATAAAAATATGACGTTTACACACGAACCAGGTTTATAATACCAGAGTCGGAGAAACTGATAGGGATGGAGCTATTGGATGGAGCTAGAGAGCATTATATCAAATTACAATTGTCATCGAGAAAATAAAGAAATGGAGATAGTAAGTAGTAAAACGGGGTGACATTGATTAATTTTAAATTTGAAATGGATGCCACGCTTGCAATTTCAACGATAAAAATGTAAAAAAAAAACTGTAGTGTAGACTCATTACGTAAATTAATTATTGCAACAAAAAAATAAAAATTTTGAAAAAAAATCTTGAAAAAAAAATAAAACCTGTTTATCAATATATATTGATATATATATTGATAATGGGGCTACTTTGTCACCCACCCTTTTTTTATTCCATTGCAAAGACACCCCGATAAGCGACAAAAATCAAAAATTTTTTTTTTTAGGAAACTATAGTTTAGGTAATATTGCGGTTTTAGTATTTTTGGGGTTACTTTGATTCAAGGGGCGAATTTGATGGTGGGTACTACAACATTAATAAAAGAGATGAACCAAATATTTTTATTAATATTTAAGAAAATAAAGTACCTAACGAGATCAATTAAATTTTGTATCACTTAAAACTATTACAACATTCTCATAATTATATAAATCGACTTAGTAAAATCAAAAAATCAACAAGTAAAATGTTATTAAAAAATAAGGTATATAAAAAAACTATAATTCTTTAATCATCACGTCATTTGGGAACGAGTAGCATTCGTTAATGTATTTCGGTTTGGGAAGATAAGTTATAATATCACTTACTTCAATGATTGATACATTTTGGGAACTTCCTTAAAAAAAGTTTTTGTTTTTTTTTGGGACTTAAAACCTTGGACAACTAGTTTAGTGCCAATGATATCTTCAATAGAACATACATAATGATATGTCTTTTTCTCCTTCTGTGATCCAAATTTTGCTAAAATAAATTGTCCTATTGTGGGAAGCTGTGTGAAATCGCTTAAAGTATTTCTAGCGTGATTTGGCACTATATTTTCAGTATCTGAATCGCAATCGGTAATGTCATGATTGTTGTCCTCTTGACCAGTTTGATAGCTTGTAGATGGCTCGCTGATAACAGGATTTCGCATCGATTGTTGCATAGACATTGTTCCAGTTTGTACAGGACAATCATTTCGATCCAATGTGTGATCAAGCTCAACATTAACTTTTTGATTTGATTGTTCATCTACTGTTGAGATACTTTTACCGGGTTCAATTTGCAGTCTTGTCCTCTTCCTTGGTGGCTGTGATTCATTCCCAAATCTTTGTTCTCTTAAAAACTCTGTTAACGAATCTCGGATGACAGTTTCCATTTCAGGAGAAGGTGACTCAGGAGGCAATTTGCTCAAAACCCTGTTTCTATCAAGAGGAGCGATACCAGTAGCCTTAAAACTGTTCACCAAATTTATTTTTACAGCTGACAACTCCGTACAAGCGTCTTTATAACTTTTTGGTGGTTTTCGGTCCATATTCATGACTGCCTTTTTCAACAAATGTGGGAAGGACTCCTTAGGTACAGATGTAGTTCGTAAATTGGCTTTTTTCCAGTCTTCAAGAGTTTGTCTCCAAGCTATTTTTAACGGACGAAAAAAGCCAACGTCTAGCGGCTGGGTTAAATGGGTTGAATTAGGCACCAAACATATAAAACTGATGTTATTTGCTTCACATGTAGTTATAACATCGTTGTCAATATGAGACGATAGATTATCACCGATTAACACCTTTTTCCCTTCTAATCTTTTGGCATGAGGTAGAAAACAAGTCATGAACCAATCTCGAAATGTTGGTGTATCAATCCATCCACTAGTTGTTCTATTGTAACGGCATCCCCGGCTGCAACATGGCTCTTCACAGCACGGTTTACCAACAATACCTCTTTCCTTCCATGTATCATAAAGATGGGTACTTTTGTAAATAATATATGGCGGCAATAATGTGCCATCTGCAGAACCACAAATCATAACTGTAGTAGAACTCTTCGAAAAGTTCATCACTTTCTCAGGATATTTTACTCCTCTTCTATATACACATCTTTTTTTCCTCGGATCGTCGGCCATATTAGATTCGTCATAGTTAAATATATTAGACGGTGGTACATTTTCTACCTCAGAGTGAAGGTTGTCGAAATATCTATTTAGGGATTCCCGGCCCACAGTCGCTCTAGACCTTTTAATATTAGTTGATAGTCTTTGGCCATAGGCGTTTTTATGGCGCTTCAGAACGCTAATTGCCCATTCGACACCTGGTAGGTTATTTGTAAACCGTTCTACTGTCTTCCCCTGTTTATCCAAATAAGCCTTTGCAAACATTCTAAGGTCTAACAAAGTAAGAGGAAAACCCCAATCACCGCATGTAGCCGCAGCATGTAATATTGCGATTTCTTCATTGTGCATGAAAACTGGTTGGGCACCAGGCGTCCTTCCGTGTAATCCTTTATATTTATTATAAAGTGTCCCAAACGGAATTTTATAAAGAAGTGAAGCAGCATTTATAGACAATTCGCTATTTGTAATTTTTTCTATTGCTTCTTCCATTGCCTCCTCTGTGTAATTTTTATAATTGCGGGTACCCGCGGTCTTTTTATAGGTGCGAACCATGAGGCAACTAAAACAAAAGCAACAAATGGGGTTAAATTGATAATTTGTATATTACTCCTATATGACTGGGTACCACAACCATTGGGGTGAAATTGATAACTATCAAAGTCGCCTCGTATATCCTATCAATGTAGCCCCGATGAACTTAAAGTGTTCATAAAAAATAAAATGGCGACCGTAACCAAAAATACAAACATGCTATTAATCTTAAAGAAATGTTTAATTAAAACAGTGAAAAACTAAAATTCAAACAATAATACTTACGCCTGTGCCACTGAAGTTATTCAAACAATTTTTTTAAACCTTTTCGACACTAAACTTTAACAAATAATTTTAGATAGTGAAATGAAATGAAATGAAATGAAATATGACAGGTTAGTAAAATAGGGATACCAATTTCAGACAAAACGCCTTTAGTATGGGTAATATTTTACGGATATGAAGAATTAAAATAAAAAGTGCGTATATCACGATGATTTAATTCGATATGATTATCCTTATTTGTATTTATATAAATATAACTTTTTTAAGGGAACAAATTTTATGTATCTACTTCAGGCTTGTGTGAAAAAACCGTGAGTAGAATATCAAAAGAAGGTGAAGTTGCTGCCTCTACATCTCAAAAACTCAAGTCTCCTGGAAAACATCGTCAAGAACGTAAAACGGTGGATCTTGATGATTTCGATTTATGCGCATTAAGAAATAAAATCCATGAGATTTATACTGTCAGAAAAGTTGTTCCTACCTTAAATAAATTACTTGTGGAATTAAAGAATGACATAAACTTTGGTGGAGGTCAAACGACTTAGTGGAGAATTTTAATGGAAAGATACGATATAGTTGCATGGAGACGCAAGTATATCTGGACTATGAGGCAAAATCGTGAAGAAGGACGGCCAATAGTTTTCTTAGATGAAACATGAAGAGGACGAAAAAAAAAACGAAGAAGATGAAAAAATGAAGAGGACGGAGTACTAACAAGTGATTGATGATGGCGACATGGATGCTATTACTGAACAACTTATAATTGAACTAGGTAATAACAACAGCACAGATTCGGATACCACAGATGATGACGTATACGCAAGTGACAGTGATATGTCTGGAATCGCTCCTTTCGACCATAATTACTCTAAGAAACAATGAAAGCAATAAATAAATTATAATTTAAATTGTGTCGTCATTCTCAACCTTCCTAGTCTTATAGTTTATTATTTACAAATAAGCAAATGAAGCATATATTTATTCGTGGTAGGTAAACACAATCCGCGCTCGCGCATCTTATATTTGTAGTTCGAAATACGATCTTGTAATTCATTTGTATTAACGTTTAATACATATCATACAGTCCACTACACATAGTTTTATTGAAGACCCTAACAAGGGGACATCTTTATAGTGAACGGACTGTAAATTACTTTCGAGACATTCTTGCATTTGTAGTAGATAGTATTTGTATATTTAAGGGAATTCTAAACTTGAAATTTAAATTTCCTTATACAGTCAGAAAAAAGAGGTTCGATACATTTTGAAGAAGAAAATCAAAAGTCAATGGTGAATGTCAAATAAATAATAATAATTTTTATAAACATTGCTAATTATTGTGAGGACTATTTGGTTTTAGTTAATAAATGAATTAATTGATTTTATTTGTGGTGTATTCTTATGGTTTATAATATTTATTGTTGAGTGTTATTATTGTAAAGTCGTTATTTAAAAATGATTTCGATGTTGAAACACGGTCGAGGTAAGCCTTTGACTTCCCAAACTAAAGACGTTTTGTATAATATGTACAAATGTTTCGAAAATAAGTGCAATAGCAATCCGAGCAGTATTGTGACTCCCGCTCAATTGGTAGCTAAATCAACCGGAATATCATTGACTTCCGTCAGAAAGGTCCTATCAGAAAGCAAATGTCATGCTTCAGAACAGAACCTGTAAATCTCCTAAAAAGAAATCAAATCGGAAGCCAACGATTATAATAGATGATTTTTGATCAAGAAGTAATATGGAGAACAATTCACAACTTTCACATTACAAATAAAGGAACTCCGGCGATGAAAATAATACATGCAACATTTAAAGAAGTAATAGATTATAAAGGTTTTTTCAGCACATTATGAAAACACGTCATTTCATCAGGTTTTAAATGGCAACCAACGGAAGATCACCGCAAACTGCTTATGGAAAAGCAGGAAATTCGATACTTGCGAATTAACACTGCAGTGCACGCGCGTTCTACCATGGTAGAGCACCCTCAAATTTTTTCGCGCCATTCCTTAATGTATAATGTTTCACCTCGCGCCCCTGGATAAGCCTCAGAAACAACATAACGCAACGAGTCAGTGCTACGCCACGTGACTGCGAGGGCGCAAGATTGCACAAATTCCCGTCAAAATCGACATTCTACCATAGTAGTACGAGCATGCGAGCATCGGTATAACAAAAGTGAATTAAGGTAAGCAATAATGTAATCGCTATTCTTTTTATTCTTCTCAGTATGATTTTGGAATTTATAAAACTTTGACTTAGAAATAAGTAATATATATTTAATAGCCTGTCTTGTTATGAATATAATTCAATTCAATTACGGTTTCAGCGATCTCTTATAAAAAAATGGAGCCTCGTATGGATGGTCGGATTTTGTGCTGGTTAGAAGAAGATACAAATGACGACGAACTTATCCAGAGTGACTCGGATGACGGAGAAGTCGATACCTACACAGGAAGAGATGTTTGACCTCGAAAGCGAAGATTTTGCGGTTTTATCAGACGAAGATGTTCCTCACTCTGTACTCTCATCGAACCGTCCCAACCAAGTCGAAATGTTTACGAGTCTAAGAATGGAACATTATGGAGTACAGAATGTCCACCAGAAACATAATAAATAAATATTAC
Source organism: Marasmarcha lunaedactyla (assembly GCA_923062675.1). Classification (NCBI taxonomy): domain Eukaryota; kingdom Metazoa; phylum Arthropoda; class Insecta; order Lepidoptera; family Pterophoridae; genus Marasmarcha; species Marasmarcha lunaedactyla. The sequence goes on along the minus strand of OV281367.1, from coordinate 8,701,872 downwards.
ATTGGACCTCTTGGTCCGAAATTATTTGAATATAGCTGGTATAAATGCTTTGCTCATCCATCAACTAAATAAAGGCCAACAAACTGTAGTACGACGAAATATCCTACTTGTCATTTGAACCGGCTAAACCCCTCATGCTGCGACGTTTGGCACTTGATTATCTTCCTCAAGAATAAAAAATTACAAAAAGCTTTTTCGGGGTGTCTGATGAGATATCTCATGATCACTCAAATAAGAGAGTAAGTGTTGGTAAATTTTTCATGTGCTCTAGAGCCCGAAATCACTCAAAATAAAAAGTGGTTAAATGATGTGCCAGGTGGATATGCCTTGATCACCAAGCTGTGTTATGTCTTCAATGTGAAGAAGAAGATAATTAAAACTCAAAATATTATTTTTTTATTATTTTATCGAAGTTGATCTCAATCGATTCAAAAAATGATTATTTCATAAGAGTTTCTTATAATATATATAATTTGTAAAGTGAGTGTAAATTTTGTTAGTTTTTCTTTGAATTACATTTTATAATAAAGATAAAACACATCTAAATTTGTTTAATTTTTTTTGATATCCAAAATCATAATTACTTTTTCTACTATGGTAGAGCATGCGAGCAATCTTGTAATGAAATAGGGCGCGTGTACTGTAGTGTTAACTATCTCATAAACATTGCAGAATATCTTGAACAAACTCGACCAATTTGTTTTTAACGACGAAACTTATATACAAACATCACATACCCTCTCAAAGTTATAGTAATAAAAACACGTTATTGCTGACAAAAACAGAGTACAATTTTACAATATAAAACTTAAACTAAAGTGGGCAAAGGCGACCTTATCGCTAGCAGCGATCTCTTCCAGACAACCTTTATGTCAACGGAAAATTACAAAAAGAAAGAGGTAGTGCATTATAAAGAAAAAAAAATACGGTGCAATAAATAAAAAAATATATTAGTAATAAATGCAAAAGACACAAATATGGTAACATAACACTAATATATTATTAATAGTAAACTTATAATAAATACCTAATTGTAATTGTAGATAAGTAATTGTAGATCACAACTTTCCCAAAAGATGTTTATGGAGTTTGGATTGAAAAATGGTTATGGACTTCGAGTGCCGTACAACAGCCGGTAGCTTGTTCCACAGATGAGCGGACCTGACTGAAGGATTCGTGAAAATATCCTGATCGAGTAAGTGGTGCCTCAATGAGGTTATCAGCATCAGATCGTTGGTCGCGGTTGTGTCGTACACCAAGAAACCTGAAGCACTCTTTAAGGTAACAGGGCAAGTACATAAAATATTTTGTATAACAACGTTTAAACATGCTCTTCCTGCCGCAGCCTGACTGGCAGCCATCCAAGCTTGCGTTCGTGTTCTGAGACATGGTCGAACTTGCGCAATCCATAAATGAATCTAATGCACAGATTCTGTAGACGCTGAAGTCTGTCAAGTAAGTCCTCGTTGGGATCGATAATGCAGACATCAGCATAATACAGAATTGGCAGAAGCAACGATAGCGCAAGCTCAATCTTTGTCTTGATAGGTAAAAGATTCCTCCATCTTCTCAGCGAACCATATGCAACATATACTTTCCTGCTCACAGAGGTCCAGGAGAGAGTCCAAGAATAACGCCCAAGTTTCTTACTGCACTGCTAACATTTAATTTCTGAGGGTTTATGCTAAGCCATGTGATTTACCCCATTCAGATATTGTGGCGAGGTCATCATTAATTTTGTCAATCATGCTATCGATTTCCTCGGCAGTACCCTAGGTGTAAATTTGCAGGTCGTCAGCATATAAGTGGTAATGACATGAGATAAGGGGTGTCACAAAGTTTATAAAGATTGAGGAAAGGAGAGGTGAGAGGACACCCCCTCGAGGTACTCCCGCGATGACATCAGAAAACTTAGAAAACACATCATCTACACGTACACATTGCTGACGAGCTACAAGATAATTCCTAAACCAAGCTGTTTCCTTGTCTAAACCAAAAACCTTACGCAGCATAGCCAACACGATATCGCAATCAACCGTGTTAAACGCATTGCTATAATCTAATAGAACCATAGCAGTCAGTTGTTATCGAGACATGCCTAAACGCATGTCGTCAGTTACATTTATTAATGTGGTTGTTGTGCTGTGCCCAGGACAAAACCCAGACTAAAATTTGCTAAGGAAGTTATTGGAATTCAAAAATGCATTTAGTTGATTAGAAACAAGTTTTTCAAGAACTTTAGAAAGAAAGGGAAGGATAGATATGGGCCTAAAGTGAGAAGGAAGCGAGAGATTGGGAGTCTTAGGTATAACTACTGCCTTGCGCCAGCAGGTCGGAAAAGTGCCAGTATTTAGCAAGAAATTGAAAATGTGGCAAATTATAGGCATTAGAATCTCAGAACCGGTTTCAATCATTCTGCAGCATATACCATCATAGCCTTCAGAATTTGATTTGATTCCTGATACGCTTGCCGCAACTTCATGCTCAGATACTGTTCTAAAGGAGAAAGCAGGATGTTGAGGGCAGGACGCGGCAGACAGAGATTGCAGCGTAGAGGTTGAAGGATCATTTTCAATCTCCTCAAGAACCAGGTCTTCTACATCAGGACGAGCGATTCTTCCAGTGCTATTACCACCTACACCACTACCCGGTATTCTTTCTTCTGAGTAACAACCGTGGGCTCTTATAAATACGCGGTAGTCTGGATGGCGCAAATTAGGGTATCTCTCCCTATAAAGAGCTGCGGCTGCATTTGCGTTGCCTCTGCATTCTCCATAAATAGACTGCATGTTTGCATATTCTTGAGCCGTGTACTGATGACGTGGCATTTTGATACACAAAAGTACAGTTCAGTCCAGAAACAAGCCAAATCGTCGCAAATATCACCAAAAAGAACAAGTCCAAATCAGTAAGCAAAACGAAGTCCAGTAAAATAGCCAAGTGGTTGTTTTAACACTGATTCAAATAATTGCAAATGGAGACGAAATAACCACATGCGAAGTCGAGCAAGTCGAGTGACGCACTAAGTTCCCTTTATTTTTACATTTAGCTCTTCTCTTTCGTAATTACCCAATTCAGACCCCTCTTTGTACACATACACAAAAGACTGTCGGTATGGCATGCGCGCAGGTAGCAAATATGAAGGTCGCACGGCCCATTTCACGCTATTAAAGTTATCATTTTTAACATTTAAATTGGTTATTTTATTACATTCAAATTAGTTAATTTCTAACAATTTGGTTTCAATTTGTTTTAAAATAGCTGTTTTCATGTTTTATCAATTCCTGATGCGTTTTTTATTAATCCCCAATGATCAGACACAATTCAATTTAAAAAAATTCCCATATTACATATTTGGCTATTTAGTCAAATTTTCTCCTTTTCTTCATTAATGGCAATAAGTCACTATTTATGAAAGATACATTTATGAATTGTACCATTATAAAATCTACTTGAAACAGACATAATTTTAAAATTATTGGCCACCCATGTATTCATACATTTTTTTCATTCCCAAGAGGTTTGAACTTTGCTTAAAAAATATTTTTGCATATTTTTCAAAAATAAATTATTTTGCGTATTTAAAAAAGAAACTGCGTAAGCTTTTCATACTATTTACTTTTAATCTATCAGCACAGTTAGTCTATAATATTAAAACAACAAAAAACTAATAGAAATCATTCATTTCTGGTCATAGTTTATAAGACAGTAAAATAATATTGAAAAAGAGCCTTTTTTTTTTTAAAGAAATATCAGAAGTACTGCTTATGATAAATTATATTTCGTACTTTTTTCAGAACGGCCATAAGTTGTACTATTAGACGTTTCAAGGTTATCCATTCATTACCGGACACCCTGTATCAGATAAAAAGTAGGTCATGGTACGAAAACGCGACGGCAGTGAACTGTCCATGGTTGTTAACATTTTCAATGGATGAGACTATACTTAGATCTAACAAAGATGGTTGGCAGTTTGAAAAATGATGTGTAGTTGATGGAAGGATATGAAGGTTTTTAGAATCTATAATTGAGCGTAGTTTTCCAGTACGGTGGTCATTTCTGAGAAGGCAGATGTTGAAATCTGTTGAAAAATCATAATGGCGTGATCAACAGTAGGCACGAGTTACTCCAACACCAACTCAAAAGTACTAAAATAGTCAGATGGAAACACTTCTGGTTTAATGCAACATGTATCAAAGGGCAACCGCTTGATCATCGTCCATGCCGGCGGAATGGATGGTTTTGTACCGATTGTCTCGCTCATGTTTAAAGCCAACCAAAAAAGTGGTGATTGCCATGATAATATGAATTATGATAATTATTCGAAGTGGATCCAAACGCAATTAATACCCAACCTTAAAACAAAAAAAACAGCTAATTAGCAATATTCATCGAACATTCTTAAGCCTCAGTTACATGAACTGATTTAAAAAAAATAAGGCGAGATTTATAGAGTATAAGATAGACGAAGTATTACGACAGCACGGTTTTACTGTGCTCCGTTTACCGCCATATCACCCTCAGTTTAATCCTATTGAAAATATATGGGGTTAGTGAAAAATTACGACGCAAAAAGAGAAAAATTTAATAACATAACTGTAGAGGAATGGAAAAATGTTTGTCTACATGCTATTAAAGAGGAAAAACTAATTTTAAGGCACGGATGAGGCTTTTTAGATATGAGGGGTATAAAGCAAAAACGCCTCTATCCAATTTGTGTGTAATGTAGAATACCATATTTTATATTATCTGTGTATTCTTAAAACCTTCATCGTTCAAAGGGTGTAAAAAAAGGACATTGCCAGATACATGGTTTTAGTTGGAGTTAAAGTGGAGCGTTTAGAAGTCAAAAATATCTAAAACTATAGGACATAAAATCTGGATCAATTTCAAAAAATATATATATTATGGAGTATGTCTAGGAACAATAATAATTGCATTTTCATTAAGTACTAATTTTGAGGTTATGATTTCAAATTACCTACATTTACATAGGTAATTACTACTATCACCAACCGATCATGATAATGACACGTTCATCAATATCTTTAACTTAATCAACTAGTCCTAAAATCACAGCAATAAGTCGCCGTAAGCGCAATCAGTATCAATATCGGAATCTGTAGGCACAAAGGCTTATAAAGTCACGTTCGTTATATAAAATAACTAAAAGAATCGCAAATCCTCAGAACAAAACCAAGGCACTCACACACACACACACAAGTGACAAGTCCAAAAGTAACGAAATGGTTTCGTTTTCAAGTTATGTTTTTTATCTCAAACGCGCCGGCTAAGGCAAAACCTATACAGCCAAGGATAAGGACTCCAGTGAGTAATAAATCATTTTCACTATGAGGAATATAAAAAAAATATATATTCTTTCATAAAAATGAGTCCTTACATTCTGAAGTGACTATAATTTCCTATATTTAAAATCTATATTACAAAATCAAATACTTGTGCCTGGACACAATCAATCCTATATATCGTAATAAAAAATTACAGGAGCTAAAACAAACTGATCAAGTCAAATCAAGCTTTATTAATCAACTATTTTTTTGGAGACTTCTACACGTGAAGCTAATAATATGGAAATTCACATTAAAAAACAGAATAAACAAATGTACTAGTTACTTTTCTAAACGCTCACTGTTTACTTAAATAAGGATTCGCCAATATTCTTTACAGATTCATGCAATACTATTCACAAAAACAAAAAGAGGATAAAAGCAGCAACACCGGTGAACCTATTAAAAATTTAATGGCAATGGCGTATTTGCTTCTGTTCAGTGGATTATGGTCGTGTTTGCAACTCATTATCTTGGACAATGTCAAATTTGCACCATTTTATTACTTTAACATTAGGGTAAATAGATAATACGTGAACCATTGAGCAATAATAATAGTTAAATTTTTTGCAATGCTTCTTTAATAGGTTTATTAACATTGACACTAATTTCTATATCAGCATCGTCCGCAGATCTTGATAAAACAAGTACTTCCTTGTAATATTGGAGTTCACTTCTTCTCTGCCACTCTGCACGAAAATGTTTTTTTATAAGTGCCTCAACGTCTTCAAGTTTAGCCTGATAAGTCTTTATTTTTGGAGATAGGTCCAGGTACAAAATATCTAAAATTTTGTCCTTTTTTCAAGACTGATTTATAGACACCCATTTCCGAACAGTAGTTTATTTCTCCTTTAATAGTTATTTGGTTGGTGGAACTTCTTTTTATAAAGAATCGCTTACTTAGAGCAAAAGACAAATGCCAGCTTCCTGGGGATTTGAAAGCAGTCTGTAAAGCATATTTCCAGTAAAAACCCAGTTCAAAATGAACTGCTGTGCCATAATTATCAAATATCTCTACATATTCCGATAGGCTCGTAATAACTTCTTTTTTCTTGAGTTATTTTCTATATTGCCAAATAATATGTTGGCGGGTAGAAATGAATATCCCGGCACAGAAAAAACTAATTCAATGGATTTGAATTGTACTGGACCGTTGAACAGCCATGTTGAGCACATTCTTTTTTGAGCTCCGCACCCGTCTGCGAGACGTATAGTAGATATTCTAGTCAAGTCTTAACAATCAACAAAAACAGAAAACAAAAACAGTCTATGGTAGACAGAAGAACATATTTCGTTCCTTTGCGGAATTCATCTTCGTTCCAATAATACAATGAAACAGTGTCTGTAGTAACTATTTGATCAGGTACTTTAGATTTTACTGGCACCCTCTTTTTCTTAGCGTGGTATTCGATAAAACGCTTTTGCTTTCAGATTATGATAATAATAATAATTCTTTATTTGCAAGTATGTGTTAACAATAAGTTCTTAAAAATAGGTAGGTACATATAAATGTTCATACAGCTGATATCTCAGCGTGCTCGTGAAAAAAAATTAATTTGTTGATTAACATAATACAATAAAATGTCTTATGCAATGTATTTTTTAGGTATATAGTATGTCCGAAGTAACGTCTAAATTCATTAATCTAAATTCATAAAAATAATGAGGTTAACAAGTTAAGAATAAATTCAATAGGATGTCATAAAGCGTTATCATTCAAAAATATTTTAATATCGTAATACATTTTTTCCAATAGTAGCCTAAAATCAAGATTTGTTTACTGGTAGCTCCCTTATTGTTTTTGGTAATTTGTTATATACCCTTACAGCCATACAGTGCACATTATTACTGTAGAGGGCCAGTTTCTGTTGCGACACATCTTATGTCTACCACGCCGTCAGCCTCGATCTGCGTGCGGACCGGTTCGCACGTGCATCGCTGTCTACCTTCCGCTCCTTTAGTCCCCGCACCAATTGAGCCCAAATTTCACTGTCGTTTTCGCGTAATTCCTAAATTTCACAGAAACGCCGTTTTCACGGCAATCTTCGATCTTCGAACAAACTTCACAACTGGTTCACGGGCTAGCGCGTTTTTTCCTGTCAATTTATTTTGACAACACACTCCGTACTGGTCCCCTGCGTTGAGTAGGTGGATACTTTACGGTGCCAACAAAGCCTGCTAGCGTTGACCCGGGGGCTTTCAAGGCCCTTCAAGCCTTGAAGAAACCAGCTGACGCGATCCCATTGCACTTGGGCCTTTCCCAGGGTGACGGTACAGTGCTGTCCGTATTGAGGGCACCACTTCGCGTCGTCCCCAGCCCTCCAACCGCGGGAGGTTTAGTTCTACGTCTGTCAGGGAACTGTTATAATGGCTACAACCCTACCGGCTTATGTATGCAAACGCGCTGACACTGCGTGCCAGTTATTGGACACTTTTGTTTGTTTCCTCTATTCTTGTTAATTTTGTAATTTTAATAATTTGATTTTCAATTTAAATGTTTAGTATTGTTTAAGATTCCGTCTCGTTCAGTCGCTGTTTCCATATTATTCTATTTATAAATCCTTAAGTCTATCTCTATCCTTAAGTTTCTTTGTAATATTTGAAATAAACTCTTTTTTAGTAACTTTAAAAGTATTTTTTTAAAACTCTCTCCTGACCCACCCCGTAACAGTGGTGTCAGAAGTGGAATACCAGTACGTAAACGTTAAAAACTGGTATCTCATACGGGCAAAAACTCTGTGAAGTGCGAATAAGTGAAAGTGACAATTTAACCTAAAGTACAATTCACTGTTTTGTCTCTTACCAATTCACTTGCTGCTGCTATCACTGATCACTGTATCTGATCCGTGTATACGTGGGTTGTTCAACTCACCTGAAACGAAACTCCCGTGCCGCTGTCTCCTGACTATCGCTGTCTCCTGGTCACCGCATTATAGCTGTGACGCTCTCGTTCACCGCTGCTCCCAAGGCAGTTTCCTCTCACTGCCTAGTTCTATACGCGAACTAGCTCCTGGACCGATCTGTGGAGGTAAACCACCTACGTCGCTGACTCTACGCTGTTGTTCCCGCCGAGTTCCTGCTGCTGCTGCCAAGTCCCCGCGGAGTTCCCACTGTTCCTGCCAAGTGCCTACCGCTTTCCATTCCGCCGTCCAAGAATGCTGAGAAGTTCGAGTGTTTTGCCGTGAGTAATAGACTTTTACATATTGCTAAATATTGGACATTTATACATCTCACAATTTTATTTATTTCTTGGTTGTCGTTGTAGGTCATTTTTGTAATCTATACTATTTCTTGTTTTATTTTATTAGATACATTTTCTATTTCACAATCAGTCAGGGAAAAAGTCAGTAACTTTGACACAGTCTGAAGTACATCCGACGCAAGTTCTGTGCAGTTTTATCGATGTGTATAAAGGGGAACGTGAGACCTTATGTACTTTACTGACCAATTGCCAAAACGCGCTGGATCTGGCATCTAAAAACCAAAAGTCGCTCTTATTTAAATTTATACTATCCCGGTTATCTGGAAAAGCACAGGTTGCATGTTCTAACCGCATTTTCGAAAGCTTTGACGAATTAAAAATTTGCCTTAAACAAAACTTCGGTGAGAAAAAACACCACCGAAGAGCTTTTGAACAAACTTGAGCGCCTACAAAACTTATCCATTCGCTTTATTTTCGGACTGAGAAAGTATGATCATGTTTCCCACTTCCACAAGAAACTCATGTGGCTGCCCATACGTTTCCGTAGGAATACTCGTATCTTGTATCTTTTGTTTAATGTGCTTAGCAACCCTCTCTCTCCACCATATTTACGTAACCGTTTTACCTACACCCACACAGGTGATGAGATCTGCAGACCACTTAAAAGAAACTTACTAGTGACTCCTCGCCACAAAACTGACTTCTTTTCTTTTTCGTTCACCGTCCATGCGGCCAGGCTGTGGAACAAGCTGCCTCACCAGATACGCGACGCTAAAACGCTGTCTATTTTTAAGAGAAGAGTAAGAGAGCACTATTTATCACTTTGCTAAAGAGTTCATCGTTGTAATCTATGTATGTAATACTATACGTATGAATTGTTTTATGTTTATGTATGTATATATGTATTTTTATATAAGTAAATATGTATAAATTGTACTTATGTAATGTTTTGTATTTATAATACATAATGGCACACTTATTTGCTTTATACGAAACTCTCCAGTCACAGGTCTGCTGGAAGAAATTTCCTAGGAAATAAGCAGTACCTTTGTACATATAATTCTACTTTTTTTTCTTCTTTCTTTTATTCTTACTTATATGTGTGCATAAATTGTTAAATAAATAAAATAAATAAATCATAATTATCTTTTATTCGAATTACAACGGTGTAAGCAATTACCTAACGAATCTGTCGCCGAATATGGACTTAGGATTGAAAGCTGTTTAACAAACTTACAAGCTGAAATCCATAGCTCCGACTCGCTGAAAAAGGAACTGCCAGGACGAATTGCCATGACCGAAGACCTCGCGCTCTACACTTTTTGTATGGGTCTCAACCCAAAATTAAATACTATCGTTAGGTGTAAAGATCCTAAGTCATTGAATGAGGCTATAAACATAGCTATTGAGGAGGAGAAAATCCAAAGTTGTAATCTTTCTACTCCTACAATATTTTGTAAAAATTGTATAAAATCTGGACACTCTGTCTCCGACTGTCCACAAAAAAGATTTTCTCTAGAAAGGTCAACGAGACCTCCTATCCAATTCCAACCTCAATCGTCTTTCCAACGTCCTTCAACGTCACAACCAAAGTTCGGTGGCCCACCAATCGTTTGTCGATACTGCAAAAATAACGGTCATGACATTTCCGAATGCCGAAAACGCCAGTTTAATAATGCCATGGAACAGAAACAGACTAATCAAGCTAGACCTCAATATTATACTGACGTTGATCAAGGTCCCTCGCATAGTGATGACAACGCACATTCAGATGAACATAATTTAAACTAAGAGAAGGGTTGTTAGGGATGCCAGCTACAACCCTATCCAATAGGCATTCATACTATCTCTAACCTTTGTTATCAATGTAAACATAGGGTTACTACTATTCCTACTAAAATTTTTACTATTTCTACTATATCGAAAGCTACTAGTTCTCCTATATCTAAGGTTACTAAATCTACTTCCTCTAACCATGCCAAATCCACTGTTTCTAATCATACTAAATTTACTATTTCAAAACCTACTAACTCCACCATACTAAACCCTACTATCTCACAACATACAAAACATAATACAAGATCCACTATACCAAAGCTTAATTACCAATACTTGTCAAACCCTATCCAATCTTCTACTAAATCTACTAAATCGATCTCAAGTTCAACTAAGTCTAACTCTACTTATGATTTTAGAGAAAATGTCCCGAATATCGATACACACTCCCTGCCAAAGTGTAATGAAACAACATCTAGTACATCTACTCAAACTAATACGAAGTCCTTTAATCTACAATCATCAAACACTAGTTATACCAATTCTATTCATAATAATAATTCGAACTATACTGACAGAAACCATCACGGAGAATTGATTGACAAATTTTTAAACGTTACTGAGGAATGCCCGACGGTGTACGATATTTCATCATGTAAAAGGTCACCTCTTCCATATCTTGAGGTTAATACTTCACATTCAAACAAGCCTTTAAAATTACTCGTCGATACTGGTAGTTCTGTATGCTTAGTTAAGGGCTCAAGTCTCTGCTCAGTCCCTAAACTTAAAAATGACATTATAAAGTTTAAGGGCATAAATGACGTCAGTTCATTATCTGAGACCAAAGGAAGTTTTATTTTAAACATTCACTATGACGAACAAACATATTTTCTATTCTCTTTTCATATAGTTAATAATGTCAACCTAAGTTATGATGGAATAATCGGATCCAATTTCTTGACACTTTACCGCGCTAACAGTAGTTATTCGGAATTAAAATTAAACCTCTTTGATAATGACAACGGCAAGTTGTTTACGTTGAAAACCGCTGATCAATCATATATCGTACCTGGACGTTGTGAAATGTTCGTTGAGTGTTCAGTTACTAACCCAGAAATTGGAGAAGGTTTAATTCTATATAACAACTTTAATGAATATATATATATGAAATATATTTTTCTAAATGTCTTTGTAAAGATAACCCTAGTGGGGAAATCGCTGTTTCCGTTTTAAATACCTCTGAAAAAGACGTCATACTAAAACTGCTGTGTCTGACCCTTGAGCCTGTAGCCTTTATGGAAGAAATCTTGCCAAATTCTCAACTTGACTTACCTAATTCCTATGACGTAGTCAATAGCACCGAATCTTTTTCTAGCTTAAGTCGAAGTCGTTTATTACAAAATCCGTACGACTTCCGACTTCCACGCAAAAACCTACCGGTTTCCGGAATGCCACAAGGCCGAAATAAGTAAACCATTTCAGAACATGCTAGATCAAAAAATTTTTTCTCCTTCTATTTCACTGTGGTCTGCCCCTATCTGGGTCGTTCCCGAGAAACAAGATGCTTCCGGTAAACCGAAATGGCGAATTGTCATTGATTACCGAAAGTTAAACTAGAATACTTCTGCAAAGGATGCTGAGAAGACAGCTTTTAATGTTCCTGGTCTTTCGGCCAAGCTGGCCACTACCAATTCAACAGAATGCCATTTGGCCTCAAAAACGCACCTTCCACTTTCCAAAGACTCATGAACATCGTTCTCGCAGGTCTCCAAGGAACACACTGTTTCACGTACATGGATGATATCGTAATATTCAGCCATGACCTGGAAAGCCATATCTATTTATAAATCCTTAAGTCTATCTCTATCCTTAAGTTTCTTTGTAATATTTGAAATAAATTCTTTTTTAGTAACTTTAAAAGTATTTTTTTAAAACTCTCTCCTGACCCACCCCGTAACAGTGGTGTCAGAAGTGGAATACCAGTACGTAAACGTTAAAAACTGGTATCTCATACGGGCAAAAACTCTGTGAAGTGCGAATAAGTGAAAGTGACAGTTTAACCCAAAGTACAATTCACTGTTTTGTCTCTTACCAATTCACTTGCTGCTGCTATCACTGATCACTGTATCTGATCCGTGTATACGTGGGTTGTTAAACTCACCTGAAACGAAACTCCCGTGCCGCTGTCTCCTGGTCACCGCATTATAGCTGTGACGCTCTCGTTCACCGCTGCTCTCAAGGCAGTTTCCTGTCACTGCCTAGTTCCATACGCGAACTAGCTCCTGGACCGATCTGTGGAGGTAAACCACCTACGTCGCTGACTCTATGCTGTTGTTCCCGCCGAGTTCCCGCTGCGGCTGCCAAGTCCCCGCGGAGTTCCCACTGTTCCTGCCAAGTGCCTACCGCTTTCCATTCCGCCGTCCAAGAATGCTGAGAAGTTCGAGTGTTTTGCCGTGAGTAATAGACTTTTACATATTGCTAAATATTGGACATTTATACATCTTACAATTTTATTTATTTCTACATAGGTCAAGTGTTTGGCTGTCGTTGTAGGCCATTTTTGTAATCTATACTATTTCTTGTTTTATTTTATTAGATACATTTTCTATTTCACAATGTCTCAGTCAGGGAATAAATCAGTACATCCGACGCTAGTTCTGTGCAGTTTTATCGATGTGTATAAAGGGGAACGTGAGACCTTATATGCTTTACTGACCAATTGCCAAAACGCGCTGGATCTGGCATCTAAAAACCAAAAGTCGCTCTTATTTAAATTTTTACTATCCCGGTTATCTGGAAAAGCACAGGTTGCATATTCTAACCACATTTTCGAAAGCTTTGACGAATTAAAAATTTGCCTAAAACAAAACTTCGGTGAGAAAAAACATCATAATTATCTTTTATTCGAATTACAACGGTGTAAGCAATTACCTAACGAATCTGTCGCCGAATATGGACTTAGGATTGAAAGCTGTTTAACAAACTTACAAGCTGAAATCCATAGCTCTGACTCGCTGAAAAAGGAACTGCCAGGACGAATTGCCATGACCGAAGACCTCGTGCTCTACACTTTTTGTATGGGTCTCAACCCAAAATTAAATACTATCGTTAGGTGTAAAGACCCTAAGTCATTGAATCAGGCTATAAACATAGCTATTGAGGAGGAGAAAATCCAAAGTTGTCTTAATCTTTCTACTCCTACTATATTTTGTAAAAATTGTAAAAAATCTGGACACTCTGTCTCCGACTGTCCACAAAAAAGATTTTCTCTAGAAAGGTCAACGAGACCTCCTAACCAATTCCAACCTCAATCGTCTTTCCAACGTCCTTCAACGTCACAACCAAAGTTCGGTGGCCCACCGATCGTTTGTCGATACTGCAAAAATAACGGTCATGACATTTCCGAATGTCGAAAACGCCAGTATAATAATGCCATGGAACAGAAACAGACTAATCAAGCTAGACCTCAATATTATACTGACGTTGATCAAGGTCCCTCGCAAAGTGATGACAACGCACATTCAGATGAACATAATTTAAACTAAGAGAAGGGTTGTTAGGAATGCCAGCTACAACCCTATCCAATAGGCATTCATACTATCTCTAACCTTTGTTATCAATGTAAACATAGGGTTACTACTATTCCTACTAAAATTTTTACTATTTCTACTATATCGAAAGCTACTAGTTCTCCTATATCTAAGGTTACTAAATCTACTACTTCTAACCATGCCAAATCCACTGTTTCTAATCATACTAAATCTACTATTTCAAAACCTACTAACTCCACCATACTAAACCCTACTATCTCACAACATACAAAACATAATACAAGATCCACTATACCAAAGCTTAATTACCAATACTTGTCAAACCCTATCCAATCTTCTACTAAATCTACTAAATCGATCTCAAGTTCAACTAAGTCTAACTCTACTTATGATTTTAGAGAAAATGTCCCGAATATCGATACACACTCCCTGCCAAAGTGTAATGAAACAACATCTAGTACATCTACTCAAACTAATACGAAGTCCTTTAATCTACAATCATCAAACACTAGTTATACCAATTCTATTCATAATAATAATTCGAACTATACTGACAGAAACCATCACGGAGAATTGATTGACAAATTTTTAAACGTTACTGAGGAATGCCCGACGGTGTACGATATTTCATCATGTAAAAGGTCACCTCTTCCATATCTTGAGGTTAATACTTCACATTCAAACAAGCCTTTAAAATTACTCGTCGATACTGGTAGTTCTGTATGCTTAGTTAAGGGCTCAAGTCTCTGCTCAGTCCCTAAACTTAAAAATGACATTATAAAGTTTAAGGGCATAAATGACGTCAGTTCATTATCTGAGACCAAAGGAAGTTTTATTTTAAACATTCACTATGACGAACAAACATATTTTCTATTCTCTTTTCATATAGTTAATAATGTCAACCTAAGTTATGATGGAATAATCGGATCCAATTTCTTGACACTTTACCGCGCTAACAGTAGTTATTCGGAATTAAAATTAAACCTCTTTGATAATGACAACGGCAAGTTGTTTACGTTGAAAACCGCTGATCAATCATACATCGTACCTGGACGTTGTGAAATGTTCGTTGAGTGGTCAGTTACTAACCCAGAAATTGGAGAAGGTTTAATTCTATATAACAACTTTAATGAATACCCGAATTTATATTTTTCTAAATGTCTTTGTAAAGTTAACCCTAGTGGGAAAATCACTGTTTCCGTTTTAAATACCTCCGAAAAAGATATCATACTAAAACTGACGTGTCTGACCCTTGAGCCTTTATGGAAGAAATCTTGCCAAATTCTCAACTTGACTTACCTAATTCCTATGCCGTAGTCAATAGCACCGAATTTTTTTCTAGCTTAAGTCGAAATCGTTTATTACAAATTTCACTTAGGTGCGACCATCTAAACAGCGAGGAGGAGAATGCTCTTCGTGAACTTTGTTCTAGTTTCAATGACATATTTTTTTTAGAGGGTGACAAATTAACCGCTGCTAAGACTATTGAACACGAAATCCGTACGACTTCCGATACGACTTCCACGCAAAAACCTACCGGTTTCCGGAATGCCACAAGGCCGAAATAAGTAAACAAATTCAGAACATGCTAGATCAAAAAATTATTTCTCCTTCTATTTCACCGTGGTCTGCCCCTATCTGGGTCGTTCCCAAGAAACAAGATGCTTCCGGTAAACCGAAATGGCGTATTGTCATTGATTACCGAAAGTTAAACTAGAATACTTCTGCAAAGGATGCTGAGAAGACAGCTTTTAATGTTCCTGGTCTTTCGGCCAAGCTGGCCACTACCAATTCAACAGAATGCCATTTGGCCTCAAAAACGCACCTTCCACTTTCCAAAGACTCATGAACATCGTTTTCGCAGGTCTCCAAGGAACACACTGTTTCACGTACATGGACGACATCGTAATATTCAGCCATGACCTGGAAAGCCATATCCAAAAACTAAAGCTGGTATTCGAAAAACTTCGCTCTCACAATCTCAAGTTACAGCCTGACAAAAGTGAATTCCTTCGGCGAGAAGTCCAATACCTAGGACACATTATATCTGACCAAGGCGTTGAACCTGACCCTAAGAAGGTCGAGTGTGTTCGTAAATTCCCTACCCCTAAAAACCCTCAGGATATCAAGTCTTTCCTTGGCCTCGTAGGTTATTATCGCCGCTTCATAGACCATTACTCAAATAATACTAAACCATTAACAAGCCTTTTAAAAAGGATGTTAAATTCGTCTGGACAACAGACCAACAAATGGCATTCGAAACCCTAAAAGATAAAATAACAACTGCCCCTATCCTTTAATATCCCGATTCTACAAAACCCTTCATCCTTACAACTGATGCTTCCAACTTTGCTATTTCCGCGATACTATCTCAAGGCGAAGGGAACTATTCAACTACCGGAAAAGAATGCTTAGCAATCATATTTGGTACTAAAACATTCAGACCCTATCTTTACGGCCACAAATTCAAAATCATGAGCGATCATAAACCTCTTCAGTGGCTATTTAATTGGAAGGATCCGCGTTCCAAATTAGTTAGATGGCGGTTAAGGCTTGAAGAGTTCGATTATGAAATCGTATATAAAAAGGGTAAATTAAATAACAACGCTGACTCCTTATCCCGAAATCCTGTGCTTCCTATAGACTCCGATTCTCAAACGTCACCTGGAACATACGAAAGGTTCTTACAAGTTACTCAACAAGACACGTTTAACTTTGACACCGTCATAGAAGAACACAACGAATCTCTTTTAAAAACAAAGTGCAAACTAATTACCTACCCAACAGCTTGACGATTCTATTCCCTACTGTTCTGAAATTATTCAACTATCAAACACAAACGACCCACTCATGACATACGTAGCGCTGAACGCGAACTCAGCAGTTACTATAGCACGTCGAATGACAAACACCTGTTTACTCACTTATTTCTTAAAGTACATCACTACGACACTGTTTCTTATAAAGATATATTTAATATGCTAAAAACTTACCGAGATATGATAACAACTTGGTACATAGAAGAAAATGAATTCGCAATCTCAGATTTCCAAGATCCTTTCAATAAACATTCGTTTACTAAAATGTATAATATCCTAGGCTTCCTTTTTAATAACACAGGTATAAAAATTCATTGCTATCACAATAATATTCTATTTCCAACACCCACCGAAATACCTACCATACTCAAGGACAATCACGACTCACCCGCAGCAGGACACCCAGGTGTTAACAGGATGTACGATAGGCTTAGGGTTATGTATTGGTGGAAGAATATGAGGCAAGACATAGACAACTATGTTAAAACATGCAGATCTTGTCAAATAAACAAACCCTTAAGACAGACTAATAAGGCTCCGATGATCATAACTTCAACTGCCACTAACCCCAATGAAAAACTTTTCTTAGACACTGTACTAATGTGTAAAGGCAAATAGCCGCAAATAGATAATCAACAGTTTTGGAAAAGAGAGCGCATTTGTTTTTAAACATAAATTTGATTAAAATCTGTTCCTGGCATCGTATTGAAATTATTTTTGTCTCATTAAAAAGGTTTTATTTGATTTTATAAATGTATATTAAATAAATGTCATACTAATGAAAAGAAGTTATTAATAAAACCAAAAATGACTTTTGGCATAACGGTATGAGTTCACCGTTTACAAAAAATCACGCCAATTGACCTTAACTAGAGTTGTGGCTCATTGGTTCGACTGATGTCTCAATTTAAGTCTGAGCTTCAGATTTTAATAGACATAACTTTAGTAATTTTGGTTACAAATCTTATATACTAATTGTGTATTACGTGTCTAAAATCTTTCAAAAATTAAAAATATTTTTCTTTCAAAAATATGTAGATCTGATCGTTTATATATAAAATTCTATTTTAAAATTGTTGCTACTGATTTTGTTTTGGTTTAATACATACTTTCCTATCATATTTTCTTACACATTATTTAATTAGGTTTATGTAATTAATTAGGTATGCATCTGTAGAAATTTTGCTGGTGGGTAAAATAAAATTAATACCATTATATATTGCAAAAAGAGTATTATAATCAAAATTACAAAAAAAATTACAACTAAAAAAACAGCTTTTATAATTCTTGTCCTTCACCAAGATCAACAGCATCTTCCGAAACTGTCAAATTATTATAAAAAGTACGCCTGTTACTCGGCATGCTCAAAGTCATTTTAATTAAATCCTTTTTTTTTCCTTATTAATGCCTCTGGGTATTTCTTGCCTTTTTATACCTTTTAATAAATCATTTTGATAATTATTATTTATATTTTTTTTCGTATCAGCCACAAGTTTATTATTAAAAATATTTAATGACTTATATTCTTGTTGGTCGTAATCAATTTTCGCAAATAAACATGTGTAACCTCTACGGAACTCTACTATTTTTAGGTTACTAATATAATACCCTTTTGGAAATGATAATTTTGTTTCATTTTCAAAAATTAAAACTTCTTCGTGACCAAAATATTTCACGTTACAATTTTTACGAGCCTCACTTATTTATCCATTTTTTTTGTGATTGCTCCATGCACGGCATCAGCTGGCATGTAAGTATGGCCTGGCTCAAAATATTCAATTTTAATTATGTTTGTTTCACAGTCTTTTGAATTTATATAGCGTAAAAGACTTGAATATAGAACTCTGTTCTTGTTTTGAGCAGAACAATTATCGCAATAGATGTTGATCTCTTTAAAGTCTCTAGAAAATGTTTTAAAAAACTTAATGAAAGCTGAAGCAATATTGTATGCCTTTCTCCCTGATTCTCCTTCATGCCAAAGGAGGCAATAAGCAGGCTTATTTTTTCCAGGACTTGCAAAAGTTTCATTAAATAGTACCAACTTTCTTAAAAAGAAATACTCTTTATGATTAATTTTAGGCATCAACAGCACTTTCTGCATATCTACACTAAAAACTCCTGTTTTTTTGTTTGCTAACGCTGCTCCTTCATCTTCTTGAAAATATTTCCTAGATATATTTTTGTTTTTAATATGTAAAGGAAAGCCTTCACACACAGCACAATTGCATAAAGTACAATCATGCAAAGAATCAGAAGCTTTTGGATGTTTTTCATCATGGAGACTGCATTTTAGACATTTATCTTGTGTTGGCATAGCACAAGATATATTCATACTTGTAATTATTTTGTGAAAATGACCCCAGCTACACATTTTTTCACTATTATCTCTCTGATATTTCTTCAGTTCATTGAAAATAGATGTAAAAGTGCATCCAATGGGTAAATACCGCATAAATGGTGCATTTTTTAACGTATAATGTGATTGCGATGGTCGATATTTTTCAATAAAAGCTTTTATTTTTTTGTTGTAATAATCGTTAAACTTATTGCTAGGTTCGTGTCTTCCTCTCAGGTCTCGGGGGAGCACGCACAGTGCTTGTAGTGGAAGAATTTAATACACTTCGAACTATCCGATCTCTTCTTCTTTGTAGCTGCATAGTCCAAAAGTTTTCCCAAACATCGTTTCTTTCTGTTTCAGTAAATTTTAAAGTGCAGTTTTGTCTACATTTTGGATTACAAGCCGGTAGAATAGGGTGATTTGTTTTATCGAGTTGTAATCTTTTCTCTCTGTTTCTAATTCTTTTGGGTTTTCTAGAATTATTAACATTCATTAAGGAATGATCAGTCATGGAATTATTTTTAGAAGCTATAGCTGTTGTGATATCTAAAGTCGTTGAAGAAGAAGTAATTTCATTTAAAGGACCAGTTGTAGTGATTGTTGTAATCGGAATTGATTCTTCTACATGCATATTTTCCATTAAATCAGCGTGATCTTTAGTTGTTATTATTATTGAAGGTGATATATTATTAGGTAAAGGTTCACAGGAAGTGCTAAAAGAAATCTCATTTGGTATTAAAACTTCGGTTGTAATATTTAAGGCATCAGTAAGCTTCGAGCAAGAAAAGTCGCAAGTGCTGGCATTGTTTTCGCTCACATGCATATCTCCCACCGAAAGATCTATCGAAGTGTTAAGAAGTGGTAAAATACTATTTTCATTGTTAAAAGCATTAAACATAGAACAGTTTGTTAGTGTAGAGAACGTGGGCTCAGGACTATCAGAAGCGTTAAAAGGTAGCAAAATATTTTCAACTGTTGTAGGTACTATACCATCTATTCTTGAATTTGAATTCGATATGTCATCATATTCTTGACACAAACTTGGGCGGCTAGAGTTTGGCAAAATAATGTCATCCAATTCCTGAAAAATCAATAATAATACAGGAAAATGAACTCATGTGTGTGCGTAGATATCTGGGTATTTGCATGGGTTAGATTCTCTCCCAACTATGGATGAAATTCAGCTTTAGAAATGTGCACATGTAAATATTGCTGTAATAAAAAAAAGATTCATTGCAAATAATTTCTGCCATAATAAAATATTAGTTACTTTTCAATTCAACAATTCCTTAACTTTCTTATTTATTTCTTAGTTTTTTCGTATTTTACTTTATTACTTATTTTCTTTAACGTACTTATTTATACAATTTATTCATCAATTCCTTAATATTTTGTTATAGCAGAAATTCTTTGCGCTGTACCTTTTATTTGCTCAGGCCGATTTTGTTGACGTAGTAGTAAAAGTTAATGGTATTTATCAGATGTACATCTTTGTATAAGTCTCAAGACTGCACAACGTTTTTTTTGTATGGGCCCAGTCACTTGCATTATCCTTTAGTTATCAACGGTGACATGAGAATATATTGAAAGTGACAAAACAGACTACTTATCCGAACCTTATACAAACATTAACAAAAAACAAAACACCATACCAAAAACGCACACTGATAAATCGGTTCAACTAAATAGGTATCCAAAGTTACAATTA
Organism: Marasmarcha lunaedactyla; assembly: GCA_923062675.1. Classification (NCBI taxonomy): domain Eukaryota; kingdom Metazoa; phylum Arthropoda; class Insecta; order Lepidoptera; family Pterophoridae; genus Marasmarcha; species Marasmarcha lunaedactyla. Next base: position 8,681,130 of record OV281367.1, on the reverse strand, counting down.
CCAAAAACATTAAGATGTGATATATATTGCTTATCAAAATATATACTTAAAGTTTAAAGAAAAATAAAAATAAACACTTATAATCATTTGATACTTACGTTTTGATTCTGGATTACCATGTCAAGAATACGTCTAGATCTCACATTTTTTTTATTTTTTGAAGACATTTTGGAAATTCGCAAACGCTGCGTGCACGCACAATAACGACTTGCGGCGTTCTCCGCTTACTCACCAGCCCGCCCGCCGTAACCATTCCGCGAACCGCGATCAAGACAAACTGACGAAATCACGGCAAAATGCCACAATTATTTCTGATTATTAAACTCGTGTCAAACCAGAGGGCCACAATTAAAACTTGGGTTCATTTGCTGTGACAAATCTGTGATTTTTTTAAATTACGGCTATTGGCCATACTAATATTTCAGAAACGAAAAATGATACTGTAGCGGCTATACATTGTTAGCAAAGTCAGCAAAACCCCAGACTGGACTGCCGCGTGTTCTAGGCAGTCAGTCGTCGGCGCAACACCGCCTCGCTAGGTCAACTTGTATTACATAAGATAAGGACTTATTATACTGACTTATGTAACTACGTTTAAGTGTTTGAAAATAATAGACTGAGTGAATTTAAAAGGTTTCTGGTTTTATTGCGTCACCACCTCCAAATTGGTGACCCCGACGTGATCAAGAAGACGACTCACGGTGACGCGCGAACCTAGCGAGGGTGCATATTGTTTAGTAATAAATAAAAAAGTGAATATTAAAGCGTCGCGCCTGCAGCTACCGACATGGAGTCGGAAATGATCAAATTCCTGCGCAACATGTCCCTGGAGCTAAAGGAACTCCGCGGGGAGATCGAAGAGATCCGGTCGCGAGGCAGGAGCTACGGACGACCGCAGGACAGAAGCTATGACGGAGGTCGGTGGAGATCGCGACCCAGGAGCAGGACAGCGTCACGACATCGGGAAGAACTAGTTGCAGTACAGTCAGCGACGGTGAGCGACTGTGCTGCGGGCAATCACCGCTTATGCGTCCGAGAACAGAAAACCGGCTTAGTGTACCTGGTCGATACCGGGGCTAACGTGTCAGTGATTCCAGTGAATAAAGTGCCGGACAAAAGAAAGGCAAGCGAATGCCCGTATAAACTGTATGCTGCGAACAATACGGAAATAAAAACTTATGGTGTAATATCGTTAGAAATTAATCTTGGTTTACGCCGTAGTTTTAGATGGAATTTTATTATAGCTGACGTAAAACAACCCATAATTGGGGCAGACTTTTTAAAGGCACACGAATTAGTAGTTGATTTATACAATAGACGGTTGTTGGACGGCCGCACTAAATTAGATACGCAAGGTATATTAGTTTTGTATAACGAGCCCGCGATAACGAGTATTCAAAATGACAACCCATATCGCGAGCTTCTAGAACAATACTCAGAAATAACGAAACCAATTTCTTTTAAGGAGCCCAGTAAACACGGTATCGTACATTATATAGAGACTACTGGCCCCCCGGTTTTTGCTAAAGTAAGACCATTACCGCCGCAAAGATATAAAATCGCTAGGGACGAGTTTAGGTTAATGCAAGAATTAGGTATTTGCAGGCCATCAAAGAGTCCATGGGCAAGCCCGTTGCATGTAGTACCAAAGAAGGACGGCCAGATCAGGCCTTGCGGAGACTATCGTGCACTCAACGCGATCACGAAGCCAGACCGCTACCCGATTCCGAGAATTCAGGACTTCACATATGGATTGGCAGGTAAGTGTGTTTTTTCCCGGTTAGATATTAACAGAGCGTTCCATAATATTAGCATTGCACCGGAAGACGTAGAGAAAACCGCCATTATAACGCCGTTTGGTCTTTTCGAATTTCCAAGAATGACATTCGGCTTGCGGAATGCGGCCCAAACGTTCCAGAGATTCATGAATAATAGCGTGCTGCAGGGAATCGAAACCTGCACCCTTGGGGATGAGGGTAAGAGTACAAATAACAAAGTGCGTGAGAGCTCTAATTTATTTTCCTACATTGATGACGTCATCGTAGCTAGTACGAATCATGACGTACATAGAGAGCACCTTAAACAGGTCTTTGCCAGGTTTCAAGAGTTCGGCATAACCATTAATCTGGCGAAGTGTAGTCTTGGTAAGTATAATATAGAGTTTTTAGGTTACGAAGTGAGCGCGGAAGGTGTCAAACCCATGAAGAGCAAGGTGGAAGCTATCAAAGAATTCCCCAGACCTGAAACAATCGAGCAGCTCCGCCGTTTTTTAGGTATGGTTAACTTTTACAGGAATCACTTAGAGCGTGCGGCAGATCATCAGGCCGACTTGAACAACTTCCTGCATGGCGCCAAAAAGAAGGATAAATCAAAGATTAAATGGACGGATAAGTCGATAGCCGCCTTCGAGCAATGTAAGTTAGCTTTAGAAAACGCGGTGACCTTGTCACATCCGGGAGACGAAGGTGCGCTGTATTTAATGTGTGACGCGTCAAACTCGTGCGTCGGCGCAGTCCTCCAACATAAGGTTAAAGGAGTCTGGAAGCCGCTGGGGTATTTTTCCAAAAGATTGTCGGAGGCTCAAAAGAAATATAGCACGTACGACAGAGAGCTATTGGCAGTATACTTGGCCATAGTACATTTTCGCAGCATGGTAGAAGGCCGGCAGCTCACCATAATGACGGATCATAAGCCATTAACACACGTTTTTTCTAAAATAGGTTCAGATAATAAAGAGACGCCCAGGCGAGCACGACAACTATTGTATATAAGCGAATTTACGAGCGATATACAATACGTCAAAGGTAACGAAAATGCAGTTGCTGACGCATTGTCCCGAGTTATAGAGACCATTGTTTGTCCGACCGTTTTAGATTTCGACGAAGTCGCCCGGGCACAGGAAACAGACGATAAGCTTGCAGAAATGCTGACGGAATCTCAAGGTAATATAGTGCTTAAAAAACTACAATCACCACTGTGTAATAGTGCGATCTATTGCGAAACTTCAGAGAACCGTGTGAGACCCTACCTGCCTCAGCAGTTCAGAAATGTGGCTTTCAATGTCGTACATAGTAATAACCATCCCGGAATTAGAACAACGCGTAAAATGATTACGAATAAATATTACTGGCCGGGTATGAATAAAGATATCAGTGTATGGGCCCGAGCGTGCATACAATGTCAAAAGGTAAAAACGCATAGGCACACACATTCTAAATTAGGTACTTTTAAAAAAGTTTTATATACCAATGTGAAGATTGTGTAATGTAGATTAATTTTAAGCCTATAAAGGCAAACCGCCGTAACTCGAGTTACGCTCTTTTGCCTTTACACATTAGTGTAGGACCGTTACCCGAAACTGCTCAAAGCCAATACAAATTCATCCTGACCTTGCAAGATGATCTTACGAAATATTCACAGGCTTATCCTATGCAAACATGTTCGGCACAAGAAACCGCTCAACGCCTCGTCCACTTTATTTCCCACCTAGGTATACCTAAGACTATTGTAACCGACCAAGGCACTAACTTTTGCTCAGATTTATTAAAACAATTAGAACGATTTTTCAACATCAAACACATCTTTGCGGCTTGTTATCATTCTCAGACCTGCGGTGCGCTCGAGAGGAGCCATTCTTCTATAAAAGAGTACTTACGGTCGTACGTAAATGACAACTCTCACACATGGTCACTATATTTAGAAACTGCTATGCTAGCGTATAGCGTATGTCCATTCAACCACAAGTTTTTCACCGTTTGAAATCTTATTCGGTTATAAAACATATATACCTACATCCATAGATCACTTGGAAGGCAATACCTACACTGATTACGTCAGAGCACTGAATCATAGGTTATATTACAGCCGTCAAAAAGCCCTACAAAACATTCAGAACTCAAAAGAAAGTTCAAAGAAATATTATGATGCCCATTCGAAACCGGTTATGTACAAAATTGGCGACTCTGTTTTTGTGCGATGTCATCATAAGCAAAATAAAGCACTTTCCCCTATTTGGAAAGGCCCATACACTGTTATCAAAATTAATGGTAATCATACGCTTACACTGTTAGTCAATAGAAAAGATATCATTACGACGAAATAAGACTAGACCGCTCAAGTTAAATCATCCCTTAGTTCCATTTTTTCTATTCCAGGTTCGTCGTTACGTCATCATTAGCGAGCCAGTTCGTTACTCGGATTCCGTATAGCCCCGGTATCTACTTTGATCCGCTGTTTGATAAATAAAATTCTCTCATAGTACTTGGAACGTAGTAACTATATCGATCTTAGTCATATCCAACATTTAGATAACATTTCTACTTTTATTCAGTAGAGTAAAACATTATTGCAACTCAGTCCAATCGTCTAAAGTAAAAGAACAATGTCAGAATACGCTTACTTCATTAGAAGCTCAACATAGTAATAATATAAAAAAGTTCTCGTCAATATCTTATCTCATCAACGTTCAACATACTCGCACCAAGAGAGGCCTAGTCGATATGGGCGGCTGTATATTAAAATCTTTATTCGGAACTTTAGACGCAGTCGATGCAATGCAATACAATGACGCTATCACTAAAGTACAGTCAGACGAGAAACAGCTAGCTTTGTTAATAAAAAACAACATCCATGTCATTCAATCTACCATATCTATATTTAATTCTACCATGTCGAGAGTAAAAGAAAACGAAAAAAAATGGAATCTTAATTAAAATATTATAGAAAAAGCTTTCGAAAATTTTATTAATACTAACGATAAAAATGATATCAGAATTCAAATATCCCTTTTATTTAGTTCTATAGAAAGTATCATACTAACTTTATCTTTTGACATCGATGACATATCGATGGCTCCTACGTAAGTTATCGTAAGCCACAAAATTACAAATTTTAGGTTATTGCTAAAATGCATAGATTAATGTTAGATCTTTTAGGATCTAAAAGAAAAAATACCAAATTCGAGCTTTAAGTACCTTTTTCTAAACGTAAATTATAGTATGTTTCAAACTGCTCCGACGCATTTTATAGTTAGTACCTAGGCGACGGTGTACGCGGGGTGAGGCGGAGGCAGCCACCCGCGCTTACGCATCGTAAGTATCAGTTGCGATCGACTACGCCGCATGTACTCTCATGTTCCCTTTAAAGCTGGTTTTTAACAGAATTAAAAATTAGATGATCTAGTATGGACAAGTTTAGAAGTTTAGAGTCTAATCGTATCAATACAATGCTGAAAGTTTCGTCTAGAACACAAATGCTCATCGACAAGGACGTTATGCAAAAACGTAAAAATGAGTGTAATTCGAACGATGATGCTGATCCGAACGAGAAATCTATAAAACGAAGTTGTATGAATAAAACGCCATCGGATATCTCTACAAAGTCAGGTAAGCAAAACATAATTTAAATGTTTGGAACTACCTATTATGATGACGGTAGGTACCAACGTAAATTATGATTTGTATCACTTACAATAGTTTACATAGGAACATAACTCGAAAAATATATAGGATGTGTACTTACGATTATTTACGTTGTAATTTATATAAGAAAAAGTATGGTATTATAAATATACAATATTTTACTTCGGAAACTGTTTATTTTTATTTATTGTATCTGTAACTTGCTGTATTCTACGTCGCATCAGTCATAAACATACGATATTTTACCGATCTAAATTTATAGATTTATGCCTAGTTTTGTTCTTTTTTTCAGAATCTCCCCTTCTATTTGGTGCAGACAGCCATTTCATTCAGGAATGAGGAAGTATTTGATTACAGACCTCCAGAAAAATCATCTAGACTCCAGAATCCATAATCATCAGGCAATAATGTACCTAGCAATGCACCAAACGTAGTAGACCTCTGTGATGATAATTACAAAAATGAGTCTCCAATATCAAGTATTATTTCTAACGAAAAGGATTTATTATTAGACTGTGGTGAGTGGGTTAAAAATATTATGCCTGATTTATATGATTTAAGTATGGATGGTGTAAATACTCCGGTACCGAGTAAGCTTTATTTTATTTTATTTCTAAGTCTAAAGTAGTGATAAGGCCGCCCAAATTGTTTATGTTAAATTCTTATTATGCTAATTTGTGTACTTTGAGTGTGATGGCAATAAAGAGCTTTTATTATTTATTTATTATTATTAGAACTAACACTAAATCTATCTATATAAATTCAGGCCCTGTGGTTAGATTATAATCGTAGCCCTGCTTCACAAGATAATGAAGAACCGGTTGCGTACACCATATTTAGACTCCAATAGTGTTATGTCAACACCTCAAGGAAATAGCCCATTCTCTGTTTCAACAAATCCACCAACACCAGCTTCTCAAAAAAGTAGAAACTGCAAAGAAAGAAAAGATAAAGGTAATGTCAGGAGACGGCATGAAAGTGAGTGGATTGACAGAAAGAGAAATATAAATAAAAATTTGGGAAAAGATTATGTAAGTCGAAACCGTTCAAAAAGAGCTGCCAAAAAAATGCTAAAAAAAATCGAATGAAATGTTACACAAAAATATCTGAGGAACAAAGAAAGCATATCTTCGACAGTTTTTGGTCACTAGGTGACAGAACAAAGCAGTGGGAACATTTAGCTGAATTCGCTTTAAGGCAGACTAAGCGAAGGGTTTAAACTGACACAGAATCGAAACATAATATACTATTAAATATTATTTACCATCAAACACAGAAGAGCTTGACACTTTACAGCCAATTGAAGATTGCAAAAAAATGTTCCTTAGCACTTTTGCTGTGAGCGAGCAGTTCGTTTATACATCAATAGATAAAAAAAATAAAATGACAGGAATATCTGTAGCTGATCGCCGTGATAAGCATGGAAATCAGCGCAGAATAATAACTCATGAAGTCAAAGAATCAATGTGTAAGCATATTAGATCTTTGACGCCGATTGAATCACATTATACAAGAAAAGATTCAGATAAACTTTATTTAGATGGCAATTTAAATTATCGGCAGTTATTTGAATTGTGTGAAGAGTGGGACGGGCTGAATTTATACACTTGCACAGCTCAGACTGAGAGACAATATCACGATATAGTGAACGATAATTTTAAATAACGTTTTCATGTACCGAAAAAGGATCAATGCCATATTTACGGAAATCTTGAAAATCCATCCCCTCTGCCTCTTGCAAGGCAGAAACTGGACAAAAGACTTGAAAGGAGAAAAAGTAGAACCGAATAAAATAAAACAAATTGCAATGAACCATGATGATCCATTTAAGCTGCATTACAAGTACAATCTAGGTGATGAATAGTCAATTATCTCGATAACTAGCAACACTAGATCTAAAAATAAGTGTGTTCCGTTTTCCTTATCTGCACTTTATCCAAATCCACTGCCTATTTTGAAACCTAAAATGGATGACTTGGTGAGTTTATGTAGCAGCGGAATCATTCCTAAGTCTTATAGCGGATTTTTTAAAAGTTTGAAACCAACTGTTATAGACGAGCCAATATCGGATTATGACTCGGAATAGTGGTTTCTAACTTCATAAATGAGCTCAAATGAGTTTACTATTGTGATTACATTTGTGCACTATTGAGATTATTTTTAGCTTAATAATGACAAAATTTTTCAGAATTTTTCTTTTTTTAGAGAAGCTATGTTATGTTTAGACGATTGTTATATTCAGAGATTTATAAAATTCCTGTTATCCTGTAAACCATTAGTCGCTTTACTGATTTATATTATAATTGAAACTGATCTCATACTAAAAGTTATACAATTTATCTTAAACATTAGATTTTTGAAGATTGTTAAAAATACTTTTAGTTCATAGAGGAGATATTTTTTTTTGGTTTTTGTTATTGATATTTTTGAAGCAAATAAAGTTGATTATATTCAAATTTTTATTTTCTTTCGCTCATAAATCTTCTATTTGTAAATTTTCTAACCAACTTGCTAACGGTTGTATAACTATTAACTTTAATTGTTCTGAGACCATAATTAATTGATTTTTCTCAAACATACAATAAATTCGGAATCATATTTCCTATGTAAATTATGATATGTCTTACATGCCATAAAAAAACGTCAGAGAATTCCACCGTATTGTATGGCAATTAATAGATACGATATTTTACCAACAGATCATTCCAACGCAAACTGTGGTTAGTGTGAGTTACAATAATTATCGTTATTGATTTTCCAAAGAATAATATCGTAACAACAATTCTAGTAAATCCAAGCATATGAAAGAGTATTTCATTACACGAGTTAATACTCAACATTATTGTTTATGTACATACCAAATTACAAAAAGATTGATTAAAAAATGAAGTTGTAGTTCAAATTTGCAACTTCAATCACTCTTCCTGAAAAGTTGCCTTATTCATGTTACGATACTCTACGTAGGAGCCATCGATATAATAATGCAATTCTGTTTACTCAAATGAACGTGTTGCACCCGACCGTACTCGGGCCGCAACAACTGTTCGACGAACTCCAATTACATATAAACAATATGCCTCGCCATTCTGAGTTACCTCTTACCTTAACCTTGCATAATGTTCACGACCTAATTAAAATATCTAACTTAGCATGTTATTGTAGTGATAATAAACTTGTTATCGTAGTCCCGCTCGCACTATCTCAAGTTTACAATTTCTTTCATACTATTCCTTTACCAGTACCTTATGACAACTTATTACCTGACACTTATGTTTTAATCGCACCTAGTAAACCATATTTAGCAATATCAACAGATCGTCTCTTTTACTCTCAGCTCGACAGTGTAAGTGAGTGCAAAGTGATACAAAACCAGTGCTATGTGTGTCCCTTGACAAACGTTTATTCATCCATTGCTAATCCCAAGTGCGAAAGTGTAGGTATTACTTACTGAAGTAGTTCATAAGATTCCTAGCTCGTGCCAAACAAAAATCATAGATGGCTCTATCGACTATTTTCAGAAAATTACAAATAACCGCTGGATCTTTGTGCAATCGGATCAAGGCAAGTGTCATATAACTTGCGATAGCGAGTTATCAACAGCTGACGAGATTTTGCTCGGCACTGGCTTTTTATACCTACCTAAGTCCTGTACAGCATTTTTTAAACCCTTTTTTCACTGCTACTGATAAGTTTGTTAATAATATTTCTATTTCTGTATCTGATTTTAATATAGTTAAGGACGACTGCTGTGATCACGTGAAAATTAACAAGTCTTTACCATCTCTACCTTTTGTTAAGTTAAACGAAATCAATAATTTTGATTCACTAGTTCTCATTTGAGTTCGCTTGAAAATGATATAAATAAATTAGACGACCCGACTCATTTTACTAAATATGGTATTCATTATCTTTCATTTTCTTATTAGTCTTATCATTATCTTTTTATGCTACATACTTTTTAAGTTAAGAAAATACTTATGTTCAAATGGTTCTAGTTGTTGTGTAAATATCTATAACGATTGTCATAATAAGAAGATTAAAAGCCACAGAGCATTTAGTGTAGTGCCGAAATCTACAACCACGTTTACTTCCGATTCCTCTGATCCAGAAGAAATTGACTCTGTATCTATAAAATCTCTACCAGTTCCCTTAAAAAGAAATGTTTTACGATAAGTCCAAATATTTACTATTTTCTAAGTTACCTACGTTTAAGTTTTATAAGTTTCATTCTAAGTTATCCTTAGGTACCTAATTACAGTTGCATCTGTCGTAATGTTATAGTTAGATAACTTAGATAAAATACATGGAGTTATTATTTACTAATTATATAAGTTAATACCTATAAAGTTTGTTAGTTTATAAAAATTTTAATATTAAGTTTCAATTTTTCTTTCAATTTCTCATCACTTAAGGGGTTTTGATCAATCTTAAAGGGGGGGTTATTATAATGGCTACAACCCTACCAGCTTATGTATGCAAACGCGCTGACACTGCATGCCAGTTATTGGACACTTTTGTTTGTTTCCTCTATTCTTGTTAATTTTGTAATTTTAATAATTTGTTTTTTAAATTAAAATGTTCAGTATTGTTTAAGATTCCGTCTCTTTCAGTCGCTGTTTCCATATTATTCTATTTCTAAATCCTTAAGTCTAAGTTTCTTTGTAATATTTGAAATAAATTCTATTTTAGTAACTTTAAAAGTATTTTTTTTAAACTCTCTCCTGACCCAACCCGTAACAGAACCTAGGCATTTTATATATTTTATACAATTAGTCCCAATCCCTCCCATATGGAGTTTTGTAAGCTTTGCGAAGGCCTTCGCCCAGGCGCTCGCCGCGTCCGACGTCCCCATCAATGACGAGGTCATCACGCAGGCCTTAATTACGTTCAATGCGTCCTAGGCCCCTCTGCCCCCCGGCTCCTCAGGTCTTTAGCTCTCCTGCGTCTGCCGTGCCCTCCGAAACACCTACAATTAACGATGTCCATGCGTGCCGTTGCTACTTACCTCTGGGGGGTCACGTACCTTTTTGCCGGCTATGAAAAAACTACCTAAAAAAAACTAGTAGGGGCTAGTTTAGTAAATAGTTAGTAAATATATAGTTAGTTATATTTAGTTATATTTAGTTTATTATATTAATAAAAAAAATTGTCAATCCATAACAATAAATATATTTACATACAAACAACTTTCAAATGATTTACGAGCTAATTTCTTATCCATACTCTGGATGCTGACTCTTCATGTGCCCCTTAAGACTACAATTCTGTATGAAGGCTTGTCCACACACATGACATCTGTATCTTCTATCGTTCGTATGTATTCGCATGTGGTCTTTAAGAGTTTTCAGTCTAGGGTAGGATTTCTCGCAAACTTTGCATTGGAAGTTCCTTTCGCCTGTGTGAACGGGCATGTGGTTGTTTAACGCGAAACGTGTGAAAAACTTTTGTCCGCAGCTCTGGCAGGTGTACCTGGAATAATAAATAAATAAAAATAAATTAAATCCTTAGACAAACACACCAACTGTATCCAGCTCCAAAGTAAGAAGATGTTTAAGATTATGTTATGGATACCCAGAATAAACATACATATATAAATACAAACAACCATGATCCGAGAACAGACATCTGTGTTCAGAACACAAATGAATGCCCCGACCAGGACTCGAACCTGGAACCTCCGGCGTATGTGGCCGGGCTACTCCCACTGACGCTACTTGGCCGCCTCTGATTCCTGTTCCCGAGAGGAGTCTGGGGAACAAATAAATCCTATTTCACTCAAACTACTGAGAAGAATCTAATGACACCTCACGTGTCCGAAATCCGTCAAACCCAGTTGCCCACTCTAAATACTGACAACGCAAATACAAGGCAATTGCCCGCATTTCACTTCTTGTGCAACCCAGTGTCACGGCTAAACGTTAACAAAACTTATTCCCAACTCTGTGTTTTTAATACCGTACAATGCTACTTGTGTGTTTAGACAATACTAATTACACTCAAGTCTTACTGTTAAAGACGGAAAAAACGTTTCTTTTCATGCAAAGCACTATTTTTTTATACCTATCTTATTTATTATTTTATTTTTCTATTTAAAATGACGTTTTAAAATTGAATGACCAAACATCTCGACAAACTCAAAGAGCGAGATGTAATATGATTTGGTATGTGGGAGTAAGAGAGACAACCCTATATACTGCGACAATTTACGCGCGAACCAACATCACGAAGTATGTACATAGATATCTCTTTCTTACAACAAGTGAACAGTGTTATTCTTTCCTTCTCCCACATTTTTTTATTACTGTGTCGGGTAGGTATGTACAGTTAAGTTGACGCCGTTTTTTTGTGCGGTAAAGTTTGGGTATGACTAGTCTATATGTAATATGTCATTGGTCAAACCCATCCCGGCTTCGCACGGGTCTATGTACCTGCATTTAAATCTATAATATCTTCGAAAATATTCATTTAAATTACACACTGTAAAGGGCCATATTGATCTATATTACATGCACAATGTATTTAAGGTACTCAATTTGATAAGGATTAATGCCGTCTTGCTTTAAAACGCTTCGTAAATAAGCCATTATTTCTCGTAAAAGGTAAAGGATAAAAAGCGGTTATTGTGGGTTACCCTAAAGGCTGGTTTACACGCATTAAGTGGTTAAGTTGGTAACTAAATTTTAAGTTACTACAAGTCACTTGTGTAGAATCTAAAAGAATAGAATCTAAACTCCACTCCGACATAAAAAAAAGAGAAAATGCGACATAAATACGAGTTCTTGTCGCCACCCGCTTTGTACGCAACTTATGCAGTTAACAAAAAAATCACGTCCAAACGTGTTAAATGAGAAGCCCCGCCCACCTACTTATACGAAAAATAGAACGAACTCTAATCTACTTAATCACTTGCGTACTAAATTTTAAGTTACCACTTGTCACTTAATTGACTGTTTACACGCAACTTTTAACTTAAAATGTTGTTACCAACTTAACCACCTAACGCGTGTAAACCAGCCATAAGAGATGGACGTGTACCATCGCGGACTTTTTTGTTGACCTTTTTAAGGTGTACAACACTGTAGCACATTATTTTGATCTATCTCGTAGGGTTCAGCCAGCGTTTGCAATGTAAGCGCAAAAAAATGTTTTTATTTACGACATCACATTAGAAACCTCTAAGATTAGCAGTGTTTTTCTAGTATATTATGCATGTATTATACATACAAATCTTCCTCTTGAATCACTCTATCTATAAAAAAAAACGCATAGTGATTGATACATACACTCGAAAAACCTAACGCCCTTCTGTCATTCAGGCAAAAAGGATAGATGGCCAGGGAACTTACAGGAACTTGAGCCAATCCAAACTGAACTTGCGGTCGGCAAAGGCAAATATTAACCATTTAAATACCAACGTGTATTGGTGTAGATTGCTTTGAAAATGTGTAGAAATAAAAATTATTGCATAGTAATACATAGCTATGCTATAATTTCTAAGCTATAAAATACACAAAAACAAGTGAATTTCGTATCACCAATGATTTGGCGGCAATTCAACAAAGCAGGTCGTTGATTTTCCTTTTTTGTGTAGGTGTAAGTTAGTTGTACAATTCAGTATTTCACGACATTTGAAAATGCAAGTTTTTATCATTTATTTAGAAAACATAAGTTATTTAGAACCAAAAAATTGTTAAGTATAGAAAATAAAATTTTGAATTTAATATCGAAATCAGGTAGGTATATTGATTAGAAAACTTAAAAAAGAAGCCACAAACTTTTTATAAAAAAAATTAACTTTTAATATCGACTATAAATATAAAATTAGAGTTTTAAATAGTTTATCATCGGTAAAGAAATATTGCAGAAATAACAGTATGATTACAATCAATAATTTTATAGATATAGCGATGTGTTTGAGGAGCCGCTGCGAGTCGCCGAAGCGTATATAGAATCTATTCCTTCACGCAACGCTCATGACGTCACAGACCGTGTTGCCGTCGGGTATGTTTTCAAATCCAGAAAGCGAAAATCTTTTCATTTAGGGTGTTACCACACCAATTGATCGTCCGTCGATCGACGTCGACTGGTCAACGCGACGTCGACGTAGAAACCATCCATCGACGTCGACTGGACTATTCTGTTATAGATCGACCTCGACGGGTCGACGTCCATCGACGGACGATCGATTGGTGTGGTAACACCCTAAAGCGTACCTATATCTAACATTTGTGACATCACTGGTGCGTGTTGACATCGGGTATACTTTCAGATTTAAGATACGGCCGCGCAGTTATTTTCAAACATATCCGACCGCAACAAAGCAATCGCTGGGTACTATGGTACTATTTCGACTATGGCGCTTCGCCGGGTGTTCCCGCACCACGCTCGCTTCGCTCGCTCGGCTCAAGCATGCGATAATTACAGCCTAACATTAACCTTACCCAAATTTAACTACTACGCTTTCTATAGAATATTTAGTAGGCATTGCAAAAAAGATGAATTAGTGTATTAGAGGCTATCTCATTTTCCCGTGGCTTAGTTATAAAATTAGAAGTTTAATCACGTGGGCAATAAGGACATTTGTGGCTTTACTTATAATTTTCCTTCACCCCCCAATCACCCCTTTATCTGTCTCTGTATTCGTTGAGGCACTAAAACGGGTATAGATTATAGTTTAGCAACACGGAATGTCCTACATGAAAGTATACCCCAAAAAAATGTTGCGGTCGGGTATACTCTAAAATCCTTAATACGGGTGTATATATTTTTATTGTATATCCGAACTCAACACTAGAGCGTTGCGTCAAGGTATAGATTCCATATACGCGTCGCCGAAAAACGCTCCATACAAAACTGTACCGAGTTGTGACGTCAGAACGTGTAAATCATACTAAAATGGGCGTTTGCATAAAATATATAATAGCTACGTAGATAATGTGTTTACATGCATACCTACTACTAATAATATTAAAATAAATTACATATTTTCCAGTTGTTTGCTTCTTTTATAAGTTTTCTAATCTACCTATAAAATATAACCGATATTAAATTCAAAATGACATATATTCAAAATAAATGATAAAATCTTGCATTTTCAAATGGTGTCAAATACCCGATTAGAATCTGTCATTCTTATTAAATACATCCAAACAAAACCTGTAAACAAAAAAGAAAATACCGACCTATAATCCTTCAAATGATCTTTCCTTCTGTGTATAGTCAGCATACGTCTCGTATCGTATATCTTGTCGCACATATCACAGGGAAACCTCAACGGCTGTTCACCGTGCACTTCTACCAAATGCTTCAACTTCTGCGGGTAAGACATCAACTTGACATCACACTTTGGACAGTAAACTCTCCCTTTCTTCTTATGAACTCTATCTATATGCAGATCTCTATTGTACTGAGCTTTGAAAATCTTCCCGCAGACTTCACACGGAAAGTCGGCAACTTCGTGTCTTTGTTGATGCATCACAAAACGACCGTTGTCCACGAAACCTAGTCCGCAAGTTTCACAGACGTAATTACTAAAATGTTCATTCATGTGTTTATTTAAAGCATGGAAGTATAAAAATACCACATCGCATAACGTACATTTTAATTCTTCTTTAGTTAATTGGAACGGTAATATCGAATCTTTATAGTCAAAGTAATACTTTTTATTGTGCACTGTAGATATATGTTTTTTAAACTCTTCCAGGTTGTCTACGGTTTCGGGGCAAAGGCGGCAGTCTATGCGGGTTATATCAACTTTGACCATGTTTTTGTGTTCAGTGATTTTGAATCTTTTCGGATGGTGGCACGTCATGGTATGGTCTCTAAGGTCTGTGGGGTCAGCGAACTGCATACCACAGTAGTAGCAAAGTAGGTTATTATGCCTACAGCGAAAGGGACAGACATAAGAATATTCGATAATTGTCAATATGTTTGTCTCTGTCATGTAAGACGGATCGCTTTCTCGAATAATTTGTTGCATTTTCGACATTGGTATTTCTGTAATGTAAAAAAAATTTTTGTTAGTTTTTCTGATTACTATAGAGGGGAAGGGGAAGGAGGAGGGGAAGCGTCGCTGGCGCAGTAGTTAAAGCGCTGGCTTCTCGACTTGATGGATAAGGTATCGAATCCCGCTGCTTCCAAATATACCAAAGAGATTCTACAACTTACGTTTAGGTGGTTATAGTCGTTTGTGCGTGCGGCCCTATGTGTGCTTATTCTTGTAAATATGCAATTAACTTCGTGTGGCGGCCGCCATCTTGTCAAACCGTGTGCGCGTCGCTTCGGTATGCGTGTACAGTCAGTACACCTTGTCACGCACACACAGTTTCTGTGTATATACAAGCTTAATGCCCACAGAGGTCCGCATGCACAAATGACTTTAACTAAATATACCTAAGCTAACTGCTCTATCCGTGAACGAAAGCATGGCGAGGAAACCCAGATATTTAAGTAAGTATTTCAACATATTTGTGAAGTCTAATGTATTACATTTTTGTAATGTCTGTATGTAAGTGGATTATAAACTATTGAAATCTGCTTGAAATATCGGTCGACTGGCGGCGGTGGTAGTAACCCTGCCTTATATGCCGGAGGTCCCAGGTTCGAGTCCTGGTCGGGGTATTATTTGTGTGATAAAGACAGATGTTTGCTCTCGGGTCATGGTATACATATAAATATGTGTATTTTGGGTTCACCACAGTTCGCAGTACGGTCATCCATAACACAAGGTCTGCTTACTTTGGGGTTTTGCAGTCGGTGTGTTTGGGGATTTATTGTAAAAATAAATGCTTCCTACCAGGTTTAGCAGGCTCAATTTTCTTAATACCATCGCATTTGTTGTTAATCCTTTTAGCTGTGTTATTTGTTGGGCATTTCTTTGTGTTCGTCTTGAGTTGCTGTTCCTTCGACTTTTTCCTCTTAATGAGTGGTAGCGAGTCATTAGAGTTGGAATCTTCGTCTGCTTGTTGTAATGAGTATTGAGAATCTGAAACGTCAGCTAATGTAATATAATATATGCGGAATTGGATTTGTTTATTTATCATGCCATTTGACGGTGTTCTATTTTTGCCACAGGGCACAGCAACTACAATTCCACTAATAATGTGATGGCTATGTCAGCAACAAAAAGTTTCTAGTTATGTGCTGTGCCTCACCTGCTGGATAATGATGTTGAAAAAGAGGCATTGTGATTTTGCCCAAAAAGATTAACATTAATTATATCTTAAATAATTTCAGCTGCTCCATGAACATTTACCTGCACAACCCATATCATAATCTTCATTAAAATCACCCACAGCATCAGATGATGGTTCTTCAATTTTTACAATATCAATCTCAACCTTGGGAGGCCCGTCAAACAAGGGATGCAGTTTATCATTATCGGGAATTATTTTTGAAGCTGTAAGAAAGGTGTTTTTTTTGTTATATAAATATGATTATGAATAGATTTTAATATTTACCTAGGCATTCATACACATGTTTAAAGCCTTGTTTAAAGTAGATAGATCTACTAATGCTTTAAACATTTTAAATATTTCAGAAAATGTAGATAACAGCTTGCATTTTCTTCAAAATTACAGTATGCAACTTACTTTCTTCATCAACTGCAACAATTTTCATCTGTAGAAACACCTCCTCCCATTTCAAAACTTGCTTCTTGAATGCAGAGGCTGCCCTCAATCGCTGCACACAAGTAGCACAGATGAGACATTCCATTGGCTTGCCATCTAAATGTGACAGCTGAAAGAAGCAGCTATTTAAGTATCTATTTTTACTTATGTTCATAAGATTAGGAGAAGTAAGTTAGCCATTTCATTATCTGTTTATGCTTGTTCATAAAATTATGGAACCTGGATGTTTAATTTTATTATGAACATTAAGTGATCATGAGAGCCATATAAGCAATTTTGTTTTTCTCTGATAACATAGCCAATGAATAATTGAAATGTGTTAAGAAAATACAATAGCTATATAAGGTGTACAGATACCTTTAACAACTTGAAAATCACATCCAAATCATTTTACATTTAATTCAATTTATATATAAAATTCATTAAATTAATTCATACATACTACATACTTACCAACAACCCAAAACAATCCATAATCATATCAGAGTAGACTTCTTTGTCGCCTTCGTTTTCGTACTCTACGTTGAGCAGCCGACATCTCTTCATACTACCACAACATCTGCACAGTCCTGGATCAATAACGGGCCCTTTGCTCTTTTTGCCACTCATGTTTGTGGTGAACGATTTTTGTCACACTGACCTTAACATTGTCATGCAATTAAATCTGTGTTTACATTACTTTTTATTCATAAACACATTCATAAAAATGACAAAATTTTAGTAAATAAAACTGAAAAGAACATTCTATTATCAATCAATTCAATCAAAATGAATGTTGACATTGAAGGTTGGCAGTGGCTGTCCCAGAAGTTGACAACTCCCGGCTGCACTGCAGGAACTGGAGGGGCACAGAGCTGAGCTGCGCCAACGGGCTACCGAAGCGTGGGAGTCCAGGCTGGCGTTTTCGAGCGCCGGACTCTGGACTATCGAGTCAATTCGTCCGGTCTTCCAGCATTGGTTGGGTAGGCGACCAGGTTTCCTGACCTACCGTCTGAGTCAGGTGCTCTCGGGACATGGTTGTTTCGGGAGTTACCTGTTTCGGATCGGTCGGGAACCGACTGCCAGGTGCCATCACTGCGACGATTGCCTCGACGAGACGGCCCCGCACACGCTGGAGGTATGCCCGGCGTGGGATGCGGAGCGCAGCGCGCTCAGCTCTGTATTGGGTGCCGACATCTCGCTCCCGACCGTGGTTCGCGCTATGGTCGAGAGTGAGAGATCGTGGCAGGCGGTGCGAACCTTCTGCGAGGCCGTACTGCTCGCGAAGGAGGTGGCGGAGAGGGCGAGGGAAGATGATGCATCCTCCCTTCCGCTTCATCACTGTCGCACGGGACGCCGGAGGGCGGCTTTCATTGCCGAAAGCAACCCTCTCCCGCAGTGCCATGAGCCTTCGGTGGTGGGTTCGGGGGAACCCGCCTCCAGTCCAGGGCTCGAGATGGCGCGTGCGCTTCCTGCGCACCATCTCATGAGGGATGACTAGAGAGGGACCCCTCCCTCTCGGGACGTCGCTGGCGCTGCACAGAGCGCTGGCTAACGCTGTCGGGCCACGAACGAATGCGCAAGCTCCTCGTGACCCGACTCCGTGCGTCCAGACGGAAGCCGCAGGTTTTTAGTCGGTACGAGTCCGGCATAACCCGACTTCGGCCCCCGCTGAGGTCGGGTATCCATAATAATTTTCCTTCGTTAAAAAAAAAAAGAAGTTGACAGCTCCATACTGATTTCATCGTTTCTTCATTTTATATTTTTGGTACGTCAGTGGTTTCCTACCCTTGTAATTCGTAGGCCATACAAGAGAGGTCGGAACTACGACATACGGCCTCTTCTTATATAGTCTTATAAGTACTTCTCGACTTTTGACCGATTGGTGTAGTGGTAAGTAGTCTTGTCTCGTACGCCGAAGGTCCCAGGTTCGAGTCCTGGCCACGGCATTTATTTGTGTGATGAACACAGATGTTTGTTCTCGGGTCATGGTTGTTTGTATTTATATATGTATGTTTATTCTGGGTTCCCCCCAATTCGCTGTATGGTCATCCATAACAAAAGCTCTGCTTACTTTGGGGCCATATTATAGTTGGTGCGTTTGTCTGGGGATTTATTTATTATTATTATTTATTAATAATCATTATGATATTAAGACGATGGACGTGAAAGTAAACAATAAAGTGATAACGTGATTTACTCTACAAGGGAACTTCTTAGTGCAAAATGAAAACCACTGTCTACATTCCTTATTGAGTTATCTATTTAATGCACATTCTATAAGTGATCACAGCATAACATACTGTCATTATTATACACGCTACACGCAACACTAACTTGGTTACGTAAAGGTAGGCGTTTCAACCTTCAGTGTTTAAAATACTTTCACAGTCGTGAGGTATTTTACGTGTATGTGGAACGAGGGATTAGTTTATACACTGTGTACACACTACACAGTTAGTACACAGTTACAGAACTAGAAAACACTTTTGTGACAATTAAATTAGAAAACTTATAATAAATTAACGTGATCCCTCGCACACTTGAAATGTAAAGCATACCTCAGCACATAATCAATACAAGGTTTACAAGACAAATTGTGCAAGCTTTTTCACCAATATTGTCAATTTCCCAACTACTTGGGGATTTTGGGATGACTTCGCCCAAAGTTATAACCGTCGGGAGGTATCCTGTCCCTCAATTCTTACATATGAGGATTTAGAAATCTTGAAAATTACCTCTTTTGATTTCAAAAGTACGTAATTTTGTTTATGCTTTGCTTATAATTATTATATTATTATAAGTTAAACCTTTGTGAATTTGTGGAGCAAACATTGTACCAAAAAACTAATTGGTTTAAGAGAAAATCAAGGTTTCCTTTTTTCGGATAGCCCGTTCTCAGAGATCATCGTTTTGACAATCATTTACTTAAGTCAACCGCAGGCTTCCTCCACAAACTGCGGTAATAGTTGCCCAAAAATCTGAGAATTTTTCTATCTTTATGAGATATATCTAACTATAATATAGAACGTTGATAAAAGCGAGAGGCATTAAATGAAACTACATATTCTGTGTATCATTATCAGGCTACACAACAAAAATCAGATGAATGTATGCCATAGTTTAGTCACAGGAATGTTTTTTAATTTTTACTTAGCTTCATTTAAACACTCTGTATCTTCCCGATCACCTTATCGTAAGTTTGTACTATAGGCATACGTAGTTATCTAAACGACAAAATTCACGCGAGCGATGCGACGTTGCCAGTTCGCATCGTAAGTTTGCAGTACAAACAAGGAAGTACTTGTACTAAATCTTTCCTTAAAAGAAAATACAGATCACGGTTATCTCACTCTAATGTAATAAGCGTAACAGAAAAAGAAATAGAGCAGTATGTTGCTATGGCGCCGGCGGCGGCTCGGCTAATTAGGTCAAGGGCACAATTTTTACTTTGTTTAGTGCGAAGACGCGGTGCACCCGGGGTGCACGTTGTGCAATTCAGCACAGATTATTGTCGCTCACGCGTCCCATTTACTAATGTTAAGTTTTTATTGTGATAGGACACGTAACTGAGTATTTTCGGTTTAGTTTTGTGAGTAGTTTTTAATTATTTTGTAAGTACGTAAGACATCCACAATGCCTCGTGCTACATACACGGCGTCAGAATACACTGACATGATTTTAATCTACGGGGAATGCCACGGAACCGCAGCTCTAGCTCTGCGAACTTACCGAGAAAGGTATGGAGACAGCCGCGCGTGCCCTAGGAACGCTCGCACCATAGTATTGGCAGTACAACGGGCACGGGAAAACAAACCATTAGCAGCGCATCAGGAGGGAGTCCCACCGCAGCAGATACCTACTGCGCGCGAGCAACAGATTCTTGACTATTTTGAGCGCAACCCCACATCGAGTCTGCATAGAGCCGCACGCCAGTTTAGAGTTTGCCATAGAACCGTGCATAACATTTTAAAAAGGAATAAACGTACAAATTTAAAAAAGTTCATGCCCTTTTAAGAAGGGATTTGCCAGTCAGGCTACTCACTGCCAGTGGATACTTTACAAAGTTACTGACGACCAGATTTTTTTATTAAATGTCATGTGGACCGACGAGAGCAAATTTGGCATATGGAACCAACAAAATCTCAGATACTGGAGTATTGAAAATCCACGCATGATTCGGGAGTCAGAGCATCAGTACCGCTTCTCTGTTAATGTGTGGGCTGGTATACACAGGGACCAGATTATTGGCCCTGTTTTTATTGACGGCACCCTTAACACGGTAAAATTTTTGGAGATATTATCCGGTCCCGTTGCTAAATATACCGAAGAACTACCCTTAGCCAACTATCGGCATTTATGGTACCAATTGGACGGAGCTCCTCCACATTCAGTGATGTCTTCCAGAGAGCTCTCACCGAAATGTTTGGACAGCAGTGGATTGGTCGATTTGGACCAGTACTATGGCCACCACGGTCCCCGGATCTCACTCCAATGGATTTTTTTATCTGGGGGTTTGTGAAAAGTGAAGTGTACGCGACAGACGTGAATACCGTAGAGGAACAAAACCGGATTATTTTAGCGTTTAAAAAATTAAAAAGTTTAACAACAGACAGTGACCTTATTGCACGATTAAATAACAATATTATACGTCGTTATAATTTGTGTACCATTGCAAACGGCGGACATTTCGAACAATTGAAGATTTAATGTGTAAGTGTTACAATTAATTATTTTTGTTTATTATTTTCATTGATCATACCTTCCAACGTTACCTACAACACATGTTTACATTATCATCCACATCAAACCCGGGCGCTCCGCTGTGTAGGTAGGTGTGCGAGCCGGTGAGCCTGCCGCCGCACGCGCTATGCTACTCAAATGCTACGTTGCCAATTTGTTACGCAGGTGGCGGCAGGCTACTCAACAAAGGATGTTTACATTTTAACTTAATTATTAAGCTATTTAAGTTCTTTGAAAAACGTTTTTCGAATACTTCTCGTAAACTTTTTTTTAATAGTTTCGGATTAACAGTAGGCACTTATAGTGTACTTTTATCAACGTTGTATACTTTGAAAGATATCACATTTTTTTCTTTTTGGATGAGAAAACTGTGTAGTATGTTCATTGACAATAATTAAAGATTCAAAATCAAAATATTTATTTCGCAAAAGCTTATCCTAATTACAATAGCTGATGGGGCATCCTTTTGAGTATAAAATCCCTGTGCCAGGACACCCCGCTCTTCCATATAATGTACATCATATTTTACATAGTTTGCGACAATTTTAGGCTAAATTTAGTAGGTAAAATACGTACATGTCTTTAGACTAGGAAAAATAACTTAATTAAGTTAATAACGGACTAGTTGAATCTAATAAAGATTAAATTAACAAAAAGAAAAAATCTAGGAACATAATTATAGAATTAAACGTTACATAACTAGATTTATAAATGAGTCGTATAGAATCAAAGTCGGAAATCTTACTATTAGCAAATTTTGGGAAACTGAAGAAAACTGAGAACTTTGGACTGTGTATTTCTCCATTATGATTGAAAACTGAATAAAAAACAGCATCATAATAACGTTAAAAACATCAATACTGTATTAGCATTCGTATTAAGTAGGTTTTTAAGTATAAAATATGAATATAGCCAACTTTGATTCTAACAAATGAAAATATCCGCTTTTGATTCCAACCTCGAGTAAGAGCCGCCTTTGACACTAACTGTCTATAAGATGGCCGTTTTTGATTCCAATATTTAAAAAATAATAATAGGGTTGTGTAAATATAACATAAAAAAGCAAAACTTTTAATTTCAAAACATTTCTTAATATAAAAACTTTATTTTCGTTTTAATTTTTTAACAAAGTATGTATATGTGGTATTAAGACTTTAACAACTTTTAACATTATTTGGCTAAAAATATGTTGTATTGCTGACTGTACTAATACTTTTATTTAGCAAAAAACTTTTCAGGTCTTACGAACGAAATTGGATATTTAAATGAAGAAAGTGTTGGAAATAATCAGATTAGATGTAACAATTTTGTTTTGGCAATTCTAATTTGTAAAATGTTCTTTTAGTCTATGACACTTCTTAACTGTCTCTTCCGGCTTTGATTGATTAACAATCTTACTATTTTTGCCGTGTCCTGCTCGCTACTACTTATAACTAAATCAGTGTGCATCCTATGTTTACTAAATTAAAATATTGTAAACGATTTGTAACCAGAAATAAACAGAAGACTTGTACCATCAAATAAGCGTGTTATTCAATCAACCCACTGCGCAACCAAGCTCTGCCACCATCCAAGAGAAAACATTAAAAAATACTACATACATAGTGTAAACTACAATAATAAAGCATTATTGAACAACTTCGTTTAAATAAAGTACATGATCCAATCTCAAAATATTACGGCAAATAAAACGAGCAAAAAAAAGGTTAAAGGTTAAAGGTTTATATGTTATTTACATCGAAAAAAATCTCAAAGAATATTTTAATAAAAAAGAACTGTGCGAACCCTAGGTCTGTGGACTTACCTATTCCTTTTGGAAATATTCTTTTTCCATTTTTGCGGATCACGTTTGCGTTTTCTTATGAAGCTACTGTTGCAAACTTCAGGGTAATTATCCATGTTGCTTAATCCAATTCAATTATCAATATGTAACCACAAAATTTTTTATAAAACAACAAAAACTACAGATGCTCACACAAAAACACAAATAGTGTTTAAAATAACTAAAAAATAACAAACAATAACACAAATAGTGTTGACTTTTTTATTTTCTTACCATCTAACTAGTAATTAAAGGAATTTTTTTGTAATTTTCCTATAATTACCATTTATTTGTAAATTTTTTTGGATGGTGTACAAATACCTAGCCCAGGTTGTGACATTTCTTTTTAGTTCTCCCAGTCTTAAAAATATAACGTAGAAATCAAATAGGTATTTCAATCATCTTAAACACATACAGGAATACAAACTTACATGGGCATACAAAATAAAAACTTAAGTAGGTAAATAGAAAGAACATGAAATAATTAACTGTTAAACGAATTTGACAAAAGTTAGTCGGATATATGAAATAGGTTAAAGCAATTTCTGTTTGCCGTCAAGCAAAGCGCTAAACTGCAGCCTGAACATTTCACCGATGTTTTTTTGAAACAACCAAGATTTCTACAACGACTTTGACTTGAAACCATTTCTGGCATGTGGTCGATCCCATGCTTGCGACTAATTTTTGAAGGAAAAGGTACAATAGGGGGACGCCTTTTTCTACTGTTTCTTTCTTCAGTTATTCCATTATCATTTATAGGCAAGTTATTATCATCTGCGTGTACATTCTCTTCAATTAGTCTTTCAGCAATCAGTCTTTTAAATTCTCTTGCCTAACTATTCGTGCTTGTAGTTTATCCAAGAATTCGTGACAGCCAAGTCCAAGCAATGTGAAATGAACCTAATGGTCCATTTACCTGTTCGTGCCCTACTGGGACATACCGCCAGCTACCTATCCGCCAAATCTACTCCGCCCATATTGCTATTATATTCTTTAATAACCTCTGGACGGGGAACATTCACATATTGTTTTGTTGCCCTATTGTAGCTTTTACAGATATCAAGCTTATCAGCAGCATGAATAGTAGATAGCATTGATACTGACTCATTATCCATCCAATTTGTAAACGCAACTCCGCCATCATTTCGTACTAATACGGCACAACTCCCTCTCCCTTTTCTAGTCAAAGATTTGTCATCATCAATTTTGTCAGTTACTTCTTTAGGAACGCGATCTTCATAATTGTTCCGGTACATTGGAAGTCTCTATTTGCAAGTTCATCAGCCAATCTGAGCGTGGTAAAAATCTGTCGAAATGTATTAAATGCCCTGATACTAGTGATTCGGTCAATTGGAGGACCACTTTTTCTCCCAAATAGAATTCACTTTCATTTGTAGAAGTATCTTTTCCTTGATAAATGATGATGTCGCAAACAAGCCCATTTGGATTTGCTAATACAAACGCTTTAATACCATCAGTCATATAGGACAGGCACCTGTAAATGGGATGATAACTTCTAGAGATGAAACAGATAGCAGTTTGGCCGGACACCGGATATTCGGCCGACCATGTGGCCGGATAGCCCGATATCCGGCCGCCGGATATCCGGCGAAACTTAACTTGTGTCAACTGCATGCAGTGCAGACACGTGCGTGATCGTTTTTAGGTTATAATTTTATTTGTGCGCTTATTATTTGAAGTACATATATATATATATATATATGCATAATTCTAAAAGATTTAGCAACGAGAAATGGCGTTGGTGAAGAAAAAATCGCCTTTATGGGGGATATTTTGATAATAAACAGTGAAAATAATAAGTTAGCTCTTTGTTAATTATGCAATGTTAACATTTCTCGTGGCGGCGAAGGGAAAAAAGCAGGTATGTATCTAATAATCAATAATAATAATCTAATTGCAATAATTTTTTTATCGAGTAAAATAATATCTTGCAATTAACGTATTCATTAATTATTTTTTTCGGAGTATTTCGTATTTTAGGTACTTTTCGATAGGCATTGCTTAAATGACTGTGGTAGCTATGAAGTTGTGTGTTTTTTAATTGTGATTTATTGATTATCCACCTATCTAGTTGTTAGGCACATATTATTTAAAGTAAAGATATTATTTAAAGTTTATTTATAGTAGTCTTTTTATGGTCTATCAAAACATCCAGATGAATTTCGTGCATTGAATAAAGACAAGGCCGCTGTCCAGCCTACTACAGTTTCTTTAGCCATTGCGGGGACAAGTTCGTCTTCAGTAGCAAAAAAGCAATTGACTATGACAGAATCTTACGAAAGGAAATTGCATTGGGATATAAATGATACTAAAGCGAGAAAGTACCATTATTTATTAGCTGAAATGATTGCACTCGACAACGGCCCATTGTCCATAGTGGAAAGAACCGGATTTACCAGACTCTTAGAACAAGCTTTACCCCGCTATAAGCTGCCAAGCCGGACTTATATTACCCAAAAAATTGTTCCTGATATATAAGACAATTTACGAGAAAATCAAACGTAACATTTCGAGTGCCTTCGCTACTTCAGTGACATCTGACATATGTACTTGTTTACACAATAATGCAAGCTTTCTGAGCTTCACAGCTCATTGGATGTCATCTGAATTTAAACTAGAACACGGGGTTCTGGCAATGAAGCCTTGCTCAGGTTCACACACAGGAGAAAACATAGCAATGGAACTTAACAATGTCGTAAACCGCTGGAATATTGAGCACACTAAAATACATTTATTCATTAATGATAGTGGTGCTAATATGGTGAAGGGTGTTCGTTTGGCTTGGAACTTAACAATGTCGTAAACCGCTGGAATATTGAGCACACTAAAATACATTTATTCATTAATGATAGTGGTGCTAATATGGTGAAGGGTGTTCGTTTGGCTAAATATGATTCTGCTAGATGTTATACATACGCTTCAATGAGCCATAAACGAGTTGCTCAAAGTCCAGAATGAAGTAACAGCAACGATTGCTGCTGGAAGGCGACTTGTGACGCACTTCACTCAGATTTAGCTCAAGAAAAACTGCTGACGATCCAGAAAGAGCTAAAATTACCCGAGCATCAGTTTCTCCAAGTATAAGCACTAGGTGGAATTCCACTTTTCACATGATTGAGCGTTTGTTAGAATAGAAGCGGGCCATATCATTGTATGTTGCTGATCACGATACACTCATAAATTTGACAGCTCAACAGTGGAGTTTAATGGAGCAGTGTATCCATTTATTAAAGCCCTTCGAAGAAATTACTAAAATAACAAGTTCTGGACTATCATGCGTGTCGGAAGTTATACCACACGTTACTGCTTTAAAAAAATACTTAGATAAAACTGAAACTGAGCAAAGAACTACTGATTTATCACATATGCGAGCCTCGTTAAAAGCTGAGTTAGAAACTCACTTTACCTCCATAAGTCAAGACTCAAACTAGGTACTTTATTGCACCTTACCTAATTATTGGAATATTTGAAAATGTCTTGTGAAGAGTCTTACAGTAGCAGTTCATCTTCAACACCGGCTAAAAAGAGTAGAGGAGAGGAGACAGAGTCAGCTGTATCTCGCAAAGCTCATGACACATTTTGGGATTGCTTTGATGAAGTAGCAAATGAAAACAATGCTGACCAGGTTCAATGTGAAGAAAGAAATGCGATAACCTGTGAGCTGGATTTTTATCTCAAGTCAGTGCAAATTGATCGCAATTGCGACCCTTATTCTTGGTGGGCAGCTAATGCCAAACAATACCCAAATTTAACAAAGTTTGCCAAAATCTACCTTTCTGCACCTTGCAGCAGTGTGTATAGCAAAAGCCTTTTTTTTGACGCTGGCCTTGTTTATGAAGAGAAACGCAACCGCAGAGAAATTAGTATTTATTCACCATAATTTGCCCCTAGTGCAGTATGAGTACTAAAAGTACTAATTCATTCATTTTCTTTGTATTACATTAATTTACTATTGTATGATTAAAAATTTAAAACTAAAACTAATTATATTTAAGTTAAGTGATACTAAGACTAACTAAATAAAGCAAATAATTACTCAAAAATGTGTTTCTTTTATCCAGTTTTTTTTTATTCGGCCGGATGTCTATCCGGTACAATAAGCAGTAGCTATCCGGTATTCGGCCGGATAGTATTATGGCGGCCGGATAGTTACCGGATATTCGTTTCATCTCTAATAATTTCATCTATAGAAGATTTTTGTTGCTTTTCTTGGCCTGGCATCCGCTTAGAATCCTGTCTAATATAGGACGAACTTCCCATAGCGTATCTTCACGCCTTATTTCCTCGGTGATATCGTTATCAAAAACTAGTTTGATTGAATTCCTGAGTAAAAAATACCGATCTCGCGTCATGGATTTTGTGATTATGGGTATATTTCTAGTTCCAGTATAGTCTTATTTGTGACAGAGGTAAACATCATCATCGTCGTTATCCCAATATATATTTTACACTCTCCTTTTGTAAAAATCACTCTACCAGTTCTTTCAATAGACGATTGGTTGAAATATTGTACCATAATATTTATTACATCATCATCCATGTATTCAGTGAAATATTGTAGACAATCTTCGGAGTTTATAACATTTGGTGAATATGAAGGCTCTTGCAGATGTGGCATCAACGTATTAAAAGTATTCCTACTCCAAAGTCCTTCAGTTTCCCGAGTGATTTCATAAGCCGTGGACTGAAAACCTCTCCCTCGCCCTCTGCTTCTGCCACCTCGAATACGTACTCCACCTCGACGAAATCCACCTCGACGTACACCACCTCGACGAAATCCACCTGTATATCAAAAAATGTGACATAGATACCCGGGATATAGCTTCGCCAAAGTAATTTGGCTACCTGTCTATAAGCGAGTAAAGTACTAACTTCTACCTCTAGTGCGCGCTCTTGTTAGGGTATTTGCAGATGCTGAACTAGACATTCGCTGCGGAGTGCCTTCTGGTTCGGTTTCAGATTCCGACGCTGAGGACGAATGATTTTACTCTTCTACTGTAGGTTCTTCGAAAATATCTGAATCGTCATCATCTTCAAAGTCTGATTGGTTGAGAATATCTCGAAGTTGATCCTCAGTCAAATCTAAATAATAAATGTAAATACAGTAAGATTTTATGAAGATTTTTATCAGTACACCAGCTAAACTAATTTAGGGTTTCTAACCGAATGTGCTCTTTCTAGTACAAATTGTAGATACCCTTTTTATTAGTTATAACCGAAAGTACTTTTCAACAGCAAACAATCGAATTTGGATAATATTTTAATGTTTTCTTAAAAATCATAACTCTTACATATATGAAATTTACATTTAACACGAAATTATAAAGAAATAATACAAAAAATGATTAATTAAGTTACCTGTGGTAAGGTGACGCTCCATTTTTGAACTCGTGCACTGACCAACTGAATGAAAAACTGTTTCCTGATTGGCTAATTCGTATACATACTCGTCAACAGCTTCGAGAGTATAGTCCCCAATTTTTACGATTGTAGGTTCGACATGGCCGTTAGACAGAACGTTCGTCGTGTCCATGTTGATGTTAAGACATACTCTTTGGGACGCTCGGCGGAGGTCCTCGACCATGTTCAGCAAGTCTTTCAGGGTCTCACCCATGACTATGACATCGGCAGTGAATCGAAGGTGAGAGATGTCCTCGCCGTTGATGTTGATGCCAAGTCCGCTCCAGTCCAGAAACTTGAAGACGTCCTCCAACGCAGCGGTAAACAGCTTCGGTAATACCTACCTCGTCACCATGCCTGACAGCTCGCTGCAGTCGGATGGGCTTCGAATTCTGATCCGGACTGACATAGTGGCGTTTACGTATATACTAACTCTTCAGTGCTTCGATAGTCAACTTTATTCATAGTCGTGCGTGAAGTCGTTGTGCATATAAAATGAATCGCCGATCCATATATTATTTCTTGTGACATATATTCAAGTGTACAAACTATTCATAAAACTAAATGTGATAAATTAATATTGTGTGAAAGTGACATATTTTGTTAAACGTCTGAATTACGCAAGCGATCATATTGGAATTATTAACGGTATAAAACATACTGTTTCAAGTAAAGCCGTATGCAAACCTAGTTGCGCATTGCAAAGCACCCTTTGTTTTTGGTTCTAAGTTTATCTATTTATAGTTTATATATAATTATAATACAATTTCCTAAACTCGCAGTATGTCTTGGTACTTAACAGTAAATAAATGTTAAGTGTTAGAAAACTCTACGTTCTTAGATTCTAATGATATAAAGTTAACGGTCATCGGTGCTTGCATTTGCGAGATATCGCTGAAGAAAACTTGAACTAAGCGTGTCGACGGCGCGGCCACCTTTTAACCTTAAGTTTTTTCGCAAACTTTTTTCTCCTGAAAAAAGTTTGCGAGATGTGAAGAATCGCCACGAAGCTGGCGCGACCATACTTCGCAGAATCATAGTTCGTTGCACATTGATCGCCGATACATTTTATAGATAGTTCGATTTCAAACCTGGATAGGAATAAGACAAATCACATTTGTACCTACTTATGTAGCTAGGTTGCTGAGGCACCATAGCCGCGCCGATCGCCAACGTTTAGACAGCGCGTCCACGGTGTTCTCCAAACATCTAAATAATATGCTCACTGTTTGGACCATTGTATTGCACACATTTTGGCTCAGGTGTTGCATTCGTTATTGTGATTTGCCATCTTGGTCGAGCGGTCGAAAGACACGCTTGCTATTTTAGGGATTTGGAATATAGGAATCTTTAACATAGGAATACTTTTTTTGGGAATTCGTAAACAAAATTCGTTAGAGATGCATGCGCACAAAAATGTTTAAATAATTTAAATTTCTAAAGGCTTAGAGTCATTATTTTTTAAGCGTAGAAGAGTAATATGTAGTGCTTTTGGAATGAAATAAAACGATTGACACTCAAATTCGAAAATCTACTTAATATTATAAATATTTTGTATTAATTACATCTGCCATAAATAATGAATACATTTATACATTAGGCCATAAATTATTGCATTTATTCTAGGACCGTACTCTAAAAATCAGTAACCAGATGAATAAGTTATATAATTAGAGAAATGTGAGAAGCAAACAGGTGCATTCTTAAATTGTCTGGTTACATCACCCAACAAAAAGCTGTCCGTGCCATTAAATGTGTGATATCGCGATATCCATTTGCTTAAATCAGAATCATTTGTAGAGTGGATATCTGACGGAGTATTTTTATGATTAACTCTATTGATTGATGTCACAAAAATACAGGGTGTTAATTTTTCGGGTTTTGAAATTGAAATTGAAATGAAATTTTCTTCTTTTAAAAAATAAAGGACGGTTTCCGTATTTTGAGTTATGTTATTGTACTTTCGGAAAATGTTTGTGCATTACAAAAATTTACACACAAAGTAAAGTTGCAAAACTTACATGCAAAATTACACAAATAAGTTAAACCATCTTTACCTGTTTAACAATATCTATCTATTACATTTGTAAATAAATTATTAACATTAACTTATACATATACCTATCGAATGTGGTTGTCTTGGCGTGTAACGCGTTATGCGTTACACTTTATTCATGTACTTGTTTAAGTAGTTAAATAAATTGTAAATCAGTCAGTGGTAAGTTAAAATTTAGTACGCAAGTGATTAATTAGGGTAGGATTGTTTCTATTGTTCGTACAAGCAGGTGGACGGGGCTTCTCATTACGTGTAGACGTGATGTTTTAGTTAATTGCGTAGGTTGACAAAGTGGTTGGCGGCAAGAGTTCGTACTTATTCCGCATTTTTTCCTTTTACTTCAAAATTTCAGTGGAGTTTAGATTACTTATACTTTAAATTTGTTGAAGAATATTTAAAATCGTGCTTGTTGTATATACTAAGTAAAAACTTCCGAAAAAAAACCATAGTCTTTTAGACATAGCATAGCAAGCGTCGGGTGACGGGTCGCTCACTTCACTCTAATATGGTTGAGGAGGGCGATGGCTGGATCCCGCGTTAACTCGTGAACGGGTGCCGTTTGAGGGTGTTCGTCGTTTGGATACTTGGGGGGAGGGAGACTTGCCGAGCTAACAGATGCAGAAAAGAATAATTTTGTATAGACATAAAGAGACACTGTAACTTAAATTTGAAAAAAAATATACCCGTGAAGTTGTGACGGTTGTCTATTTCGACCTCTTTTTGTCAGTAAATTTTATTTTTTTTGTCGTTCCCGACGTAATTTTAAACTAGGAATTACGTAGTGTCGGAGAACGGCAATGTTTTGATTTGACAAGTCAGTCACGAAATATTATCCATCAAAGCAACTTGAATCTATTTATTTATTATTGTTTCCGAGTTTATTATTCAAAATTACATAGTTAAGATATTTTATTATCTACAATCAAAGTTTTTTTTAAGAAACCTATAATTTATTTTTACGTTCACGGGTGTGCGTAGCCAAAATTTTTGGTAAGGATTCTCATTCATTAAAATTTTATTTTATTGTTATTTTTTCTTTTCAGATCAAATTTAATTGTATTAATATTTCTGTTCTATTTTGTGTGACTATTTTTTTATTTCAATTTTGTTTATATTTTTCTGTTTGTATTTACAGGCATTTTTGTATATTTTTAATTTTACCGAAAAAATAAACATAGAAGAGAGTTTTGGTGTTTTACTGGTACTACGTTACATACTGGCGCCCGAATATTCAAACGTAGTTTATGGAGAAGAGAGGAGGAACTATATCAACAGAAGAATTGCAACATTAAAAATAATTTTTTTATAATTATTATTGAGGTCAGGCATAAAACTTTATTTGTTACCATTTTCAATCATTAACATTCACTATAATATATTTATATATATAACTACTATAATATATCTACTATAATATATCAAAATACTGCTAAATTATTCAGACATTTAAGTTTCTTTAGTTTCTTTCGTTATAATATCCTTGAAGAAATTTTCTGAAGACACAACATTCTATAACCCAGTAATTTCACTATTTAAATAACATTTTCTATTCATTTTCATCACTCGAAAATACGTATATTTTTAAGGCTCTATTCTGCATAACGACTATTAACAAATTTGTTTCACTTTAACATTTTTTTTTTGATTTTGCAATGAATTTTTCACAATTAAATAAACCTGAAATAATTTATGAATTAAAAATCAGAAATATAAATTTTTCTTCGACGCAATCTGTAGACGAACTACGATCATTATTATTAAATATTAATGTAGATTCTGAAACAGAAATTTTACAAAATAGCCCTGAAGAATTTTCAGAAGATATTAATACCATTAAAAAAAATTTAAAACTTGTTGAAGCTTGTATAAACTCTTATCCTATTAGGAAACAAAAAATTTCACCTTATTTAACTCATATAAGAACAAGATTAGGCCTCATTGACATTACATCAGATTTATCTTCAGAGCAGTTAGATTTAATAAATTCATGTTGGAATGATTTAACTCAATTAGACTCACGTTTTAAAAATTTGGAAAAATCACCAACACATTCCACATATCATTCCGCAGAATCTATACAAAATATTAATCTACAACCCCTTTCTTTTTTCGAAGCATTAACTGATAAGGTCAGTAAAATTACAGAAAATCGAACTAACAATGATTTAAAAAGATTTATTTATAAAGGTGAAGGTTGTCCAAAGGATTTTATTCAAAAACTTGAAGAATTTTCACAAATAAAAAATATTTCTGAAAAATCTTTATTCTCACATATTTATGATATTTTATCTGGATCTGCTCTTGATTGGTTTAGAGCTAGAAAGTCGACTATTAATGACTGGTCATCTTTCCGATCGGCATTGTTGAATGATTTTGCAATTACCGATTACGATTATAAACTAAAAAAAGTAATCGATGCTCGTAAACAAAAACATAATGAGAGAATTATCATCTACTTTGCTACAATGGAATCTCTTTTTTCAAAGCTCTTGGAACCAATGTCCGAAAAAGAAAAAATTAATACTCTTGTTAGAAATCTTAAACCTGAATTCACATGACGTCTTTCACCTACTGATTTACATACTGTAAATTCCCTCTTGGAATCATGCAAATTTACAGAAAGCATTCTCCAAGTTTCTAATAATACATCTTACTACTCTTCATCATCACCACCAGATCATTATCATTCTTTTCCTATTCCTTCTACATCAAATTCTAATAACAAATCGTATAATAATACTCTACTTTCACATAATCAACCATATATTCCTGAATTTCCTTTTAAAGCTTGTACATATAATTCCATAGCAGCTGTAGCTAATCCATTACCTAATACTGTAGCTGCAATTAATAAAAATCAGAATTTTTATAAATTCACTTGCCCACGTTGTAGATCTAATACACATTTATTAAAAGACTGTACTAACACTAATATAGTGTGTTTTCGTTGTGGAAAAAAAGACTTTATTACTAGTAAATGTCCTAATTGTAATAAGTCGATTTCAAAAAAACTAAATTACGAGGAGTGCATAAACAAAAATAATGGTATTAAATCATCAAATTTTGACAAAAAAGATTGGGATACATGGTTAAAAACTTTAACAATTTTTTTTAAATCTTATAACACTTGTGCTCTCCTCTTTAATAAAACATCAGATTTTGAACGTCCTTATTTACATATAAAAGTAAACGATTTAATTTTAAATGGTCTTTTAGATAGTGGTAGTGCTATCACTATATTGGGTAATAATTCTCATAAAATTTTATCACAACATGGTCTTTTTATGCAAAAAAGCTGTTTAATAAAAGGTAATGTTGCAAACGGACAAACTATTTCTTCTATCGGCATTATTACTTTTCCTACTTTTTATAACAATAAATTTGCGTTAATTACAGCTCATGTGATCCCAGAAATCACTGAATCACTCATTTTGGGTATTGATTTTTGGAAAACTTTTAATCTTGCTCCGGATATTCTTAGTAATATCACATTACAACCTTCAAATTTTAACTCATCTTTTCTCATTAATACAGATTCTAACTTTCATTTACATGAATACCATTCTTTAACAGACACACAAAAAATTATTGCAGATGCAATTATGGAAAAGTTTAGGTTGATTTCAACTGAATGTAAACCTTTAGGTCGTACTCATTTAGTCGAACATTTCATCGACACTGGAGACCATCCACCTATTCGTCAACGCTGTTACAGACTTTCTCCTGAGAAACAAAAAGCTCTTTGTAAAGAAGTTGATGATATGTTACAATTAGATGTCATTGAACCCAGTGACAGCCCATGGCTGAACCCAATTATTATTACACCTAAAAAAGATGGTACTTGGCGATTTTGTATTGATAGTCGTAAATTAAACGATATCACAAAAAAAGATGCTTACAAACTTCCTTTCATTTCTGATATATTAGATAACCTTAAAGATGCTAAATTTATATCATCTATTGACATTGCTAAAGCGTTTTGGAATATTCCCTTAAAAAAAGAGGATAAACTCAAAACTGCATTCCATGTTCCAGGCCGAGGAATGTTTCAATTTAAAGTTATGCCATTTGGTTTAACTAATGCACCTGCTACTCAACAAAGATTCATTGAAAATCTACTAAATGATCTTACAAATGATAATAATGTTTTCTATTTTATCGACGATATAGTCTGTATCTCTCAAACCTTTGAACAACATGTCGATATACTTACTAAAATTCTTAAAAAACTTTCAGATGCCAATCTCACAGTAAATTTTCCAAAATGTTCATTTTTCCGGAAAGAATTAAAGTACTTAGGCTATGTAGTTAATGAAAATGGTTTAAAAACGGATCCTAAAAAAGTTCAAGCTATTCTTGATATACAAACTCCAAAATCTGCTAAGGAGGTCAAACGTTTTTTGGGTACTGCCAGCTGGTACAGACGTTTTGTACCTAATTTAAGCACTCTTGCAGCACCGTTAACTAAATTAACTTCTACAAGCAAAAAATCACCTCCATTTAAGTGGTCTGTTGAAGCTGAAATTGCTTTCAAGGCTATTAAACAAGCTTTAATTAGTACACCAGTTCTGGCATGCCCAGATTTCTCTAAACCATTTTCTGTTCATTGTGATGCCTCTTCCTACGGCATTGGCGCAATGTTAACTCAGGAAGTTGATAATATTGATAAACCTATTGCTTATATGAGTAAATCACTTACAGGCGCTCAAAAGAATTATTCAGTCACTGAACGTGAACTTTTAAGTGTTATTACGGCACTAGAACATTGGCGTTGTTATTTAGATAATGGATTACAATTTACAATTTATACTGATCACGCAGCCCTTCAATGGTTTATGCATTTAAATAATCCTACTGGCAGATTAGCTCGATGGAGTATTCGTTTATCTATGTTTAATTTCGTAATTAAACACAAAAAAGGCTCAGATCATGTCGTACCAGATACTTTATCACGTATAAAACCAATTGATTTAATTAATTTTTCTACTTCTCAAACTAAAGACACTTGGTATTTAGCAATTTATAATAAATGTTTATCATTTCCTTCTAGTACTCCGGATTACATGATTCATAATAATAAATTGTTTAGATTTTGTAGATCTAACACATTATTTAACTCTGAATTTAATTGGAAACAAGTAATACCATTAGAATTTAGGGAATCTGTGATTACACAAAATCATTCTACTCCCCAAACGGCACATTTTGGTACTTTTAAAACATACCATAGAATTAAAAATCTCTATTTTTGGCCTGGCATGTATAAAGACGTAGCCATGTTTATTGCTAAGTGCGAGACTTGTTTAGCTACCAAGCACCAAAATCAAAACTTAATTGGTTTAATGGGCAAACCCAAACATTGTTCACGCCCTTTCCAATGTTTATCCATAGATTTGATAGGTCCACTTCCTACTTCACGTAAGCAGAATAGATTTCTATTTGTAGTTACTTGTTGTTTTTCCAAATATTGTTTGTTATTTCCAATAAAACATGCGACCGCTTCTATTATTCGCCATATATTGGACAATTTAGTTTTTATGGTTTATGGAGTTCCAGAAACTATTATATTAGATAATGGTCCTCAAATGATAAGTACAGAATTATCTGAATTATTTAAATTTTACAACATACCAAAAATACATTACACCCCACGTTACTGTCCACAGGTTAACACCGTTGAGCGTTACAATAAAACTATTGTAACGGCGATTGCAGCTTTTATAGATAAAGATCACAGAACTTGGGATACCTATATAAACAAAATACAGTTTGCTATTAATACTGCGGTTAATGAAACCACAAAATTCACTCCATCATTTTTAGTATTTGGTAGAGAAGCTGTTACATGTGGATCTATCTACAAAAATAAAGATTCCAGAGATGAACTAATTTTCAGTCCTAGGGATGTATATGCTGAAAACATAGGACAATTAATACCTATCTTTTCCGAAGTACAGAAGCGGTTATTTAATGCACATCAATATAATGCAACTTATTATAACAAACATCATCAGAATTTAGAATTTAATAACGGTGATATTGTTTGGAGGCGAAACCATGTAATAAGTTCCTCTAAAAAACATTTTTGTGCTAAGTTTGCACCCAAATTTATTAAATGTAAAGTTTCAAATAAAGTTTCACCATTAATTTACGATTTAGTGGATATGAATAATAACCCATTAGGTCGTTGGCATATCAGAGACATTAAACCTCTACCGCGTTTAACTTCTTCTTTGAGTGACTAGATTGGTTGTTACCAATTACTTTATATGAATTCATATATAATTATTGCTAATTATCTCACGGCGAGCATAAGCCGATTCTTTTTGTCTTATTTTTTTTTCTCTATGCACCTCATTATCGTTTGGCTATACCATTAACATTGACGTTGGTCAAAACTTATAATTAATTATCATCATCGTAGTATTAGGTTAACTTTTTGTGTAATTTATTTAATATTTGCAATTCTAATTTTTTCTTCTCAATTTTTTTTTTTCTCAAGCGGTTTGCAACTTGTAAAATTAAGCCTTCTGCACGAGCGTTTATTAAGGTAACTCGTTAAACTAAACCATACCTATGTGTATTATTTATACGCTTGAATCACTTTCCTGTGAGAATTATTTTCATATGTTTATTACATAAATATTTTAATTACTTCACAAAAGACCCTTGGATTTTATTTAAAAGTCAATATTTCACGACTGGCTATGATTTTCTTTTCTTTCCGGCATATTTATTTCAGTCTTTAACTGAAACTTGTTTATAGTAATCACCGTGCGGGAGTTAGCGACACGTTAAAGAAGCCATAAGCTATTAATATTTTCAGCGGATGGCAACTATTAAAGCCTTTTGCCGTTGCGTTCAACTCTGTTGAGTTGACTTATTTAGGATACGATTCCTCATAAGCAACTCTAACTGCATGATGTTTTATTTCCAGTAGTTGGAATAAGACTAGTTATGAAAGAGAATGTATGTTGTAATTATAATGTACGTTGATGGAGTTGAACGATGTATATTAACATTGTATATTCCAGGAACATGTTTAAAATTTTATCATTCATGAACCATGTAATTTAAGATAATTATTTAGGTTTTTTTTTTTTCTCTCTCTCGTCTGTTTTGTTTTTTTTTTCTATTAAATAACTTGTTGATATGCAATATATCAGTATTATTTTTTTTTTTCATATATACAGGATGTTTTTTCAGAAAAATTCTTCTATAGGATGTTAATATTAATTTTCATTTTGCTTTTAATTATTATTTTTTTTTGATTGTTCTTTCATTTAGCAGATTAAATATTAAAATTCGATATGTATATGCGGTTTATTTTGATTTGGTTTGAATTTGAAATTTTACTAAAAAAAATCTTTCAGATTTTTTTTTCCCGGCCCCCGGGGTATTGTGACGGTTGTCTATTTCGACCTCTTTTTGTCAGTAAATTTTATTTTTTTTGTCGTTCCCGACGTAATTTTAAACTAGGAATTACGTAGTGTCGGAGAACGGCAATGTTTTGATTTGACAAGTCAGTCACGAAATATTATCCATCAAAGCAACTTGAATCTATTTATTTATTATTGTTTCCGAGTTTATTATTCAAAATTACATAGTTAAGATATTTTATTATCTACAATCAAAGTTTTTTTTAAGAAACCTATAATTTATTTTTACGTTCACGGGTGTGCGTAGCCAAAATTTTTGGTAAGGATTCTCATTCATTAAAATTTTATTTTATTGTTATTTTTTCTTTTCAGATCAAATTTAATTGTATTAATATTTCTGTTCTATTTTGTGTGACTATTTTTTTATTTCAATTTTGTTTATATTTTTCTGTTTGTATTTACAGGCATTTTTGTATATTTTTAATTTTACCGAAAAAATAAACATAGAAGAGAGTTTTGGTGTTTTACTGGTACTACGTTACAAAGTTTCTTGCCAGTTCTTCCTCACGAAGGTTTTTTCGAACTGGTGGTAGAGTCATGTTTTATTTGACATCAATAAGAACAAGTAATTGTCAATGTTGAGAAATAAATATTTCATTTCATTTCATCACATCTTAATTTCGTAAATAAATTCTCTGAATTTGTCCAAAATCTCGCTAATCACAAATCTAAGTACAGAATTGGCGAATTACCCGAGTTTCATCACCTTTTATTATTTATTGAACTTGTAACTTAACTACTTAATGCGTTTGAAGAAACAAGTGTGGTTTAGTAACTTAAAATTTAGTTACCAACTTAACCACTCAATACTTG
This sequence comes from Marasmarcha lunaedactyla, assembly GCA_923062675.1. Taxonomy (NCBI): domain Eukaryota; kingdom Metazoa; phylum Arthropoda; class Insecta; order Lepidoptera; family Pterophoridae; genus Marasmarcha; species Marasmarcha lunaedactyla. The sequence continues at coordinate 8,641,807 of OV281367.1, read as the reverse complement.
TAAACCGCGCATTTTAGCAATTGTATTTTACATACTTATAAATCGATACAAACGTATTTCACCTCTTTGCTTACGAGCGTCAGATCTGCCTTCATAGACAAGTGGCACTTGAAGACAAAATAATATCTACCTGTTCCATCGGCCATACCACGAAACTGATGAAATCACATGAAATCAAACAACTGCGAAAGGAGAAAATTTAAGAATTATCTGTTATTGAAACAAAAATCGTTATTCTTTTTTATAATTCACTTTTCTTTGCCATTCTTCTATTTTCGAAAATAATTTAGTCAAATTGAAAATTTATGAAGCGTAAAAAAATTCAAATTAGTACTGACGAGGTTATTTTAAAGAAATGCTAGGTTTAGGCCATTTTTTATTGCGATATTGAAATATTTTGAATGTACTTAAATAAATATTATATTACAGGGTGGTGTCAAGAAGATATTATACAAAATCATTATTTAACTGTACAAGATATTGCATAACTAATGACTTATGTAGAAACTGAAATTATCTTCAGTAACATAACAAACTTACAATAGACAACTTAATGCAAAACGTACATTATTATTCGTCGATAAGAGGTTATTCATCAATAGTTTTTTTTAAGGTTTGACTTAAAATATAATTTAACCACTCTTACGGCCGCACTCAAAGACACCACACGGTTACTCAAACCGCTCCGACGTAAACGACTTCCTCAGCGAATTTGTACGTTATCTATATATATCTTTCAATAAGTTTTCTAAGAAACATTTGTACTAAGACCCCTTTGCTATGTATAAGTTACACTCGAACTCAAAGTGAAACAAAGCAAGTGATTGTTTAAATTAAGAAATGTTAAACAAAAGTTATAATTCTCAGCAAAGATTTTGTGATTACTCGATTATGAAATAAAATTTAGTAATTTAAGGGTTCTAGCTCCAAGTAATGACTAGACTAAGTAATCGATTGTCTATGAAATCGATTGTTATGAATATACGCGGGCAGGGGGGGGGGGGCATTTGTCTAAAAGGATAAAGTTACAATGAACTTAACGACAATTTCAGAGCAGTTCACTGAACTGAAACATGTCTTTTTGTTGCGAATTATAACTTAAATACATTTTACATTTAAGTACATATATTAATCTTAATACATCAATAGGTAATTTATATCGTACAGATGTATTATATACATGCCTTAAAAACACACAAACAGCATTATATGTTACACAACATTCTGTACCGCTACCAACATGTAGCGGCCGGTACATTTACTGCACATGTTGGGCTAGAGCCGATCGAGTAGTCCATTTGAGCTTTGTACAGGTCGGCTCGCTCGGCTCTGCTCGCCACAACCCGAATGGCACTGACCGGGCAGCATCGCTCCCGAACGTTCATCTGCATAAACTCGACTTTACCGCCCAGCAGTACCTTATATGTTGGTAACGCCCTTCTCCATAGGAGCTCGAAACTACTCGACAGTTAATTATGAATAAAAGCCGCATATACATATAAATTAGAACACAATTCAAAATTACTCAACAATTCTATTAAAACTATCATCAATCTCCATACTCTGATGCTGCCTTTTCATGTGATTCTTCAAATTCACATTCTGCGTAAACGAGGCATGACACAAAACGCATCGAAACTTCTTCTCGCTGCTATGCGACTGCATATGGACCTTGAGACCTCGCAGCCGCGGGTAGCTCTTGCCACAATACTCACACCTGTAGTTTCGCTCGCCCGTGTGCGTAGCTATATGCTCCTTTAAACGAGAAGGCAAATAAAACCTCTTTTCACATAGATCGCATTGGTGTTTAAATATTTTTAAATGATTCCTTCGATTGTGTTCGCGAAGTGACTTCCGGCTGTCATAAGTCTTTTCGCAATGCTCGCATTGAAACATCCGTTCTTCTCCGTGAACATCAATCAAATGCCGGTATCTGATTGAGTACGAGAAGAAAACGTCATCGCATTTAGAGCACTGATAGGCCGGTTCCTTTTTATGCGTCTTAGCCTCGTGTAAATATCGACTGTGCTTGGATTTAAACGTTTTATCGCAATCTTTACACGGGTAGTTTCTTTCGTATCTCTGATGCGATTTTTGGTGCAAAATGAGCATGCGTTCTTCGAAATAATGCGCGCCGCAAATATGACATATGCACGTGCCGAAATGTTGCGCCATATGTTTTTTTAACGCGTGAAAGAAACTAAAATTTGCGTTGCATTCAATGCAGGTTAAGTTCGTTGGTGTTAATCGAAATTTAAGTATTTCTTTAGGTAGATCGTCAAGACTGATATTATGTTTAGTTGATGCGTGAATTTTAAAATCTTCCACATTATTTATAATCTGTGGACAAAGCCTGCAGTCTATTCTTGTGATGTCAATCTGTGGTAACTTTTTGCTCGTGAAATGTGCTGTGAAAGTGGCAGTGTCGTGTGTCAACGTGTGCTCGCGTAGTTTACTTGGATCTGTGAAGGACTCTCTGCAGTAGATGCAGTAGTAGTCGCTGTAGCTCGTGTCGAACGGACACACGTACGAATGCTCCACTAGTTTCACGATGTCTTTAAAGGAGTTTTGTTCGCATTCTGGAACTCTCTTTGGTGGCTTTTCGGTTATAGTTTCTTGTAGTGTTGCAGCTGAAATAAAATAGATTTTTAATTAATATTCTCATATAAGATAAAATTTATTTGTAAACATAAAGCAATAAATCCCCAGACAAACACACCAACTGTGTGGCCCTAAAGTAATGGATGACCACACAGCGAACTGGGGGGGGGGGGGGGAACCAGAATAACCATACATATCAAAATATAAACAATGATCTGAAAACAAACATCTGTGTTCATCACCTGTCCACTGACTACAAGAGACCAATGACGTAATTACCTATCATAAATTTAATTTCTGCCTGATAGGAAAAAGCTTGTAAAACTTTTAACCCTAGATTCATAAACTATATTTATTGTTACGTGGTTCATAAACATACGTAATTCTCAATTAATTCAGGTTTTATAAAAATGAACCGCATTAAAATCGGTCATTTTGTGTGCGAGATATTATATCAAAAGCACAGGTACATAGACAGAGAGCCTTGCGTAGGTGTAGTGCACGTCACACAACGCGGCGGCTCTGAAGTATCTGCGAGACGCTGCACAGAACACGAGCGTGGGTGTGTGCGGGGTGCGGGGCGCGGGGCGCGGGGCGCGGGGCGCGGGCAGCAGACTTTAGACGTGAACTGCCGCTAACTTCAGAGCCGCCATGTTGTGTGACGCGCATAATATCTATCTGTTCAACTAAACAGTAGAATGGATTTTTATTAATTATTAAGCAAGGGTTATGCGATGTGTTAGTTATTTTCTTACAACCGTGTTGATATCCCGTGATTTGCGCAAGCCGAGCGAACGAAGTGACAGTGGCGCGGCAGCACCCGGCGTAGCGCCATTATGAAAATTCAACTGAAAGGCTCGCTGTCCAGCGACACACTGACACTGCGAGTGGCGTCGACTCCCGGCCGCTCGTTTGTTTGCTGAACACAGATGCTTGTTCTCGGGTCATGGATGTACCTGGGTACATGGATGTGGAGGGTATTTATATATGGATGTTTATCGGGGTTCTTTCGCAGTTCGCTGTATGGTCATCCACAACACAAGCTCTGCTTACTTTTGGGCCATACAGTTGGCGTGTTTCTCTGGGAATTGATTTATTTATTTTTATTATTATTATTATAACACAAGTCTTTTTGCGTCGAAGGTTTAAAATAAAATCGCTAAAAGGATTCTGTTATATTCTGATCTATCAAACCTTTCACCTATGCATTGATAAAAATTATAGAACTCACGTTCATTTTCCATCATTTGTAACTTTTTACTCATTATTTTGATATTGTTTAACATTTCTTCAGCAGCTGAGGTTCCATCTTTAAGTGGAAGATTCTCAAAATTTTTCTTACTGACGTCCCGTTTCCCGCGTTTTCCGACTTTCGCACCCTTTCTAGTTTTGTGTCCCTTTTTAGAAGACTTTTGTTTTTTCGTTGGCGTCGACTCTAGCTCCATTTCGTTTTCTATAATGTTAGTGAAAAATTGTATTTAAATGTCACACTTTAAAGTTAGAATTTCAATAAACCTTTTGTTATTACTTAATATTGTCATGAGACAATCAATATGTAGCCTATAAGTATGTCATGTCATTTATGTGGACGGCCCTATGTGTGTGTACTGATTGTAAACGCACACCAAAGCGACGAGAGCACGGTTTGACAAGATGGCGGCTGCCACACAAAGTTACGTTGCATATTTGCCAGCATGCGCGAAAATAAGGCCGCGTGCTAAATAATTTGAATGATAGTTACCTATAATAGGTACATACAGACCAAACGTAAACTTTTGAAACAAATATTTATCCGATATAAGAGAAGATAATTGTTAGAAAATTGTTAATACCCTTGGCTTACGAAGAAGGTTTGTGTTTGGTTGTGGTTTGCCGTGCACATGCACGTTGCGCTGGTGTGCGTAACCTCGGGAAAGAGAGAGCTAAATATTTTCAACAATAACACAGCGCTGTTACATTATAATGTACAAATATCTTCATTGACTTCATCTTCCTCTGATATCGTAAATATATCTTAACTCAAACTTTTAAAAATAATTTTTAGTAGAACGGGAGAAAAAAGCCCTTTTGGCAATCTTTTGTCAAAATTGTTAAATACATGAAGTAGTATTGTACACGACGGGTGATGGTGCGCTAATTAAAACACCTTCTCAGGGTCACAAAATGCCTTTTATTTCTTTACACAAAGGAATCACAAATACTGTCTGAAAGTAACAGACTTATTTAATACTAAATAAGGAAATAAAGTCACACGATTGCGTGACAAAGAAAGGGGTGCGCGGCCTGAGAGCGTTAGCGGGCGTCTAATCGAAGACCCCGATACTAACCGGCGCGTGAGCGGTCCCCCGCGCACCCCTCGTCCCCCGCGACCCATCCATGCGTCGCTTACAAGTATGTATACTTACAATTTGAATACGACATGTAACGAAACATGTCGAAACAAGAATTAACCGCCGACGCAAAAAGACGGGGGTTGTAAGTTTGACGTGGCTGTCTGTGGCACCACAGCTCCCAAACGGCTGAACCGCTTCTAAACTAAATCTATATTCTACCTACCTATTTATATTGCTACTTATACTATATTATACTATCGTTTATTTATTAAGATAAACCCACAGTGAACATTACATAACATTTCTTAAGTCTACATACTGGCATGTGCACAATTTATAGGTATATACAGCATTCACTGTTACTGTGGTTAATTTTGTATTTTCATCGAATTGAGGATAAAACTAAACAATATTCTTATTTTCAAATTGTAATATTGTTTTAATAATTGAGGGGTATCAGATTTTTTTGAAATAAGTCTATGGTTGGTTTATATGAGAAATATCAAATATACCTAATGTTTTACGATAAATTTTGCTTCATACTTGACAATGACAATAAATCAACGTTATTGAACGAAATTTGAATTGCTTAGTCGGCTATAGAAAAGATATTTTTCATTTAGTTCCGCAGACAATCGCGTGCGGCGCTGTTGTCGCCTTAACAAACTTAAAAATTCGTCTTAGTTTTCTTTTGCTAACGGCCCTAGGTTGCACACACAAAGGCACATGTCTGCACATGTCATTCCTATAACCAAGATCAAACCTTCTTCGTGAAATAGATAAACAGTACCAACTGCAAAAGCATGCATTTGGAGTTGAACACGACCGCCACGCCGTAACAATCCCACTCCGAGGATATCAGCCTCATCGATCTAAGAATGGAGTCAGGCAGCTCCACAATACAATCCACCACATACCTTCGAAATAATTTCTACGATATGTTGATGACCTCACGATGTTTTCCGTCGCCGTTAGAGCAGTCTGCTTGATGTACTTAAGTTTTTGAAACTCATTGGTCATCAACAACAACAACACAGCAACGGCCGAGTGGTGTAGTGATAAGTAGCCGGATACGCAGTAGGTCCCAGGTTCGAGTCCTGACCGGGGCATTTATTTGTGTGATGAACACAGCTGTTTGTTCTCGGGACATGTATGTTTATTCTGGTTCTCCCCCAGTTCGCTGTACGGTCATCCATAACAAGCTCTGCTTGCTTTGATGCCATACAGTAGGTGTGTTTGGGGATTTATAATTATTATTATTATTGGTACATTTGGCAGTCATCGGGGATTGAACCTGGGACTAAACACGGCACCACCTACTCTATACTTGGAGTAGACTTGGGTTAAACAGAACAAGTAATTGAAATTAAAACAACACGTACCAATATCATTATGATTGGAATCATCAAGATCACCGCATAGAGAACCGTCGATCCCCAAATCCGATTTATTGTCTTCTTCCAATTTTATTTTATCTTCCATTTCATCACTGCCAGAAACAAACGAAGTTGCAACGTTGTTAACCGCCAACTTCTCTGGAAAATGGAGGATAACTTCCGTTATAATATTACATAACTTCCGTTGATATTCCCGACGCAAAAAGAGGGGTGTTGTAAGCTTGGCGTGTGTCAAATCAAATATAATCATTTTATTTGTACAAATATTGACAAGCACAGATGGTAGGGCATAGCAGATAAAATTATAGTGCAATCTATATTTAACCTTTTAGATGTGCAAAATTCAGTAGTAATATTTATATAAATAACCAGCATTTTCCATTACACATTTTAAGTTGATTATATAATTTAATGATACACTAAAATAATCTTGTACAGTATATCAATCAAAATAATACTTATCAATTAAAAAATATTTAAATTTATTCTTTGTCTGTTTCTGTGCTTGTGTGATTGTTTGTATGCCTGTCTGTGGCACCGTAGCTCCCAAACGGCTGAACCGATTTTGATGAAGTTTTTTGTTTACAAGCTGAATGAAGCGAGAGTGTTCTCAGCCATGTTTGAAATTTTTTTTATCAACCATTCAAAAGTTATTTGTGATTCGGTCAGTCGGTAATTTTTTAATTTGTGGTTACATACAAATAACCCGTTGTAATTATAACTAGGACACTAGACAGAACAATAAAGTTAACAATTTGATCAGTTTATTAACCGAGTTCATTTGTGAACCGCGAAAAACATATCCATTTATAAGTGAGCTACGATGCCACAGGCAGGGACACATTAAAAACAGTTTTTATAAGAATTCGAATTTAATCTTAAGAAATTAATACGAAATTTATTCTTACATCTAAATTAATTTTATAACAAAGTCAGAGAGGCTCTTGCTTCTGCTGTGTAATCAGATATACTTTAAAAAATATTTATTTGTTTGATACTTGAATTTTTGTCAATATACAGACAGTCCGATTGCGAGAAATTTAAATCTAACACCGGATAAGGTTTACCGGGTCCATGTGTCTTAGGCTACGGATGACAAGGCGGTTGATGAGTTGGACCGGAACACAACTACGTAAACCTGATTATTACAGCAGTCAAAATAGTGAGGACTGTAGCGCCACCCCAGACGAGGTCTTCACAAAGATATCTACCACCACTCAGACGGCTGGGATTAAAACATAAACTAACCTTAATGTACTTTAAGGAGACCCGGATTGTATCAGAACACCTACCCAAAAAAAAGTTAATTTTTTTTTTAATAGCATAACAGAAGATTTGTATTTTCTAATAACAGCCTTACTTTACAAAGTTTCATAGGAGTAAAATAGGTATTTTTGTTTTATACTATTTTTCCGGTTGCCTAGACATCAATGTCAAGCCGGGTGATAAGTCGCGACAGCTGTCATGAACAATATGTTAAAAAAATGTTGTTACTTTTACTTACTTACTGTTACTTTTCAAATTATAAGTATCAAAAAATTTATGGAAACCCACCCTGCGATGATCTTTCAATTACTGAGACTACAAATATTATGTGGATTATAAATTGTTCTTTGATTTTTTTCTGTATTATAACCATGAATAACTATTCTGTCAAGTTCAGTTCAAAATTAAATCATTACTGCCTAGGGTTTAAATAAAAGATTAGACTTTAACCCAGTGTATTTAAAAATACTTTTAATGCTACTTTTCTTCCAAAATGGCATGACAAAAACATTATTTTTCTTATTACAACTATACGAGCTTACCTTCACAATGTATTGTGTTTACTAATAGTTTTTCTTCACACTGCAGGACTTGTTTACGGAAATTATTTGCTTCTCGCAACCTCACAACGCATGTTGCACAAATTAAACGGTCTGTTGGATCTCCATCCAGCAGTGAAAGCTGTAAATAGTTATAAAGAAAAATATGAGTCGGTTGTTTTGAGCAACAAATAAGAATTTCAGAAAGGATTAATGTAGATTTAGATGTGTAGTGTGAGTAACAATAATATACATGTGTGTGAAATGCTTACGTGTTTCTTTACAATGTATGTTAGATTTAAGTAAATTGAGGCAGATCTTTGATGTATGTCTCTCAGTGAACACTTATAATAAATATTATTTCAACATATCTACTTGAATTATTATTATGAAGAATCCCTAAGCAACGAGAATATTACATGGCGACCCTGCCTGCCGAAGTTGGAGAAGAAATAAGTTTACGAATGGAAGATCGCAACATATAGAATAGAAAATAGAGAAATTAAAGTTTGAAAACTTTGAAAATGGGGAAAACATACTCAAAAGAAGAAACAGTGATTGCTCAGACAGCGAGTGGCACAGCTACAGTTCTGGAAAAGACCAAGATGACAGCAACCTATACCTATATCTTATTATTCATATTATTCGTCATCTTCGCCATATATTTTTTAACGAAAGAATTATACCAAAAATTTACAAAAAAAAGTACGTAAGGAGTTTAACCGCGCAGCTATTGTGAACCAGCCCCAAGCTATGAGCATGACCAGCTTGGCCAGCCCTGGAAGTAAGAAAGAAGGAGAACTGAACAATATGTGAAAACAGTGAAGTGCACTTCAGAATCAGTGGTTAAGTGTAAAGTGAGCGTATACGGTAACTTTTTTTTTTACTTTTCTCACTTGTATTTTGTGTATAGCGTAAAATGGACTTCTCGACAGCAGTTTGCGTTTTAGTTATAATCTGTAATGCCTCTGAATGATTTAGGATTTATTCGTGATAGTTTAAGTGATATTAAAAATTATTTGATTAAAATTGGCGAGAAAAGGCGTAAAAATTCCGCTATCGCTAAAAATAAATATGAGCAAGCTCAGTCTTTGTATGATCGCTTGGAGTTTATTTTGTCTGAAATTAGTGAAAAGATTGAAAATTCAGAATTAAATTCACAGTCACTGATATCTATAAACAGTATTGTTAGTGACATTCATTCTTGTTATGGTAAGATATTTTCATTAAAAAATAGGGATTTAGAAACTATAACAATGGCAACCGAAAAATTTTACCTAAAAACGGCAATAGCTTTGTTAACTATTATGAGTTCAGAAGAGCAAGTAACATTGCAATTAATTGAGGACATTAATTTGTACAGCTCCATGATATCGAATGACAGTCAAAAGAAACTTATAGATTTTGTGCTTAGAACTAGGTCATCTTCAAGCGCAAAACTACGTTTAAAAATACGTATACGGACATTGAAAGCTTATAGTCGGACATGCGCGCGAGTCTTATACAAAAAAAATCCGCTGTTGCTTTACAAAATCAAATTCAAAATAGTAAGCAAGGCCGTAGATCCATCGAAAGTTTTGGCAGTGAGCTGAAGTACCTTTTTGTAAACTTGACCTTAGCTCAGTCTGAACGTGACGACAGTAAGTTTTCCTTGTTACGTTCCATTAACGAAAAGGTGGCTATTAAAAGATTCGCGGATGGCTTATCCGACACGCGGCTAAGTACCATTATAGCCTCTCGATCATTTAGTTCTCTGCCTGCGGCTATTCGTAGCGCAGTAGACGAACAATCTATGGCTCCATCAGAGCACCAGGTTATGAATTTTAAAACTAATTATTATCGTAATAGAAATAATTTTAGGTACCCCAGAGGTACATCTAATAACAATTTTAGAGGTAATCGTGGTTTCGCTGCGTATAATAGTCAGGGTAATTTTCAACTTCGCGGTCGAGGTTTCATGTCGTCAGTTCGTCCAGGTGCCGGCCGCACCACACCTCGACCGTCGCGAGCCCGCTCCGCGCCGCGCGTGCAGCATGCCACCCTCGGTGTCGCGCTCGGCAGCAGCTCACCTGACCACCATGCTCCACGACCCAACGACCAATTACAGTTTTTTCGTTCCTAAACAATGCAACCTTAATATATTTAGTTATAATACGAGTAGTTTAGTTAGATTTAATACGATAGCGGACATAGGTTTAAATAATTCTATAAATCTATTAGTAGATAGTGGTGCTAACATAAGTGTTCTGAAATATGAATGGCTTAACCCCGCGTATTTGAATAATTTTTTTTATAGTAAGGAGTTAAAGATTAAAGGCATTTGTGGTAATTTAGTTTCGGAAGGTTACATTTATTTAGAGTTAGAACATAGTGGTATTAGGTTTAAAGAAAAGTTTTTTATTTTTAAGAATTTATCGTGTCCTGCCGACGGTATTTTAGGCGAAAGTTTTTTTAAGCAGCATGATGCTATTATAGATTATAAAAATAAAACACTAGGTTTATCAATTAATGGCACATTAGTAAGTATAAACATGCAGTGCGACAGTAGGTACTGCCATACGATACCTTCTCGTTGCGAAATAATTAAACACGTTCCTTGTAGTATAGGTCGTGAAGAGTGTGTTATTTTAAGTAAAGAAATACAAGATGGTATTTTTATTGCAGGAACTATAGTTAGGCCATATGAAGGTTTTATACCGATTAGAATTCTGAACACGACGGATAAAAATGTTGACGTAGATTTTTCAGACTTAGATATTTTAAGCCTTAGTAGTTTTGACGTATGTTATTTTGAGAAACAAAATAATTTGACGGATAGAGTAAAAACCCTTTTAAATTTATTGAATTTGAAAGATTTGAATAAAGAGGAATTGAGTATTCAGCAAATATGTGCTAAGTACGCCGACGTATTCCATTTACCGGGTGATAAGTTATCGACTACGAGTAAGTATTATGGAACATACTATCACGTTGAAGGAGAATGCGTCTCCCGTGTATGTTAAACCTTATCGGATACCTCATGCGTTAAAAAACGAAGTGAAAAGGCAAATACAGGACATGTTAGATAATGACGTCATTGAGGAAACCGTGTCAGAGTGGTCTAGCCCAGTCTTATTAGTCCCGAAAAAGGCTGATAAGTCGAATAACAAACAATGGCGACTTGTCGATTACAGGCAGTTAAACAATAGAATCCAAGATGATAAGTTTCCTTTGCCCAATATAATAGATATTTTAGACCCTTTATCCGGAAATATTTATTTTTCTAAATTAGACCTATATCAATCTTATTTTCAATTAAATTTAAACGAAAACTCTAGAAAGTGCACTGCGTTCACGGCTGATAAACAGTATCAGATGAAACGTTCTCCTATGGGACTTAAGACCAGTCCTAGTACTTTTTCAAGGCTAATGACCATAACCATGTCAGGGTTAAATTATAAAAAGCTTTTTATTTATTTAGATGACTACGTCATTATTGGAGATTCTATAGAAAGTCACAATAAAAATTTAATTTCAGTTTTGAACCGTATGAGAGAAGTTAATCTTAAATTAAACCCTATGAAGTGTGAGTTTTTACGGAAAGATATAATTTATTTGGGACATAAAATTACCAGTGAAGGCATATTTCCTGACCCTAACAAAATAGAATCCATGCAAAACTTCCCACGCCCAACATGCGCCGATGACGCGAAACGTTTTGTCGCACTAGCAAATTATTACAGAAGGTTCATTTTACATTTTGCCGACATTGTTTTTCCATTAAATAAGCTTAGTAAAAAAGGAGTCAAGTTTACGTGGGATTCTGATTGTGAGAATGCATTTCAAAGGTTAAAATTAGCTTTATGTAGTCCATTTTAGATTATCCTAATTTTTCGGAAAATAATCTTTTTAGGTTACAAGCGGATGCATCAAAAATAGGTTTAGGTGCTGTATTATCTAACAGTAATGGTAAAGTTGTCGCGTATGCGAGTCGTAATTTAAAGCCCGCCGAAACGCGTTATCCTGTAATTGAACTTGAACTTTTGCCAATTGTTTGGTCCATTAGGCATTTTAGGCCATATCTGTATGGCAGAAAATTTAAAATTTTTACTGACCACAAACCGCTTATCCATTTATTTACTTTAAACGACGCTTCTAGCAGATTAACAAAATGTTGACTTTATTTAGAGGAATATGATTTTATAGTTGAGTACGTGTCAGGTCGAAATAATGTAGCTGCAGATGCATTAAGTCGAATCCAGGTGACGTCGGACGAACTAAAAGAAATGTGTGACAAAAATATCTCGGTTTTGACTAGAGTAGAGTAGACAGTTAGCAACCAGTTAGCTCCAGCCTTCGAGCACCCCGACCTGTAAGCCTGGAACTGAACTGAACTTACTCAGTTGGAAGTTCTCAAAAGGCCAGATGATATCATTGAATTGATTTTTACTTATAATTACAACAATATTATATTGAAATATAAAAATGATAAATTATTGCATTCATCCTGTAACTATTGTGTGTTTGTGCTGAAACAATCGGCTGTATTCTTAAATACTCGATCGTTATCAACCGTGCAGGTGTTAGCGAGAGATTTAAGAAATCTTTGTATCAACATTGATATTAAAGAGTTATTAATTATTAGGAATGAAAGTAATAAGATGCAAATTAAAAAGTTACTAAAATGTTTTTCTTACTTGAAATACGATTTTCCAAAATTTTTAATAACTAAAGATGTTACACGGATTTCTGATAAGGATGATAATAGAGTTATATTGAACGATTTCCATTTATTACCTACTAGCGGACATGCAGGTGTAAACCGCATGTCAAATAATATTTATAGTGGTCCTTTTATAGTTATAAGTGATTTAGGCCCTAATGTTAAGGTAGTTTAAAATAATAAAGAATACACTGTTCATAAAAATTTAACTAAAAAATTTGTTCAATAAAAATGTAAAAAAAAAATATAAATACTGAAGTTATTTTGAATGCATAAAAATTGTTTTTTGTTCCATGAATGGGGAGGGGATGGTTAAATTTAGGGGGTCATGCGGGTCATGTAGTGTGAGTAACAATAATATACATGTGTGTGAAATGCTTATGTGTTCCTTTAAAATGTATTTTAGATTTAAGTAAATTGAGGCAGATCTTTGATGTATGTCTCTCAGTGAACACTTATAATAAATATTGTTTCAACATATCTACTTGAATTATTATTATGAAGAATCCCTAAGCAATGAAAATATTACAGATGGTTCAAGATGAAGAAGTTGTATGTGTGCACCTGTACATACGCAGCAAAAATGAACTAATTGTACACATACACTAAATCAACGAGAACATGGTTTAACAAGATGATGGCTGTGAGACACAATTAAGTTGCACATGCAAATTATTGTGTAAATGTTGAACCTTAAATAACAAAAAGTGATATATTAAATAAGCTACTTTATATTTTTAGAAATAGTACATGTAACAGAAACGCAGCTTTCAATTTTTTTGATAAAATCTAATTAGTTTGGAACCATTTTAAAGGAAAAGTTAATAATAATTAATAAGCATAAAATATTTTTCTATTTCAATAAAATTTGGTGTAAAATATTTATCTTATAAATTAAACGAATTCAACTTTATATTTAATAATGAAGATATAAAAAATGTATTGTTATAGTTCACAAAATTACCAAAAGTCCATAACAATCCATGAATAAATCCGAATAGACTTCTTTCTGACCACAAAACATATATTCTTCATTCAAAACTCGGCATCTTTTAGTCGCACCGCAACAACGACATATACCAGGATCGTAAACAGGAGGTTTGTGCTTTTCAACACTCATTTTAATACTTTTGAACTCGATAAATATTTATTTTATTGATCGATTTGTTTTATTTACTTAATCAATCAAGTTTTTCACTTAGTAGTTTTGATTGACAATGACAAAACTACGTACAAAGAGTCCTCTGCCATCAGGGATGATCAGGGTCAATGAGAATGATGTAAAAAAAAAACTCAGATTATTTTAGTTTTACTACTCGATAACAGAGAGAGCTTATTTAAAGTTTAACTTACGCTCTCGCTTTTATTTCAAAGTAAGGTCGACTTCAATTATTTATTTCAAAAGCCCTTCCAAAATAAAGAATAAAAAAAAAAAAAAAAAAGGTCGACTTCAAATCCAACTGAGAACTCTGTCTCTAATAATGAATGGTATACCAAGACAATTTTCTTTGAATTAATACATTGTACATGACGGTCAAAAACGTCTGAATACTAAGGCGTGCGTCTTTCTCTTATATGCATGCTTGGTAACCCTCGATAAGTCAAACATGTGAATAGGCTGTTTACCATGACAACAGTACCTTTCTAAAACTTGATCTAAAATCTCTCCTGATCTAAAACTTACCTTTTCTATGAACTGTGAGGCTTATTGTGTTAAGAGAACAATAAAATATAATTGTGGGTTGCTAGACAACATAATCTATGTTCAAACAGATTAGAACGTCCAGTTAACTGAAGGTAGTTATGTTTTCTTGCGAGTTTGTCTAGTGACTTGAGTCTTATGTCGCCCTCGCTACGCCTGCAGTGGTGACGAAAACCGTTCAGACGGTGTGATCGAATTAGGGTATTATAGCTTCTTGGAGAGCCAAGATAACAAAGAAAAGCTTAGGGTTGCAGCAAGCGGAAGGCAGAAGAAAATTATTCCACCCGTTTTAAGACCGCGTCTGCTTCTATACACTCTCGCAGCAATACAATATATAAAATAGAAAATAATACAAATACAATCTCGCCTGTCTTCCGAGACATCGATCGGCCGAGATTGAAGAACCTGTTGCTGTTCACCCTTATTTCAAAAGTTCATTAAAGCAAAATCGCAACTTTTCCTATTTATGGAAGCAATTATATTTGTATATAACGGACATTTTGCTGAGAATTGCTTTTACCTCTGTACCTAATAGGTTATGAGGTGTGTGATTTTATGTTTGATCATAAAATCAAACACCTTAGCTATGTCGTTGGGGTGAACTAAATATTTCCACGAGGTCGAGCCATGCCACGCGTCACCCTGATGTTTCCGAAACTAATTCAATCGTGCCTATCTTAATTCTTTTCTAGCTCACAGGCACCAATTTATACAATTTATTAGCATGGTGCATAACTGGATATCTCATTGGAATTTAATCAATCTGGATTTTAATTAGTGCAGCATAAAAATCAATCGTGGTCACTGAATTTTTCTGTTGAGCAATTTTTACATTTTCGGTACTACAAATAAGCAAAGAATCACTTTTCAATCGGCCGAGTGGCGTCAGTTGTAGCAGCTGTCCCGTACGCTAGAGGTCCCAGTATCGAGTCCTGGTCAGGGTATTCTTTTATGTTATGAACACAGATGTTTCCTTTCGGGTCATGGTTGTTTATATTTATATATGTATGTTTATTCTGTGTTTCCCCAGTTCGCTGTACGATCTTAACTTTGGAGGCTTAGAGTTGGTGTAAATCGTCTGGAGATTTTATTTAATCAAATGTTGGCGGATGTACACATGTCCCGCCAGTAGGCTATTCAAATGTTGCCGCCCCTACTGACTTGTTCATATATAGACGTTTGAGTTTTCAGTACACTGTGTAGTGCTCAAATACTGTAATTTTTGTTCAATTCTAGACTCATTTTATTCGTGTGTATAATATTCTATCTTTTTCATTTCTACAAGAAAAAAATATATATTGGGCTAAAGCTGTCCCCTAAAATCTGCCGCCCTAGCCTCCAGCTTACTCAGCCTGGTGGTAAATCCACCATCCATCTACTGTGTTGGACACCATGGCAACACTAATATTTCAACGGAAGTGCAATTAAATTTTTTAAAGACAAAACTTATTGTCAAGACGCGACGATTGATAGACTACCGACGAACGCAGCTTTGGCAGATGTCAAATGAGGGAGGCGCGCTCCATCATCCTTCACTTTTTAAAAAATCGCGTACTCACTCATACATTGCGAGTACCCAAGTTTTCCGCAGACCTAACTATTAATTTGTAATCTTAAAAAATATATTGCAAGAATTTATATTTTCATTTAAGTCTACATACTACGACTCAAACACCTATTTTAGAAATAAGTATTCAAAAGCAGAGTAAATACGTATAAACTTTATTTATTAACTACTTACATTAGTACTAATACTATTCAAAATATTAGTACTAATTTAAATCTTATGTTTTGTACATTATAAAAACGTAAAATACCTTTGTATCTTAGACACTAATATTATGCATTTATTATGCACTTTTTCCAAATTACACCTTACTATGGATTCCATCTGCGATAAACTAAAAAGACTTGATTATTCAAAAGGTCCAGGTATAGATGATATTCCGCCGTACTTTATTGCTTGTTGCGCAGCTTCTTTAACTCTTCCATGGTATATAATTTATAATAAATCCTTGACTTCCGGTAGCTTTCCTAACGCTTGAAAGATAGAAAAAGTTGTTCCTATTTATAAGAGTGGTGATAGGAATAACATCGACCATTCTCTATTTTGTCAGTGTTTCCTAAAGTTTTTGAAGATGTTATATGTCCGTACCTTCATACTCAAATGAAACATCTAAATACTGACCACCGGCAAAGATTTGTGAAAGCAAGGTCAACTAACACAAACCTCATTACATTTACCAGTTTCGTTGCCTCTAATATGGACTAACTCCCATCTGCAGACTGATGCTATCTGTACCGATCTTACTAAAGCGTTTGACAAGGTTTGTCACCATACGCTAATTATTAAGTAGTCAAAGCTTGGATTCGGTGGTCCACTGTTACTGTAGTTGCAATCATATCTTACCGGCCGTTCTCAGTGTGTAATGGTGAAAGGCTTTAAGTCTGATCCATATTTTGCCACGTCAGGTATACCACAAGGCTCCAATATTAGACCTTTGCTCTTCAACGCTTTTATAAATGACGTTGTTGAGGTCCTCAAAAACAGCAAGATATTTCTGTATGCAGACGATCTCAAACTTGCAAAAGCTGTGCGTTCTGAGAGAGACGCCGAACTGCTACAATCAGATCTGCACGCATTAGTTAAATGGTGCTAAGATAATAAAATGTATCTGAACAAAACAAATGTTACCGTATTAAATTTACCCGCAATTCACAAGATTTCAAAACGCAGTATAAAATTAACAACACTACGTTGCAAGAAGCGGATACCATACGCGATCTAGGTGTAACAATAGACTCTAAACTAACTTTCTATCAACACACTAATGATATTATTTGCAAAGCTTTATTGTTAGAAATGGTAAAGTTTTCAAAAAACCCGCAACCAAAGTAATAATTTATAACAACTTCGTCAGAAGCATACTTGAATACTGTTCAGTAGTTCGGTCTCCCCAATACCACGTACCTGCTTCGTATCGAACGGATACAGAATCGGTTCACTCGACACGTTGCTTTCCGTAGTGGTTTAGGTAATAAGCTCAAAAGCTTCGTTACTTTGGAATGGACAGTCTTTTGGCTCGGAGAAACATATAGGACTTACTGTTTCTTTTTAAAGTTGTAAGAAATGTTGTTGATAGCCCCCCCCTCTCCTCAGCTATGTACATGATATGAGATATTTTATTTTTATTACAGTTAACGTTTGTTTTGTACACAATCCGTCCTATTTAGATGATAATTATTATTTTTTGAAATGTTTATGTAGATGGGAGAAATATTGTAACTTTCTCTGGAAGTCCTAATTATAATAAATAAATACATATAAGTGAGTAAAACATAATTCATTTCAAATAAGAATCAAAAACTGCACGTGAATAATCGCCCTCGGGACACCAGAAGAGTGAACATAGACTAATTTTCATGGATAAATAGTCTTGTGTATAGTTCGCATAAGTTTAGGGTTAAATACAAAAGAAGACTACCAAGCTTGTAAAAGTAAAGGAACGGAAAAGTGAGAAATAAAATTAATATTGTCACCTTGTCCTTTCCTAAAACTGATATGCGCATATAATTACAAAATCCGAATATTTATTCAGATATTCGGAAACCCAACAATTTATTGCTATTATTAATAAAATTATAAAAATAATATAACGGAGGTTGCATGATTGTGCCACTTGCAACGGATTCAATAAAGGGAACACGAACTTAAATATAAATATCAGAATAAGAGATCCAAGAATGTATTAAATTATATTTTAATAACATTATCTAAAACAATAATTTCAATCTTTTGAGTTAGCTTAAAAATAAATTTACAAAACACATTGATTGTCAAAGCATCAATTCAATACAAATAAATTATTAAGTTATTGGTATTCTGAAACATTGAAACTTTATTTGAAGATAAAATTTATTTTACAAAATGTTAGTCAACCATGTTTATAAGTGATCCGCAGCAATTTGCCAGGCCACTTTGGCCTATGTGCGAGGTTAATTAAGCGTTGTATTAATATTTAATTTACTTTCTTTTCTCTTTTGTCTTTTCTATGGATAAATTGTAAATATTCTTGTTTTAAATAAATAATCTTAAAATCATGACATATATTATTTAAATTTTATTAGTTGGAAATATTGTAATTTTAATTTAATATTGTATCTCACATGACTTTGGCATTCCTTTAAACATAAATAACTTATAATTTTAAAATATTGTGACATTGCTCACTTAGTCTTAATAGGTTTTGATAATTTTTTTTGTATTAATTATGACACAATTTTTGCACGTGGACGTCAGCAGTATATGAACGAACATTTGTTGTTATTGATATTCCATCAAATTGAATATAAATAAAAATAAATATATCGAAAATACTTGCAAATAAAAAATATATTATTATTATTAATCTATGCTTAAATACGCAAAAAGGTTTTGTTTTTTTCTACCGTTTCCACAGATGGTGAGTGGCATCCGCGGCCATGGACATCATTAATCGTTCGTTCTTTCGGTCAGCCGGTCAGTGACGAAAGACGTTGCCTTCCGGTGCTTTTGACCAGTTCGTCGGTCCATCTTGTGAGGGCCCGCCGACACTGCGCGTTCCAGGTCGAGGCCGCCACTTCAGAACCCTAATGCCCTTACGGCGCCCTTTTCTTCACTTCAGTCTTGCAATCCTTCGGGTCATGTCGTTTATGGTTAGGGATAGTTTTATTTATTGACAGTTATTGCGATGTAGGCTTCAGTTGGAATTGCCCTTGTTCCTGTAATTGTGCTGGCGGTTTCTCCCCTCAATCGGAACACAACCACGTGAACCTGATAACTTGGTGGTTAAACTAGGAAGGCCTGTAGTTCCGCCTCAGATAAAATCTTAACAAAGAAACTCTACTACCCTAAATAAAGAGAATCTGATCAATCCTTAATAGCACTCGAGGAATTTGGACGAGCAAGTCTTTTTGGCAATAATCACTTTGAAATTAAATTTACACATAAGTAAACTAACTTTAATTTATTTGGCAATCTAGTTTCCGAAATCATTGAGCTAAAAAAAGCGCAGTGAACTTATCAGCTTAAAGTACAGTCAACAGCACCTACCACAAAGCGTCAAATTTCCTCAATTGATTTTGAACTCCTTAGTGTTGCACTGTAGGTTGAAAATCAATTGAGAAAATTTGACATTTTATGGTAAGTTGACATCCTGTTGTACAACCTTAAATCTATAATAATAAATTAAATGACTGTACAATTTGGCATATTCTTATTTATTTGTTCAGATTCAGGACAGCCGAAGAAACCCATATTTTGTAAAAGAATATTACATGTCTCTACTCTATAGCTTATACATCTTGCGGCATCTCATTTAGTCTATTAGTTTCCGTGGCATTTGGCAAGAACAGTCGGCAAAACAATGTAGGCTTTGTCATGTACAACAAGTACACATTTATATCATTAAAGTTATTCATACAATTGATACCGTTCATTAATCTCTATGCTTTGGTGCTGCTTTAGCATATGGTTTTTCAAGCTACCCTTTTGAGTAAACGACGCATTACATACACTACACGAATGCTTCTTGTCATTATGAGACTGCATATGTAATTTTAATGCTCTTAATCTTGGGTATGTCTTGCCGCATTGATCACATCTAAAATTCCGCTCCCCAGTATGTATGGTCATATGTTCCTTCAACTGACATGGCATATAGAACCTTTTGTCGCAGATTGTGCACTGATGTTTAAAGAATTTCGTATGACACTTCCTAATATGTTCGGTTAAACCTCTTCGGTTATCATAGAAACGATCACACTGAGAACAATTGAACTTTCTAACCTCGCCGTGAACATCCTTCATATGTTTGACTCTTATTGTTTTAGTAAAGAATGTTTGATCGCACTTAGTACATTGATATATAGATTCTTTTGAATGTATTTTAGCTATATGTAATATTCTAGAGTATTTAGATTTAAATGATTTGCCACATTGTTCACAAGTATGGGTTTCAGAATTTTGATGAGTTTTTTGATGGACAATTAACATAGTTTCTTCAAAGAAATGGGCACCGCACACATCACAAATACAAGTACCAAAATGTTCAGCCATATGCTTCTTTAAAGGCATGAAAAAGTCAAATTCAGCATTACACTCCGTACATGTGAGATTCTTCTTCGTTAACTTGAACTTTAAAAATCCATCCGGAACATTTAAGAAGAACATTTTTCCGTGTACTCTTTTGATATGGACTTTAAACTTCTCTAGATCATCTATAGGTTCAGGGCATAGTCTGCAATCTATTCTGTATATGTCAATCTGTGGGTACTTCTTCTTTAAAGCACAGTCTTGGTATTTGGAAGGATCGTGTGTTAGGTTATGTTCCCGAAATTTGTCTGGATCAGCGAATCTTTCCCGGCAATACACGCAGAAGTAGTCGCTACTGTACGGAGTATAAAAGGGACAGGCGTAGGAATACTTGACGATGGTAGCGGTGTTCCGCAGGGCCTTCGCTTTGTTCGCTACTTGGTCGATCCGGTGTAAAGTTTCAGGACGCGGTCGGTGTGGTAGGATGGAAATTGGCTTCTCTCTTTGGGTTTCTGAAAAGATAAAGTAAAATAATAATAATATTAGATCATTATTAACCAAATAGTGTTCGCGCGATGGCGTCAGTTATAGTAGCCCTGCCCCGTACGATGGAGGTCCCAATTTTGAGTCCTGATCGGGGCATTAATTTATGCTATGAACACAGATGTATGCTTTTGGGTCATGGTTTTATATATTTATATATGTATGTTTATTCTGGGTTTCCCCAAATTCGCTGTATGGCCGTCCATAACACTTACTGCTTACTAAGGGACCATACAGTTGGTTGTTTATCCGTGCATTATTATTAATATTACTACCAGAAGATCTGCACGTATTTTACAGACAACACAATCTTATGCCTAGGTGTTTTTCAATTCCTATTGTTCTCAATATTTTGATATACCTACTGTTTACTGGTTATTACTATTTACGTTTATTTACTTACTCTTTATGTACCTACTGGTTGTAATTTGAAATCTATGTAGAAGTGTATAGCTTTTTTGCATTATTGAATAAATCAGCAGACACGGGTAGCTGCCAACCGCGCACTTTTATTAACTGGGAAGCGGTTAGTATAAAAGATCGAGAA
Organism: Marasmarcha lunaedactyla; assembly: GCA_923062675.1. Taxonomy (NCBI): domain Eukaryota; kingdom Metazoa; phylum Arthropoda; class Insecta; order Lepidoptera; family Pterophoridae; genus Marasmarcha; species Marasmarcha lunaedactyla. Next base: position 8,620,104 of record OV281367.1, on the reverse strand, counting down.
ACTATAAGTCAAGTCACAGATTTCTTAATTGGCCACAAAATCAAACATCTAATTTTATGACTGAGCCACGAGAAAATCTAACTTGTCTTTTTTACAACAATAACGTAAAGTAAAGATCAACAATTATCTTAATCCTCCTTGTCCTCCATAACTACATGTTGTCATCTAATTTAATAACTCGGCCACGGATTTAATACTTCAGCACCATTATCAAAAAATCCACTCAAAAAATACATTTCAAGCTTCTATAGACAACATCATTGAAAGCGTAGTAGTTAAATTTGGGTTAGGTCAGGGGCAACCTTTTGTGTCAGAAGAGTCAAAAAGTACAGTTTACAAAGTTTTTAAGTTTTAAAAGAGCCACAAGTTTGTTTCAATAATAAATAGTACTTGCATAAATAAAGTTGTTTCACAACAAATTAGATAATACACAATATGGTATTATTCGATAATCACTTATTATTTTAGTTAAAAATTAGAACAAGTAAACATTTATGGACTAACGACAGTGACGACGCGTGGCAGGGGGAGGGGTGCGGTGAAAAACGAGTTCAAGTGGCTGAGAGATAGAAATGGTGCCTAATCCTCGTTACTCGATTCACAACGATTATCAAATGATTTTTGTTTATAAAATAAATAATATGTGCGTATGGAACTAAAGAGCCGCAGCTTCACATCCAAAGAGCCGCATGTGGCTCGCGAGCCGCAGGTTGCCGACCCCTGGGTTAGGTTAATGTTAGGCTGTAATTATCGCTTGCACGAGCACCAGGCGAAGCGCCATAATTAAAATTGGATGATAATTCAAAATTTTATAGCTAAAACATCATGCGACAACATATTTTTATTTGCTAAGATAGTATCGTTCAGACGCTCGCAAGTTGTGGCTGACTTAGTTATTAGGAAGGCAATGTAGATTTTTTAGGACCCTGAAAGATCGAGTAGCTTCGGTGACGCGATTGCGGGGACAGCGATCCGTTTTGCGCTGGACAATATTTCGGAGTTTTTAATTTTCTATCCCATAAAAAGCTGGGACAGAAATTATTATTATTTCTAAAAATGTATGTAAAAATGTAAATATAAGAGTGTCCGTGTGAAGAACACTCTTACGGCGCTGTCTTTTTTTAACGTTGGATTGTCTTTTGAGATATACAATAAAACTTATTACCTACGTAGAAATGTTGTATATCTTACATTTAAAAAATATCAGAAAGGGCTTTGAACCTCTTTGGCGTACCGAAAGTTGCAAGTACCAAAAATTACACTTTTTGGCGTACCCCTTTAAAACCTACATAAATCCTAAGTCGACCTTCTTTGTAAATATGGTCGTACATTTTCTTTTAACTTTTCATAGCTGACATACGAGCTCGTAACAAACGTGCTGGTAAGTGTGTTCATTCAAATTATTAATCACAGGTGTTTAACTGATATATATTGATAATTATATTCAAATATAAATATTATTGAACAGACTTCAGTTGGAAATGTCTTTCTTCAGGAAATTAGTAAGCCAGTTAGCCTGTCCCTTTCTTTCTCTGAATAAAACCAAGGCATTTAAACTATGAAAGACTATGCCCCAAACGAAATCTAAACAAAAGAAATGTATAAAACTCTGCCACTAAACAAGAGAGTAACAAATTGTTTGTTTAATTTTTTATGTTTGTAAATATTTCGAATCTTTTAACTTAATAATTTTAATTATTGACATTATGTAAATTTGCACGCTGACATTGTAGCAGTATACATACGAACATTAGTATTAAAAACATTAAGACCTATTGTAACGCTTATACTAGCAAATAAATAATTTATTATTATTTATTATAAAAAAGAAGCAATATAGAAAGACAGATAGAAACGAACAATTTAATACCACATACCACTAGAATTAGTAAGTTGCATCCTTAATTTATTCCTAGTCTTCTCTATTTCCTTCAACATTTTCAATTCTTCCATCGAGTTGACATCAACTTCTCTGGAAACTGTTATTTTCTGTGCTCTGGATCTTTCTAGAATTTCTTTTTGGAACGATACACTGAGGGGTACGTCGTCGTCGTCATTGTCTTCTGCAAATGAAACATAAAAAATATAAACATAAAAACGATTCTAAGGTGATACTTCGATTTAAAAAATGCATGCCTAATTTCATCAAATAAAGCATGACTCTGCCAACAGTTCGGAGGAACCTTCATGAAGAAGAACTGGCAAGAAACTTCACTTCACATAACATAAACTAATGTAAAGTAAATCAAGAGCTGTGGATTTTGTAATAAATAAATAAATAAATAAGAAGTGTGCCCATTGCTGGATGTTGTACTCTGTATTGCATGTCTGATGATGGATGTCCGATATAAAAATTGTGTAATTTGTACTTATTTATTTACTAAATGGTAGGATGTTTAAAAAAATATATAAAGGCATCTATAATAATATGTACTTACATAAACTTGCTATTATATTTTAACATGTTTAAGATTTTTTTTGTAATATTTTATTTAAATGTGGTATTAGTTAAGGCTAACATGTCTGTATCTTTAAATAAAAATTTATAATTCTTGTGGGCTCTAGAGAAATATTCATTTTGACTGTAACTAGATTTACTAAATTAAATGTACAATAATTTAATTTTTGATTTATGTGGATGTTGTGGTACAGAGATGTTCAAATTCAAATATTTCTAATATTAATATTTATGTTATTAATATTTCTCAACACTGAAAATTACTTGACGTCAAATAAAGCATGACTCTAGCACCGTTAGAGTCTCTGTTAAACAAGATCATCAGATTAGGACAATCTAATTTAGAATTGAGTATGCAATATAGGAACAGCATGTCTAATAATTTTGTTCTGTCTTCAAGTGTAACAAGACCTTTGCAAGATTCTCTGTAACATTTAAAATGCTTATGGTATTTATAGTTTAAGTGTTGTATAAAAAATTTCTAGATATGTTCAATGAGATTAATATTTGTCCAATATTGTGGGTACAAATAACACCAGTAAATTCCAAATGGCTTCTTATGTAAGCATAGAACCCCATTTTAAGAAAAGTAACAAGTTGAAAGGTTTACTGTCCCACATTAAGAAACCTAGATTTTAATAGGCTTTATCAACAGCAAGGTCTGTTATGTAGCAAATAATAATATGCTGTCTAAATTTACACCTAAGTCTCGAATTATTTGAACAAATCAGATATTCTGACCAGCCAAGTTATAATTATATAAAATTGGATTAGATTTTCTCATGAAGGTTATTTGGATGCATTTTTAGTAATTTTAGGATTAGGATAGAAAAGGATAGGAACAGGCAGTGTAATGACTGAAACAATAGCAACATAAGCCTATGGTTGACAACACATCATTTGTCAAACCCAGTATAAAGAATCAATAACATCTAGAGCTAATGATGTCTACAGGCGTAGATACCCCTAACAATCAGGTAGATCATGTGCATGTTTGCCGGCTATGGCAAATTTAAAAAAAAAACTTTATTCCAACAATATGAAGGTATGTGTATGTAGAGTCGGCAAGCTTGTTCATCAAATTAGGTGAGGGTTGGATGGGTGAAGCTGATGTCCCAGCAGTGGGATTAGGATATGAAAAAAAATTATAATAATAAATATTAATAATGCCAAAGAAAAGTAATTACCACAGTCGTTATCAGCATTCATGTGTCCATCATCATCATCATCATTTTCCATTTTTATAGCTACCTCCACCTTGATTATTGGTTTCACGTCTTTATCTAAAAAAACAAAATAACATATACATAGTAATAAAAATATTTAAAATAGATATTAACAAAAGAAACTATAATGATATAACCAGTCGTAATAATAGCAATATAATAATATTTTAAACAGGAAAAACATTCTTTCCTTATTTTAATAGATATATTGTAGTAAATTTTAACATTTTACTGAATTATTATTTTTACCAAAAGGTAACAAACTCAATAAATAATGTAAAATTTATTTTACGTAGGCATAGAGGTTGATACTTTGTTTCACCCGCATACCTTCTGAGCATGTGGAAATATTTGGACTATGCTAAAGTTCTTGCCATTGTTACTCCTGTACATTATGAAGAAATAATTCAAAAATTAAATCAAAGTGTCAGAGTTTATATAATAAAAATAAACAAATATATCCTTCATATTATGTTCAATAATGGTGTATTTTACAGCATCAAAAGCTATGATAAGCTATTTTACCCATCCAAATAAAGCTACAAATTGATGATCTCTTAGTTAAAAAATGTAAGATTGTAAAAATATAAAAATTTCACATAAATAACTGTAAAATCATACCATCTTCAAGAATCATTTTGTTCTGTAGAAGTATCTCTTCACACTGAAGTACTTGATGTCTGAATTTATTAGCTTCTCGCAGCCTAGACACGCATGTTGCACAAATAAGACGTTCTTTGGGATCCCCATCTAGTTGGGAAAGCTAAAAGAATAAGAAACTTCGGTATTTTTTGAAATCAAATTAAATAATTGAATTCGATGTTTATTTTGTTTTTGCATGAAAGTAAACATATAGTAAGACTTAGTTTGTTGTGAAGATTTCTAGTGCCAAATTCGTATTATTTACTTACAAGTAAACCAAAGCAATCAAAAAACATATCGGAATAGATTTCTTTTTGACCCGAATATTCGTATTCAATATTTAACACACGACACTTCTTAATAGAGCCACAACATCTACATAACCCTGGATCAAACACTGGTCCTTTATTTTTAGCTACTGCCATTGTAACTGTAAAATTATGAATTTATTTTTTATAATGAATCGATTTGTTTGTACGAGATTTTTGTTTGATTTACTTCACGCTTGATTGATTTATTTGGTGTCTTGTTTGCCTGAAATGATTGAAAAGTGTTTCGATCGACTTTCATTGTCAATCAACAGATTACATATTATTATAATATAAAACGAAACTGCAATTTCATTCAACACTCATTTACATGCTGTATAGTATTGCTATTCAATACTAGATGACGTTAATTTCAGCTATGCAAAATCAGAACCAATCATATTAGCATGAACTTGAGTAGTCTCTGGTAGATATTAAGTATAATATTTAAAAAAACTGATTTTATAATTTTTAATGCGTTGGTCATTATGTTTAGGTATAATATACAATTTTCATAATTTTCCTTTCATCGTGCGCCGCGATTTAAATTATTGGTCAACTTACGAAACGTATTATCGGCATGTAACATTTGCTATGCAGCCATTTATACTAAAACTGAGTTAATAGCATGCTCATAATAGTCATAGATATATACAGATAAAGTTAAGAACTGCTACTTTGACCCATTATAGCATGTAGAAAAGCTTTAAATAAGAACCTTTAGCCTTTTATAAGATTTCTGTTGTGATTTTATTCTGTAAATAACTATGAAATGTGACACTAGAGAGCATAGTGACTATTTTTCTCATGTTCCTAACATTGAATTGCTATGTACTAGGATTGTTACGTCGAACAAAAACGATGCATGCGCATTGCCGGCTAACGCTGGGAGCTGATGGGAAGATGGTCATAGTTTATACACACAAACAGAAGCGACATTTTGTGCTCCTATAAGAATTTGGTACCTATTCTATGTAACTTTTTTTCGAATGCTCACTTTAAACCATTTTAAGAAACTTAAGGACTTTAGAAGTTTTGGTAATAAAACGCAAAAACATAAATAAGGTTAAGTCAACAGTTTCGTTTAGATTTAAGTTTTCATCGCTTACAGTACATGAGGTTATGCACACATTATATATTACATACATATTTAACTATATACGTGCAGACAAAATACTTACAAACGAAGTAAGTTAAATAAAAGCTTGCGGGTGCTTAAACCGCAATAATCTTGAAGTGTATTTTCGTAAGGAAAATATACTTGGGTAGGCACTTCTAGAAACATAGACCTCATCTGTTCGCAGATAAGTTCTTAATCTATGATTTGTACAGAAAGTGGCGGGCGAGGACACTTGGTGACAACTAACATATCAACTACGTAAGACACTCAGAAAGTTTTGAGAAAAAAAATAAAAATGTTCAATAAGTTATATTTTTTTATTACACATTTAAAAGGAACTCTCCACCAACGTCTATACAAGTGTCCTTCAAGCTGTAATACTCATATGAAATCGCAATGCAAACGAATTTTGACAATGCTAAAAAATAGTCACGAAATAGTGATAAATAGTCATACATGTAAAAAAAATAGTCGTATTGTAGTTTCGGCGTTATAGCTATAGGTTGGTGAGGATTATGGCGTGAACGTCAAGCTGTAATCCTCACCTCTCGTGCAAGCAAACGGCAAGGTCTAACGACTTGGTTTAGTTTCCAAAAAATAGTCATGAAATCAATGACATTACATATAGACAAGTCATACCTGAACATTACCGCACAAAAAACGGCGTCAACGTAACTATAGATACCTACCCGATATATAGAGTAATATAATTTGAGGGAGAAGGAAAGAATAATACGGTTCACTTGTTGTAAGAAATAGATACCTATGTACTTCGTGACGTTGCTTCGCACTAATTGGTCGCGAGCGTACGTGACGTAGTACGTAAATTGTCGAAACTCTATAGCGTTGTCTCATTTACTCCCACATACAAAATCATATTACATCTCGCTCTTCGAGTTTGTTGAAGCGAATAGCCATGTCAATTTTATAGCATCATTTTACATGGCAAAATAAAATAATAAATAAGATAGTTATAAAGAATAGTACTTACGCAGGAAAAGAAACGTTTATTCTATCTTGGGGACTGGAACTGCTCGCGTCCGCAAGGTTTAGCCCTCGATGCCTTGTACGTGGTCCCTGGGTGGTGCTAAACGAGCAGTATCTTCTGGTGATAGGCTTCGGCCGTGGCTTGTCACCACCCACTAAACAAAGCCATGCCGCCAAGTGACATGGTCGCGTCCCGGCATGATGTTTAGTGTAGCCATTGAGGAGGGTAGGTCTGAGTAATCGTGTTGCATCGGAGAACTGTCTTCAGCTCGCAATTTATTGGCTCGCCGGGTAACTGGTTTAGGAGGGTAGCGGAATCCGAAGAAACGTTGCACCGCTGGCCGACCGCAGGTAATAGGGGGCCCAAGTAGTGTACTAGCAACATGTCTTGAACATTTGAAAACTTCAAATTTCTCCGGAACGCCTACGACTTTCAGTTTGAAGTTTGTGCCAAAAAATAGTGATGAAATAGTCGTTATTAGTCGTAAATAGTCGTAGAAAGTTATTTTATGCTGATTTAATTCGAAAATAAAAACTTTTTATTTTCCCTACATTTCTATGGATGTACAGTCGCGTACAAAGTCATTACTTCTCTTTACTTAGTAACAAAAATTGTGCCCTTTTGGTTTGTACTGTAAATTCTTTGTAGACAGGGCTCTGAAATCGGTTTTTAATAGGTACCTGAAAATAGAACTTATTAACCCTCACTTACCGGTTAAAAAACGGAAATGAAAAGGCGATTTGTTGTAGGTACGCGACAACGATTTGGATTTTTAGAACGGGTTTCCGTGCCCTGGTCGTAAGTATGAATAAAGGGTTAAGTCCATTTTAGGCCATCAGTAAGGTATTTGTTTCAGCACTTAATGGACGAATGGAATGCACGATAATTCGTATCATTTATGTAAATGATTATTAAAAAAAGAATCAGAACTAAAATATTTCCCAATAAAATTATCTCAATTAATAAGAAACTAAACGTTGGGGTTACTGATTCAATGCAAAAGAAGTTTTGCTGGTGGCTTATTCTAAAGATAAAGGCATAAAGCTTTTCATAAACAGTAAAGTAAACGTATAAAGTATACATTTAAAACTAAATAAATAAAATAAAAAAACATATTACAAACTTAATTATGTTAATTTATAATCTTGCAAAGCATTATTTCGATTGCATCTATAACTTTTTGTGAGTTTTGTTTTTTTTTGTTCGGGATCCCTATCACCAAAGTTCAAAATTCAAATACGTCAATCCAATATTCGCTCTGTTATTTTGCAGCAAGTGGATGTGCTCTTCCAATTTTCCTTTTTTTTGTCATTTTTTTCTTCCCATGTTATTTCCTTTTTGATTTTCCTTTATATTATTATATTCCTATATAACGCATTTTATCATAAAATAAACTAAATTATTCAAAAAAACTCTCCTGTCTTAGACAATAAGAACTCGAGCTGAAGGTTAGGTTAAACTTGATTGCGTCTATTTAAGTTGCACGGGGCTAGATAATAAGCCGAGAAGGTGTCTAAACGCGACAAACACTCGCTTCGGGTCGAGAGATAATATGGCTCAGTAGCGTCAGTTTCTCGCATTTTGAGACCTCCTCGACATGTCGCGGGTACAGACCTCTTCCTTTAAAAGCCTTTAGGTTAGTCTAATGTATAAATGTGTTTTCTTTCTATATTCTAAATAAGATTTTGGACACGTGACTCTAGTGCTTTACGTAAGATTTCCTTTGACTTCATAATTTAATTTAAATACCAAAAACAAAAAAGTTTGTTCAATAACCTTTTAAATAGGGTTATGACTATATAGTCAACCTATTAAAAATAATCATGACGGTATTATTTGCTGAAACATCATCGGCCGACGGCTCAAACACTATGGACTTAAGCCTTTGTCGTTATACGGGTAAAGGAAAGTAAGTATTATCTTTAACAGATTCAAAAAAACTTTGTAAACAATGAAACGTCAATGACGTTTTGGCATTTTAGTGATGTTACCCATTTTTTTATCAAAAATATAATTTCTTTTTATTCATGTAATAGAATTAACAATCAGCCTTCTTTATATTTTTCAAATAATAGAATCAGACTTAACAAAAATAAACTAAATGTTATGTTTTCTTTTCAGATTACACAATCAAAACAAAAAAAACTAATTAAATGCACTTCTAAAATCAATTTATATTTTTATTCATATTATACAAGAGTTACTCTTTCAGTCTTTGTATTACTCAGAATCAGTCACATTTACTACATCATCTTATGACATTCCTCAAAACAAGCAGGGCAGGATTTTTGCACATCTTCTACCTAAACCTCGTTTCCTTGCGCTTTTTCTTTTTGCTGCACAGAAGGCAATATGTTCCTCTTTGAATTTTCTGTAGTCGGAATGTCTTCAGGCCAGTGACCATTGTAAATTCTCTTTGCTGGCTGTTGCCTTGGCCCTGGCCTTTCGATTGTAGCTCTATCATTTGTGCGTCTACTGGAATAAATACTTCCTATTAAATACTATAAAATACTATATAATACAATACTATACAATCGACTTGAGTCATCTGCATAATTAGCTTATCCCGATAGCTCTAAAAGTTTGCCCTTCTAGGTAGTTAGCAATCAGGCAATAAGGCTGACCTCCCCTGTGAATGAGGGGTATGCGTACGCGCTACAGATATGGGTTTGCCATCATAAACCCAGTTTAAAGTTGCCACATAAAAAAATAACATTTGAAATTAATATTAATGTACAATGTAGTTTTATGAATTAGAATAAAAAAAATAAAAGTAAACATATTTAATTTAAAAAAGGATATTTTTTCTCCCGAATAGGACTTACTGTACCAAAAAACGACACATCCGAGTGGTACATTAATTCACGGAACTATAAGCAGAACGAATAATGCTCAAAACTCACCTAATAAAAGAATCAGTAACAACCACAATATTGTTCCAACGGCAAAAACTCTTTGTAAAGTCATAATGTTACCAAGTTACACTGAGAGTAAAAACATTCATTATTACATAAACATATATATCTGGCCGATTTAGTCTTATCAGAGACTAGTAAATAACTATAGACTAACCATGTCTAACAAAATTTTGTGACTTGAATAAAAGTTGTTTTTAAGATAGAGAGATGGCGTTAGTTGTATTAGATTTACAAGTCATTTAAATTTTGTAAAAATAATACGTAAAAAAACTTAAGATGGCGCTGTTTACAAAATCATTTGATATTTCATTGCAAGTACTATCCGTAGGTATCAGGCGACAACAGACGTTGCCAGCTAGTGCATTATATTATTTGATGCTATGTTGCCGCTCTTATGATTCAGTAACAGAAAACTTTACACCAACCCGGATATTATTTGTAGTGTTACTGGGTTACTGTATTGCCAGTATATAATTTTTCCCACAAAAATATAGCATTCATCTCCACAGTTTGTTCTTATCTGCCTTAACATAATAAAACGAATTTCAGTGCATTTAATTAACAGGTATATAATATTTTACTTTATTTCTTGATATCGATAAAAATTATGTCTTAATAAGTGCATAATTTTTATTTATAATGCATATAACTCATAACTATTTTGCAGTAGTGAAAAAATTTTTTCTTGCTGGATTATTATTTAAAAAAATGTTCTTTATCCATCAACTTTTTTTGTTCTTTTTATGACAACATTTTATTTGTTTGACAATTTGAATTCTTTGTCGTTTATTGTTGTTGCTATGGGTGTGTGTTTGTTTTGGAACTTTTCCCTGCATTTCTTTGAATTCACAATATTTCTGCTCGCCTACTGTGACTCGTGCAAATTTTATAGACCTTGATTAAGTTTACGTTTTGGCTGCTACATATATGTTATATTATGTATAACATGTGCGTTTATCACAACTGTGATAATAAAAGCTTTTAAAAATAGGTTATTATGGCAATTAAAATAAAGAGGATGGTAGTGCCCAGGCGTCTCTGAACAAAATAAACTTATACCAGTATGTTTATGGTCTTTTGTAGTTGTTATTTTATCATCTATAAAGTAAGAATAAATTACTATCTACCTATTCTTATTGAGTAAAATTATCAAAATCAATGATATAAAACTATGACATTTTCCAATTTCAGGAAAGGAATAAATCCTACTTGCTAAGGTTTCAGGTTATTTGACAACGCCATCTAGCATTTGCATTACGTTTCTTGTCAATAATTCATATAAAAATTAAAGACGACAAGGTTGGTCCAAGCTATTTGAGAGCGACATCTAGTAATAGCTTGGATTTTGAGCTTTTTCCGAGTCACGAATTTTTGTATGGAGATGGTCAGTCTATAGTTATTTACTTGTCTCTGGTCATGGGTAGGCTGCAGCCTCTAATTTGCAAGAAGAGTAAAGTGTCGCTTAGAAATAAGCTTACACTTTACAAAACTTGCATCCGCCCCATCATGACATATGCCAGTGTGGCTTTCGCTCACGCCAGCAAGTCGAACCTCAAGCACTTGCAGGTTATTAGGTTCTTACGCAAATGCGTCGGGGCTCCGCCCTATGTCCGCAACTTACATCTGCACAAGGATCTCGAGCTGCCCACCATTGCCGCATTCATGAAGTTGGCGTCTATACGCCACTTTGATAATGCTCCCCACCATCCCAACCCGCTGGTCAATAAGTCATATGAATACACATCCAACCCAGACGCGGCGGTTCGTTATAGGCGTCCGCGTAACGTCTTAACAGATCCCGACGATGATATTACAACAAGGAACGCCGGTGTTCCAGTTAGAAATAGGGCAACACGGCATTCGAATCGCCAACCCCCGGGGGTTGCTGCTGAGTTTCTTGCTGGTTCTTTGGCAGTAGATGATCCTTCCGAACCAGTGGTAGTTTCAATATACGACGTCCTAAGCCGAGGTCCGTACCCTCTCGGGCGCCCTTAGGCATATCGTATGTAGGAGTAGTTTACGTTCCAGATAAGCGCCGTCAGCGGTAAGCTACAAAGTCAGGTGAAATTTAAAAGGCCCATAGAGCCATAAATGAACTGTCGATTTCGAAAAAAAAAAGTTAGCTACGCTAGACAATCCCGTTGTATTTCTATCCTAAAGATTTTATTTCTTCGTCTACTGTACTGAGTACTTACTTGGTAACTTTCTACAATAATTAAACATTCAATAATATATAGGTGGTGACGACAGCTACCTGAGCGGCGGGTTTAACCCGGGCAAGCGCTGTGTCAACATGTGGGACGAGGGCTGCGTCAACGGACAACTCGCCGGAGCTGGTGAGATTATTTCTAAGTTTCTTAGAGAACAATAATTGCCCCTGAAAATGGATGCTGTTTTCTATATGAAATCGATAAACTTTGAAGCGACTGGAACAATTCAAAAAAGACTTTCTCCATTGCAAAGCTACATTACATTTCCAAGAAATAAGACGTTCCGTGCCAGGAACTCATGACGCCAGGAACTTATGAATGCATAAATTCTATAAAAATTATGTCGATTAGTGAAAATTATAGACCATATGATTTAATCTGGTTTATTTTTTAAGATTCTGCTAGTACTTTCATATTTTGTTCGACTTCTTTGTTATATGAAGTACGTTTTTTTTAGTGTGGGTGGTACAAGACCTCCCTTTGTTATGGAGCAAATTTATGCAGAGTTCTTTCGATCCTAATGTCCTAGCTTCAAGTTCGTAAATGTCCAAACAAACTTCGCAGGGGGCGACGACAGCTACCTGAGCGGCGGGTTCAACCCGGGCAAGCGTTGTGTCAACATGTGGGACGAGGGCTGCGTCAACGGACAACTCGCCGGAGCTGGTGAGATTATTTCTAAGTTTCTTAGAGAACAATAATTGCCCCTGAAAATGGATGCTGTTTTTTATATGAAATCGATAAACTTTGAAGCGACTGGAACAATTCAAAGAAGACTTTCTCCATTGCAACTCTACATTACATTTCCAAGAAATAAGACGTTACGTGAGTTAAACCGTGCCAGGAACTCATGACGCCAGGAACTTATGAATGCATAAATTTTATAAAAATTATGTCGATTAGTGAAAATTATAGACCATATGATTTAATCTGGTTTATTTTTTAAGATTCTGCTGGTACTTTCATATTTTGTTCGACTTCTTTGTTATATGAAGTACGTTTTTTTTAGTGTGGGTGGTACAAGACCTCCCTTTGTTATGGAGCAAATTTATGCAGAGTTCTTTCGATCTTAATGTCCTAGCTTCAAGTTCGTAAATGTCCAAACAAACTTCGCAGGTGGCGACGACAGCTACCTGAGCGGCGGGTTCAACCCGGGCAAGCGTTGTGTCAACATGTGGGACGAGGGCTGCGTCAACGGCCAACTCGCCGGAGCTGGTGAGATTATAAATATCGTTATTTATGTCTACTGATACGGCCTATAATGGCTGTAAGATCTGTTGGCTGTAGGAAAAAGTAGTGGTTGCGTAAAACCGGCATCAAAAGTGCTGCTAAAATATTTTATCGTACCATAGACCGTAAGGAAGGATATGTGTGGAGCTGACTGCCAACCTTCATTATCGGTAAAGGCACTTAATACATAAGAATACAGACTATTATTTTTATTATTTTGTGGTTATGGCAATCAGTTGTAGTTACTACACAATAACTATTTCTGCCAATTTCATGTATTAGTATAATAAAACGCACCCTCCACAAATAAAACCGTAATCGAAAATGTAAAGTTCACAGGAATAATAAAAAACAATTTTTAGTGAATTACTTTATTAATTGAAAGCTCATTAACATGATTTGGATATCAGTTTAAAGCTAAATTACTGAAGAACCCATTACAAAAAAGTCGTGACATAATTTTTAATAATATGGAAAATATCAAAGAAAAAGCAAAATACATAATACCTTATTGAAGTTCGTAAACGTTAACATATTATAAGGCAATATTCACTTGTAGAAGACAGCGTCATGCATGAACAATAGTCTATTACGATTGTATCGATGTACTCTTTTTATATTATAATACTTTTACACCAATGTGATATTGCGGCTTTATTCTCTGAATGAGGAGTGACTTTACAAAAGGGGATATTTAATTTTTTGTTGTTTTGTACCACTAAATTAGAAAGCCAAATTTTTTTTATATGCCCTTCTATTAATCTTATTACATAGTACCTACATAGCTATGCATACTTTGTGTAGGTCTGTGCGTATTGTCTTTGTCAGTTTTCTTAATTTTCTGAAAAAAATTATAAGATGCAGATATCCCCTTTCGTAAAGTCACTCCTCAAATGTTGTAATTGGTTCAAACGTTAAGATTTATAAACACTTTATTCTTGTGAGCACAAGTAACGAATATATGACCTAAAATCAGATTACTCATCAGTGTGCTTAGAATGATTAAACTTAATTATTATTTTGTTTCTATAAAATATTAGCTTTTCATTTGAGTAAGTTAGTTAGTTAGGAGTAAATACCTACATTTTTTTAACCAAGTAATACAAAAATAAATGAGCAATTTGACATTTGAATTTATTGCACAAAACAGAATTCAAAGTATTTTAAAACTTTTCCTTGAACTAATGGCTAATTTAATGCCATATTTAATAGCACAGATTAGAATTCAATGCCATGCAATTGTAATAAAACTTGGCAATAATTGTGTCTTAAGGGTGTATGTGTCTATAAAGAACCTACGCATCTAAGCATTTATTGCTAAATTTGCTCATGAAATTGTAAATGATAATTAATTTAATTATTTTAATCAATCTAAAAATAAAATGAGATCACTGTTCATAATTACTGTCATTACCCGTATCAAATTTAAGACATATAAAATAAAATTAAGTATGAATTAAATGAAATTACCAAATCAGTCGCTGTCATCTGCCTCACAATCCGAATTGTTGTTAAAATTATTGTCACATTTTAAAGTTTCATAGAAACTCTGGCAAAACGGAGGAATAGCGTTTGATGAACAGAGACTCATCAGATCATTATACAACGGTTTCGGAATAGCATGTAGTTGAACACAAATTGGCAGTAGCAGCTCATCGGAAGCACTTGAGGTTGAGGCACCTTGTGCAGCTGACTTTCGCCCGCGCAAACCTTTATTAGTTTTTGTCAAAACTTTCAAATAGTCATCATTAAAATCATATCATGAACCATAAAGTGTCCGGTTGCGAGCTTTTTGCACAAACTTCTTTGATTTTACACCAAAGTAAAAAGTAAAAGTAAAAACAAATTTATTGTTCTCACACAGTACACACTATGACACATAGTTAAAATTACATAAAAAAAGAAAAAAAAAAACAAGTTGAATAGAAAAAAACTAAAAGAACATTATGTATTTAAAATCCAATGTGCACTGCAGTAACAAAAGGTCACACAACTCAGCTAGTGCTTTGTAGCTAGGGGCAACAAAGCGCTGATTTTCAGTTGTGGCCTAAACAAAGTGCGCTGAAACTATGCACACAATATTATTTTGGTGCTACTTAATTAATATGAAGGTACTTAAGATAAGGAAATACATATTATATAAATAAAAATAAGTAAATAGTATAATATGAAATACATGCTATTGAAATAAAAGTATAGCATGTAAAAAATGATATTGAGAAAGTAATTCTTAATATTTTGACAATTTAGTTCTAAAACTACTTGTTGAGCTACAGAATGTCTTTTTTACCAAACAAAAAATATTTATATCGTTTTATAAATGTAACTTTTAATAATTGCCGTTGTAAAGGAGGGGGTAGGTTGTTCCAACAAAAAGTAGCTCGATAACGAAAACTACCCTTAAATGCAGCTGTGTGGTGTAAACACCACACAGCTGCATTTGCTGCTATAAATAGTTTTGCAGTAAATATTTGGAAGCCCTGGTATTATATCGATTGTCAGAGGAAGACCAGCGCAATTTATCAAATAAGTACTTAGGCATCTCAGTTGTCACAATATGGTGTACAAGAACGGCAAAATGGAGTTCTCGCCGTGACTCAGTATTTAGCATTTTGGATGTATGTAAGTAAGGTGTTATGTGGGCGCGAGGAGGAATATTAAAACTGTATCTGCAACAAGCATTCTGTACTCTTTGGAGACGCCTCCTAGACGCTGATGTTGCCAAGGGCACGTATACTGAGTCTGCATAATTCAGTCTGGACAAAACCAGAGCTTCACACAGGAGAACACGTGTTTCCATACTGAGCAGGTCTCTAATGTTATATAGTACCTTCAAACGGAAGAAACAAGATTTAACAAGGTCCTGAATATGCTTTTCAAATTTTAATCTGCCGTCAAATAAGATGCCTAAATTGCGTGCTTCACTTACTTTTGGTACTATTTGGTCTGAAATAAAAATTTTAGGATCTCTACGACTGATTTCATCAATTTGTATTTTGGAGCCTAAAACTAATAATTTTGATTTACTTGGATTTAGTACCAAAGAATTTCGTTCAGCCCACGAAGCAATCCGAGCGAGATCATCATTTAAAAGATTGGCGGCAAAATCAGTGTCATTTGGATGACAAGGTGTGTAAATTTGAGTGTCGTCCGCATAAAGGTGGTAATTACAATACTGTATTTGAGAGGTGATGTCAGACGTGTATATTATAAAAAGTAAAGGACCCAAAATAGATCCTTGTGGCACGCCTCTTTGGACTGGAAGTATATCAGAAAAGAAGGGTGGTCCAAATTCGTTGTGAATCTTAACACACTGAAATCGCTCAGAAAGATAACTGTTAAACCATGCAACGGTTCGGTGGCTTTAGCCATAATATGATAGTTTGGAAAGAAGAAGAGGTAAATTAATTGTATCAAAAGCTCGCGAAAAGTCCAGAAGCGTAAGCAAGGTACCGCGACCCAAGCCCTGTTCAGACAAAATGTTATCAATAATGTCCAACATAGCAGTGGTTGTACTACGGCCACTTATAAAACCTGACTGCTTATCGGGCAAAATGTTATTAGATTCGAGATATTCTCTAAGTTGAACATAAACCACTCTTTCCAACAGTTTGGACATGTAAGTCAAGATACTTATAGGTCTAATATCTTTTGGAAGCAGAGGATTACTAATTTTAGGGATTGGTGTAATTATTGAGGTTTTCCATGCTGTAGGAAACGTGGAAGAGACTATAGATTGATTAATGATATTTGTTATTATTTTTAAATTTGATTCGCGTCGCGGGTATCGTGGCGACAAGACGTCTCACAGAACTATTTATATTTTCTTCCTAAAATCGTCTATCCAAATTAAACTTAATATATACAAGCATAAAGTGCATTATCGCTTGTAAAACTCGTCACGAAACATCTTTCTACCACTTACCACTTGACCGGCCCGTGAACAACGCGTCATTGCACGGCTCGCGATCCATTGGCAGCGATAATATAAAACTCGATAAACTATACCAGTATAAAATCAATAGTGTGCTGCTTTACGTATAATGTCGACCAAGTGCAACGGCTGTAAGAGTGACATTAAGAGCCTCGATTACATGGAGTGTTGTGGGTGCAACCATTCATATGATTTATTATGCACTAACATTGCTAAGCCTGACTTTGAAAGATTCTCGGAATCATACAAAGCAACATGGAAATGCCCTAAATGCAAATCATCACTGCCGAAGACAAACAACACCAACACCCCTGTTCGAGGAACATCGACTATCCTGGATGAGACCTTCACACCAGTCTGTAACATCAACACAAACAACAGAAGAGGATATTGTAAATTATCACCGGAGCTACAAGACTCCGACTATTTAAAACTTGTTAAAGAAATTAGAGCAATGAGGCAAGACATCAATAATGTGAATGAGAAAATTTCTCTTGTAAACGACGCTCTGACCCGTTTACAACTTCTTGAGCGTAAAGTAAACGATAAGGATACTGAAATAAATGTTTTAAAAGCTCACGTTGCCTATTTGGAAAATGAGGTGGACCGCCAAGCGCAACACCAGATACGAAACGAGATTGAAATAGTTGGTTTACCAGAAAGCACTAATGAAAATCTCTTCCATATAGCAAGTTTCACTGTAAAAAAAGCGGGAATCATTTTAAAAGAAGAGGATATCGACGACATCTATCGTGCTGGTGCTTTTCGACGAGCTTCAGACTCCAAAATCACTTCTCAGTCAAGACCTATAGTTATTCGAATGATTCGCCGCCAGAAACGTGATCAAATACTGAGAGAAATCAAATCTAGGAAACCCATTAATACTGACCAAATAGTTCCAGGCCCCATCAAAAACATCTACGTAAACGAGCGACTAACGAAAAAAAACAGGCTGTTATTTCGTGAAGCACGAGCACGTTGCAATCAACATGGGTTTCGTTTCTGTTGGACCAACGGCGGAAACATCTTTGTACGAAGGGCGGACAAACAGCCAGCTATACAAATTAAAACAGAAACAGACCTTAACGAAAAAGTGGGACCATCAACGACCCCTCCAGCAGACGCCTCAGCCTAACTCCTTTTTACCTAGCAACACACTCAGCACTCTTATAGGTATTTATACTTCTATATTATTTTTATCTCTGTATTTATTTCTATATATTAAAAAAATATGTATAATTTATTTTAATAATTTATTTGTATTACTTACTTGTAAACTCTTGCACCTTAGATGTAAACTCAGTTCCTCAGACTCAACAAGAAATAAACGCTCTCACTATTCAGCTCCAAATAAAAATTATAAAATAGCCAAGCTCTTTGATTATGGATAATTTTCAAATAACGCAAGATTTAGATAACACTTTTGCTACAAACTGCAAAATTCTAAACACAGTTGAGGAAAGTGAGAGCTTTCTTTCCAATAAGTATAAATTGAAAGTTATGACATTTAACATAAGGAGCATCGACTGCAACTTTGATCAATTCTTGGTCACTCTCAAGCGGGTAAAAATAGAATTTGACGCCATAGTACTTACCGAGTGCTGGCTCAATGATGATACAGTTATCCCCGTACTTGATGGTTATACATCTTTTAGGTCAACAGATTGTATTAACAGAGCAAGCGGCGTGGTCATTTATGTCAATTCCTATTGGAGTGCGCAATCTAGGGAACCGTCTTTCCGGGAAGGTAACTGTCTCATTGTAGATATACCCGGCAAAATGACTATATTAGGTTTATACCGTTCACCCTCATTCAGAGACACTAGACCCTTCTTAGAGGACCTCGACGCGGTACTAGAAGATCTAAAAACCAACAACCAGATCATAATTGCTGGAGATTTAAACATAAATATCCTTTCATCGGCTGAATCTTCGGGAAAAGATCAATATCTTAGCTTATTGGCCATGCACGGTCTTTACCAAGTAGTCGACAAGCCAACTCGCAAAACTAGCTGCCTTGATCACATTTTTATAAGGCCTTTCTGTAATCATATAGGTTTAGTCTGTAAACATTCTGCGACTGATCACGATGTTGCAATGGCGGGCTTCAGCAGCAAGTCGTGTAAATCGCGAAACGTTTCAAGAATGGTGAAGAAAGTAAATCATTCTGGAGTTGACCAGGATTTAGCAAAAATAGACTGGACACCGGTTCTCCTAACAGCATCCGCTTCAGAATCAGCTCGAATCTTTTCGGAAACTATCAACAAGATATATGCCAAAAATACGAGAGAAATTAGAGTCAGTCGCTCTAAGTTTAATTTACAACCCTGGATAACTTCTGGACTCATAAAATGTATGAGGCATCGCGATGCCTTACACGCTAAAGCTCATAAAAATCCAAACGACTCAATCGCTCAAGTAATTTATAAACGTTACAGGAATTATCTTTCAAATCTATTGCATAACCTGAAGAAAGACTACCAAAGATCTCAGATACACGACTCTAAAGACGACCCAAAGAAGCTGTGGAGTACCATCAAAACCATCTGCTACACACAAAATACTAAAAGTGCTAACACTGAACTGTTGACTCATCGCCCATGTGCTCAGGAATCGATCAATGCTTGCAATAAATATTTCTCAACAGTAGGAAGTCTCTTGTCAGAAAAGATCTTGACGCAACTTCAAGAGACAGAGACATCTCTGGCCGCCAAAGTAAATATACGCGAAAGACCTCACAACAGCTTTTTCATGTCTCCTACTGATGACAGAGAAATTGACGCAATCATTGCACAGCTTAAGAGCAACAGTGCTCCTGGATTGGATGGAATAAATAATCGTTCATTAAAAAGAATAAAACGTTTTATATTGTCTCCTCTAGTACACATTTTTAATCGAAGTTTTTCTTCTGGAGAATATCCGGATGTATGGAAAACCGCTGTCGTGACTCCCATTCATAAAAATGGTTCAAAGACGGACCCTGCTAACTACAGGCCTATCTCATTGCTACTCTCAGTGTCAAAAATCCTGGAAAAGCTTGTACACTCTCGACTAACAAAGTACCTTGAAACGAAGAAACTGCTTTATGAACGACAGTACGGGTTCAGACCCAATAAGTCCACGGAGGATGCAGTAGGAGCAATCACGCAGACAATCTCAAAAATCCTTGACTCTGGACAACACTGCATAGGCGTCTTTCTGGATCTCGCCAAGGCGTTCGACACGGTTTCCATCAAAATATTATTACGTAAATTAGAACAAACTGGCATCCGGGGGATTGCACTTGAATGGTTCAAATCATACCTCACCAATCGTAGGCATTGTACCCAAATAAATGGAATGGTTAGCGTTGAGAACGGAGTTCACTGCGGCGTGCCACAGGGCAGTATTCTCGGCCCGACCTTATTTCTCATATATTTAAATGACATCCAAACACTAAACCTGCAAAACGCTGAGCTTTACTGTTACGCTGACGACGCCGCTGTCGTCTTCCATGGTCAATCTTGGGAAGAAGTCAAAGCTTATGCGGAGAGCGGCCTCGTCGGCATACACCACTGGCTAAATATTAATCTTTTAACTCTGAACACAGACAAAACCAAATACATCTCCTTTTTTAAAACTCTAGCCTCTGCTCCATTGAACTCACGACGCTTGCGTATACATTCATCATATTCTTGCCTCAATCAAAATAAAATAACATGTACATGTCCTACTATAAGCCGAACTGACAACATCAAATACCTAGGTGTCTGTGTGGATGAAAGATTGTCCTTCAACGAGCACATAATTGAGGTATCAGGCCGAATACGCAAGATGTCGTACATTATGAAGCTGCTAAGACATTGCGTAGAGAGAAATCTGTTGATAAAAATCTACATCTCACTTTGTCAATCCATTCTACTGTATTGTCTTACAATATGGGGTGGAGTTGCGAAAACCACCATGATTGGAGTTGAAAGAAGTCAACGAGCTGTATTAAAAACCATGTTTGGGAAAAAATACAGGTATCCAACCGACATGCTCTACAAGGAATGCAAATTACTGAGTGTTAGAAGGCTATACATTTTGCGTAGTGTATTAAGATATCATAGGAAATTTATAAACTCTCCCAATTTCTCTTCAATACGCAAAAAAAGAATTTATAAGGCCCCAATTCCTACCATTCACTCCGCTTTTGCAAGAAAACACAGCCAGTTTCTACACCCGTTTTTGTATAACAAGGTTGCTTTGAGTTGTAGTATCCGGGAACTTTCAATAAACGAAATACAGAAGCGCGTTCTACAATGGCTTCTGAGTCTGAACTATGAGTGCACAGAAACTCTTGTCTCAGGATATTAATATGTATATATGTATATTTTTAAATGTATATATACACATACGTATTTTTATGAAGGTATATGTATTTTATATGGCCATATGATACATAACAATAATAGATTTATATAATTCGCTGTTTTAAAGGATGTATTTACAAATCACTACACCTTTGTACTTATTTATAATCAGATTACATTCTTAACATTACATTACACACTTATAATTCAACATATTTTATGTATTTATATAATTATAATTACAATTATATTATTAAGAAAAACACCTAAACCTATGAGATTCTTAAATCATCGCTACTTTACCGCGATAGTATAGCTCTGAATGGTAACCGACCCTGGGACCCCGCGATACAGGTTTGCCTAGTGCGGGGACCGCTAGTCAATATTGAAACAGCTAACTACCCACATATTATCAATGTTTCTCTTTACCTTAAGTTTTGTCACGTTTTAATAATTTTATTTTACCTTAATTTTAATTTGCATTGTGGTTTGTATTAAACTGATTTCTCTTATAAGCGTTTTGTATTAAGCTGTAAATTTGTTGTTGGCAAATAAATAAATTTGAATTGAATTGAATTATTTTTAAATTGTGAGGTAAAGTTAAAAGAATCATATCTCTGTTTATTCCATCATAACCAAGGCAGTTCGACTTTATGGACAGTATAACTTTAGCAATTTCGTGTTCCAACACTGGTTTTAGCTCAAACACAGAATTAGTAAAACGGTGAAACTCAAAATATGAGATTTGTGACAAAGGTACGTTAATGGGGCCAGGAATATCTAGAAAATGTCGATTAATGATGTTAGGATCTTTTAAATTATCTGGTAAAGTAATATTTTTACTGTCGAAACTAATATTATTTTTCAAATTCCTCCATAACATCTTTGAATTAGTTTTATAACAGTTTACTTTTTGATTAAAATATGCTTTTTTCTCATTTTTAATGGCTGCAGCTACAGTTTTTTTTATTTCCTTGTAATGTTCTAATTGCTGTTCTCCTCTAAACTTGCGATACCTATTGAATGCTACTTTACGCAATTTAATCATTGACTTAATAGTCTGTGTAATCCAAGGCAATGACCTATACTTTAAAACAAATGATTTGACTGGCGCATGTTTGTTAAATAGTTCAAGGGTATAAAAGTTGTAAGACTCAACCATATCATTGACATTTTCAAGATTTAAAATTGACTCCCACGGTAAAGAAATTAAGTCATTTTCAAAAAATTCTAAATTAATATCTTTGATTGGTCTGTAAGTGATTGTTCTTGGTATAGGTTTTTCCTTTTTAAATGCTAGAGTGAAGTTTATCATAACATGACCCAAGGATGATGAAATATTGTCTAGTGAAATATCCCTAACCTTCACATTTGTGCAAACTAAATCGATAAGAGTTTCACTGCCACTGCTTGTAAAATGAGTTGGCTCAGTAATTATTTGATTCAAAGCTAGTGAAGTAATAAATTGTATAATTTTTTTTGTAGAACAACAATTTGCATCCATAATATTGATATTGAAATCACCCATCAATACTATATGTTTATAACTACCAAAAGCCAAAATAGAATCTGTAAGAGCATCCAGAAATACATCTACATTTACCCATTGCGGCCTATACGCAGTTCCAATTAGAACCTTCGTGCCGTTAATAGATAAGGACAGCCACATTTGCTCAACAGAAGCTGGCGGATGGGACAAGACTCGAACTTTTAAATTATTGTTTATATAGAATCCCACTCCACCACCCCTGCCATTGCACATGGTACTTGGTCGAGGAAGGTGACGTAATCTGTACCCAGGAATTGATGGAGCTAATGCATCCTCTCCTGGCCTCATCCAGGATTCATTAATGGCAAGTATGTCTGGGCTGTGCGAGTCAACAGCCAAAACCAAATCATCTTGGAATGTTCGTAAGGAACCGGCATTATAAAGTGCTAATTTTAAAAATTTATTCTTATTAGTTATTTTTGATTTGTAAAATACTTATTAAAATATTTGTGTAGGATTCCTTCGCAATTAAAAGTAAAAATAAAAATTCTAAATATTCAATATAATAACTGTATAATAAAATGCATTCAAATAAATAAAACATCACACAAATTTCATAAAAAAATATTGATGGATAAAAAATAAATGTATAACATATCACAGATACTATCCTTATTAATATGATTATGTAATTAAAACTGTTAATTAAAAAAGTCAACCTCAGTGTAAATAAAAAATCTTCAAGGGCAAATAATTCTTTTGTTACTGCAGCACGAACATTAGAAGCAAACTCATGTGTATTTTTATGTGCAGGTTTACCATACACCTTATACCCACAATAGATTGAAACCATAACCATATGTTTTACAAAACATGAAATCAGTTTAAAGAATAAAAATTGGATTGCCATTTCAAAACAATAGCAGAATATTAAAAGAAGTAGAAACCATGACAATAATTTAAACTGCAAACCAAGTACCTTAAAAATCTGAGCTACAAAAAACAATTTAATCAAAAAAGGTAGTTTTATCATGAAAAACATTAAAAATAGCGCTGCTATCTCGCCAAAAATAAGAATAAAAATTTGGTTTGAGTTTTTTTTTTAATAAGCTAATTGTAATATAAGAAAGATTATGTACGCACTGTATTACATGAATGTTCACTAGGTAATTAAAATTGGTATATAAGCAATGCAAAAGCCTGAACTTAAATTTAGTTATTAAATTATGAAACAAAAACCTATTTTTATTTATCTGATCCAACCGACACAATACCAAAAACTCGTTTTAAGTCATTCACAGATCGTATGCGATGGGCTTCGCTGTCAAGTTTTTCGTGCAAAAATACGGCCTTCCTTAGACCAAACATACTTCCATTCTGCACGCCGACCTGATTCGCGAGTCTTATAGAAAAGGTGTCTGTTTTCTTTAGATAGCCTCTCGTTGATATAAAACCTTCGTACAGGTGTAAGTACTCCAAGGTCAGAGGTATCAGCGCCGCGGCGCACGCGCGCGGCCTGCAGGATGCGGTCGCGCATCGCGCGGCGCACAAGGCGCACGGCAACCGCGCGCGGCCGCGGCGCTAGCACCCCCGCGCCGGCGCCGGCGTCTCCGTTGACAGCGATGTGGGCGCGCGGAGGCCCCACGCGGGTCACACTCACCACATCATGATCTTCTATCGTGATGCCTATTTTATTGCCAATGAGTTTCACTAATTGGTGCAAACTTTCAGACCGACTCTCAGGAATGTTGGATATCTCAATATCGTTTGCAAGTTCAGCCTGTTTACGTTCGTTCAAATCATCCTGCAGCCCAATAATGGTCTTTTGAAGCTCCGCTACCTCCGGTGAAGAATTATTTCTGCTATTTTCTAGTAGTTCAACCCTTGACGATAAGTCATTTATTCGTGAGTTGCACGTCTTAATTGACTCCGATATTTCTATTCGGAATTCATGCATTTCTTTCCTCATTGAAGAAACCTCAAGTCTAAGCAGACGTAACTGATCGACCAGATCCTGCGAGCCTGAAGGAGATGCTTCAGTTTCAGTAATGAAATCCTCAGCTATTGATTTAACTGGAGTTTCAGCGTTGTCTTTAGCTTTAGGTGCCTTTAACTTGCAGCTGGGGCACGACCACGACGAAACTGTTTTTGCCGAATCGGGAATCCCAACACAGGACCGATGGTATAGACCCGAACATTTATTGCACTTAGCTGACTCGGCAGCATTTAGGAAACGTCCGCAGGCTCCACAATTAGTTTTAGGTGCCATTTTTATTAAAACTGTATATGTACCAGCACAAAAAACAAACACGAAAAAAGTTATACTATGTTATAGATATTTTACTTTTATACACAAAGTCAAATCTAAAAGATTTTGAGACTAACAATTAGGTAGTCAACTAAATCACTGTTACTTTTTATTCAACAAGAAACAAACTTGAACGCAGTCTGTAGGTATATTCTTAAAATATTAGCCACTGTTCGTATCAACCGTTCGCAACGTACCCACTTGTTAATTTGTTAGTCCACGATATATATTAAATAGTTTTGATATCGTTTCAAATAATAATGTAATATTTTACTGTTTGGTTTACTCACACAAACAAAATATAGGTCCAGTTTGATTAACAATAAGAATGTAAGTAATCAGGTGATGTTTCCACTGTTATAAATTTAATTGGCAAGAGCACTTCACAATACGTATGCACAGTAGCAGCACAAGTCTACTAAGCCACAAAATCTTATTGCCGGAAGAATCGCGTATAAAATTCTTTCCTATAATTAAACCTTTAATATTCAGGAAGTCCGAATGCTGCATCCTTTAAATCGTATTTTTCGCCAGATGACTTGGCATTTATAACAAAAGTATACATTTACTCCGGCGTATATATGTTTTTATTATTTTTTGCTCGTTCAATGCAAGAATGAATTGAATCGCCCTCTGACTGGCTGAGTCATATTACAAAAAAAGGCGTGTTATATCAATTTGTAACTTTTTGACAAGATACAGGTAAACGGCGAAAACAAAGCTATTTTTGATTTGCCTTGCCCAGCTATCTGAATAGAATGAAAATTGTGTAATAATGTAACACCGTTCTCACATCCGAATTCTATAAATTTTAAGAGACAACCCGATCTCTACAGGTTCTCCCTTTGCGATTTGGTAATGCCAAACATAGCAGTGACCCTTGCCAGTCAAACTGTTATGTATTGTAAAATTATAAATTGGACATTTCCTGTAGTAATTCAATGTGCCAACGTTGGGCTGCGGCACATTCAAAACTTTTTCTAAGTCGAATGTAGCTACCACAATGTTGGGACAGTCGGCATTTTCTAAAGTTAAAATTAAAATCTTAAAAAAAAGTTAACTTTCTGTCACAGTCGGCTTCTTCGTATATAGCACACGTAGCACATCTATCTTTCTTTGGCTTAAAATAAGAATAATAAAATTTTGTATTGAAAATTGTTGTATACTGTCGCTCAGTACCTTCATTAGAATCCGAATGTACTTGCTGATAAGTTTTAAACCACTCTTGGTACAATCGATTTCATTTCGCTAATGTTTAATTGCTGAGAAAGATATTGATTGTTGTGTTATGTAATGAGATTCCATGACCGGAAACAATTTAATATGAGTTTTAACGCTTCCTTCTGTTAAACTATATATTTTTTTTAGGGCGATTATCGTGACGTCCTCTATGATCAACAATATTTTGATTTGATTCTTCCTTTTCAAGGGCGGTGTATCTGTATCTGAGATACTCAAAGTGTTGAGAAAAAATTATAGTAAAATACTCGGTAACGAATTATTACAGTGTTAGCAGTGCTCGATTAGTACCGCGAATAAAGCCGTAATGCGGTTTAAATGATTGAATATTACCGACGAATACTATTGCGATGACTCTAAACTCTATCGACTAAAAAAACGTTGCCAGCAAACGTCATTTGTGTTATTTTCCTCGGTAAAAATATTTTGCTTCATAATTACAATTAATATTTACAAAAATATTGTTAAATAGCATTAAGTTCATTGAATATGAAAACGTCATTAAAAAAATATAGTTACAGCACTTGCGGTTTTATTCTGTGCACGGTGCGAAAAGTATTGGTAAAATTAAAACATTGCTTTCAAGAACTAAAAATGTTTACTCATACAGGCTATTTATGACACAAAGTCTGAGAGACTTTGGTTGAAGTCAATGCGTCAATACTAGACCAGAAAAAACAAATTTTAATTGAACTGATATTTGAAACATTAAGTCTAAAGTAACTAAAACTTCTAAAACTTAGGTGGTGACGACAGCTACTTGAGCGGCGGGTTCAACCCGAGCAAGCGCTGTGTCAACATGTGGGACGAGGGCTGCGTCAACGGCCAACTCGCCGGCGCTGGTGAGGCAGTTCATAAATTCGCTCATAAAAGCAAAATAAATAGGCCCAATTTCATTTCTTCTTAGAAATACAAACCAATGAGAGTTAGTGATGATATTATAAAATAACTTATAGTTGTCTGGGCTCTAGGAAATTTAAACCTTGATAAAATTTCACTCTTCGTGCTAATATCGAACCTTAAGGTGATAAAGAATAGCCAAATATGGTTCTTACTAGTGTGGTATAAATCTACACTATAATCAAATTCTCCCCTCCACACAATAAATAAATATTAATATACACAACCAAACCCTCACGATTGGTGGTATTTAGGCTACATTAATATTATGTTTCATGCACCACATATACGTAAACTTTCAAAAAATGTAGTCGATGAATATATTGGCACCTCATCGATTAAACATTTAAAAATATTAATATTTTTTATTTCCAGGTGGAGACGATAGCTACCTTAGCGGAGGGTTCAATCCTGGCAAGAGGTCACTCCCAAAGTTCAGCAAGAAAATCCAGAAAGCGCATCCATACTGAGATAACAATACCATTTTATCGTAACAAAACATCGATATAGTTTACACTGTGAATAAAGTTTAAATTACACGATAAAACTTTCTAGTTTCTTTACGACTATTTTAATATTTTATTCTTATTGAATTATTATAACTGTTATTTATAACTGTTATTAGAATTGTTATAACTAAGCAGCCATGGACCAAGGTATAAGGAACAAGGTGGAGTTATTGAGGGGGAGGGAGTTTTCTTCAGTTCATGCAAATCCACGGCTTTGCTTCTGCGAGCGCCAGCCCAGGCTTTGTACGCTTCTTGCTTAAGCTTTTCAGCTGTGAGGCAAGCAGCATTAAACAACCATGGGCGACCTTTGGTTTCAAGGGATAGGTCAACGTAAGGGATGAAATACTCCATTGCTTGGCCTATCACACTTGCAGAGCATCAGTGCAGCACGATGGATCGGTTGATGTAAAACAAGTCTGCCACCAAGAATAAGACGCGAAAAAATGCCACATCTCATCCCAATCTGCTAACTTGTATCGCCATATTCGCCTAGCACCTTTTGAGCGTGTGTCAGGCGGCGAGTACTGCGACACAGTTTTCACCACGCAGTGATCGGATGTCCCTAAAGGTGCAGTTACGGACACCGAGTACCTGTCAGGGTCAGTTGTCACCAGAAGGTCTAAGCAATAATAAATATAAAATATGCAGTGTGGCCAGCAACGTCGGGGATGCACGTGGGCTCGGGCACAAGCTGTGAGAGGCCTTGACTCACGGTGCACCGTTGTTTTGGATCCCACTATCCTCCATTTACCAGTTACCCGGCTAGCCAATAAATTACGAGCTGAAGACAGTTTTCTGATGCAGCACGATTACTCAGACCTACCCTCCTCAGTGGCCACACTAAACATCATGCCGGAACGCGACCATGTCACTTGGCGGCATGGCTTTGTTTAGTGGGTGGTGATAAGCCACGGCCAAAGCCTACTATCAGAAGATACTGCTCGTTTAGCACCACCCAGGGACCACGTACAAGGCATCGAGAGCTAAACCTTGTGGACGGTAGCAATCCCAATCCACAAATTAAAAAAAAATCCCATTTTTTTAAATCAAAATGCAGGCGATAATTGATAAATGTATCGATACTACATAGTATTTAAAATCCTATCCCAGGTTAGGAAAAGATCAAGAAAAGTTTTAGATTTCGGGCCTTTTAACTTCTAACTTTTTCAAAGTTCATCGAGCAAACCGATGAATATGGCCTTCATCTTGTCTTCGAGTTCTATAATTGTGATACACTATCTCTTAATAATACACCCATAAAAAATCTTTAGTATGAAGACAGATGCATTAGTGTACTAAAGTTGACATATTCAATTGAATATGAACTGAATATGTCAACTTTAGTACAAGAAGACAATTGAAAAAACAATTCATAATCAAGTGCATAATAATCTTTCAATTTTTTTTTATTAGAGCAGCATGGCTTTCTTAAAAACAAATCCACAACAACAAACCTTTTAACTTTCGTTGATTTCGTTACATGTCCATGGACTCTGGTGCTCAAGTGGATACAGTGTATACTGATTACAGTAAAGTGTTTGACCGTATAGATCACACAATACTTCTGAAAAAGCTTCTCTCGGCAGGTATACATGGAAATTTATATAGATGGCTAACGTCATACATAGAAAATCGGACTCAATCCATTGCGCTAAATGGTTATCTTTCTTCGTGGCGTTTAATCCCTTCAGGAGTTTCCCAGGGATCATTGCTGGGCCCATTGCTGTTCAACATCTTTGTTAATGACGTCGGTTCTTGTTTCTTAAACTCGAAATTTTTGCTTTATGCAGACGACATGAAGATTTATAGAGATTAGTTCTATAGATGATTGCATTCTGTTACAGCAAGATCTTAACAGATTTGAGGTTTACTGTGCTGAAAATAACCTGGATTTGAATGTGTCAAAATGTCAACAAATAACATTTTCTCGAAAGCCATCATATTACTTACTCTTACCAGCTTAAGAAACAAGAACTCAAACGAGTTGGTGAAATTTCAGACCTCGGTTTGCTTTTGGACGCCAAATTAACATTCGAAAGGCACATTGATCATATTGCCAAAAAAGCAAATAAAGCCTTGGGGTTCGTCATGAGGTCCAGTAGTCAATTCAGCAGTATGAAAAAAATTCTATATTGTTCTTGAATATTGTTCTCAACTTTGGAATCCACAGTACGACGTATAGATAAATAGAATAGAATTAATTAAAAAAAATTTTCTGAGACACTTACAATTTAAATGTAAACAGCATGACGACCATTACGAAACGAGATGTAAAAGACATCATATATTACCACTTAAAGAAAGACTTGCTTAAATTAGTTCAGTATAAAATTGACTGACCAGACATGCTTTCAATGATTAATATAAAAGTTCCCTCTAAGTCTGTTAGGCATCCTTCCTATTTACATGTGTAAACTTGTGGTACTAATTATAGAAAGAATTCGTTCTTTGTTAGAGCTGCAAACTACGTTCACGGTCTTGTGGACGTTCCCGAACTAGATCTATTTGTTTCCAACCCGTTAAACTTTAAGCGAGTATTAACAAATCATCGGTTCGATTCCGTGTAGTAAATCCCCAAAGAATAAATACAGTATATAATAACAATAATAATAAAAACTCTAATAACGCAAACATACTCTTATTTTAGTGCATTGATGATTATCATAGTTCCTTTTGTTAGGTACGTAATTGTAAATAAGTATTGAATACTAACAATTACACCAATTGCACTATTTGTGACTTATGTTTTTTGCCAACTGGGAAGTTATGTTTCGTCACTCACTCGCACTCGTCAGTTCACCGCTACACTTCGGGGCCACTGCGCATGTGCTTATTGCAGAGATTTTGATACTCGGCTCGCGCTCGCGCATTGTGCAGTAATTATTGTAAACTGTGGTTATTAGGTAGTTTAACTTATTCAGTATTTATTTGTTATGGTGAAATTGACACTAGGTACTTGACTTTTGTGTGTGTGTGTGTGTTTTTTTAACAAAATGCCGCGACAACAGCATTTTTACAGTGCTGCAGAGTATACATACATGATTTTAATGTATGGCGAATGTCGCCAGAATGCAGTGTTAACTTTACGTATGTATCGGGAGAGATTTGGCGCAACTCGCACCTGTCCTACAATATAGGATATTGCGCCATGATTGGGTTTATTTTCAGTTCAGTTAAATCGTGACGAAATAAAAAAGCACGGTTAAAAAATGAAAGTAAGTGATTTTTTCTCATTACGTCGCAAACCGTAAAACAACAATCGAAGATGGCGGCGCCGTGCTGCCTATCGCGCCATGCGTGTGCATCGTTGCCACTCTTTATTTACTGTGGACACAGAAGTATAACACAATCGAATATTACACGAAAAACCGCAAATTAAATAACTTTCATTTTCAAACAAAATAAATAGCGAAATAAATGCAGTATCAGTATAACACTCTGTTTAGACAACGGACCTTAGCCTCAGCAGAAGAGTGGCAACGATGCATACGCATGGCGCGATAGGCAGCACGGCGCCGCCATCTTCGATTGTCGTTTTACGGTTTGCGACGTAATAAGAAAAAAATCACTTACTTTCATTTTTTAACTGCGCTTTTTTTTTTCGTCACGATTTAACTGAACTGGAAATAAACCCAATCATGGCGCACTATCCTATACATTAAAATCATGTATGTATACTCTGCAGCACTGTAAAAATGCTGTTATCGCGGAATTTTGTTAAAACACACACACACACACAAAAGTAAAGTACCAAGTGTCAATTTCACCATAACAAATAAATACTGAATAATTTAAACTATCTAATAACCACAGTTTACAATAAATAATTCAGCACAATGCGCGAGCGCGAGTATCAAAATCTCTGCAAAAAGCACATGCGCAGTGGCCCGGAAGTCTAGCAGTGAACTGACGAGTGCGGAGTGACGAAACATAACGTCCCAGTTGGCAAAAAACATAAGTCATAAATAGTGCAATTGGTGCAATTGTTAGTATTCAATACTTATTTACAATTACGTAACTAAGAAAAGGATGAACTATGATAATCATCAATGCATTAAAATAAGAGTATGTTTGCGTTATTAGAGTTTTTATTATTATTATTAACAATTAACAAATAATTTTAAGGAATGGACTATGTACCCATTATAATAAATGTTTATTTTTTGTTTTTACGATTGAATTTATGAATTTTAACAGGAGCGATTCAACTCGTCCAGTCTAGGCGTAACACGTAAAAACAATTCATAACGATTTCATTGTCTAGTTCTTTATTTATTTTATCTCTAACTACACATAATAATTTTTAATAAGAACGCTTTTAAGTACCGTTATGATAATTTTAAAAACACTATGTACTAAGTGATAAAAGCTAAACATTATAAACATAATCTCGAATCATTTTCTCTTTCAACTTATTTATTAACCGATTATTATTCCCTTTACAAAACAGTGGTAACTAACTGATTATAACATGCTATCTTACATACAACTTTAGAAAACAAGTTTGGCGGGTTTTTGTAATTTTTATCAAAAATATGTTTTTGCACTTAGCATCCTTTACGGTAGGGCGGCAGAACAGGTGTGTCCACCCTGCACGCGCCCCGCTCAGGGGTATTCCCGCGCTCGGCAAATAACGCACTACGTGGCAACGTCGCATTTCTCCAACTAAGTACCTAAATAATGTTAATTCAAGTTCATTGACTCATTGACCTAGTGCAGCAAATCTACAGAGTGTGTCTCTACAAATTTGCTCAAAATTAAAACTCTGGTTTTTGACCTAATTACTGGACCGATTTCTTTCATTTTTTGTATACTGTTAGAAAAGGCGATAACAAGTATGAGGTTTCATTTATTGCCCATAAGTGGTATCCATACTGTATATATATATATTTTTTTTAAACCTCAAATAGTTTATGTTTTCCGTTTTTGTATAACCTCACTCTGTCTTTTTGTATGCTCAAGCAACATTGTTCAAGCTACTGTTAGTAACAAGCGATAACATATTAATGGTGTTCTGTTAACTTCTATGTTTTTATACTTTGTTATTAAATCACTGTTTGTTATCCTATGAATAAAAAAAAAAAATAAAAACCAAGAATACATAAGATGACGCCTAATTACGCAATCGCCTCTGCGCTCTCATTTAGATGCATTTTATCAGAGACTAGTAAATAACTATAGACTAACCATGTCTAACAAAATTTTGTGACTTGAAAAAAAGTTGTTTTTAAGATAGAGAGATGGCGTTAGTTGTATTAGATTTACAAGTCATTTAAATTTTGTAAAAATAATACGTAAAAAAACTTAAGATGGCGCTGTTTACAAAATCATTTGATATTTCATTGCAAGTACTATCCGTAGGTATCAGGCGACAACAGACGTTGCCAGCTAGTGCATTATATTATTTGATGCTATGTTGCCGCTCTTATGATTCAGTAACAGAAAACTTTACACCAACCCGGATATTATTTGTAGTATTACTGGGTTACTGTATTGCCAGTATATACTTTTTCCCACAAAAATATAGCATTCATCTCCACAGTTTGTTCTTATCTGCCTTAACATAATAAAACGAATTTCAGTGCAT
Source organism: Marasmarcha lunaedactyla (assembly GCA_923062675.1). Taxonomy (NCBI): domain Eukaryota; kingdom Metazoa; phylum Arthropoda; class Insecta; order Lepidoptera; family Pterophoridae; genus Marasmarcha; species Marasmarcha lunaedactyla. The sequence continues at coordinate 8,586,707 of OV281367.1, read as the reverse complement.
TTAATTAACAGGTATATAATATTTTACTTTATTTCTTGATATCGATAAAAATTATGTCTTAATAAGTGCATTATTTTTATTTATAATGCATATAACTCATAACTATTTTGCAGTAGTGAAAAAATTTTTCTTGCTGGATTATTATTTAAAAAAATATTCTTTATCCATCAACTTTTTTTGTTCTTTTTATGACAACATTTTATTTGTTTGACAATTTGAATTCTTTGTCGTTTATTGTTGTTGCTATGGGTGTGTGTTTGTTTTGGAACTTTTCCCTGCATTTCTTTGAATTCACAATATTTCTGCTCGCCTACTGTGACTCGTGCAAATTTTATAGACCTTGATTAAGTTTACGTTTTGGCTGCTACATATATGTTATATATGTATAACATGTGCGTTTATCACAACTGTGATATTAAAAGCTTTTAAAAATAGGTTATTATGGCAATTAAAATAAAGAGGATGGTAGTGCCCAGGCGTCTCTGAACAAAATAAACTTATACCAGTATGTTTATGGTCTTTTGTAGTTGTTATTTTATCATCTATAAAGTAAGAATAAATTACTATCTACCTATTCTTATTGAGTAAAATTATCAAAATCAATGATATAAAACTATGACATTTTCCAATTTCAGGAAAGGAATAAATCCTACTTGCTAAGGTTTCAGGTTATTTGACGACGCCATCTAGCATTTGCATTACGTTTCTTGTCAATAATTCATATAAAAATTAAAGACGACAAGGTTGGTCCAAGCTATTTGAGAGCGACATCTAGTAATAGCTTGGATTTTGAGCTTTTTCCGAGTCACGAATTTTTGTATGGAGATGGTCAGTCTATAGTTATTTACTAGTCTCTGGTCTTATCGAATCTTGTTGTATCGATACATCAAAATGTCGATACGACAAATGTCGGGAATCGATACCTGTCATTAATTCATTTTCATTTTATGTCGATGATTATCCCTAATGATTGTATTTAAAAAAAAGAAATAATCTCAATTTTTTTTATCTCATTGTATTTTTTTTAGTTTTGCAAGTTTTAGCTCCAAGTACTACTTAAAAGTTGCTTAATAAAACGGCGGCAGTATTTTCTGAGTTACTGGTGTGCAATTTTAGTGTCTTGGAAGTGAGATTCTCGATGAAATTGACGAATTAATACCCGGCAATGGTTTGTTTACAATTATTTTTTTTTAATTTGGTATACTCTTTACACTCGGGATTATCACCAACTCGTGGTAATTGAAAAGAATGTTATAAATTTTATATACCTACTTTATTTTTTATTGTTTTTCAATCTTAATCTAAATATAATATATTAATATATATATATATATATATATATATATACAAAATAAATATATTAATATTTACCCACTAAATACATTTAACTGCAAAAATAAAGTTGTTACATGGCTTAGAGAAAGACGTACTCCGACACCGAATCCCTACTAAAACCATTACACTAACTGTACCACTCAGTCTCACACATACTCACCACACATATACATACACACAGATACACTCTCGCACACATACACACACACACACACTCACGCACCCGTATACGCAATCCCACTCCCACGCTCTTTAACACATACATAGTTGATGTTTAGATGTAATATTCCCTATTATATAATCTTGAAATGTCTAGAGTTGTAGTTACACATATTTTTTTCACTTTTTTTACTATTTTTAAAATTTGTAAACCATTATTTTCATATGTGATCCATTATTTTATAGCATTCGGGAAGTACAACTGGGGCACTGGTGATCCTGAAACACATGCTTCGGCAAATCTCAGGCACCGGTCTTCATTAGTACATGAATAAATTGTGAAAGTAAATAGATCTACCGCCTTATTATGTACATTGTATGTGAAGAACAAATAAAGATTATTATTATTATTATTACATCTTGCTCATCTGACGGAGCAAGTCAGAATATATTCCTTCTTTTATTTCTGTTAAGTCAAATGTATATTTAAATGTATTTTCTTCTTAATTCATAATAATTCATATTAACCTCTTTACTGAAATGTCGCGGCATTCTGACGTGCTTCCTAAGGCTTAGCCGTGTCGATCGGCCGCCCGCATGAAATTTATTCACACAAACAAGTTTGAGTGGACAAATTTCTTACAAAGTTTTTCTAACTACCTGCCTGAACGGGGATGTATTTGTACGACGGCCTCAGGAGAGACTACTCCTGTCGATTAGGTCATTCCTGGTGTTTGGTGGGAAATCTTTACGTACAAAGAATAAATATAATATTACAAAAGGAATGGGCTTCACCATGATCCTAAGAATAACTGCTTCGATAGGAATTCCCGCCCGTAAAGCCTCGGTTAAAGCAAGCGAACGTCGCCTAAGCTGCTTTCAATATAATGTTTCCTAATCACCTGTCAAATATTCTTACGGAACAATGAGATGCGAGCCAGAACCGTTATAGAGATGTTATTTCGTTGTTTCACGTCCTTGGCAGATAACTACATCTTATCGCGCGCATTAATAACCAGCATGTCACCTGCAGCCAGCAAAGCATGCCACCTATTCTTTAAGAGATTTTATGGTGTTGGTGACTGCCCGATTATGAATGAACGCCCCTCGGTTCCATCACCAGATAAGGACGTAGTGAAACACAACGCATAAAAATCTTTATTGATCATTACATATTAATTTCATTATTTTTCGCATCGCCAAGGGAGGGTTGTTATCAATCCTTATCCCTCAGTGGCTGCCATCTCATCAACTAGTGACTGCCATCTCATCTTCTAGTGGTTGCCATCTCATTTTCGTTATAATTCACAATATGGAAAAGAAAGAACATATTAGTATATTAGAATATAATATTAGGTCTTTACCTATGAAATTGCCGTTTTTCACGAAATAAATGAAGCGTAATTTTTTTATATATTTTTTATTTCTATTAATCAAAATAATCACCCATGCAAACAATGCATCTTTGCCAACGCATTGGTAGCTTATTGATGCCTTTCTTGAAGAAATCAGCTGGACGGGAGGCAACAAATTCTTCAAAGGCATTTTGTACTGCCTCTCGGGTATTGAATTTTTTTCCCGCCAAGAAGTTATCCAAATTCTGGAAAAAGTAGAAGTCTGTAGGCGCAAGGTCTGGTGAGTACGGCGGATGACGGAGAACTTCCAACCCCAACTCTTGTAGCTTGGAGACCGTCTGCTCTGCAGTATGAGGTCGCGCGTAGTCGTGCAGGAGCAGTGGAGCCGAACGATTGACCAAAGCTGGTTGGAGACGTGCGAGCTTCTCCATCATTGTGTTCAGTTCTTCACAGTACACAGCTGCAGAAATGCTTGTCCCGTTTGGCAAGAAGCTGTGATGAATTACACCCGCGTTAGACCACCAAACAGTGACCATCACTTTTCTAGGGGTAAGTTTTCGTTTAGGGCATTGTTTGGGTGCTGAACCAACTTGCTGAGCGCTTACGATTGTCAAACAGGATCCATTTCTCGTCACAAGTAACAATGCGGTTCAGAATTCCTTCATTTGTATGCCTGCTGAGCAGTGCAAGGCACGTCTCCACGCGTACTTCGCACTGGCGGTCATTGAGTTCGTGGGGTACCCATTTGTCAATCTTTTTTACCTTGCCAATTTGACGCAAATGGACCAATATTGTTTTGATGCTAACGTCGAAAGCTGCTGCTAATTCAGCCGTGGATTGAGTTTCATCAGCTTCCACAATTGCCTTTAATTCGTCATTGTCGACCAAAGTTTTCGGACGACCACGGGGTTCATTTTTCAGGTCAAAATTTCCAGAACAGAACGGAAGCGGGTAAACCAATAACCGGTGGTGCGTTCGTTTGTAGTGTTCGCTCCGTAAACCACTAAACCACTGCCACGACGGTACTCATACTCCATAATTACTCGAATTTTTAACATATCCATGACGACGAAAAATGTTCGAATGCGTTAAAAACAAAACACTAACTATTAAACAAATGACGATTTTAGAAGAAGAATTCCATGTTTGTCAAATAAAATTAATTTGAAATTAGAATTATCAGTCAAAAAAAAAATATTTTCATTTGAAATGGCCAGTACGGCAAAACGGCAGTTTCATAGGTAAAGACCTATTATTAACACACATTCTTAATGATAACATACAATAAGATTTACTACGTTATTATCAACATACTTACATTAGTCATATATCTTTCAGATTGATATACCTATGTCAGGCTAATGTCACCTCATTTTAGCCTAAAAACCAGAAAATTACAATTACTTACTCTTGACACTTTACAACATTTACATATTTACAATTATAATTTAGATAGATTTTTATTAAAATGAACTCAACAAAATTATCGCAAAATAAAAGGTTTCAGCCGATTGACATGGACAGTTATTTCTCGACTTCCATTCACCACCTTTATAAAATAATTGTTATTACTTAAACCTCTTCATATTCGATATAGACCTTTAAATGGTCGGCTAAGTTTTTTACTCATTCCAGACACTCTTTTAGGATTATGCAATAATACTAATTGACCTGTCTGAAGAATAATAGATGAAGCTTTTTTATCATATAGCCTTTTCTGCGCCAAATGAGCTTTACGAGAGTTCTCTCGTGCCAAATTCACATTATTTCTATATCTATTTCTCCTGACTTCGAAATGTTCAATATTCAAGTTGGGATTTAATCTTTCATCGGACGGAACTTCAGGTTCCCTAGCGAACATTAAATAATATGGTGAAAACTTAGTGGAAGCATGTTTGGCAGTTATAAGCATACACTACTAATGGCAAAAATTGACACCAATTACGTTATGTTGAGTTTACATATTTAGCTAACATGTGTGAAATAGTTTGATTTATTCTTTCTACAAGTCCTAACGTTTGACGGTGCATAGTGGTTGCAAGACATTGTCGACGAAGACTATTACATTCCTATACTTAGGTAAGCTCAGCCAACACTTCGTCCATCGTTCTTTGAAAAATAGCCCCACTAGTTTTTAGGCCAAAAGGTAATATATTAAATTCATATAACCCTGATGGGGACGTCGATTATGAGTTACGTGTTTTTTTTTGTAATCAGCAACAGAATGTGCAATTCATTGGTGTGATAAAAGTCGTTAATACCTTAGGTACGATTCTATTAACTTAACGCTACTACTAACGAAACAAATGTAGTAGGTAATACAAAATACATAAACAACGAAAAAAACAAACGTTTATAATTTGTATCCATATTTATTACAATTGAAAGCTAGCAATACCATGCATTTGAGTGGAGACAGGGATAGCGCTATTTGTTCAATTCCGAAAAACAAAAGTGCGCTACTATCGTTCACTCGCCACCGAGATTATTTACGACGCATAATTTGCGTAAGTGCGACAATAATAATATTTACTTTTAAGTAAATAATGAACAGGCACATCAACTATACTGTATCACACTTAAATTCATATTACAAATGATAAAAGTTTAACAAAACTGAGTGAAGTATAAAGGAAGCATTAACTTATTTGGTATCTTCGTTTTGAGCACAATCAACAATATAACTTGACAAAATCCACAAATGAAGTGACATACTTACTTGTTAGTTTTCTAACAATATCATAATACGTGAATACACCACACTCAAAAAAGCAAACAACCTTTTTCTCTTGAGGGCCGCCCGCCCCTTCTGCAGTACGTGTGTACAGCAAATTTTGTACGCGACTGTACACCCATAGAAATGTAAGGAAAATAAAAAGTACCTATTTATTTTCAAATGAGATCAGCTCAAAATTATGTTGGTTTCGTACGACTATTTCATCACTATTTTTTGGCACAAACTTTAAACTGAAACTCGTAGGTGTTCCGGAGAAATTTGAAGTTTTCTAATGTTCAAGCTATAACCCTTACCAGGGTACCTTTATATCTCTGGAATCTTTCATCGACTATTTCTGAGATTTGGCATGTCGTTATCACTATTTCATGACTATTTTTTAAAAAGTCAAAATTCGTTTTCATTGAGATTTCAAATGTAAGGATTACAGCTTGAACGACACCTATACAAAGTTTCATGCGTTTGAACCAAATTTCAAAGCACATTTTCCAGTCTGCAACAGGTGCTTTCTTTAATTTTTAATTTTAGTAGAAGTGACACGTTGCCAAATCGGACCGGATAAGTTTTACTTGTAGGACGTTTTCTTCCGTAACAGCAGTCAAAGGGCCACCACTTCTATTTTCATCCTTCAAATTTACGAGCGGTTTACCAGCGGTACACAGCGGTACATTTGCTTTATAAGGCGCCTTGTTCATAAAAGCTAATTGAAGTCGATTAAACGACTCATCAGGTTTCAAGTTGGACTTAAGTCATAAAAAATCATTACACGAAAATGTTCCCGACGCAGAAAATATTTTTATGACACACAATAGTTTCTAATGCTGGTAAGAAACTGTAGAGTTAAAGTTCACTCAAAATTTGGAACAAATATATTTTGAATTTTAAATAATCGAATTTTCTAAATAAGTTGACTCGCTAGCGTTACATAAATACTTTTTTTTGCAAAACTTTCTGAGTGGCCTGGTATTGTAAATATTGATGCAAATACTTTATTATTTAACTGTTTAGCTATTCTTCGGTGGAATGAAACTGCAGAATATTTTTTCTTGTTTTTAGACTTGTTTGTATAGGTCATATAAGCACAAGTATGCACCTCAAATACATTGCAAGTGACACGCGATTATAGAAAGTGGTCTGCCTATGGCTGTCAAATTGGCTATGACCTGTAGGTCTACACTATCAGTAGCAGTACAAATCCGAAAAAGCTGTGAATACTTACGTATTACATCGTGACTCAGGTAAAAATCTTAGAAAATACCTTTCTTGCATGTAGGTGCTATTTTCATGTTCGCAAGACATTTAATATATTGTGTACTTGCTATACCCATACATATTATTAATGAGACTCTCGTTCCTGCAGTCAAACTGTTAAACAGTTTTGCGGGACTGTAATTTAGTTATAAGATTGTTTTGTATACTTAATAAATAAATAAATAAATAAATAAATATCGTATATACACACATACAAACAAAGATTTTTTTAAGTTTTTAACTTAAATAAAACAAGGCACTTTGAATAATATAATTATTTTATTTCATAAATAATAATTTATTATACTTTAAGTAAAACCATTATTCTTCACATTTTGATGTTGCTTCTTTACGTGATTCTTCAAACTGACGTTTTGCGTAAAGGACGCCCCACAGGCTGCACAAATATATTTCTTATCACCGTGGTGGCTCTGCATATGCACTTTCAATGCTCTCAATCTAGCATATGATTTGCCACAGTTATCACATTTATAATTACGCTCTCCTGTATGCGAAGTCATATGTTCTTTTAATCTACTCGGCAAGTAAAACCGTCTGTGACATATGTCACATTCATGCTTAAACAACTTTAGATGTTTCTTTCTGACATGTTCCGCCAGCGTTCTTCGTAAATCGTATACCCTGTCGCATTGATCGCAGGGATACGTTCTATCTTCCCCATGAATATCTTTCATATGTTTGTGTCTCTGAGTCTCCGTGAAAAAAGTTTCATCGCATTTTGAACAATCAAAGATGGCTTCTTTCGTATGGACACGCGCTATATGGACATTCCTTCTATTTTTAACAGTGAAGCTTTTACCGCACTCTTTGCATTGGTATAGCTTAGCTGTTTTCTGATCATGACTTTTTTGGTGCAGTATTAAAAGACGCTGATAAAAGAAATGCGTGCCGCAAATGTCACAAGTAAATGTACCGAAATGTAGAGCCATGTGTTTCTTTAAACTGTGAAAAAATTTGAAACTAGCTCTGCATTCGGTGCATACAAAATTATTTGATTTCAAATTGAAAGTTAGATATTCGTTTGTTACACCACTGTATAGAGATTTTCCGTGTTTATTTGTTATGTGGGTTTTGAATTGATTTAAATCATTTACGGGTTCAGTGCACAATCGACAATCAATTCTAGAAATGTCAATTTGAGCTATTTTTTTTGCTGACGCTATGTAAGTATACGTTTTTGGATCATGTTCGGACACGTGTTCTTTAAGTTTTTCTGGATCAGTATATTTTTCGTTGCAATACGAGCAGTAATAATCGTTGTAAAATGTGTAAAACGGGCAAACATATGTGTTTTCAATTAATGTGGTTGTATTATGAAGAGCTTTATGGCTGTCAGCCGATTCATATTTTTTAGTAGGCTCATGTTTTCGTTGTGGTTTTTCTGCAAGGAAAAAAAAAGGAAGTAAAGAAATAAATCAATAGTTTGATGAAAGTTTTCAGACAGTTAATACATTAAAAGCCTTATTTTTAATAAGGCTTTTAAAATTAAAAGGTTTACGTAAGTGATATAAATTTTTTTTAATTCAAAATTTGCATTTTGTTCGTGCATTTTTTTGCATTGCATTTGTCAGAAACTATGAGAGATACCGAAATCTGTTCTTAGGAACCAGGGCGTCGATTCGAGATTTAATAATAATTACATTCAAACTTCCTTCTTAACTCTCATACATAACCGGGAATCGAACCAGGTCAATACTCTTATAATCGCGTCAAGTATTGGTCCGTAAGTATAAGGACCAAATTTGGCTATGAAATCTTGTGTAAACAAGACTGACAGTGAATGAAATGGCCACAATTTAATTAATTTGCAAAATGTCGTGAATAATATGAATCGATCATCAATTATCTGAAGAGGCCACTTGCGCATATCTTATCTGTATCAATATTATGCATTACAAATAGCATTTATTTAAAATTAGAACGCATTTGTTCAGCGGGCGTGCCGAATCATTAAAATTTGAAAATGGAATACTTCTTTTGGAATGAATGTCATATTTTAAATAAAACGAGCCTTTTCATAACCTCTCCGTTTTGATTTTAGATAGAGTATTATTGTGTTATGTGTTGTGTACTGTTTGTATAATGCGTTTAACGAATGAAGAACAGTTAGATCTATTGGAAGCCTATTTTAAAAGTGATAAAAATTGCACACGAGCTTTAGATTGGTACCGAAATAGGCATCCGTTACGTAATGTACCCACACGAAAAATATTTAATAATTTTATTCACAATTTGAGGACATGCGGTAGTTTCAGAAAGAAAAAGCAGAAGAAACCACCCAAATGTGATATTGATGTTGAGATCACTATTTTGACTTACTTCGAGGGCGGCGCCAAATAAGATTTTCATTTAACTGTTGGGTTGGACTTATACATAACAGAGTTTTGATGTTTAACATTTATGACGGGCGATTAGATAGATTTAAATACATCGAAATTTTAGAAGACGTTGTTGAAATCATACGAGGAATGCACAGGATTTCATAGAAAAAATGTATTTTCAACAAGATGGAGCCGCCGCACATAATAGTCTAATTGCCACAGACTTTCTCAATGATCACTTTCAAGATAACTGGATTGGTACAAACGGCGTGCTCGGCAGGAACGGCAAGATCGCCTGACATCACGCCTCTTGACTTGTTCTTATGGCGTTATGTAAAAGATGAAATCTACAAATCAAATTACGACACTGTAGAGGATTTAACTACAGCCTTAGAAAACATTTTAACACATATGCACCCCATGAAAATACGAAACGCAATTTTACATTCGTTACCCAAAAAAAATGAATCTTTGCATTCAGCAGAACGGCTACCATTTTGAACATTTACTGAAATAAAATAGTTACGTTATTGTTGGGTTTTTCTTTCAGTTATTTGAACAAGATTCGATTGAACTTTTGCTTCTTACGACCTTTAGAATTTATACCACATTGTTTACAGAGATTTTGACCAGGTCCGATTCCCGGTTCTGTATGAGGGTTAAGAAGAAAGTTTGAATGTAATTATTATTAAATCTAGAATCGACAGCCATGGTTCCTAAGAACAGATTTCGCTATCGCTCATAGTTTCTGACTTCTCCATACCGACCCATTTGGATTGTACACCCGGTATTGCGCAGGGTGGCTGAATGCCACAAGTCATTCTCTACCAGCCAACCTTTAGATAGTAGAACGGGTGTAAACAAAGTTTCAAAGCAAGTGAGTCATGACAAAGAACATAGGTGAGGAAGGTTAATTATTATTAAGTTAAAGTAAGAAAAAATATGAACCAAAACGCACAGAGAAAACACATACCTATAAGTATACATAGATATAACCATTAATCATTATTATTACATACATATACATACATAAATGTAATTGAAATTTGGGGATCACATAATAACTTTTCAAAGTTAATCTTAGAAGCAAATCGTTTCCTTTGCACCTCTCTTAGGAAAAACTCTTTTAAATGAATATTGAATTGATATTTGTTAGGAGCTTCTTTATTTGAATTGGCAGTGCGTCCCATAAATGCTCTGATATTTATTTTATCCTAGATATTTATGAATATTCAATTAATTGACCGACCAACTTATCTGTGAGCTGTCAAGCGTTTAGATGTTGCCATTTTATAATGAGGTTTAGGTACTTATTTAGTGATCGTAGAGTTTCTAATGTTAGGATCTCGTCTGGGGGGGGGGGAACTACAGTCCTTCCGGTTTTGACCGCCGTAATAACCACGTTTACGTGGTTGTGTTCCAGTCAAAGGGAAGAAATAGCCATTGAAATTACTGGAACATAGGCAATTCCAACTTAATTCTAAGATCGCCAACGCATCATTGATCAGTTGTCAATAAATAACAATATACTTAATAAACAAAATCTACGATTGATGATATCCACTCTCGTTTCACGGCTACAGCAAAGTTATATTGATTTGATTGATTGATAAAAAGAATCCGATTGTGTTATAAAGACTTTTGCTTGTAAATTATAAATAAGTAAGCCCAAGTTAAAAATAAATAAATAAATCCCCAGACTAACACACCAACTGTATGACCCCAAAGTAAGCAGAGCTTATGCTATGGAAGACCATACAGAGAACTGGGGGGGGAACCCAGAATAAACATACATAACAACCATGACCCGAGAACAAACACCGGTGTTCATCACACAAATGTATGCCCCGGCCAGGACTCGAACATGGGACCTTCGGCGTATGAGGCAAGGGTACTTACCACTACACCAATCGGTCGTCTCAAAATTGTCAACGTTGATTAGCAAATATAGCCTCATGGCCGGTTTACACGAGTTAAGTAGTTAAGTTTGTAACTAAAAGCTTCATTTCACTTTCCATGCATGGTCAGGCTTAAGAATGCCCAACATCTTTCACATACAATTTTATATTGTCTAGGTAGAACAAGGTACTGGAATTATGATGTTCAGAATTATTTAGTGGAATAATCAAATGTTTGAATTTGTAGGATCAAAATACGTTTGGAATTGAAAAATATACAAAAGTTTGAAAATAAATAAAAGACAATGCATTTATTCTGATTAAAATATGAGAAGTACATTATCTAATGACTGGGCATGTGTTACATTATTTTCGGACCTTGTCCACCTGACCTTACCAAATGATTTTGGCAATGTGTGCGCAGCAAACTACTGTCCTGCGGCCTGCCTTCCATTTACAATAATATTGCTTAATACCACCAGTATTTTATTAAATTATTGCACTACGATTACCCAATCATTAATTTAAGAAAAAAAATACTATTAACTTTAACAATAACAATATTTTATTCCTAACCTGGGCAGCCGAAAGCCAGTACTGAAATGAAGCATTTTAAGTAAAAAATTACGTGTAAACAGTCAGTTAAGTGACAAGTGGTAAGTTAAAATTTAACTTTTTAAGGCAAGTGATTAAGTAGATTAGGATTTTTATATTTTTGTGTATAAGTAGGTGAACGGGGCTTCTCACTTGACACGTTTGGACGTGACATTTTTGCTAGTGCATAAGTTAACAAAGCTGTTGGCAGCAAGAGCTCGTATATATTTCGCGTCTTCTCTGTTTTTCCAAAACGTCGAAGTGGAATTTAGTTTCAACTTCAAAATATGTTAAAGAATATTTAAAATAGGAATGTTTGTGGAATATGTAAACGAGGTAAAAAAATTTAGAAAAAAAACATATTATTTTCTGAATTTGTCCAAAATCTCGTTTACCACATATCTAGGTACAGAATTGACGAATTCCTTGAGACATACATCACTGATCATCTTCACTGAACTTATGAACTTAACTACTTTATCGATTCCGAAACTATTGTTCTTAAGAAAAAAAATTGTTATTGCCTTTCTTAGTACCTACTTTTAAGCAGTGGCGTGAACGGAGATTTCAGACAGGTTATGCAGGTCAGAAAATCTTATCATATTGAGTGTTATTCTGATGTCATCAACAGCACATCAACCTACTATGAAATGTCAAATTTCCTTAATTGAGTGTGAACTTTATGGAAGTAAACTGTAGATTAAAAATCAATTGAGACAGTTTGACATTTTGTGTTAGATTGATGGTCTATTGCTGTACATAGATATTTAGGTACTATTTAAATATGGCTCTCTACAATCTAATATCCCACCCAACCCCTGGTTTCTTAGATATAAAAACTTTAACGAACGAACCACTTTAACCATCATTCAAATGCGGCTCGGCCATGTGTGCACTCCAGTTTTCCTGAGGAAACGGAGTGCACACATGGCAGGGTTAAGGACAATTCCATATGTGAACGTAGCCTCGATGAAGGCAACCTTAATCACATCCTTTTTTCCTGTCCTAAATATAATTTTTCCCTCTACGATCTCTTACCCCGTTGTTGTCCTAGACCCGTTGACATGAACTGTCTATTAACACTTTATAGTTCGACCCTAACTAATCTTTTGTGTAATTATATCCAGTTTAACAAAATTAAAGTATAATTAAAATGTTGTGTTCGTTTTTGTTTGTCTATATAGTTTGTTAGTTATGTAATTTATTTTCAGACTGGTTGCATCAAATATGTACTTAAACAACATTTTTCGCTGAACATCCTCCATTCAACACTTTGTTTACTCTTCAACGTGACATTGGCAGAATAAAATTAATCAATAGATAGAAGCCATTCAATCAAGAATCAATCAATCAATCAGGTAATATTTAGAGACGTCCGATTAGCTTAGTGGTTAGTAGCCCTGTCTCATACACCGGAGGTCCTAGGTTCAGTCCTGGCCGGGGCATTCATGTGTGTGATGAACACTGATGTTTATTCTTGGGTCATGGTTGTTGATATTTATATATGAGCGTTTATTCTGGGCCCATACAGTTGGTGTGATTTGTCTGGGGATTTATATGTTCGGCACTTCAGTTACGCAGTGCTTATAAGAATGTATGGAGTGCATGCCACTGCCTACAAGTATACATACATTCTAGACATCTAGAACGCAGGGCAACTAAGTGATGCTCAGCCGGGCGGCAAAGTCAAATATGTGAATATGAACATTTGGGTTTTGGCGAAATGAGCCGAATGTTGTTACAATAAATATACCATACTTAGTTATATTATAAGCATTTTAATAATGATTATTATTCTTTGTCCTTGGAAAATAATGACGTTCAATTACTGTTCAACGAGACGAGATAAAATTAGTTACCAAACTGACCGTTGCCGAGCTACATTACCATAGCGAGCGATTTAAAACAGTGGAAACTTAATTGGATTATGTAATATTTATATGAGTTTCAATTTATTGTATTTAATCTGTGTGTTTCCCAAATAAACTTAAATAAATGAATAAAAAATAAAAATGATTAATCCGTCGTTGTCTCTCGTACGCACTAATGTCAGTTGGTCGATGACTATTGTCGTTGCGTGATTCGTAGTACAGAAAAGCAGTATAGGAAAGATCTCAACCTGGAACCCCTGAAAGTTTGTTTACATTCTTCATCTCGTTTCGATCGCGAAAGTTTTTTTACGGCCTAACATTCATGAGACAGTTTGTAACATGGATCGCTGCGGTTGCGAGACAGCGGTTGTTTTTCTTACACACGAACACGCCATTTTTTATTTCACCCGGTAGTCAACGAAAAAGACATACAATTATTTACTACGAACACTAAAGGCTTAAATAGAATCGTTCTTCTTATTTCGTAGGAAAAGTGAACAGCGTCAAAAAAAAACTTCATATTACATGAAATTTGTGTGCTGTCGCTGGTACAAAATATATATATTTTTTACAATTTGCATTAGACGAGCAAATGTCGCGGAATTTTTGCTATCCTAATAAGCCTACTGGCCATTTGCATAATTTGCATGCACAGTACTGCTAGTTGACGCGCCTACCTCAATCTCAAACATATATAATATAATATTGATCTCAACGGGGGAGTGTCGTTCTATTCTATTTTTCTTATAGTTTCTTATATGGCCTCACTTTACTTACTTTTAACTTTTTGTATCTTTCTCAATTTTAACTTAGTTTGCTTTATTTCCGCCAGCATCTGCCTTTCTGATGACCTGTCATCAGTCCTGAAAGACGGGGAGCTGTTAGTATCTGGTATTGATGCGTAACTTGTCAGATCCCCATCATATTGTTCTGAAACATGGTTTAGTTAAAATATCAATACAAAAGTAAGAAATACTACAAAATGACAAAGTATGAGATAAAAAAAGAGCGGATGTTGTATAGTAATAGTTTCTTTTGTTCGGTGCTACTCTGAAATAAAGTTAAAGTGGTTATGATCCAGTTTAAGAAAAGAAATTACACAAAAAAAGGCAATTCCAACTGAATCTTATGGTTAGCAACACATCTTCAATACCATGATGTTCATAATGATTGAATCCCCAGACGAACATGCTGACTGTCTCAATGTAACCAGAGCTTGTGTTATGGATAGCTATACAGCAAACTGGGGGTAATGCAGAAATCAAAAATTTTTTTTCTCAAAATTGACAATTAGTTGTTCTTATTGACACAACAAACATATAAATATAAATAACTATCACACTTGAATAAACATCTGGGTTCATCACACAAATTAATTCCCGACCAGGACTACAACCCGGGACCTCGGGAGTATGAGGCAGGGCTACTACAGGAACTGCAGGAATAGAAAGACATTCCATATCTAAAATTTCCTAAGATTTGTAGCTGACATGGATTTTGAACAAGAGCTTTCATTATCAGAGGATACTCCAATAGATATTTCATTATGCTGGGATGAAATTAGGATTTATCCCTCATCCTCAAAGATTTAAGTAGAATAGAATCATTGAACTAACCATCTGAGCTAGCAGCTGCATCTTTACTAGGATCACAGATTTCACCATCGTTTGTTTCTTCCTTCACCTCTTGTTTTCCTGAAACAAAATATTACAAATATCTAATTGAATAATAATAAAGGCATGTTTAGTACACTCACTCAGAAGATATGGAGAACTGTGTAGAATTTGAACATATCAGGTTTTTTATCCTTACTCACCTCTCATTGGTCTATTTAAGAATAAAACAATGTTACATTTTTAATGTCACATAATATGCAAGATTAATTTTAAAAATTATACATAAAAAAATTGTGATTTGTGTTTAATAATACTTTGTTATGTATTTCTATACTAAGATCCCTAGTAGAGAAACAAAACTACCAGTACAAATTAAAAATATTTATATATAAAGTTATATATAAATGTATATATAACATTTATAGAGAAAGAGATTTGATAGTAAATTCTGTGAGAACAAATTAGTTTTTAATAAATCAATTCTAACTCACCATCTGTATGTACTTGAATTTCACTTTTAAGTAGTTTTTCTTCACAAAGTAATACTTGCTGTCTGAATAAACAAGCTTCTCTTAATCTACCGACACAAGTTGCACAAATAAGTCGCTGTGTCATTTCTGCATCTAAGTATGATAGCTAAAATAAATAGAAAACATGCTAATTATAAAGTCTATCTAATATTTTATACATTACCACGTAAATTGTCATGAAAATGTTACCAATAATCCAAAACAGTCAACAAACATATCGGAATACACTTCTTTTTCTCCAGAATAAACATATTCTTCATTTAACACACGACATTTTTTCCATGATCTACAGCACCGACACAAACCAGTATCAAAAACAATACCTTTGTTCATAGTTATTGACATGATTCTGTTTAAATTATTGAATAACGTCGAACATGTTGCCTAAAAAATTTGTTTATTTGTCTAAAAAATTTGTTTATTTGTATAAAAATTGCGCGTGAATAGATTGATAAACTTGCATTATAAATTAATCTACAGATTACAGACCATAGAATCTGAAAATTTTACCAGATTTTCTACCCGACAACAGATGGCAGGCGTGTTAGTAAATTATACGCCCAATAAATTCAAGCAGAAAACTCTCGATTAACACAATTTAACCTTTAAAGTAACATATTCATTCACGTTGCTGTTCTTTATTTATGTGTCCTTTTTTATAAGCCACGCAAATATCGTAGTTTAAAATTGAAACGTGAATATAAATGTCATAGATGATGTTTTTGGTTTTAATTCTTCTATGAAATTAAGTATGCTATGTTCTTCCAGTACATATTAACAGCGCTCTGATGATATCCTATTTTAGTAAGGGAATCATACAAAATTCAATTTTAAGCAAATTTTTTTCTGTGAAATAGGTAAGTACTTCCATATTATTGGTTGACACGACAAAGTAACTCTTGATGCTAAGCATCAGACCAAGCAGGTAGTCTTCATTAAAAAAAACTAGGAATTATGTCTATGGTTAGAACTTTTTGATGCTGACATCTCTTGCTACTTTTCGAGCGAACAATTGTCATACGTCACTTCAATGTGAATGATGAATGATAACACTATGTTTAATCAATGATGTACAGTTTTAGGTTATGTTTCAATGTTTTAATGTTTTAATTATGTTAATACTACTTTTATTATATTAATACTTGAAATTGGCAGAAATAGTTATTGTGTAGTAACTACAACTGATTGCCATAAAACGCAAAATTTAATTTAATTTTCTATCAATCAGCTCGATCTAGCATTACGGTTTCAATTCAATGCTTGACGAGTGAAGAGTTTGCATTGATCAATTTCCGAAACATAACCTCTCATTTACGAAATATAGTAATTAATATGCGTTTATTCGGTGCTTCACAATGTACAACAAGTGCTGTGTAGTAAATGAGAAAGTAGCCGAAAGGACATTATTTTCCATCACTTTCCAAGAACTGAGATAGGACTTAACAATGGTTACCGTGTCTTTGTGCTAATAGTGCTTTGTGCTTACAAGGTTTCAGGGTGGTAAACCTTTGTATATCGTTTGTGAGCCACACAAGAAATGTTTTCTGGGTTACTCAATATGAATAACGGTGTTTAATTGGTGTAACATAATTAACAGAATATAAATAAAAGGTACTGATGTCTCGCTTCTAGAAAATAAAAATTTGCCTCCCGTGCAATACAAACAAAGCATATAAAAATACAAAACAAAATTTAGAAATAAATAAAAACATAAATATACAAGTCTTTTATTTATTTTACCTTCTTTATCTTTTAGATTGTTAAAATATCTTGTAGAAAAGGAGACGGGCTTTCGCCTGCCAAAATGGCATTACGCTAAAATCCAATGCCGTCATTTTAAAATTAAGAAACGAAGGACAATCTAATTTAAAAAAAATTGTTGTCAAATTGAAAAGTTCTCAAGTTCCTAGTGTCGTCGTTCGTCTGATGTAGCGTTATAATCGTAGCATCACTAGTTAGTTTGTGCATCGGACGAAGTCTTCCTAACTACAACAGTAGAAACCCACTTTTTCAATTTTTTTTAATTTATTACCCTTAGGGGAAGGCAAGGGATCTAGCCCATGCAGCCTGTTCTTATGTTGTCTTTAATACATACCACTTCTTCAATTTAACAATTTAAAAAAATTTAGATTGTCTTACTGCATTGGATTTTAGCGTAATGCCATTGTGGCAGCGCCAAAGCCCCTCTTCTATTCTTCAAGATATTTTACCATTCTAAAAGATAAAGAAGGTAAAATAAATAAAAGACTTGTATATTGATGAATTTTTTTATTTCTAAACTTTGTTTTATACCTATTTTTATATGCTTTGTTTGTATTGCATGGAAGGCATTTTCTAAACGCTAGACATTAGAACCTTTTAATATTCTGTTGATTATGTTACACCAATTAAACACCGTTATTCTTATTGAGTAAACCAGAAAACATTTTTTCTCAAAATGTTTGTGGTTTACAAACAATTTACGAAGTTCTACCACACTTAAACCTTGTAAGTTAACACTAGCATAAAGACACGGTAACCAATGTTAAGTCCGATCTCAGTTCTTGAAAAATGATGGAAAATGACGTCCTTTCGCCTACTTTCTCATTGCTGGTAGTGAAGGACTTGTTGTACCCTAGAGGTGGTTGTTAAATAACGTCACGGTGAAAATATCACTGTGATCTGAGGTCTATGGATATCACTGTGACTTTTTCCGAAGGAACTACGTTCCTAAGTAACTGTCGTCCAGAGTGCGTATCTCGTACTCAGTCACTCTTTATACAGCAAAACGTGGCAGTAATAGTAATCGCGATTCGAAAGAAACGGTACTCGATACTCTCGCTCGACTAACTTCGGCCGTCCCCGGCGTGTCGGCTTGTGTGCGAGTGAGATAGAGGAAGTAACGGTCATTTTCACCGGCCAGATAGACATAATTATTATTGTAAGAAAATAACGGATGAAAAAATAAACATAAGTACCTAAAATAAAATAAAATAGATGGATGTGAAACATATTTAGACTTTAAAGGTTTAATATGAAATTAACACTAAATATATACACAATGAACCTGAAAACATATTTTTGATAGTATAATGTATTTTTTTATTATTTATTTATTTATTTATTTAGGAAACAAACAGTTACTACTATAAAACACAGTACTATTATTAATATTATTTTAACATTAACCAGCAAAGTTTCCATAGCTAAATTATTACATTTACAGTCGGTGGAAAGAAAAAGAACAAAAAACAAGAACACATTACAATTCAACAAAAAACAAGAACACAATTCAAACCTTTAAACTCAAAATTACATTACTATAATATATATCACAATCAATGGTGTAATTAATTTTGATACAATTCTGACATACAAATCTGATACATATCTGAATTCTTTGACTTTATCCAACTATTTATATTGACACAAATGAGAGACCAGTATTTTACCTATACTATTTCTAAATTTACTGGAAGAGAGGTGAAAAATATCAATATCATTTAACAATTTATTATGTAAATTACATGATCTATTAATGAAGCAATTAGTAGCATAATTTGTTCTTGAAGGATTCAATGCAAAAGTACGTTTATTTCTCGCATTTAGACGGGGGCAGAGAAATCTTATTCTGCTCAACAAATATGGAGAGTCAATATCACTACGTAAAATTTTATAAAGAAACATTTGATCTTGCACTCCTCGCCTAACAGTAAGGCACGGAAGGCTAACTAGCTCATCCGAAGAACGTGATACATAACGGCGGTAATCAAGGTGTTTTTGAAATTTCCTTTGGATTTTGTTAATCTCATCAATATATTTGCCATAAAAAGGGTTCCAGACAGCCGAAGCATACTCGAGGAGAGATCTGACCAAAGAGTTAAACAATATTATGAGAGTATGGATATCTTTGAAATCCCTACAGACTCTTAATACAAATCCCAACAAGCGATACGATTTATTAACAACATGCTCAACGTGAGAATCGAACAACAGTTTTGAATCTAAGTAGACTCCTAGGTCCCTTACAGTAGTCACTCTAGACATTGCTTGGCTATGAACATAATAATTGAAAACTATTGGTTTTGCTCTCCTGGTAAACGATATAATATTACATTTTTTAACATTTAAAAATAATAGATTTTCATTGCAATAATGACACAGCCTTTTATTTCGAAATGGTTATGCGATTAATTTAATTTTATTTGGCATACTAAATAAATAACGGAATATAAATATCTACTTACTTCTAAAACACTTATTTGATTTAAAAAAGCATAGAATTAAATTATTAGTCTCATAATTTTAATGTAATAATAGGTCTTTACCTATGAAACTGCCGTTTTGCCGTACTGGCCATTTCAAATGAAAATATTTTTTTTTGACTGATAATTCTAATTTCAAATTAATTTTATTTGACAAACATGGAATTCTTTTTCTAAAATCGTCATTTGTTTAATAGTTAGTGTTTTGTTTTCAACGCATTCGAACATTTTTCGTCATCATGGATAAGTTAAAATTTCGAGTAATTATGGAGTATGAGTAACGTCGTGGCAGCAAAGCGGCACAAGCGGCACGCAACATCAACGACGTTTACGGAGCGAACACTACAAACGAACGCACCACCCGTTATTGGTTTACCCGCTTCCGTTCTGGAAATTTTGACCTGAAAAATGAACCCCGTGGTCGTCCGAAAACTTTGGTCGACAATGACGAATTAAAGGCAATTGTGGAAGCTGATGAAACTCAATCCACGGCTGAATTAGCAGCAGCTTTCGACGTTAGCATCAAAACAATATTGGTCCATTTGCGTCAAATTGGCAAGGTAAAAAAGATTGACAAATGGGTACCCCACGAACTCAATGACCGCCAGCGCGAAGTACGCGTGGAGACGTGCCTTGCACTGCTCAGCAGGCATACAAATGAAGGAATTCTGAACCGCATTGTTACTTGTGACGAGAAATGGATCCTGTTTGACAATCGTAAGCGCTCAGCAAGTTGGTTCAGCACCCAAACAATGCCCTAAACGAAAACTTACCCCTAGAAAAGTGATGGTCACTGTTTGGTGGTCTAACGCGGGTGTAATTCATCACAGCTTCTTGCCAAACGGGACAAGCATTACTGCAGATGTGTACTGTGAAGAACTGAACACAATGATGGAGAAGCTCGCACGTCTTCAACCAGCTTTGGTCAATCGTTCGGCTCCACTGCTCCTGCACGACAACGCGCGACATCATACTGCACAGCAGACGGTCTCCAAGCTACAAGAGTTGGGGTTGGAAGTTCTCCGTCATCCGCCGTACTCACCAGACCTTGCACCTACAGACTTCTACTTTTTCCAGAATTTGGATAACTTCTTGGCGGGAAAAAAATTCAATACCCGAGAGGCAGTACAAAATGCCTTTGAAGAATTTGTTGCCTCCCGTCCAGCTGATTTCTTCAAGAAAGGCATCAATAAGCTACCAATGCGTTGGCAAAGATGCATTGATTGCATGGGTGATTATTTTGATTAATAGAAATAAAAAATATATAAAAAAATTACGCTTCATTTATTTCGTGAAAAACGGCAATTTCATAGGTAAAGACCTAATAATATCCGACTGAACGCGATGCATCTATTTACGCGGTTCGTAACGATAATATTATTCTACTTAAAGTGATTCATTAGACGTTAACATTCATATAGTTTCAGGAACTAACTAATATTGATATTAGTGATGTAAGTGATCGACGTGACTAAGTCACGGTGATTTTTCACTGGGATTTTTTTGGAACTGGAACGTCAGTCACAGTTATAGTAAAATAACTGTTTATCCCTACTCTATTGTACACTGTGAAGCACCATAAACGCAAATTAGTTACTATATTTGGGAATTGAGAGGTTATGTTACGGAAATTGATCAACGCAAACTATTCTAAACTCGTCAAACATTGAAACAGCAATGGCAGATCAAGCTGATTGATTGAAAGTTAAATTAACTTGAACTGGAAGAGCCATTTAGAGGGTGTGTGCAATAGATTAAATACATTTTCATACGCTTTACGGAAATTGGCAGGAATAGTCAATGAATCGGCAGTTTTATCGGCTTATTATGCATACGTAGAGTCGTTACTTCGATATGGCATAGTTTTTTGGGGAAACTCGGCTGATAAGGAAAATATATTTAAAGCGCAAAAGCGGTGTATCAGATCAATTAATAATCTAAAAGTTGTAGATTCCTGCAAACCCTATTTCAAAAAGTTAAGAATTTTGACTTTTCCATGCCTCTATATACTCGAAACTGCCTTGTTCGTTAGAAAAAATTACAATATGTTTGAAAAATTACAAAGTAACTGGAAGGATATTCTTAAAGCTCAACCGCATGGAACCACTTTGTTTACAGAAAGCTTCTTTGGGATGGCCCCTAGAATATATAATAAATTACCTACAACTATTAAAAATTTAACTAATTATGATGAATTCAAATATAATTTGAAATCATTTCTATTAAATAAATGCTATTATAGGACATATGAATACTTAAATGACAAATGTATAAATTGAGTAAATTGTAATTTTAAACGTAAACCTTGTACACGCCGCAATGGCAGAATATGGCTGTGCTATTATTTGTATGACATCTTTTTTTACCTATATTCGTGCAATAAATGATTTGATTTGATTTGATTTGATTGAAATTAAATTTTGCGTTTTGTGACAATCAGCTGTAGTTACTACACGATAACTATTTCTGCCAATTTCAAGCATTAATAATATAATAAAAGTAGTTTTAACATAAAAACATTGAAAGATAACCTAAAACCGTACATAATTGATTGAACATAGTGTTATCATTAGTTAGTTAGTTAATTGAAAAATGGCAATCAGCCGCGATTGGTGTGGCGGGCTATTTCTGCCAGTGTCGCGTATTGGTGGAACACAGTACAAAAAATAAAATAAAAATTGCCAAAAAATAAATTTCGTTTTGCATTGAGATATATTATAGGCCAAAACAAAATCTAACACACTAACAATAACTTGACTAATATAATGAAACTAAAGAAGGAAAAAATATTAAAATATAATAATAAATTTAATACTTAACACAAAATACTTAGTAACAATCAAAGGCTAGTATTAAATCGATGAATGAATTTACATAATATAATTAAGATCTTCGGGCTGTAAGTACAGAGAGTTGGGCGCTGAGTCTTAGGAGGAAGGAAATCAAATAGTGATACCGAAACGAGCAGGAATTAAAAAAATATATGTTCCACTGTTCCTAAATCCTGACCACAGTCGCAGAACGTGGAAGAGCAAACTCCAATCCTGTTAAGGAAAATTGGGGAACAGCAAGCGAAGTCTAGAGATAACTGATGTCCTTTTGTCTGACTTTCTAAATTAAAAAAACCAAGGTATATCGGGAATGGAAGGCTGGATGTCACCGTAGTGCTTACCTTTTACTTACTGCGACACCTCCCATTCGGAACTCCACACGGCCTTTAGGTGGGATTTAGTTAGGAGACTCAAATCCTGAGCGAAGCACATGTATTAATCTGAGGAACCGATTTGGATGGAATCTTTCGCAAAACCATCAGCTGTAACTTTACCTGTGAAACCAAAGTGACTAGGAATCTAGGCTAACACAATATTTATAGCCCGGGAACTGCAACAAAATAGGACATGTCCAATTTTGTTTATTATAGGGAATTTTGAGCCTAATTTAAACGGGTTGCCTTCCAAAGCTTGAAGACTGCTTAGACAGTCTGTAAATACTATGGAATTATTTAAGTTGTTTTCAGCTATCTACTTAACTGCTTCTTTTAAAAGCCTCACCTGTGAAGACTGTAGATTGAAGAGGAGACTTGAAGGACAACAGAACAGAGAATCGTGGAATCCACACGGCTGGCCCTACGTCTCCCGTAGAGGAGAGTTTAGAGGAATCCGTGTAGACCTGAAGCCAGTCCCGATATTTTCTGTCTACAGCACTCAAGAATGGGAAATTGGCGTTTGGAGCGTTCTTGGCAATGCCAAAACTTGTGTCTATAGTCGGGGTAAAAATCAACGAATTATAAAGGAAAGTAAAAAGAAAAGGACGGGCGCTTTTAAAAACTGGAGTACGGGAGAAGTTTAGGTTAGCATAACTTTTTATGAGGCAGGGCGGAATTTTATTTAACCAATGCCTAGAGTTTTCGATGGAGAGTTTTAGTAAAATGAGTTTAAGAT
The DNA here is from genome assembly GCA_923062675.1 of Marasmarcha lunaedactyla. NCBI lineage: Eukaryota > Metazoa > Arthropoda > Insecta > Lepidoptera > Pterophoridae > Marasmarcha > Marasmarcha lunaedactyla. The sequence continues at coordinate 8,562,837 of OV281367.1, read as the reverse complement.
GAAGAGGATGTGATGAAAGTTCTAACGACTTATTTAGAAAGAGGTCCAAAAGGTAATGACGACGAAGATGATGGGGAGAATCTGCATATTCGACCTGCATGTCATTAATTGGGGAGGACTTCATTGCACCTAAAACTATGGGAAGTGATTTACTTTGAATTTTAGTAGTAGCGTCTAAACCTGGTTTATGGCAGGGTTCGCATAAGAAAGAGCCCTGGTCTATTAGACTCCGTATCAATGCGTTGTATATTAGCTTTTGGGTATAGGGGTGAGAACCCCACCATACGCCAGACAGAGCCCAAATGGCGTTGATGTTGGCCCCGCATTTTTTGGATGTCATCCATATATTGAAAGACGTCGCAGAAGGAAGACACAAATCTATCCAAATCATACGTATAGATGTTATACAACAGGGGGCTTAAGACAGACCCCTGTGGGAGTTCTCGCCAAACTTTCCGGGGCTGGAAGTTGACATGGGAGTGTGTAAGAAAAATTATATTAACAGTACTATGGAGTGACTCTTTAAAGACTGTCCCTGCTCTAGCTATAAGGGAGACCGGGGGACGAATCATGAAGACCACTAAGGACAAGATTAAGTTCTTGCATAGAAAAGGAACGGTCAAAGAGCAGTTTGCAGGCACTAACGATGAAAAAGGGACAGGAAGAAGATCGGAGTAAGGCACAAAAGTGGGGCCAATTTTATAAAAAAACTGATCGAGCCAAAGAGACGGTATATTAGAATTTGGAGATGGAGAATAAGACATAGAACCACGGAAACGTTTCAGAGCCCCCCACATCTTGGACGAAGATGAGAGGGGAGATAAACTCTCGCAAAAACTAAGCCAAGCTACCTTCTTTTTCTTTTTAAATAACTTTCTCGCCTGTACTGCCACCCTCTTATATTCTAAAAAGTTGTGAAGGGACATGCTCGCGATGTAGGATTTTTCAGCCGAACGTCTTACTCGGAGCATATCTGTACACTCAGAATCCCACCAAGGAGGGGAAGCTCTACCTTTCGGGTCCAAACGCTTCTACGGAATATGGTTATTAGCTGCTGTCAGAACACAAGATATAAGGTTGTCATAACACTCCATGATGTTATCTTGATTAGCAGAAGGTATGGAAGAACATAACATGTTGGTAACCGCCGCATACTTGGGCCAATCTGCCTTGGAGATCTTATATTTCAGAAGAGGAGGAAGGGAGGTAGGAACAAAAGTGGAGGATGGTAAGGAAATTACAACAGGGAAGTGATCACTCCCATGCTGTGAGTTAAGCCTGTTCTAGGATAGGGACGCGCCCAGGGTATATAAGCACATGGAAAGATCTACTGCGCTCGGAGTTTGGTGCGGACCAACAGACCTAGTGGGCCGGCCGTCATTGAGCCAATCAATCAGATCTGCCAACTGAAGATCAGGGGCATCGTTTGATTGAGAGCAGTGGAAACCCCAAAGATCGGAAATATATACAAATAGTAGAACAAAGCTTAAAATTTTTACAGCAACAACATTTAATTCTAAAGAGTGAGGAGGTATATCGATACGAGAATAAGACCAAGAACTTCTTACCAAGATCGCCGCACCACCATGATCATCCGACCTATCATCCCTAAGACAGGCATAGCCTGAAAGACGAAAACGGCTACCCGGGACTAGCCAAGTCTCAGAGATAGCAATAGCCGAAATGTCATGATGGTGACCTAGGTAAGAGAGCTCATGAGTTTTATGACGAGTACTCCTACAATTCCCCTTTAGAAGTTTTAACATTATTTAAAAACAGGTTAGAGAGAGGGGAGAGTTTATCTGCTACGTAGGATGGTAAGTTAAGATCTTCATATTTGGAAAGCATATTGATAAGAAGGGTGATAAAAAGGTCCAAGATATTGTCACTAGGCTGAGAAGGTAGAGGGTATGAGAGAGCACAACCAGATTTATAGGGGGGCAAATTATAGTCCCTAATGAGAGCCTCATGTGCGGCTTTATCGAAGCCGGGGCACGAGGAGCTTTAGGTTTAGCGGATATGAAAACAGTTTTTCTGTATGAAATCACTTATGAATTAGGCGAAGCAGAAGTTGACGGGGGTAAGTTGAACGGTACAGAAGATTTTGTGAAAGGGGTTCAGAGTAGTTCCGGTGCAATAATCGGCCCTGAATCGTTGACGGAATAAATTTTACTTTCAGTAAGACTGGGGTGGGAGTACACAGATTGAGACAAACTGGCAGGATCTAAAACTGCTTTCTTGGAAAATGGAGTAACATCTGAAAGGTCACTTGAAAGGGCAGTCAGCCGCTTCCTGGACTGAGCGAGAGAAGAATGGCTGAACAAATCCTGTGAGACGTCCTTGTGTCCAGAGGTGACGAACCACGCGGAACGCCAGGATCCAGAAGTTTTGGGGGACTGACGTCACCATCCATTATACATCCAAACTACAGCTAAATCTTCGTACTTAAACTACTTACCACAACTGGATTGAAATAACTATAATAATCCCAATGACTCCAATAATTATTTTTATCATAAAACCAAATATAACCAAATATTTAATGAAAAAAAACAGTGCTGAACGTGGTCTAGCTCGAGTCGCTCTGTGGTTGCAACAAAATCTTCTCACATTAAATATAGCCAAGACTAATTTCATTTGCTTTGGCATTTACAACAACTCACAGCCACCGACTAACTTTAGTCTAAATATACACACGTGCAATGGGAATGCAAGTTACAAGCCCTGTGGATGTCCATCTCTTGTAAAAGTCTGTCAAACTAAATATCTGGGCGTTATTGTGGATCAGAGACTATCGTGGTACCCTCACCTAGAACACGTTATTAGCAGGACCCGAAAATTGATCTGGATGTTTAAAACCCTAAGACATGTTATACCTGATAATACTCATCAGCCGGACGCTTCCAGATCTCTTCTCAACCGAATATACGTTTCTCTTGCGCAATCCATTATAACGTACTGTATACCAATCTGGGGTGGAGCTGCAAAGACTCAGTTTCTCCATTTGGAAAGAGCGCAACGAACCCTTATTAAGGTCATGTACTTCAAAAAACGCCGATTTTCCACTGAAAGACTTTATTGCATCAGTGGCCTTCTCTCTGTACGAAAATTATATATCTTTAAAACAATCTTAAAAATACGTAAGTCCCTGCCTTTTGACCCTAGCATATTGAATAATCGACGAATAAAAAATGTGGCCAAGCCTTCCAGTATCAAAACTGAGTTTGCTTGGAGACAATTTAACTCTCGCTCCACATTCTTATATAACAAAATAAACAAAGAACTATATTTATACGACAAATCCCATCGCGAATGTAAAAATATCTTGATGCAATGGGTGCAGCTTAAAACGTATAACGAAATAGAATGTCTGCTTAGCCGAAGTTCATAATAGCTAAATAATCAGTACCAATACACACTTATATTTTTGTACGCACACAGACACACGCTTTCACATACACACGAACGAACACTTTCACATACAAACACACTTATTGTACACGCACTACACACATCCATATGAGATACCTAAGATTCTTGTATTTAAAAAAAAAAATTAAATTGCAAAAATTGTTAAAACGCTCTGAAATGGAAATAAAAATTGTATTTAGAATAGTTAGAATAAATTTTATTGTGAGTTAAGGAAGAGCAGGGTCTCAAAATACAGGCATTACTTGCTTACATTGGGACCCCAATCTACATCTGTATTAGAATAAGATTTTAATGAAATAAATAATTTTTATTTTATTTTTATTATTTTATTTAAACCGTGTTTACACCACAAACGCCAAGCTGACAATCCTAGTGTTATCATTCATCATTCACATTGAAGTGACATATGACAATTGTTCGCACGAAAAGTAGCAACGGAGCTGTCACAATCAAAAAGTTCTAACCATAGACATAATTCCTAGGTTTTTTTTTGTATGGAGACTACTGCTATGGTTGACGCCATGTTGTTAAATGATACTTTGTGGACAAATTGCCAATTGTAGTGAAAAATTATGTAATGTTAGTCATTGACCTCAACCAATGGACAAGCCCTAAGTACGAAAAAAACGTGCATACCTAAACTTGAAAAATAACATAAAATGGCGTCCATTTTTAGGGTTGCACCACGAGTATCGAATCTACTATCGATATTTTAGAACTAAATATTGAACTTGAAATATAATATTGAATTTAATGAACTTTTGTAAGAGATTGACGTAAATGAAATGATCATAGTTTATGGTTTATTTACTTTCATTATAATTCTTTTAATATAAAAAATAAAGAACTATACAGTTTTTTTTCTTATTCCTGATATAGTCCCGTCAAATTAGCCAGAAAAATAATGGTCAGTTTGCATTAATTCCCAACATGCTGAATTTTGGTACAGACCTGGGGAACACTATTATAAAAAAAACACCGAAACATCCCATGTTTGCTTAAAAAGTTATTCAAGGTCAAGCATCAAAGTTTTCGATTCAGTCAATTAAAGTCTGGCTTGTCTTCAATCATTACGATTCATAAATAGACAAAACAACTACCTGCCTATTCAATAACAAAATTAACAATTCTAAGCAAACTCAAATCCCCTTTCTTCACGCCTTTTTGTTTCAAAAATACACGCACAACGGCAAGTAAAGCAAATACCGTTTCGATATGATTTACTGCGTAAGCGCTTGTTATCATTTGCATCGAAAGTATGAAAGATAAAAACATATTGATAAATTAATTATTAATAAATATTAATAATGATCATCGATATCTGGTTAAATAATCAAAACTCCGGACATCACTTTTGACAGCTTTTTTTGACAGAAATGTAACATAAAATGGCGATTTGTGGCACGCTAGCCACCTGCTATGACGTCACTACATGATTGATATTTTAGTGACAACGTTCAAAAATAGTACTATCTCTTTCTTTTATTAGCATTTTTGTATAAGTAGAGGAAGACAACCAAGTTCTTCCTCTTCTATGAATCTATATACATAACTACTTATTTATATAGGACATTACGACTACTCCTTTTTGTATAAAAATGATCGTTCATGAGATATTACATACAAAGCTGTTTTAGTGGAGATACACTTACTAAAACATAATTATTAGGTTTTAGTTAATATTGTAAACATAACTATTAGGTTAAGGTAATATTGTACTTGTTACCTAACATGTTGAAATAAATTAACACATGGTTTTTGTTTAATAAATCCATTTGTTTTGCTTTGTGTTGTGCTTGATTTTTTAATTTTTTCTACAAGTTTAGAAATTCCATAATAAGATGTATGGCTTATTGCCTCTTATAGCATTTGAAAGGTATGAAGAAAAAAAAAATGCTTTACAAAAAAATGGCGTCAGTGCGGAGGACGCTTAGTGTAGATTGTTCGTGATAATGAAAAGAAAATAGATATTATCTCAATGTTAGTATCGACTCTTAATAAGAATCTATGTTTTATAAGAATTTGTGATTTTAGTATAAATAACTGTAGTTTTAGTTAAAATGACATCTAAAACAAGCGACTGGCGACCCGGTCCCACCGTTTGCCGATGTTGTCTATCAGAAGGATGCTACAAAGACATTTCTACAGAATATTTTTGGATGGGAAAGCGAGAAGTTTACGCTGAAATGCTCACGGAAACGTTTGATCTAAATGTACGTATTCTACGTAACTATACGTTTGCTTTGTTAGATTTGAAAATGGCTTTATTTGTTAGACGGCCATGTTTAGGATATTATTGATTCGATAATGCTTAACTTCTCATGAGCAGTCTCTTTAATTCAACCGACTTGTACAAAAATCAATACTTTGTTAGGGCTTAATAGCAAGGCTTAATGATTTTATGATTCTTGTAGCAGAGGTTCACATTTTATTCATTGTATAGTAGTTATTTCTAGTAGGTAAGTACTACAAATTTTTGTTAAAGACAAAAGTGTTACTTTGTTGCTACATTGTGTATATATTACATATTATAAATGATAGGATAATTGAATATGTATATTGCCACAACTAACATGTTGACTTTTACGATAACTTATTGGATCCCATAGTTACTTTCAAATGTGATCTGGTAATTGAACTTTAGGACTCAATACAAACATAGTTTTTGCCATTACAATTTTGCCATTCTAGAACACTTGCACACAATTCATGTTTATATTAAACATTAAAATCTTATTTACTCTAGATTCTTTCAGACATAAGACATTTGAATAACTTATTATTTACTTACCACATCCAGATCTTTCTAAACCATAAACAAGGACTATGCTATAGAATAGCAATAGAATGTCATTATAATCAAAAATGTTTGCATTCATTTTATGGATAAAATGTGGCCTTTGCTAATTCTGAATATATATTTATAATAGTCAAATAATAGTTAAGTTGGTAATATCAGAATTTAATGATAAAATGACCAAAAAAAATCTTTCCTCTTTCAAATATTAGGTTTGACTGAGGTCAAGATTTCCTGATTTTATACAGATATAGGTCTGTATATCTTCCACTTAAATCTAGTATGACCTAAAAATTTTGAACCACTTATCCAAGAAAACCTTTCTGGATTTTGGTTTCAATGAAAATAAACACATTTTTGATTATTAAATTTTTCATTTGTTCATATCAGCTAATATTATGAATGACTGTCATAAATGAACTGTTGAATAAATAAGGCTCATTATAAGGTAATATCGAAACAAAATAAATATACTACCAAAATAAATATATTTCGTGACACAAAACTTAGTCCAGAATTTGATCCCTGGACTTCTAGTTGTAGTTAGTAGGACTACTATGAGATACGACGGCTGACTTGTGCAGACCTGAGTTAACTATTTAACTCAAATTCTACTCAAGGTCTAAGACATGTAGCTAACAAAATCTAAACTTAAATTAATAATAAGTTTATGATTGACTTTTCATAATTCATTATATGCATTATCATATATATTATATATATATTATATTTATATATATTATATCATAATTCATTCTGATTTTAGTTATGTTTTTAAACATTATAAGGTTACACCATGCTTTAGTAAAACAAATTTAAATTTAAAAAAATTACCATTTTTAGGAAGGGTTAGAATTAATCTATTAGTATGGTGATGTATGCACTAACAAATTTAAAATATATGTACAATACGAATGTATACACTTAAGTTTTCTGTAGTATGTTTGGTTTAATTGATTCTCAACACCATTACTATTTAAATTGTGTATTACTGCCAGTTAAAGTAACTGACATTATATATTCATTAATAAAATTTCTTCTATCCAGATTGCCTATGCCCAGACTATGGGTCCAAACAGCAATAGTCGTCTCATTTGCGAGGCCTGCATTTCCAGGCTTAGAGATGCAACAGAGTTCAAGAGACAAGTGCGTGACTGTGAACGGACATTCTTAAATTTCTTGGACCCTACATCATCTACAGCTGTTGAAGTTGATGGTAATCTAAATTTTATTCTTTCCTCAGTTGAGAGGTTTTTCAAGAGAGTAAATTTTACTTTTATTGAAAATTTTTTTTTGTTCGAGATTTCTGTAAAAAAATGCTTTTGTCGAAAAATACTATACTAAAATGAAAAAAAATTACTTTCATTCTATAACTTACATACATCTTAATATAGAAAATCTAAAAACAAAAAACCTTTTTTTATACCTATTTTATTATTGAAATGGGTATCCCATTAAATAAAAACACAATATTTACCTATAATTTCTGTAAACACAGAGTAATAATAATTTACATACTGTGTAATTTGTAATTTGTTTCAGCTATACAATCTGCCGATGATCTGGAAAAGGAAGTTAAGCTAGAATGTGTCAAAGAAGAACATATTGCTTCCGATGATGATGATGATTATATGCCACCTGCTGATATGAATGAAGAAGATGATGATGACGATCGTAAGTATTTCCTTTACATTTGATGCTAGCAAACAACAATTTGAGTACCTGATGGTAAGTGTTATTAGTGAATGCTATTGATTTCATTTCCAACCATAGGCAGTTGGAAATACTTGGAGGACTGTAATACTATCCTAGAAAATCTCTTAAGACTAATTACCATTCTTCAGTACATTAATTGCACTCTCTGATAATAACCCTGGTCTTTCAGTTGATGATCAACCTTTAATGAAGTTTGCATCTAAATTACCTAAAAATGAATCAGATTCTGAGAATACAAAAAAATCACCATCAAAACGAAAGTCCTCTATAAAGTTAAAGGAAACTCCTTCCAAAAAGGCTAAAACTAAAAAGGAATCAGCCAAAGCTAGTGCCAGTAAGACGGCAGCTAAGACTGAGAAGAAAAAGAAAGGTAAGGATCAGTTTTTCATGTCTTAATAACATTGGAAGGTGAAGTTCCTATGAATATACACTCTCATGAAGCGTTTTTGAAATAGTTAAAAAATATATGTTCAGTGCATATAGTATTCAATTTGATTATAATTATAAGCCAATATTAACAACAAGCAATGCCTTGATAGCAATTTAATATGCTATGAAAATAATTCATGTTACTGTCATAAAAGAATAAACATTTCTTAAAAATATCTTATTTGAATAAAAAACGAAAAATACACAATATGAACTTATTTTTAATTCATGGTAACTTTGTTTTTCACTGTTTTATTGATGCATTTTTGGTTTAAAAGTAAATATGTTTAAGTAGAATAAATAAAATAAATTTTTAATTATTCTTTATTCTTTTATTTGTATAGCTTTTTGCTTTTTAACCAAAAGTATATCAAAATCATAATATTTATTGATTTCTGTGCATGAAAGAAACTTATGGACATGACTCCTAATGATCATTATTTCTAAGTTAGGTAAGTTACTAGATTAAATATTTTTCGTATGACTTTTTGTTCCGTTTCATGCAATTTTAAAACGAATAAATTCTACTTAAATATAATTTATTATTTTGTTAAAATGGAATGGAATAAGCTGTTTGAGAATTTAATTTTCAGAAAAAAACAGATGAAATTTGCTTTATTGTAACTGGCCAGTTTTACATCTGTGTATTATTAAAATTGGTTCAGTATCAGGTTCAGTTCAAAGTTTCAGTTTATCCCCTACATATTAAACCAATTAATCTTTCCACTTTTTGAATTAATTGTTCAGGTATTAACTTCCTTAAAGTTACAGTCCTAGAAAACTTGATACTATTAAATTTTAACATTCTGAAATACTGCATATTTTTTTAGTTTATGAAGGTAAAGCGTATGTAACATCCAACCTGCGGTATTTTATCAAGGTGAATAAAAAAAGATGGTGCACAGTTTAGGTTTTTTTATTATAGATAAATAACTTGATAACAGTTTATTTAGGCTTTTAATAAATCGTGTGAACATGCTTTGTGATCCAGACAAAATGAAAGATTAGCCTGTGAACTTACTGGAACTTTTCATCTTAAACATCGTCATCAAAAGAAAAATAATGCCTTATTTACATGAAGCTGTCTGCTGTGTGTTAAGGAAATACCGATAGCAAAAATTGTATTAAGGAAAATACAAGTTATGTATCATGTAGAAATAAGTGAATTTCAGATCTACATTTAAGAGTGTCCGAAACCATAAGGTTTTTAGCAAGGCAATCCAAATTAAATACTAAAAACATATTTTATCATTGGTACACAAACTCTTGACGAAAGTCGATACATCTTTAAATGTTTGATTATTACAAGCAATACTTGGCACTAATAATATAATGTTGCTAGGTTTACACTTAAATACATGTAAGTATTAATTCAAGAAAGCAGTGGTTTCGTAGATTTTTCTATTAGACCTGTCTTCTATTTGTTTCTATAACAACTAAGCATACATTTTATACAACTATAAATACCGTTTGCATACTATATACGCTTAGTATTTGTGAACCAAAAATGCTTCTTGTAGAGATATAAAATTAGAAAGATTTTGTTTTCACTCTGTGCACCATCTGGTAAGTATGCTGGGTTCGAACCCTGGCTAATTTTGAATTGAATTTTATTACAATTACAGGTAAGTTGAAATATACATTTTTCGATAAAATAAGCAGACATTTCAGTATTAATTTTTAGAATATTTGTTTAAAGTAAAATAGCGGAAGATAGGTAGTCAGCTCCCAATACACGGAACTCATAAATATTGTCTCCGTCGCCTCATACGAAAAAATAATAAAAGCAAAAACACGAGTACGATCAAATTATATTCCGTCTTGTTCGTGCGCCTCGGTTTTGCATCGTTCTGTCTCTTTCTCAGTTTCATTAAAGTAAAGTTTCAACAACGTATAATTTAGTTTGGAGTACCAAATCCATTGCTGAAGCACGTTATTCAAAAATATCGCTTATTTTCCGCTATTTTAATTTAAACAAAGTATTTGAATGTCAAACATAAGCTTTCTTATAACAAATACAGCTTTAAATAAAAGATCGAAATGTCTGTTTGTTTGATTATGTTTTCCATAACTTAAACTTATTTTATTCAGTGATATTTCAGTTGCATTAAATACTTTATTGAATGAAAGTATGTCCATATGTTTCCACTCTATGGTTGTTGAAGAATTTAATGAACATTATTTCCGTGCAATGTTTTTCTGATCCAAATGAAAAAGAAATGCATAATTATTTATTGTAAACGTTTACTAAAAGAAAAGATTTAAGTAAAATCGTGAGTACACACTTTATAAATATGCTCATGGTTTTATTTTATTTTTGTTCAACAAATTCTTTTGACCCAATAAGACCCCAAAAACAACGAATATGCATTTTTATCTATTTTTATGTATATCACTCGATTGATTAATGTAAAGATGCATATTTGGCGTTCAAAATATTATTAAATATGTAGCATTATTCCGAAATATTACTATTTAAATATCTTACAAATATCAAAACTTAAACTATTTAAAAATAACTCTTCTATAATTGATTTTTTATAAAAATTTGCTATCAATATTCGAAATTACCCTCGAAATTTTGAAATCAATTTATGCTTGTTTGTACGAGATATCAGTGTTTGAAACGGAAAAATATCTTTGAATAACAGTATCATACACTAATGATGTATATTATTCAGAGTAAAAGTCGAGAATTCTTGAATAATTGAGATATAGAAGGCACTAGAACGAGGGTGATACGTACCAAATACTCGGCTAGTATTTCTCTGTCGCTTACCCGTTGAGTATTCATGGTAGGGAGATCCTATGTTTGTACATAAGCACAAAATTGCACGTAAAACAGCAAAATCAGTTAAAACGTACCCACTTAAGAGTAATAAAGCGGATGAAAACTACGCAAAGTGCTGAACCTACTCCTAGGTCATTACTGAAAATACTCAGATTGTATTGTACATAATTGTATTGTTCATGGTATTTGAAAGAAAGCTGAACTTAACGAGATAAGCGATCACGCGCTTTTTAAGCGTCTTATAATTGTGGAACATAGTTTTGCAATATCCAGCGGCTTTTAGCTGGTCGTGACTAAAACAGTAATAGAGAATAAGCTAAAAACGCCATAACGGAAATCCGGCTGCCCATATCACTGCGGAAAACGTAACTAGGAAAGAAAAACAAAAAATATACGAAATCCGCGCGAACTGAGTGCAATCGGGGTATGAGGTGTGGCGCGTGAGAACCTCCCCCTGCCCTCGACCTGGGTATATATTATTAACTTCTTGCGATGTGGCAACATGATTATAATCTCTGTGATGGTTAATTAGAAAATTGTATGATTTACCTCAGGGTCATTTTCTATCAATGTTCTTATTAATTTTATTCGCCGTTTAAACTCGATGTAAATATTGAAGTCAGTGAAAACGTTAATTTACGTGCGTTGTGGTTTATGTTCGTCTACCGCATGTGTTTGGCGTCATTACTCAACCTGAGTGTTCATTTTATTTTTTCTTTTAGAAATGACTGATCCGACTACTTCAAGTTCTGTTGATAAAAAGCGTGTTTTTATTCTTCGGCAAGCTCGGGAGATGGCGAATCGCATTCTCGAGAAGTGTGCTGAAGAAAAGCAGAACCTATGTTTGACCTTTCCGTTGAATAATGTTTTCGATCGAGCTAGCCATTACACCGGTATTTCTACAAGGACTTTAGCTGTGATTCAAGCAGAAGCTAAAAATGGGCAACTTTCTTCGCCTACTAAAGGAAAATCATATGATAACCAAGCGCGGGAGATGGCAAAACGTATTATCGATAAGTGTGCCGAAGAAAAGCAGAACCAATGTTTGGCCTTTCTCTTGAATAAGGCTTTCGAACGAGCTAGTCATTACACCGGTATTTCTAAAAGAACATTAGCTGTGATTCAAAGACAAGCTAAAAGGGGGCCTCTTTCTTCGCCTACTACTAAAGGAAAACCACATAACAAAAAAAACAATTTATGCGTCGATGGCTATATTCGAGGTGTGATACATCGAACCATAGAAGAGTTTTATTCAACAAAGAGAAGTGTCCCTTCTCACCCCAAACTTTTAACAGCTATCAGAGAAAAAGTAAATTTTCCATGGGGACTGACTAGTTTGAGAAAATTATTGAAGGCGATGGGATATAAATGGGAAAAATGTCAAAATAAACGTCCGATTTTGATCGTAAGACCAGATGCCGAAGATTCATTACTCGTTGAAGTGAAGCGCGATGTATATAGTGACGATGATGATGATGATGATTAAAATTACAATATTTAATCTTTACAATTATAAACTTGTTTAATATAACACCCTTTTGTATAGTTTTAGTTATAGAAACAACTTTTGCTGACAAAAATTAGGTCGCAGCTTTAGCGCATTCCTCGGAGCTGCATTCAGATCGTCCTTATGTACTGTACACTAACAAAAAAAAAACGTATATTTATATGCGCTTATTGTATCATAAATATAAATAGTTTAAACAAAAATTTACCTCAAGTTGACCTAAACTAAGAGAAAGTACGTTTGAGAGAAAACCTTTGAGTTGACTATTAGTTCATTGGCATTACACCTTGTTTATACGAAACAGGCATCAGTTAAATCGTCTGCACTGACTACTAGTAACGTTAACCGAAGGTAAAAAGGAACCAGATTTAAACAATACGAGTTTAAATTTGTAGTAACAAATTCTGTTAATATCTGCAATAATACAGAAAATAAAAAAATTTCCTGCTTTTATAATAAGTCTCTTCTTTTATAAAACAAGTGTCTAAATTAGTGCAGGGGGGGGGTGTCATGAAAAGTTTTCGAATTTTCACTACCACCACTAAACACCAACATCTTTAATACATTTAGTACGATTAATATAATATATTAACACTGTAAGTAACGTTAATCAAAAACTTTAACAATTTTTTATTCTTCGAAGTATCCATTCCTTTTATCGAAACATCAATTTTCGTTATAAACGACACCTCTTAACGATATAGCAAAATCCTAGTGACATGTCCACATCCACAAGGAGATCATTCGCATTAGACGTTATCTGTATTTACATTTTAAATAAAACAAAGAAATTTAACACAAATTTAGTTGCACCCCGTATTATATAACCTAGTAAACTGAAATGAAACGAGGCCATATCTTTAATTACACCAAAAAAAAAAGACACTCCAAATTCAATTACAAATATCCTTTTTAGAATATGCTTAAGACAAGAAAGACTCTACATCGAAGATTTTTCTTTTTTTTAGAAAAACAAAACGATACGCGCAAGAACGCCGAGATTGTGTTGCGTAACACAACCGCCTACCCGTTCAGAGTCCACGATAAGTGGATCCTATGCGTATACTGCCTCGAGCAGTACGATGATCCTCTCGTCTTTCGAGATCATATGGACCAAGAACATTACACGTTCAGCTGCAAAATAGTTTTCCATAATCTCCCCACGCGAGAATTTGTCAAAGCTGACCTAACCCACTTACGATGCAGAGTATGTTCGGAACCACTAGATTCACTGGAAACCGCAGCTACGCATCTTATACAAAAACATAACCAAAAAATAGTTACAGGTGAAAAAATCGGGGTCATGCCGTATTTTCTTCAGAAAGACATTTACAATTGCGCAGTCTGCAAGAAAAGTGTTCCTTCACTGTTCCATTTAAACAGACACACGATATCGCATTTTCTGAGCTATGTTTGTCATATTTGTGGCAGCAGCTATGTAGCGACTACCGGTCTCTTGCGACATGTTCGATCCAAACATCAGGAGTATCAAGTAAAATGCAGCAGCTGCTCCAAAACGTTCCCTACGATTGAGGCAAAGGAGCGCCACAGACGAACAGAAAAATCCTGCGGTCCGTATTGCTGCACGAAATGTAACGACAGATTCCTGCATTGGAAGCTGCGGAAAAGACATATGGAGACTGTACACGGGGAATCCAAACGTGAATTCAAATGCGCGGATTGTAATATAAACTTCAGTAGTGTGAATCAGTATTACGCTCATTTCAAGCTGCATCACTCGCAGGACTATGTGGTTTGTAACCGATGTGGCATGAAGTTTGTTTCACACTCAAAACTGAAACGGCACCTCGCTACCCATGACTGCGCCTAAGCGAAATCTATTTCCTTATTTGTACTCATTTCTTTGAGCCATGGTTGCTCTTCCGTTGAACGAAGTTTTACCTTTGAAACTTGGTATATCTCTTTGACCTACATATCTTTTTCAATTAACTAAATAAAGTAATATAAGTTTCGTTATAAATCTATTAAGCTTTTTAATGACACGCAATCTGTATTATCTGTAATCTAATCGGTTTGAATCGCAGCAGCAAATAAAAAATATCAAGACTTCTAATAAATAATTTTATTTTTTATTATTATTTTTTGATTTTTGGACTTTGGTTTAACTAAACATTTATAAAACAAACATTGAACGTTCCTTGAAGAATCAAAAAAACTTGAATGAATGAAGCTTAGGCAAAATAAAACTCTACATATCTTACCTTGAAAAAATATACTTAAAATTAAATCACAAAATTTCTTCAAAAATCCTTTTCTTTGTTTTTAGACAATCGGTCAGACCCGATACGGAAAAACGCCGAGTATCTTCTTAAATATACATCAGCGTTACCGTTTCGGGTTAATAACAAAGAGATAGCCTGTGTCTTCTGTGGTGAAAATTTTGATGAGCCAGAAACTTTTCGGGAACATATGGAGGCATCGCACAGCAGTTTTGATAATAGCCTGGCTTTCAGACGCATCCCAAAAGCTGAGCCTATAAGAATCGACATCCTTGAACTGAAGTGTGAAGTGTGCGACATACCTTGTCAAAATATCAAAGAAGCAGCCCTTCATTTGAAGGATGTTCATGACACTCCTGTGAATTTAGACCTCAGTCTGGGTGTCATGAGTTTTTGTCTAGAAAGCGAGAAATGGTCATGCATTTACTGCCAAAAAACGAACTCGTCCCTATTGCATCTGAACAAACACGTTTTGACTCATTATCTGACCAGTATTTGTGATGTTTGTGGCAAGGGATATTTCACGCCCCACGGTCTGCAGTATCACGTGAAGAAAATACACATTGAAAAGGAAGAGAAATGTAAAATATGTAACAAAGTTTTTCCGAGTTTGAAAGATAAGATAGAACATCGCAAAACTGAAAAATCTTGCTTGATGTACCCTTGTTCTTCTTGTCCGGAAAGATTTTCAAGCTGGGAGACAAAGCAACGTCATTTGACACGAGAACACGGCAAGAAAATGTTGATTTATGAATGCGATTCATGTGAATACAAATGTAAAGATCGTAAATCTTACCTAGTTCATTACAAATTAAGTCACGATGAAGATTGTCACGTGTGCAGAGACTGCAACATGAGGTTCTACTCGGAAAAATTACTTAACCAACATTTGGAAAAACACAATATGAGCAAACTGGAAACTTAAAAACTAAAATCTTGTATGTTAATTCTGAAATGGCTTAGAGAGGATAAAATTCGTTCATATTTTTCTTGCGATATGGTTGAATATTTTATTTTTGAATCATGTAGTTAATTCTTGGAATATACGTTTATATCTCAATCTTACAGGTTTTAATGGCTACTCGAGAATTACAACTTTCACGGCGACTCCCGATATCGCACTAAAATAAAAGTTTATTTTACTATATATAACTATTAACAAAGAAAAGTAATCTTCCTTTTATGTCTAAAGAGTGATCAAGTTACCAAGGGCATCATTTCTCTTTGTTCTAGAGTTCAATGCCTTGTTCGAAGCTAGGCGCAACGCTAAGGTAGTCTTGAAATACTCCACAGCGTATCCGTTCAGGATTCCTGGGAATTCCATGGTTTGCGTCTTCTGCTGCGACGTGCATGACGATCCCAAGGACTATAGAGAACACATGGACAAAGAACATAGTGTATATAACGTGGAAACAGCTTTTGCTCATGTGCTTAACAATTACAATGAATACCTCAAGGTCGATATCACTGGTCTATCTTGTCGGATATGCTCTACTTCATTCAACGAGATTTTGCTGCTTGCCCAGCATTTGGTTATGACGCATGATAAGAAAATTAATCTTGATGTTGAAATAGGTATGCAGAGTTATCTGCTCGGCGATGAACGATGGGTCTGCGCAATGTGTAAATACAAGGTACCCAGTTTAAGAGAACTAAGTAGACACACCAGTCAACATTTTCACAAATTCACTTGCGAGACTTGCGGAAAGTCTTACATTAATAGGGAAAATTTAAATAGGCACATACAATATGGTCATTCAAAGCTAAAAATTTGTATACGGTGTAAAAAAGCGTTCGACTCTACTGAAAGTAAACGGCAACACGTATTACAAAACGAAGCTTGTTGGCCGCAAAGTTGCTGTATGTGCGGCAAGAGATTTGTTAATAGGAAGAGTAAAATCGAGCACTTGGAAACGGTCCATGGCCAAGCTCGAAAAACATATTCGTGCCCTGATTGCGGTAACGTTTTCCAACAGTGGAGACATTACCGTGCTCACTTTCTAACATCACATACCAATAACAATTACGAGTGTTCGTTTTGTGGACTAAAGTTCGATTCAAGACGCTATTTAGAAGAACATCGCGTTCTGCATACAAAAGAAAAAAAATACACGTGTAATGTATGTTCGAAAATGTTCTCCAGAAAAAAGAACTTACGCCAGCATGAGTGGATTCATAGCGAGTTTAAAAGATTTGAGTGCAATTTGTGCAATAAGCAGTTTAACCAACGAGTTAGTTGGAAAACTCATATGAGAGCTTACCATCCAGACTTAGTCAACTTCTAAATACGAAGGTTTTATATACTAAAATGTTAACATTTTTATTCCTTGTATTAGATAATCACAAATACAATAAAAATAATCGCAGGTGGTAGTTTTAGAAATGGAGGATTAAATGATCAGGGCATTTTCTTTTTTTTTGTTTTAGACGACGCATACGCCACTATAGCGACCAAACGCAATGCGGAGCTAATTGTGAAATATACTACTGCCTACCCGTTCCGAATCCCCGAATACGATATGGTTTGCGTATATTGCTGTGAAGGCTATACTAAACCCACGGAATATAGAAAACATATGGAAGAAGAGCACAAAGTCTTCAAAGTGCGCATGGCGTTCTTACACTGTCATGAAGGGTTCCTAAAAGTAGATTGTACCAATATTATATGTAGAGTATGCAATTTAGATTTCAAATCAGATTTAAACGGTGTAGCTTCCCATTTGTATTTTGATCATAAAATAAATTTAAACCTAGACATTGAACTTGGAGTACAGCCGTTCGTTTTAGAGAACGACGTTTTGGCATGCGCTATTTGTAAAAGGAAGACCTACAATTTAAGACAGCTAAGCCGTCACACTCAAACGCATTTCTTGAAGTACACTTGTGAATCTTGTGGAAAATCCTATGCCACTAATACTTCTCTTCGAAACCATATTAAATATGGTCACATAGGTGGTGATAAATCAATTTGCAGAAAGTGTAAGCAAGCGTTCAATAGCACAGAGGAGAGGCGTCTGCACATAATAGATTCCGCTAAATGTTGGTCCCATTTATGCAACATTTGCGGAGAGAGATTTATGTCCTGGGAATTGAAACGTATACATTTAGCTGACACCCATCAAATTGAAGACAAACCGTTAGAATGTCCTGAATGTGGAGCTGTCTTTACAGCGCGTAAAAATTTTAATACCCACTTTAAAATTGAACACACTGATGATAATTACATTTGTACCTATTGCGGTTTAAAGTTTGCGACTAAACGTGGCATGGAAGAGCATAAGACGACACACACAAAAGAGAAACGGTATGAATGTACCGTGTGTTCTAAACTGTTCCCGCGCAAAAAGAATCTAGTCCAGCATATGTGGATCCATAGTGAACACAAGAGATTTGAGTGCACGCTTTGCAATAGACAATTCAGTCAAAGAGTCAGCTGGAAAGGGCATATGCAGACTCACCACCCTGACCTACTTGGAATGTCTTTGTGTTTCTAATAAAAAAATAATTAAATTTGAATTCAGAACTTGTTTAAACAATATTTTATTTTCTTGTCAAGCAGATCACTGTTTATTTTTACGTTTTAGTGTTTTAAGAACAATGCATTAGTGAGTACAAAACTTAAGGTATATAATTTTCGATTTGTATGAATATAATAATTTTTGTTTGTTTTAAAAATGAGGGGATTGATCTGTTTTTTTTCTATCACAATATTATTTCAGTTATCCCGCCCATCATTATAATTTTAGCTATTTACATGGATTAGTGAATTGTTATTTGTTGTCAATATTAAATTGTTATTCTTTTAGTTTAGTTCAAAAATAAATGGTTACAATCAATATTTTTGTTGTTTCATATATTTGATCAAATGATTAGCAAATTGTATGTCGGTACATTCCAACTTTTATTCCGATGCAGAACAGTAGTTAGCCAGTATACTTTACTTTAAATACTTGTCTATGTGTAGAAGTTTTATAAAGTTTCACTGGAAAGTTCATTAACCCCTACTTCGTTAGCAGCGCACGCAGTGACGTAATACATAGATAGAAGATATAAATTCGCTGAGCAAAATCTACACTTGGGAGTGCCTGAAGTAACTGAGTGCAGCTGTAAATCTTTTAGCCCAATCTGGTGATCGCGGACAGTAGGCTCAGTTTAACAAAATTCTAGCCTAAAATTTTATTTGATTAGCAGGGGACCAATTTCGACTTCTGCGCTTCGCCGCCTGCGAGCCGCCATCTTGATTTTTAGATTGGAACTGCTTTTTACTTCATATCTTGGTCATTTTGAACTTTTCAGTTGATTTATCAATTTTCAACATTTTATCGAAATTTCCAAGTTACCGGGGAAATGTAATGTATAAAAACAACTTAGTCTAGAACAAAAATTTATTGACCACCTCAAATGTTGACTCAGATTTCTTTCGGACTTCAGTGCTAACCCGACTGGGCTATTTGATGAAATAAACCTGTATACTATTATAATACTCCTGTTGGCTTTCTGCTGAAACGAAAATATAAGTATACCATCTTCTGAAGAAGCGTTTCCTTGGTGTTAGGTAACTAACTGACTTCGGTCTCAAGTAGCCCACTGCAATCAAAATAAGAGCAATTGGGGCTACATAGACCCATCAAAACTCCAGTGTGACTGCGGGGCTGAAGAACAGACTATGGCTCACCCGTGTTCATGTCCTTCCTGCCAAACCACCTGCACGCAAGCCCTTTTATACATCGGTTCAGCCAAGGGCTTGAGAGTAGCACACTACTGGCAAAATACTATTTTCGGGTGTTACTACACCAATCGATCGATGGTAGAATGGAACAGTCGACGCCAATCGACAGTTTTACTCGATCAATCTACATCGATCGATTGGTGTGGTAACACCCTTACATTCCAAAAGATACGAAACAAGAAGGCGTAAGGTAATTGCTCTGTTTTACATAATGGTTGGTTCGAATCCAATATCTATGTGTGGAAAAGATGGTTTGTAAATATAGTGTATTTGATTTAAATTGGAAGGATAACCAATATAGTAAGTTGTATATTTATTGTTTAAAGTTGTATTGAAAGATGGGACCGAAACATGTTCTTCCTTTTCTTTTGGTTTAGTTTTTATTTGCCAAGAATGTGGATTTTAAAGTTTGATAAGTAACTACAAATAGGTAAATGGTCAGTAACCTGAATTTTGTCGCTCGCTTTTTGGTTATAGAGCCAAACATTATACTAGCGAAACTCTTTGGGTTCTTTATCTATATAAGAAATTCCATCTACAAGAAAGGTTTCGGTGACGGCTTTATAAACAGTATCTAAAGCAATTAACGTAACAATCGTTTACTAACTTAAATTTATATTGCTTAATATTTCAAAATTACCACTATCATCTCAAGTGTTTTTAAAAAAGATACTTCACGAGCCAACATGATCATAAAATTGTTTGTGAGGAGTGTGGCGAAGGTTACTTAATTAATACAGAAAAACACTTGTCTTAAATATTTAAAAGGCATAGACATTTAAACTCCCCTAAGGGAAAAAAAGATCGCCTTGTGTAATCTTAAAGATGCGTGCCTTCATTGCGAAAGATTATTATAATCTGAAGCCAAATCTAAGTTCTGAAAATCACCTTGGTCGGTCCAAATGTTTGACCGCACTGATCGAAGGACAATTTAATTACAAGAAATAAGTTGACTAGGCGCTTCACAAAAATTTTACTGCCTCAAACTATGTTGCTAATGCTTTCTAAAGTTTTTAAACCTGCCTACTTATGAGTTAAATACTTAAAGAAGCAATGCATACATCAAATAACATTTTAATATAATAACAATAACACGTGCCTAAAACATTTTCTTTTCTTTTTTTCTTTTTTAGAATCCCAACCTGCAGATCGTTATGCTAAAGCAAGACGAAATGCTGAAGTTTTCATTAAGTATTCGACTGTGTATCCCTTCAGAATAACCGCAAAAAATTTAATTTGTGTATTTTGCCGCGATGAATACGCTGACCCACACGAGTATAGGCAACACATAAATAAAGAACACGTAGAATTTTCAATAGCTACTGCCTTCCATCACATTAAAAGACGCACGAAAGAGTTTATCAAGGTGGATGTTACTGATATGAAATGCAGAAAATGTGGTGAATCCTATAGTGAAGTGAAAGACATGGCTAAGCATATTTATGATTACCATGAGAAAACCGATTTAGATATTTCTACAGATGTTGGGATACAACCCTATCGATTAACAGCGGATAAACATGTTTGCCTCATTTGCTCTAAGAAGGTTGCTTCGATAACAACCCTCTGCAGGCATACACAAAAGCACTACCATACTATTGTTTGTGAAATATGTGGTAGAGGCTATTTAAGTGATGGATCTTTAAAATATCATGTAAGATACAGTCATATTGAAAAACACACTTGTCCGAAATGTTTTAAACATTTTAACTCGACTAAGGAAAAGAAAGAACACTATGTCCAATCTAAAAAGTGCATGCCATATTGCTGCGTTCATTGTGGTGAAAGGTTTTTATCATGGAAGGCCAAATCTGCGCACTTGCAAGATAATCATGGCCAAACAAAGCAAATCATTGCTTCTACTAGCTGAATAACGTTCTTATTGCAAGATATACTTGAATAGACACTCCAAACTCATGGACGCGAAAGACTGTTAAAACACTTTTATGAAAATCACTTTTCTTCTGCGTTCCTAAAAGTTGTAACGTACTTTTTGATGAGTTCTAAAATTAATGTAATGTTTGCGTTTATCACTCATGAAATTTCAGTGAAACGGTTAAATACCTTTTAAAGATCCAACATAAACTAAATTTTTGGCTTTCAAATACCTAAAATATTTTCTTTTCTTTTTTTCTTTTTTAGAATCCCAACCTGCAGATCGTTATGCTAAAGCGAGACGAAATGCTGAAGTTTTCATTAAGTATTCTACTGCGTATCCGTTTCGAATAACCGCTAAAAGTTTAATTTGTGTGTTTTGCCGTGACGAATACGATGACCCCGATGAGTATAGGCAACACATGAATAATGAACACGTAGAATTTTCAATAGCAACGGCTTTTCATCACATTAAAAAACGCCCGAAAGAATTTATCAAAGTTGACGTAACTGATATGAAATGCAGAAAATGTGGTAAATCGTTTAGTGAAGTAAAAGACATGGCTAAGCATATTTATGAAAACCATGACAACTCCAATTTGGATATTTCTACAGATGTTGGGATACAACCCTATCGATTAACAGCGGATAAACATGTTTGCCTCATTTGCTCTAAGAAGGTTCCTTCGATAACAACACTCTGCAGGCATACTCAAAAGCACTACCATACGATTGTGTGTGAAATTTGCGGCAGAGGTTATTTAAGTGATGCAGCTCTAAAATATCACGTTAAATACACTCATAATGAAAAACATACTTGTCCGAAATGTTTGAATCATTTTAACTCAGCTGAAGAAAAAAAAGATCACTATGCTCAATCTATAAGATGCATGCCCTTTTGCTGCGTACATTGTGGCGAGAGATTCTTATCGTGGGAGGCCAAATCTAAGCATTTGCAAGATCACCATGGACAAACCAAGCAAATGTTTGATTGTACAGAATGTAAAGAACGATTTGATAGCAAGAAAAAGTTTTACAAACATTTCAAACTATCACATACGAAAGACCACCACGTTTGCTCGTGTGGTATGAAATTCGACCAGCGATCGCAATTAAAAGACCACGCCGTTAGCCACACCGGAGTCAAAGCATTCAAGTGTATCGTTTGCTTTAAATATTTTTCAAGAAGTAGTAACCTCGCTGCTCATATGTGGACTCACAGGGAGGAAAAGAGATTCGCTTGTGCGATATGCTGCAAACAGTTCAACCAGAAAGTATCTTTCAAGTCTCATATGAAGACTCATCACCCGGAAGTTGCTTTATGATAAAATAAATCTCATATAACATATAATTCTGGTCTTATTTTTTTCAATTTAACTCTGAAATATCGTAAAATCATGAGTTTTTGACGCTTAGATTTATTACCGAAGGTTTTTCTACGAGATAGCGTCTGACAGAAATTTTCTTTTGTTCGTAGGTTCCGCATTGGCCAAACATGGACCTAATGAGAAAGGGCCTAAGCGCAAAATATTTCTCGTTTGCCAATCTCCGGAGAGACGAAATGTGGAACTAATTTTAAAATTTTCGTCTGCGTATCCATTCAAAACTAGATTTAATCAAATTCTTTGCGCTTACTGTCATGAAGAGTTTGAAAACCTTTCAGTTTTAAGATCTCATATGAAAACCGACCACATTAATCCTGAGTTCAGTAATGTTTTCTATAGAACTAAAGACAATTTAGTGAAGGTAGACATAACCGATTTGAAATGCATTATTTGTTGTCAGGAAATGATAGATATAGACAGTTTAATGCATCATCTTTTAGTAGACCACAATAAACCAATTAAAATGAATTCTCGTTTCGGTGTCTTACCGTACAAGCAAAACAGTGATAACCAATGGTCTTGCGTATATTGTCAAAAAGTAATGAATGAATTTGTCGATTTCAAACGGCACATTGTTAATCATTTCATGAATTTTAATTGTGATAAATGCGGTACAATGTTCGTTTCTGACAACGCTTTAAAAGACCACCAACGTCAAGTGAAATGTTTTCGAACGGCGTATAAGCCCCGCAATGGTCGAGTGTTAAAACCCCGTAACAATGCTGAAATGATTCTTCAGTGCTCCACTGTGTGTCCTTTTAGAACTTGTAAAAATAATTTTAATTGTATATTCTGTAGGCTACAAACGAATGACCCGTCTGTGCTGAGAAATCATATGGCTATACGACATGCAAATTACGATGTTCAATCTGCATTCTATAAAAAATTAGGCAAAGAATTTCTTAAAGTTGATATAACAGATCTCCATTGTAAACTGTGTTTTATGCCTATTGAAAATATTGATTCATTGACTAGCCATTTGAAGGAAATTCACCAACAACCAATAAACGTAGATGCCCAACTAGGCGTTCTTCCATTTGCTTTAAATGATGGGTCAATATGGAAATGTACTTCATGTACGAACGAGTTCAAAGATTTTTCATCGTTGAAAAAGCATACCGTTGAACATTTCCAGAATTATGTTTGTGATACTTGTGGCGAAGGTTTTATAACAGAATCCGCCATGATTGCTCACACAAAAGTTCCGCATGAAAACAAATACAATTGTAGTCGCTGCGTTGCAACTTTTTTTTCTCTAGATGAGAGGAATCTCCATGTCAAGAAACACCACACTAAACCATACACCTGCACATATTGTAAAGAAAGGCCTCGCTTTGGAAATTGGGAGAGTCGTAAAAAGCACTTAATGGAAGTCCATAATTATAAAACTGGAGCTGATAAATACGATTGTACGATTTGCCAGAAATCTTTCAAGACTCGGTCTGGGAAATACAACCATATGGCTAGAACCCACCGTATTAAAAGCTTGTCGGAACTTAATTACCTTTGTCCTAATTGCCCAAAAGCTTTCACCACTAAACTATTTTTGGATAAACATGTGGCCAAGAAACATTTCGATCTCTGAACTCATCAGGCAGCACAATTCAGCATTTTTTGATATAACTTTTCTGAAGTTATAATCCTTGTAAAATTAGAGATTCTAGCCTAAATATAAATAAAGTAGCTTGTTGAAAATTGATGCACTATTTTTTCTTTTTTTAGGTTTGGCAACGGATAGAGATGAACTATCTGAAAAAGAGCCTAAAAAACGAAAAAAGCGGTTATTTGAACGGTCTGTAAATCAGAATCCACAGAGACAAAACGCCGTGCTGGTTATAAAGTTTTCTACTGCGTTTCCCTTTAAAACTAGATTTAATAGAATAGTTTGTTCCTACTGCCATGACGAATTTCAACCAATGGCTGCATTGCGAGAACATGTTAAGAATGCGCATGCGAACGCTGATCACTATAGTGCGTTTTACAAAGTTGTGGATGAGCTCAAAGTTGACATTTCCGAATTTAAATGTTTATTATGTTTTCAAGAGATTCAGGATATTGATAATTTCATGACGCACATTTCTCGGGATCATAAGAAAAGTGTTAATTTTGACGCACCTTTCGGTGTGTTGCCTTATCGTCAAGGAGAAAACGGCCTTTGGCTCTGTTTGGACTGCGATAAAACATTTTCAGATTTCACTCAAATCAATGGACATCAAAGAACTCATGTTAACAATTTTACTTGTGGCAAGTGTAGTGCAACATTTTTGTCGGAGCATGGCCTAAGACAACATGAAAAAAATTTTAAATGTTATAAGTCTACGTATAAACCGCGGTACGGCCGAGCTTTGAAACATCGTAGTAATAGAGAAATAATATTACAATGTTCAACAGCTCGACCTTTCAGAACTTGGGGTCAAAACTTTAACTGTATTTTTTGCCGTGTTCAGTCCAACGACCCTAATGGACTGAGAACTCACATGGCTTCACGACATGCAAACTTTGATATTCAAATGGTTTTCAATAGGAAATTACGAAAGGAGTTTCTCAAAGTGGACATTACAGATCTCCAATGTAAATTATGTTTTTTGAACATTGACTCTCTGAACGATTTGTTAGTGCACTTAAAGAATGATCACAAGCAACCTATAGATTTAGATGTAGAGCCAGGTGTGTTGCCTTTCAAACTTCAGGACGGGTCTTGCTGGAAATGTGCTATTTGCTCCGTACAGTTTTCGGATTTCATATCGTTACAAAAACACACAACAGAGCACTTTCAAAGTTATGTTTGCGATACATGTGGCGAAGGTTTTACTACTCAGTCTGCTTTGATATCTCATACGAAAGTACCCCACGACAACAAGTATAACTGCACCCGGTGCGTTGCAACGTTCTCTACTCTAGAAGAGAGAACTGTGCACATGAAAACCCAACACACAACATTGCCGTACATGTGTGTATTTTGTAAAGATAAGCCTCGTTTTGCGACCTGGGAATTAAGAAAACGGCACCTCATGGAGCTTCATAACTATAAGCCTGGTGCTGAAATGTATGAGTGCACAACTTGCCATATGACGTTCAAAACTCGATCTCAGAAGTACCATCATAACGTTAAAGCTCACAGACTTGGTAAAGATTCTGAGTGTAACTTTTCTTGCGTGAGTTGTTCTAGATCTTTCGCTACTCAATTATCTTTGGATAAGCATATTGCGAAAAAGCATCTTCAAGTATGATCACTTACTTAAATGATCCGGCTATCATAAAAAAATTAAGGCTAGTATATAACTGACAGTAAATTTTAATTCGGTTGACATAAGGTCTACAATACATCGATCGCTAAAATTTCTTTAATAAATTTATTAACCGTATAATTTCCAGTTTAAGGGAAAATTTACATTGTTTCAGTCACAATTATTGTTAAATTCATTATGCATACACCTACGTGGTTGACGTATAAACTTGAGAACTTTCTCTTGTAACATTTGAGAGCGTTAGGTATTTACCAGCATTATAACATTTCAATTGACTATCATTTGTTAAGAACGGATGAATTTGTTTGTGTATTTTAATAATTGCCTATAATTAAGTTTGTAAATATTGTATATTGTTTTATCAATGCTTTAGTTCTATTGAAGTCATTCCTAATTTATTTTACGTAACAAGTTACATATTTTATAAGGCATGTAATACTCAAAGCTTCTTTTACGAAGTGTGTAATGTTAATAAAGATTGATAATCATAGGTAATTGTTGTATTTTTTCTGCACCCTTTGATTATCCTGCGAGTACTAGGTAAATAGTTATCTGGGTGTTGGGAAATAATGAAATAAATACGAATGCTAAAGATAATAAGTCTGATGAGTGCGTTTTTCTATTTTTAGGGCCCCAACATACAGAAAGAGAAAATATTGTAAAAATAGAAAAATCCAACATCAAATTAGACGAAATTAAAACAAAGCACTTAGCGTCAAAAAAAGTGAAATCCAAGTATCAGAGAAGTGCGAGGTCTGAAGCAAGACTTATAATTAAGAAAAATGCCAGTGCTATACTCGAATGCTGGACGGTGTGTCCTTTTCGCTGGAAAAGGCACTTTCTCAAATGTGCATACTGTGATTCAAACTTTACAGAAAGCTCATTACTTCGCGAACATGTTCGACAATGCGCACAAAAACATACAATTAAAGATATTTATAGTAAATTCAAAGAAATGTCTCTTATTAACATCGATGTCACACAAAGTATTTGCAACATATGCACTGCACCGTTCACAAACATCAGCGCAATGAGAGACCATGCCATTGAGCACGGTTTTGATATTGACACCAAACAACCAGATGGGGTCATACCGTTCTACCTCAATAAAGATTCTTGGCATTGCGTCATATGTCAAGATAATTTTAATAACTTTCTCAAGCTGTACGAACACATGAATATTCATTATCAGCATTATATATGTTCCACTTGCGGGAAAGGTTATATGACAGCTCCTAGGTTAAGAAAACATTCTGAAGTCCATATATCAGGCTCGTTCCCATGCAGTGAGTGCGACAAAATATTCACGATGAGAGCAGCTCGTGATTACCACAAGGCGAATGCCCATTCAAAGACAATGCGATATGAGTGCCCATTCTGCAATATACGTTTCCGAGGTTATTATGCAAGAATGAATCACCTGAACGAAGCTCACAGACAAAAAATCGTTCTATATAAATGTTCTCATTGTGATCTTCAGTTTAAAACTAGTGGCAAACGTGCATTGCACGTGAAGTCTGTGCATTTTCCACCTCAACGTGATTTTAGCTGTAGCTTATGCGACTGGCATTTCAAAACTGGCTATGAACTTAAGAGGCATATGGTGAAGCATTCAGGGGCGAAGAGAGTTAATTGTTCGGATTGCGGAATGTCTTTTCCTAGGATCACGGCATTAAAAACGCATTCTAAGATTCATGAAAACTTCACGTGTGAATGGTGTGGATTAACACACAAAGACTCCGAGCAATTATTAGTCCACAAAAGACTTAATCATCCGTTCGAAACATCTTCAACACCTGTTATGAAAAAATAACATTTGATTTCATGTACGTTAAAGTGCGTTAAAACTAATTTTGCGGTTCGATTCGACGTAAAACTCGCAAGCTTGGCGAACTTCGAAAATCAGCTAATATTCAACTCATCATACGAGTTACTGAAGCCCTACACTGAGAAACAAAATCATACAATGCGAACTGACTTAATTCGATAATACTACTACCTATATCTTAAAGTATCAATAAACAGCATAGAGCCTGCACATTTAAAAACTTAGGCTGCAGCAAAATAAGGTGTAATGTCTTTGATTATTAGATCATCATATTATTGATTTTGTCTTACCGGAGAAGTAGAAAGTCGTAGCTACCGTTCACTGCCGGTCAGTGTAAACCACAGAACGTATGCTTGAAGACGAATACGGTTTCTACGTAGCATAATGATATTGCGGTGGTGCCGAGGTATAGAGATCTAAAGCCTAATAATACAAGATTTGCATTGGTCTGATGACAATTTTCTATTTCTAGGACCTCAACAAAAAGAAAGAGAGATTGAGATAAAACTTGAAACACATGACATCCAAGGAAATGAAATAAATTCAGGGCGAGTACTAGCCAAAAAGGTGAAAGTCAAGTATCAGAGAAGTGAAGGCTCTGAGGCCAAACTTTGCATAAGGAAAAATGCAAATGCAATACTTGAATGCTGGACAGTTTGTGCCTTTCGATGGAAAAGGAACTGTTTCTTATGTGCTTACTGTAATTTGAGCTTTACGGATGGCGTGTTACTTCGGAAACACGTCAGAATGTGTGCACTGCAGTATGGCACCAAAGAAATTTATAATAAATCAAAGGATTTATATCTTATAAACGTGGACATAGCACAGAGCGTATGTAAAGTTTGTACCGCTCCTTTTACTAGTATAGACGGCATTAAGGAGCACGTCATTCAACACGGTTACACTTTTGATACTAGACAACCGGACGGTGTGATACCGTTCCATTTAGATAAAAATTCATGGCAATGTGTAATATGTCAGGCAGATTTTAATAACTTTTTTTTATTAAATCAACATATGAATATTCATTATCAGCATCATATTTGCCCTTCGTGTGGGAAAGGTTTCATGACAGTTAAACGACTAAAAAAACATTCTGCTATGCACACTTCAGGCAATTTTCCTTGCAACGAATGCGGCAAAGTGTTTACTGTGAAAGCGGCTCGCGATGGCCACAAAGCGAAAATGCATGCCAAGCTTTTAAGATACGAATGCCCAATTTGTAACATGCGCTTTAAGGAATACTACTTAAGACTAAAGCATCTGAATGAAGCTCATAGACAAACTATATCATATAAATGTCTATATTGTGATCTTCACTTTAAATCGAGTAGCAGACGCGGTGAGCACGTGAAAGCTGCTCATTTACCACAGAAACGTGATTTCAGCTGCAATTTTTGTGAGTGGACCTTTAGAACTAATCGGGATTTAAGGAGACATATGGTAAAACATACAGGAAATAAAAAATACAACTGTTGCGAGTGTGAAAAGGCGTTTCCGAGAAAAGAAGCTCTTGACAGACATTTGAAGACTCATAAGGATATAACATGTGGGAGCTCAAGAAGGGATGGTTTATTGACGCACAAACATGTTAAACAAGAGCCCGAAATTGTTAAGATTTAATTTAATTTACAATTAGTACAAACAATAAATGTTATCTTACGATAAAAAACGAACTCTTATTTGCTCAAACAATCTAGCATGCCTAATCTAAATAGTGAATGTAGGGTGGGGGTGTCTATACATTATTGATAGTTAGGTGGAACTAAACAAAACTGAATAAGAATAGTAATAAAGCGTTCCTCTTTTTAGGTGTCGAAGCAGCTTGTACAGAAAATAATGTAGGCGAAGTGAAACGCGTAAGGAAGTTAAAAGAAAATGTAAGCGATCGGCAAATGCGTAGGCGAAGACTTGCTAACAATGAGTTGACTGAAGAGTCGCAGAAACGTTTGTCTAAGAAACTGATGCGCTGCAATGCAATTACTATTCTAGAATGTTCCACAGCGTGGGCATTTCGATGGTTTCGCAATGCCTTCTTCTGTTCTTATTGTGGTTTGAAATTCTTAGATTGTGGTCCTTTAAGGGATCACGTTAAAATGAACCATTTTAACGAACCTCCAACAAAGAATATATTTTCTAAGTTAACTGAAAACAATCTACTTAAAATAGACGTGACCGAACTCAAATGTACTAGCTGTGGGTATGAAAGTTCTAATGTCGCAGATCTAAAACAACATTTAGTCAATACACATCAGGTTGTGTTTCATACCGGCTATAATGATGGTGTAATGGCGTTTAAGTTGAGGGACAATAGTTATGAATGTCAAATGTGCTCAAAAAGCTTTGTTAGTTTCGCCAAGATTGATGTCCACATGAATGTCCACTACCACAACTACATGTGTGACACTTGTGGTAAAGTGTTCGTGTCGAAACCAAGGTTTAGGAATCATGTGCAGTCTCATGAAACTGGAGTTTTTCCTTGTAGTGATTGTCCGGAAATATTCGAAACACGCTCCGCTAGGATGTGTCATCGATTGCGTACTCATAGGAAAGGCATCCGCTATAAATGTCCTAGATGTTCCGAAGAATTTACTACATATTATGCGAGAGAAAAACATTTGGTCGAAGAACACGCGAAGCAAAAAACTGAATATATTTGTACAACTTGTGGGAAATGTTTCGATACAAGCTGCAGAAGAGCAGCACATATCCGTACTGTACATAGGCAAATCGAAAAGAGACACGATTGTCCAGAGTGTCTTTGTGTATTTGCTAGTCGTGCAAAATTAAAAAAGCATGTTATGGACACACATCAGATTACATTTAATTGATTTTACGTAATTTCTTTTTTTTGTTTTTTTATAGAGCTTGGAGACGAAAATCGGAAGATAGATCATGAAAAGGGCAAATTAGGTATTGTAGTAAAATGGAAGCCTAGCTGGATGGAGGATAAAGGCAAATATAACGCCTCTTTAATAGTTCTTAATTCTAATGCCGTGGTGTTTAGAAGATTGAGAGGAAAATTTATGTGCCCAGTGTGTCCAAAGCTATTTCTTGAAATGAAAGATTTACGTGAACATTTTCTAAGCCATGATAAAAACGAAATCTTTAAACCACATTTAAGATCAACATTTCCTCTTAGGACAGACGTAACTGATCTCAAATGCACTCTTTGTAATTTAGGAATGAGTAATACACAAGAATTAAAAATGCATTTAGAAATACATTCAAAGTATTTTAATAAAAACCATTCCGACGGCGTGCTTCCTTTCAACCTTACCAGAAAAGAGATACGGTGTCTTATATGCGACGTGACTTTTGAAAATGTCCAATCAATTTTAAAACATATGACAAAACATTACAATTCTAGCATATGTCAAGTTTGTGGACAACAGTTCCTAAACGAAAAACAACTAAAAAAACATCAGCAAATACACGAATGTGCAGAATGTCATTGTCCGAAATGTGATAAAGTTTTCTCTAATAATCTGAAATTGAAGGCCCATGTAACCACGGTACACAAAAGCAAGTATAGATACAAATGTCCAGTTTGCGATAGTCAAGTATTCTCATCGCATCATTCCCGGTTAATGCATATGAATAAAATTCATGGTAAAAAAATGGAATATCGCTGCAAGTTTTGTCCATCAGTTTTTCTTACCAGCACTTCTCGGTATGCGCATGTCAGAAAAGTTCATGAGAAAAATCGAAGAAGTTGAAAGAAATTGAAAGTTTGAGAGAATCTAACGTGTTGTTTAAGTTTACCAACACCTTGAATTACTATACTTTCATTGAGCATAATTATTTTACTTCTAGCATGTATATATTTTATGTGTAAACAATTTATTTTATTAAAAGAGAACCGGAATGAGATCATACAATAAGAGACATAAATCTACCTTAGGCCTATCATATACATATGAATGCGCGGATGATGATGTTGCTCTTACAAGTTCCAGGTGACGATTAACTTTAGTGATATAATTATTAACTTATTTGTAACTTAAGGACATAGTGGATTCGAGCATTGTTCGGTTCAGAACAAGTCCGGTTCAGAAGGTCGTGTTTGACAAATATTGTTTCATAAGAGAATTTTTCCACTATTCATAGGCGAACTTGCTTTAAGGTAGACTAGACCCTTGGCCTGGGTGTTAGGGGCGGGCAATTCTAAAAAAAATATTACGTACGCAGGAGCGAAACTGGATACAGCCTAGAGCTGCTTACTTTGCTAGTCAGCTTCTGTACCGATCACGTGGCCGTGTCATTGCGCTGATACATTTATTACTTATTTTACTGTCGCATTTTTTCAATAACCCAATTAACTGAAATCTAAGATTTGAGTCAAGTGTCACATATATTCCATATTTTTCTATTTTTAGGACGAAAATCCGAAGAAAAACCTTTTATCACTGATGAAGAATATGAAAAAGAAATATTTAAAATGAGCATGGTAACTAGCTCTCGGAAACAAGGCAATGAAATGCGGTCTTTGTTCAGAAGTAATTTGTCCACGATAATAGATTCGTGTACGGCATACCCTTTCAGGTACAGGAAAGGCGCGTACTTGTGTTTTTACTGCACTTTTACTTTTATGGAACCAGAGAAATTACGTGAACACACACTGGAGTTTCACTCTGAAGTGAAACAATTGCAAAAGCCAAGAAAATATGAGCCCATCAAAATGGATTTTACTTCAGCTTGCTGCAAACTGTGTAACGCTGATGTCAGCAGTTATTCTGCTTTCAAAAGTCACTTAGCAACACATAATAGACATATAGATGATACTTACGGTGAGAGTGTTCTACCCTACAATTTATGTAAGGACGAGTACTGTTGTCAAATGTGCGGAAAAAGATATGAAAAGTTTTTGTCTCTACATAAGCATATGAACGATCATTACGAGCATTTCATTTGTGAAACGTGCGGTAAACGTTTCGCCACGTCACAACGTATGGTGAACCACGCCCGAACGCATGAGCGTGGCAACTTCCCTTGCAAGAAGTGTGGTGAAAACTTCCCAGCTCTCGCCACTTTGTACGCACATATGGCTAAAACTCACAGGTCCAATAATAGGTATAAATGTCCTATTTGCGATGAAAAGTTTGTCTCGTACAAACGGCGACTTAAACATTTGAGTACAATACACGGTGAAAAAACTAAGATATTTCCGTGTCCATCCTGTCCTAAGGTTTTTGATCTGTGCAGCAGGAGAACAGCGCACATTAGGTTTCAGCATTTACAGGAACGCAATCACGTGTGTAGTTATTGTGGAATGAAGTTCTTCACAAATTACGAATTACAAGAGCATTCTATAAAACATGGCGGCGAAAGGATCTATCAGTGTGACGTTTGTAAGAAATCATATGCGAGGCTGAAAACTTTAAGAGAACACATGCGCATACACAATAATGATAGGCGATTTGTTTGTCAGATTTGCGGTCATGCTTTCGTTCAGAATTGTAGTTTGAAGCAACATACGAGAGTTCATCATCCTACGCAGTTTAAATCAGATTCATTTTTGTCTGTTTGATAAAACTTTTTAGATTTTAATTAATTGAAAACGTAACAACGCTCTAAATTAGAAACAAATATTCTTACCCTTCCATTCCTTCTACAATAAACAATAATTGACGTAGGAGTATTTATTCGAAAAGTTAATGTACCCGACATTCGAAATAACTCAGTTTTTGAGTGAAACATTCCAAAAAAATTTTATTTCTTTATATTGTAATATTCTTTTTACTTTAGGTACGTGATATATGTAAGACGTACATATATTTAAGATAGCTTATAGATGGAGTTTCTATGTAAAGTAATATCAATTCAAGGAATTGTACATTTTAGTCCTTACAAAATAAAAAATGTAATCGGATCAATAAATCAATTTAAAAATTTTACTTCAGTTTTATTTATATCTGAAAAGGGACTAAATTATATCAGGGCATATTGGCTAGAGTGAACTATTTTAAAGTGTGTAATAATTAATATTAAATTTAAACAATTTAATAATTTTTGAAATCCTTTCAAGGTTTATCTGTAACAAGTAAACAAATAATTTGCGTCGTGGGCGATGCTTTCAATCCAGATTTTAAAAAAATGTTCTCATGTGATTTCTTACTGACACAAACTACTGAAGTAATTTCGTAACAGATGCATCGAGTAGTGACACCGACCTGCTTAAGGTACTTAGCTCGAGAAAGACATTTTTGCAGCGCTGTGATTATTGCCCACCCCGATTTTCATAATTCTAACGAGGACAATAAAACCTTTTTCTTTATTTTCTGTTGCTGCTAAAGTATAGCTTTTGATAGTGGCAGTGTTCTTAATTCATAAGCCTTATTTTGCACAAATGGCAATTAAAATTAACAATGCCTGTAGGTGGTCTAGTAGCCTATTTTATTCCCTTTTGTTGAAAAATAACAAGAGCACTTTAGGCACATAAATAACACTTTCATAATGCAACACTGACATACAAAAAATAACTAACACGTTTTTTAATACACTTAATAACATAAACAACTGATTATATGTCTATAGTGCATATCTTAAGTCGTGTTCTATCATAACTTAAGTTCATTTTATATGAATAAAAATATCGTAAGCTGATATGATTATCATCGCCAGCTAATCCATATTTCTGCAAGACACTAATGCAACTCAAATTCGTTTGTGATCAAGAACATGTTTTGCAAAGGTTTAAGTACAAAATAATATTCATATATGTACTCTCTTACTAACTCAAAAAAATTAAAATAAAACATAATTATAAGTAATAAAGTGATACTGACATATCATGGAAATCTTACAAAATATGAAATATTTCTCTTTTCTAGGATCCAAAACGGAATTAACACCAAGTGTTAACCAGAAAAGTAAAATTGTTCCGCTATTTCAAGTGGCATACGATCGGAGCTTGTGTAAACCGCTTGGAACTATAATGGATTTCAACAAATTACTTAACAAAAGGAATAAAACTTCTACAAATAAAATAGCCTCTCGT
The DNA here is from genome assembly GCA_923062675.1 of Marasmarcha lunaedactyla. NCBI lineage: Eukaryota > Metazoa > Arthropoda > Insecta > Lepidoptera > Pterophoridae > Marasmarcha > Marasmarcha lunaedactyla. The sequence goes on along the minus strand of OV281367.1, from coordinate 8,527,860 downwards.
AGTCCATCGCCTATGTCACTAGCAGACCGAACATCGCCTTTTCATGACGAGGGAGCATGCGAAGAACTTCCAGAAACAAAAACTGTTAAAGGTAATAAAAAACGGCCTGACGTTCGACAAAATGTTCTTAACGTATTTGAGTTCTCTACAGTCTACCCTTTTGTTTATGGAAACAATAAATTTAAATGCTTCGTATGTTCACAAGCTTTCCTTGAAATACCACTCTTGAGAGAACATATGAGGGACAACCACTCATTTGCCGCTATAAAACGATTAGTTGATAATCGAAGAGAGAACATACTTAAAGTAGATGTAAGCGATATGATCTGTCGAATATGTACTATGAAACCAGACAGTTTCGTCGAGTTGAAGTGTCATCTCAAAAATATGCATCAGAAATCTTTGGACCCAGACTTACAGGACAACATGATTCCTTTTGACTTAGTCAAGCGCGATGATTCAGGCTATAAATGTGTTGTTTGTTACCAAAGCTTTATAAAAATGAGAATATTAGTGATCCACATGAGTGTACATTTTAATAACTATAGTTGTGAAGTTTGTGGTTCAGGATTTTTAACATTGCGACTTTTGAAAAAACATTTAGAAGTACATGAGAGTGGTTACTTCCCTTGCGACCGTTGTGACAAAGTTTTCAGTACGCCTGTCAAAAGAGCATTGCACATCAAAGGAGTGCATTTAAAAGAGAACCCGAGGCGCTGTCCAATGTGTCCTGAACGATTTAATTCTAACTATCGGCGTACGATTCATTTGCAAGATGTTCACAACCAATCCACTAGAGTGCATAAATGTGAAGTCTGTAATCGTGGTTTTAATTTGAAATATCATTTGATTTGTCACATGCGGTCGGTTCATCTACAGGAAAGAAACCACCAGTGTGACGTATGCCATCATCGCTTCTGTAATAAAGAGACTTTAAAAAGACATATGGTCATACATACAGGGGAGAAAAACTATAAGTGTGAAATCTGTGGAGTGGCTTTCTTGCGTAGAAAAAACCTTCGAGACCATTTACGATTACATGATATAGTCTGAACGTCCTTAAGATATTAGTACTATGAGAATAATATTATTTTAGAAAATAATTAAATCAATAAGAGCAATAAAATTATGTATATGTTTTCTAAGCGTTTTAATTTTGCGCTCACTTGAATGTTTTTATTCTAGGGCTAGTACAAGCAAGCAATGCTCATAGAAAGCAAATCAGTGGCGAAACGAGAATGATTAATTGTGCGAAAGAAACAAATTCAAGTTTTAAATCAAAGAGTGAAATTAAGAGGTATTTTCTGAACAAAACTGTCCTCAAAAAGTTAAGACTATCAGGAAAACCAGGAAGAAAAACGTCTGTTGACAGCAGATGGGTTAATAACGTTACGACCTTATTGGAAAATGCCATAGTTTATCCTTTTGTTTATATAAACTGCAAATATAAATGCATTGTTTGCGAAAAATTATTTGTGGATAATAAGTCCCTTCGTGATCATATTTTTGGCGAACACAAAATACAAGATTACTCTAAGTCCTTAGAGAAATATGGCCGAGAAAAGAGCATCAAAATAGACCTCTGCGATCTTCAATGTAAGATATGTTCTGTGAAATTGGATAATTTACAGTCTTTACGGTATCATCTGAAAGATCATGGAAAAGACATGGATCCAGAATACAGAGATAATATCGTGCCGTTTAAATTAGATACTGATGATGGATTTAAATGTCAATTATGTAATGAAAAGTATCGTAAACTTAAACTGCTCATTGTACATATGAGTACTCATTTTAAAAATTATAGCTGCGAAAGTTGTGGTTCTTTCTTCATTACCATTAAATTGTTACGAAGTCATTTGAAGACACACGAATCCGGGACCTACCCTTGTGACAAATGTGATAAAGTATTTAACAGTTCTGCAAAACGTATAGCTCACAATCAAGGGGTGCATGGAAATAGAAGTAAACTAAGAACGTGCCCAGTTTGTCCGCAAAGATTCAACTCGGATTATCAAAGAGCTAAGCACCTCAGGATCGCCCATAACCGTTCTGCGGAAGTTTACAGATGTGAAACATGTGGCAGAGAATACGATATTAAATATCATTTATTACTTCATATAAGATCGGTACATTTACAGGAAAAAAACGAAGAATGTCATATATGCCAAGCTAGGTTTTTTTCAAAATACGCTTTGTCAAGGCATATGATTATACATACGGGTGAAAAGAAGTTTAAATGTGAGTTTTGTGGTAAATTGTATGGCAGGAGAAATAGGCTCAATGAACATTTAAAAACCCATGATACTGAAGCACACGTGTCTATCAGGTGTGATGAAACGTCTTAATTTGGATACAAGGTTAGATATTCGCAATACTAATTTGCACGCAAATTAGCTAAGATTTTAATTTGTCACAAAGATTTTTATTAAAATAGTCCTTTGTTTTCTTCAGGCTTACCGGAAAAACGACCTGGAGCAAGGACAAGTATATGGCAAATGACTGTGTCAGAAAGACAGAATGCGGCTACGTTTCTAGAGTTTACAACTGTCAGACCATTCTTTTACCAACAGGCCAATTTCAAGTGCTTCTATTGTGACCAAATATATCCAGAAATACAATCGGTGTTAGAACATTCCTCATCTCACACAACACCAGGTACAAATGTTCTGCTCAAGCAGTATTTAAGGAAAGGAAAACGTGTAATTAAAGTTGATATATCGGATCTAAAATGTAAAATATGCGCGCAAAAATTCTCGAATCTTGACGTTATTAGACAGCATCTTAGTGACGCTCATAGGAAGTTGTTTAATACAGCGGGAAATGGATTGATGGCTTATGATTTGAGGTTACAAAACGGGAAATTCTCATGTCATAAATGCGAGAAATCCTTCAATTCTTTCTTTCTGCTCAACAGACATCTCAATGTCCATTTTAATGTTGTCTGTGAAACTTGCGGAGAAGGTTTCATGTCACATCAGAGGTTGATCAATCATAGAGTTGTACACCAGAATGGTGTTCACAAATGTGACAAATGTCAGGAAGTATTTTCTACTAAATTGAAATTACGTTATCATATATTTAAAAAACATGAAGTAGCTAACATAAAGAAGCTAAAACCGTTGAAATGTCCCCATTGTTTGGATAGGTTTGCTGAACATTACAAAAAGATGACGCATTTAAAGGAAGCCCATGGAATAACGTTTAAGTTTGAATGTCAAGTTTGCAAGTCAGTGTTTCCGACTAGAAGAGCATTAACTGAACACAATACTAAACAGCACACTCAGAAAATACAGTGCAATTTTTGTGGTAAGTGCTTTGGCACGAAGTCTTTGCTTAAGTTGCATATTCGAGGTCATACCGGAGAGCGAAACTTTTATTGTTCGGTGTGCCAAAAGACTTACATGCACGAAAGGACTCTAAAGCAACATATGAGGGTGCACAGGCCTTCTTGGTATACGGTCCAAGATTGATACCGCCTATTTGTACAGTCGAAACTTTAGCAGTCATCGAGATATTTGATGTGGAGTCAAATAAACATTTTACCTATAATAGTAAATGAAGTGAAATAAAATAAAGAAATGTAAGCACTTAAATTTATCGTGTTTAAATGATGCTGGTAAATTTCGTACGTAAATCAAAATTTTCAAGCTTGGATCTAGTGCAATATAAGTTTTATATTTATTTATATCAACGTGTCCAATCAAAAACACATGCTGTAAGAAAATAATTTATCAAAATTAAAATAATTTAGGTATCTACGAAATGAAAGCCACCGAGTTTGAAAATACTACATGTAATACAGATATCACTCAATCTGTTGTGCAAACAAGCGTGATAGTTTATTACTAATGATAAATTCATTTCCATGACAAACAATAAAAAAATTGTAATTATTATAAAACAATCTAGTTGATCATGATCTCTTTGTATATATTGTGAATGAGTTATACAAGTGAATAAATTATTTGATTCGTACACTTGGTTTTAATTGTACTGGGTGTAGGTACCTTGACAAAAGGGGATTTAGGCTGCCTATCCACCAAACATATGCGGGGAAGCTCAGGTGCTCACAGGGTTAAGTACATTATTACTATTTTTTTTTTGAGAAGTAAAAAGTAATTATATTAAAAAAGTAATTTTTTCTCAATTGTTTTCTTTTTACCTTTTCTTTCTTTACTTTGATAGAGTTTCGTTTGTTAAAGCAATGGAACTAAATTATTTAGGATGAATTTTGAAAATTTTACTTGCAACAAGCGCTAGAGGGGGATTTGAAAATGACGAAATAATCATCGTTCAGTTTTAAAAATTGTATTGAGTCCACAAATCTAACCTAGACCACTGAAAATTTACAGCTATTCTAGATTTACGATATTTCATATTGAGCTTCCACGCACCTTTTAGGTGGACACAGACTAAGTTATGCATCTTATATAAGCCAAATCAAGAATATAACAAAAAATAGTTATCCGTGGACTCACCTGCGCAACTTCTGATTCCGTGATAAATTTTCGATGAAAGGGGTTTGTAGTTTTGTAGAAAATTATCAAATTAGCGGAATAAAATGAAATCTTTGTATATCGATCGATGTCACTGAAGACCACATAAATATGAGCCACTAAGCTGTCACATTTCAGAGTAATGCACCGAAATATATCGTTTTAGAAAAATTTGTTATACCCTCCAAAAAGGACTACAAAACTTTTTCTTATATGTATGATGAAAATTTGGTTATTTGGACCCACTGTATCGAGTAGAAAAGCTCTGAGTAAGTCTTTTTTGCTTTTGGATAGTTCTGGATGCAATTTGGATTCCTGATATATAAAAGAAATTCTACGATTTAAAAAATCTTCAAACCCCTTTGGCTTATTGTACTTCTGGATAATGAAGCTTATGTAGGTATAATTGGCTAACTCCCAGGCTAAGGGTGAGAAGGCTAGTTACGTCTTTTGTTGGCACCCAGCGTAATTGGGTTGACGACACTACGGGGGATTCGCATGCCTATCTGGGACGGAAACTTTTGTTTGTTCTTGACTAATTATCTCCACAGACTAATATATTTAATATTGGACCAGTACAAATACAGGGTGACCGGTCGATATTATATCATGAACTGGAATATGGTAGGTAGGGTGACGTATCCAGACATTTAAAATAATGTCATAAAGTCAAAAATATAAAAGATAAGAATACGCTTAATAAAGATAAATTACGATTTTAGTCTTAGTTACAAAATTACGATTTTAGTCTTAGTTACAAAATTACGGTGTCAACCTTGACACAACCGCTGATTTGACTTTTTATTATGTCCCAAAACTAGGCTAATTGGTCAATAGGTACTTAAGAGAGATAAGAAGATACGGCAGTATCAGGAGAAAAGACCTTTACCAGGGTTGTTTGTTTACAATTGGAGCTAGGGGTATCAGTAAACGAAAAATCATAATAGGTTTCTACTTCTACTACTTCTACAAAAATGACGATTTCTTCCTTTAATTTCATCACCTACGGCCTCCTCACTCACGGCTTCTTATATTAATTACCAGTCACGTTGTATGTATACACCGTTTATGACTTTTTTACCAAGCTGGAATCTGCGGGCGTACACGGTTGTCTTCTACGGTGGCTAAAATCGTATATTTCACAACGTGGTTTGGTTTCTCTTAAAGGATACCTATCGGAGCCTGAGTCAATAGTATCTGGTGTGCCCCAGGGCTCACACTTAGGTCCGTTTATGTTCATCGTATATATTAACGATTTAATTGCAAAGTTGAAGAGTACATCACTTCTCTATGCTGATGACTTAAAAATGTTTCGTCGTATCGACACAATTAGGGACTGCATACAATTACAAAGAGATCTCGATACAGGAATGGTGCAAAGGAAATCATATGAGTCTTAACATAAAAAAATGTTACGCCATATCTTTCACCCGCAAAAGAAATTTGATCACATTTGACTATTGTATTGAAGGTGTAAAAATTGAGAGGACTGTCATGGTTCGCGACTTGGGAGTACTATTTGATGCAAAACTTAGTTTTAATTATCATTACGAAGCCGTGTCTAAGAAATGCAGTAAGCTACTGGGCTTCATATGTCGAATATCCAAAGAGTTTAAATCTCCCAATAGTTTGCTGTTACTCTATGGAACAATTATTCTGGCCCAGCTTGAGTACGCATCTGTAGTGTGGTCTCCGCAGTATAATACGTACGTTGACATGCTTGAATCCATTCAAAGGCGTCTTCTAAGGACGATTACGTTGAGATATAGAAAGGAGAAGGAGCTCGAATGTTACGACTTACGCCTACGTTATTATAAGTGTAAGACTGGAAAACCGACGGAAAATATCCGATTTAAACTTTCTCTACAAGACCTTGCACAGTTTTATAAATACTTCACTTTTGTCAGATATACAGTTTGAAATTCCCACTAAATCGTCAAGACATAAATTTTCCTTTTCAGTACCATTTTGTAATAACAATGTTTCTTTTCACAATCCCATCTTACGAATGTGTAGAGTATAACATACTTTTAAATAAAACGGACAGTGTACCTGACATTTATGGCTCTACTGTAGGGATTTGAAAAATCTGAGATACATAAAATTATTGAGTAATTATCATAAGTAATAAATAAAAACCTTATCAATTCTGTATCCATTTTATTGTATTATTCTAGAGAATTTTAATAATTTAATATATTTATAATTTAATTGTTAATTAGAATGCATTTATAATATTAATAATTTACAAAGTTTATAATGTTTTGTTTACTCAAAAAAGATGTAAAACATGCAGTCTGTAGGTACATACTATGGGATTGCAGTCCATCAATGTATCATAGTGTAACATTAAGTTAATTCATGTATATCTACAGTAAAACTGTTTTGTACAGCAAATAAATAAAATAAAAAATAAAAATTTCTTTTAAAGAAACCGCACAGCGGCATGTATATTAAATTCGAGTTTTCACACAAAGTTGGCGGTTGACTGACTGAGAGAAAGAAGGTTCGATTATTTTTAGTACCCATAGTCGGTATCTGTTAGTAACTTCGCTACATATTATCAAATTAAAAGCCACGGTCTCAAAAGGAACGCTTGTAATACCGCACGAAACTGCAACTCGAAAACAAGATTAAGTGAACACAAATGAAAAAGCCTCTGACTGGAGTAAGCAAGCAGTACTTTTTTGAATTTTGAATGCCGCCAACGATTTTCTTCAAACACAGATGATTCAAATTCAAATATTTATTTCTCAACATTGACAATTACTTGTTCGTATTGACGTCAAATAAAACATGACTCTACCACCAGTTCGGGAAAACCTTCGTGTAGAAGAACTGGCAAGAAACTTCACGGATATTTTTCTTCAAAATAAATTAACAGTGTCTCTGTTAGCACGGCAAGTCTTCCTCCCCCCCAAGTACACAGATAAAGAGGCTAAGGAGGAGGCTACTCACGATAAACGTATGAACACCTCCTTTTTTGTCGGGGGTTCAAAATCTAGTAATGGTAATTTAGATTGCCATCGGTGTAAGCCATAACCCAACAAGTTCTGTAAATGAAGCGTACAGAATAGTGTAGAATATCCTATTTTAGGTGGTAGTAACATTATTTTGCTAAGATCCCGTCTGGAGCATAACTACGGTCCTTTCTATTTTGACGGCCATAATAATCGCGTTATGAAAAAACAGCTAGTTATGAAAATAGTAAAACAATACATCTATATCTTTATTTTCTTTATTTGGTGTTTTGAGGAAACAGTCATTATTAGACATTGTTCTTGAAAACATGTCGATTTTAACTAGAAGGTCAAAGTCAAGGTGAGGAATTTGCAAAAATTATTACTTAGTACTCTCCTGCAGAACACATATAATGCCTGTACCAAGTTTCTAATTTTTTATTTCTGTAGTTTTCTGTCAGTTTGTTAAGGTGTAAGCTGATATCTATAAAGCGTACTTACACTAACCTTAGATTTTTCTCAGCTTAATGGTCAAATAAAAAGTGACTTTGTTATAAGCTGTGTAGTCAGGATAATCGCTTTTGAATAAATGGGACTAGATTAGCACATGTTGTCAGAATATGAAGGCATTACAAAATAAAGTCGTTTTTGTATTGCTCATGTACCGGAGATTATTCTAAGTACGATTTTAAATATCAGCCTAAAGCAGATTATTTCTTTAACAAAATTTCACTGACCTGGTACTTACTGTGGACCTAATGATTTTCCCTACAGTAAGTCAAACTTTTTCAGGACCTTTCGTGGATCAGCTATAAAAATCGATTAAATAATCACATTTTATTTATTACCTGCACAGGTTTGATTCGTTCATTTCGATTGCATTTGTATTTCAAAGTGCTTAGAAGTGCTGGTAAATCATCTTAATATTAAAACGACAATGAGTAAATGTAATGCTGCTGGTTTGTATTAAAGAAGAGCTCTTCTCTTTTTATAGGTCACCAGTGGACAGAACAGAACGGTGAAAAAGAAGATGAACGTGATGCTAATAGAAAACATTTTATTATAAATATAGACTTAGACTTAAAAACAAGGAGACAAAACAGCATATTGGTTCTTTTCAACTCTAATATTTGCCCTTTTAAATGGATTCGGAATGGTTACTTCTGTTATTTTTGCGATGTTCGTTTTTCTGAGTTTGAAGAACTCAAACAGCATAAAAACCAATGTCATCTTTCTCCAACACAAGCGGAATTAACGAAAGTTCTTTCTAATCTGAAGAAATATGAAATGATTAAAGTGGATGTTTCCGATCTAACTTGTAGAGTTTGCAATGAAAAACTGGAAGATGTTGCAGTTTTAAAGGGACATCTTCTAGTTAAACATAACAAAAACGTCGATCCTAAATCTGACGATGGCTTGTTGCCGTTAAAAATCAATGGAAAAGAATATCAATGTGGTTTGTGCGAGCAAAATTATGAAGATTTCAAAGCTCTTTTACACCACATGAATATTCATTTTCAGAATTTTATTTGTGACTTTTGTGGCTCAGCATTCATCACTCCTTGCCGCTTAAAAAAGCATATTGCGATTCACGAAACAGGATCCTACAATTGTGAAGAGTGTGGTAAAGTGTTTCGCACCGTGGCTGCCAAGACCTACCACAACGCTACCGTTCATAAAGGCGCGAAAAGGCACCGATGTCCTCAGTGTTTCGAGTCGTTTGCTAACTATTTTCAAAGAATGAAACATTTACAAAATGTACACGATGTAAAGATGAAAGAGTTTAAGTGTAGTATGTGTGATAAAGTCTTTTATCTTAGTGGAAAATTAGGTTCGCATGTAAGACAAGTTCATATGAAAATGAAGCGTTACAGTTGTGATCTTTGTGAGTGGACATTTTATTCTAAATCAGAGTTAAAAGATCATATGTTACGCCATGGAGGAGAAAAGAAATATCAATGTGATGTGTGCAAAAAAGCCTATGCGAGAAGATATACATTGGTCGAACATATGAGGATACATCAGAACGACCGACGATTTGTTTGCGCTATTTGCGGCCGAGGATTTATACAAAAATGTAGCTTAAAACATCATGTTAAGGTTCATCACCCGGCAACGTTAGCTATGAGTAGCAAATACGATGATATTGTAGGTAAATAGATAAAAACGTGTGCAGTTGCTGCGTTATTACATTCTGGTAATCTGGGCTCGACTTGATTATGACATATTGTTGTATAAATATATATGTTTTTTTTTTAGTTATCTTGTAGTTTGACTTGAATTTATAATCCTATCCCATCTCGTTATGCACGAATTATGTTCCGAACACCAATTTCGTAAACCACTTAGGAAGTACTTTATAAATAAGCTCGAATCGTGAAAATAAGGAGTGTATAAAATTATTTACGTTATCCTCGATTTCAGATGGACCAAAACATCGGCAAGCTTCTAGTATCTGGGCATTGACGAGCTCAGAACGAGAGAATGCTGCCAATCTCCTTCAATACACAACGCTCGTCCCATTTATCTATTCCTCCTACCCTCTATGTTTTAAATGTTTCTATTGCAACGAACAATACTCTGAGTTGGAAAAGCTCTTGCAACACACTAAAACTCATAGCGTACCAGAAAAAGCCATACTCATGAAGACTTCACTAAGAAAGGGAAAAAAGACTGTTAAAGTTGACATATCGACATTAAAGTGTAAAATTTGTGAAACTTCTTTAAATACTATAGACAATGCGAGAAATCATTTAGTTCAGGAACATGCGAAAATTTTCAATGCTTCAGGAAACGGAATGCTCGCTTTCAGTCTGGAAAGTCGGAACGGTGTTCTATCCTGTCACATTTGCTCAGAAAGTTTTCACAGTTTCTTCTTATTGAACAAGCACGTGAATGTACATTACAATAACGCTATATGCGACACTTGTGGCAAAAGTTTCGTGTCCTATATGAGGTTATTGATTCATAAAAAGACACATTTAAAAGGACAGTATCCATGCCAAAAATGCGACGTCATCTTCAATAGCGTGAACCAGTTACGGTATCATAATGATAAAAACCATGGGAAGTTGGAGAAAGTAAAGCCTTCAAAGTGCCACATGTGCGGTGACAGATTCGAACACCATTACGAAAAGATGAAGCATTTGTCCAAAATTCACGGCATTGAATTTGAATTTATTTGTGAAGCTTGTAACATTTCGTTCAAAACGAGAAAATCCCTGAGCTCACATACTATTAAGACCCATAAACAGACTATATCTTGCGATGTCTGTAAGAAACCTTTCGCAGAACGGAGTCATTTAAGAAAGCATATGGCAATGCATACAGAGGAACGCAATTATTCCTGTCCTCTTTGTAGTAAGAGTTACCGATATGAACGTAATATGAAAGTGCACATGAGGATTCATAACCCGGAATGGAAGTTCGCATGTTCTTCATGCTGGATTGGGTTCAAAAGTAAAATAGAATACAGAAGGCATATTGAACAACACGAAAAAGGCGATAAAGATGAGAGAATTTCTAAATAAGACGCAAATATAACTGTCATAAGTAGGTATATTGTCTACAGGACGTAGACTAGCTAATATTAGACACCTTATTTCAACACTTCTTATCATTACTTACACGGTACAATGACATAATAATATTACATAAAGACAAGTCATACCCAAACATTACCGCACAAAAAAACGGCGTCAACGTAACTATAGATACCTACCCGATATATAGAGTAATATAATTTATGGGAGTAGGAAAGAATAATACGGTTCACTTGTTGTAAGAAAGAGATACCTATGTACTTCGTGACGTTGCTTCGCACTGATTGGTCGCGAGCGTACGTGACGTAGTACGTAAATTGTTGCAACTCTATAGCGTTGTCTCTTTTACTCCCACATACAAAATCATATTTCATCTCGCTCTTCGAGTTTGTTGAAATTAATAGCCATGACAATTTTAAAACGTCATTTTAAATAGCAAAATAAAATAATAAATAATATAGTTCTAAAAAAATAGTACTTACGCATGAAAAGGAACGTTTATTCTATCTTTAACAGTAACAGTGTAATTAGTACACTGTCTAAACACACAAGAAGGCATTGTACGGTATTAAAAACACAGAATAGGGAATAAGTTTTGTTTGAGGTTTAGCCGTGACACTGGCGTCAAATAGCGGGCATATGCCTTGCATTTGCGTTGCCATTTTTGAGAGCGGATAACCTGTCTATATGTAATATGTCATTGACTCAGTATGTTTACGTCCAGATCATTATGGTCACCTATCATTTTTCGTTTCCTTGATGGATTTGATGCTTCTATTTGTATTAAACTTACTTAAAATTAATAAAACTAAATCTATTCTTAAATTTTCGCGATGCATACTTTAAATAAAACACTTTTTACCGGATATTATCGCGTATATTTTAGTTAATTTTAAAATTATTTCGACGTTTCGGCATCTTTGCAGTCTATCGTGACCACGGCAACTGCAAAGATGCCGAAACGTCGAAATAATTTTAAAATTAACTAAAATATACGCGATAATATCCGGTAAAAAGTGTTTTATTTAAAATTAATAAAACTCACAAATCATTCCTAAGTTATTTCAAATGCCCTGATATATTTTTTCTAATTACTTATTAGTAAGTGTCGGATAGAATATATTATATGTTAGGTAGTAAGAAGTTATGGACAATGAGACGAAGTTAAAGCAAAATAATCTTGTTGTTGGTGGAAACTGCTTTAACGGTATTAAACTTTAATCATCCGTGCCATTAACCTTAAAGATAAAATATATAATTAATTACCTACTGCCCAAAAAGTAGTATAAAAAATATATTGCATGTATATCGATTCAGGATATGAACGCAGTAGGTATCAATGTTTTTTACATAATGCGTTCGTTTAAATTGTATACTAATATTAAATGTAAAAAACCTATTATTATTTCCAGGCCTAAAACAAAACTCAACAAATAAAGATTGGACTAAAATTATAGAGAGACGCGGCAAGGGCCCGCTGCTCAGAGAGAATTCTTTAAAACTACTTTCGAACTCTACCGCCTGTGTTTTTCAATGGAACAAAAGCCGTTACAGGTGTTTTTGTTGCGACGAACCGTTTTCTGATTTAGGCGTTTTAAAACTACATACTAATAACTCACACACATTAGTAGATATAGAGAAGAAAATAATAGCGCAACAAAACAGACTAGTCAAAGTTGAAATATCAACACTCTTCTGCAAAATTTGTGACAAAAATTTCGAGAGTCTGGCGTCACTTAAATCACATTTAGCAGATGCGCACGAAGTCAGCTTAGAGCCAGATGATCTTCTTGTACCTTTTAAGATAAATCGAGAATTGTCATGCCAAATTTGCGCTCAGAGTTTCACCGTTTTTCGACACTTAAATATACACATGAATAGACATTACCAAAAACATGTTTGTTATATGTGTGGTGCAGGGTTCTCTAACCTAGTGTTCCTGAATTTACACAAGATCAGATCACACAAACCTTTCAAGTGTAAGCAATGTAATGAAACATTTACGAACAAAGCCGAGAAGAGAAACCATGATTTCATCGAACATGGTTTGAAATCGGAAAGAAAATTACGATTTCCTTGTCCGTATTGCACAGAACGTTTCTTTCAGGAGAAATTGCGCGTAAGTCATTTAGTTGAAGTTCATGGCATGGAAAAACCAGATCACAAGTGCAACATTTGCTCGAAATCATTCTTGACACGCAGTCTTCGTAACAACCACGTGAAAACCGTGCACATGAAAGAAAAGACGCACGAATGTGACATTTGCCATAACTTTTTTTACACAAAATCGGATATCTCTAGGCATAGGGTCACGCATACTGGAGAGAAGAAGTATTCTTGTGATTTTTGCAATAATCTATTTGCAACCAAAGACTCACTGAGGCGCCATGTTAAACGAACTCATGTAAGAGTACCATAAGAAATAAAATTGTTGGAAACCTTACCTTATTAAATTTACATTCAAAAAGGATGTTAAGATAAAAGAGTTTCAATGCAGTTTAGCTACTAATGGATTTTCCATGTGTCGCAGAAGACAAATTGATTTGAAAATGTATTGCCACTTTTGTGTGGGGTTAAAGAGTTCAATTAGAAGACATTTTATTTCAGAAATGAAAACAATTATTGGTGAAAACAATTATTCTGAATTCAGTGATACTCATACATCTGAAGCATTATTTCAGCCTATGACCTGCAGTCGAACGCTTACATATTATTAAGCAGGCTCCATGCTCAAAATTTGTTGACTACGGTCCCGTGTATCAAGGAGTCGAAGATAAAGCCGTGGTTAGAACTTTTCATTTCACAAGAAAGGTACTTACCGCAGCAATAATTTAATTTCTTTTTTTAATCTGCATGGTTGTTTTTAAGAAAGGCTAAAACTAATGTAAGGTTTAAAAAGTACTCAATACTTTATTGCTATCATAATTTTACAGGTGGTAGTTTTAGAAATAATAGATAATTTATACAATAAAAAGTAAAATTATGCACCTAGTTTAGGTATTGCAAAGCAGGAGAGGTCAATGCATTTTGTGGTCATTATAAATTAAATAAATTATTTTGATAATATTCGTTACACCTATTTATATCTAATTCATTTGAAATTATGAACTAAGTATTCGTAAGTCGTGTAATAACATTTTTTTAATAAGAGTTGTTTTACCAAGCGCTTTAATCTTTTGTAATTTTTTTCTTGTTTGATATATTCCGCTAAATGATTATATAATTTGATTGTCATAGCCAGAGGACCAGCTCAGAGAATGTTTAGGTGGCACGTGGGTCGTAGTAAGATATTTTTCCAGGAGGGTCTAAGGACGTATTTACCAGCTACTTCTTCGCGTTTTGTATATCGGGATGTTTTCGCACGAATTTACATGCTTCGAGTATGTAAATGCATAGTAGGCTGAGAATTTTGTAATTTAAAAAATATGGTTTACAGCTGTCGTCGTTATGGATGTTTGCCAAAATTCTTATAAGTCTTTTTTGGGCAAGTACTCAGGTATAATAAAGTTTTAAATAGCTTTTTGTATTTTTATAGGTCACAAGCAGATGAAACAGAATAATCCGAATATAAAAATTGAAGAAGATGAAAAGAGGAAAAGAAAATATTTCATAACGAATATAAAAATAAACTTTAAAGCAAGGAGACAAAATAGCTTATTAATTCTATTCTACACCAACATGTGCCCTTTCAAATGGAATAATAATGGCTTTTTTTGTTATTTCTGTGAGATTGGAGTTACCGAATTTGATAAACTCAAACATCACAATAGTGAAGCTCATCTTTCTCCAACAAAGGCTGAAATACATGAAGCACTTTCGAAGGTGAAAAAATATGAAATGATTAAAGTCGATGTGACTGATCTTAATTGTAAAGTTTGTAACGAAAAACTGAACGATATTGAAATCTTAAAACATCATCTTCTGATCAAACATCAAAAAAGTATAGATCCTCAATCCGATGACGGTTTACTCCCCCTTAAAATCAAAGGCAGTGAAAAAAGTTGTGGTTTATGTGATCAAAGCTTCAAGGACTTAAAATCCTTGCTACACCACATGAACACACATTATCAGAATTTTATTTGTGAGCTTTGTGGATCAGCTTTCATTACACCAAACAGCTTAAGAAACCATATGGCGACTCATGAATCTGGGTCCTACAACTGCGATGAATGTGGTAAAGTCTTTCGTAGCATGACTTGTAAAAATTACCATCATGCTAGAGTACACAAACGTGCGAGAAGAAACCGATGTCCGCACTGCCTCGAATCATTTACTGACTATTTTCAAAGAATTAAACATTTACAAGATATGCATGATGTAAAGATGAAAGAATTCAAATGTAGTTTGTGCGATAAAGTTTTCTATCTTAGTGCAAAATTAGCTGCGCATGTGCGACAAGTTCATATGAAAATGAAGCGCCATAGTTGTGATCTTTGTGAGTGGACATTTTATTCTAAGTCAGAGCTAAAAGACCATATGTTACGCCATGGAGGAGAGAAAAAATATCAGTGCGATGTTTGTAAAAAGGCTTATGCGAGGAAATATACGCTGATCCAACATATGCGAATACACCAGAACGACCGGCGGTTTGTCTGCTGTGTTTGCGGGCAAGGATTTATACAAAAGTGTAGCTTGAAACATCACGTAAAAGTGCACCATCCGACGCCGCTGTCATTGAATAGTAAAGATGAGGCATAAGTGAAGAAATTACTGTTTACCATGGCGCCGACCCCGTGTGTTCGAGGGGTTTCTTATACGTTCGAAAGCCTGAATTGTGTAGAGCACCATACCAAGACTTACCAATACTGATCCGTGAAGTCGAGCCTCACTACTTTTTATATGTCTACATCCTCACACACAGGCAAAACGTCTACTTAAGATTGTTTTTACTCGAGAAGTCAATGTTCCAGTATAAAAATTAGATTATTCAAGTCAACTTTTGCTACGCAAGTATATAAGGAAATTGGTAAATAAGAGCACAAATAGATATCCCTACAGAGGCCCAGCTTTATACAACCGTCCGGCATCGTCACACTACACTACTACAAGCACGCGGGGCCTGGTGGATGTCCGGCGGCCGCACATAGGGAAACACCCAAAAATTCCGAATTATGTAATTCCAAATTTGAATCTTCCGATTTTTAAATTACGAATTTCACAATAGACTAAATTCCGACTATTCAAAAACACGATTCTTATTTTATCGAAATTCATAAATACGAAATTTTAATTTTTCCTACTTTCATTAGTACGAAGAATTAAAAACCCGCTGTGTTAAGGTCTGAAATATGGTATTTCGAATTTTAATTTTTTGAAAATTCAATGCTAACATGCAGATTTTGTGTCTAAAACGGGTATATACTTATTAAAAATTATAATCTAAATTTCCTGTGACACAAATTAAAATTAATAAGGCACATTGTGAAATTATACAAATTAGGCGCGACGACGAGTGAAGCGAGGAGGAGCAGTTAGTCTGTATGTAGATAATGCAGCGCGAGCCGAGCGTGTCGCGGCACCGGCCGGCGAAGCGCCAAAAAGGGATTTGCATTTCAGTATATAACCTATATACTCAAGAAATAACTCGGTACAAAAAACTAATAAATTTTCTCATTTCTAACTGACTACTTGTATGCTCGAACGTATAAATTGATGTGCTCATGCAGTTTTACAAGGCATTTGTTATTGCTACTAATATTATTTGGAGTTTTGATATTCGGGATTCGTATTTATTTATTTTATTTTTTTATTTTATTTATTTCATTATTACATAATCCACAGCTCTTAGCTAAATATAAACATTATATTATTTTGCACTGACAGCCAATTAAGGACTAACAATTTATAGATGAAACATATATAAGCTTAAGAATAGGGAGAGATGTATCACTAAGTTACAAAATCAACATCATGGATTAATATCAAAACAAAACTTAATTATGCAATAAAAAAGTAAGTACACAATTATTATAAAAACAGAAAAACTAATTGATTTTTTTTTTTTTTTTTTTTGTGCCAAATTACATTAAAATCTTACTCGTATTTTTTTTTTTTTTTAGTCATGTGTGATTTGTGTATATTATGTGTGTGTGTGTGTTTGTGTATGGATGTTGAAGATGGTATGTGTTTATAAGTTGTTTATCCTGTCATTAGTATTTTATTATATTATGTCTAAAGTTCTTTTTGCTGTATTGATTTTTTGATGTATTTATGATATTGCGGATTATTAATAATTCGGATTTTTTTATGGTTCGGTATTTTCAAATCCGGCATATTGATTTTCGTAATTATAAACTTCCGGAATTCTGAAGTTTCGAAGAAGAAAAATTAGGAATTATGAAACATGGAATTTTCATTATCGGAATTTTGAACCATTCTGTGTTATAAAATTCGGAATTTTGAAATTCGTGATTATGACTATCGGAATTAAGATTTTCGTATTTATGTGGTGTACCTATGCGAAAACAGGTTGATTACTAAGAGCTTATGCTACTG
Organism: Marasmarcha lunaedactyla; assembly: GCA_923062675.1. Taxonomy (NCBI): domain Eukaryota; kingdom Metazoa; phylum Arthropoda; class Insecta; order Lepidoptera; family Pterophoridae; genus Marasmarcha; species Marasmarcha lunaedactyla. Next base: position 8,510,364 of record OV281367.1, on the reverse strand, counting down.
TAGGGTGCTGAGTTCAGTGAGCAGCATTTTTATTATCGTGTTATGGTTAGCTAAAACTTATCTGATATAAGACTTGTTATCTGAAGCATAGACTTAGCATTTCTCCGTATAGACAACCAAAGTCTGGGAGAAGAACTTGCGTTATGGAAATTAACCAAACAGAAAGGAAAAGAAGTCTAATTGTAACCGGTTTTTAACAACAGGTCGTCACACGTCGGCACATTGACCAAGTTATCGACGCATTCAAGGGCGGCACTACCTTCTACGTTAACATAACATTTTTACAACTTTTTACAATGTAGTTGTCATAGGATTTTGTTTCTGAACAGACAAATCGGTGGCAATGTACAATTACGTTGGGTTTGACTAAATACCTACACTGCCAGTTATTCTTTACGGTGTGATATTTCAACGCCTCTACTCAAACGTTAAACGGTTACCGAAGACCCTTCTTGTTATAGATTTTGCTTAGCGAATATAGACTTAGATGGATCACAGATAATAATTAATTCGCTAAGCATAATCAAGTAACACTTTGAGTGTGTCTATGATGTGATATGCCTTCTGTTTTGTATGTTAGGTTTGATAATAAAACGAAGAATAAAGAAAGAAAATGCAGAGCTACACAGTTTAATTTTTAGAAACACCTCTACCTAAATATCACAGTCTTTTGAGAAAACCTACTAATTCTTCTCGTTCTTCTCTATATTTTTCGAGTTAATATGTTTCGTTCCCCTAGAGGAATTGCTAGACCTCTTCATGAGTAGTTCTTGTGGGATAGGCATTTGACCGAAGCCGTCCACTCCTGGGCCTGGTTTTAGCTTCATACGGTGATCTGTGCGACGAAACAGGGATATTTCTGGATCTGGCAGGAATTTGATGTCTCCATTATAGAAGTGCAGGTCTCTGCGTGGATATATCAAGGCAACTTTGTTAGTAAATAGTTCGGTGTATAAAAACAGAAGAGTCAGTAACGAAGTATATATTTACATTTTAATTTGCCATTAATAATCATGGACATTACTATTTATAGATGTTATCTCGTGGAGTGGGTTTTAAAGTTTGTAATTTCACTTGCTGTGCCCTCTTCACAAATCTTTAGGTAGTTCTTATAGCTTAGAATTGCCGCATAATCGATTATTAGATGGACCCGAAAATCACTCGTACTATCGATAGTATCGATATTCTCGATACAATCGATGTCAATTATACAGCAATACTATCGATTATAATTGTCTAAATGCCCAATACAATCAATTAAGTATATCGATGGTATCGATTTAATAGATTTAATTTAATTTTGGTTTAGATAGTATCGCATGTCTTTGCCTTTTTAGTTATATGAGAAAGTATCAGCAAACATAATAAAATTCTTTGAGGGTATTTTATTGTAATGGCTATATGCTATTGTTTGTGCTATCTTATCGCATCAGTCATCACTAACATACAGATCAGTAACATGGGCAATATAATCGTAACTAATATTAAATTAAATCGATTAAATCGATATCATCGATTAAGTCGATTACATTGCTGTAAAATTTTTCATCGATACTTTCGATATAATCGATTGTATTGGGCATTTAGATAATTATAATCGATAGTATTGCTGTATATTTGACATCGATTGTATCGAGAATATCGATAGTACGAGTGATTCTGGGTGAACACAATCGAATAATCGATAGCCGATTATTTTGCAACACTAATATAGCTATACGTGAAATCCCGATAAGTATAAACGCCTGCTAGGATTCAGGGACAGAAATATATATACATAAATACTTTATAAAAGATATACCTAATAGGTACTTAAACAAATGTTATATGGTGTGGAAAAAAAGACTTTTGATAAAAAATGTTAGCCCATTATCTAATTTACGTTATTAATATGTATTACGTTATTAACACAGTGTTTATAACAGGAAGGACTGTTCCCCTGTTCCCGGTGGCTGGATTTTACTTGCCATGCCATTAAATAAACGCAAATTGATTTTAAACTATAAAACACTAAAGAATAATCGTTCCCCAAAATTATAAAACTCTCTTTCAAAGACATTACATTATAACAGCATTATATATAACGTAGACTATAGATACCTGTTTCGTGTTATTGATTTTCAGTGATGCCCACACTCACGTTTGTAGATCATTTTTAAATAATGTAAACCTATAGTTCCCGTACTACCTAATAAAAAGATTATAAAATTAAATAATATAAATAGGAATAACAAGCAAATTTACCTTTAATGTAAATTCAGTCATTGTGAAACTTGTTTTGTAAGAATTGTAAATAACAAAACATATACCGAATTTAGCTCACAAGCCATTTTGTTAAATTATTTTTATTTACATTTTAATTATCTTCATTATTATGTAAACAAACAAGCAACAAAAATGAATCTAAAATATCCCTCATTCGGTAGTGACAAGAACTAAGGGACACTATAACAGTCAAATTGCCATTATTTCGTGGGTCGATTTATTCCAGTTTTAAGGATCTCCGATCTCGGTGCTTGCGCTTGCATATAACTTTTTTATAAATCGAATTAATTGTCAACGAAAACAAAAGCGCACTATTCAACCTCTTTTTTAAATGTTCTAATGGACGGTGACTAGGAATTCACACACGCCCAGGGCTTTGAATAACGTTAAACAATTGGTAACGTTATCTCTTACAAACAGAAGTATCGTTATTAAGGGAGGTAACAATACCAAAAGTAACGTTATAGGTACAGTAACGTTATGAAAGGTATCGATACTTATCACATTTTTTACCAGTAAATGTAATAACGATATATGATAGTATCGGTGACTTTATTGATATTATTTCTGTCTCTTTTAGTCTCTAATTTGACTGGTAACCATAAGTTTGTAGGAGTTGAAATAATTCGGTAACCATGCACCGCACCGTATCGTATGACAACCCCTGCGACCCTCATATCTGAATGCTAGGTACGCCCATGCCGTGGGCACTAACCACCAAGTAGCTAGGCGTAACGCTCGATCGTACGCTTTCATTCCGACCACACATTCTCCGAGTTACCAAACTCGCCCGTCTGTACATGGCCCGCCTAAACAGTATGTTAGGCAGGCACAGTAAAATGTCTCTTAGGAACAAGCGAACGCTTTTTAAGGTTTGCGTCAGACCAGTCATGACGTATGCCGCTCCAATCTTTGCTCATGTCAAACCCTCCTATTTGTATAAGCTGCGGGTAGTCCAGAATCTCTTCTGCCGCAGGGCCACGGATGCTCTGAGGTACGTGCTTAATGCAGACCTGCACAGGGATCCCGACCTATCTACAGTAGAACAACACCTTAGGACGCTCTCCACTGCTTTTTTCAAACGATCTGAAGAGCATCCTAACCCCCAAAAAAAAACCACCAACGAAAACGCGCGCGTGCGGCTCACTTTGACGGAGTGGCAACAAAAAAGTAACACTATTTTAACGTTAAATTAGTAGTGTTACTTATTTGAATTGAATGTTCATTACCGCTACTTATTATAACTTTGTGAAAATAACATTATTTACCGATATTTAAACCGTTAATTCGGAAACGTCATAAAGCCCTGCCACGCCACAAACGTTCGGCCGAAGTTCGGCAGAAGCTGTGGCAAGGGATTGCTAAGCAGACTTCATCGGACCAATAGCCGGTTAGGGATGGGCCTTCGCTTTAGATTGCCGTTACGCAGTCGCGCTTAGGTTCATTTGTATCTGACTGTCAAAGGAGGTTATATTTTGGCACCCTCTACAGCTTAAACCGCTTGACGGATTTCAACATAATATGAGGTGTCCTTATATTCGTCTCAGTTATGGGGTTGAGATGGGAACAGGTCTTTTTAATTTATCAAATTCTGCAATTTGTTGCGTGCAATCGTCAGCGCGCGGAGAAGGACAAGGAGAGGTTTAATTAAAAAGGCGGGAACACCATTCTTTGTACTAATTTATCCGTTGCGAAGTAAATTAATTAATCTGTGAATTAGTTCCCTACCGTTTATCAGGAAACTGGAAAGGCGCGAACACACGCTGCTCAATATATTCTTTATACTTCTTCCAACGGCAATTGAGAAGCTCGTTCTTCCTCAGTGAGTAATGTTCTCTGTACACGTAATCGAAAAGCGATTTCTCAAACGAAGGAAGAGTTCGGTAATCTGCGCCAACTGCTTCTGCTATCTCTGTAGATAAAGGAGTCAGTATAAGTGTTCATTATCCTCACAAAATCGAATATGTATAGATCAAGGTTAGGCAAAAGCCCAGCTTATGCTGTTCGGGTTTTTGCGAGACGATTCGAACCAACCGACCAGCATAAAGCCGGGCCGCGCCAACTGAATGTGCAGCCGTAAGACATCTACTCTAATGGCTGGTTTACATGCGTTAAGTAGTTAAATTGGTAACTAAATTTTTAGTTAAAAATACTTGTAAACAGTCAGTTAAGTGACAAGTGGTAAATTAAAATTTAGTACGCAAGTGATTAAGTAGATTAGAGTTAGTTCTATTTTTCGTATAAATAGGTGGGTGGGGATTCTCACTTGGACGTGATTTTTTAGTTAAGTTGACAAACCGGATAGCGGCAAGAGCTCGTATTTATTTCGCCGCCAGTTACTTTGCATCCAAATATTAAAACCGACACCTTAAATTCGTTATTAAATGTTCCAACAGTACAACATCCTCCATTTTCTTTCATTGCCATTTCCGAAGATGCGGTCAGGGAGTCTGTTCTCTCAATCTCATCCGTCACAGTTAGTAATGACAACTTGTGTTCAAAAATGATCACTATGATCCTACCTCATTTGTTGCCTATCCTCACACACATTTTTAATTATTCCCTATCCACAAGTACTTTTCCACCTTCCTGGAAACTTGCACACGTGATCCCTTTGCCTAAAATTCCAAATCCTAGCTCTCTCTCACATTTTCGACCCATATCAATTCCGTCCTTCCTGTCCAAAGTTCTTGAGCACGTTGTGCACAAACAACTGATGTCATTTCTAACTACCAATAATCTTCATAGTCATTTCCAATCTGGTTTTCGACCAGGTCATAGTACCGTAACTGCCCTCATCAACGTGACTGATGATATCCGATGGGCCATGGAGAATAGATCCCTTACCTTGCTTGCACTGCTAGACTTCAGCAGCGCTTTTAATTCTGTAGATTTCGATATCCTGCTTGGAATATTGAAATCACTTCATGTCTCTTCTTCTGCATTAGCTTGGTTTAATTCCTATCTTCGGGGACGGTCTCAGCGGGTCCGCCTCGATGAGTCTTACTCAAACTGGTGTGCTCTAGCTGCAGGCGTACCTCAGGGTGGCGTTCTCTCTCCTTTACTTTTCTCTGTATGTATTAATTGTATCACTCAAGTTCTTTCATGTAAATACAACCTTTATCCCGATGACTAGCAGATTTACCGGCATTTCGCAGTAGACAATGTTGACTCAGCTATCTCAGCTATTTACGATGACCTAGTTTGTATCAGTAACTGGGCTAAATCATTTGGATTACTTGTGAACCCCGGTAAATCTCAAGCCATGATACTGGGAAGTCGATACATGCGCGGGTGTCTCGATTTCGCTAATCTCCCTCCTGTAGTTTTGGATAGCACTCAGATTGCTATTACCGACACTGCCTAAAACTTAGGAGTTATTATGGACTCAAATTTAACTTGGCGTGCTAATGTAAATCAGTCGTAAGGTACACCACTCCTTTCACACATGAAAGTGCCTTCAAAGCTCTTTACCACTTCAAACGAAAATATCCCTTGCGCAAACACTTATTCAACCCATAATTGATTATGCCGACGTCTGTTACTTGGATGCCACTGAGGAGCTTTTGAGTAAGCTAGAACGCTTACAAAATATCTGCATCCGCTTTATTTTTAACCTCAAGAAGTACAACCATGTCTCAGAACATCGCAAGAAACTAAAGTGGCTTCCGATCCGTCTCCATAGAAATACTCGCATTCTTTGTATTCTATTTAACGTTCTCTGTAACCCGAATTCTCCAAAATACCTGAGCGAGCGTTTTTCCTTTACTCATTCTGAAGATACGCCATGCCGAGCACATAAGCGTACTCTCTTGTACTTAAAACCCCATAAAACCGATTTCTTCTCCTATTCCTTTTCTATACATGCTGTCAGATTGTGGAATTCATTACGTTTCAAAATACGCGAGTCAAAATCTCTAACAATATTTAGGAAAAGAGTTAGGGAATACTACTTATCTTAAATATATTTTTGCTTTCATAAAAGTTTTTTTTCATGCGAATTAAATGATGTTAATTATATAGATTTATATATTTATTGTATATATGATATTATATGTATTTTATGTATAAGTATTTAAGTATATTTTGTAATTTTATACTTGGAAATACGTTTTTAATATTTTTATTAGTAGTACGCACGCACTAACTGCTTTGTAAGTATTATTTCTCCAGTCTCAGGTCTGCTGGCAGAAATTTCTTTAAGAAATAAGCTGACCTTTGTACATTTTTTGTGTCTAAGTCTCATTCATTGTATTTTTATTCTTGTGTGTACATAAAATATTAAATAAATAAAATAAAACATTTCGAAAGAAAAAATTTTTCTTTTAGATTTAATTTCCGAAACAAATTCTTCTCTGAATTTGTACAAAATCTCGTTTAGCACATCTAACTACAGAATTGACGAATTCTTGACATTCATCACTGTTCATCTTCATCGAACTTAATCGATTTAGACAAAATTCAAATTCAAATATTTTTTTCTCAACATTGACAATTACTTGTTCTTATTGACGTCAAATAAAACATGATTCTACCACCAGTTCGAAAAAATCCTTCGTGAAGAAGAACTGGCAAGAAACATCACGGGTATATTTTTTTTTCAAAATAAATTTACAGAGTCTCTTTATGTCTATACAAAATTATTCTTTTCTGCATCTGTTAGCTCGGCAAGTCTCCCTCCCCCCCAAGTATCCAAACGACGAACACCCTCAAACGGCACCCGTTCACGAGTTAACGCGGGATCCAGCCACACAAGTGACATGTAGTTACTTAAAATTTAGCTACCAACTTAACTACTTAATACGTGTAAACCGCGCATAATAGTGAAGGAAAACACTCCAAAAAACTCAGATAAGAATAGAATACTTTATTAAAAAATCTAATATTATAATAAGTATGTAAATAAAAAAGTGAATACTTTAGCCTTAAATTATCCTAAATCTACACATACGTGTACACATTAGAAACATTAGAAAACTAAACGAATTAATGTAGGCATGCCGCATAGCTAGTACCTAAGTGAGCAGAACTACACCTATGCTGACTTTCGTATACCTACTGCCAGCAAGCACACATCTTTACCTACTAATGTCTTTGATTAAAGTAAAATAGCGGAAGATAGATGTCAAGTTGGGGCACGTTCCTCAAAAATGTAGTTCGCGGTCGTCTGATTTTACGTGTCAAATGAAAGAATGGTTCACTTCACTATACAAGACTACACAGATGTAGACGGACACGAAATATCTTGTCTTGCATCATTCTATCTCTTTTATGTCGGGGAGCAATATAATTGAGTTTGTGAGTTAATGTATCTGTGTAGTATCAGAGCCGTTGTATTTCCGCTGTTCCTCTGCCTTCACCTATCTTCCGCTGTTTTATTTCAAGACTATAGGAGAGGTTAGTTTAGCAACGCGGGTAGCGATTGGACGGCTTCGCGGTCATTTTCTGTATGTAAATGCGAAGAACGCGAAGCTTGTGATCATCCAGCCACGGCCATGATTGCGGGAATACAAAGGTCGGCGATCAGATGAGTATTAAAAAAGACGACTTACGCGGGTCTAATCTAAGGTAAACAATGTCCACCGCATTCTCGAAGTCAAGAACACTTACTTGGATGTACTTTATCTCTATCAGGCTTGGTTCGTTTAAGGTGGGCGCAGTCAGCATAAATGTCTACTTCTTTCTTTTCTGTTGCTGCCATATCAAACTGAATAAAATGTTTTAAAAAGGAAATTGGTCGCAACTCGCATCGCTGTTATTTTGAAGTTACCTGAGTTTGACAAGTTTACATGTCGTCTTTAATCATTTAGTTTCTAAATGTTTTTTTTTTTTTTTCAAATCTTTATTTATTATAAGGGTTTTTATCTTTTAAGATATGCCAACCCTATCATACCTTAATCTACTTTAACATTTTACTTAAATTAACTTAGTTTAGTAATGTATACATTGCTATGGCCACCTTTGAAGAAGGTTGGCTGAGGATACTTTGGATTAAACCTATATCTAATTTATTTAAATTAAACAAAGAAAAAATGTTGTCTCTCTCGTGTCCATTTTTGACACACTCCATCAAAACATGGTAAACGTCTTCGACTTTACCGCACACGTCACAGTTAGGGGTTTCAGCTTTTTTCATCAAAAAGGCAAACTGTTTTGATGGAATGTGCCCTGAACGGCTCCTAAATGCTAATTTTAACATATTTCTTTTTATTTTAGTTTCTACAAACCACGGTACCCGAAGAGGCTCACTATTTAAAGTTCTGTACCAAATTCCTTTATTTTTTGATAATTCTTCGAAGTGCCTTTTCCAACGACTATGACACATTGTTTTGAATTTCGGAAGTGTTTCTGAATAAGATTTTATTTTAAAATCTCTGCCAGCCTCTAACGCTAATTTAGCCAGTATGTCAGCCTCTTCGTTACCTGATATCCCAATGTGTGACGGGATCCACTGTAGTCTAAGTTTCACTGCACGTTTATCGAATTCCTCACATTGGTTCAAAATATTGTAAGCAACAGAGACACCCGTGACTCCAGCCGCACAACGACGTATATGCTGTAGCGCAGTTTTGCTGTCACTAAAAATGACAACCTTTTTAACATTAAGCGTCAAAGCATATGGTAAGTGCTTCACTTATACCAATTAATTCTATCGTCATTATGGAAACATCCCCTTTAACCTTGTACATAAACCTCTTTGCCTGCACCGGGTCGAAAATAGCAGCTCCTCTCATATCGCCATCCTTTGAGCCGTCGGTAAACAATTTGTAATGGTCATTATATTTGTTACTTATTTCGCTCAATACATGTGTTCTAAGGATTTCAGCATTATAAGATTTTTTTGAATTTGAGACATTATCTAATTCAGGAACAATTACTGATTTTATATTGACTTTTGAAATCCAAAACTTTAGGCTAAATAAATTTAAGGTTTGAGCCGTATGTATTTCTAAATCTTTTGTTTCCTCAAAGGTGGCCGATATAAGTGGCTGCTTCTTTTTGGCCCAATACCTTTTTTTACAACATTCACTAAGCTCGGTTAGTAATTTTACATTATTATTATTGTTATATGACAACATTTTCAGACAAAACTTATAAGCTAGATATCGTCTCCTTACAAACAATGGTTCTATACTCAGCTCACTCTCCATACAATGAATTGGAGAACTTTTAATGAATCCACCAATTATCCTCAAGGCCTGATTCTGGACTTTATCTAATTTACAAATATTAGTTTTTGCTGCATTATCAAAAAAAATTCCTCCATAGTCTAATCTTGAACGTATAAGTGAGATGTATAGACGTCTTATGTGTATGGGGTGGATTCCCCAGGCAGAACCGACAAGAACTTTAAGTACCCTCATATATTTATTACATTTTTGTACAGTCTCGTTTATGTGTTTTCCCCATCGTAAACTTCTATCAAGCCAAATGCCCAAATATTTGTAACAACTTATCGACTCAATTTGTTCTCCATAAATGTTTAAACTTGGAATGATTTTTCTTTGTCCGCGACTAAATAGACAGAGCTTCGTTTTTTTATTTGATAATTTTAATCCTAGTTCATCCAATAACGTTATGACAATATTTAAAGCTTTTTGTATCAGTTCCTTTGATTTGATTATGTCTTTATTACTCACATAGATCACAAAATCGTCCGCATACTGAAGAACAGATATGCCTATTTCATTTAGAACATAACAAATTCTATAAGTTGCAACATTAAAAAGGAGAGGAGACATAGGGTCTCCCTGTGCTAGCCCTTTTGAAGTCCACCTTGTACATACTGTACGCCCATCATCCGACTTAACATTTAGACGTCTATCTTTTAAAAATTGCCACAAATATCCGCAAATAACTTTGCTTATACCTACATTGTTAAGATTTTGTAGCATTTTTTCAGTGCATATATTGTTATATGCATTCTCAATATCAAGGAAACATACTAACGTGGGTGCATTTTCACTAATTCCAATTTGAATATGGGAGACTAAGCTTATTAAACAGTTGTAACATGACAGTGATTTTCGAAATCCAATTGTACAAGGTGAAAAAATTTTATTATTCTCTATAAACCATTCTACTCGCTTAAGGAGCATGAGATGGAAAATTTTACAGACACAAGAAATCAGTGATATAGGTCTTAGCTGAATAACACCTTCAATAGAATCACCCATTTTGGGAATTGGCAAAATTGTTATATCTCTCCACTGGTTTGGAATACAACTAGTTATAAAAATGAGATTGTAAAGCTGTAGTAAAAATAATTTTACTGATAAAGGTAAATTGTAAAGCATAGAATATGATATTCCATCTTCACCTGGTGCAGTATCTTTTTTTTTAAGGCAATTCTCTAATTCTGTAATCGTAAAAGCCGATTCGAGTAGCTCGTCAGAAAAATTGAAACTTAGTTGTAGACTATTAGCTGAATCAGGTGTTAGTTCCTTTAAAATATCTATCTTTTGTTTATCTTCTATGTATGATCTATGTATATTGCGAACACCTTTCATCCATTGCATGCGTTTCCACATATCAGATGGTGTCGTTTGATCATCTATTGAGTCATAAAATTTTTGCCTACTTTCTGACTTTTTCTGACGAATCACTTGAGTGGCATATTTGATTTTGTTTTCTAATTTAGTCATATTTTCTGGAGTAGGATTTCGTCGGAAGTTTCGCAAAGCTAACCTACGTTCTGCTACAGCTTGGGAGAGTAATGGGCACCAATAATCTTTAGGCTTAAATTTCGAGTCTGGCTTCTTACATACCTTAATGATTGGTACACTATCTTCCACCGCTTTATGCAGGTGTTTTAAGAAAAAGTCATATTTTAACTGAATATTTTCGTCCAAGTACTGCACCTCAACACCAGTAAACGATTGTAATATACTAGTCTTAAAAGCTTTCCAATCAATTTTTTTTAAATTAAATTTATTAAAACCATTATTTTCAAAATTTATCTTAGTAGAATATTTTATAATGAGGTGGTCACTACCTAAATTTTCATTCAGGACTTTCCATTTGAAGTTCAAAGCAATATCAGAAGAAGCGAATGATATATCTGGTGAAGATTTATGTAATATGCCGTTGACTAATTTTATCCGGGTTGGTGTACCATCATTAAGGTATATAAATTTATTATCAAGAGCAGAATCATCTATCTGAATGCCTCTTGTATCTGTTTTATATGACCAATTATTATGGTGGCCATTAAAGTCTCCTGCTATTATGGTTTCACTTTGAAATACAGAGAACAAGCTATCCCAATCTACAGAAGTGGTTCGAACTGACGATGGGCAATAAAGTGATAAGATATTTTTGATAAATTTGCAATTGTGTAATTTGATGTGGATAACTTCTATACCTGGATTTGGACAAACAAATAGACCTATCGAGCTTTTCACCGAGTTATGAACAATGATCGCTACGCCACCGTAGTCATCAACCCTATCTTTCCTATAAATTTTATAGCCCGTAATATTTGTAATATCTGAATTGAACCAGGTCTCACTAATAATTGCAATATGGATTTTTTCTTGCATTAAAAGTTCTCCAAAACTGATAATTTTTGGTCTGAGGCTTTGTGAGTTCCACTGCAATATATTGACATCAATATCCTTATGTGTTACTTTATCCATAACAACTATTAACTATACTTATAATGTTCTCAAAAATTTTTACCTTAGTTAACATCTTAACTATGATCAGTTTTACCTCATGGATCACAACACTAATAACTTCAACAATTTTATCTTCTAATGATTTTTTTGATGTTATAACACTATGTAGCTTGGCCAGCAGCATTTTTATGTCAAAAGCCGGAACTTCGTCTTCAGTTTCTTGTTGTTCAAAGTCCCGCACTTCTGTTTCCTTGTTGTTTGTATCTTCGAATTCCATCATCTCATTCTGTCCGTTTTTCTTAACTTTTTGTTTAGGCTGTTTCTGCGTTGGTTTTTGGTTCAAAATTATACTATGTTCTTCATCTGAGGTTGAGTCTGTGCACCGTTGTACTGTTTTTGCTAATATGCTACTGTAAGTTTGTCTAGGTTTTGTTAGATTTGTGGTGGTAGGAATGTTTTCCTGAACATTGATCTTAGCTGTGTCTGAAGGTAATTTTTTAAACTTTGTATTTATTATTTGTATAGCTTTCTTGTAGGTTATATTTTCTGTACTCATCATCAAGCGTATTTCTTTCTCTTTAAGAAACTTAGGACAATTTTTGCTAAGCACAAAATGGTCACCTTTACAGTTAAGACATTTTATATTTATGGCTTCACAGTTTGGATGTTCAGGACTTCCACATTTTGGGCAAAGCATCTTCTTGGATGAACAGTACTTACGCGAGTGACCAAACTGCCAACATCCGGAACATTGCGTGACCGGGAAGACAAAAGGTTCCACTCTGAACCTACAACCATACGCTTTAGCGCTTTATTACCACCAAAAATGTTTGGGTACGAAGGTTCAAACGATTCCAGTTTGTTGAAATACTATAACAGACTGTTTACTTTTGTTGTTCTAAAAAATGAATATGACAACATGGTCGTAAGCATTTTCCCAGCTATACAAAATTCTTAAAATACAAAACTGAAACATGTTTCAGCCTTCCTCTGACACTGATCGAAATCAAACCGTTTTTTTTTCCGTTCAGTTGTTGTTGGACTGTCATTTTAAATAGCGATAACACAACAATGGCAAATCATTTTTTCTTAAATATTTGTGACATTGTAACCAGTATTGTAGTACAATAGATCCTCCATAACTCAGGGTCAGGAACTACAGATTTTACTCACGCTTTATTGTCGGAAAGGTCCGACTAGTTTCGGACTCGTATGGAGTCCATCATCAGGGCTAAGTAGGTACAGTCGCGGCTGTGTCTCGCCTCGTCCTCTATATTTATGTCCAATAATTCCTTATACAATTGAATCCAAAACCAGTATGGTAAATAACCCAATAACCTTCTACAACTTTCCCTATCTTTTAACAAACAATGTCATTAGTTCGAAAACTTAACAACGACAATCTAACAATGTACCGATCGGCGATGGTACACTTTATTCCCACCAAAATACACGATCGCCATTGGTAGCAAAAATTGCCAATAAACGTTATTGACAATAAATTTAAATTGAACTAGAACACCGTGCTTCCGCTTATAAATTTAAGTTCATACAATAAAATGTATAACAATAAACCGAAATTAAAACATGTTTAATTTAATAAAAAATAACAATTATAATTCAATAACATTAATTTAACGCTTATAGTATTAAAGATTGTCCTTTGTTAAAAAAGAAAATAAATTAACATAAAAAAATAACGGCTTTAAATAAATTTTTGAAAAAGAGAAGAAGCGGATTTGATGTTAATTTTATTGGTGTAATGACAAGCCTAGACTTAAAAAAATTATTAGTTAGCCTTAGATATCAAAGTTTGATAAGAGTCAAGCTGTCATGAGAGTACACATACATAACCTTCCAGTACAGATGGCAGCTGCGTGATTTCACCGAAAATATCATAATATGAAAAAATAACATTGACATTATTTTCAGTCAGACCCATCCATGGTGACAGTTGGTATTACTTATTGACAATTTGGAAATTTTTCATTTTACATTCTTTTTAAACATTGAATTAAACAACTAAAAGGTTTTCTCATAAGTTTTAATTACAATTATACAACTGCGAATGTTGCTTGCGCATATGTCGTCTCCAGGAATCCTTAGTTTTAAACTTAGCTTCGCAGTAATCGCAAGAAAATCCTCTGACATTGTCATGACTTAGTTCATGTCGTCTTAAATCTGTTTTAGTGAAAAATCTCATGTCGCATTTATTACACGGAAACTGCCGTTCCTTTTTGTGCACGCTTCTTATATGAACTATCAGATTTTGATGCCTAAAAAACGTTCTCCCACATTCTTTGCAAATAACCTTCGTCTGCTTATATCCATGCTCGTTTATTTTATGAACCTCTAATCTGTAAGGGTATTGAAATCTTTCTTTGCATTCCGAACAGCAATATTTTTTTGTTGTGTCTTTATTGTGAAACTTCGTCATATGCTGTAGCTTAGCATAGGCGGATATAAATTCTTCAAGACATATGAAACATTTATGCATTTTATGAACGCGATTCAAATGTAATCTCAAGTTGACGCGACTCAAAAACGACTGACCGCATTTCTCACACACGCTTACATTCGAATGTTTATGCATGTGTGTGTATAATTTAAAATAGGAATTGAAATTTTCGTCGCATAAAACACAGGCCAGGTTGTCGCTGATTTTAAACGGTATCAATAAATGTTTTTGATTTAAAAAGTTTATGTCATGTCGCTCTGTTAAGTGTTGCTGTAATTTTTCTAAATTTTCGCAAGGCTCCGTGCATTTTTTACACGCGAGTGACGTAATGTCAACGCATCGACAAGACGTACCTGTCAATCGATTGACAGACCTCAAAACTTTTTTTTCTTGTGTAGCATGGCTTTGGGAGTGACTTCTTAAATCCGTCATATTTTTAAAGGATTTTTTGCAGTAGAAACAACCGAACTGTGTTTTTAGTGATCTGAATAAGCACATGTTGGAGTTATTTATGAGCTTTAATGAATTTGCTCGAAGATTCAGTTGTAGATCGCCTGGTTCGGAGGTTTTGTTATTAATAAAGAGTTCTGGTGATTTTTCTGAAAGAAAAAAGAAATACATTAAGAAAACTTACAAATAGTGTAAATGAGTTAATACTGAAAAAGTTGATGCTGATTTATATTCTTTACACAATGCTTGTATTATCTTTACCAGATTCAGAAAAAAACTTTGTAAACAATGAAACGTCAATGACCCTTTGGCATTTTAGTGATGTTACCCATACTGATTATTGAATTATTAAATCTAATCGCTTTGGCAAAGCGATAATCGACATCAACAAATCAACAAAATTATTTTTTTATCAAAAATATAATTACTTTTTATTCATGTAATAGAATTAACAATCAGTCTTCTTTATATTTTTAAAATAATAGAATCAGACTAAACAAAAATAAACTAAATGTTATGTTTTCTTTCCAGGTTACACAATCAAAACAAAAAAACAAATTAAATGCACTTCTAAAATCAATTTATACTTTTTATTCATATTATACAAGAGGTACTCTTTAATCAGTCTTTGTATTACTCAGAATCAGTCACATTTACTACATAATTAGTATGACATTCCTCAAAACAAGCAGGGCAAAGACGATTTTTGCAAATCATATACCTAAACCTCGTTTCCTTGCGCTTTTTCTTTTTGCTGCACAGAAGGCAATTAAGTTATTTAATGTTCCTCTTTGAATTTTCTGTAGCCGGAATGTCTTCAGGCCAGTGACCATTGTAAACTCTCTTTGCTGGCTGTTGCCTTGGCCCTGGCCTCTCCATTGTAGCTCTATCATTTGTGCGTCTACTGGAATAAATACTTCCTATTCTGATAATATCTTTGCCCTTTAAGTTACAATCGACTTTAGTCATCTGCATAATTAGCTTATTCCGATAGCTCTAAAAGTTTGCCCTTCTAGGTAGTTTGCAATCAGTCAATAAAGCTGCCCCACCCTGCGAATGAGGGGTATGCGTACGCGCTACAGATATGGGTTTGCCATCATAAACCCAGTTTAAAGTAGCCACATAAAAAATAACATTTGAAATTAATATTAATGTACAATGTAGTTTTATGAATTAGAATAAAAAAAATGAAAGTAAACATATTTAAAAAAGGAAACTTTTTCTCCAGAATAGGACTTATTGTACCAAAAAACGACACATTCTAGTGGTACATTAATTCACGGAACTATAAGCAGAACGAATTATGCTCAAAACTCACCTAATAAAAGAATCAGTAACAACCACAATATTGTTCCAACGGCAAAAACTCTTTGTAAACTATAATTATACTAAATTACACTGAAAGTAAAAACATTCATTATTACATAAACATATTTATCTGACCGATTTAGTCTTATCGAATCTTGTTGTATCGATACATCAAAATGTCGATACGACAAATGTCGGGAATCGATACCTGTCATTCATTCATTTTCATTTTATGTCGATGGTTATCCCTAATGTTAAAAGAAAAGAAATAACCTCAATTTTTTGTATCTAATTGTAGGTTTTTTAGTTTTGCAAGTTTAAGCTCCAAGTACTACTTAAAATTTGTTTAATAAAAGGGCGGCAGTGTTTTCTGAGTTACTGGTGTGCAATTTTAGTGTCTTGGAAGTGGGATTCTTGATGAAATTGACGAATTTATATCCGGCAATGGTTTGTTTACAAACTTTTTTTTTGAATATGGTATACTCTATACATAATCACTTACGATTAGAGTTGGATAACAAACATTGCTTTATTTAGGTTGGATAAAATAGTAATAAAAAATCGACGACCGAGTGGTGTAGTGGTAAGTAGCCCTGCCTCATACGCCGAAGGTCCCTGGTTCGAGTCCTGGCCGGGGCATTCATTTGTATGATGAACACAGATGTTTGTTCTAGGGTCATGGTTGTTTGTATTTATATATGTATGTTTATTCTGGGTTCCCCCCTGGGTTCACTATATGGTCATCCATAACACAAGCTCTGCTCAGTTTGGGGTCATACAGTTGGTTTGTTTGTCAGGGGATTATTATTATATCTTTTCCGCAGTGCTCTTATTGGTGCCACAAATAATAATGGATGAGTGAGAGAAATATAAATAAGTTAATAAATAATATCCCCAAATGTGTTTTTACAACATCTGCAGACATCAGACGGTTATTTAAGGAACTCCTAATGAAGGATTTTCTGACAGCTCATAAATTACAACGTTTATTTTTTAGATAACATATATTGTATAAGAAAGGCAAGGACCAAGCCATAAAGTGTGGCCCATCGTCAATATTTATTACGTACTATTTGTTGGAGCTCTGCATAGGCTTATTGTGCTATTTTAGAAACTTCCTTTTTCTTCTTCTATACTAATCGGATGCGCCTTTTGTGGCGCCATCTATCGAGGTCATTGGAACTATTATTTTTTCTTAATTTTTTTTTTATTGTAAAAGGATCAGTCGTTTGTCTTCTATCTCACCTGATGGAAAGTGACGATGAAGACGAAGGTGTTACACGTCTATCCACGAGATACCTATTCACTCGACGCTTGAAAGAACTAGGACTATAGTTTTCTGGAAAAACAGACGCAGGCAGTTCATTCCACACCTTGGCGACCCGCACCAAAAAGGAACTATCGAAGCGTTTGGTTCGACTTCTTGGGATATCTACCATGTAGGGATGGAAGGTCTGTCTGCGACTAGTAGTCCGATGCAAGAAGGGTGTGGGTTCAACCTGATCAAGAAGAGCATTAGCACACTCTCCAAAATGTAATCTGTAGAAGACTGCTAAACTGGCAACTTTCCGACGATGGTCGAGGCTTTGCAGTTTTTTGGTGGTAAGGTCAAAGTTGTTAATAATTTTTCGGGCTCTTCGGTCATATTCAAACATAGACTTTGATCCACTAAGCAAACTCTATATTTAGAATCTTCTTAGGCATCTTAAGGTCTATGTCCTGAGTTCTGCTATAACCAGCTAGCGCCCAGTAAAATTATTAAGTAAGGTCTATGTAAGTCGGCCTTATAGGCAGTAAAGTAGAAATTTATTCAGTTTTCACTTCTCTTTACAAATGGGTTTCTTTTTAGTTTGGTTTTTATTATAACAAAAAATGTATTTTTCATTTTTCTTCATAAGATTTACAGAGATTTTGTCAAATTCTCAAAATTTTTTAATTCTACTGATAAAGGTTATCTGAGTACTGAAAACTCAGCCCTGAGACTATCGCGATTATTTCAACTCTTATTGAAGAACTCAATGACGATTTTGATATTTCGGCACCATGGAGCTTTCCATTGACCAGTCTCCGTGATGATAAAATTCAAAATTGTTGTAAGAACCCTATCATAACTTACCTCTAGGTTGCTTTTTGCATCTCGAACTTTCTGAATAATCTTTCTTTTTAACAGTTTTTCGATTACGAAGCCCAATTTCAGTTTTAGATTTCTTGTTTGTCACAATGGATTCCTTTATAGGTTCAGCATAGAGGTATTCATCTGAAAAAAATTGGGTTTGTTTAAAAAGTTCATAAAAATAAATGCAAGGTTTCCTCTGTTATTTCAATGTTAAACTTTGCAGCTTTTATTTGTGATTGAAGGTTACATGACTTAGTTGTGATTCAAAAAACTGTTACAACTATAGCGCAAATAACTCAATAATTAAGTACCTGAGCAAGGAGTACAGTAGTAATTGAAAATGATGTTCAATCAAATAATTTTTACAATAGATAATAATAATTTCTTTGTTTTTATTAGACTTGACTTTATAATAATTTTGAAGTATACTTGATGAATGTAATAATGCAAATATGATGAATATTATAGCATTTATATATAATTTTTTCTTTTTTTTTCTTTATTTTCTTTATTTTTTTTTTCTTAGCAATCAGACTGTCACAAGCAAAAAGAACCGAGTTGATACAACATTGAGTGTTACTCTCACTATCTTTGCTATATGCTATATTTTTAGTTTAATTAATGTAAGCATTCATACATTGAACATACTCGAGTTTGTGTGAGAACCAACTATATTTCTACATCTAGAATGTCATGTACCTTCAGCTATTTTACTTTAGCCATAGATTTTATTTTCACTGTGCTGTTTTAACTTGTGGTCGCTTATGTTTAGAGTTTAAAAACACCCCCTCCAACAACTATGGTATGCACAAGTGCTAATTCTGATTTTAGTGTAGATCAATAGACAGCATGTATCTAAGTTCAATTAACAAATGCCCATTCTTACAAGGGTTTGCACCTTTTTCTGACATACAAGCCACTGTAAATACTCAGGGGCCATTTATTAGTTATATTTATTTAATTTAGAGGAGTTATTACACTTGAAAATATCCCATTGTATTTGATTCACACAATATCTGTATATTATGTGAAAATCTGTGATAAGGACAAAAACATGTAGCATGTATGATTTGATTTTCGATTGGCCCCTAACTAAACAAATATTCTAAACTGACCTTTCAAAACCTTTTCTTCATCACAGCTAATGTTATCTTTATCATCTTGGGGATCATCAGCAAATATAAAGCTATCATCGGGTTCTATCTTGATTTCAGTAATGTCTATGTGAAATTCTTCTTGTTTTAATTCTGTGAATTTTAAATTTTTTTTTATTGAGGCATGGATCCCATGGTTTTAGTCACTTATTCATTCACTTATTCATCAATCATTTATTCATAAATTTCATCACCCACAAATATCCCAGTAAAAGAAGGATGAAAATTGTATGCTCTTCAATTTTCTCATAAATATAAAGAAAGATATCAGTATTTGAATACTTTTGTGACACGCAAAACAAATCAAAGAGTGGTCACAACCATAAATACTTTATAAATACTTAGAGGATAAACATTAAATTTTAATCATAAAAGAAGATGCGGATTGAGTAAGATCTAAAATCCTACTACTTATTACTAATTTTAAAGGATTATAATCTTCTTTGCCTACAGACATGATGAAAGAGTGATAATTTTCATTAAAAATCAGTTAACAACAAAGACCTCTCGATCTAGAATGTTATTTTAGCAACTTTCTATTGGTTAGATAATTTATAAAATTCTGCTCAAAAAACCTTTTTCAAAAGCTTTTCCATTATATGTTAACTAACAATTCATTCCTCTTGAAAACAATAGTTACTTAAAAGATAATAATAGTGAATATTGACAAAAACGTAGCACATTATACCTTTAGATAATAGTGTTATTAGTTTATTTTCGATTCGCAACACCTGCTCCTTAAAAGCTGTAGCATCTCTTAACTTTTCTATGCATTCTTCACATATTAATCTATTTTTCACAGCTCCTGACAACTAAAAAATAGTTAACGGTAAATAATAATGTAGCATAGGTAAAAAATTTAATACAGAGAAAAACAGTTATATCAATAATATTTACAGAAATACTAAATGTCTTCAGCAACATTTCGGAATAAATCTCCTTTTTTCCACAATGAAAGTACGAATTGGATATATTTTTATAACATATTTTAGCTAGGCAGCACCGACACAAAGAGGTGGCCATATTTACCAATTAATCTATTTATTTATCCTAAATTGTAATTTATCTCTGCGTTACTATTTAGTAAATTTTAAATTACAAAACAAAAACAAATCAAATTCAATCGACTAGGATGAAATGATTGATGGAGTGGATTGATTGATTTACCAGACTCCAAAAAAAACTTTGTCAACAACGGAACGTCAATGACCCTTTGGCATTTTAGTGATGTTACCCATATTGTTTAATGAATTATTAGGTCTTTACCTATAAAATTGCCGTTTTTCACGAAATAAATGAAGCGTAATTTTTTTATATATTTTTTATTTCTATTAATCAAAATAATCACCCATGCAATCAATGCATCTTTGCCAACGCATTGGTAGCTTATTGATGCCTTTCTTGAAGAAATCAGCTGGACGGGAGGCAACAAATTCTTCAAAGGCATTTTGTACTGCCTCTCGGGTATTGAATTTTTTTCCCGCCAAGAAGTTATCCAAATTCTGGAAAAAGTAGAAGTCTGGAGGCGCAAGGTCTGGTGAGTACGGCGGATGACGGGGAACTTCCAACCCCAACTCTTGTAGCTTGGAGACCGTCTGCTGTGCAGTATGAGGTCGCGCGTTGTCGTGCAGGAGCAGTGGAGCCGAACGATTGACCAAAGCTGGTTGGAGACGTGCGAGCTTCTCCATCATTGTGTTCAGTTCTTCACAGTACACATCTGCAGTAATGCTTGTCCCGTTTGGCAAGAAGCTGTGATGAATTACACCCGCGTTAGACCACCAAACAGTGACCATCACTTTTCTAGGGGTAAGTTTTCGTTTAGGGCATTGTTTGGGTGCTGAACCAGGGTCCAACCAACTTGCTGAGCGCTTACGATTGTCAAACAGGATCCATTTCTCGTCACAAGTAACAATGCAGTTCAGAATTCCTTCATTTGTATGCCTGCTGAGCAGTGCAAGGCACGTCTCCACGCGTACTTCGCGTTGGCGGTCATTGAGTTCGTGGGGTACCCATTTGTCAAGCTTTTTTACCTTGCCAATTTGACGCAAATGGACCAATATTGTTTTGATGCTAACGTCGAAAGCTGCTGCTAGTTCAGCCGTGGATTGAGTTTCATCAGCTTCCACAATTGCCTTTAATTCGTCATTGTCGACCAAAGTTTTCGGACGACCACGGGGTTCATTTTTCAGGTCAAAATTTCCAGAACGGAAGCGGGTAAACCAATAACGGGTGGTGCGTTCGTTTGTAGTGTTCGCTCCGTAAACGTCGTTGATGTTGCGTGCCGCTTGTGCCGCTTTGCTGCCACGACGGTAGGTACTCATACTCCATAATTACTCGAATTTTTAACTTATCCATGATGACGAAAATTGTTCGAATGCATTGAAAACAAAACACTAACTATTAAACAAATGACGATTTTAGAAAAAGAATTCCATGTTTGTCAAATAAAATTAATTTGAAATTAGAATTATCAGTCAAAAAAAAAAATATTTTCATTTGAAATGGCCAGTACGGCAAAACGGCAGTTTCATAGGTAAAGACCTATTATTACATCTAATCGCTTTGGCAAAGCGATAATCAACATCATCAAAATTATTTTCTTATCAAAATATAATTTCTTCTTATTAATGTAATAGAATTAACAATCAATCAGTCTTCTTTATATTTTTAAAATAGTAGAATCAGACTAAACAAAAATAAACTAAAAGTTATGTTTTCTTTCCAGATTACACAATCAAAACAAAAAAAAACCAATTAAATGCACTTCTAAAATCAATTTATACTTTTTATTTATATTATACAAGAGTTACTCTTTAATCAGTCTTTGCATAGATTTAAATCAATAGATTTGCCCGCACGTGTCATGGAGTTGTCATGCTCATTTACACAAACACAGCAAGTTCACGTCATCAATCGTCAAAGAATATAAATCAGATGTGACAAAGATCTTACGCTGGAAAATACGCCTAAAAAGTTTTACAGGTTTATAGACACAGAAATAAATACAAGTAAACATTTAAAACTAATTTATTTTAACATACAGATAATAGCTTTATAACTTACACGTCAATTGCCTGCAAAAAGCACCAACTTATAAAATTTTTGGCGTTTTGTTATATGTTTTTTTTAAGTAAGTAGTGTAGTCCTACATTATCACCTTTATAATTAAAACCCTATGGTTAAAAGTGGTGGCTGTTTTTTAGAAAGTTCATTAATATTTGGAATACATTACTGTGCAAAGAATATACGTAATTTCATGGTACTTTGTTCGTTTTCGCTATTGAAGTAGTGAGTTCATTTTTCATTTATGTGGGATCTTATAAATTTTAAAACTGTGAAACAACCGTGATAGTTTTAAACAATTGATTTAGTTAATATATCAGTGTATTTTTTTACTACAAACAGAAAGAAGTTAAAGAAAATTAAACAACATAAAAAGAAAATGAAACAACATAAAAAGTAAAACTGCCTTGCCAAAAAACAACTAAAAAGCCCAAGGTTCACAAAAAATATTCAGTTCAACAATCTTTCTATTTTGTTACCTATAAGTAAAAGTAGCTAATGAGTTGGCCTTTCTATTTGTATCTAATTCCTTATTCTTTGGCAGCCGGACGCTTCTCCGCCCCCTCCGCGTCTCGCGGCCATACTGCCGTGCGACACAGACTAGTAACGCCAATAAATCATAAAATAATTTGTAATTATTTACTTATGCATGAAAAGTAACACCTTTACCCTTGTTTGTGTTTCGGCTTATATTTTTACACCCCCGAAATGAACACGACGGCATAATTCAATCTTAAACAATAAATTTTAAGAAAAAACACTGTGCACATTAAGTCGTTGCACTGTACCACTCACGACAAGCGCTCGTTGGATACTGAGACAACACTTGTGCATGCACAACTTTGAGTGGAAACATAATTTCGTACGTTCTTTGTACCGAAGGGGCACATCTATTGATTTAAATCTTTGAGTCTTTGTATTACTCAGAATCAGTCACATTTACTACATAATTAGTATGACATTCCTCAAAACAAGCAGGGCAAAGACGATTTTTGCAAATCTTATACCTGAACCTCGTTTCCTTGCGCTTTTTCTTTTGGCTGCACAGAAGGCAATTAAGTTATATAATGTTCCTCTTTGAATTTTCTGTAGTCGGAATGTCTTCAAACCAGTGACCATTGTAAACTCCCTTTGCTGGCTGTTGCTTTGGCCCTGGTCTTTCGATTGTAGCACTATTATTTGTGCGTCTACTGGAATAAATACTTACTATTCTGATAACATCTTTGCCCTTTAAGTTACAATCGACTATAGTCATCTGCATAATTAGCTTATCCCGATAGCTCTAAAAGTTTGCCCTTCTAGGTAGTTTGCAATCAGGCGATAAAGCTGACCCCCCTGCGAATGAGGGGTATGCGTACGCGCTACAGATATGGGTTTCTCATCATTAACCCAGTTTGAAGTTGCCGCATAAAAAAATAACATTTGAAACTAATATTAATATACAATGTAATTTCATTAATTTGAATTAAAAAAAATGAAAGTAAACATATTTAATTTAAAAAAGGAAACTTTTTCTCCGTTATAGGACTTATTGTACCAAAAAACGACACATTCTAGTGGTACATTTATTCACGGAACTATAAGCAGAACGAATTATGCTCAAAACTCACCTTATAAAAGAATCAGTAACAACCACAATATTGTGGTTGGAGGCAAAAAGTCTTTGAAAACTATAATTTTACTACATTATACTGAAAGTAAAAACATTCATTATTACATAAACATATTTATCTGAGCGATTTAGTATTATCGGATCTTGTTGTATCGATACATCAAACTGTCGATACAAATCGGGAATCGATACCTGTCATTCATCCATTTTCATTTTATGTCGTGGTTATCCATGTTTGTATTTAAAAAAAAAGAAATAAACTCAGTTTTTTTATCTTATTGTATTTTTTTTAGTTTTGCAAGTTTTAGCTCCAAGTACTACTTAAAAGTTGTTTAATGAAAGGACGGCAGTGTTTTCTGAGTTACTGGTGTGCAATTTTAGTGTCTTGGAAGTGAGATTCTTGATGAAATTAACGAATTTATATCCGGCAACGGTTTGTTTACAAAGTTTTTTTTAAATTTGGTATACTCTATACACTACAGCTTTTATGTGTGCCCTGTATTTCCGACAAGGAAACATACTTTGATTTTGCATGTTGTGTACTTCAATCTGTAATCCTCACATTTGAAATCTCAATGAAAATTAATTTTGACAATGCAAAAAAATTGTCAGAAATAATGATAAATAATAAAAAAATAGTCGTGTCATAGTTTTGGCGTTATAGCTACAGGTCGGTGAGGATTATGGCTTGAACGTCAAGTTGTAATCCTCACCTTTCGTGCAAGCAAACGGTAAGGTCTATCGACTTTTACTTTAGGTTCCCAAAAATAGTAATGAAATAGTGATAACGACATGCCAAATATGAGAAACAGTCGATAGGAGATTCCAGAGATATAAAGGTAGCCAGTCGAGGATTATGGCTTAGACATTTGAAAGCTTCAAATTTCTCCAGAACGCCTATGACTTTCAGTTTAAAGTTTGTGCCAAAAACAGTGATGAAATAGTTGTTCGAAACGAAAATGATTTTGAGTTAAGTTGAGTTAATTTGAAAATAAAAACTTTTTATTTTCCCTATGTGTATTTATACTAAATTTCTATGGATGTACAATCGCGTACAAAACTTTCTTTACACACGTGCTGCAGAAGGGGTGGGCGGGGCTCAAGAGAAAAAGCTTGTTTGCTTTATTGAGTGTGGTGTATTCAGGAATTATTAAATTGTTAGAAAACCACCAAGTCACTTCATTTATGTATTTTGTCAAGTTACATTGTTGACTGTGCTCCTAACAAAGCTACGCTACGTTGCAATTATTTACATAAACGTACATAACAAATAAATTCATGCTTCCCTTGTACTTCACTCAGTTTTGTTTGTGGCGAAAGCCTTCGACAAGGTCTGGCACAATTGCTTGTAATTAAAGCTCTTCGTACTAGGCGTGCCAGCCAGCTTTGTGCACATCATGTGAGACTTTTTACAGTGTCGAATCTTTCGTTACAGATTGGATGGTACACTCTCTAAACCCCGCCCTGTATTAGCCGCTGTCCCTCGAGGCTGGTACTTTCTCCGACTTCGTTTTCACTATACACTAGTGACATGCCAGGGACGGAGAAAGTAGAACTCACGCTCTTCGCATACGACATCGCGCTATACACATCTGAGAGGAATCTACGTAGGCTAACTAGAATACTCTAATCTGGAGCCAACGCATTAGGCGCTTGGTTTAGGAAATAGAGAATAGAAGTCAAACAGGGAAAAAGTGCAGCAGTGTACTTCTCTCTTTTAACCCGCTCTAGGACAACCTCTAGGAAACCCTCCAAAAGATTAGGTCAAATCTCTCTGTTTGGTACTCCGATCCCCTGGGTTAGAAAAGGCAAATATTTAGGAGTCACTTTAGATAGTGGACTCACATTCGCGGCTCACATAAAACGAGTCTAGGACCGAGCTGCTTTCGTCATGGGTAAGCTGCACCCCCTAATCTGCAAGAAGAGTAAAATATCGCTTAGAAATAAGCTTACACTTTACAAAAAACATGCATCCGCCCCATCATGACATATGCCAGTGTGGTTTTCGCTCAGGCCAGCAAGTCTAATATCAATCACACTTGCAGGTTATTCAAATAGGCTTTTCGCAAATGCGTCTGCGCCCCGCCCTATGTCCGCAATTTAGAACTACATAAAGATCTCGAGCTGCCCACTATTGCCACGTTTATGAAGTTGGTGTCTAGACGCTTCCCACCATCCCAACTCGCTGGTCAATAAGTCAGCTGATTACATAGCCAACCCAGACGCGCCGGTTCGTTACAGGAGTCTCGTAAGTTTTTAACAGATCCCGACGACTCAAGGAACGCCAGCGTTCCAGTTAGAAATAGGGCACACGGCATTTGAATCGCCTAACCCACCGGTAGGCCAGGCTAACGCGGCGTATGTATTCCTACTGAGTTTCTTGCTGGTTCTTTGGCAGTAGATGACCCTTTCGAAGCAGTGGTAGTTTCAATATACGACGTCCTAAGCCGAGATCCGTGTCCTCTCGGGTGCCCTTAGGCGTGTCGTATGTAGGAGTAGTTTAAGTTGCGGCTAAGCACCCTCAGTGCTAGGCCACAAAGTCCGGTGAAATTTAAAAGGCTAATAAAGCCACAAATAAACTGTCCATTTCGAAGAAAAAAAAACTCAGTTTTGTAAAATTTTTATCATTTGTAATATGAATTTAAGTGTTATAGAGCATAGTTGATGTGCCTATTCATTATTTATTTAAAAGTAAATATTCGGATATTCTCGGTGGTGAGTGAACGAGAGTAGCGTGGTTTTATTTCTCGAAATTGTTCAAATAGCGCTATCCTTGTCTCCACTCAAATGCTTCGTATTTGCAAGCTTTCAGTTGTAATAAATATGGATTTTTACAAATTAAAAAGTTTTTTTTTGTTTAAATATTTTGTAGTACCTACTACATTTGTGTCGTTTCGCAGGCAAAGGTACCTAAGGTATTAACTTACTAGTAGCATTAACTTAATAGTAACGTACCTTAGGTATTAACATCTTTTATTACACCAATGAATTCCGCATTCCATGATGATTACAAAAAAAATGTGTAACCCAAAATCGACCGTAAGGTACTCTACCGGTCCGGGACCAGCAGATGGTATTATTCTAAAATAACGTGTATATGCTAGGGAGGACTTCCTAACTTATAAGGAAAACACTAGGTTTGTTGAATACTTGCTTTTAATAAAGGATAAAGACTCATAAATATACATTTAGTTTTTTATCTATATTTGGGGCCGCTGCTCGTGATAGAATGCCATGGAACAATCTTCCATATTCTATCTATTTTACAATTTACAAATAAATTAAAATAATGACAGGCTTATAAGTTGCCAGTCATAATTGTCGGCAAGTTTGTTTGTGCGATAACCTCTTTTATTAGATACGGCACAAGCAAACGTTGCAATCGCCCCTCTTGTTTCATTTATTTTTAATTTTAATTTATTAATTTAATCAGTGAAGCTAATTAAATAAATTACTATATACATTTCATTCTTAAATAACGACCCTACTTAAATCAGGACCATATACATTAATCGAGATTACTCTCAGATGAGCCTCCTACCGATAGAAATATATATACTTGATCATCTTTAAATGACAACATCTTATTACATCAAAAATGATCTTATAGTATTTATTCTCCATCATTAGAGCCTTAGCCACAAAACCTGATGAAAATCAGCCAAGATCCCGGCTGGTTAATAAATATCTAAATTATACAGTGTAAGTTATTATTATTTCTCATACAATTCATGAATAATTAAAAATCCCATATTAATCATTTACGTTACACAATTATACGTAAGTAATTCAAATAACCAATACTTATTATTAAATCAATAAACAATTGTTACAATAACCTATTGAATACAATCAAAGTATAATTATAATTAATTGATAAGTAATAAATACATTAATATCCCAATAAAAGTAAATTTAGTTAATCCTACTTATATTAAAATTAATACTAAATTAATCAAGTTACATTATCATACATTATCATTGAGTTGGCAAAACAAACACGTTTGAACTGTCATATTAACTTTAAACTTTTCTGATTGATTAAAAGTTTATTTAAAAGTTTGTAACTTTCTAAAGTTTAAATTTTATCTACCTAAATTTTAAGATTTTACCTGCCTAACTATTACCGGACAAACCTACCTATCAATAGATCATAAAATTGGATCCAAAGTATTTTACTTAACCCAAAATGATACCTATAAATTAATGAATTTATATTTCACAACGCAATGCAGAGAGAACTTTTTCAAAATGCACCGAAATACACCTGACAAAATTCTATACCAATAACGTTTAAAATACATTACCTATTCCATCACAACCCTTACACTATTTTACCCCGCTGAGGATCCTATTCTACATCCGCGTGTTGACCCACAGACAGCAATATCACAATATTATATATACTCGTAAACTTTGGCTGCATAGCTTATAGAGATTATTGGGCGTGGCTCAAATTAAACGTGCACATTATTAATAGAGTTATTTTAGTCTTTAAAATATTAGTTTCTTATATTATTCTAAAACCCCAACGAAATTCTAACCGTTGTATATCTACAAATGAATGATATACAACGTTGATAAAAGCGAGAGGCATTAAATGAAACCACATATTCTGTGTATCATTATCAGGCTACACAACAAAAATCAGATCAATTTAAGCCATAGTTTAGTCACAGGAATGTTTTTTAGTTTTTACTTAACTTCATTTAAACACTCTGTATCATCCCGATCACCTGATCGTAAGTTTGTACTATAGGCATACGTAGTTATCTAAACGACAAAATTCACGCGAGCGATGCGACGTTGCCAGTTCGCATCGTAAGTTTGCAGTACAAACAAGGAAGTACTTGTACTAAATCTTTCCTTAAAAGAAAGTACAGATCACGGTTATCTCACTCTAATGTAATTAGCGTAACAGAAATAGAAATAGATCAGTATGTTGCTATTGCGCCGGCGGTGGCTCGGCTAATTAGGTCAAGGGCACAATTTTTACTTTGTTTAGTGCGAAGACGCGTTGCATCCGGGGTGCACGTTGCGCAATTCAGCACAGATTATTGTCGCTCACGCGTCCCATTTACTAATATTAAGTTTTTATTGTGATAGGACACGTAACTGAGTATTTTAGGTTTAGTTTTGTAAGTAGTTTTTAATTATTTTGTAAGTACGTAAGACATCCACAATGCCTCGTGCTACATACACGGCGTCAGAATACACTGACATGATTTTAATCTACGGGGAATCCCACGGAACTGCAGCTCTAGCTCTGCGAACTTACCGAGAAAGGTATGGAGACAGCCGCGCATGTCAATGGATTTTTTTATCTCGGGGTTTGTGAAAAGTGAAGTGTACGCGACAGACGTGAATACCGTAGAGGAACTTAAAAACCGGATTATTTTAGCGTTTAATGAATTAAAAAGTTTAACAAAAAACAGTGACCTTATTGCACGATTAAATAACAATATTATATGTCGTTATAATTTGTGTACCATTGCAAACGGCGGACATTTCGAACAATTGAAGATTTGTTACAATTAATTATTTTTGTTTATTATTTTCATTGATCATACCTTCCAACGTTACCTACAACACATGTTTACATTATCATCCACATCAAACCCGGGCGCTCCGCTGTGTAGGTAGGTGTGTGAGCCTATGAGCCCGCCGCCGCACGCGCTATGCTATTCAAATGCTACGTTACCAATTTGTTACGCAGGTGGCGGCAGGCTACTCAACAAAGGATGTTTACATTTTAACTTAGTTATTAAGCTATTTAAGTTCTTTGAAAAACGTTTTTTCGTATACTTCTATTATATGGTTTTAATCTATTCACATGGACAATTAATTCTTGGTTATTTTTGTATTTTTTTCACAAGATAATTGTCACATCCTATATATCGTAATACTCGAAATAAACCTTTATATGGTCGACTAAGTTTTCGACTTTTACCTAATATTCTTTTTGGACAATGTAACAAAACTAATTGTCCTACACGAAGTTTAATATTAGAAGCTTTTTTATCATACGATCTTTTTTGTACTAAACGAGCTTTCCTTAAATTTTCTCTCGCTTGATTTACTCCACTTATATAAGCATCTTTTTTTTTGTTGAACGGTCATATTACGATTAGGATTTAACCTTTCATCAAATGGTAGTTCAGGTTCTCTACCAAACATTAAATAATAAGGAGAAAATTTAGTCGAAGCTTATTTTGAACAATTATAAGCATATATTATAAAAGGTAAAATTTAACACCAATCCCTTTGACTTTGGTTTAGCTAATAATATGAAATGGTTTGATTAAATTTTTCTACTTAACCTAAAGTTTGATGGTGCATAGTGGTAGCTAAGGAATGTTTTATATTATATTTGTGACGGTTGTCTATTTCGACCTCTTTTTGTCAGTAAATTTTATTTTTTTGTTGTTCCCGACGTAATTTTAAACTAGGAATTACGTAGTGTCGGAGAACGGCAATGTTTTGATTTGACAAGTGAGTCACGAAAAATTATCCATCAAAGCAACTTGAATCTATTTATTTATTATTTTCCGAGTTTATTATTCCAAATTACATAGTTAAGATATTTTATTATCGATAATCAAAGTTCTTTTTAAGAAACCTATATTTATTTTTTACGTTCACGAGTGTGCGTAGCCAAAATTGTTGGTAAGGATTCTCATTCATTAAAATTTATTTTATTGTTATTTTTTCTTTTCAGATCAAATTTAATTGTATTAATATTTCTGTTCTATTTTGTGTGACTATTTTTTATTTCAATTTTGTTTATATTTTTCTGTTTGTATTTACAGGCATTTTTGTATATTTTTAATTTTACCGAAAAATAAACACAGAAGAGAATTTTGTGTTTTATTGAAACTACGCTACATACTGGCGCCCGAATATTCAAACGTAGTTTATGGAGAAGAGAGGAGAAATTGCAACAGAAGGAACAAAAGGAACAGAAGAATTGCAACATTAAAAATAATTTTTTTATAATTATTATTGAGGTCAGGCATAAAACTTTATTTGTTACCATTTTCAATCATTAACATTCACTATAATATATTTATATATGTATCTACTATAATATATCTACTATAATATATCAAAATACTGCTAAATTATTCAGACATTTAAGTTTCTTTAGTTTCTTTCGTTATAATATCCTTGAAGAAATTTTCTGAAGACACAACATTCTATAACCCAGTAATTTCACTATTTAAATAACATTTTCTATTCATTTTCATCACTTGAAAATACGTATATTTTTAAGGCTCTATTCTGCATAACGACTATTAACAAATTTGTTTCACTTTAACATTTTTTTTTGATTTTGCAATGAATTTTTCACAATTAAATAAACCTGAAATAATTTATGAATTAAAAATCAGAAATATAAATTTTTCTTCGACGCAATCTGTAGACGAACTACGATCATTATTATTAAATATTAATGTAGATTCTGAAACAGAAATTTTACAAAATAGCCCTGAAGAATTTTCAGAAGATATTAATACCATTAAAAAAAATTTAAAACTTGTTGAAGCTTGTATAAACTCTTATCCTATTAGGAAACAAAAAATTGCACCTTATTTAACTCATATAAGAACAAGATTAGGCCTCATTGACATTACATCAGATTTATCTTCAGAGCAGTTAGATTTAATAAATTCATGTTGGAATGATTTAACTCAATTAGACTCACGTTTTAAAAATTTGGAAAAATCACCAACACATTCCACATATCATTCCGCAGAATCTATACAAAATATTAATCTACAACCCCTTTCTTTTTTCGAAGCATTAACTGATAAGGTCAGTAAAATTACAGAAAATCGAACTAACAATGATTTAAAAAGATTTATTTATAAAGGTGAAGGTTGTCCAAAGGATTTTATTCAAAAACTTGAAGAATTTTCACAAATAAAAAATATTTCTGAAAAATCTTTATTCTCACATATTTATGATATTTTATCTGGATCTGCTCTTGATTGGTTTAGAGCTAGAAAGTCGACTATTAATGACTGGTCATCTTTCCGATCGGCATTGTTGAATGATTTTGCAATTACCGATTACGATTATAAACTAAAAAAAGTAATCGATGCTCGTAAACAAAAACATAATGAGAGAATTATCATCTACTTTGCTACAATGGAATCTCTTTTTTCAAAGCTCTTGGAACCAATGTCCGAAAAAGAAAAAATTAATACTCTTGTTAGAAATCTTAAACCTGAATTTACATTACGTCTTTCACCTACTGATTTACATACTGTAAATTCCCTCTTGGAATCATGCAAATTTACAGAAAGCATTCTCCAAGTTTCTAATAATACATCTTACTACTCTTCATCATCACCACCAGATCATTATCATTCTTTTCCTATTCCTTCTACATCAAATTCTAATAACAAATCGTATAATAATACTCTACTTTCACATAATCAACCATATATTCCTGAATTTCCTTTTAAAGCTTGTACATATAATTCCATAGCAGCTGTAGCTAATCCATTACCTAATACTGTAGCTGCAATTAATAAAAATCAGAATTTTTATAAATTCACTTGCCCACGTTGTAGATCTAATACACATTTATTAAAAGACTGTACTAACACTAATATAGTGTGTTTTCGTTGTGGAAAAAAAGACTTTATTACTAGTAAATGTCCTAATTGTAATAAGTCGATTTCAAAAAACTAAATTACGAGGAGTGCATAAACAAAAATAATGGTATTAAATCATCAAATTTTGACAAAAAAGATTGGGATACATGGTTAAAAATTTTAACAATTTTTTTTAAATCTTATAACACTTGTGCTCTCCTCTTTAATAAAACATCAGATTTTGAACGTCCTTATTTACATATAAAAGTAAACGATTTAATTTTAAATGGTCTTTTAGATAGTGGTAGTGCTATCACTATATTGGGTAATAATTCTCATAAAATTTTATCACAACATGGTCTTTTTATGCAAAAAAGCTGTTTAATAAAAGGTAATGTTGCAAACGGACAAACTATTTCTTCTATCGGCATTATTACTCTTCCTACTTTTTATAACAATAAATTTGCGTTAATTACAGCTCATGTGATCCCAGAAATCACTGAATCACTCATTTTGGGTATTGATTTTTGGAAAACTTTTAATCTTGCTCCGGATATTCTTAGTAATATCACATTACAACCTTCAAATTTAAACTCATCTTTTCTCATTAATACAGATTCTAACTTTCATTTACATGAATACCATTCTTTAACAGACACACAAAAAATTATTGCAGATGCAATTATGGAAAAGTTTAGGTTGATTTCAACTGAATGTAAACCTTTAGGTCGTACTCATTTAGTCGAACATTTCATCGACACTGGAGACCATCCACCTATTCGTCAACGCTGTTACAGACTTTCTCCTGAGAAACAAAAAGCTCTTTGTAAAGAAGTTGATGATATGTTACAATTAGATGTCATTGAACCCAGTGACAGCCCATGGCTGAACCCAATTATTATTACACCTAAAAAAGATGGTACTTGGCGATTTTGTATTGATAGTCGTAAATTAAACGATATCACAAAAAAAGATGCTTACAAACTTCCTTTCATTTCTGATATATTAGATAACCTTAAAGATGCTAAATTTATATCATCTATTGACATTGCTAAAGCGTTTTGGAATATTCCCTTAAAAAAAGAGGATAAACTCAAAACTGCATTCCATGTTCCAGGCCGAGGAATGTTTCAATTTAAAGTTATGCCATTTGGTTTAACTAATGCACCTGCTACTCAACAAAGATTCATTGAAAATCTACTAAATGATCTTACAAATGATAATAATGTTTTCTATTTTATCGACGATATAGTCTGTATTTCTCAAACCTTTGAACAACATGTCGATATACTTACTAAAATTCTTAAAAAACTTTCAGATGCCAATCTCACAGTCAATTTTCCAAAATGTTCATTTTTCCGGAAAGAATTAAAGTACTTAGGCTATGTAGTTAATGAAAATGGTTTAAAAACGGATCCTAAAAAAGTTCAAGCTATTCTTGATATACAAACTCCAAAATCTGCTAAGGAGGTCAAACGTTTTTTGGGTACTGCCAGCTGGTACAGACGTTTTGTACCTAATTTAAGCACTCTTGCAGCACCGTTAACTAAATTAACTTCTACAAGCAAAAAATCACCTCCATTTAAGTGGTCTGATGAAGCTGAAATTGCTTTCAAGGCTATTAAGCAAGCTTTAATTAGTACACCAGTTCTGGCATGTCCAGATTTCTCTAAACCATTTGCTGTTCATTGTGATGCCTCTTCCTACGGCATTGGCGCAATGTTAACTCAGGAAGTCGATAATATTGATAAACCTATTGCTTATATGAGTAAATCACTTACAGGCGCTCAAAAGAATTATTCAGTCACTGAACGTGAACTTTTAAGTGTTATTACGGCACTAGAACATTGGCGTTGTTATTTAGATAATGGATTACAATTTACAATTTATACTGATCACGCAGCCCTTCAATGGTTTATGCATTTAAATAATCCTACTGGCAGATTAGCTCGATGGAGTATTCGTTTATCTATGTTTAATTTCGTAATTAAACACAAAAAAGGCTCAGATCATGTCGTACCAGATACTTTATCACGTATAAAACCAATTGATTTAATTAATTTTTCTACTTCTCAAACTAAAGACACTTGGTATTTAGCAATTTATAATAAATGTTTATCATTTCCTTCTAGTACTCCGGATTACATGATTCATAATAATAAATTGTTTAGATTTTGTAGATCTAACACATTATTTAACTCTGAATTTAATTGGAAACAAGTAATACCATTAGAATTTAGGGAATCTGTTATTACACAAAATCATTCTACTCCCCAAACGGCACATTTTGGTATTTTTAAAACATACCATAGAATTAAAAATCTCTATTTTTGGCCTGGCATGTATAAAGACGTAGCCATGTTTATTGCTAAGTGCGAGACTTGTTTAGCTACCAAGCACCAAAATCAAAACTTAATTGGTTTAATGGGCAAACCCAAACATTGTTCACGCCCTTTCCAATGTTTATCCATAGATTTGATAGGTCCACTTCCTACTTCACGTAAGCAGAATAGATTTCTATTTGTAGTTACTTGTTGTTTTTCCAAATATTGTTTGTTATTTCCAATAAAACATGCAACCGCTTCTATTATTCGCCATATATTGGACAATTTAGTTTTTATGGTTTATGGAGTTCCAGAAACTATTATATTAGATAATGGTCCTCAAATGATAAGTACAGAATTATCTGAATTATTTAAATTTTACAACATACCAAAAATACATTACACCCCACGTTACTGTCCACAGGTTAACACCGTTGAGCGTTACAATAAAACTATTGTAACGGCGATTGCAGCTTTTATAGATAAAGATCACAGAACTTGGGATACCTATATAAACAAAATACAGTTTGCTATTAATACTGCGGTTAATGAAACCACAAAATTCACTCCATCATTTTTAGTATTTGGTAGAGAAGCTGTTACATGTGGATCTATCTACAAAAATAAAGATTCCAGAGATGAACTAATTTTCAGTCCTAGGGATGTATATGCTGAAAACATAGGACAATTAATACCTATCTTTTCCGAAGTACAGAAACGGTTATTTAATGCACATCAATATAATGCAACTTATTATAACAAACATCATCAGAATTTAGAATTTAATAACGGTGATATTGTTTGGAGGCGAAACCATGTAATAAGTTCCTCTAAAAAACATTTTTGTGCTAAGTTTGCACCCAAATTTATTAAATGTAAAGTTTCAAATAAAGTTTCACCATTAATTTACGATTTAGTGGATATGAATAATAACCCATTAGGTCGTTGGCATATCAGAGACATTAAACCTCTACCGCGTTTAACTTCTTCTTTGAGTGACTAGATTGGTTGTTACCAATTACTTTATATGAATTCATATATAATTATTGCTCATTATCTCACGGCGAGCATAAGCTGATTCTTTTTGTCTTATTTTTTTTCTCTATGCACCTCATTATCGTTTGGCTATACCATTAACATTGACGTTGGTCAAAACTTATAATTAATTATCATCATCGTAGTATTAGGTTAACTTTTTGTGTAATTTATTTAATATTTGCAATTCTAATTTTTTCTTCTCAATTTTTTTTTTTTTTCAAGCGGTTTGCAACTTGTAAAATTAAGCCTTCTGCACGAGCGTTTATTAAGGTAACTCGTTAAACTAAACCATACCTATGTGTATTATTTATACACTTGAATCACTTTCCTGTGAGAATTATTTTCATATGTTTATTACATAAATATTTTAATTACTTCACAAAAGACCCTTGGATTTTATTTAAAAGTCAATGTTTCACGACTGGCTATGATTTTCTTTTCTTTCCGGCATATTTATTTCAGTCTTTAACTGAAACTTGTTTATAGTAATCACCGTGCGGGAGTTAGCGACACGTTAAAGAAGCCATAAGCTATTAATATTTTCAGCGGATGGCAACTATTAAAGCCTTTTGCCGTTGCGTTCAACTCTATTGAGTTGACTTATTTAGGATACGATTCCTCATAAGCAACTCTAACTGCATGACGTTTTATTTCCAGTAGTTGGAATAAGACTAGTATGATAGAGAATGTATGTTGTAATTATAATGTACGTTGATGGAGTTGAACGATGTATATTAACATTGTATTTTCCAGGAACATGTTAAAAATTCTATCATTCATGAACCATGTAATTTAAGATAATTATTTAGGATTTTTTTTTTTTCTCTCTCTCGTCTGTTTTGTTTTTTTTTTTTCTATTAAATAACTTGTTGATAAGCATTATATCAGTATTATTTTTTTTTTTTCATATATACAGGATGTTTTTTCAGAAAAATTCTTCTATAGGATGTTAATATTAATTTTCATTTTGCTTTTAATTATTATTTTTTTTTTTGATTGTTCTTTCATTTAGCAGATTAAATATTAAAATTCGATATGTATATGCGGTTTATTTTGATTTGGTTTGAATTTGAAATTTTACTAAAAAAAAATCTTTCAGATTTTTTTTTTCCCGGCCCCCGGGGTATTGTGACGGTTGTCTATTTCGACCTCTTTTTGTCAGTAAATTTTATTTTTTTGTTGTTCCCGACGTAATTTTAAACTAGGAATTACGTAGTGTCGGAGAACGGCAATGTTTTGATTTGACAAGTGAGTCACGAAAAATTATCCATCAAAGCAACTTGAATCTATTTATTTATTATTTTCCGAGTTTATTATTCCAAATTACATAGTTAAGATATTTTATTATCGATAATCAAAGTTCTTTTTAAGAAACCTATATTTATTTTTTACGTTCACGAGTGTGCGTAGCCAAAATTGTTGGTAAGGATTCTCATTCATTAAAATTTATTTTATTGTTATTTTTTCTTTTCAGATCAAATTTAATTGTATTAATATTTCTGTTCTATTTTGTGTGACTATTTTTTATTTCAATTTTGTTTATATTTTTCTGTTTGTATTTACAGGCATTTTTGTATATTTTTAATTTTACCGAAAAATAAACACAGAAGAGAATTTTGTGTTTTATTGAAACTACGCTACATATTGTCTTAATAAAGACTTAATTAACCTAGACGTAAACATGGAACCTTTATCTGACAATACTTCACATACCGTCCCGAACTTTGTCAAAATTTCATTAATAAAGAAATTGTATATTATTTGAGCTGTCACTTGTGGGACTGCTTTGCAAATAGCGTATTTTGAAAAACAATCTATACACGTTATTATATATTTATTACCATCTACTGACCGATTAAAAGGACCTAGTACATCGATCTCTATCTTTTGAAATAAACGATCCGTTACCATAGGGCGTAATGGCACTATCTTATTGTATATTTTCTTTTCTTGACAAGGTATACAACTTTTAATATATTTTTCGATTTCATTAGATGAGTTCGGCATAAAATATTTTTCCCTGAACTTTGCTAAAGTTTTCATCATACCGAAATGGCCTCCCGTACGTGCGTCATCTTGTATTTGTCTCATGACTTCACTAAATAACGACTTAGGTAAAACAATAACATTTTTTATTACACTTCCACTTCTAATACATTTTTATAACACATTATTTGATATCATAAAACCTGATCGATACAGTTTCGCGCCACCTTCGGCAAAAACTATCTTCCTCTTGATGTCGTGATCCACCTCGATTGAGAACACTTGTAGACCATCTTCTAAGTACTTCTTTTCCTGTACTAGTTTCATCCTCTATTAGGAAGTTTCGGCTTAAGAAATCCGCTACAACGTTCTGTTTTCTGGAACAATGTACAATCTCAAAGTCGTGTGCTTGAATCGCCAAGGCCCATCTGGATAGTCTTCCAGACATGTCTGTTCTTGACCTTGA
Source organism: Marasmarcha lunaedactyla (assembly GCA_923062675.1). NCBI lineage: Eukaryota > Metazoa > Arthropoda > Insecta > Lepidoptera > Pterophoridae > Marasmarcha > Marasmarcha lunaedactyla. The sequence goes on along the minus strand of OV281367.1, from coordinate 8,471,901 downwards.
CCATTATAATGCCTTATGGTCCGTTACTAACTGAAATTGTAATCCCCATAAATAATGCTTAAAATAGTTTAATGCCCACACTAAACTTAAACACTCCTTTTCAGTTATCGAATATTTTTTTTCTGCTTCTGTTAGTTTTCATGATGCGAAGCATATCGGTAACAATCTTTCATGTCGACCTTGCATCAAACATGCTTCCAGAGCTAAATCACTTTCGTCTACATAAAATCTTGTACATATTTCTTTGTCATTAACAAAATGTCGTAATAATGGTGGTTCAACCATTAACGATATAATTTTATCGAATACCTTTTGTTGTGCTTGTGACCAAATGAATTTCGTATTCTTCTTTAGTAGATCTGTTAAAGGAAGAGTTAATAAAGAGAAATTCTTTATAAATTTTCTATAATATGAAAATAAACCTAATATTGATTTCAATTCTTTAATAATTCTTGGTATTTTTACTTTTTTTTAATTTTTTCAATATTTTTTGGGTCTGGGAAAATACCTTCTCCAGAAATAGTGTGTCCCAACACGGTTATTTCTTTATATCCAAAATTACACTTTGACGGTTTGAGTGTCAAGTTTGCCGCACTCAACCGTTGAAACACTTCTTCTAAAGCACTCATGAGTTCACTAAACGAATCACCATACACAATCACATTATCAAGAAAAATTATCACATCTTTTTATTTAAGTCCTGCTAAAACTTCATCTATTGTCCTTTGAAAAAAAGCTCCGCTAGTTTTTAATCCAAATGGTAATACGTTAAACTCATATAATCCAGACGGTGTGATGAATGCTGTTTTGTGTTTATCCTTCTCCGCTATCGATAATTGCCAATAGGCATAGTTTAAATCTAAATCGGCGTAGAATTTCGCCCCATTTAGCTGTGTGATAATGTCTTCGAGGATAGGTAAAGGATACGAATCTGTAATCACCTTCTTATTCAGCTTTCTATAATCCACACAAAATCTCCATGTATTATCCGGTTTTTTCACTAGTACTACCGGTGATGCATACGCACTTCTAATCACATTGTTTTCAAGCATATCATCAATTTGCTCACGTATAATTTTATGTTGTTCGTTAGATATTCTATAAGGTGCTCTATGTACTGGAGTTTCATCTATTGTATCGATTGTGACTTCGACGATATAACACTTTCCTAAATCTTTTTTTTTGAAGGCGAACGTCGATCGATATTTTTTAAATATTTTTAACAATTCAATTCGTTCTTTTATCGACAAATTCGAAGATAAATTAAATTCTTTTTCATTAGGTTTAGCTACCACTACTTCCCACAATCTTAAATCATTTTTATCTACTAAATCAGAAAAATAAATATATTCATCCTTACTTAATTCACGTGAAACCTGTATTACCTGAAGGGTATTTTGGTTCACATCTTTAACATTAATATCATTATGACTAATAAATTTACAAATATTATTAACAAATTGAACATGACCTTTTTTAAAGTCTAATATTGCACCAAACTTCTGAAGGAAGTCTTGTCCGAGAATTAAATTTCTTTCAATATTGTCAACTACATTACAATTCTGTACATACACAACATGTTCAATTTCCAAACATAGTTGTATTTTACCAATTATATCCATTCGTTTACCATTAACGGCTCGGATTTTTACATCTTCAACCTTATGTTTTATTATATTTAATTGATTACATAATAGTTGAGAAATTACAGACACTGAAGCGCCTGTATCAAGTAAAGCTGAGATAATTTTTTTTCTAATTTAGTAGATAAAAATGTTTGTAGATTGTGGGTGAACAATCTTCCATATTCTATCTATTTAACAATTTACAAATAAATTTAAATAATGACAGGCCTATAAGTTGCCAGTCATAATTGTCGGCAAGTTTGTTTGTGCGATAACCTCTTTTATTAGATACGGCACAAGCAAACGTTGCAGTATTTACTTCCTTTACCCTTAGAACTACACTTTTATTCATACTTACAACCAGAGCACGGAAACCCATTCTAAAAATTCAAATCGTTGTCGAGTACCTTCAACAAATCCCCTTTTCATTTCCGGCGCTCCACCAGTCCGTCAACCAGCCTTTAGATCAGTTGGTCAATCTTCTAGAAGATCTAATGTGCTTACTGTGCGCCGATACTTTATTGATGGACATATCCGGGAGTAGAAAAAATATGTCAAACTTAAAGTTCTCTGTGATGCTCTTACGGCTGGTTTACACGCGTTAAGTGGTTAAGTTGGTAACTAAATTTTAAGTTAAAAGTTGCGTGTAACAGTCAGTTAAGTGACAAGTGGTAACTTAAAATTTAGTACGCAAGTGATTAAGTAGATTAGGATTCGTTCTATTTTTCGTATAATTAGGTGGGCGGGGCTTCTCAGTTAACACGTTTGGACGTGATTTTTTAGTTAAGTGCATAAGTTGACAAAGCGGGTGGCGGCAAGAGCTCATATTTATGTCGCATTTTCTCTTTTTTTTTTAATGTTGGAGTAGAGTTTGGTTTCTATTTTAAAATTTGTGGAAGAATATTTAAGGGTGTTACCACACCAATCGATCGACCGTCGACTGGTCGACGACACCACCCCTGAGTTGGTAAGTCTGCCAACCCGCAGTTGACGTGATGGCCTACAATTGTCTGACACCACCCCTGAGTTGGTAAGTCTGCCAACCCGCAGTTGACGTGATGGCCTACAATTGTCTGACACCACCCCTGAGTTGAGAGAGGCTGATACCAATCGATCGTCTGTTGATCGACGTCGACCCGTCGACGTAAAAAATTTAGAAAAATACATAATCTTGCAAAGATTTTAATTTCCGAATCAAATTTGTCCAAAATTACGTTTACCACATATCTAAGTACAGAATTGACGAATTCCTTGACATTCATCACTGCTCATCTTCATTGAACTTATGAACTTAACTACTTAATCCGTTTGGACACACAAGTGACATGTAGTAACTTAAAATTTAGTTACCAACTTAACTACTTAATACATGTACACCGCACATTAGATGCACTTAGCGGCAACAAACACACATAAAAACAATTTGGTTATTGCCAAACGATTTTAAACGTGGAAAAACAAGGTGGTCAGGTATTCGTAATTAAGCTATTACAGAACCTCTCTTAAAAAAAAACAAGAAACGAAACGAAAATAAAGAACGTCAATAAATTAGCCATCGTCAGTCTTACTTATGACAATTTTGATCTGTCAATCACCAAGTGGATGAATGGTATCAACGGATTGCGGTGGAACAGTTATTGGTTTATCTATTTATTAGTTGTGTCTAATAAGTCGTCAAATTACTTAAATGATTATCGAATAAATGTGTTCGTGATAAATACACGAAATATATTTAAGAAAATGGAATCAGAAATAACAGTAGAGAATTTACCATTGTTTGGTATCTGTAACTTATGCACTAATGAAGGTATAGCTAAGAGCTTACTTTTACCTTACGAATACAATGGGAAGACGGAATTATACACTGAAATGTTAATGAAATGCTTTTCTATTGATGTGAGTTTAATTTAATATAATCTAAGATATTAATTCTCTTTCAAACTTTTATGTGCCCTATTAGATTTTCTGATGTCTATTTTACTGTTGCAGTTTATTTCATCCTTTTTACGTAAAGAATATTTGAATTTATTATTGAAAAACAAAATTTATCTATAGAAATCCTTTTGAAAAACTTTCATTTATGTATTTCTCTTATATCTTTTGCTGATATTGGACAGTTGTTATAATGTTATTGCCTCCAATTTGTTCAAATCAGAAGGTTTTACATTAGCTTAAGTTACATCTTATGTTCACATACTTCCCTACCAACCATTAAAAGTTTTATTTTTGTTTATTTAGTTATTAATTTTGTCAAAAATTTTACTTCAGAAAACATTTTTTTTAATGAATATTTCAACAGTTTTTAGGTTTTAAGGGGCCTATAATGTCTGAATATATTTTTATAATTATGATAATTTTTATTTATAAGAGTAAGAGATAGTGATACAGATCAGTATCAGAATTTTTTTACACATATAGTACAATGGTTTTTCTTAATCCGAATTACAATATGCGCCTGAACTAGGTTTACCTGTGTTTCAGGCAATCAGGCCATGTCCTATCATTACTTATTCTAAATCAAAATAAAAAATACTAGGAACTTAAAATAAGTTTACAATGAAATAGAATATAAATTTTTAGTCAAAAGTGTAACATAGGTAAAACTGATTTTATGCAAGTACAGTGAAACTATAATAATAAAGGTAAAATGATGAGAAATAGCTATTTTAGTACGACAAGTAAGTTCTCAGTGTGTAAGATAAATATTTTATGGAAAGGCCTCTCTGAAGAGTTATGTTGCAAATGTGGTTATTTTGTTGGAAAATTAAAAATTTACAATTGAGTTTTTTTTAAAGGTATGGTCCTAAGAAAAGATAAAATCTATTGGTAAAAGCAATTGTAATTTTACTGTAAATTGTACTGTAATAATAATACAATTTTATTTTTAAAATCAAAATATATTTTAACTGCATAAATAATACAATAATTACAGATTTCTCTCATTCAACTCGGGGACACAAAGAAGGTGATATGCAATGAGTGTATATCTCGTCTGCGGGATGCAGTTATCTTCAAGGAACAAGTGGAAACCTCCCTGCAGACTTTAAAGGAGAGCATTGGACTGAGTGTTGCTAGTATGTACTCATCTTTGGGGCCATACAGTTTGTGGGTCGATTTAATTTATTTATTCCCCTCTTAAGTGTTTGTTCATAGGTCATGGTTTGTTTATATTTATATATGTATGTTTATTCTGGGTTTCGCCCCAATTTGCCTTATGGTCATCCATAATACAAGCTCTGCTTACTTTGGGGCCACACAGTTGGTCTGTTTGGGGATTTTATTGTTATTATTATTCATTAATTACTATAGGCCCCGCCATTGTTGTAACAGCATACTATTGATTCTGCGGCAATTCTGAGATAAAAGTAAAGGCCTATGTTACTTCTAGATAACTTTCTTTTCATAATTAGAATTCCTTATTTTGGTTCAGGAGTATCTGAGATTATTTGTCACATTTCAAATATGAAATCAAATAAAAAAATTTTCTACATTTTAATAATATAAATTATCAATTCACACTATTTTACCAGTAGTCTTAGAGCAATTGTGAACTACGTACTTAAAAGAAGCACTGCATACCCTGTAGTCATATACATACCAATATTATACATAAGTACATATGTACCTTATTGTATAAATGATGTAACTCATCTTATATAGTAACTTCGAAACTAGTGATATAAAATTAGACTTACTGCACAGCACGTTTGCATTCCGTGTTTATTTTGCGATATCGCACCATCTTTTAGTGATTTTTGGCACTAACTTGTTGAATGACTAACAATTTGTCTAGGCACTGATTACTAAAATTTCTTGATTACATCACTCCATACAAAAATGGCGTTCCCGGGCATTTTTATTAAAACTTGTACCAAATCGAAAAATAGATGATTTAAATAAAGTTTCATAAATCAGAATTTTTTTGGAATATAGACGTATACACATAAATAATGTCAGAGTTCGCAAAAAAGATCGTGTGTTTTTTAATTAATTTAATTTTAAATTAATAAAAATACGCCCAGCGCACCGGATTTTGTCATGTTCGTTGCCGGCATAGATAAAGTTGTTATAATAAAACAAAATCATTGTTTGATGTTTAAACAAATTTTATATGAAATTCAATTTACTCTCTGTATTTTGACGTACAAGAACTGCATTAAAAAGTATTTTTATTTAACATTTTTGCTTTTATTGGTTCCGTACCGTTACTTCTTGTTGCTACTTATTATTTAACTTTGCCATATTAATCAAATACTTAAACTAATAATCACGAGTAGTCTTTGTTGATTTTATCTGAACATTATTTGTAACAAAACTGTAAAATAATTAAGATATTTAACAAACAAACTGGAAAATCAACAAAATTAAAATATATTTTTACGGGACAGTAACATAACCTGACCGATATGTAACAAACAGGACGCAGTAAAAACGAGGGCACACTGAGCCAACCCAATACAGTTTTGAATAGACAAACTTAAAACAAAATCTGAAACTCGGATTGAGATATCTCGTGCTCTCTTATTAGTAACTGTTATTTATTAGTGATCCAGAGCATAGATCAAAACTTTTTTCAAATCACCCTTGAAGGCACGTATCACATTGTGTTTTGTATTCCGCAACAGTCCCAACAAAGCCATTTTTTTACAACACATACTTTTGGCTATACGGTTCATAACCAGTCAACCATCCTTGCAACCGTCACAGTGTTACCACACCAATCGATCGACGTTGCTTGTTCCATGCTACCATCGATCGATTAGTGTGGTAACAACCTTAAAGACTGTTCTTAGCTCGTAGTAACTATGTTTTATTTGATTTTAGACGCTGTTTCAATTTATATATATTTTATAAAACTAGAAAATGTAGGGTTTCATTAATGTTTGTCAACTATGATACAAGATTAAGATAAGAATAGGATCTGGAACCGTCATATAAACATACATGCACATACTCGCGTGACACATTAACATGTAAGTATGTAGTATGTCCCCGACTTTATGCTGTCCTGTTCGTTACTAATCAAGTCCGGACTATACGTTACTGACTCAATGGTAACGATCAGGACGTAACAGAATTATGTACAATTTCAAAGAAACATTTATAATCTAAAATATTTGTATAACACACCTTCTTGTTTAGGTATTTTATACTTCAGATATAACTTATCTGCGTGATACTATATGTGATGAAATGAATGTTATAGTCTTTTTAAAAAATAAAATGTCAAACATTCACCGGACAATCACATGTAAAAACAGGAATCTGTTCAGAACGCAGCGTGTCGAAGACTCTTATTTTATTAAAATGGTCGACAATGAATGAACTATGTCGTGAGTTTGACAGTTTATTGTGAGGGTTACTATATTTTAAAAGAACAAAGATGTTATTTATTAGAAAATACGCAAAATTTTTATTAAACACGGTAACGGTACATGACATGTCCGTTATTATCGAAAGTACGGGACGGAGGTTTTTTAAAAAACAATCTACTATTTGTAAGATTTATGCAAACGAAAAGTGTTTAAATCAAAGGGTTATCATATTTTTCACATCAAAATGATTTTTCTCATGTAAAGTACTAAAGAAAATTAGTGTAAAATTTCAGGTCTAATGTTGATGTCTGGAAATGGGACGGCACTAAAACTACACCAAATATGATTTTTAAATTGCTCTTACGTTTTTTTTTCGGCATATTATCTATTTTATTATATTTTAAGCAATTGCACAATAGTCGATTCAAAAAATAAATTAAAAAAATAAATTATAATAATGCTAGAACATTTATAAAAAATTATATTTATTCATGGGACAACCAAATTTATAGATTGTACAAGTTTTGGTGAAAATGCCCTCCCGCCTTTTTAACTAAACCTTCTCTCTGCGCACGCTGACTGCATGCGAAAATGATCTTAAACGCAATACGCGATCTTCACACATCAAGTATATTTTTTGCAAAAAAACAAATATCCAATCATTATTTACCAAATCTAGTCTACCAGAATGACTTTTTACTTTAATTCCTAAGTGTTTTTACCATTATCAAGAATAACACAATCGCATGGCCATGGCAGAACGTTACTACCAGCTTCGGCAAGAGCGTGTTAAGTGCACTGAACCCACACGTGCGACATTCATACCACAACCCAAATTATAATTACTGACTAAGTCTTAATAAGCGCGTGACATTGACAAACATGGAATTATTTTTCTAAAATCGTCATTTGTTTAATAGTTAGTGTTTTGTTTTCAACGCATTCGAACATTTTTCGTCATCATGGATAAGTTAATAATTCGAGTAATTATGGAGTATGAGTACCGTCGTGGCAGCAAAGCGGCACAAGCGGCACGCAACATCAACGACGTTTACGGAGCGAACACTACAAACGAACGCACCATTGATTTACCCGCTTCCGTTCTGGAAATTTTGACCTGAAAAATGAACCCCGTGGTCGTCCGAAAACTTTGGTCGACAATGACGAATTAAAGGCAAATGTGGAAGCTGATGAAACTCAATCCACGGCTGAATTAGCAGCAGCTTTCGACGTTAGCATCAAAACAATATTGGTCCATTTGCGTCAAGTTGGCAAGGTAAAAAAGCTTGACAAATGGGTACCCCACGAACTCAATGACCGCCATCGCGAAGTACGCGTGGAGACGTGCCTTGCACTGCTCAGCAGGCATACAAATGAAGGAATTCTGAACCGCATTGTTACTTGTGACGAGAAATGGATCCTGTTTGACAATCGTAAGCGCTCAGCAAGTTGGTTGGACCCTGGTTCAGCACCCAAACAATGCCCTAAACGAAAACTTACCCCTAGAAAAGTGATGGTCACTGTTTGGTGGTCTAACGCGGGTGTAATTCATCACAGCTTCTTGCCAAACGGTACAAGCATTACTGCAGATGTGTACTGTGAAGAACTGAACACAATGATGGAGAAGCTCGCACGTCTCCAACCAGCTTTTGTCACTCGTTCGGCTCCACTGCTCCTGCACGACAACGCGCGACCTCACACTGCACAGCAGACGGTCTCCAAGCTACAAGAGTTGGGGTTGGAAGTTCCCCGTCATCCGCCGTACTCACCAGACCTTGCGCCTACAGACTTCTACTTTTTCCAGAATTTGGATAACTTCTTGGCGGGAAAAAAATTCAATGCCCGAGAGGCAGTACAAAATGCCTTTGAAGAATTTGTTGCCTCCCGTCCAGCTTTTTGCCGGACGGAATTGCCAGCGGCAATTTCATAGATAAAGACCTAATATTAGGTCTTTACCTATGAAATTGCCGTTTTTCACGAAATAAATGAAGCGTAATTTTTTTATATATTTTTTATTTCTATTAATCAAAATAATCACCCATGCAATCAATGCATCTTTGCCAACGCATTGGTAGCTTATTGATGCCTTTCTTGAAGAAATCAGCTGGACGGGGGCCAACAAATTCTTCAAAGGCATTTTGTACTGCCTCTCGGGTATTGAATTTTTTTCCCGCCAAGAAGTTATCCAAATTCTGGAAAAAGTAGAAGTCTGGAGGCGCAAGGTCTGGTGAGTACGGCGGATGACGGGGAACTTCCAACCCCAACTCTTGTAGCTTGGAGACCGTCTGCTGTGCAGTATGAGGTCGCGCGTTGTCGTGCAGGAGCAGTGGAGCCGAACGATTGACCAAAGCTGGTTGGAGACGTGCGAGCTTCTCCATCATTGTGTTCAGTTCTTCACAGTACACAATTGCAGTAATGCTTGTCCCGTTTGGCAGGAAGCTGTGATGAATTACACCCGCGTTATACCACCAAACAGTGACCATCACTTTTCTAGGGGTAAGTTTTCGTTTAGGGCATTGTTTGGGTGCTGAACCAGGGTCCAACCAACTTGCTGAGCGCTTACGATTGTCAAACAGGATCCATTTCTCGTCACAAGTAACAATGCGGTCCAGAATTCCTTCATTTGTATGCTTGCTGAGCAGTGCAAGGCACGTCTCCACGCGTACTTCGCGCTGGCGGTCATTGAGTTCGTGGGGTACCCATTTTTCAAGCTTTTTTACCTTGCCAATTTGACGCAAATGGACCAATATTGTTTTGATGCTAACGTCGAAAGCTGCTGCTAATTCAGCCGTGGATTGAGTTTCATCAGCTTCCACAATTGCCTTTAATTCGTCATTGTCGACCAAAGTTTTCGGACGACCACGGGGTTCATTTTTCAGGTCAAAATTTCCAGAACGGAAGCGGGTAAATCAATAACGAGTGGTGCGTTCGTTTGTAGTGTTCGCTCCGTAAACGTCGTTGATGTTGCGTGCCGCTTGTGCCGCTTTGCTGCCACGACGGTACTCATACTCCATAACTACTCGAATTTTTAACTTATCCATGATGACGAAAAATGTTCGAATGCGTTGAAAACAAAACACTAACTATTAAACAAATGACGATTTTAGAAAAAGAATTCCATGTTTGTCAAATAAAATTAATTTGAAATTAGAATTATCAGTCAAAAAAAAAAATATTTTCATTTGAAATGGCCAGTACGGCAAAACGGCAGTTTCATAGGTTAAGACCTATTATAAATCAAATAAACAAACAATTATTTCTTTATAATTTGCCTTTCCTACGTTTAAATCATTGAATTTAAAATTAGTTTGTATTTTCATTGTTACTAGAAATAAAAGAACCAAATTGATAAATATGATGCCTATGATAGCTAATGTCCATGGGTGATACTTGGAGCTGATTTTATTTATACAGGAAATCTTAGGCATACGCATACCTACGTTGTATTAATTTATTTAAAAGTGAATCAAGAGTGTAAAGTTTAATAAAAATTAATAATAGGTTTTCTCGTATTAGTGCGTACTGTAATTTTTTTTAAATAAAAACTAAATCCCCAGATTAGTACACCAACTGTACGGCCCGAAGTAAGAGCTTGTGTTATGGACCATAAAGCGAACTGGAGGAGGGTGGGAGAATTTGTGTTCCCCACAAATGAACGCCCCGAAGAGGACACGAACCTGGGGTTTCCAGCGTATGAGGCAGGGCTAATACTACTAACGCCCCATTGCATTAACGGCTATCTTAGTAAATTAATAAAGTTCAGTTATTGTCAAGTTCGACTTATTTTTTAAATCAAATGAAAAATTTTTATTCAGCATTACCATTGAATAAAAAGAAAAATATAAACAAAACACGAAAAATAGTAAAATAGAACTAAAAACTTAAAACTAAATATACAATTAACTATGCTGAAATGGCTACAGCTCAGCATTATGCCAGCAGTCTAGACTGTTACGTAATGCCACCGATTCTCGGTCTCTAAGGTATAAGGTATACGTACACCTTACAGGCACTTGTCCAAATAGTGAATAACGAAAGAAGCCTAACTTGTCGATCGACCAGCGCCACTGGGTCACAAAGTCCCCATTACGTGCGTGTAATGAACGTGGGATTTTTTTCGTTTTGTCGGGTCATATATTTCGTTATATTTGAAAAAGACTTGCAACAAAAGCAACGGTAACTTGGAGAAAAGGAAACTCAAAAAGACTCTATAGACTAGAAACTCTTTGCCAAAGACCAACGTTTAAAATTGGAAAGGGGTTCGTCAATGCGCGGAAATTGTTGACTCGAATGCGTGATGGATCCCTCTGACAGGTCAGGTGATCTTATTATCATTTCACTGCCGAAGATGGTTTTAAACGCTTACAACACGTAGACGCTGACAAAAGAGTGAGAAAATGGATTGTTTATTTTGGGGTATTTAGTGTGAATGATGTAGGTACGAGTATATTGGGTTGATTTGCTTGAATAAGTGTCAGTTTTAAGATAAAGAAGATTTTGTAACTTAAAGTTTTCTGAATCAGGTTCCCGCGTTATGATGATTTTTCCGCAGCAGTTGTATAATAACGTAAATTTGATTATTATCTAATAACAAATTTTTCTGTTTACTGTTTTGATGCGAGATTATGAAATGTTAGTTCTTAACCGTTAGCGTTATTTGATGAAACTGTGGTGAGACGTGCACGGCCGTAAAGATTCCTGGCTAAAAATACTTGGATGCTCATTTTTAATGTACGGCGCAAAAACAGGGGTGTTTGAAGTTAAAAGTGTGTTTGATCGATTTTGTTTGAAAGTTGAAAGAGGAGAGAGCGTTCTCAGCCACGATGAACGATCTAGCTGTTTAAAAGTTGTGCATGATTTTTTTTGTCAGGGTTAGGTCGTTATTTGATTTTACGAATAATTTGTATTTTACTCAAGTATTTGAAGATGAAAGTATTTAAATTTATTTTTCAGAGAACCCTCCGAAAACGATAGAGAATATAAAAACTGAGTCAAATGATGCAGATGACTATTTGAACTTTTTCGATGATGGCATGAAAATCGAGGATGATATACGTAAGTATAATTCACTACCGACCGCACTCAAGTCAAGTAGATGCTTCAGACGCTACTAATTATAGAATTGGCTTACCAAATTTAGACTAACACGTGTCGAGAGAGTGAAACCCAGGAAGCCAGTTCTATTTTTTAGGTTAAAATATAGGAGCTGTTAAGCGGCTTCCATGATATATGTTACAAGTTCTCATAGTAATTTGGTGGTAGATTAATTAAAATAAATTTAAACATTAGCTGAAAAACTCAAATAAAACACTTAAATTAACGTTATTAACTCCAGTTTATTTTAAAAAAGGAGGGTCTATGGCTTGTAAATATTAGATAAACAAAAAAAGTTGCAAAATTACTTTTTTGGCTGTATGGTGAATTTCGTCAGTGACAAAAAAATCGCTGTGACATTTTAATGTGTGGTCTTGTCTTGTCCTTTCACTATATAATTTGTTTGTAGTTGGTTGTTGCGTGTGCATAATATTACAATTAATAATGTCAGTAAAGAGGAAACGTGGACAAAAATTTTTACAAGAAAATTAAGATAAGTTGAAAAAATTACTGCTCCAGCACAAAGATACAATTTTAAATAAAAAGACAGATGGGGCTACAAATGAGGCGAGCAACAGTGCTTGGATAGCCATCACCAATTCTAATAATTCAACATACTTACCTGTCATTGTGAAAGTCTAACAAATGTTCAATCTTTTGCAATATAACTAAAACACTCTCTTTTGATAACCTGTATCTTATGAAAAAGTCTTTGTCGTAAAATTTTTCAAAATCCTTTGATCTTTCCCGGTAAATACGACGTTGTCGCTCAGGAAGCGTATACATTGACCTATGAATGAGTTAGTGACTTTATGAAGTCTACTATTATGTGCTGCCAGCATATTTTTTACTCTTGTGCAGACTTCTTTTCCTTTTGAACATGGTTATGTTCATTTTTGAAAAGTAAGAATATTTATTTCTTTAAATTGAAAAAAAAATTAAAAAAAAGTAAAAAACAAATTGATAAATTGCGCGAACGGTCCTTTTCTGCAGAATAAATGCAAGTTCGAACCTGGGACCTGCGGCCTATGAGGCAGGGTTACTACCCACTACGCTACTTGGCTGTCATTTTTGCATTATATATTTCACGAAAAAATATTAAGTTTGGATGGACTCATAATCAACAACCTCAATTTTTTCTCATGTACAAGGGCTACTGTTTTAGATAAATAATGTTATTCTTTGTATTTTAGCTCTAGCGGACTTCGCTGTTAAAGTAGAAGACGCAACGGAGGACAAACCTCCCCGCACCCGCACTTGCAAGAAAACTAAATTAAAACTCAAAGCGAAGAAGTCACACAATTATAACGAAACGGAAGCCTTACTCGAGGCGGGCCTTTTCCCATTCAAAATAAAACGAACAGGATACGCCTGTGCTATCTGCTCCGAAACCTCAAACAACCTTGACGAAATAAAGAGACATATAAAAGACCACACAAAAAGTATAATACATATAGCTTTCAAAAAGATGATCTTCTCGAACTCACAACGGTTTTTCAAGAAACAAAACTTCTTTCGCTGTAAAATATGCACGTCGGATATCGTTAACTACGAAGAATTAAAGCAGCATTTAGATAACTGTACAAGACTTAAAATGAAAAAGAATTTCAAATGGAATCACTTGCCGTTCAAACTTGAAAAAGATCAACTGGACTGTCCGGTGTGCAAGAAAAAGTTTATCAATTTTGTCAATTTAAATACTCACATGAACGTTCATTACCCTAACTATATTTGCGAGAGTTGCGGCAAAGCTTTTGCATCCGCAGCTAGACTAAGAGGTCATATGAGGACGCATGAAATTGGTAGCTTTCCGTGCAGATACTGCGATGCCGTTTTTGATCGAGTAACTAAACGAGAGAACCATGTATCAAAAGAACATAAAGCTGGAGTAAGATATGCCTGCAAGAAATGCAATATTTCTTTACCATCATTCTATGCAAGACAGAAACATTTAGCTGAAGTTCATAACGAAGAATTAAAAAGATATAAATGTTCAGCATGCCCACAAAGTTACATAACACCGGGCCATTTATCAAGCCATGTGCGAAGGGATCACTTAAACGAACGGAATCATAAGTGTGATAAATGTGATCTTGCGTTTTACACGAAGAACGCTTTGAAAATGCACATGATTAAACACGATGGGGAGCGTATCTTCTCTTGCCATGTTTGTCAGAAGTCCTATCAGAGGAAAAAAACTTTGACTGAGCATTTAAGAATACATAACAATGACAAAAGGTTCATTTGTCCGGTGTGCGGAAGAGCCTTCACACAGAAGTGTACGTTGAAAGGACATATGAAAGTCCATGAGAGAAAGGTGGATGTGCCATGTGCTGATGTTAAATCGGAATTATTTATTATTTAGTCTGGTTCAAATTATTAAATTGTTATCGTAGTATGGGTATGCAAATGTTAAAATTGGGTTGTATTTCTATCATAGCTTAGCATAAAGAAATGCAACGTCATTCAGACTCTTATTTTTATAATACAGATATTTATTATTATTTTAATTAAAATATAGTGGCTTTTGGTGAAAAAGCACCTCAAGATTTAAAACTTTTAATATTTGCGTTCATACTGGGGGTATAAGACTTAATTTGCGATTACTGTGTTAATCTATATTATTATTAATACAAAAGCCAGAATGAAATTATTTCTTTTCATATTTTTAAGAAAAAGGCGTTTATTTATTTGGCACATTATTTCTTAAAGTATATTTTCTATGTTCATTGTTATATTTTCTCAATGTTAAATCACTCATTTATTCAAATTTATTAATGTAAAATTATTTAATTTCATTTATAATGCTTATATAGGAACAATAAGTAGCAATATTAGAGTATATCATATGATTATTTAATATTTATATTAATTATACATGTATTTGAGGTTATAATCTCAATAATTATACAATTTACGTTTACCCGCCTTATTAAATGAAATATCACAAGAAATCACAATCTTAAGTATTGCATACAGCTAATTGATCAATTTCATCATATATAGTGCAACCGTTACAATGTACCTTAGGAAGGCTGTCCAGCGAAGCTGTGCGAGGAAGGTGATTTGCCTTATCAAAAAGACAACATTTATACAAATACAATACCTAACATTTTATAGCCATCAACTTATGGAGTTCCCAGATGCTGCTCGAGCAACTCTGACACCAGAGGTTGTCATTCTTCTTCTTATCGTCTGAATCAAAATTTAGTCTACCTAAAATTAAGAAGAAATTTATTTCAGGCAACCTATCAATTAAAAGAATTTGACTACAAAGATGAATCTGATGGGCATTGCAACTAGTTCACTCATTGATTTGAAAAACGTACATTAAAAATACATAAATAGGTTTAATGAAGTATAGTGTAGCGTAGTCGTTTTGATTTGTTTTTTTAAATTGATTCGATTGGTCGATTGAATAAACCGACCGCTTCGGTCTCGCACAGCTTCGGTGGATCCCGTGTCCAACTAGATTATGGAATAAGAAAATTCAATTTATTAGTGACGTCATTTCGGTTTGTGTGTCAGTATACATTCGTTTAGTTTAATGTTAGCAATATTGCAATGCAAATAAATTCGATAAAATTAATTTTAATAATTGCACAATTAGACCATGAAGTATTTTAATACATATTTTGTGTATAAGTCAATGTATATTTGTAAATATCGTATTATGTAAGAGAAACGTGTTTTTTTTGTTTTTTTTTCAGTGTGGAGCTACCGTGGGGCTTGAATCAAGATGGTTGAAGTTATTTGTCTGCGCGGCCCTATGTGTGCGTGACGATACGTACCGATTGTACACGCACACCAAAGCGATGATAACACGGTTTGACAAGATGGCGGCCGCCACACAAAGTTAATTTGCATATTTACTAGCTCAGACACACACAGGGCGCGCACAAATGAGTTGATCCCTCTACACCTAATTATTGTATTATAAAGTTTTATGTCTTCCAAAGTAAGAAATAAGCAATATAATAACACCACAAAGTTGCCGAAATACGTAACAAAGTGCCCAATAAGACGGTAATAGAAACCTTCGATCACAAATATAAAAGAGTCTCATACAAATGTGACAATTAGGTGCCTACATAAAATTTGAAAACAAGTATTTTCTTTTTGTTTACAGTGGAAGTTGCAATGCTACTAAATTCAAAGAGAACTCAAATATTTTGTATAACAGTGCTGTTTTGTTGATGGCGTTTTTCTGACCCTGATTGAGTATCAAGTTTTCGTATTTGATAGATGATAGAAACACATTATTATTTTAATTAATACTAACAGCCGCAGGAGTGGAACTGTGGCAAATTACACCTTTTTTCCTATTAATTGTTTTGTAATAACATAGTCAATTTCATTGGCCTTTGTCGCTGATAAAAGCGCATAAATGGAATCGTTCGCCCGATATATTTGGCTCAAATAAGCAGAGCTTGTGTTATAGATGACCGTAGAGCAAACTGGGGACCCCAGAATAAACATACATACGTATACATAATTATAAATATCAACGGCCATGACCCGAGTTTATAAATATCTGTGTTTATCACGCAATTGAATACAACAATCAGGACTCGAACCTGGAACCTCCGGCGTATGTGGCAGGGTCACTGCCATTGACGCCACTCCGTGCTCCCGGGACGTGGGAACTCCTGGATAATATGTCTGTCTAGTGCTCAAGCACTTTTGTTAAAGTTTAAGAGATTATCAAGTAAAAATAAACAACCGAAACAGTCTTAACTCGATTCGAAATTGTATTTGTATCAAATAATCGTAAATCCTACTGAGGTTCAGTAAAATGGCAACATTTCAACTCCCAGCTTTCATACGATACAATATTGTACCTTATCTGAACAATGTACATAGTTTATTTATTTCGTAAGTAGATGCGGAATCGTTTACAAACTATTTATTGTAAAATTCTAGTTGATTAAAAATATTTTATATTATAATGACTATTTTTTGCTCCTAAAATAAATGTGGTTAAAGGTATTTTGGTGTCGCGTGTAACAGTTTTTTTTAACCAATTGCCTCGATACATGGCGCTACGAAATAGCTACCCGGAAAATAAGACAAAATTACTTCATTAACACAATATACCTACAAGCTCCAATGCAAAAGAGTTCGCCTAGTGCCAAATATTACAAGTGTCTAATATTCGAAGTAGAATTTAGATAAATAAATTTAACTTTTTTTGTTCAATAAATACACAGTGGTTTTGAAAACTTAATGAAGTTTATTACAATACAAAATATTTCCATATTTAAATAAAATACAATACATTCTTGGGAACCATCCACGCAATAAACTTCGTCCATCGCATACAACGGCGCAAAATAGTTCGTCTACCACTCAGTGGCGTCATCTTTAGCATCGATCACGTCCTTTATTCCTCGTGGCATCGTCGCTACCAATTCTTCACATTGTTGTGTAGTTATAGAGTCCCAGAACGATTAATTTTTTTGCAGAGCATTTTCTACCGAAGGGTCTCAATCGGTGACAAATCTGGAATACTCGACGGCCACTCCATTGTAGGGACATGATTCCGGTTAAACCAAGCCTTGGCTGTCCTCGCAGTGTAACAGGAAGCACCATCTTGTTGAAAGGTGTAGGCATGACGATATTTCAACGTTGGAGTCGAGGGCACGAGACTTGTTTCCAGAATGTTTTGGTACTCTACTGCATTAACAGTTCCTTCTACAAAAGATGCAGCCCTACCTTTATTATTACCGATCCAGGAAACTTCACTTTTCTTTTGATACAATCAGTATGGAATGCTTCATCTTTATTTCTGATAATATTTTTCCGTACATCACCGATCGTCACCTCAAATTTAGATTCATCAATCCGTATTATTTAACGCCACTGGTCTGCAATCCAATTTTCATGGTCTTAGCGAATTTCAGCTTTTTATTTTTTTGGAGAGGCGTGAGTAAAGGTTTCTTTTTAACAGTATAAAATCTATAGCCCAACCGTTTTACGTCCCTCTTGCAGGTATCGACAGATACATCTTTGTAAATCATCTCTCCTCAAAACTCGATTTTCAGCTTCGCTTGTGATTCGCGGCCGACCAGGTTTCTTTTTCTTTTCTTTTCTTTTTTTTTGTTTCTTCAAATTGCCATTTTTCCAGTGATATTCGATTATGTTCTGAACTGTCGTTCTTGGTACGGATAAGTCCTTGGCTATTTGGTAAGCAGATTTTCTATAATTGTGGCTACGAATAATTATTTTTCGTACTTCGCCGGCGATAGGTTTCCCGCGACTCATTTTGTTTGAAAACTAATGATAAAAGTGCATGAAATTATGGTTTTATATGTTTGGAAATTACAGTGACGCATCATGTGACAGATTATTTCTGTTTTCAAATCGAATTTTACTCATTTTTCAATTAAAACACGTAGAATTGTGACAGGGACGAACTCTTTTGCATCGATAAAGAATTAGACGAAGTATTTTGAGTAATTGCAAGTGCCCATAAATACATATTTTAGTTAGTAAAAGAAGTTTTTCTTTGAAAGTGCCTGATACGAACAACAATTAGATGGAGAATTTTAGCCCATTCTATTCTTTTTTTCAGAGGCCTGTTTTATGAACATGTAGTTAAGTTGAAAACTTGAAACAACCTTTGCAATATATGACTGGACGAACTCTTTTGCACTGGGGCTCGTATTTAGTGCTTTAATAATGAAATAAATGGAAAATAATTTTAAAAAAGTATATATTTTGTTTAGTGTAGTTTTTTTGTCTTTCTTTTACGATAAACATTTACTAAAAAAAATTAAGACCATATTTGACTGGCGCCACCTGTCGAGTAATTTATTTACTATTTTTTGAGCTGCCAGAAAACCCCTGATTGAGGGAATTTACTCGCCGCAAAAAGCTGGCTCCTGCTTTGCTGAGCTGTAATGCGCGATTTGTGGTTAGTTCCGATTGCCGATAATATCGCTCAGAGCGCTACACCCGTTCCGAATGCCTGTGAGCGCGTTCACGACGGATATCGATACGTTATCAATGACGTTTATAAACACCACCATCTTCCCGCTCACAGTGCCCAAGCTACGGAGCATGGTCGCTCTGAGTGCAGTTTTAGCGCTGTAAGTGGCGATCACCCTTGGGACATCATCTACACACTAACACATGCAAACACCAAACTTTCACATTTGCAATATTATAGTAAGGGGCATTTCACGACTTAATTTTTTTAATTTTTTTGTTTTATTTTACATTTTTTCGGGAAACTTACGGCTATTTATGAGGTTGTTAAGAAATGATAAAACTTAAAGAGGCCAATTACAGGTTTCCGCGTATAGTAAATTTTCGTTAAAAAGATACAAGCTACGTTACATGGGTGCTTACGTACATATAAATAATTTCTTAATCAATTGAAGAAAATATTGATTTTATGCTAGTGCAAAATACAAATTAGGGCAATCAGTGCTGCATTGGAAGAATTTCATTAACAATAAGATGTCTGCCATCTCTCTACGTTTATGAAGTGAAATGCCTGGCACCTTGCTTCATAAACCTGGCAGAACCTTTGACATTTATATTGCAGGTGACGAAGAAACTGTTTTTGGATACCTTCAATCCTTGTGACATAGATATCATATTGAGGATTCCACACTTGTGACGCACATTCCAGGTGGCTGCGCACGAAAGCGCAGTATAGTATTTTCAAGGTTTTAATATTGCTGAATTCCGAAGACATGCGCAGGACCAACCCAAGAGCTTTACTAGCTTTAGCAACTATTGTATCTATCTGGTTATCAAATATAGTTACTCCAAGATCACGAATAGCTGTACCTCTAGATAATGAATCATTGTTGTTAAAATATATTACGTTAGATTTTCTAGAAAATGAGCAGATGTAGCATTTTGAAACATTAACAAAAAGTTTATTTTTAGTGCAATAAGATTGAAAATGGTTGATATTGCCTTGAAGTTTAATGCAGTCGGATTGCGTTAGAACTGGACAGAGTTTGTCATATCGTCCGCGAAGAGCAGAATGGTACTGTGTAAGAAATATGACGAAAGGTATGACGAAAATTTATAAAAATTATAAATAATAAGGGACCTTCATTCCTCTTCATTCCTTCAATCCTGAAGGAATGAAGAGTGTTGATGAAGTGTATCCATTCAAAACCACTGTTTGGCAGCGATTATCGACGTATGAACTAAACCAGCGATATAGATTGCCGTGTATACCGATGGATTGTATTTTGCTTAATAGCACTGCGTGATTAATTTTGTCAAAACATTTGCTGTAATCGGCATACACGACATCTACCTGGGTATGAGATAAAATGCGTTCAGATATAAGTAAAAGTCTCACACAGCAAGGGACTTATTGGTCTATTCATCGTAGTATAGTCTAACGACCATAGAACGGAAAAATTGTGGGGTCACGCCTTCGCAGATAGCAGTCACTGATATGTGTGCTTGTAATTTTGATACAATTTCAATAACCTAGTAAAGCTTTATACCGCAGCTTCGCTCGTAAAACACCTGAAGTGGACTACCTTCTGCTTTTACCTTAATATACTTTATAGAACAGTGTCACCTAAACCCGCAATTTACGCACGCTTTTCCGTGGCCTAAGTTGCCTATTTCTGCACGGTGCGTAAATGAATTGACCAACTTCACTCATGTAGTAAATAAAAGAAAACATTTAAATGTCATGTGAAGCTTGAATGGCCCTTGCGGCAATATTGTCTTTAATAATTGCACCGTCACCCAAACGTCCACCACCGAAAATAAAAGTGTGCAGACCGAGGAAAGCGATTGCTGAATTAGTGTGGTTTATTGTATTTTTTAATTTTATTTAAATTTATTAAATAAATTATTGTTTCAATTATATGAGTACAAAAAATAAAGCTCATTCCCGTTGTCTAACTAATCTATTGTTATGCCAATCAAGAAATAAACATTCATGGATACTTTGAAATTCTATTCTGTTGTAATAGTATTTGTTTTTATTCTTTTAAAATACACTCTCAAAATAGTAATCTGAACCCTCCTGTTAACCCCACCCCCCACCCCCCGCCCGCATTTTGGACCGGGGCGGGTTTGTCACACTTGCTATAAAACAGTATACGATACTTGGGACCTAAGTTGTCTATTAATGCACGGAGTTTCACGGAGGAACTTCACGCCGTGCGGTAATTGGCTACTTAAGTCACGCGTATCGTAATGTACTATTATGCATTATTGTTGAAGTTTTTTGTCACCTTTTGCTTCTGCCTCTTCCGCCATAGAGATAAAATTAAAATTGTACTGTTTGTTGGCTACGATGGCACACAATTCACCAGTGTGCCGCGTGCAAGTCACGTTACGCCGTGAGCCCTTTTGACTAACATGAGAGAGTTTCGAACATTTTACTACGGAGCCTGGCTTACCTAAACTTGCAAGTACGAAAAAGTCACTTGTTCGTGTGCACCTATAAATAAATATTTATTACTCACACCACATTATCTAGGTTCAAGTCAGCAGATTGGGATGAGATGTGTCACTTTTTCGCCTCTTATCCTTGGCGGCAAGCTTGCTTTACTTCCGATGATCCATCATGCTGATGCTGTCTCCAGCGTGATATGTCAGGTATGGAGTACTTTATACCGTTCTCTGATGTATCTCTGGAGTCCAAAGCCCGCCCATGGTTTAATGCTGATTGCCTCCTACCTGAAAAGCGTAAGCATGGAGCATACCAAGCCTGGGCTAGCGCTCGCAAGAGCCAAGCTATGGATCTCCCAGCTAAGAAGCAGGCGTACAATGCTGCTGCAAAGTCCTGCAAAAAGGTGATCAGAAGCGCTCGTTTCGACCACATTGGCCGTATCGGGGACAAGTTAGCATCCTATCCCACGGGGAGTAAAGCTTTCTGGTCTCTTGCCAAGTCAGTTGAGATGAACTTCTGTCGCCCATCACTAGCCACCACTGCAAAGGCCTGACGGGTCTTTGGCCCACAGCGCAAAAGAGAAGGCAGACTTGTTCGCAAATCTCTTTGCGGAATGTTCACGTCTAGATTCCAAAGGTAAAAGCCCACCCACATTACCCCCATTTGGCCCCAAGATGGAGGCCGTACAAATTCACCAGAAAGAGGTACTCAAATGCTTACTAAATCTAGACGTGAACAAATCCAGTGGTCCGGATGGCATTCCCGCAGTGGTTCTAAAGCACTGTGCAGCCGAGTTGTCTCCTGTTTTGATACGCCTATATCGACTCTCTCTAAGGACTGGAAAAGTTCCAAAATCATGGAAGTTTGCAAACGTACAGCCCTTACCAAAAAAGGGCAGTCGAGCCGACCCAGTCAACAATAGACCTATTGCAATCACTTCCATAATTTGCAACATTAAGGAACGTGTATTGAACCATCGTCTCCTGACGTACCTAGAGACCAATGAGCTCCTCAGTGACAACCAATATGGTTTCCGCGGAGGACGCTCAACAGGAGACCTAGTGTACGTCACGCATCTATGGAGCATGGCCTTTGAAGGGCACGGAGAGGCAATAGCCGTATCCTTAGATATCTCCAAGGCCTTTGACCGGGTATGGCACGAAGCCCTCTTGAGCAAGCTTCCTGCGTGTGGACTCTGCGACTGGATTTCTGATTTCCTGAGGGAACGGTCGATTCGAGTTGTCGTCGATGGCTTCTCATCGGACCTAATGGCGATCAACGCCGGCGTACCTCACGGATCAGTTCTCTCTGCAACATTATTCCTGCTGCACATTAATGACCTTCTTTTATCGGAAGGCATTATTGGTTACGCTGATGACAGCACTGTTGTAGAGAGATATGTGTCCAATGCGTGAGCGAGTCCAAACCAGTTCCAATTTCAGAGAGAGTCGATAACCAAAGGGTTGATTTGACACTATGTAGGGTTTCCGATTGGGGTGAAGCCAATCTTGTCAAGTTCAACCCTTCCAAAACCCAGGAATGTCTCTTCTCCGGTAGAAAGGGCACATTCAACTTGACGTCCACTTTCCAAGGTGTATCTGTACCGATCACAAACCATCTAGGGCTTCTAGGCATGACCATCAAGTCGAAACTTAATTTCGGTCAACAGATTGAAACCATGGCACAGTCAGCTTCCAAAAAATTGGGAGTCATCGCAAAGATCCAGCGGTACTTCAACTCCGAACAGTTGCCCAACCTGTACACAGCCCAGGTTCGATCCTGTATGGAGCCATCTTTGGCATGATTCCGCTAAGTATCATCTTGAAGCGTTGGATTCTGTCGACCGAAGGGCCCGTAGACTCATAAGTAACGACAAACTTACTTCTTCGAGACTGCAAAGTCTCGAACATCGTTGAAAAGTTGCTAGTCTATCGGTTTTTACAGATTGCACTGTGGAGTGTGCGAATGCTCTTTTTCAGCTGATCGAACCTTCCGCCTTTCTCCACGGTCAACCAGACGCAGACAGAAGTTTCACCCGTTTGTGGTTAGCGTGCCGAAGAGCCGAACTAAACGGTTCGATAGCTCATTTTTGGTTGCCAAAGAGTGGAACGATTTGCCTGCGTCTGTTTTTCCAGACAAATATAACCCTGGAGCTTTAAGTGTAGAGTGAATAGGTACCTCTTGGACAGGCGTGTATGATCCTCGTCTTCATCGTCACTTTCCATCAGGTGACATGAAAGACAAACGCCTGCTAATTATTAATAAAAAATAAAAAACAGCGGGTTTTTAATGTTTCGTACTAATGAAAGCCGGAAAATTTAAATTTCGTATTTATGAGTTTCGGTAAAATAAGAATTGTGTTTTCGAATAGTCGGAATTAAGACTCTTCGGGATTGTGGAATTCGGAATTTAAAAAATCGGAATATCCAAATTCGGAATTTTCGGGTGTTCCCGTTAAATTGCTGTAGTTTGTGCGGGTTTATTTTCGCTAAGAAACGCTACGCATCAGAATAGGTATCGCTTACGACATTTTGTCAAAGCGTATTTGTTGATTGTAATTACTCTTTCAATTGGTGTATGTTTCACAAGTGTACGCGAAAAAGTAACTTTTTTAGTATTGCAAGTTAAGGTCTGCCAAAGAAGTTCGAAGCTCTTTGAACATTTAAAGCGACATTTCAAGATAAATAAATAAATCCCCAGTCAAACACACCAATTTTACGGCCCCAGAAAAGCAGAGGTTGTGTTATGGATACCTATCGATATCCATATAGCGAAATGGGGGGGAACTGCAACGTTTGCTTGTGCCGTATTTAATAAAAGAGGTTATTGCACAAACAAACTGGCCGACATTTATGACTGGCAACTTATAAGTCTGTCATTATTTTATTTTATTTGTAAATTGTAAAATAGAGAGAATGTAAAAGATTGTTCCATGGCATTCCATTGCGGGCTTCCTTAATCAGCTTTCCACCGATCTTGAAGCCCTTCTGGCTGCCCAGGCCGTGACTAGCTCTAATTCTCCTTGAGCAACCTCAGTGCTATGATATTTCCCATCGAATGACCCGACACTGGGCCGTCGTGTCCGATGTAGGCTGTGAGGCAATAGATTGCCAGAGTCGTACCGGTGGTTTTTAGTAAGTAGTGTTAGAGTGGTAGAGTAGAGTAGAGTCCCACATCACCCCGCAGTCACCTGCCCTTTGATTTCGAAAAAATATTTGATTTGTGAATTTTGGATAGAGCACTAACATAGGAGCTCAAAATATTATTTAGTAAAATATTGTAAGCAATAATAAATAATTTTGGAAATGTATAGGCTTTTCGGCTATTTCATTTCACATAATTTGAATGTATATCACTTTTTCCCAACAATAACAAGAAGAAAACCATTACCTCATTATTTTTTAAAGCCCAATAGGCTAAAGAAACCCTTTGTAATCACATTCCAATTAAAACAAAATTATGGGGAGATAGAATTTATTGACTCACTAAAAAACAAACAACTATTTGATAAAGTTCCAAAAATACTAAATTATTACATATTATATATTATGTAACTCTTACAAATTGAGTCCCTAAACGTTTTAGATAAGTATACCAGATAACTGAGTCTACTAAAACATTATGTGACCAATAAAAAAACCAACAGCTACTAGTGGAGTATAATATTTTAATTAAAAAAAACTAAACTTAACTTCTAATTTAAATCTAAACTGAACTACATGTATGGCTTACTTTTATTTAAATAATAAAATTTTTGTGATTCGAACAAGATTTTCAAATAAAATCCAGTAGTTTGTACTGTGGCTCTAGATTATCACAAATAAAATGATCACCCGAATTAAAAAGGCTGTATTAATGATTGTCATCCAAGAAGAAAAGCCTCTCTACTTTTTTGTTCTATGATCGCACATTACAATGTATAGTCGAATAAAGTGGGGCGCGTCTTTGGGAATGACACTCACTATATAGTTAAAACTAAAAAAAAAAAAATAAAAGCCATAAAAATGTTTGGTTTTTGAATGACTGACAGCTTAAGTGACAGCTCTGAGCATTAACAAGGCAAGGAAGGAACTTATACAGCCATATCGATAAGTTTTTTGTCGAAAATGAATTCTCCCAAGGCGGAATGGCGGTCCAGCATCTTCTTGAGAGTAGAGGCTTTGCCGGCGAGGTCGCGCTGGCCCTTGTACTGTTCTTCCAAGAAATCGCCAGTGAGGTAATCCACAAGCTAAAAAAAGAAAATAACGTGTGTAATTAGGGATCGAGGTTCAATGGAAAAGTCGAAAAGGGATTATTGCTACTATCTTATGATTATTTTATAATCATATAATTTTCAAGAAAATGTTGGGCATGAATGAATGGTCACACGCTTGAATTGGGACCTGAGTTATTCATATTTGCATAATTTATTTTTGTTATTTCTGGCAGTGAGTACTTTAACTATTTTACAATAGCAACACAGTTCAATATAAATAAGTGACGCCAATAATTTTGTCCCATTGTCTTGTCACTTAATGTGAACACAAAAACATGTTATTCATACAAGTTTGTATAGAAGAACTTAGGAAGAAAGTAGGTTGACACACTTTACCTACTTTCTTAGATTCTCCTTCAATATCATATTTGGGAAATGTTTAGAAATGAGCTAATTTGTGTGACGCCACATCAACAGCTGCTTACCATTCATTTTCTATACGATGTTGTTTAAACAGTTACTATGTTTTGATTGTATCAGTAAAATCAAATAATAAATTAAATTTGTAATGATATTCCCATTTTTTCCTTTCTTTACAACAAGAACCTTCTTACTATCAGACCGGTTTCACCCAGGACATATAGTTTTAGCACAAGTTAATGTTACCGATGTCATCCGATGGGCAATAGAAACCAAATCTGTGACAATCCTCATACTCCTTATCTTTAGCGGCGCTTTTAACTTTATAGGTTTTTAAACGACCGTTGGTGTCTTCGAATCTTTTAATACTTCCTCTTCTGCAGTAGCCTAGTTTTACTTTATCTTCATGGTCGTTTGCAGCGGTTCGCTTTATGGAGACTTACGCCGATTGGCGTGATCTTACTGCGGGTGTTCTGCAAGGTGGCGTTCTTTTTCCATTGCCTTTCTCTGTTTTCGTAAATTATGTCTCTAAACTAATTTCTTCCGAATATCATTTATACCTACCAGATAACCAACAGATCCAGATTCTCTGCTTGCCATGCAGTATACTCAGTGCGATTGCATTTCTGAATGGATACCTTTGACGTATCAGTAACTGCCAAGTCCTTCGGCTTGTGTATAAACCCAATTAAATCTCAGGCCACGTTCAAAGGAAGCAAATACAGTTACGGTAATACTTACATGGTAATCATTGAATTCCTTGTCATCCTCGCAGACAGCAATGACGGACCTGATGCTCTTGGTGACTTCCGACTCCATCTTCAGGGCATGTTCCAAAGCTTCCACTCCGCTCTCCCAGGATTTACGTTCGGGGGGCTGGATGGTAAATTATTTAGATTTTAATTTTATTTTATTTGAAAATTCATGTGGATTTGAGTTTGTTTATCACGCTCTTACGCTGTATCAACAAAAATATCATCAACTTTGAATAAAGTAATACAGCGGAAGATAGGTGACATTATTTCAAGACGTAGGTACGTCAAAAATGGTTCTCGTACTACTACTGGCTTACTGGCATCAGAGAGCCAGAATGATGCAAACCATGCAGGCTTGTGTCGTTTCGTATATCGTCAATTCAGTTCACTGAACCATGCGACTAGTAAATCAGGCGACGAGGACAAAAGTTATGAGATCCGACTATCAGTCAGGAGCGTGTCACCTATTTGCCGATACTTTACTTTAATCAAAGGGTAATGTGATGTTTAGGCTCAACAGTTCCGTGTCGGTGTTTTAATTATTTTTCTTTCGTCGTTTTTATTTTTCCTATTGATTGATAATTTGTAAATATTCGTAATAATATAGCATCAGTAATACAACGGTAAAAAAAATTATCTGTTTTTAGGAAAGCAAAAGAATAGTGTAATAAACTTAATTGTGGAGTATTGTTAATGATTCTTATTGTATAAGTAATTTTTTTGCTATACTGTAAATTTTAGCTGTAAGCTACCCAAAGATAAAGTAACATAAAAGAGGTCTAATTGGGTGCTAAATCCTTTTTCGAGAGGTTAAAACCTCAAAGTGCGAAGATACCTGTCTGCGGCATCATGGCTTCTTAATGTGTAAAACAATTCGATTCAATAGTCAACCTCCTATTTCATGTATTTTAGACAATAGGGGCCGAAACTTTTTTCTGTCAGCTTTTCCGCTCTCGGTCTACCTTGAAGCCGGAGATTGGTGAAGGTATTTACGCTAAGATGATGAAAACGATGATGTTTTTATTTGTTAATGTGCTGTCACCGAAATATAATTTAGAGTTATGACGGATTTTCCTCAATCACTCCAGGAAAAAGAAAATTGTTACAATTACCTCGATAGATGGCGCTAAGAAAAGCTGGTTCAGATGTAAAGTATATACACGGAAGTATGGCGGAGTACTCTGCCTTTCATGTACGACAAAGTTAACTAAGAAAATATAGAACCATCTCTTACTAACGCCATCTATTTTATTTACAATTTTTCGAGCTGTCAGAAAATCTCTCAATAAAACCAACTGTGAGAGCTGATAATCAGCTTTTAGTTATTTAAAAAAGTGTGAATTTTGTTGAATGATTTGTTAGCTCAAAAAAAATTCAAAATATTAGGTTGTTGATCATAATTTTCATCGTCAAAACGAAAATACAACTTAAACTACGGCTTTTCTAAGGTACCATAGGTAGACAAAAAGGAAACAACTTTCCATTCCAAATGAAATAAAATAATATGAAGTAAAAGATGACTTTTGTCTAATCTAAAAAAATCCGCGAGAAAATAAAATACTTTGAACAGTTTTTTTTAATATTTTGTGGTTGAGAGTTTAATGACTTAACTATTTTTAGTTCGATGTTTCATATATAACGTCAGTTCCAACATACCCTGATGGTGATAAGCGAAGTGACATCAGCTGTCAGCTCTCCTCTCATCAGGAGGTACTCGATGAGCTTCATGGCGTGTTCTC
Source organism: Marasmarcha lunaedactyla (assembly GCA_923062675.1). NCBI lineage: Eukaryota > Metazoa > Arthropoda > Insecta > Lepidoptera > Pterophoridae > Marasmarcha > Marasmarcha lunaedactyla. Next base: position 8,443,373 of record OV281367.1, on the reverse strand, counting down.
TCTCCTCCGAAGCTGCATCGAAGAAGAGTTTCGCGAAGCCGGGGCGATTGATCTGTAGGAGGGAGGTGCTTATTTAGGGGAAGATGTAAAAAAACTTGATAATAAGGCTACTACTCCACCAGCCACCGAGACGACTGTGAAACATGACTTTTATTTCCGATCGGATTACGGACAGCACTATTATCTATATTTGTTTTGGTCTTTATGTTTTCTTTTTGGTGATCAAGTCAGGTAGACTTGATTACCAAACCATTTGAGTGGGACCTCTTTCGCAGCCCTTGTTTGGTTTTTAGTATTAGCAAAGATGGGATGATGGATTAAAGGGATAATCCACATTCCGCAGTAAACAAATCGGAATTTACATTCACGTTACAGTTACAGTAGACGTCTTCATGACGTCTTTCTAGAGGCACGCAGATCAGTTATTCAATTAAAAAATCTATAAAACATTACTAAACTTATCTCAAACGTCGTGTTAAAACCGACTCAGTTTTACAATGACATACGTAGTGATTTTTTTAAATATTTTTTCTGGAAGGCCAGACACAGTGCACAATAAAAATAGCATTACTGAGGTGTTATAATATGTAGGTAGTTGATGTAAGAGCATCGTTAACCACAGTTTGAGTATTTTACAATATCGATAGTGGTGTAAATATAAGTAAACAATTTTGACAAGACTGCTGTCACATGTTTTCGGAATATGTATACACTATAATCACTGACTATATATCCTATGAACACTGGACAGGGTTTGTTATAAAAATGACAACAAATTGTTTGTTCCAATTCAAAGCGATTACTTTCAGGAAGTGTAAGATATAAAACTGAAATATCATTTGTCATATTCTAAAAGACTAACTTGGTTTTGGGCCAGGTGTACTCGGATGAAATGTGCACAAAAAATAGGTATTTATAGTTGATTTATCCACTTTACATGACTTTATTTTACAATAATAAATTTATTCAATACTTATACTTATACAAAAATAATAAAACAGGTTAGAACTGATATTTTTAATTCGGCCATTACTTTTTAAATGCTCAATTTTATCTCCGCAATACTAGGCCCAAATTTGTATGGAGACTAGGTTATTTCCTTTGTGACCCCCGCCGCTGCCTCCAGCGCCAAAATGGTGAAAATAAAACAGGCTAGAAATCATTAATTAATAAATAAATTAATTAATAAATGTCAGTGGCTATAATGCAAAGTCGCTTTCTATTTGACAATTTTGTTTTTGAATGTGATAGTAAATGGCCTCCCATACTCATCATTACTGCTAGGTTTTTTATTTTATCAATATTGAATTATATCATTGGTGACCGTAGGCTTCAGTTGAAGTTGCCTTTGTTCCAGTAATTGCACCGGCTGTTTCTTCCCCTTGACCAGAACATAACCACGTAGACGTGGTTATCACGGCGGTCACAATATGAAGGGATGTAGAACCTACACCCAGACGAGATACTAACAAAATAACCTTTACTATCATTACCAGCTGATTGCTGAGTACACTTTATAGATTTTAGTGTAAGGCACAAAAGTTACTTATGTTTTTCCTGAAAAAAGCGAAAAGTGATTTTTTTCATTCTTATCATTAGGGAAAGTAGGAAGGCAGTTTCTCCTAATAATCCACGTAATATAGTTTAATATGACGTATTCTTAATAATAAGTGATATTATATTATTTGGTCACGGCTGCTCTAGTTAATTGTATTACTTATTAAAGTATTGAATAGCAAGTGCTGAAAGCCCTCCAAGATACTGTGTGATATATTAAACTGATAAAGAAATTATACCAAACTATAATAAAATCAAATACTGGCCATACACAATATGTGCTTGTAAATATACAACATAACTTTGCGTGGCAGCCGCCATCTTGTCAAAACTGTGTTCTCGTCGCTTTGGTGTGCATGTACAAACGGTTTGGTGTGCGTGTACATTTTTGCCAAGTACACACATTCGCTGTACCTACCTGTATGTACAAGCTTAATACAATGCACAGATGACTGAACCATCTATATTTACATAAAAGTAAAAAATAAATAAAAGGTTTGGTAACCCCTCAGTTAATTGCAAATCTATTTCTGTCTTTACTCCAATTCCAAGTTTAAAATTGATGCTCCGTCATCAAGCTTGACGTCAAAAGCAGGGGTGCCAACCAAAAGATTTATTTCTAACCATTTTCAAACAGCACTTACCGAGTCTCTAGAGAAATGAGCGCCCATGGCCAAGTACTGGAGCGAAGCAGCCACTTCCATCTGGATCTGACGCCTCATGCTTTCGCGGCAGGAGCGGTGCATCGTCACCCATTCCTTTGGGATGTTCACGGGATTCACATTACCTGGAAATTAAAGAGCGATTGGTTAGGGAAATGCCAGGGGAGTCTATATAAAGCGATAGGGCTACTTGTGCAAAAAGTAATTTAATATTTATTTCATAGATGGTAAATTGGTTGAAAGAATATCAAAAGTTGGAATTATCAGCCAAGAAATAGTTATCGTTTTTTATAATTAAGAGTTATCTTTCAATTTTTTGTGCGTTACTCAACTATACAATAAAAGGAATGTGATTTATGAATCCTAGCCCCAAGTAATGAATTGTCTTAGTAGTTACTTGTAATTTGTAATAGTTGAATACGAGTATAAAACCGACAGTTACAAATAAACATCGATAATTGAAAGAAATTAACCTCTTGCCTCACACATAAAGACGTTCAGGCGAATTCAGATTTTTTCCAAATGTCGAATTCTCGATATGTCATCGCTATTTCTCAAGCCTAGTAATAATAATAATAAAGTGTACATAAATCAATTAATAATACCATAAGAACGTCCACAATTTTTATTGAACGATTCAAACCAAGCGAACCAATAAGAATTTAAAAAAAATTTGCATTTTGTTTTCCAGTATCTGTGATCATCTTGCTTGTAACATGATACTCTTAAAGAAAATTCTTAAATACCCGAAACAACTAAAACCCAATAGTGGCAAACGTCACAACGTGGCCTCATGAGCACGTCAGAATGCCGCGATATTTTAGTAAAAAGGTAAATAAATAAATTAAGAAAAAAAAGTTTAAATTTGAATGTATCGAATGACACAAAAGAATCGAAGAAATAATAAATTATGACTTGCTCCATCGTCGGAGTAAGATGTAATATATCTAGTGAATGAAAATAAAATAAACATGTTATAAAATAAATATTTCTATTATCTCACCTACCGACGTAGAACTTTAGTGTGACTTGTGATTTAACAGAAAAAAGTAAAAAGTCAGTCCGGACGTACATCTTTACCTACAAAACCTCTAATAAAGATAAATTTTAAAAGAACATCTTCTTACAATAAGAACTTAAAACATTTTAATTCACCTTTTTCCAAATTCAAATAGCGTCATATTTTTCATAATATGCGCAATTATCGGGGATGCCAAGTTTTGGGGTTTACTTATTTTTAGGTGATAAACAACGTAAAAAATATCATTGCATGGTTTGTCACTAATTGTTGTTACACGTGTTTGATTTGTATTAATAAACTTTAAAATATTATGTTTACAACGTAACATAAACAAAATGGTGTATTAAAATAAGAAAATGACAATACGATCGTTAATTCACTAAAAAAACATATATACTTAGTCAGGTTGATGTACGTACCTTACTTTGACTAGAATAAAAATAGCTCCTGAATTTTTTAAGGATATTTATTCCCATATAATGTAATAATGTGTATATTTTTGGATGGCTACCAAATTTAAGGGAATATTTTACCTACTACATTTTAATATGGGGTTAGTTCAAATGTTTATATTTAGCAAGCGAGTTGTACCTACTGGTTAGTTCTACAAACTTTACAGAGGCAAGACTCCTTTTACTTTTGAAGCTATTCAATATTTTTCACATGAAAACATGTGTCATCGGTTGTTCCTACAACTACTTTAGAAATATCAATTGCCATTCATTTTGAATTGCCTGACTTGGGGGCTATATCTTAAAGATGATTGCAGGCTTAAGCTATAAATTGCTAATTAGTGTTAAGCTCAGATAAAACGGATGAAAAATTCTGTTTTGTGGTGGCGTCATTTTATTTAAGGAATCATGTCCCTGAAGACGTCAATAGTTTCCAAACAACAACGAGAATGTTAGATATGGGTACCTACCTAATTTTATTTCTAAGACAAAGTTAGATAAAGATTGATTGATCTAAAGATTGTCGATTTCAAGTAGCTCTTTTGAATGACAAGTAGTTTACAGCCAAGATAAGATTTCGTCATAATTTTCTTAACACACAATGGAAACAAAGAAATACCTATGTTCTCTTCGAGTATGTGTAGTTTAATATACAAAGTTAAGACCTGTAATATTTCACTTACATATTCCGTATTTTTTGTTCTTTCATTGATGCACTGTTATAACTTTTTTGATTTCCTTTATTTCGATGTCGATGTTTCTAGGCGTTGCCTTTTAAATAATAAAAGTGTACTTTTTACCATTTTATTTTTGTCATTATTTGGTTGTTACGCATATAGCAGGTGCAAAAATACATACTGTGCAAATTTATGCTGCTTACCTTTAACGAATTAGACACAGACAGACCTTGTCAGACAAGCTGTCTTTTTTATTGCAAACTGAACGAGCGTTAGTTTCCAATCTCACCTGATGGAAAGTGATGATAAAGTCGAAGATGTCACTTGCCTATTCAAGAGGTGCCAATAAATAATTCAACTTGACGGTATCAAATGACTCATTTAAAACAAGAACATTGGAGTCTGATCGATTGAATGATTGATGAATTAATTTATGGTTCACTTACGGTAGGTCGCGCCATGAAACTATAACCATAACAAATGAGTTCCACCATTTTAGGAATGGTTACAATGACGTCGTAAGTAACGCTAACCTGAACTGCTCGATTTTGAGCGGTTAATGCTGTCGTTTTTCTAAAATTGACTGTCAAAGTATAGATGTATAGGCTTAACAATGACGAAAAAAATTATTGTGCAACACATAACTGGGCTATACCTCATTAACCGTTACGATAGGTACTATAAAACTATTTATATGTAGGTAGTGTATCGTAAACGAAGAAAGGGATCAATCGTAACCCCTCACTCGTGAATACGACGAACCATTATCACAATTCAGGGCGTAATCGCGTATGAACGGGACGCGAACAGAGCTAAAATAACTAGTTTATTTTGTATATACAATAGCAAATCTCTCGTGATGGTAAGTGGATCCGCATCCTTGGATATCAGAAGTGCAGTAGCTCATTAACTCATTTGCCGCCAGTAGGCTATTCAAATGTTGCTGCTCCTGCTGACTTTTTATTGCCCTACTGGCTGTTTAGTAATTTAGTATAATGTAGAGTATTCAGCATACTGTATAGTACTAAATTTTGTGTAATTCTGAAAACTTAATTTATCCGTGTGTAAAGTAATGTTTTTTTGTTTCTATAGAACAAAAAAAATTGTGTTAAATTTACGGTCTCCTTAACTATACCTCCCTAGGCTCTAGCCTACTCAGCCCGCTGGTAAATCTACCACTGCACGTTGGTGTTGAATGTGGTTGGTATCGACTAATGAGGCGTTGCCGACCGCAGGCCATTTGAATTGCATTTGTGCCAGTTCGTTCTCTTTTACTGGAACACAACTACGTAAACTTGGTTATCATGGCGTTCAAAACAGGAGGCACTTTAGGCCCCCCCGGATGAGATATTAACAAAAGAAACTGTACTATCAGCAAGTAGCGAGTGTAGTTTCGATAGTTTTGTTGCTAGGCTATAAGCGTGCGCGCAAGCGGTCAATAGTTCGCACTATTCGCTTGCAGAGTGGCATGACAACCATTGGTCTCTTGGCGAGTGTTTTGACGGCTGAACGAGCGTCGCTTAGCGAATCTTTGACAGCTCATTTCAAAATCTGAGACAAACTGAGAAAGAGAAACCTCGGCAGTGGTGCGACCAGCGATCAATTATTTCTTCAGCGTGGAAATGGTCCATAGTTAATCGTTTTTTTGATGGCAGCGGGACAAATGGTCATTATGTAATGCAAATTTTACTAATAGTGTTTGCTTTTTTATTTTACTGTAGGTGGCAAGGAAGTTCCCTATTCACCTAATGGTTAGTAACTGTGTCCATTATTCGTTCGCACTTCATCACAGTCATATGTTTAAGTGAATTGAATCTATCACTGCTGTCTAAACGTAAGCATGTACCTATTTTACCAAGAACATACTAAATATTTCTGCTCAATTTACATCCTCAGGCAATAACATAGGTGCGTTGATAATCGTAATTTTATATTTAGTTAAATATCATTCAAAACGTAAACGAAGCGGTGAACTTACTTGTTTACTTAACGAAAAATATGTTTGTAATGTCGTTTAAAATGCCTAATATTTGACGACAATGAACAAGGTTTGTCGATAGTTGCTATTGGTGTACTACTAGTTTAGTTCATAAGTGCAATAATCGTAGTGATTGCATGCATATTGAGAACAAGAGTGACTGATACCGTTTCTTTAAGATTTATCTTTCCAAATATTTTGTGGGTTCTTATTAGTATAAGTAAAAATAGGAAAGTTCATAGCATACTTTGTGCCATCATTATAGCAGGTTATTACTACTTATTCGAAAACGATACATTTTATTTCAATATAATATTACATTTAAAAACCCTAACGGAATAGAACAATAGCAGAAATGACAAAGGTTAAATGAACATCAAACAGGCCTTTAGGTTACAAGAACTGATACGTAAGTAACTTTTTTTTATCTTTTTTAAAGTTTATTTTGGAACTATACGCTTGAATACTAACTTACTTTTTAACACCTACTTTTAATTGTTTAAACAGCTTTAATTTTTAACATTTAGTTATGTATTCGCTAATTCGGAAACATTGCATTAAGCCAAAAGACAGACTCTATCAAGCAAACATTATAAAGGACAATGTCTTGATTCGCATCAAGGAGTCATAAAATTTAAAATAGTATTTAAAAAAATATATTATCCAAAAAAAAATGATGGCCTCCTATTATAGTGGTGACTAATCTATAAGATAAAATTGAATGTTATTCACAATATCAAGAAATAAAACTTGCAATGTTTTTAACTTTAAACATTATGATTAATCATTATCTGCAAAAGTTATTGGGGATCAATGTTAACTATATTTTTGGATGAAAAAAAGGCGTTCAAATGATTTTAATTATAGGTTATTATGTCTTATGCATTGGAGAAGACAAAGTTTCTCTTTTATTCCTACTTCCGATTAACATAGAAATAACCTAATTAATTGGGTACAACAAAAAACTTACATTGTGTCGCAAAGGCCGAAGAACAGACGGCCAGAAAAACAACACAACTGAACAGGACAGCCTTCATCTTGTTAGTCTAAAATAAAATCACAGGTACTTTGACGATTTAATAAACTTGTTGTCAAATATGATTAAATACTGATGAGCAGAACGCGCAGTAGTCAAACCTTTACACACACTGGTGCAGAAGGCGACTTATCAAAATCTCAAAAACAGACAAAGCACCGATCGCCACAATGACTGTGATTATACAAACAACGTGAACTGCGCAGCGATAGCCGATAACTACATACACCCTGTTGACAACTGGGTTGTGGGAAAGAGACAGCACGATGACATCACCTCGATGAGGTTTTGTGTTGCAAATGTACAATGGAATTTTTGTATGATTAGTACCGATTTAAGTACTTAGGCATACATATTATACAACTTTTTAGTAGACGTTAATAAGTTAAGATTACTAGGTCAATAATTCAGATTCTTTAAAGTCTTCATTGCCATGTAATGTGATGAAATTTTTAGGAATTTCTTGAAACACAAAACCTCTTCTTTATACTGCGTACGCCAATTTGATACGTCATAAACAGGGTCCTGAGGTCGTGCGGGTGGAGAGGGGATTACGTAGAAACTGGATTACGTAGAAGGGGACTCAGTATTACCAGTTTTTGCGGTTACCTGCAATATTTTGGAAATAAGTTTACTATTCTAGAAATCGATAGTATTAATTTTGACTATGTATGAATTATTGTGTAGTTTGTAGTTATAACGTTTCGAACTTTGATGGTAAACGCTCGTGAAAGTTTCTTAAATATTAAAGCAGTTTTTTATATACGCAATGTATGTTTATAAGCAACACTGAAACGTTCATTTATTTAATAATTGCTCAATCTAATTTAGGAAAAATCTAGTTACAATTTTTTGTTGGTAGGAAAAATATAGTTTCATTTACCTCGATACGTTTCAACTAGCTCGGGCGCTACGAATAGCTGGTCCTACTAACGGGGGTCCGAATATATAGTATAAATAAATAAAACCCCAGATAATTTCACCAACTGTGTGGCCCCAAAGTAAGCAGGGGGAACTGGGGGGGAAGGACCCAGAACAAACATACATATATAAATATCAACAACCAAGACTGGAGAACAAACATTTATATTCATCACACAAATGAATGCCCTGGCCAGGACTCGAACCTGGGACCTCCAGCGTATGAGGTAGGGCTACTAGCCACTACGCTACTCAGTCGTTGTAGGATAAAACAGTTAGACTGAAAAGAAGACAAAGTTACTTCAATAACACAATATGTATATCTATTGTATAAATAATACTCAATAAATATTTACGACAGACCAGGCTGTATGGCATAGCTCTTGATTTTATAATACAATAAATGTTCTTTAAAAAAAATAGGACCGTTTTTTATCAGCGCCACCTATCGTGTAATTCATTTAAAATTTTTCCGAGCAATCAGAAAATGCCTCATTTGTTAGAGTTGAAATAAAAATGAATTGAAATAACTGAAATAAACCACACAGCATAATAAACAATAATTATCTAGTTACGGTGTCCTGCAAATTTCATGGATAAAATTGTTGGATTATCCTGCTTTAACGTCTGGCAACCCAGGTTACATTCACAACTAACTTCACGTAATGGTTTCGGATTCATTATTAGAGAATTGTTTGTTGTCTCCGCTGCCAATATCTGAAACGGTGACTATTATTTTTGTTTTGTCTTCTTAGAAGACATACGTTCTTGTCCTTATCAGTTTTTGTGCGTTCCTTTGTTGGAAGATAGCCTTCTGCGCCAGTGAGCGTAAAGGCAACACTTCTGACAGTACTTTTTAGCGAACGCAAGTGAGGAAGAACATTGAGATATTTTATTTAATTAAAAAAAAGGTAAGCACGGCCATGAACGCATAAGGATTCGCAACGTTTAGCGGAAGTATGAAAATTAGTCATAAAAACAACTTTTTTGTATTTATTTTTTTTTATCTTTCTTTATTTGTGTTCGGTTATAATCTATATCTTTATTGGTTATTATTGGGCTTTATTGTTGATAAGGTTATTGGATTTATGATTGATCAGTTATATTTATTGCATATCTTGTTAATTTTATCGTGTTTTATTAACCGTTTTAATGGCTGTGTTAATCGAAGTTAATCTCAAATAGGTTATTAAAGTTATCTAATAATACATTTCTTTTATGGATTGTAATATAAACAAAACTGTCCACTGCTTTTGTTTTTTTTATTGAAAGTGTTTTAAACATTTTTATTGAAATAGCATTGATTTATAAAATTAAACTCATAAAGTGACTTTAGTATTTTCTTTGGTTATGCAAACATTTACTCACTGTTACGGTTATCAATGTTCTGCACTGGTAGTAGTTTTTGTTATTACCAAATAACATTATTACCAAATAACAAAATGATCGGGCTTACTTTTCTGGATGAATCTGACTTAAAGTATGATGTTAAAGTATGATAGTTGCAAAATATCTAAAGTTTTTAACCAAAGAAGCACTTATAAATCCTTACAAGGCGACGTCTATCCAAAAAGGCATGATGTTTTAATTTAATTTGCTACAAAAAGATTTGAAATAAAAAAAGCTCTAAAATAACCAATTACGCACTTACTTTTCTGTCCACATAAATAGTCATAAAATTATTTCCTGTCCATATCTCCCTGAAGATGCAATTGCTGAGAATCGTTTTCTACTTAATTACAGGAAATGAAGATGATAACTTTCGCACTAGCGTGCCTCATGGCTTTGTCCGGCGTTTTCGCCGCTGATTCCTGTTACCAGGACGTCGCCATAGATTGCGGCCAAGCATCCAACAGTCTAGGTAAGTTTATCATATCTTTAATTTCGAGTGGTGTGATTGTCGAAATAATCTCGCAGATAAGTTGTGTGGAATGGAAAATCCTTTTCTAAAATATTGATTATGGATGTTCACAAACGTATTAATGTTGATTATGAATGTTGATGGTTTTCACGCGTTAGTCATTTGACGAACAAATCACGCGGTACTATCGTGTTCTACAGCTGTAATGAATGTATGTATAAAACGTACGTAGCGGTAGATGTTTCTGATTAGTGTTCCCAATAAATTTTAGAAATTCGACAAAATCATCGAAATAGGAATAAAAATGGAGAATTAATTTTCTGTCTCGTCTTACTACATATTAAAGAAATAGCACTCAGTTATTGTTGACATTTCGGAAATCTATTTACCAAAATACCTTAATGATTAAACCTTAGTAAACAACTTTTACAGACTAGACTGTTGTTACAGGCTACCTAGTGTTTTATTCATTTTTATTTATTTATACATTTAGCCTGATTTCTTGTTTCTGTTGCAAGACTGTGTGAGTAGAGCCTGGTGCATATAAATTGTCTTAACAGCAAGTGTCCTTCATAAATATATTTTGTCATATGTTTAAACTAGTATCGCTTATTTTAAAAACTTCTTTGCTTTATCAATTTTATTGTCAATAATCATTCGGTAATCGGTATACTCTCATGTTATTGTAGAGGGCGCGAAATTAAATGATTTTACGAGAAAACAATTTTTGTGTTTATAATTAAGCATTTTTTCTGTACATTTATTTGAAATATACCCTTTTTATTTTCAAACCAGAATATTCACAAATTGAATATTGGAAAAAGAAAAACACGAAAAATAAATAAAACTTGTATACTACATACATGTTTACATGTTGCAGAGCATGTAAACACCTAAATTACTTTGTACATATAGGGCAAAGTGGCCAAAAAGCTGGCGGAAAAACCACTTTGGATCGCTATCGATAAACATGCAAAATGAGTTTAATAATAATAAAATTAAAAATAATGCGAGTGAGAATCGTGGCTTGGCTGGAACTCTCACTCACCAATCGTTTTGAAATTTCACTGGAGACCCTCACAAAAACAATCATGGCCCAAATTTTGATATTTCCTATGTATATTAAATGTAATGATTTATAATGTATTGTAAATGTATATTCTAATATCTCATTACTACAGGAATAAATGACTTTCCTCATGTTGATACCTCAGAAAACGTGTTTCACCGTGTTATTGGTTCGGAACGGAGTGTTTCACAGAAACCCAAGTGTAGTGAAATTAATGAGTTCTACCGTATGGCTCATTCTGTGCTCTCAGTATTATAGTAATATATGTTATACGAATAATATAAATAATGAAATTAAATATTTTGAATCTGACGTACAGTAAAATGTAAATTATAATGATCATGGTTCAATAAACGAAGTTAGTTGCCTCACAGAATAACTAGTTTCAAACACCGCGTCATATTTGTTTTACCATGTTTCACGTCAAATTTTCTTAACAAATTTCTTAGATTTTTTTAAATTTGCATGCGTTGTTGACTTATTATTTCAAGTTTATTTTATTTACACTCTCAAACATATTTCAAGTATCGACTACCAAAATCTTGAACAAAATCACAGAACATAAGAACACTACTGAATAAGAAACAAGCAAACTTTTCTATGTGATCTACCCTTCGATCACAAATAGATACGTAAATAAGTACCTAGTTGGTTTCAAAATTCGATTTATTCAGTGATTGCAATAACATAGGTCGTTATGAACCAATTGTCATTTCGTGACCAACATCTAAACCTTTGTGAACAGTTTGACGTGTCATATTTGTATGAAACTGAGCATCTAGTTTTATTTCTGATCGAAGGGTCTACCTTAAAATCTAAAAATACCGTTCATACAAAAGCACATGCTAGCTACTTTGATTTATGCAAAATGGCGGAATTTAAGTGTCGTTCTTACATCTCGCACTTGAGCAATGAATCTGATATTCACAAAAACTCAAGAATATTACATTTTTAAACCTTTAAATTAATGAAACTGAAAAAAAAGTATGCAATGACGTGGCGCGTAAACAATATGTACGTATGTCGTGTTGTATCGCTGCTATTTTATTTCTACAAAGGCTACTCTTAAAGCCTATACAACCAAACTCAACCGTCTAACCTTACATTTTTCTCCTGTCTCGATAGCACTGCCATCCTGTAACGCCATCTACGGCAAATATGGCCAACACGGTAACGTGGCCAATGAACTCCAGGCCTATGCCAATCTGCATATCGAAAGGTCTTTCGAGTACCTTCTGTCGGCGGCCTACTTCAACAACTACCAGACCAACAGGGAGGGATTCAGAAAGCTGTTTCAGAAAATGGCTGATGATGCTTGGGGCAAAAGCATTGATTTGATTAAGCATATAACTATGAGAGGTAAGTACACATAATTATGATTACTAGAAAAGAATTTGTAATTGAAAAAAAATTTGGTAACATAAAGTTTGCTTTTATAATGGATATTTAAAGTTAAGAATTATTATCTACCTAATAGCTATAATATAGTTGCTGTTTTACATTTAAAACAAAATACAGACAGTTTAAAAGAAGGAGCTAAATTCTTGATAACAAAAGATATGTGATATTCTGATGTCCAAGCTAGGTTTAGCATCAAGAAAATGTTACCGCAATAATTATATCCTCAGAAGCACTAAATTCTCAAAAACTATGTTTTTTTTATAATTATAGGTGACGTAATGGACTTCGCTCGCCGCAGCAGCCTGAAGTCCATAACCCGCAACTACACCGTCGAACTGCACGAATTGGAATCCCTGGCTAAGGCCCTCGACACACAGAAGGAACTCGCTGAAAGGGCCTTCCATATTCACAGGGAAGCAACTAGAAACAGCGCTGAGCTGCATGATCCTGAGGTGAGATTTAAATTGGTTTTAATAAGGATAATTACGGGAATATAGCAAAATTATAGGATTGTATTGTATTTAGGACCGCAGATATTCATAAGATTTTAAATTTAAATGAAAAATGCATATAAACTTGCGTGATGGGTTAATATTTTGTAATGTAATTTAAATCTTTATTAGCAAATGATCGTTCTTCTATTTCGCTATTTACTCTTGAGTCTCTAGAATATGTCACACAATTTAGTTTCAAAGCAACTTACAAAAAAATCATCGCAGTAATAAATGCATCAATTATTATGAAAAAAACTTCGACGATTACTGCTTGCAAATAAAACTGTTGATGTAAGGACGATGATTCAAGTCTGTGTGTGTGTGTGCTCTCATCTTGAATTGACAGACTCACAGACTTGAATCTATATTTATATATATTTATAGATATAGAGCTTCTTTAACACATTACTATTAATGTCTGACTTGATAATAAGTAATCGCCGTATTACGTCACCAAACTCTAAATTACTAAATAATTTCTATAGTGTAGCTTATGCCCATATCGTTTACGATATTATAACCATGGTCTGCAATTACAGATCACTCAATACCTCGAGGAAGAATTCATTGAAGACCAAGCCAAGACTATCAGGGACCTCGCAGGCCACACCTCAGACCTCAAGAAGTTCGTCACAGCCAACAATGGCCAAGACTTGTCCTTGGCTCTGTATCTCTTTGACGAATACCTGCAGAAAGTCGCCTAAATTACACAATAATATGTATAATATCAGTCAATTAGAGATAAACCTCCACTTTTTTTTAGAAATAGTTGCAATATAACTTTTTCTTCGGCAACACTGGCGGGTTTGGATTGACGCGTGATTTTTTACAGATGCTGTTTTTTGTCGTGTGCTTCTGTTGAATAGTCTAATTCCAATTTAAACGAGTATTTTTTTAACTTTGTGATATAATTTAAACTCATATTAAAAATAAGCCATTTAAAATATTGTGGTTGAACAAACTTAATTCATAGTTCAAACGCGCCGAAGATATTTGTTGTTTGGTACAAAAATTAGGCTGTTACAAGGTGTATTTTTTAGTTTTCAATTTTTTTGTAAGTTTCGTGTATTAGTTTAAGATAGAAATCATTGTATAGATTTTAATAATCAGTTATTATTCAAAATAAAGGTTTTTGTTAATCACCCACCAGTATTGTTTTACCTATTATCTTCGCATACTGACCTTTTTTTATTGTAAACCTTGTCTGAGTTGCGTGTGGTATGTCGAAATAAGCGGCGCTAAGCACTTATATGTCAGTCGGGTTTTAGAGATCAATATTAGCCCGATTGGACTACGATCGGCATTTGCCAAATATGTGCACTGGTTCGGTCCGGCTTATAGCGTCCCGTATGAAATGCTTAATAAAATGAACAGGAAGGACAAAAACCATAGGTTATCACTTCACTGTATAATTTTTTGGTATTATCTTAATAGATAGTTATAAATATAATTTTTGTTTTATTAAGTTTCGAACGCGCTTACATTCGCATTAACTACGCTTGTAATCAAATCTGGGATTGATAATTTGAATTTTTTTCAAATGTTCTTTTTTATGTTTTTAAAGTTTATCTTAACTGTCAGCACCTAAATTGAACCAAGCGCTGTTCTACGCCTAACAGTACCAAAACGTGGACTCGAAGGACTAAAACCATAGGTTATAACTTCACAGTTTATTCGCTTCTTAAAAGTTCTTAGAAAATAGATCCACTTGTTAATGTTTTATTTATTTATTTAATCTTCCTACATATTTTTATGCTCATAGTGGCTTATTGTCACAAGGCATTCTCTAATTCGTACATGAACATAAAAAAATATATAAATATAAATATATTGTTATTTATGGTGTAGTTTTTGATTTCCCATAACTTCAGGAAATTAACGAGGCCACTATACCAATTGAATAACACTAGTATTTTTTGTTTTAAATTTAGTCTGCTATGCAAGATAAACTATATTTAATGTAAAGGCCACAATAACACGTATGAACTTATCATAAAATTGGCAACGTCAAATTTAAAATGCAAATATGAATTAAAACATTTTTACTTTACTTTTTTACAAGCTTGCTTGCAATGCATATTTTTTGTAAACTCATCTCGGTAACGGTGGACTCAAGGAATCCACGCCTAAAGTGATAGCAAATCAAAAAAAAAAAACACTAGACTTTAATGTCTAGTGACAAAAAAAGTGTCACTAGACAAAAAAAAACATAAGTCTGAAGATTATTCTAGGAAAAATTGGCGAAAAGCGCCAATCAGAGATATCAAAAAGAAAGCCAAAACTGGTAACATCTCAAAAACCAGCATTTACTGAGGTCATGTTGTCAATTATGTTCATACTATATGTTGTACTTATGTTATAGTTGTAATTATGTCATATATTTTATCAACTATGAGGTCAATTAAGTTGTCACCATTGCGCACCCACCTCCCTACCTGGGTGTCGCTCCGATGAAGGCTGACAGCATTCCCATGCTACAGCCGGCAAGGTGGTTTTTAGTGGGTAGGTGCCACTTTGCCACATCAGCGTCGCGGAAGTCGGTTGCCTGCGGCGGTATGCATGATGCATCTTCCACCTCCTTCCCGTAAAAAAAAAGGTCATGTTGATGATGTCTGACAGACATGAAGTTACACCGGTGTTTCTATGGCGTGCCATTTGTGGGTCTAACAGTAGGTACACATAAAATAAATAATTATTAATATTTAATAATAATTTTCTAAAACTAACGTGAAAAAGTTAACATATACTATAATTTATTTTTAGGAAAACTTCCCTTATTTGTTTTTACCTTTATTTGGCGCTTATTATGTCTGTGTTGCGTGCGCAACGCCGGTATCGATAAAACCTTATGATGAGTTTCAAAGACAGTACTAGTTCTAATCATACTACACTCGGCGTCACTAAAATCGCACCTTTATGTTTTTTTCAGTAAATTGCTCCTAGAATCTGGCCCATAAATACCACGCGTGAAAAAGAAATATCATTGTAAAGTGCACTTCAATACCTTTACATTCATTACCTGTATCATTAAAAAATCAATTACCATTTCTAACCAGGGACCAATCAATAAGATATTGGAAAAAATGCTCACATAAGGAGCGCTAGTTGGGCTACCTTAAAAGGGTATAAAATGTTATGTCCAGGTAAGAAATGGGTCATCATTCTCGCTCCGATCGCCGCCCAGTGCGGACGTGCAAGACCCCGTTCTCCGTTGATCGGTCCTTTCCCGTTATTCCGTGGCGCTCAGTCTACTGACGTCACAGTTTAGCGTGTTGGTTCCGTGCTACGGTTTTCAAGGTTTTTTCTACTCCGTCTGAGTGCTATCGAAGTGCGATTTTTCTTTGCGACTAAGCCCCTTAGTCTTCAAAGTGCTGTGCTAAGTTGTGTTGTGCTTGTGCTGAGTGCAGTGTTGTGCCCAGCGTAAGTAGTCTGGTTTC
Source organism: Marasmarcha lunaedactyla (assembly GCA_923062675.1). Lineage (NCBI taxonomy): Eukaryota > Metazoa > Arthropoda > Insecta > Lepidoptera > Pterophoridae > Marasmarcha > Marasmarcha lunaedactyla. Next base: position 8,426,807 of record OV281367.1, on the reverse strand, counting down.
AGTGCAAAGGATACTTAACGGTGACAACGAATTTGTACTGAACCAGTCCTTTTATTTTTATTTTATTTCTCTTCTCTATTTTATTTATTTTTCTTCTATTTTTCATATTTATTTTTATCATATCTGTGTGTTTTCGTGTGTATTTGTCCTTTCTGTCGGTAAAGGTTGACCCTAACGCGGTCAACTCTTTACCTGCGTACCCTTTTTTAGGTTTCTAGGTAGCGGCCTTCGGCGTACTACTGTTAGTTTTAAGTTTTCCTCCCCAGCCCCCCTACCGCTGGTAGGAAGGTTAGCCGCTAGGATTTTGCTAGGTTTTTAGGAACTAGGCATCTTTTATTATACTTATATTTATTAACATTATTGTCCCTAACCCTCCCTAATGGATCCGCTAAGCGTTATTAACGCGTTCACCCAGGCGCTTGCTGCGGTAGGCGTCTACATCCCTAAAGACATCATAACGCAGGCCTTGCAGGCATCAATCGCGTCCCCGGCCCCTCAGGCCTCAACCCCGGCCCCTCAGGCCTCAACCCCGGCCCCTCAGGCCTCTAACGTCGAGACCCCTCAGGTGTACAGCTCTTCCTCGTCTCCCGCCTCGTCCGAGATGGACTGCGAATCGGTCGCATCCTCTCACGCGTCGCGTCGCAAGCGTACCGCTCCCGGGAGCGACTCCGAACCCGCGTCTGATACGTCGTCAGATGCCGTTACCTTAACCGGCTCTCCTGAGCCCGCGTTTCAACTTGTCGCCAAGCGCTCCAAGAAGCGCTCGAAGAAAGCTTCGGTGTCATCAATAGCCGAGCCCTCCCCGGTGTCTTCAACACCAGCCCCCGCGCCGTTAAAATCGCTCGAAGTAACTGCGCCTCCGTCGGTCCCATCGAAGCCAGCGACGCGCTGCGCTCCCGTCCCGCCGAAACCTCAGCTCCCTCCACCCGTCTTCCTGCGTGAAAAAGCGCGCTGGACCGCGGTTTCAAACTTGTGCAAAGAGCACAAAATTAATTACTTAAAAGCCGCCAACGCTGGCTATACAATCAAAATTCAAGTAGCGACCGTCGACGACTTCCGGTCTTTCACTAGGCTTCTGTCGATCAATCAAATCGCGTATCACACCTACGCCCTCCCGGAGGAGCGTAAGATCCGCGCAGTACTACGGGGCGTCCCGTTCGAACTCAGTAACGAAGACATTCTCGAGGACCTTAAGTCTCAGGGTTTCCCGGTCACAGCAGTGCACAAGATGCACTCCAACCGCGGTAGGCGTTTTCCCTTAGCTTTAGTAATCCTGTCAAATACTCCCAACTCGAAGGAGATTTTCAAAGAGGCTCGCACAATCTGCGGGCTCTCGAACATCTCCGTCGAGCGTCCCAACCCGCGCGGTCACCCTGGGCAGTGCCACCGCTGCCAGCTTTATGGCCACGCAGCGGCCTACTGTTCAGCTCCCCCCAGGTGCGTAAAGTGCCTGGATCCTCACATCACTAAGGAGTGCACTCGCACTCCCGAATCCACTTCCCCCCCTGCCTGTGTGCTGTGCGGCCAGTCCGGCCACACAGCTAACTACAGGGGTTGCCCGCGCGCTCCGCGCTCCACCACCAAGAGGGTCGCGCCTAAACCGGCGCCGCCGCTCACTCCTGCTAACTTCCCGCCGCTGCGCAACCGGGGTCCCCCGGAAGCAAAGCCCGTTCAGCCGACGCCTACTCAGGCTCTGTCTTGGAGGCAGCGTCCGGCCGTCCCGCCTGCACCTTCCCGTCCCACCCCAGCTCCCGTAGCTTCCGTAGGGCCGCGTCCCACTTTGTCATCTTCACCTCAGTCGTCGTTGGCTGAGGACATGAAGACCGTGTTCGACGTCATCCAAAACGTCGACATTAACGAAATTTCCGTACTCGCACGCAAACTGCGAGCCGCCCGCTCTCCTCAAGAGCGTTTATTCGCGTTAGCCGAGCATCACTCGCTCCTAAGTTCGTTGTAAATTCTTTTATTTTTGTATAAATTCGTAAATAAATAAATTTTAATGTCTAGACCCGCGAATCCCGCGTCCAGTCGTATTAAACCCAAGGGCTTATCCCTAGTATCTTTTAACGCTCGTAGCCTTAGCACTAACCTTCCCGAGATTAAACTGATCCTTCAGAACAAAGAACCTGACTTATTCCTTCTCCAGGAGACATGGCTTACTCCAAACCGCTCCAGGGGATACGCTATTCCTAAGTACGCGTTTACTCGCAACGATAGGCCCAACTCCGACGGTTACGGCGGCACCGCTATATATTACAAAAGAGGCTTCCATTGCTGTCCTCTCCCTACCCCTCCTCTCCTCAACATGGAGGCCACTGTGTGTAGATTGGCTATGACTGGTCATCCGACCATCATCATAGCTTCAGTCTACATACCATGTGGTACCAGACCAATCCGCAGCGACTTTGAGGCCATTCTCGCCCTCGGCCATTCTGTCATTATGTTCGGAGACTTTAACTCCAAACATACTGACTGGACGTGCCTATCGACCAACACCAGCGGTATCGCTCTCCTCGACATCACTAATTCCCTTGACTTAGACGTCATATCCCCCATCACTCCCACTCACTATCCCAACAACCCGACCTATTCTCCTGACATCCTCGACTTTGCAATTATCAAGCGAATCAATCTTGATCTCAGGTCCATCGAACCGCTCGATGACCTAGGCTCCGACCATCGCCCCGTCTCCCTCGTGCTAGGCGCGCCTAACGATAACGTCACATCTCCTAAGACCTTTACCAACTGGAAAGGCTTTACAAATACGTTAGTTTCAGCCTTAGAGGTACCGAACTCTCCGCTCGCGATTTCGCCCAACCAATTAGACAGCCCGATTAAAATAGATTCAGTAGTCGATACTCTCACTGATGCTATCAACTCAGCCATCAGCGACAACGTAATCATTGCTAAGCAAGGCAAACCCGCGCTTCCCTTAGCCGTTAGCAATCTCATTAAAGCTAAGAACGCGGCTCTCCGGAGAGCCAAGAAATATCCCACGCCCGCATATAGAACAGCTGCGAATCAGCTTCAACGTAAAGTTAGGTCTCGCCTCGCGGAACTCCGGAGAATATCTCCCCGTCCCACCAAGCGTATTATCGAATGGCCCGAGCTTTACGCGTAGACACCGCCTCTCACGTTCCTCCTCTCACTCGTCCCGACGGCACCATTGCCTTCGAAGTCGAAGAGAAAGCCGAATGCTTCGCCGACAGCATAGCGGCACAATGTTCGCCCAGCACGCAACCCGCGGATCCCTCCCACATCCAGGCGGTGGAGGACGAAGTTCTCCGCAGAGAATCTCTCCCTATCACCGACGACCCCGTCACAGTCTCTAATGATGAAATCTTGCTTCTCATTAGAAAGCAAAAGTCCAAAAAGGCTCCGGGTGCGGATGGAATTTCCAACCACGCACTTAAGCACCTGCCACAACAGGTGCTTACCTTGTTAGCTACCATCTTCAATGCCTGCTTCGACCATAGCTACTTTCCAAAAGCCTGGAAAGAAGCGACAGTCATAGGCATTCCCAAGCCGGGTAAACCTCTGAACATCCCGGCTAATCACAGACCCATCAGCCTCCTCAATGCAATGTCTAAACTTCTCGAAAGAGTCATACTCTCTCGAATGCGGAACCATCTGTTTCCAACGGATGGCGACCCTCTCATTATTCCCCACCAGTTTGGCTTTCGCGCTAAGCACTCCTGCCCTCAGCAAGTCCATCGAATCGTCGAGTACATTCCCGAAGGATTCTATCCGCATCGTAAAAAATCAATCGCGGTTCTCTTTGACGTAGTCAAGGCATTTGACAAAGTCTGGCACAGCGGTCTCGTTTTTAAACTCTATAAAATAGGCTTACCGGTTCGCCTAGTCAGATTAATCGCGTCGTTTCTTAAAGACCGTACGTTTCGATTCAAACATGAAGGCACGCTCTCCGCGCCTCGTCCCTTAAAGGCTGGAGTCCCGCAAGGCTCAGTCCTCGCCCCTCTGCTGTACACCGTGTACACTAATGACATGCCCATCCCGCCGAAAGGCGTCGAACTCGCCCTCTTTGCAGACGATACCGCCCTTTACACTAAAGGTCAAAGGATCCCGTATAACATCACCAGACTCCAAAAGGCCGTAAACGCCCTCGGTGTTTGGTTTCAAAAATGGCGTATCGATGTCAACCCAGAAAAGAGTTCTGCAATTCTATTCGACCACAAACGTCGTAATCGCCGCAACGATCCCCACATTCGAATGTTAGGTATTCCCATCCCCTGGAAGCGCAGTATCAAATACTTAGGCGTCACCTTAGATCAGACGCTTTCTTTCAAGCCACACGTCGATAGAGTAACGAAACTCGCGCGTTTCTACTTAAGCCGCTTAAATAGTATGATAGGTAGAAAAAGTAAAATGTCTTTTAGAAATAAACGTACGCTTTATAAGGTCTGCGTTAGACCCGTCATGTCATATGCTTCGCCAGTCTTTGCCCACGCCAATCCCTCCGTCCTGTATAAGCTGCAGGTGGTTCAAAATCTCTTCTGCCGCAGGGCCACAGACGCACCTTGGTATGTGCGCAACGCGGACCTGCACAGAGATCTTGAACTACCTACAGTGCAACAGCACCTCAAAACACTCTCAGAATCGTTCTTCAAACGCGCCGAATCCCATCCCAATCATCTTGTTCGAGATTCAGTCTCATATACTGCTCCTGTGTTAGATTCGAAATTCAAAGTCGCTAGGCCGAGAAACGCGCACACGGGCGAACCTACGCAGTTAACTTTAGCTCTCGAGGCCCTTCAGGCCGCAAATCCTAATTCTAACGTAAATTCTAATTCTAACGTAAATCCGAATTAATGCAATTTTACTTTTAATTTTTAATGTTTTTATTTATTTTTCATTTTTAATGTTTTTATTTACTTTTCATTTTTGAGCACCTTCAGTGCTATGTAAATCCCAGCGGGTGACCCCTTAAGGGCCCCGCTAGCGCGGCCTCTTTCTCCGATTGGCCGTCGCTCAGATGAAGGCTGAGTGGCAAAAATGCACGAGCCGACAGGGGGTTTTTTAGTGGGTATGGTTCTGGTAGGCGTCGGGACGAGTCCCACATAACTCCGATCGCGCGCGCGGAGTATGCGTCAGAGCATTTTTTATGTCCTCCTGCCCTTCCCGTGGAGGGGAACCAAAAAAAAAAAAAAAAAAGAAATGGGTCAGTCGCTACTCAGACTTTAGAGTGAACACACTGGAACAACATACGCAAAAGAACTGTACCTGAAGATGGATACAACCCCTGAAGAAGCCGCTAAAATCGTTGCTCTATTGCAAACAGGACTGCGACAGGTTGACGTTGCTCGACAGTTGAACCTTAGCCGATTTGCAGTACGACGAGTATACCAACGGTTCCGTGAGACTAGTGGCTATACCCGAAGACGTGGATCCGGAAGAAATCCGTTGCGCCACCGCTTCAGCAATGCTGTTGAGGTGCAACAAGAGCTCTGGTCAGCTCGTAGAACGTCTGTGAGTGTCTCTACGATTAGAAGAAGATTGAAAGAAAAGGAATTAAGAGTTCACAGACCTGCTAGAGGCCCAAAATTGACCGTGCTCAGGAGCATGTCAACTGGACGCTTGACCAGTGGAGGGCCGTTCTCTTTACCGATGAGACACGAGTATGTCTTTTCTGCAACGATAGACGCAGAATGGTATACCGAAGAAGAGGGGAACGTTTTACCCAAGCGTGTATAGAGGAATCCGTCGAATACGGAGGTGGTTCCTGTATGTTCTGGGGTGGCATATCCGTTGAAGGGAAAACGGAACTTGTGTGCGTCTCTCGGACTGGCTGTGGTCGCGGGCAAGGGTCGCTGAATGCTGGGCGGTACATAACAGAAATCTTACAAGACCATGTGGTCCAGTATGCCCATTTTGTTGGCGATGGTTTCATGTTAATGCACGATAACGCCCGTTGCCACACTGCGTTTTCTGTGCGGGACTACTTGGAAGAGGTTGAGATTCCTGTTATGCAGTGGCCAGCACGAAGCCCAGACCTAAACCCGATCGAGCATCTCTGAGACGATGTAAAGAGACACGTACGAGCACGTGATCCTGCTCCCACCACTCTCCAAGAGCTTCAGGATGCCGTGAAGGAAGAATGGGAGAACATACCCCAAGAGAGAGTGGTGACCCTCGTAAGGTCCATGAAGGATCGGATGGAAGCTGTCATCAAAGCAAGGGGAGGAAACACTAGATTTTAAGGACTGATTTGAGATTTTTTTAATATTTTGTTTTTGTAACTTTTATCCTCTTTAAGATTTTTTTATTAAAAGCTTTAAAACATATACACATGTTTGTAATTTCTAATAGGCAATTAAATAACCTTTCCAATGATATCCTACAATCATACCCTTACTATGGACAAAGTTTGATTAAAAGTATTTTAAAGTTGCTTTTTCGAAAGGTGCGATTTTTGTGACGCCGAGTGTATTACATTTCGATAGGTACTTATTGAAGTTGGTTTAAATGGACGCTAGGCTGTATAAAGACGGAAAAATACGGTCAAATTGATTCTAAGAATCTAAAGCTAACGATTAAATGTATTGTTTATTGTGATTTGGATGACTGATAAGGACGGGAAATTCCAATGTGCGGGACAAAGAGACAACATGATTTTTAGAATATTTGTTATTTATACTTAATAAACATATTAAATTACACGTTTTTAATTTCTATCAGCCACCCACAAAAATACACTATCAATATTACTCATCTACAGCAATAATACACAGCACTACACGGCGGCATCCCGTACGGCCCGTGAGTGGGAAAGAGAGAGAAACACTCACGGCACCGCTCCCGCTTTTTATGACCGAGTCTGCAGCGAGAAAACAACGATACTACAGGAGGCAGTCTTATGCACTGCTGTGTAGTAAGTAATATTAAACTGTAAATATATAGATGTCCATATACAGCATCTCAAAATGTTATCACACCCTTATTTGTGTAGCTAGTCACGACTGTAACTCCACTGTACGGACATCAGCTTCATGCACCCAACCAAGGGTTGGTATCCACCGCCCTCGCCTACTGCGGGTTGGCAGACTTTTACACATGTTTTCTAATTTACTTAATTTATAAAAACCCATTGGTACATTTCACGGGGATTACATAGTCACGGGGATCGAACCCGCGAGCTCTCAACCACCGCGCCACCGACGCTCTTTTGTTGAAGGCAGCAAAACGTTCGGATTACTGAGTATTCTTCTTGGTTGTTCTGTTTTAGAACGCCGCAAAGAACACGGTCTGGCGTACAGAACGTGTCTTGAGAGTAAGTTCTTGAAATTGGCAGAAATAGTGTTGTGTGTAACAACAGCTTATGGCCGTATATCGCAAAATTGAATTGAATGAACTCGTTCCTGTCCGAAAGGTGAAACGGGCAAGGCGGGAGGGAGTAAAATAGTTTTTGGGTACCGCTAAGAAAGAGGAACCAGTATCAAGTATTTTTTCTAGGGAAGTACACGCTTGTAAGAAATTTAGTTTTCTACTCCAGCGGACTCTGTGCTAAGTCCGCTTGTAACCAACTGATATTTTTAACCAAGTTTGAAACTCTTTCAACTTGCTCACTATGTGTCTGTCAGGTTAAACGGAGTCCGTTATGGATCCACTTAGATCATTACGGAAAGCGGACATAATATTGAACGCACTGAGAAAGTTTAATCTCTAAACTACTCCTACATTTCGACTCTGCTTTAAAACAGTACGTGAATTACTCTACATTTAGTTCAAGTCAAGCACCTAATTAAATAAATAGATATAGAACAGATAATTGCACCAACTGTATGGCCACAAAGTAAGCAGAGCTTGTGTCAGAATGACCATACAGCGAACTGCGGGGAACCCAGAATTACCATACATATATAGTACCCCAACCATAACTCGAGAACTAACATCTAAGTTCTGGGACCTTCGGCGTATAAGGCAGAGCCACCACTGACTCCACTCCCACTCGAATATCAATATCGATGTTTGACTGTAGATAAAGGAGAAATTAAATGTATTATTAAATTCATCGAATCATTCTTTCTTAATTAGTCCTCCAGGATCACAGGCGAAATCAACGAAATCAAAAATGTCCACAAAGGTGTGTTTGTTACCAGACACATTAAAAAAACATGTATAATGTGTCTGTTTGTTCGTTGAGTTCTTCGTCCCGATGAATATCTAAAGCGTCATTGTCACTAAAGTACGTCTTCTTATGGTAGCGTCGGGTGACGGGTCGCTCACTTCCCTCTAATATGGTTGAGGAGGGCGATGGCTGGATCCCGCGTTAACTCGTGAACAAGTGCTTTTTGAGGGTGTTCGTCGTTTGGGTACTTGGGGGGATGCAGATGCAGATAAGAATAATGTTGTATACACATAAAAAAACTGTAAATTGATTTTGTAAAAAATATACCCGTGAAGTTTCTTGCCAGTTCTTCTTCACGAAGTTTTTTCCGAACTGGTGGTAGAGTCATGCTTTATTTGACGTCCATAAGAAGAAGTGATTGTCAATGTTGAGAAGAACTAAATATTTCATTTCAGGTTTTCTAAAAAAATTAAAACAAACGACAAACAGTCATCGAATAGGACATTTAGATTTATTCCCTTATCTAATCTCCCTTGAAACACAATACATCGTTCAGAGACACAAATAACTATGTCACCGTATTGTTCGGTGAATAAACACTGTCAATTAATCTGTATTTTTAGTGCTAGTTACGAATGATCGATAAATCCATGGAGATCGTTCGAGAGCAGTCTTGTCAAAGATAGATGTGCAGATTGTCTGCTTAGGTATTTATCTTAGTTAGGTACCTCTAATCCCATCAATAGGAAATCCTCTCATAATTTTCTCGAACAAGCGTAGTTTTTTTTACTGTATTCGTAGCGCACCAACGAGCAAGTGACCCAACTGCTGGTAAGTGCCATCCGCGCCCATGGACATCATTAGCCGAGCGAGCAAAGTAAGAAGTGCCAGAATGACAATTGATGATAAATAAAACATAAAAAGGTTCAACCAAACGGCTAGCTGTTTGGTGCCGTTTGAGGGTGTTCGTCATTTGGATACTTGGGGGGAGCGACACTTACCGAGCTAACAGATGCAGATAAGAATAATTTTGTATAGACATAATACAGTGAAACTGCAAATTTATTTTAAAAATATTATACCCATGAAGTTTTTTGCCACTTCTTCGCCATTAAGGTATTTCCGAACTGGTGCGAGTCATGCTTTATTAGACGTCAAAAAGAACGATTCAAGTCAAAGTGAATTTTGAATTTAAACCTATGTAGATGTCGTAAGTTGAACTGTGTGTATCAATGGTTTTCACAAGGTTTGACGAGAATGCGACACCATGCTCAGCAGCTTAGTCTTTTTGAAATAACTTCCAGTTTTTATTCTCTTTTTAATCCATGTTGATACAAACATACCAAACCAAAAAACAACACCCACCACGAACTGCGATAAATACAGGATAAACTTAATATATTTGGTGACTGAAACAAGACTGGCTCATAATTTTTTTTTAGCCGCCTAAGCAGCATCCTCCGCGGTGAGGGAGGTGGAAGATGCGTCATGCATACCTCCACACTCCGCAGGCACCATCATTGCCGGCCGGGCCCATGTTTTAATTTTACTAGTCTCTCTTTGTTCAAAACTACTTAATTGGAGTGTGGGTACTGCAACGTTTGCTTGTGCTGTATATGACAAAAGAGGTTATCGCACAAACAAACTTGGTAGCAACTCAAATCTGTCATAATTTGTAATTTGATTAAAAGATAGAATGTGTAAGAATGTTCTAGAGCATTCTATTGTAGGCAGCGGCCTTAAAAGTATTAAGATTATAAAAATTGTATTTCTTTAATTGTATCTATCCTGAATATACATATAAAGTGAATCGAGTAAAGTGGTTGTTCTCTTTCATAGTTAGGAAGCCCTCCTAGTAATAGGAATAAACCATCTCGTACCCGGTACAGTAGAGTACCATCACGGCAGACAGTAATAAATCCCCTGATAAACACACCAACATAAGCAGAGCTTGTGTTGTAAATATCCACCCAGCGAACTTGTGGGTATACATATAAATATGTCCTGGACTCAAACCTGGGGCTTCCGGCGTATGAGGCATGGCTACTAGTTTGAAACCTATATTTTTAGTGTTTTCATAGCCGGCAAACGATCAGGCAGCTCACCAGGTGGTAAGTGGCATTCGCGCCCGTGGACATCATCAGTTGGAGGTGTTTTATTTATCAATATTTAATGTGATTATTAAATGGACTAAGAATGCGTGGCCGGCCGTAAACTTATTTATTTATTTATTACAAAGGAGACACAACAGAAACAAAAGATACAAGTAAGAATTTGATAGAACACAGTTTTACAATTATTACAATCGTTCCCTTGGACGGTCTCCCTGAGAACATGGTAATGATTTTATATTGAGCTGGAAGAGCGAGTTACGTACATTTTTGTGAGATTACATGAGAAAATGAAATTGGAAGAAAAAAAAAATAATTTCTAAATTTAGTTACATGTCTATGTTATTCAACCTTTTATTATATAGATCACACATTCTACTTTGTGGTGCACGGAGACCGACGTTAGTTCTGGCTGGTGGCAAATGAAATAAGTTCTTACGCCGAGTGGTTTTGGCTGGAACTCGGCAATTCAATTTTGCTAGAAGTCGTGGTGAGTCAATGTCGCTATTACATATCTTTTTAAGTGCCACAGCGTCAGCTAGTATACGTCGATCTCTTAATGACATCATTTTATATTTTTGCAGCAAAACATTAACTGCTATTGTTCCAGGAATAACACTGATTGTTCCTTCCCTGTAACCGGAACACAACCATGTAAACGTGGTCATTGGGAGGTCAAAATAGGAAGGACTGTAGTACCCCCCCCCCCCAGACGAGACCTTAGCACGAGACCCTTTACTACCACTATAATATCCATATATAAAACATATAAATCCATATAGATTCAACAAATACAATTCGTTCAGCGTTAGGCTCTTGTTATAAACTTCAATGATTATTATTATTTTTTTTTTAAACGGAAATTTTAGTCATATATTTGTTATTTTTCTTTTTCTCTTATTCTTTCCATAAATTCAAAACAGAAACATGTCAACACTATAATCTACTTACCAAGAAGTGGCTCCTATCTATTGGTTGCTTTTTATTCTATTTTATTGTTAAAGCATGATGTATTCTCCTTTAAGTGTTACACCTAATTTAAATTAAGATTTGTTTTTTATATGTCTTATGTATGTACTGATGTAAACAAACGTTGGAGGATCAATAAATAAATAAATAATAAGACAAATTCTTAATATTAACCTTTTTTTATCCTCAATAAATTTATAACAGCCTACCGTCATTCCTAGATTTAGATATTATCTATCTCAAGTATTGGGTATGTTGATATTATCAGCACCTGACAATGTGCCCTCAGTAAAAGTACGTGACAGTTGTCGCGTTTTGACCTTGACTGATAAGAGGTACTTGATCTTAATGTTGCCAGCTGCAATGTACTTTGAAACCAAGCTGTCTAGGTACAGAGAGTAAAAAGGGGGTTTGAAGATTAATGTATAGGGCTTGGCGTTTTTTTTTTCGATGAACTTAATTTTTTTTTTGTTGTGTCGCGTGGTTTAACCTTTATATACCAATTGGAAACACTGAGAAACACAAAGAAAATAGCCTCTATGCTCTAAACTGTTACATTTCGAAAATATGCGTGAGAAAAAAATCGTAACAGAAAAGCTTTATATGGAGCTACAAAATTTATTTGAACCTTTTCTACATGCTGTTGTTGATCCGAATAGCAGTTTTAACCTCATCCAACATTTAACAAATAAGGATAATTTTCACTGAGTTTTAATATGAGTGAGAGGCAACATAGCAAATATAACACGCAGACAGTTTTTTAAATTATTGACCTAGAATCAAAATGCATGGTGAAATCTATTTATATCGATTGGGGACACTCTAGAATATAAGCTACTACGCTCTTAAGTGTCACATTTCAGAATCGTGGGCAGAAAAAGATTGTAGCAGAAAAAAATATATAGTTCTGTAAAACTTATTACTGGCTTTTCTACATGTAGTAGGGGTTTAACTTAATTCTCAGACACGCGGTATGTTAACAACAAATAATTGCCATAAAAGCAATTTCATGTTCGTAAAGTTAGATTCAAATATTTTCTAACACTTGACAGCCGGTTTACAGAGAGGACTCACCGGAAGGTAAATCGTGATCGAACCTATAGACATCGTATATGAAATAAAAGTAATGAAAGTGCTCTGCTTGGCTATTAAAACGCTCACCATTTCCGGACTCCGACGAAGTTACATGCGTTACCATTCGACTGACACAAAACTGTGTAATACTGAACATTGGTCCACATCAACAATCTGTGGAATGAGTTGCCTCGGCCCTTGAGAGGGGGTGACGTGAACGGGTGTCGTTTGAAATGTTCGTCGTTTGGATACTTGGGGGGAGGAAGACTTGCCGAGCTAACAGACGCAGAAAAGAATAATTTTGTATAGACATAAAGAGACACTGTAAATTTATTTTGAAACAATTATACCCGTGAAGTTTCTTGCCTTCACGAAGGTTTTTCCAAACTGGTGGTAGAGTCTTGCTTTATTTGACGTTAATAAGAACAAATAATTGTCAATGTTGAGAAATAAATAGGTAAGTATTTGAATTCCAGTTTTTTTTTCCAAATATTTTTCCAGAAAGTCTAACTTAGAATTTTTCAAACTTTTTAATCTAAGGTTTCTGTTATGCAGGCTTCTGCAATTCTTCGTTTCGACATCAATTATCATCAAGGAGCAATAAAAGGTAAACATTGAAGTTTATACAAACAATTTGTTAGTATTAGTATTGTTGACTAGACCGATTACCGGCCGGGCCCATGTTGTAATTTTACTAGTCTCTCTTTGTTCAAAACTACTTAATTGGAGTGTGGGTACCATCACAGTAGAAAGTAGGTACCACGATAATGGAGCCTTATCACCACGAATAAATATTTCCAGGAAACACCAACTCTGTGGCCCCAAAGTATGCAGAGCTTGTGTTATGCATGAACATACAGCGAACTGGGGGAACCCAGAATAAACATACATATATCAATATATGATCCGAGAACAAACATTTATGTTCATCACACAAATGAATGCCGGTCAGGCTCGAACCTGGAACCTTGGCGTATGAGGCAGGGCTACAAACCACTACGATTATTTATTCCACCACATCAGCTAGGCCGTTGTTCCCCCACTCAATCGCTCCTGAACTCGCCACAAAATCCTATGACAGAGGCAAAAAAAGGCTTATGTTTCAAAAAAGATTAACTCCCGTTTTTAATGTTTCAAGGTTGAAATTAATATTACAAATACTAAATTATTTAATTTGTCATTATTAAGGAAACTTACGTCTAATTTGGTAAAAACATGTTTAATCGTAAAATAGCTAGAGGGCCGAACTAACTAGAAGACTTCTAAATATATAATAAATAAGAAATAACTTTGAATATAAAATTAATATACCTACAATATACCTACAAGTGGACGTCCATCTCAGTGTTACTTGATGTATTTTTCTATGTACACGTTCTTGTGGATTGCAGCCTAGACTTAAGTATGTTTAAAGTTTTGTTTTAATTAATTTTATTAAAGTTGTATTCTGTTGTGTAGTAATAAATATATAAGATGCTTGTTACAGAGAGGAAGAAAAGTAGTTAAATAAGAAAATAAACTGGTTCCACAGAAGATGCCAAGCAAGTTTCAAATACCTACACAGGCACTTGCCTAGAAATTAAACACATTATGTAGGCAAATCAATAATTTGCTCCGTCAAAATCCTTCAAGGCTACAAATTGTTAAGTTTCATTAACTGATTTCCTGTCCACATAGATCATGATCTCGTTCTATTTTTCGATAAAATTTTGTGTTCGGCCCGCCATAAAATCAATTTCGTTTTAAGGGACGAGACAGGTTTACTTTTTTTATAAAGAAACAGTATATTTATTAATACTGGCCTAATGCGCGGTTTACATGTATTAAGTAGTTAAGTTGGTAACTAAATTTTAAGTTACTACAAGTCACTCGTGTGTCCAAACGGATTAAGTAGTTAAGTTCATAAGTTCAATAAAGATGAGCAGTGATGAATGTCAAGGAATTCGTCAATTCTGTACTCAGATATGTGGTAAACGTGATTTTGGACAAATTCAGAGAAGGATTTGATTCGGAAATTAAAATCTTTGCAAGATTATGTATTTTTCTAAATTTTTTACGTCGACGTGCCGACGTCGACCGACGGACGATCGATTGGTTTGGTACCTTTACTAATTAGGTCCCCTTAATAATCACTGGAGGGATATCAGCTTTTCCCAACTCAGGGGTGGCGTCCGACAATTGTAGGGTATCACGCCTACTGCGGGTTGGCAGACTTACCAACTCAGGGGTGGCGTCAGACAATTGTACGCCATCACGCCTACTGCGGGTTGGCAGACTTACCAACTCGGGGGTGGTGTCAGACAATTGTAGGCCATCACGCCAACTGCGGGTTGGCAGACTTTCCAACTCAGGGGTGGTGTCAGACAATTATAGGCCATCACGCCTACTGCGACGTCGACCGTTCTTCCACTCCGACATTAAAAAAAAAGAAAAAATGTGACATAAATACGAGCTCTTGCCGCCACCCGCTTTGTCAACTTATTCACTTATATAAAAAATCACGCCCAAACGTGTTAAGTGAGAAGCCCCACCCACCGACTTATACGAAAAATAGAACGAATCCTAATCTACTTAATGACTTGCGTACTAAATTTTAAGTTACCACTTGTCACTTAATTGACTGTTTACACGCAAATTTTAACTTAAAAGTTAGTTAAAATTTAGTTACCAACTTAACCAGTTAACGCGTGTAAACCAGCCATAAGTATAATACAAAAGAGGTATAGCAGCTTCACATGTTATCGATTAAAACTTAAAAAATACACAGAAGTAAACAAATATTTACTCACATAAGAGTTCCTCTACATTAAATAGGTCTTCCATTCATCTTATTGAAACTGCCGGTGAGGTCGAGGATGTTACAAGCCTATTTAAGAGTTATTCTTTTAAAAATCTATCAATTTGAAAAAGCTCTGAAACTGTATAACCGAGTGGCGTAGTGGATCTCTGCTTTATACGCCGGAAGTCCCAGGTTCGAGTCCTGGTCGGTGCATTGTTTGATGAACACAGATGATTGTTGTCGGGTCATGGTTGTATAAACGTATACATGTAAGTTTATTCTGGTTTCCCCCAGTTCGCTGTAACACAAGCTCTGCTTACTTCGGGGCCGTACAGTTGGTGTGTTAGTCTGGGGATTTAATATTGTTTATCATAATCGTAAGCTTTTTTCACCGTATTCATAGCCGGCAAACGAGCTTGCGACCAACCTGATGGTTAGTGGCATCCATGCCCATGGGCATCATTAGTCGTATTTTTTTATGTATTAATATTAATTATAGTTTTGACTATGGATGTTTTGCCGGCTGTAGACCTCTTTCGGTGGCCTTTGTTCCAATGGTTTCATTTTACAGGAACACAACCATGTCAACGTGGTTATCATAATAATAATAATAATAATCCCCAGACAAACACACCAACTGGCGGTCAAAATAGGAATAGGCTGGTGGTGTGCCAGGCTAACGCGTCGTACGCATTCCTACTGAGTTTCTTGCTGGTTCTTTGGCAGAAGATGATCCTTCCAAACCAGTGGTAGTTTCAATATACGACGTCCTAACACGGCATTCGAATCGCCTAACCCACCGGTGGGCCAGGCTAACGCGTCGAACGCATTCCTACTGAGTTTCTTGCTGGTTCTTTGGCAGAAGATGATCCTTCCAAACCAGTGGTAGTTTCAATATACGACGTCCTAACACGGCATTCGAATCGCCTAACCCACCGGTGGGCCAGGCTAACGCGTCGTACGGATTCCTACTGAGTTTCTTGCTGGTTCTTTGGCAGTAGATGATCCTTCCGAACCAGTGGTAGTTTCAATATACGACGTCCTAACACGGCATTCGAATCGCCTAACCCACCGGTGGGCCAGGCTAACGCGTCGTACGCATTCCTACTGAGTTTCTTGCTGGTTCTTTGGCAGTAGATGATCCTTCGAACCAGTGGTAGTTTCAGTATACGACGTCCTAACACGGTATTCGAATCGCCTAACCCACCGGTGGGCCAGGCTAACGCGTCGTACGGATTCCTACTGAGTTTCTTGCTGGTTCTTTGGCAGTAGATGATCCTTCGAACCAGTGGTAGTTTCAGTATACGACGTCCTAACACGGTATTCGAATCGCCTAACCCACCGGTGGGCCAGGCTAACGCGTCGTACGGATTCCTACTGAGTTTCTTGCTGGTTCTTTGGCAGTAGATGATCCTTCGAACCAGTGGTAGTTTCAGTATACGACGTCCTAACACGGTATTCGAATCGCCTAACCCACCGGTGGGCCAGGCTAACGCGTCGTACGCATTCCTACTGAGTTTCTTGCTGGTTCTTTGGCAGTAGATGATCCTTCGAACCAGTGGTAGTTTCAGTATACGACGTCCTAACACGGCATTCGAATCGCCTAACCCACCGGTGGGCCAGGCTAACGCGTCGTACGCATTCCTACTGAGTTTCTTGCTGGTTCTTTGGCAGTAGATGATCCTTCGAACCAGTGGTAGTTTCAGTATACGACGTACTAACACGGCATTCGAATCGCCTAACCCACCGGTGGGCCAGGCTAACTCGTCGTACGCATTCCTACTGAGTTTCTTGCTGGTTCTTTGGCAGAAGATGATCCTTCCAAACCAGTGGTAGTTTCAATATACGACGTCCTAACACGGCATTCGAATCGCCTAACCCACCGGTGGGCCAGGCTAACGCGTCGTACGCATTCCTACTGAGTTTCTTGCTGGTTCTTTGGCAGTAGATGATCCTTCGAACCAGTGGTAGTTTCAGTATACGACGTCCTAACACGGTATTCGAATCGCCTAACCCACCGGTGGGCCAGGCTAACGCATCGTACGGATTCCTACTGAGTTTCTTGCTGGTTCTTTGGCAGTAGATGATCCTTCGAACCAGTGGTAGTTTCAGTATACGACGTCCTAACACGGTATTCGAATCGCCTAACCCACCGGTGGGCCAGGCTAACGCGTCGTACGGATTCCTACTGAGTTTCTTGCTGGTTCTTTGGCAGTAGATGATCCTTCCGAACCAGTGGTAGTTTCAGTATATGACGTCCTAACACGGCATTCGAATCGCTTAACCCACCGGTGGGCCAGGCTAACGCGTCGTACGAATTCCTACTGAGTTTCTTGCTGGTTCTTTGGCAGTAGATGATCCTTCCGAACCAGTGGTAGTTTCAGTATACGACGTCCTAACACGGCATTCGAATCGCTTAACCCACCGGTGGGCCAGGCTAACGCGTCGTACGGATTCCTACTGAGTTTCTTGCTGGTTCTTTGGCAGTAGATGGTCCTTCCGAACCAGTGGTAGTTTCAGTATACGACGTCCTAACACGGCATTCGAATCGCTTAACCCACCGGTGGGCCAGGCTAACGCGTCGTACGGATTCCTACTGAGTTTCTTGCTGGTTCTTTGGCAGTAGATGATCCTTCCGAACCAGTGGTAGTTTCAATATACGACGTCCTAACACGGCATTCGAATCGCCTAACCCACCGGTGGGCCAGGCTAACGCGTCGTACGGATTCCTACTGAGTTTCTTGCTGGTTCTTTGGCAGTAGATGATCCTTCCGAACCAGTGGTAGTTTCAATATACGACGTCCTAACACGGCATTCGAATCGCTTAACCCACCGGTGGGTCAGGCTAACGCGTCGAACGCATTCCTACTGAGTTTCTTGCTGGTTCTTTGGCAGTAGATGATCCTTCGAACCAGTGGTAGTTTCAATATACGACGTCCTAACACGGCATTCGAATCGCTTAACCCACCGGTGGGTCAGGCTAACGCGTCGAACGCATTCCTACTGAGTTTCTTGCTGGTTCTTTGGCAGTAGATGATCCTTCCGAACCAGTGGTAGTTTCAATATACGACGTCCTAAGCCGAGGTCCGTGCCCTCTCGGGTGCCCTTAGGCGTATCGTATGTAGAAGTAGTTTAAGATCCGGCTAATCGCCGTCAGCGCTAAGCTGCGAAGTCCGGTGAAATTTAAATGGCCCATAGGGCCATAAATAAACAATCCATTTCGAAAAAAAATATTTTGATGAAGTACGTAGCAAAAGGTAGGATTTAGTTATGCTACCAAAATATTGAAAATTACATCACGATTAAAGACAACAACACGAAAAGAGGCGACATTAGAAGTTGACCTACCTACTCTACTGGCCGCGTACATTAAATTCTAAAGACCTTAGCGATTCTCAGGAAACTTAATTAGAATATTAAAAAAAATTTGGTAGTATCCCTTTATATAAACGTAGTCAAAGAAATACCTCCTTAAAAGTAAAGTAAGGAAAATATTTAATTTAAATTATCAACCGTAGATATAAAGGACAGCGTCCGCGCGACGCCTGATTTAATTTTGTCGCAATCCGACCGAAAAGAACCGACGCGATGCGCTAGATAACAGTGTTGCCCGCGCGGCGCGTCGTTGCATCGTTCTGTCTCTTTCTCTGTTTCATTCATTTAGGTAAATTTAAGTTCAAATTCAAATATTTATTTCTCAAATAAAATATTAACCAAACATTCCCTAAACACGGTTTTTGGGGCCATTTTCATCTCTTACTGAGTATGAAACAATGTAGTTTATTATTTGAACATTTAGGTGAGGTGTCTCTTTTTCGAAATCAGTTTATTTATGGCCCTCTTGGCCATTTACATTTTTTACCGGACTTTGTGGCACAGCAAGGGCACTCAGGCGGAATTAAACTTCTCCTTCATACGCACGCCTAAGGGTATTACCACACTAATCGATCGGTGTCATCGATCGATTGGTCTGATAGAAACTATCGATCGACGTCGACTGTTCCATTCTACCATTTCGACGATCGGTCTATTATACCATCGATCGATTGGTGTGGTAACACCCTAAGGGCATGTGGCAGGCTTAGGACGTAATATATTTAAACTGGTTTTCTTTTTTTTCTCTTCTACCTCCGGCTTCAGTCGCCGCAGTCTTTGATCAACTCTTTCTTACGGTTTTATTCAGTACAAACCCAGAAAGGGGAAACGTGTCTGTTGTTGTGGCACTTTCGGTTTCGTTTTTTTTCATTGTTACTGTACTGTTTATTAGGTATATAATTTTATTCCAACTTTACACATTCATGTCATAACTACTTAAGCTTTTATCTTGGTAATTCTATGTTTAAAACAGCCTTATTAGTCAAATGTTGCATTAAAAATGCATTAAGATTTTATGAACATATTTAACGTCTTATATTTATTATTGTTGTTTACTATTTTGGTTATTACAGAACAGTAGTTCAAGAACACTTTTCTATTTTTACTGATTATTACTTTTCTTGACCGAAATATTGGTGCCAATGAGCTGCTCGGTGCATTGGACACTCTGTTAGGACGTCAAAGAGAACAAGTAATTGTCAATGTTGAGAAATAATAAGTTGAATTTGAAGATGACGTTTTCCAATGCGTTGGGTTCACAAGCGCACGATGGATTCTCTTTGCATCTGAATCGAAACAGTACCATACCAGTAGTCTTAGAACCCACCGTGCCTTGTCAGGATTTGTGTTGTTATACCTAAAGTTTCAATTTTTCTAACCACTCTTTCGGCTTCTACTGCATCAGGGAAGAACATTTTTGTGTCTGTCCCTGCATCGTTGTTTTTATACCTTTCGTTCCATCCCTTATGAAATCCTGATCAAATCGAGTATAGAGCTTTAAAGCCATATATGTACTCGGCACTGTTACCGCCCCGCATACCATTTATCTGCGAAGTTCTGACGTCGCTCTCGTAAGACCTTTTAAAAGTGAGCTATAAATCGAATGATCAGTTTCACACAGAAATTAAATCCAAGTTAATACTTCCAATAATTTATTAATACAATTGGTGGTTACATCTAGATATTGTCGTTGTATAAGAATATGTTCATACATCGCTCTCCATTATTTATTCACTTGCAAAGCTATTACATTTAAAAACAATTTAAGTAATTCGCCATACGAACAATATTGGTCTCTGTTGTCTATTGAAGTGAGTAAAAAATGGAGTAAGACTATTATTGATTCATTGAAATATTGAAATTAGTTCGGCAATTTATATTTCATCTTAAATCTTACACATAATACACAAATACTGTACTTCGCTTACATAAATTCTACAAATTACAACATTAGGTACTTTTTTACCCAGGCTTTTTTACCGTTCGGAAAAGCACATGAGGTCGGACCGCGATGCTGAACCCCTTTCCCAAAGTAACCATATAGCGAAAATACAAAAAGATATCATCTTTATTAACGAATTCTTTTTCACATATTCAATTTATGTATCAACAAACTGTGGAAACTTTACTGATTTGTGAATCTTATAAGCATGCCCAACTGTGCTAATATATTGAACGTTTCGCAAATAATAAATAAATAAACAAATGAAGTTGACAGTTGACTTGTCAACTAGAAAATTTGACTTGTCTGAAAAGTCCAATTTTTTCAGTATCCATCTCTGGCTTATTTAGTTGAACTGAACTTTTCCGGGGTACAATAGCGACTAAAATGCACACAAATGGAAGAACATTGTTTACTGTAAAATCCTGTTGTTCTGCAACACGAATGCTCTGACTGATATGCCAAGGAGAAAACGTCCGCGCAGTGTCCCCATGCGGCGAGGAGCGGCACGAGCGCTGTCGAAGCACGATTCAAAAACGCATCGCGATTATTAGCACTGCGTTTTACAATTGGGTATTTGACACCATTTGAAAATGCATGTGCTTATAATTTATTTACCCAAATAATTTTAAAAATTTAGTTTTTAATTTAATATCGACTTTATATATGTAGTACAGAAAACTTAAAAAACAAGTAAAAAACTTATTATACATATGTACATTTTTCTTATATTATCAGTTACTGACATTAAATATAACAATGTATGACTATGCATGTAAACGCATCTACGCAGCTACTATATATTTTATCCAAACGTCCGTACAATTTTGAGTATGGTTAACACGTTGTTTTTTTTACACCCTATACAGTGTCTTCGGGAAGGTTGCTCAGAATTACGGTCTGAACCCGGACGCCTTTTCTGAACGGTAAAAATAGTCAGCCTGTATATTTATCACTACATATTATGGCCACGCCTATAGCACATACAATATACAATTGGATATTTAGTGGGTTAAATGAGACGATTTATGTACTAACATGTAAATAAATATAAAAATTTAAAATTAGAAGGAACACAATTGAATTAAAACACATTTTTTATCTTCTTGCGTAGATAATAAAATAAAAAAGACAAGGCGATATTACAAATATTATAAACTGCTTATTACAAATTAAGTTCAATAGTTGGGCATCCAGTTTATTTATTCGTACATGAAAGTGGCCCTGTTTAACAACTTCCACTCGAGAAAGATGTCGTTTTAAGAGAAAACTTTGGTATATTTACAGTATTATTAAGTATTACACATTTGTTGCCCATACCGCGTAAAATGTATTTGACTAGTTATTGAAAATGAAAATAAACGCTTAAAAAACACAAACTCTTTTTTCTGGTAGGATTTTGTTATATTGCTAAAAGCATATTATACAAATATGGTAAGTTACACCGGGATTGACGTTTGGACTGAAAAACAAAAGCAAGCAAATTATACAAAATTTAAATCTAAATAATGACACTCTTTGATTCAAGTTGAATAGCAGAAGACAGATGACAAGCTACTGACGCGGGGCGTTGTCTCCGTCGTGTGAGTAAAGTGAGTCGCAATCCAACTGTCACTACGCGAAAAGAATTGAGGCGATACGACTCGACACGAATACAACAAACTGTATTCCGTCCTGCTCGTCGCTGGATCGTTCTGTCTCTTTCTCAGTTTCATTATTTTTATTTAAAGAACGACCAATGTATTATATTTAGTTTGGGTGAGTAGCAGATTCATTGCGTCGTGTAAAAATATCAACTATCTGCGACAATTTTAATTTTCTCAAAACGTACATTGCAATACAATATAGGGAATAATACTGTATTATACAAATTCATGTAAGTAAAGAGATGAGGATAATGCCTGGAGAGCGATTATGAAAGGAAGTTTAAATTTGCTCAACCCGTCTGTGAAATGATGGCTTTATGTTTAAAAATTGAGAATTATATTTTTGTAATAAAACAGTTTACTTATTACAGTATTAAAAGTGAGTGGGACTGAGATCCATGGCGTCGAGCCTCCCTAATTCGTATCACAATAATTGGGAACAACACATTTGCATTTCAAGTACATTTTAAACATAATTAACGTAGTATATAAGTGGCCAAAGTATTTACCTGAGATCGATTGATTTTTGCAACTTTCAGAAGATTGATTGTAAGGTTCGCTACCCACTTGTTTGGACTGGCGCATCCGGGTTAGATGCATTTGTTAACCCGAAGCAATCACCCCAAATATTCGGCTCATCAAATATTGTATTAGGGCTATATATACGTTGGCACGTTCGGTTCATCTCGCCAAAATCCGAACGGCGTAAGCCGCGCGACATATTTCCCGAACGTTCGGCAACACATATTCGATTTTGCAGTCGTGCAGTGTTTTAATGCCGGCCCGAAAATGAGTGTAGCGCCTGCTAAAACTTAAAATTGTAATTTTGTTTTTCACTTGACAAAACACATAATTTAATACACATACACAATACACGGGATGCCTTAACAATCAAACATATAAAAATATATAACGAAAATTACTACTAATAGGTTTAGGCGCGGTTTCATTTCATTTATAAGATTAAAACTATTTTATTATATTAGCGACTATTTTGATTTAATAATAATCTTTGGAACAAAAGTTAAATAATCATCAAACATTATGTAAAGTTAATATTTAAGCAGTTGACTTGTTTGGCCTCGAATTAATACCCTGAAAACACTACAAATTAACATAAAAATTAAGTACACAAACGCCAGTAAAAAGCAGTCTATACTTAGGAACTAGAATTATCAAAAACATCACAGGGAACTAGATGCATGAGATTCGAAGACTGAAAGCTGCATAAGTGGAAATTAAAATATTAAATACTGTTATTCAAATCAACTTCGGTGCATTTAATTCTAATTAAGTGGGCTATAAAGACTCGTAACATTTATGTACTATACAAAGGTGCTATATCTTCCTACAGTGCGGCTTTTAGCGTTATAATAAGTGCCGTGCTATATCACACCTTGCTAGAGATTTCTCGATATTTAAAGATTAGGTATAAGTAACAAATAATCGAGATATTTTAATATGCGCTGCGCAAACGTGGACTTTTGTGTCTGAACACAAACCAGCGAATATACAATTTTACTAAAGTCAATATGAAATTAGTCGGTCCCACGCAGACGTAGACTCTATTTGTGTCCAGTTGCTACAACTTGGAACTATGTTCGGTCTATGCAATGGGAAAAAAAACTTCTCAGTCAGAGAAAAATCAAAATTAATAAATTTAATTTCAATCAATTTGACTCCGCAAACTGCGGCATCTTGTGGTGTGCCGTGTCGGTAACCGGCGACTGTGTCCGTTTGCCGCCACTGGACACTGCACCTACGATCTGTGATGGAATGCTGTGTCGGCAACAAAAAGTGTCCACGTGCGCGCCGCGCTCACAAGAATTCTTCGTCCAGTAATATATATATACATTCAGCATTCATATCAAAAGAGAAAAAGCTGCGTGCCTACCAAAAGGTGCTATGAAAAAATGCATCAATATTGCTTCACTTTTCTGATAAAAAGAGACAGAAATACATGCAGTGATACTACGAGCTCTCTCGTACAGCTTCGGTGGTTGTAGCCTATTTACCCTTAATGGCGACGTTAGAAAGAGGGATATGATGTTAACCAGTACTACTCTATCTTTATCTAACCGACAACAACCACGACCGTCGGCTTCACGTGCCCTGTCAAGCATGCTCATGACACGCTCATGTCACTCATCCTAGGTCTACCGCACCGAAAGTTTACTTTGACAATTATCAATCATCAATCAAGCGACATTGAAAGTCGCTCAGCATAAGCGCTTAAGGCGGTACGGAGGTGAGTACGTTTCTATGTTTTTGCGCGTGTTCCTTCATAACTCCTAAGCAGAATTGTAACAAATGATGTTACTCACACAAATGGTAGTTGCAGAACTGTTTTTAGAGTCCTTCAGAACAGGACCGTATTATTAAAGACTTCATTTTGGTATTAGTACATTACTAGTGAACGAAGTTGGAGTTAAAACTGAGTACAAAAGTATAACAGATTTAAGTTCAACATTTTTTCTAAAGATATACAGGGTGTAAAAAAAGAAGTATTTATCCTGAAACAGGGGGAAAAGTTGCTTAAAAGGGAACGTAGGGCGAACTCGCGATAGTTTTTTTACATTTTTCATGTCCTTATTTAGTGTTTAAAAGTGGACATCTTTTCTGAAGAAACACAGTCACGGCGCAGCGCGGACGTTGTCGCTGCAAGTCTGGATAACGAAAAGGATCTTTATTATAATTCTCTTTGAATGCGTTTCGGACGCTATGTTCCTGTGGGAAGTTGTTAACATGAAGTAAGTCTTTTACCTGTTTTAAACTTAAAATTACTTTTTTTTACACCGTGTAAAGAACGAAAGAGATAGTTAAGTCTTTTATCCTTTTTTATCTCTCCGATATAAAAGACTAAAATTACTACAATATTGTATTGTTACTCTAAGAATGATATATTAAATCTTTTATTGGATAAGGGTTTCCATCTCACCTGATAAAGACGAAAAAGTAATACGTTCAAAAAAAGCTAAAATAACCTATTTATTAAAAAAAAAACAGTGAATATTCTAAGCAGGCTTAATATATTAGTTTAATCTCAACATTTGTACTTTTTCTTTATATTTTTGTTACTTTATAAAAAATAAGTAAAATTATTTTATTTAATATCATTCAAGATACAATGAGTGTCATTCTCCCATCCACGTCGCAACCTACTATTTTTCGACCCGTACTGGTACAATACCACGTACAGACCAAAAAAGGAGAGGGGCGCGACTTCGTGATCTCATTATATCTAATAGAATGTTTACTTAAAACTTCATTTGATTCGAATTTAGAATTAGCTTAATAGCAAAGCTTACCTAGTTTTCTAACGTTTGCTATGCAACAGCTACATCTATAAATATATTTACTGCGTAACAAGTACTACATAAACTACACGTGAAACAAACATACAGTTATATAAATGACAGCCAAGATTTGACTGTGAAAATATTTCATAGCATTTAAAAAAAAAAAAAAAGAGCACTTAGATGTAACAAAAACACTGAAACATGAAACTTTGCACGGGCTCCTTCTGTAACGTCCCCTAAGGACACCAAGGACACCCCTAAGAAAATATTCTTGAAAATTCATTTCCTAAAGTATTGAAGTCGACTTGATTTGTCGTAAATTGTACATTATTCCCGGTAAGCACGTTTTTTTGCGATTTATGCACTTTTAATAACAACAAATATATCTGTTATAATAAGTTGCATTGTTTCACATACAAATATTATATTAACGGTTGTACGCAGAGGACGTCAAATGCTTACTCAAGGAAGACTTAAGTATAGATTTTGCTCAGCAAATCTAGGTTGATTTATTTACATATGTCAGGAAAACTATACATTGGATAGATAGATTAGACTAGTTTGGATACACTATGGATAAAGTATAGATTCGCTAAGCAAACCCTACATTTGGGTATCATTTGACATCTCTTAAGCACGGCCGTGTTTCGCTATATATCCGCAAGATATCTATATTTTGATCTTATTTTTGTATTATAATAAAAATAATACAGATTTTTCTTTATAAATACGAACGCTACACAACAAGCCAGTTTATATTTATTTATAAGACTCTTTCAATTGTTTCACGAACAGCCCTATCAGGCTTTCAAATTATACTTTACTATTATAGACGCAAAATCGATTAGTTAAAAAAAAATACCGGACTAAGGACGCCTATCTGTCGCAGGCGGAATTAGCCGTTTAACGTAACATCTAGCCGTTTGGTTGAAAACTTTATACTTTTTTTTATTGTCTTCGATTTGCGTTACGGCTCTTCGCCTGGTGCTGTCGCAGACGCCAGCTTCGCTCGCTCAGCTTGCGCAAACCGCAGGATATCAATGTAAGAAAATAAAATTAACAAATCGCTTTATAATTTACTATTTTTAAATACGGGTAGCCGGTTCGTTAATTAGTTAGTTTAATGTGTAATTCAATCTGCGACATATCCACCTAAGAAAGCTCGGCGATGTCTAAAGTAAAATCCACCAATAGCATTACTGCATTTTCCTAATCAATCAAAAAACGTGTCACTATTGGTTTATTCTTTTGCCGCGCACAACGCCAAGCTAACTCAAAGCTTTGGTGGCACTCATCACACATCCTTTAAACTAATTAACTAATGCCAAAACTAATGAAAGACCAAATGTTATCTAGGCAATAGAAACTGAGTCTTATTGCTCAATAAATACGTGTGTTATTTCAATAGCTTTTCTTGTTCTTCGGGTTTGGCTGTTAAGTAAACGTCACCGTTTCTAATTTCAGCTGAAGCGAAGCTAGCTCGTGGCAGTGGTGAGTTCGGCATTGGGTTCGGTGATATCTGGAACAATTTGATGGTTTTTTAGACCTTAGGAAGTAAGGTATATCGTTTAAAATACAGTGTTGATGAATTTAGATTTATTTTTGAAACGATTCAATTTAATACTATACATAACATGACATATTCGCGAGTCCGAACTAGATATTGTTAATCAAAAAGAATCAATGTGTGAAAGAATTTGTTTCTTAAATAACATAAGTTTTGTTCGAAACACAAAAAAATTATGAATTAAAATCTAAACAACAGGCAAAACGGACACTATTTTGACTAAAGCTGATGTCAAGGGTAAAATAAGTAAAAAAAACACGGACAAATTCGCTCTGTGGTAAGAACTTTGCACGGGCTCCTTCTGTAACGTCCCCTAAGGACAGCACTGAGGAATTATTCTTAAAAATTCATTCCCTAAAGTATTGAAGTCGACTTGATTTGTCGTAAATTGTATATTATTCCCGGTAAGCACGTTTTTTTGCGATTTATACACGTTTAATAACAACAAATATATCTGTTATAATAAGTTGCATTGTTTCACATACAAATATTATATTAACGGTTGTACGCAGAGGACGTCAAATGCTTACTCAAGGAAGACTTAAGTATAGATTTTGATCAGCAAATCTACGTTAATTTATTTACATATTTCAGGAAAACTATACATTAGATAGATAGATTAGATTAGTTTGGATGCACTATGGATAAAGTATAGATTCGCTAAGCAATTAGGTATCATTTGACATCTCCTAAGCACGTTAATTTTAGAATCAATAATAGTAGTAAAGTCCCAAAAAAAAACACCAACTGAAGCTTGTAGAAAACAGAGCTTGTGTTTTGGATGACCATACAGCGAACTAGGGGGCACCCAGAATAAACATACATATATAAATGTAAACAACCATGAACCGAGAACAGACATCTGCGTCCATCACACAAATGAATGCCCCGACCGGGATTCGAACCTGGGATCACCGGTACGGTTATTAACCTTTATTGTATGACGCTACTCGGCCATACAATAGAGATTAATACTTTAAAAGAAATTGTGATACTAAACTTACCTGTCTAGATGGAGTCTTGTGTTCGCCCGTGAGGCTCAAATCGTCATCTACTGCTTCGAGAAGCTGGAAAAATACAAGTAAAATATTTGTAATTTCATAATTGGCTACTGAGGACACCTATTGAACATTACCATAGAAACCTCAAGTTTTTAAAAGTATGAAACGTAGATCGACAGGAGAAATTCGAGCAGTAAATAAGGTTGCGGCACTTTTTAGCCAAAAGGTTTCAATACGTACACCGTACACATACGCCGACTAATTTAGTAGGTGTAGCCCATTAAGCATTCGTGCGCGCGGCCCTACGTGCAACTTAACTTTATGTGGCAGCCGCCATCTTGTCAAACCGTGTTCTCACCGTTTTGGTGTGCGTGTACAACCAGTACATTTTGTCACGCACACACAGTCACTGTAATAAAAGCTTAACGCTTGTATGTTTGTTTAATTATACTAAAAACACTGGATATCTTTCTCCGGTATTAGATTATTTTTTAAGTTTATTACTTATTTATTATGTTGACTTCCCGATCATTTTTTTACAACAACAAAAATAAATAAACGTGGCAATAAAAGCCATAGTAACCGTCATTGTCATCAATCAAATATGTTTTTGGCGTTGACGTTTGAACATCTGTATTCTGAAAAACCTTGTTTGTATCGATGTGGTTATTATCTACTTTGGACAGTAATAATTTTGATAATGAGGCGACGGCAATATACAATATCCATTCAAAAACACAGAGGAAACGTGAATGGCAGCCTGTTCGACATATATCAGTCTGTCAACTTTTTTAAAAGTTTTGTGACTCGGATTCCCGCGTAAAAGTGCGGGCTGCTGTTACCATTTTTAATATATTTTAAACTGAAATCACTCTGTAAATAAGGTATAAGATTTTTCAGTGAATCTATCCCATTGCCTGTAACTTATAAACACATGAGGAAAATAATTACATATTTAGGTTCTTTTACTGATAATGACTCTGTTGATGTCTCTTGCCAGTTCTTTTTCATGAAGTTCTCTCCGAACTGGTGGTAGATGTGACGTCATTAAGAGCAAAATATTGTTAATATTGAAATAAAAATATTAGAATTTGAATGCTTCTGTTACAGCCTAACACGTATTCGTTTTAACGTATCTGCTTAGGTTGTTAAATAGCAGGTACATTAAATATTTCCCGTATTAAGGCATGGTTGACACGGCAGTATAGGAATGTAGCAAGGCGGAAAATTTACTGGCAGCTCAAGGCCATCAAAACTTTAGCGCGCAGACGAATAATGCAGTTCAGCTACCTAATACAGAACTTATCAGCAAAAGCCAGATTGAACAGATGAATCCAATACATCCAAACACTTGATGCGTAGAACCAGATAGAAAGGAAATTTCTGGTTCACGATTATATCAAATCTATTGTAGGCACTGGGCTGATGCTCGCAAAATCGAATCCGTGGACCTTCCAGTCAAAAAAAACTTATAATGTCGCTGCTAAGTTAGTCAAGAAAGCGATCAGAAGAGCACTCTTTGACCACATTGGCCATATTGGAGATAAGTTAGCTTTGATCCCACAAGAAATTAAGCTTTCTTGCCTCTAGCCATATCGACTGAGGTGAACTTCTGTCGCCCATCGCTACCACTTCTGCAAAAACATTACGGTTCCCTGGCCCATAGTGCAATAGAAAAAGCAAATCTATTTGCCGGCTTCTTCAATAAATATTTGCACCTGGACCAACGGTAAAACCCCACCGCAATTACCTCTGTTCGGCCGTGCAATTACATCAGAAAGAGGTACTCAAATCTTCCTGGAGTTAAATGTGAATACAGCTAGTGGGCCAGATGGAATTTCTGCAGTGGTTCTGAAGCGTTGTGCTGCTGAGTTGTCCCCAATACTGACACGCCTTTACTGGATTTCGGTAGACGATGGAAAAGTTTCAAAATCCTGGACGCTAGCTATAGTTCCTAAAAAGGGCAGCCGTGCAGACCTGGTCAAATACCGTCCAGTGGCAATAGTACTCAAAGTTATGGAACGCGTTTCAAACAAATCTCTCATGCCAAACCTAGAAACGAATGAACTCCTAAGCGACAATAAACCTGGTTACCGCAGTGGTCGTTGGACTGGTGACCTCCTAGTGTAAGTCACTCACCAATGGAGCGTCGCTTTGGAAGAACTACGAGGCGCAAGCGGCGATTCCAATCGTCTATGGTTAAAACAGCGAAAAGCGGCACCAAACGTTATGAAGGCGAAGGAAATTTGAAATAAGCTGCCTTAGTTCACTTTTCTTGAAACTTACAGTCATAGAATCTTTCAGAGTAGAGTGTATAGGCACCTCTTGGATAGGCGTGTAGCATCCTAGTCTTCATCACTTTCCATTAGGTGAAATGTAGGACAAATGCAAATATAATTTGAAAAATACATAAATCTTTGAATGACGGGAAATAGCAGAAGATAGAAATAGATAGTTACCTGTCAAATGGTTTAGTCACTAAAAGAACCGAACCAAGAATACACGACACGACACGAGGACAAATCCTATGTTTTGAATCCTTCTATCTCTTTTGTATCGGGAATCAGTGCGTTAATATATCTGTACCAGAGCCATTCTACAGTTACGAAATGTAAAAACGTCAATTGTTATGCTTGGAGGTCTTGCACACATAACCGTTGCGGAAGTACCAAGTAATTTAATAACAATTGCAATGGACTTCCGCAAAAGAACGCCTGATTCAATTAATTATTGTAAAGCGTCACATATCTTCCACTGTTTTACTTGAATCAAAGACCTATATCCGTTATTTAAACTACAACCCTTTTCAATTTTTTATAAATAACAATGCCCATGTTTCATACACTCATGGGCAAAAAATGAAACCACAAGTAATAATAGTCCACAGATATAACACAATAGAATATTACACGTAAAACCGCAAATTAAATAACTGTCATTTTCAAACAAAATAAATAGCGAAATAAATTCAGTATCAGTATAGCACTCTGTTTAGACAACGTACCTTAGCCTCAGCAGAAGAGTGGCAACGATGCACACGCATGGCGTGATTAGGCAGCACGGCGCCGCCATCTTCGATTGTTGTTTTACGGTTTGCGACGTAATGAAAAATAATCACTTACTGTTCATTTTTTAACCGCACTTTTTTATTTCGTCACGATTTAACTGAACTGAAAATAAACCCAATCGTGGCGCACTATCCTATATTGTAGGGCAGTTGCGAGTTGCGTCAAATCTCTCCCGATACGTACGTAAAGTTAACACTGCATTCTGGCGACATTCGCCATACATTAAAATCATGTATGTATACTCTGCAGCACTGTAAAAATGCCGTTGTCGCGGCATTTTGTTAAAAAAAACACACACACACACACAAAAGTAAAGTACCTAGTGTCAATTTCACCATAACAAATAAATACTGAATAAATTAAACTACCTGAAGGCCTACCATCAACTTTTAGTTTGCCATAGTTTGCAATCCAGTTTAGGTACCTAAACTGAATCGCTAAGATTCGTACCATGAAGTGCCTTTAGCTAACTGGCGTTTGAATCGCTCACGGAGGAATGAGAAATCGAAATTTGTCTGTGGTCCGCGTGTGAGAAAGAGATGACGCTGTACACTCGTTGCATAAGTCTGTCTCTTTTACTCGAACCATATGCGTTGCGTTTCGAAATCTAGTTGATATGATTTTAGCGGTGTTTTTTGTGTAAAAATAACAACAAATATATTTTAAAATTGCACTTTTTAGTGTCAAATTATATACCATAAGCCCGTTTTAGTACTCATGAAATAATAGCAATTTATATAATTCTTTAAATTACAAATAATTAAAGGTTTCCTTAGTGTTGTCGTAAAAATAAATTGATTATGACGAGTTTAGAACGCACCCAATTTGACTTCTACCTTTGTCTCTACTGATAAATCAGTTGATTTTGTTGGATTTTTCAACAATGGGCTCAGCTCATCACACATTTCTAATACCAGTCGTTTAGACAACCGATATCCTTTTTGTATATTCTTCATCTTCCAAATAAAAGGGGTCCGATTGTTTCCGTGTTGTGTTTATTGCATTATCATTTTCCAAGAAAATAAAAAAGACTAATTCGTCAGACATCTACAATAAAAAATAGCTCTAGAACTCACTTTTTCACATTAACACTCAGAAACACTAAATATCCAACTGAAATACCTTAAATTACCTATATTTACAACCATTTTTTTAAAGATAAACCGAAACGATTCACTTCACGCCAAGAAAGTAGCAACTTTTTTTGAATCGCTTACTTTGACATTTAAGTCATCCAATATAGGTTGAAATATCACCTCATGGTACGAAAAATGAACGAACTAAAACAGTTTGCGATCCAATTGCCGACTTGATTTGGCGTCAACCTAAACTGGATCGCTTTAATGACGTCGTGGTATGAAATAGCAAAGCAGTTTATTTTAGGTCGTCAATTGAATCGCAATAATAGTTCATAGTAGGCCTTCCGATAACCACAGTTTACAATAATTTTGCACAATGCGCGAGCGCGAGTATCAAAATCTCTGCAATAAGCACATGCGCAGTGGCCCGGATGTCTAGCGGTGAACTGATGAGTGCGGAGTGACGAAACATAACTTCCCAGTTGGCAAAAAACATAAGTCATAAATAGTGCAATTGGAGCAATTGTTAATATTCAATACTTATTTACAATTACGTAACTAAGAAAAGGACGAACTATGATAATCATGAATGCATTAAAATAAGAGTATGTTTGCGTTATTAGAGTTTTTATTATTATTATTTACAATTAACAAATTATTTTAAGGAATGGACTATGTACCTATTATAATAAATGTTTTTTTTTGTTTTTACGATTGAATTTATGAATTTTAACAGGAGCGATCCGACTCGTCCAGTCTAGGCGTAACACGTAAAAACAATTCATAAGATTTCACTGTCTACTTCTTTATTTATTTTATCTCTAACTACACTTAATAATTTTTAATAAGAACGCTTTTAAGTACTGTTATGATAATTTTAAAAACACTATGTCCTAAGTGAATAAAGCTAAACATTATAAACATAATTTCTAATCATTTTCTCTTTTAACTTATTTATTAACCGATTATTATTCCCTTTACAAAACAGTGGTAACTAACTGATTATAACATGCTATCTTACATACAACTCTAGAAAACAGGTTTGGCGGGTTTTTGTCATTTTCTCAAAAATATGATTTTGAGAAAAATCCTTTTACGGTAGGGCGGCAGAACAGGTGTGTCCACCCAGCACGCGCCCCGCTCACGGGAATTCCCGCGCTCGGCAGATAACGCACTACGTGGCAACGTCGCATTTCTCCAACTAAGTACCTAAATAATGTTAATTCAAGTTCATTGCCTCATTGACCTAGTGCTGCAAATCTACAGAGTGTGTCTCTACGAATTTGCTCAAAATTAAAACTCTAGTTTTTGACCTAATTACTGGGCCGATTTCTTTCATTTTTTGTATACTTTTAGAAAAGGCGATAACAAGTATGAGGTTTCATTTATTGCCCATAAGTGGTATCAATACTGTATATGCAATGACCTGTCAGCCTGTTTTTTATTGATCTAATGTATAAATATAAAAGCGATGCAGAAAAAATAGTGTCATATTCCTAAACTTAAGGTAACCACTTAATGCAATTTAGCAATTCAGAAAAAAAGTTACATTGAAAAATATATTTCGAGGTTATAATTATGTCAAATTTAATCAATTTTCATAGCACATCTTGGCAATTTTTAACTTGGAAAAACGAAAAAAAAAGTGCAGCTCATTTCAGGATTTTGGTTTCAGATTTTCAAAAGAATTAAAAAGAAGTAAAAAGCCTTTCAAAACCTCAAATTACTAAGTATTCTCAATAATTATGTTAAAATTCATGTATGAAAACTCAAATTTGGTTAAAATGTAGACAAACCTTCTATCGCTGTAATGAAATGACATGAAAGATGTCGATTTCAAATGAGTGCATTGATGTTTAGCAAGCCTCGGCATTGTAATGTAGATAGTGAAACACCTGTTCATTTTATCCAGTTAGATTATAGATTTTTACACAGATAAATAGATATGTGTGGATTTTAAAATAAAAGTCCTCAGACAACATGGCCCCAAAGTAAGCAAAGGCTTGTGTTATGGGTTACCATGTAGCGAACTACGAGGATCCTAGAATATATACATACAAAACTGATAACAAGGTGATGAACTGTGTTACAAGTATTAACACATATGTTACAGTTAATACACAGCATACGTTGCGCCATCTCTAGTCTTTTAGATGTAGCCGACATGTTAACGAACAGGAACACATTACGTAAATCTAATAGTTCAGCAAAATCCGAGATCCGTGTAAAACTAGCGCAAGTAATCGTTGAAGCAGAAGCCAGAAGCGTTAACCGGGAGGAAAGCCAAGGTGATCAAAAGTTAGAAAAATCCAGAGTAGTATCGCACAGTACACATGCCGCATATGCAAACGAAGGAATGCAAACGTTTAATTCAAATCTAAACTGACGTTGTAATTTTTGACATTGTCAATATGACAGTTAAGTTAAGCTGTATTGTACATTTAAGAAAAATAATTGATTATTTCATTTTGATATGCATTACTTGAAATATTAACAAATAAAATATCAATTTAATTTAAAAAGTCATATATTTTTATTACTTTATAAGTAAATTCGAAATATTGCAAAGTTCGAGCTATATTTGGAACGAAAAGTGTCATAGACCATATATATACTGGGCGCGTTCGTGGCAAACCAAATGTCAAGAAATGACTATAAAAAGAAAACCCAATACTTACATTTTTTTGTGGATTGTAGTTCTTGACATGAATTTTTGACATGAGGTTTTATGGTTCAGCTATAAATTAGTAATTTTTCGTACCATATTACTACGAGTACCCATAGTACTATAATACGAGCTGTCAAAATGTTGACAGGTCAGGAATGGTCTTTCATCTTTCAATTTATTATAAATAGTAAATACAGATTATTGCAAATTAATTTTTCAAATCATCTACATTATGTGTATAATTCTACAACACAGATACGCTACAAAACTAGTTTTCAACGTCTAAGATCTTATTATTTGCCAAAATTAATCACCGAATCTACCGGACCGAATGTACACCCAACTGAACTACATTACAACAATCCAATCTACCCTCAAAAAGTCACCTCAAAATTCAAGTAACATCGATCTTCTCAAGGAGCTTCATAATCTTATCCAACTTTTTATTGACAGACATCTCCAATTTCTCCAATCTTCTGCCCACTTGTTCTAGAGACTTATTCTCCGATAGTTTGACGAGGGACCTGTACGCCCTAGCCGTGGCAAAGTGGCTGGTGGACGGACTGTCAGTATCGTAGGGCAAATCATCAAAGTTGGTGTTGTCTGTATGTGTACTAGCGCTGGTCAAGTTGCATGACATAGCTTGGCGCATTTCTAAGGTATTCAGTTGGACTGAAGGCTGTAATGTTTATAATAAAAAAAATTGTAGTGCTAAGTAATATAAACTCGTGTTTGAGATTATTTTTTTATTACAATAAAGCGTTTTACAAGGGAGCTTTAATAAATTTATAGAAGTACACAAAAAACCCTCAACTAATACTCGTATTATACGACAAAATAAGTTTGTGAACCAACGCAGTCAATATGTAAGACTTTGACTAGATTTGACGTCAATATGAACGGAAAAATTGTCAATATTGAAAAATCAATATTTGAATTTGAATTATGTAACTAGGGATTCTATGAATTTATTGAAATTTATTGAAAAAATTTATTGATAATCGGCAGGCGTTTGTCTTCGATCACACTTGAATAATAGGATGGTGCACGCCTGTCCAAGAGGTAGTCACTCTACGCTTGAAAGCTCCAGAATAATATTTGCCTGGATAAACAGACGTAGGCTAATCATTCCACTATTTCGCGACACGATCCATAGGCGAGCTGTCTACCGTAAACGGGCAGAACTTCTGACTGCGCCTGGTTGACCAGTGGAGAAGGAGAAGATTCAATCAACTGAAAAAGAGCATTCGGACCCTCTCCAAGTGTAATCTTTGAAAAACCAATAGACTAGCGACTTTGCGACAATTATTGAGACTGTATCTTGAAGATACAAAGAAAAAAGAAGATTTAACGAATTTCTATATGATCGCGGATCGTGGTGCTTGCAACAGCATCGAAATATCGGATGCGCGAAATGAAAATCGAAAATCGTGGTAAGAATCCCGTAAATTCATTAAATTATAGTGAAAATAACCGCGATAATTTAAAACAGTTAATAAAGAAGATGTCAGTTTGTTGTTATTTATAAGTCAACAGCGTCGAACGTTTCGCAACTCTCATCAAATATTAGGAACTGCCAAGATCATGGGTGAGGAAGCCCGACGGTGCGTCAAGAATGAATAGGCCAATACAATTACATCATTTCTTTTGGACTGTTTAAATAGGAATTTAAAGGCATGGTTTCGGTGACAACTATGTTGGCAAACGAGCACACGACTCACCTGATGATGGGTGGCATCTGCACCCATTGACATCTTTAGTTGTAGTTGTTTTATTAATTAATCTCGAATGTGACTGTAACATCGATTAATGATGCGATGCCGGCCGTAGACTTCAGCTGGATTAACTTTGTTCCAGTAATTGGATTGGCTGGTCCTTGCTTTTTACCAGAACGTAACCATGCAAACTTGGTTATTATGTCAGTTAAAATAAGGACTATAGTACAGCCCCAGACAAAAAATACTCTTCTATAGGCATGGGTCATTAAAGGAATTTTGATTAATGAAATTTAACTGTTAATCGTCAGGTCAAAAACGCTGTTAATTCAATAACAGGTTTTGAAGGTTGTATGCGAAAAGTGTTTTTTTTGTTACGATTGTGTTTCATATATATATATTGAAATATGGATCGCTTTTCTATATAACTATTTTATGACAAGCGTCTCATCATCCCAAGAAACTAAGCCACGCGACGACACATGCCCGGTCGTAGACGCCGTGGCCAAAGAAAATACTTGTATAGGATTTTGACTCATTTCAAACGTTGTCCTGCGATAAATAGGGAGCAAAATTGTATTAAAAAAAATATGTTGAAGATCTATTAATAAATACCATTGTGTTTCTTATTTCTATCGCTATATGGTTCACTTTTCTATGCATTTTTTTGTTCGAAAGTGTTAGGTTCGCAAACCAGTTGATTCTTAGAAATTAATGAAATTTGTATTGAAATTATCCGTTGAGCCGAAACTGTTGAGAAATACTTTCAACCGCTTTTTTGGAACGGAATAAAATAATGTCTATTGAACTAATGCGTCTTGTCATGATCGTTGACGTAATTGACAGATAATATTTTCAACCTGTTTTTTCATCAATGAATAACAGTTAATTCGTTGAGGAATGAAAAGCTGTTGAAAAAGACTGTTGATTGATTCAACGACCACCTCTACTCTTCTACCACTAGCTTTCTCGTACGGCTACAGTGCCTTATTGTAAACTAAGTTTAGCGAGTGCGGTCCACGAAGACGCGCCCCTCTCCTATTTTGTCAAGGTCGCAAACTACGATTGATAGACCAAAGTAGTGGACGCGTTATTCGAGGGCACTCAATATTACCAGCTATCCTTACCTTTCAATCAATTATTGTAACAAATGTCTAAAATGCCATAATATACAGACTGGGTTGTAATAAGCATAGACCAATGGCCGCAGTCGCAGTTGTCAAAGTTGTCAAAACATCTTATACTTGAAGAGCAATCAGTAGGCGTCCATTCGACCTCCCTGCGTATGTTACTCCGTAAAGACTACCTGTGTAGTTTAGATTTGTTATTGTGCGAGTTAGTTAGTCAAACCCTAAATGTATACTACTTACCACCGATTTATATGTTCAGTACACAAACTCCGAACTAAATTCCTATAATTTTATTTTAACTCTGGCAAGTATGTTGCAAAAAGTAATGTAAACAGAGCGGGCACTTGACTGCACATATAACTTGGTCGGTGTGCCGACTTGTGACGAACTGTCACTCAAAGCCGGTAACAACGACTTTAGATTTTTTTTCTGTTTTGGTAAATTCCCGTAAATGAGATTCTTCTCTATCGCTTACTTCGGTCGTCTATACGGAGTAATACTAAGTACACGGTAATAAGTGATGGTGAACTATACAGGTTAAACTTAGCTGATGGCTGATTTAGAAAAGTTACTTCTAAAGTAAATTTTCATTGATAGTAACAAAAAAAGAGAAAAGGTGAAAAATAAGGGTGCATCCCGATTGCCGCTCTGAGCGCTATCAGCGCTGAAACTGCACAAAGCCGTTGTGAAGTCTTATTTTTGATAATTCAATCGGAACGGTAAATAGCGCGCAAAAACTCTATTTGTTCCTCGCTTAAATCTAAAGTTATATCTACATTAAGATCTTTGACCCTGATTGAAACAGGAGCCATTTATTAATATTATTACAAAAGAAAATTAATAAGCAAGCTTCTAAAATCTTTAATAGCTTTAAAAAAATATCAACAAATAAACGTCCTGAGTCAGTTTTGACAGATCGCTCAGAGCGACCATCCTGCGTAGCTTGGACACTGTGAGCGGGAAGATATAGATATCGATATCGCTGTGAGCGCGCTCACAGGCATTGGGAACGGGTATATGAGCGCGGTGAGCGATATAATCGGCAATCGCAACGCACCATAACTCTCGTATGAGACGAATATAGGACCTATTAAATAATAAGAGACTATGAAAGAGCGAGACAGATATACTGTTCCGGCACTAATCTCAGCTAAATGGTCAAACAAAAAGCGACTTTGTTTTACACTTCATAGAGCATACATTCTGGAAACATGTGAAATCAATCTTGTCAAATTTGTCAAATGCGATTTTCATCTCTAGCAGTTTGTAACAAAGTCGCTCTTTATTTGACTATTTAGGTGAGAAAAGTCTGAGGCAATTCTAGGCACTTTTTATAGATTTAAACCTTAGTCGTTACTAATTATATGATATGAATACAACATATATTATGCTGCGTTTACACTACACCTATGAGATGAAGTTCCGCAACGTGCTCAGAATATTTGACCAATACTGTTACGTCATTTATTTTCGTCTCTTTAAATAAGAAAAATGTAGTAACCCTATTGGAGTACTTTCTTAGCACACGCCTGCAATAGGCTATTTGACTATGTTTCGAAAACCATCTCACATTATTTGTGCATGTATAAGAACCTTAGAAATTATATAGAATTTTATTATTAAGTATTTCATTAAAAAAACTCATAACAAAGTGCACAGAAAAACTTAGCCAATCAAAACCGTTTAGCTTCTTGATGTTTCAACTCAAAATACATTACTTTATTTAGTTTTTTTGGAGTTAACCACTAATTATGGTTTATGTATATTTATATAAAATACATTATCAATGCGGATGGCAAGAAATATTTCATTATTTTTTTATATTGTCAAATAGCCTATTTCAGCTACAATATACAGGTTCACTGAAGATTCGAGACATTCCTTTCGGGAGATTCCTTACCAAGCTAACAAATGCAGATAATCATAATTTTGTATAAAGATAAAAGAAATGGTAAATATATACCCGCGTAACGTCTTAACAGATCTCGACGACGCTATTACAACAAAGAACGCCGGCGTTCCAATCAGAAATAGGGTAACACGTCATTCGAATCGCCTAACCCACCGGTAGGCCAGGCTAACGCGTTGTACGCATTCCTATTGAGTGATAAATTAGTCGTTCTGAACTCGAGAACTTGTTTGATAAAGATATTATGTATGTTTCATAAAAACAATTAGCTACCGACGATGTCCGTTTACAAGCGATGTAAGGTAAAACTTTATTAAGTTTATCTTACACTGTTTTAAGCATAGTAATAAGTATTTGTTGTTCTAATAAATTTATTAAAGATTAACAAAAACAAGTACATAATTGTCAATATTTAATTGTTTTAAGATTAGAGATTAAATGTTTTGGAAACATAACGGAAGACCCGATAATAGCTAGTTGCATATTTTAATTATTAAGTACTTTTTGAATAATCCGAGTTTTTGGCAAAAAGGTTTATGTAGTTTATTTTTCCTTCAACTGTATTAAAATGTTTGCCGTTTTCTGGTTCATTCAACATCTTCGAAACAAAATAAAACTAAATTAATACGGTTAAACTTGATGTAGAGAACTTGCAAACCAAAAATACTAAAGAAAAATCACTGTCACGCTTATTAACCTAATGTCTTATAACCTAAAAAAAATTGTATGAATATATCGTGCAAAATGCATAAATGAATTTCTCATTTCAATATTTATCTAAAATGTTGCAAATGTTTCAACTGTAACCTATACAATAGAAAATGTACAACTTCAGAAAGGAGGTATTTGGGAAAAATTATTGGAAGTAATTTATTTATGTACTACTTTCAATAGCCGGCAAACGACAACGATACCCAGCTGACGGTAAGTAGCTTCTGCGCCCATGGACAGCGCTCGTTAGTCATGGGTGTTTTTTTAAAGTGTTATTTGTAATTAAGTAGGTAGGGCGTGTACCTACCGCCCTAGAAGAGATCTTACATTAGATACTCTACTGCTAATCGTTTGAAAGCTCATCATTTTTTCAACAGAATTACAAAATGATTACAGATCTTGCTCAATTGAGTTCCCTAAGGCACGGGCGAAGTCTCTGTCACAATATGGTTTTACAAACACAAGAGTTTACGTTCTTTTTAAACTTTAATTTATTTACTTATTTAACATTCACAAAATCCACAGATCTTAATTTACATAAGAACAGTAAGACTTTTAAGTAAAATATATTTAAATATCCACATAGAGAGCAATTAATGAGTAAAAAAAAAAGAGAAATAAATAAATATTTAGGTATATGTTATATGATGGGTGTGGGTGTGTAGTGTCTGTGAGGTGCGTGTGTGTATGTGTGTGTGTGTCTCTATGTATGCAAATTGCAACAGTAATCCATATATTTCTACAATTTTCATAGTGTAGTCGCAGTTAGATACTCAATGATTTGCTTTTTGGACTTGTGTTTGGAACCATTGAACAATTAATATCTAAACAACTAATTATTAGCAGCTTAGCTTGTAAACGCTGTGCGTTAAAACTAAACAATATAGATGATATCAGAAAGTCTCCTAATTGCAAATCTTAAAACAACTACATTATTATTCAAAGCCAATATTAAATTAAATCAAACTTATGTAAATAAACATAGTAGACAAATTTAGCATCAGATGAGAAGAAAAAGAGAAATTCTAAACAAACAAAAAAAGATTTATTTTTATAAAAAAATAACATAATATACTTTTCTAATGTCATTACTTTTTTCTAGACTTCGTCTGTTTTTGGTTCTCAGCTTTGGTATTTTGTAATTTTATTCATATTTGGATTGTAATAAACGAAAATATAATTACTCCGAGAAACTCATCACGATGACCAATCAGCTCTAACGATTCGGAAGAGTTCGACAGCTGGCAGAGTTCAACAAAATGAGGTGAGTTCGAAGAAGACCCGTATAGATAGGGCCATGACAAAATCTATCGCGGATTAGCTCTACTTTAAGCATCTAAAAGGAATGCATCGAACTAGCAGTATATGTGAAACTGTGTCTAAATACCCAACTTCTACATTTCTTGTTCTATTATTATTAGTGAAAAGTAAACCTGTATGGATAAATTATCGTGAATAACGGCTTTGCTCGAAGAGGTACTCTGAAAATGCTAAAAGGAAGGGAAGGAACATCAGGAGGTCTAGCCACACTAGCCATACAACAGCTAACGCTATAGAAAACGTGTGAACTGTGAAGTGCATCACGTGCTATAACATAGAGTAGTTACGTTATAAGAGTTTTAGCGTTAGCGATTGTAGACTGTAATATGGCTAGAATCCCAGAAATCAGTGGGAGGGAACGGGATGGGTAGATTGGATAGAACGATGCTTCAGTATGTATTAGATAGATACACACTGTAGTTTTTGAAAAATGCGTTCCTTGTTTAGTAAACGGGATCCGTTTTGGAATGTGTATGTATTTTCTAATTATTGGGATGAAATGGTGATATCTTTATTATTGCAATTAATAAATAATATTAATAATAATAAGCAGTGCTTGTGTTATGGATGACTATACAGCGAACTGGGGGGAACATGACTCAAGAACAAACATCTGTATTCATCACACAATTGAATACCCTGACCAGGACTCGAACCTAGAACCTCCGGCTTATGAGTCAGGGCCATACCATAGAGAAAATACAAAGAAGACATGTTCTAATCAATGTAGCAATCATTCTCAATGTAGGCTGACGTTACACATTCTATAGTTCAAGTATCTCCCCACTAGTTTGGTGGCATTCAAAACTTGTTTATTCAAATCGCGTTTTAATTTGTTTCTCTGTATAAAAAATGCGTTGCATTATTTCACGTCAAAATAACACGAACAACCAAAATTAAAGGAAGAAAATGTGTTTAACTCGTGAGAATTTACCAAGTCGCTTATGTTAAAGAAAAAAAAATTCGTAGAAGCGCCATCTAGTAAATAATATCTGAACTTATTCAATAATCCATCAAAAGATTCTAATTTAAGCCATTTTCCGATTGTCGATAGCATCGTAAAATGCCCTTTCGCTACGCGCGCGCCGGCTTCATCTGATCCTCTAAAAAATGACACAAACGGCACGTCCACTTTGTGCTTGCTCCATGGCTACTACCCAGTACGGCACACGGTCGTCGTAAATAAATATGTTATAAGATTGTTCTATCCTTACCTTATCAACTTCGGTATCAAACTGCTCATTAGTGGATTTCGAAAGTTGCCCTTTTTCCATTAAAGAAGCACGTTTCGCAGCTAAGTACAATTGCCTGAAAAAATAACGCATTATTATTGGTTATTTATTTTCATTGAAGACCACCAGAGGAGGTTGCAATTTTGCTTAAATTAACAATAACTTCTTCTTCTTATCGTTTGCGCACCAACTCTGGCGTTAGAGTTGATCAAGAGTTGATCCTCCGGAAACTCCATAGGGCTTTTATGATGCTTAACCACTGCTATCTTGCGGAAACAACCGACAACATAACGCGCCCTTCGAAACACGGATACGCTGTTCTTAAGCCAGGTATTATATCGCAATTTACATTACTTTAATTCGTATTTAACCCATTATTTAATTATTACAATAAATACACTTCCTATGACTAAGACTGCAATTATATTATTATTTTCTATTTCTGTAAGCGAGGACCTGTATTTGGCTGACCAAATCATATTACGTAACATGATAAATTGTTGTATTTACAAATAATTAAATAAACGAGTAAATTAAATTACTAAACAAGCCATAACTATTTTTCTTAATTATTTATTATCTACACTTTAATTAAATTAATCTAGCGGAAGATAAGACAACATTACACGACTTACTTAGATCTGATACTCTAACATTCAAAATACAATGATTGTTAAAAATTTGATTTAATGAAACTGAGAAAGAGACAGAAGGATGCGATAGCATGGCGCGCGAACGAGACGGACGTCGTTTCGTATCGGCTCGGTTATTTTCGGGTAGCGACAGTCTGATTGCGACTAAGTTAAACCGCACGTATAAGTCCATCGAGTGACATAGTATAAAATAATAAAATCATTTCCATTTATAGCAAATAACAATTTCCATTCTATTGTTTTTTTCTGGCATCATCTAATTTGTTTGGCTTTTTTTAAATTCTTTGAATATGACAAATTATATAACATACCTTTTAACGGTTAAATAGAACAGTTCGGTGATAGCCCTAACTGAATAATCCGGGACGAAGCTGTGGCGCAACATGGCGTCCATGGTTATATTCTGCAGTGACCCTTGAGCAGAGGCAGTAGGGGAATCCGCTGGAAAATATAACAAATGAAGCGATCAGTGGACAATTTCTTACTTAATAATATCTAAACTTGTAGGGTTATTATACCGGGTGTCTTTTTACATTTTTGGCAGGGGACTTTATGAAAATTTGAGGGACAAAAATTACAGGACTTTAATTATAAAGAAAATACATAATGAGACATTGTTTTACGGAAATATTATACTAATTTAATTATTTTTCTTTATGATATTAATTGCTAAATGGTTGTAGTTTCAATTACTTTTTCGTTAATCTCATTACTAGGTGGGAATACAGTGATGGACACAGCCAGGGGATTGTATTTTTAGACCTTCTATCACGTCTAGCAAAAACTAAAAATAGTTATGGTTCTAAAGACAATGGGCCCGTATAATTTCGGGGTTAAAAGTTCACAAGCAGTGATTAATTTTTAAATTATTAATTTACTTTTTGAAAAAATCTATCGGGACAGTCGAATACGAGCTTACAGAGAATCGCTCATATAATAATAATAGTATGGTCACAAAGTAAGCAGAGCTTATGTGTGGATAACTACACAGCGAACAGCGAACAGGGAACTCACAATAAACATATATATATAAATATAAAAAATCATGAACCAAGAGCAAACATCTGTGACACAAATGCACAACAAGCACACAAATGAATGCCCTGATCCAGCGGATAAGGCAGGGCGCAGGGCGGCAGGCAGCGATAACGCGGCGACTGGCCCGTATATACAGCGTTATGTTGCGA
Source organism: Marasmarcha lunaedactyla (assembly GCA_923062675.1). Classification (NCBI taxonomy): domain Eukaryota; kingdom Metazoa; phylum Arthropoda; class Insecta; order Lepidoptera; family Pterophoridae; genus Marasmarcha; species Marasmarcha lunaedactyla. Next base: position 8,382,286 of record OV281367.1, on the reverse strand, counting down.
GCGAAAAGTAGAATTTTATTTAATTCCCGCCATGCGGTCCTTTGGGAGAGCTACTTTGACTGCTGCTCTGAGCCCATAAGCCGAACGATAAAAACCCTCACCCGATATACATAGTAAATTATATCATATTAAATAAACAGTCTCAATATGAATAAAGCATAAATTTAATGGTTTTCTTGTAAAGGATGAAGCGAATTGTAGGCAACAAGGTTGGTTAGCAAAACGAAATTACCTGAAAAATTCGGTTATCTTTTTATGTGTTTGTATTTAAGAATCTACAAAAGTATGAGAGTTGTAAAGCAAGAACATTTAAAATATGTGAAAAGTAAATTTTTACGTTTTTAATTTTAAATGAATTTTACTTTTAAAAAATATTATAGACACTGGAAAACATATACTCATAATTTTTTGGTTATCCTAAACGCGTGAAATAAACATTTAATGGAATCTACAAAAACATATAAAAATATTGCGGTTTTTTTTGCTTTTAGTTCGGCATCACAGCAGTACGACAAGTTTGAATACACAATGGAATATGAAAAATAATCCAAACAAACACGTGTATGGTTTTATTTTATCTAGGATTTCATAATTTACGGATAGACATTTTTCCTACTTTTACTTGTACATGGGCTGACAAACAAGCTCCACCATCTGATGGTAAGCCATATTCCGAATTGCTAACAGCTTAAGTTCGTAAAAATTTAAATTTCGGGTGTTTCTTATATTTTCGTGCCATATTTTTACAGGTCTACTTTCAGATTGCTAACTGTTGTGAAACCTTCGATTATGAGTAACTGATATACACTCGGCGTCACAAAAATCGCACCTTTCGTAAAAGCAACTTTAAAATACTTTTACTCAAACTTTGTCCATAGTAAGGGTATGATTGTAGGATATCATTGGAAAGGTTATTTAATTGCCTATTAGAAATTACAAACATGTGTATATGTTTTAAAGCTTTTAATAAAAAAATCTTAAAAAGGATAAAAGTTAGAAAAACTAAATTCAAAAAAACATAAAAAAATCTCAAATCAGTCCTTAAAATCTAGTGTTTCCTCCCCTTGCTTTGATGACAGCTTCCATCCGATCCTTCATGCACCTTACCAGGGTAAAGTACTCTCTCTTACTCTCTCTTGGGGTATGTTCTCCCATTCTTCCTTCACGGCATCCTGAAGCTCTTGGAGAGTGGTGGGAGCAGGATCACGTGCTCGTACGTGTCTCTTTACATCGTCCCAGAGACGCTCGATCGGGTTTAGGTCAGGACTTCGTGCTGGCCACTGCATAACAGGAATCTCAACCTCTTCCAAGTAGTCCCGCACAGAAAACGCAGTGTGGCAACGGGCGTTATCGTGCATTAACATGAAACCATCGCCAACAAAACCGGCATACGGGACCACATGGTCTTGTAAGATTTCTGTTATGTACCGCCCAGCATTCAGCGACCCTTGCCCGCGACCACCGCCAGTCCGAGAGACGCACACAAGTTCCGTTTTCCCTTCAACGGATATGCCACCCCAGAACATACAGGAACCACCTCCGTATTCGATGGATTCCTCTATACACGCTTGGGTAAAACGTTCCCCTCTTCTTCGGTATACCATTCTGCGTCTATCGTTGCAGAAAAGACATACTCGTGTCTCATCGGTAAAGAGAACGGCCCTCCACTGGTCAAGCGTCCAGTTGACAAGCTCCTGAGCAAATTGTAACCGCTCTCTCCGATGTCGCACGGTCAATTTTGGGCCTCTAGCAGGTCTGTGAGCTCTTAATTCCTTTTCTTTCAATCTTCTTCTAATCGTAGGGACACTCACAGACGTTCTACGAGCTGACCGGAGCTCTTGTTGCACCTCAACAGCATTGCTGAAGCGGTGGCGCAACGACGTAGACACAATGAAATGGTCGTCTCTTTCTGATGTACAACGTTTTCTTCCGGATCCACGTCTTCGGGTATAGCCACTAGTCTCACGGAACCGTTGGTATACTCGTCGTACTGCAAATCGGCTAAGGTTCAACTGTCGAGCAACGTCAACCTGTCGCAGTCCTGTTTGCAATAGAGCAACGATTTGAGCGGCTTCTTCAGGGGTTGTATCCATCTTCAGGTACAGTTCTTTTGCGTATGTTGTTCCAGTGTGTTCACTCTAAAGTCTGAGTAGCGACTGACCCATTTCTTTTTTTTTTTTGCTGCCGAGGCACCCTCGCGGGAGGGAGGTGGAAGATGCGTCATGCATACCGCCCACAGGTAAATTCCTCTGCGGGGGGTTATGTGGGACTCTCCAGAATGGCACCTACCCACTAAAAACCACCTGTTGGCTGTAGTTATTACCGTTAGCCTTCATCGAAAGCGACACCCGTCGGGAAGTTGGGCGCGCTGGCGGAGACCCGCTAGCGGGTCTTCCACCTGTAGTGAAAGTTGCACTGAAGGTGCTCAAAGGGACATGAGTTGGTGGCCGTTCTGGGCAGCCTCCGGTGAAGCCGGGGCTGGGCAGAGGTCGGCCGAAGCATGATTTAGGGATCAATTCATTTAAATGAACCTATAATGAATTGAGAAGGGAACTATGCTCCGCCAGAGCTAGCAAGCGCTCTGTCGGAGTACGTGAAGCCCTAAGTTTACGGGCTAAGACTGCGATTTCAATAATATCGATATTTTTCATAGCGTCGCAGACGATACGCATATCGTCTGCTACAGAGGATTGAGGAGAGGGTTTGTATGGGCGAGGAGCCGGGATGGGTTTCGATGCGGGGCGCTGCCTCCAGTTTTCTGGAGCAGGCCTGGACTGTGTAGGCTTTGCAGCCAGAGGAACCCGGCTACGCAGCGGCGGAAAGTTTTCTTGAGAAAGGCGCGGGGCCTGTTTGGGTGCCGCTCTCTTGGAATTGGAGAGCATACAACGGGGTGCACGAGGGCAGCCCCTGTAATTTGCGGTGTGGCCGGACTGGCCACAAAGCACGCAATCGGGAGGAGAGGGAGTTTCAGGAGTGCGATTGCACTCCTTAGTGAAGTGAGGGACCAGGCACTTGACGCACCTGGGCGGTGCGCGGCAGTTGGCCGCCGCGTGCCCGTACAACTGGCACCGATGGCACTGGCCGGGATGACCGCGGCGATGAGGCGCCTCGATTGAGATCCCAGAGAGGCCGCATATAGTGCTAACCCCTTTGAGGATCTCCCTGGACTTGGGGACGTTGGCGAGAACCACCAAAGCGAGAGGGTGTTGCCTCCCGTACTTGCTGTGCATTTTATGCACCGCGAGTGCCGGGAAGCCTTGGGACTGCAGATCCTCCAGGATAGCCTCGTTCGATAATTCGAACGGGACTCCCCTGAGTACCGCTCTGATCTTACGCTCTTCTGACAGAGCATAAGTGTGATAAGCATATTGCTTATCGGTGAGGAGCTTTGTTAAAGCACGAAAGTCGTCTATCGACGAGACTAAGATTTTAATAGATTCACCCGAGTTGGCCGCTCGGGTGTAATTAATCTTGTGCTCATTGCACAATGTCGAAACCTCAGTCCATTTACCCTTTTCCCGAAGGAAAACGGGTGGTGGGACCTTGGCCTTGACAGAAGTTGGGGCCGGAGCGGGTGTTGAAGACACCGGGGCAGCTGGCGTTGAAGACGCCGCAGGGGGTGTAGGGATGGGCGTCGAGGCCACCGGGTCTTGTTTCGAGCGCTTCTTAGAGCGCTTCTTAACAAGGGTGAAAGAGGGAGGCTCATCAGGGCCAGTTGGGGTGGCGTCCGAGGATGACTCAGTCGCGGGTGCGCGCTTGCGGCGCGGAGGGGCGTCGCATACTTCGCACTCCATGTCACTGGAGGAAGGGGACGCGGGAGGGCCTAAGACCAGAGGGGTCTGGGGGACTGGGGTGGCCTGAGGGGCCATTAGGGGAAATAACGCCATGATATGCGGGATAAGAGAATCAAGGAAACGATACTTATCAGCATTTATAGACATGCCTTCAGCACCGGTAGTTTCAAGTAACTTCTTCCTAATCTCATCAGAGCTTAGGGAAGCCATTGCGGAGGGGTTGGGGAGGGACAACAATATATAAATATATATACTATGAACCTATCAACGATGACTAACTTCCTAAAACCACCCTACACGCAGTAGGGCGGTTGAGGACGACGCGGATAACTTACTCGAACACGAAGACTCGAGGCACCTGGAACGACGAATTCCCGTCGACGAAGCTCACGTTCCACGAAGTACGGTTAACAAGCCACTGATCGCCGTGAAAACGGCGTTAGAAACTTATTAGATGTACGGTTAAAACCCACTTTCCGCCGTGAAAACGGCGTTAGAAACTTATTACGGTATACAACTATGAAATTATTTGTTACGGCAACAACCAGTGAAATTTGGGTGCTCGATTAGCGCGGGGGCTAAGGGAGCGGGAAGGCGTCTGCGATCGACGTGCGCTCGAGAACGCACGCAGACCGAGACTGCTGTGCCCATTTCTTACCTGGACATAACATTTTATACCCTTTTAAGGTAGCCCAACTAGCGCTCCTTAAGTGAGCATTTTTTCCAATATCTTATTGATTTGTCCCTGGTTAGAAATGGTAATTGATTTTTTAATGATACAGGTAATGAATGTAAAGGTATTGAAGTGCACTTTACAATGATATTTCTTTTTCACGCGTGGTATTTATGGGCCAGATTCTAGGAGCAATTTACTGAAAAAAACATAAAGGTGCGATTTTTGTGACGCCGAGTGTAGTTTCTCGCTGTAGACAAACTTGTTACTTTGCCTACTAATCTAAAAACCTAAACCCTACGGCCCAGGCAGTTATGACTTAGTATATTTTTCCTTTGACGAATAAGAATTTTAATCTACAGCTATAAGTGTGAACTTGTTTAATCATAATTTTAAAACTATGTTAGTGCTAATGTACTTTAAGTTTGTCTATAAAAATAAAAATATGATTTTATAGCAGAAATATTTTATTTTATTCTATGACTTTTAGGGAAACTAACAGCACGTAACAAGTCCAAAACACGTACTGAAGCTGATGGCCAATTACAAGTTTCCACTTATAGGTAGGGTTATTATTACGTTTACAAAAAGAGAGAAGATAAATAAAAAATAAAAGTGAAATTTAAATACAACAAGCAAATAAGAAGAGAAGATAAAAAAAGATCAACAAAAAACGAAAAGCTTATCACTCATAATCCGTTTTAATTTAGATTTGGAGACATTAAGTAAGTATACAGTCAAACTCAATTCTATACTTTATTTCTCAATATTAATAATAATAAATAAATCTCCAGGCAAACACAGCAACTTTATGGCCCCAAACTATGCAGAGCTTGTGTTATGGATGAACATAGAGTGATCTGGGAGGAACTCAGAACAAACATACATATATAAATATAAACAATCATGACCTGAGAACAAACATATGTGTTCATCATACTAATGAATGCCTCGGCCAGGACTCCAAACTGGGGCCTACGGCGTGTGAGACAGGGCAACTAACCACTACGCTTCTCGGCTGTCGTATTAACAATTTGTACTCATGGAAGTCATATTATACAGGGTGGAATTTTGTGACACCACCGGGAAGGGAAGTACTCCAAATACTGGAGGACGTTTACTATTAGGCAACATCGCTTTATTTTTTTAAATCCGCGCAATTGCATTAAAATATATTTGAAAATACGCTATGTAATACACAGCTAGCGCCATCTGTTTTACTACACAGTTACTCACCAAGTCCCACGTTCTGCGTGAGTGCCTGTACTCCGAAGTAAGTGAAGGGGCCCGCCTCGAACACGAGGTTCTCGCGACCGACGGTCACTTCCACACGACCTTCCAGGATCAGTACGAAGTAATCCACCTGGGGATTTATCGTGAGGTTTAAATTTGGTATCATCATTGACATTAGTCTTATAGCCTGACGAGTAAGATTAGAAACTTATGTAACTAACTGCATGTATTCAAAACTTATGTAACTAACTGCCTGTGTTAACAACAATAAATTCAAAGCAAAAAAAGCTACATTGTATTGTTATCATTGATTGTTGTCAGCTTAGAGAGATTATTCATAGCCGTGAAAGGAAAATTATTCTCTAGATGTTGAGGTGAGCGTCGGAGAGAAAATCTGAGGAGTTCTATTTCATTTCTTGAATGACTAGTAGGTACATTATATAGCGATAACAATGAAAACTGGCATAACCGTTGTTTTTTTTGATTTGAAAAGTAAACAGTTTTTAATAACTTTGTCTTGAATAAAGCAATATTTACTTATCTTGCAGTTAAGTTGTATTTCTTCTATGTTTTAAACATTTTTTATAAAAAAGAGCATTTTTTTCTCTCTCAGTCCTTCTGTCATACCTTTTAAGAGCCGAATTTCTGAGTTGTTCGCGTTAGCCTGATATTAATTAAATGTTTCTAATGTAAACCGATAATTAAATAAAATATTTGAATTTTTTAATCCTATAGAAAAGCGAAATCTAAACTGCATTTTTTTAAACTTTCTGCGACCTTTACACTATATTTTTTTTTTTACAATACATGCCAATGCTTACCGGCGTGACTATAAATAACCAGTGTTGTGATAAGAAAAAGTAAATGCGGTGCTCCTAGGCCAAACTCTTTATTTTATTGGTCAGGCTTTCATTCTACATCATTGCATACAACGTCATGGCATCATTTTGTCTCTTTTTCCGTTTCATTATCTTAAAGCACAGGTCACCCCAATAGATGCCATTTTGACTATTTTGTTCCAAACCAATTTCACCAAAACTAGTAGTACGCGCGGCGAGGAAGCGAAATATGCAAAATGATTGGTTGTTTCAACGTCACGATGCGAGTGGGCCAACAGAACGTGCCAATAGAAATGGTGACAAACATGAAATGTCAGTAATTTCCGAGAATAAAACTACAATAGAAAATAATTAACGATTGAAAGAGAGTTTTCAAAACGACATCAACGTGCATTACTTGACCTGTGATTTGTTAGTCTTAATTGTATTTTATTACTTACTAATAAAAAGTTATTCCGTCATTTTTACTGCCTTGAAATTCTCGGAGACTTTCCACACCATTTCACGGAACTATAACTCACGTTTCGTAAGAATTTTACTTGTTTTCCATTTTTTTCCAAGCACGAACAATCTGTAGCATGGTTAATACTTGGTCGACCGCGGGTAAATACCCTGTGCGAAAACAGCGTCGTGGTGGCTACGGCTTGCGTAGTGGGGGGGGGGGGGGGGGGGGTGATCTGTGATTTTAGGTTTCAACAATTTCGTACAATATTGAGTTCATGTGAGTTCTACATCCATTGCTCAAGATCGTCATGTCACCCTACCTTCCACTAATTTAATTCGATCCAAGACAAAACTTGATTGTTTCTAATCTGCACAAAATGTCCGTTCTATTAAATGTTTTATCAATCATCATGGTCTAAAAGCAACATTTTTTGGAAGAATTTGGAAATAGTCTTTGAAGGAAGTAAAATTGCGGAAGACATGTGACAGTCTCTTCAAGAACGAACGACACGAAACGCGAGTATTTACAAGGTGCTGTTTTATGTATAACACACTTATCTGTAATAGGCTTAGATTTTATCGTTTACACACTTATTCATAGTGGAGTAAAAGCAATTGTTTAAGCAATGAGTTTTATTCTTCTCCGCCAAATTCTTGTTCCCGATACGGAACCTAAATAGTCTTGCTCAAAAGCCCATGTTCTGCATGATACTATCTCTTTTATGTAGAGAAGCAATGTAATTGGGTTCGTGTGAGTAAATCTATCGGTGACAATACCGGAGCCGTTTTTTTTTACGTAAGAACCTCACCATCTTCCACTGTTTTACTTTAATCAAAGGAAATAGAGGCTCACCGACTTCCCCTGCTGGAACACGTAGGTGCTGGGATCCTTCTTGCTCTTGCCTTTCAATTTGATATGTTGAATTACGTCCTGTCGCAGAAGCCTTCTTAGCACTCTTTCTGAAACTATTTCCGGTTTGAAGGCGTCTACGCCTGTAAAAATAATTATTAAAAAGAAATGTTATTAAAAATTAAAAGTATGAATTATAATTATATTATATTATACATAATTTAAAACTCAATTTATATCACATTTATTCGAAATCGGAACTATACGTATCTATAATAGCGAGTAATAGACATAAAACAAAGAAACATTGCATCAAATACAAAATTGACGTAAAGTGTCCTGAGATATGTATAAATTAAATCACTTGAAATTTAAATCATGTGTCGTTTGTATTACAGCTGATTATTGTTTGCCACAATTTCTGCACCTTATTTAGCTGCGACTAGAAAGTTGACAAAAATGTCACCTTATGCGACTTCGACAATTTCGAGCGTTAAAACTTTGACACTTCTCCCCAAGCAATGTGTCATTATAGACTTGTTGTGGGGCGGACCATCAAATCAAGACTGGTGTGATATTCACACCATTTTTTCCCCGGACGCTGTTGAACGCATACTTTTTGACTCTTTCACGTAAAATTACTGAATGGATTTTAATGAATCATTACATTGTGTGTCTGTGTCTGTTTAATGTCATAATAATAATAATAAATAAAACAATAATATAAGAAAATATTATTGGCCAAAATATAACGATAAATGTCAAGTGAGCCGGAAAATTTCTGCCATTTGCGAGCTATTTCGGCGTGCGCTGTAAAATCCGTCTGAGTAATATTAATATAGTGTATGGCGGAAATATTGCTCCTGAATAGTACTTCAAAAAGGTCAACGGCAGAATATATTTTTTATGTATAAGTCATTTTTTTTACTTACACTTTATATCCAGGGCACATTTTGAAGTACTAATTGGTTCCTTGCAAAACAACGCTTCACATATTTAAAATAGATAAACTTTGTCTTTATACAATATAACTTGGAAGAATAAAAAATTACGACGGTAAGAAAGTGAGTGCGCGATTCGGAGGTCGGTCCGGTCGGGTGCTAGCAGGCGAGGTGGGGGAAAATAGAGGAAAACACATTCCTGACGTCAGTAATCAGTAGTAGTGGTTCTTAATTAAAATGGTTTCACCAAGAACTATTCAAAAGTATGCTTCATGGGTATAACACTCCTAATGTGCATTTTTACAATTCAGATAAACCAATATCTCTGATTTGGCGAATCACGGTGTAAGAGGCGTTTTAATTATGATCGACTATAACAATAAAACAAAATAAATTTTACAAAGTTACATGTACATTGTTTGAGGGAGAAGATTTTAGGAATCAACTTAAGTCAGAACTATGCGAACACAACATAAACCTTTGAAGCGACACTTATTTAAAACAATATTTATATATTGAATTCTCAGGTAGTTATTTGTTGACTTCCTTTACTATACTTGAACGTGTTTCCATTAAAAAGATCCAACCCACACACAGTGAAATGAAATAAAATATTTATTTCTCAACATTGACAATTACTTGTTCTTATTGACGTCAAATAAAACATGATTCTACAACCAGTGCGAAAAAACCATCGTGAAGAAGAACTGGCAAGAAACTTCACGGGTATATTTTTTTCAAAATAAATTTACAGTCTCTTTATGTCTATACAAAATTATTCTTTTCTGCATCTGTCAGCTCGGCAAGTCTCCCTCCTCCCAAGTATCCAAACGACGAACACTCTCAAACGGCAGTAACTTTTGAGATATTGGACTGGTAAGATCAAGCATAGAAAATGTATGTCGCTATAAGGATCCTAGTGGCTTGGAATGTTTTAGATACGAAATTTCGTTTGTTCTTGTTATATTCATTTAATTTATAATAATCGATCTAGCGTTATCAATAAATAAAAGAAATACACAGTCTAATAAGTGGGATGATCTCCTGTATAGATAAAAACACTTTACCTTTATATTTTTTTACAGTGACAGTGACTGTCTTCGGGATATGAAATTATATGATATAAGCAATGACATATTACATACAGACAAGTCATACCGATTGGTGTAGTGATAAGTAGCTTTGCCTCATACGCCGAAGGTCCCAGGTTCGAGTCCTGGCCGGGGCATGCATTCGTATGATGAACACAGATGTTTGTTCTCGGGTCATTGTTGTTTGTATTTATATATGTATGTTTATTCTGGGCTGCCCCCCAGTTCGCTGTATGGTCATCCATAACGCAAGCTCCGCTTACTTTGGGGCCATACAGTTGGTGTGTTTGTCTGGGGATTTATTATACCCATACATTACCACACAAAAAAACGGCGTCGACGTAACTATAGATACCTACCCGATATATAGAGTAATATAATTTGTGGGAGAAGGAAAGAATAATACGGTTCACTTGTTGTAAGAAAGAGATATCTATGTACTTCGTGACGTTGCTTCGCACTAATTGGTCGCGAGCGTACGTGATGTAGTACGTAAATTGTCGAAACTCTATAGCGTTGTCTCTTTTACTCCCAAATACAAAATCATATTACATCTTGCTCTTCAAGTTTGTTGAAACGTTTGTTGATAGCCATGTCAATTTTAAAACATCATTTTAAACAGCCAAATAAAATAATAAATAAGATAGTTATAAAAAAATAGTACTTTATTTATTAGTAGTTGGAGGAATTCTTATTTTTCGATGCTTCAACGATGACCAAGTTAAAACATATTTTAGTTTTCTATTCACTTGGTGTTGTTGACCGCCAAGAACTGTTCTCGAGAACAGTACTCTAACGATCAAAATCGGACGTTTATTTTGTCATTTTTCCCATTTTAATCGCAATTCGCTTTCAATAATTTTCTCAAACTAGTCAGTCCCCATGGAAAATTTACTTTTTCTCTGATAGCTGTTAAAAGTTTGGGGTGAGAAGGGACACTTCTCTTTGTTGAATAAAACTCTTCTATGGTTCGATGTATCACACCTCGAATATAGCCATCGACGCATAAATTGTTTTTTTTGTTATGTGGTTTTCCTTTAGTAGTAGGAGAAGAAAGAGGGCCTCTTTTAGCTTGTCTTTGAATCACAGCTAATGTTCTTTTAGAAATACCAGTGTAATGACTAGCTCGTTCGAAAGCCTTATTCAAGAGAAAAGCCAAACATTGGTTCTGCTTTTCTTCGGCACACTTTAAATAAAACACTTTTTACCGGATATTATCGCGTATATTTTAGTTAATTTTAAAATTATTTCGACGTTTCGGCATCTTTGCAGTTGCCGTGGTCACGATAGACTAAGGTGTTGTTCATCTATTGCCAGTAATAAAAAACTACATGATTGTCAATACATATTAACGCCATCTGTTTCTCAGTCTTCTCGCATAACGTCCCGGATTGACACAAAAGGCACTGACTGTGTCCTGAGTTTGCAGTCTAACAGTTTGCTGGTTTTTCATTTTGATGTTTTTAAGTATTGGATCCCATGTTGATGAAAGTTTCCAACCATCATTTCGGCACACTTATCGATAATACGTTTTGCCATCTCCCGCGCTTGGTTATCATGATTTTCCTTTAGTAGGCGAAGAAAGTTGCCTATTTTTAGCTTCTGCTTGAATCACAGCTAAAGTCCTTGTAGAAATACCGGTGTAATGGCTAGCTCGATCGAAAACATTATTCAACGGAAAGGTCAAACATAGGTTCTGCTTTTCTTCAACACACTTCTCGCGAATGCGATTCGCCATCTCCCGAGATTGCCCAAGAATAAAAACACGCTTCTTTTCAACAGAATTTTTTTTCCTGATTACCGGATGAACTAGGATGTTCATAATGAACCGATTTTATTAGCAACTTCCTAGTTGCAGCTACATAAGGTGGAAAATTCTGATACGCAATAATTAGCTGTAATGCGTCGATACACGGTATATATTTCAAGTGATTTATTTTATTCATAATTCTGTACATGTGTGGGTTATCTCGATACACTTTTTGTGTCAATTTTGCAATAATAATAATAATAAAAATGTTTATTTCAAAAATGTTTAAAGACACTTACATCAGTAAAAGTTTTACATATTTTAATCTTAAAGCTAATATTATCTTAAGGCTTTACTGAGATCTCTACTCCCTTAGAATAAGTAGATTGCTCAACCCTGAAATGTATTTTACATTAGTTAATTAGTTTTAAGGTGCGAAATAAAATAAAATATACATATGAAAAGAACAAAAATAAATCAGTGAAGTTTTGATGGAAAATATAACCTAGTTTACAATTTTTAGATTTACTAAATAGATTTTAAGCGCGAAGGGGTTCGTGTGATTTGATTAATTGTAGGAGTAAGTGTATGTGTGAATTTGGCGTCTGTATTTGACGTGTTTGTAAGTGTGCTGCGTAGTTGCTGTTATGAGTTATTCTAATGGCGACAGCATGGATTCAGTGTATTCATAATTTTTAGATAGAAGCCAGGATAAAAGCTTTTGTTTGCACTCAAATCTAGTTAAACTGTATAAATGTAAAGACTTTCTACGTTTGCGAAGTAGATTTGGATTGAAAGCTGTATTTTTGTGGTGGAGTAGATTATTGACATTATAAATAGTTGCCTCACTGAGAGTACTTCACAAGTTTTATACAGTAGCGAAGTCTTTTAGGAGAATTCGGTGAGAAATCTCAAGATCGATAATAACGGTTTTGTGAGCGCCACCCCAAGATGTTACACAGTATGTTAGGAGGGACTGGCAGAGAGCATGGTATATTCTACTAAGCAGAAGGGGATCCATAACGTGTCCAAGTATTTTAAATGTATAAATAAGTTTTCTTCTTCTAGAGCTAAGTTGTGCTATATGAGGTTTGAAATTTAAATTTTGGTCAATGACTATTCCTAAATATTTAATTTGTGGGGTTCGTTTAAGTGGTGTACAATGGCAAGACATTTCTGCTCTGGTGCACTGGGGTAGATGAGCAGTCAGAGTAATGTCATTAAAAGGTTGTAACCAAAGTACCACTTTGCTTAGCCCACACTGAGCCCGTAAGAAGGCAGCTGCCCAGGTATCCTTAGAGAACAGTAAAACGGTATACGATATCACCTCCCCACCTGTATTTAAAGAGCATAAATTATTTATGTAAATAAGAAACAGGGTGGGACCTAATATGCTACCCTGTTGGACGCCGTAGGATACAGGTAGGTCCTCGCTGACACAGTCCCCTATTCTAGCCAGTTGTCGTCTATTAGATAAGTAATCTCTGAAAAGATTTAATGGGATGCCACGTATACCAATGTGTTCCAACCTACATAGGTTATACATAGGGTACATAGGCTACATAGGGTAAGATAGGGATCGAAACAGTGTCAAACGCCTTTGCTAAATCGAGAAAGACTGCAATTACTTTTTTATGTTTGTCTAGATTTTTTGCAATAAATGTAGTTAATTTTAAAACTGCGTCTTCAGTGGATTTGCCTCTGCGGAAACCAAATTGATTTTTAGAAAGTAAGGAATATTTTTTAAGGTACCCAACAAGTCTTTTATTGATAATTTTATCTAATAATTTAGACAAAACAGGCAAAATTGAAATAGGCCGATAATTACTGACACTGTCCCGACTCCCACCCTTGTGTATTGGAATCACAATGGCCTTTTTTAACTTGTTTAGAAAGACGCCTTTCTTGAGGCAGAGATTAAAGATGTGTACTAAAACAGGTGTAAGAGTTGACTTGAACCTTTTTAATATGTCGCTTGGAATCTTATCCCATCCCACAGAACAGTCGCTTTTTAATCCGGAAATAGTTTCATTTAGCTCAGTAATGTTAGTAGGAATTAACGTAAAGGAATTAGGCTGCTTGTCATATACTTCTTTACAAGTGCGATCTAGTTCCGATTGTGGCAACAAGCTACGAGGAATGTTTTCACCTAAGGAACTACCCACATTCGCAAAATAGTTATTTATATAATTTATAGATTCCTGTTCCGATCCGTCTATAAGCAGTTGATGCGCAGAATTATCCGTAGGTTTATTAAAAGCAATGGATTTAATGGCTTTCCACAATTGTTTTGAATTATTTCCGGCCTTAACTATACGTTCTCTTTCGTATTGCCTTTTGATTTGTTTCACACGGTTAAAGTAAAATTTTTATAACGAATATACGTGTTTTTTAGGGTTATATTTGTAGGATCGAGTTAACATTTTGCGTACAAATTATCCTTATTTTTTTTTTTGACATCTTAGTAACTTTTCATTCATCCAAGGCTTTTTTATAATTTTCCTAGAGCTCCTTTGACCAGCTGAAGAATTGTTTTCAATTACCTGTCGCAGGGTAGAAATGAAGGAGTCAATTGCAAATGTGGGATCCTCACTCAACATTATATCTTGAAAATCAAGAGATTCAAGCTCGTTTTTAATACCGTGGTAGTCAATTTTGGTCTTTACTTTGCAGGTTGGAGTATTTGTTTTTTAAAGTAAGTAATTCCAAAAGGACTGGCTTATGATCAGTAATGTTAGTCTGTAGCACAATAGTTGACGAGGAGCAATTTGTTTTTAGGAAAACGTGATCTAAGCACGTATTACTTTCATCTCAGGTTACAAAACAATGGCAAGATAGAAGCCCATGGAAAGCCAGTAGATTTATGTATTTATTACAATTTTGGTCAATATTATTACTATTTTGTAGAATATTTATATAAAAATCCCCTATCCATACAATATTTTTGTAGGATGAGTACTTAAGGAGAATGTTGTTTCAAAATTCTAAAAATAAATCCATAGTTTCCTGCTTTGATATAACATCTTTTTCGTAAGCGTGAGGACGGTATACAGATATAATGACCAACGTTTCAGACTTAAGAACCACGCAATTACACCCCTTATAAGAGTGATCCTCTGTGAATTTTAGGTGTTCCTTTATATAAACAACAACACCATCATTTTGGTAAAAATTATTATCACTCGTTACATGGTAATATCCGTTTAGGGATGGAATAAAAGGGCAGCATGATAACCAGCACTCTGTTAGTATGTTACAAGCAATATTTAATCTCATAAGTAACGCCACAAAATCATCGAAGCGAGAAATATGACCGATGCTTCTTATGTTTTGTGTAATTATTTTTAAACTTGAAGAAGACTTTATTAATTTGTGGCAATTTTCTACATTGGACTCGGAAGCTTGTGATATCGAGACTAAGTCAATATCATTTATTACATCTAAATCAGTGAATATTATAATAGTTAAATAAGCTTTCTGGAAGAGGTTCTTAAAAACAACAGAAAGTAAAGAACACGTTATACACAATTTAAAGACGTTGAACAACTTTAGCTCAGGGATGTAATTCTCGTTTCCTTCGAAAAAATCTCGGATTCGAGTTTGCATTTCGATTACTGTTTCGACCGTAAAATTTCGAAAGTCGAAATCGTTTTTTCGAATCTTGTATTCTCAGTACTAATCGAAATAAACTTCGAGTACTAAGTATGAAATGTTGCCAGTAAGAACTGATAATAACGTGCGATATGTTCCGTTCTACACGTTTCATCCGGTTTTAAAACCGTTGCAACTTTTTCTCTTTCATTGTGACTAAAAACATTTTTAGATGTTTCGAATGTTTTTTTAACAATAATCAAGCCTTTATTGATAAATAAGTATCGAAAAATAAACAGTAATAAATATGAAATTCATATATTTTTTTCCCCTTCTTTTATTCCAAACAACTAAACCAATCAAATGAAAAGAAACACTAATGTCAATGTGTCAACCAAGTTCATTGTCAAAATTCAAGTGTAAAAACTATTTTATTTGAATTTGTTTTAAAAGTTTTTATTCGCCATTCTATCAAAGAATATAAGTTTTTATTTCAATAGGTTATATTATATTATACGGGTTAAAGTACGTACATATTTATCTTGTTTATGTTCAAAACTTAGAAGCTGAAGTTCCTTGTTGGTCCAACCCAAGATGACAAGTTTAATAAAAAAACAATTTCCTACGCCACAGCAGAAGCAGCTGCTTTTACATTTGATTGAAGCAGACAGTGAGTTAAGAATTGGAAAATTCTCTTCCAGTTTTATTAAAAAAGAAAGCGAATTACGCTGGAAGAAAATTGCGGAACAGCTGAATGCTTTAAACGGCGCCAATAAATCTTGGGAAAGTTGGCGTAAAGTAAGTAAATTAGACTAAACTGTCTTATTCTTGTTTAATAGCGTTTCACTCCAGTAACACTGGTACCTACATATAGCTGTAAATCTGCATAAAATTCAGTGCAAAATTGTGCATAGACTGACATATATACAGAAGACTATTTAAATACTCTTACTACGTGTATTAAATAATAGCAATACTTTTAACAAATATTGTTTAGAAACATTGATTGCATTTAACTTTGAAACTCTTTTTCAGACATGGCAGGATCGTAAATCAAATACTAAAAAGAAATTTTCCAATGCTAGGCGGCAATCTAACATGACAGGAGGAGGACCGCCACCAAAACCTCCTAATGAGGAAGATATGATTGTACTAAGTACAATGCCAGCAGCATCTTTAATAGGACATTCTGACTGCCAAGAGTCAGTAGTTGAATTAGTGGGTAAATTAAATTTATCAATGAAGTTGTAATTAATTTAAAAGGAATAATTTATATATGTTGTTATGTTTTCTATGTAAGATGATAATATTGAAACTAATTTAATTTAAAGTGAAGAGGCTGCAGGTTATACTAGTGTGCACAGAGCTTATATTGTTAGTGGCAGACAATTGCTATTTTAGGTAGGACAATATATGAGTATAATTATTAATGGTGTGTTTCAGATATTAACATGCAAAGCAACAGTGTCGGAGCAGTAACAGACTACTATGTTCCCTCTCCGTCAGTAGATGTACCTTATAATACAGAGATGGCTAATGAGAAGTCTATAGAAGTTGTTGCACCTGAACCACAACTAGGTACTACCGCACAGCCAACAAAAGGTAGTTAGCTGTACTTTAAGCTCATTGTTACACTCACTATACAATATTGAAAACTTACTAAATGCAATAAATGAAATTATACTTTGTCTTATACATCAGGTATCCGAAGGAGATTAATGTCACGACATCAAACAATGAAGCAATCTCTGCATGCTGCTGAAAATTTAAATAAAACTCTCGAGGCTAAGAATAGATATAAGAAAGTCTTTTATGAGCAATATATTCAGCTTATGCAGCAACAAACAGAAGCAATGGTCATGATTGCTAATACCATTGGTGCAAGAAATTCACCTTATATTTAGCTGACCTGCTATATTTGATGGTAGCCCTCCTCCTGTACATAACAGGAGGTATATAACAAGTAATGTAATATAAATTAGTATATTACATTACTTTTTAGCCATTTGAGTAGCCACTGCTAGACCGTGGCCACTCTTAGTTTGCGATCTTGACACATATGGGTTTCTTGTATATTTAAAGATTAAATTTTGTGCTAAGCCATTGTAATTTAGTAAAAGATATTATAATAATAGTTTTATTCGAATTTTGTGTTCGAGTGCATTAAACCCAATAAAAATGTTTTTATTTAGTGTGTAATTGTGTTATTTTTGTAAGAAAGACTGTACTAATTTGACTGTTTAAATGAATACTGTATTAAGTTTATTGTGATTTTAAAAGATTAAATTTTGTGCTAAGCCATTGTAATTTAGTAAAAGATATTATAATAATAGTTTTATTCGAATTTTGTGTTCGAGTGCATTTAACCCCAATAAAAATGTTTTTATTTAGTGTGTAATTGTGTTATTATTGTAAGAAAGACTGTACTAATTTGACTGTTAAAATGAATACTGTATTAAGTTTATTGTGATTTTAAAAGGTTAAAAGGAATATTTTAGTTTGAACAGGGTCTATTTTTAAATAAAGTAAAACAGCTATTTAAAGCATTCAGCTGCTCCGCAATGTTTTTCAAGCATAATTAAGGTTTTTTTTAGTGAAACTATATTATGTGAATTTTCCAATTCCCTACTGACTGTCTGCTTCAATCAAATGGGGGGTGGCTGGAAGAGATCTCTAAAAGATCTCTATACAGCCTAGCAAATACTTTTTCTATCAAGTTGTGTATAAATATAGGAAAAATATTAAAATTACATTGATAAACTGACTAATGTTTTATTAACTAAAATAATTATTTATTATTCGAGTTTGTTTTTCTCGCCCTAGAATCAAATTAATATTTGTTCTTCTACCCTCTTGAATAAGTACTGGATCAGGTATGTTATTATGGATACCCAATTGATCTTCATCGACAGTTTCCACTGCCTCATCATAATTGTTGAATAAACATAAATTATGTAGGACACAACAGGCATTTATTATTTTCGTTGCTTTATTAGGCTGGTAATGAAGGACCCTGTCTTTCAATAGACACCGAAATCGTCCTTTTAAAACTCCATTACAACGTTCAATGGTTGCACGTGATTTTTTTAAAGTTTCAGTGTAATGAAATGCAGGAGTGCCCTCTTCTGCTTGAAGTATTGGTGTTAGGCACCAAGGTCTGAGAGGATAACCGCTATCGCCTGAAATAAAATTTGAGTATAATGGTAATAAATTTTTAACCATAATAGCAATTTTTCTGTAAATTTATAAATAAATTATGATATAGAAAAGACTATTAGGTACTTGCTAAAAATCAAAACATACCTATTAAATGGTAGCTGTTGTAGCCAGCTGCATGTAGTCTTTCGAGAAAAGGAAGTACCATGGAGTTGTTCCAAATATAACTATCATGGGTGCTCCCAGGGAACAATGCATTCACATTTAAAATTTTAAGTTTTGAATCACATATCTAAAAAGTAAAACAAACAAGTTATTAAAAAAAAATATTTTGCTATCATATAAACCAACTGTGTGTTAATTGAGTGATAATTTTTTCTATTTACATATGTTCCTTCTTCAAAGGGAGGTTTAGGGGTGACTATAGCCACATGGGTGCAGTCAATGCATCCTATGACACCTGGGAAGTTGTATGCCCTGTAGAAACTTAAAAAAATATATAAGTAGGTACCTCAGAATAAAATACACCTCCCAATATTAAAAGCTTATTTAGTAAGTATCTAAGTACCTAATCATAATTTTCAAGTTAATATACAGAGTGTATACAGACATGATTCTAGATAATACTGTAGTACTTATTCTTGTTTATTCTTACCCTTGAGCTACAGAATTAAGTTCTTCTATAGTATTGGGAAATTTCACCCAACGACTAAATATATTGGGGTGGTTAAGGGCATCTACCACCTCACTAATACAGCGTGAGGTCGATGGCTGCGACATATTCAAGCAATTTAAATTTCCCACTGGGGTTTGATAACTCCCCGTACCAAAAAAGTGCAGCGCACATAACACCTGAAAAATAACAAAAAAGTAGGAAAGTTATTTAAAGAGTGGAAGTGAATAAATAGGTTGACCAACTAAATAATTTGGTAAATACTCACCTTTGACCTTAAATCTAGATGTGCTCTGCGCTCTATTACAGGTTCAATGGGCTCTATCAAATTTATCAGCATTTCCGCTAAATTTTTATTCAATCTAAAATGTTTTTTAAATTCGGCGTCTCTTAATTCAAACGGGTCTACAGTGTTGTAACGTCGTCGACGTAGTTGCCCCGTATTCGTTGCAATCGCAGCATGTTCGAGGATGCTTTGCATAAAATCCGCTACTATTTCGTCACTCATTATTTATGATAAATGCTTAATTAAAACATAAATGAATTAAAACTCTGACTTTCAGACGTTAATTAATTAGGTGTTTACGAATTCGAAATTTACGTCTCGACCGCTACTGACCAGTCGAAGCAATTCGAGCGGCTTTCCTTCGAGAAATGTCGAACTCGACTTTTCTAGAATAGCTCAACTTGATTACGACTCGAAGAATGTTCGAATTCGAATTTTATTTCGAATTCGAGACTACTTCGATTGCGTGAGAATTGCGTCCCAGGTTCCCGAGGGGAGGCGAAAGAAAAGCCACAAAAACCAAGCGATGTAGTGTATTGCTCCAATAGCAAATGATCAGGATATTTCACACACTAAATAAAATACACATGTACAACACACATATAAAATATCACTGACAGAACAACATTTGAGCCTTTAAAACTTTACATGTGCGATTTAATCTACTAGTAGCTCCATCTAGTTTACACTGATAGAACTACACCTTAGAATACATGTAATAATAAAAATCCTTCAACTAAATTATACAGACGTTTTTAAATGAATTACAATTGTACGTTGTACATTCTTTATAAAATATTATAGTAACATTGTGGCTTTTATGAAAATTATTCATGAGTAGTATTAGACTCATTTCAATTGACAATTTTATCATTATGTTATTATGAATATAGAGTTGATTTATGTAGAGAAAAGTCTGTAGTGCTATACGACTATATGGTTTTTGCCATGTTTTATATAGATTATTACAGTTAATTTTAATAGTTATACAAAAATGAAACAAAAGCGACATATGACCTATATTTGTAATGATAAATAAAGTATCTAAATGAAATAAATATGTATTGCTTAATATGTTTGGTGACCACGTGGTATGTGTAAATATTATTAACAATTTTAATAAAACATGTAAATATTAAACAAAATGTAACAATGTAACTGTATGTGTAGTGCTTGTTTGTGTTTAGAATATTGTTGACTAATAAAAGTATATGAGCCCCTCGCCTTCTAGTATAGATATTTGCAAACTTAATTGTAATGATTACTAACAAGTAAAAATGTTTCAAAACTAGTCAGTCCTTTAAACTTACGTAGATCCTCCTCAGAGTTAATATTTATGAACGTGGCTCCTTCAATTTTCCTGATGTATATACTGCAATGAGAGGTCCAACAATAGGCATGATTATTTTCTTTAGCTAACTGTCTATTGATGAAGAAAAGCTGCCGTTGTTTCTAAGGTAAGTATTCAGACACGTAAATAGGTTTTTATGGAGCATTGAGGTTTAAGCATTCGGTATGTAGTTTGTTGTTCATAGACCGAGTTCTGTTATATACTTTGATTGCGGTCAGAAACTCTTCCTTCTTATAACAGAACAAACGTCAACTATTATAGGCCTCTGAGATTCTTTATGCGTTTTTAGCCTGTAAATATCTTTTATTTCGTGTTTACTTACAGAAGCTTTTACAGTTGTGCCTATAGTATTAATGTAGTCACTAAGATCTTTCTTCGTTTCAGAATGTTTACTGGGAATATTTCTTATTTCAACGCACGACATAGAGCTTTTAAGTTCTATATATTGTAGCTTTTCTTCCAGGGATTTTATAACTTTTCGGTCTTCTTTTCGCTCAGCTTCAAGTTGTTCAATTTTCTTTAAAAAATGTATCATGCGTCTCGACAAAAAACAAACACTCTTTTGAAGTTCCTCGTTCTGCGTTGCGACCCTGCCCTCTTTTAGAGAAAGGAGCTTTTGTTGTATATCACCACGAAGTGAATCTATCATTTAACGCATAAACTTCTTAATTTCTGCGTTCCCTGAGTATTTCTGTCGTAGAGTAACGTTTCCGTCCGATTCGTGTAGAGTCGAACTATTTAAATTTGGCGCAGAACCAGCTTTAAACTGCACTGCAGGTGTTAATCGACTGACGTCAAGTTCGGAAGTAGGTGTCGTTGGTGGTGTGCGTCTGAGTGGCATGATACCAAAGTACCAGGAGTGCAGTACCAGTGCAAAGGTCTCGTGAACTTAGATCCTAGATCGTTCCGACAATGGGGCGGAGCTAAGTCGAGTAATCCAAAATGGCGTGTGGCGTATGTGTGTATCCAAGATGGCTGAGTATTCACCGAAGTTTCAACGATTGGGATTGGTGGGGTATCCTCTCTTGCGTCACAGCTACCAGGCGCACAGGCAGTTCAACTTACAGTAAGCAATGCGAGTAAGCGATACAGCTTTGCAGCATAAAATTTCTAGGCGCACGTACCAGGAGCAGAAACACACCTTCTCACAACTTATGCACTCCTATTTTTCTAAACGGATTAAATTGAGTAAAAATCACTTTCAATTTTATAGAATTAATTTACAAAAGGGACTTAGCACGTCTACACCTTGCGGAGGTCCGGGGGGAAGAGGCCCACCGTCCATTTGTTTTTATATCAACGCATACTGTAGTTTGTTTGTTTAATTCTTTAATAAAGTGAAACGTGTGCATGTATATAAAGGTACCTACTAGATAATATCTTGTGACTGTTTACCTTGATATTGTTTGTGCTACACGTGGAAACTTGTTATTGGCCGTCTCTTTCCTATTTACTTTATATATAATTAAACCTAGCTGTAAGTTTTTAAATAAATATTTAAAAAAACTTACTAGTACTCAAAAACTGAAAAGTAGCCAGCGTGAGTTGCGGCGATATATGTATTCTTTGGTTCTCATGCCTCTCGGCGAACGCTGCGAAATCATTCCATTTGTTAGCCGGACCTTTTCTACGTCGCTTGCTTTTGTTGTCCGCTGTTGGGAGGAATACTATTTTAGAAACACTGGTTTAGAAATTATATGCTATAATTATTGGAATTATAGAATAGGATGATTATATATTCAAGGGTCCAACTCTACTCTCAGTGTTGATGACAATCCACCGACAATTCATCTACTTGTAATTCAAGTTTTAATAAACTAACTTTACTCAACCTCAACTTCTACAGGGTGCCCAAAGGTCGACGTCAAGACGAAACCGGGTGATAGGCTAGGTCATAACAGTTATCAGAAAAATATGAAAAAATAT
This sequence comes from Marasmarcha lunaedactyla, assembly GCA_923062675.1. NCBI lineage: Eukaryota > Metazoa > Arthropoda > Insecta > Lepidoptera > Pterophoridae > Marasmarcha > Marasmarcha lunaedactyla. The sequence goes on along the minus strand of OV281367.1, from coordinate 8,359,688 downwards.
TTCAGTCATGTATTTTTCAAACTATAGTGCTTTTTTTTTAAAATGTACACCCTGTGTCAGTCTTTTAACTCAACAGCAGTTACATACAAATATTGATTTTTTACCAAAGTTTCTTTTTTAACAAGTTTCTGAATAGTGTTTCTGCAATCTGTAATATTAAATTTTAAACCAACTGCTTCAGCTTGAAAGAGGATGTCATTTGATGTCGAACCAAGTATTTAAAATCAATTTTTCGGGCTACTTAAACTGCCTGTACTGAAAAAAAAATGAACTACGCTATTTTGGCAAGTAACTTAAAAAAGTGGCGCATTTAATAACAATTCTAAAATGGTATAGCACTTACTACGTTATTTCTTAGAGTTGGCGAAAAAAGTGTTTGTTCAAAACACTCAGTTTCGAGCTATTTCTCTTAACTTACTAAAAATGATTCCAAGCGACCTTAACTTTCAGATTCTGGTTAGAATGAGACAGTGTGAGTCATTCCATAAAGTGTGAGTGAGATCAGTAGGAATCCTCAATGATTAAATAAAAGGTTTTTTTTAAAAAATCAGTTTCGTTTTTATTATAAAATAAATTTTCGTGCATTTTAAATATTTTTACAAAAGCTATTGAAATTGTCTTCATTCCGCAATACACGCACGACATCTTAAAAAAGATCTTGATATAAGGCGGGCGAATCGTCCAATATATATCCATATATATGTCCAATAATAAAATGACATACTTACTCTTTCAAGCTGGAGCAGTTCACGCACACACGCACTCCGACATGCAACGTCTTATTGAAAGCGCTCTAAATCAGCCTGTAACGGTGTACGCTGGGCTTCAGCCAACGTAAACCTTCTTTGGTAAAACGCTACCTAGGCAGTTTATTTATTATTTTAAACTAGGACGTTCTACGTCAGATACAAAAACGACGTGGTCATATTATTTATATGTTTGCTCGCTTTCAACAGAGGAATCGATTATATGCAGAGTATATTTTAGAAATGTGCGAGATGTTTAAGATATTCGAATTATATGTGCAATTGTTTTAGAAATTTAAGTGTTGGAATTCTCTAAGTTCTATTAAAAGTATCAGAAGTTAATTTCAATGGAAAAACCAATATTTTATTTTTACTTTTACTTACTAAAAACGTCAGTTTCATCAACAATCTCAGCCTGGATCATTTCTTCGATGACGTCCTCTAGGGTCAGCAGGCCTATGGTCTCGTAGAACGGGTCGCCCTCCCCCTCCGTGTTGATTCGGTGCACGAATGCCATGTGGCCTTTGTGCCCTGAAAGACGGAAATACAGTTTTAATCCAAGATCCTTAAGACATCTACAAAACGAAACTATATCATAGCAAATTGGGTATTTGAATAGTTCTTTAAATTTCATATTTAAATAATAACAAATCCCCAGAGAAACACACCAACTATATGGCCCCAAAGTAAGCAGAGCTTGTGTTATGAATGATCATACAGCGAACTGGGGGGGAACCCAGAATATACATACATATATAAATGCAAACAACCATGACCCGAGAACAAACATCTGTGTTCATCACACAAATGAATGCCCCGGCCAGGACTCGAACCTGGGATCTTCGGCATATGAGGCAAGGCTACTTACCAATGCACTAATCGGTCGTCAAAGTTTATCAACAGTAAAGAAATATTGCAGAAGTAACAGTATGATTACAATCGATAATTTTCTAGATACAGCGATGTGTTTGGATGTGAGGAGCTGCTGCGAGTCGCCGAAATTTATTTGGGTCGAAGTAACTTTTATTTTCAGAAAAAAAAAAACAAAAAAATCTTGTATTTTTATATATTAATTTTAAAAAATATGCGAATTACCCAATCGCCTGAAAATTTAACTATTCGATTGACATTCTGTTCAATATTGACGGTTGCAAAAAGCCATATTTCATAATTTTGTATCTAATCTATGATTGCATTTTGAATGAACAATTATTTTAAAAGGGACTCGACGACAGCGCTAATTTAGCGGAGTCTGTCGCAATCTCTTGGGATATTTTACTTATACGAGAGGTTTTTAAAATAGTACCAACTGTAACAACAGATGGCTCTGAATGAAACGTATATTTCAATAAATGGAATAGATAGGACACGTAGGAATCGAAATCAGAAGCAAAAAAAAAACATAATTATGTTACCGCAAAACTGGAAGCAACGGGCGCTTCCCATATATACGGTCACGTATGTGTTGATGACCGTTGGGGAACTATGCCGACTGTCCGGAGCCGTTCGGGTTCTGGCAAGACCAGCCTGTACTGTACGAGCCTAATATGTGTTATAATTGCTTCGGCCCAGCCTTGTCGTTTACCAAAACTACTACCGACCCGAACGTGTGAGTAGCGACATTTAAAAGTGCGCTAGAAATATAAATACGCACAAACTGAGGCTACAGTGAGTGACAGTTGCCAATCATATGTCATTTATACATTAGTTTACTACAGGTTAAGTATAGCGCCATCTGTTGAGACTAATTCGTAACTTTACTGAACTGACTTATTTCCTACCTTCCTTAAACTGCCTAAACATGACATCCAAAGTGACATCTTCGAACACAAAATTCGTTTGGTTCTGGTAGTACTGACATAACGTCCTTAATGGAGTATTATCATCAGGGTCTACAAAAGCCAGGTCCTTAATAAAAAGCACTGTTACTATGTTTCCTCGGTGTCCTTCGTAGACTGGTATACGGGAGAACCCTGGAACACAGCGTAGTTAAAATTAATAATAATATTAAATCAAAAGACAAAGAGAGGTTCAGCGAGTTAAACGAATGAAAATAGAGATTATAAATATGTGTTATTTGTTTGGGTCTGTATCTTTTGTGATACAATGCGAATTTTGGAATTCCAAATCAAAGTGATGAGAGAAAAAGCGATTCGAGAAGTAATTTTGAGATATATGTTTTATTTTTCTTAAAGAATGAGGTATATTGAGAACCTGAGCCTGCATTGAATCTCCCCAGTGTACATACCTGATTTAACTATTTCGGACATAGTTTCAAAATCCAACAGCGACGTAATAGGCAACATAAAGGCGTCCTCAAGTTTGGTCATTACATCAGCTACAGTTTTTTTCCTCATTTCTAGAGCCCCGGCGATAATGTTCACTTCGTCTTTGTCCAAATCGTTCACTCCTGTAGTTACCTGAATGAGTGAGTGAACGGAATGATTGAGTATTTGAAAATAAAGATGTGTTTCAAACACAGTGTTTGTACTACTGAATTTTAAAACTACCTGACAAAGTTAAAAGTGTTACGCGGGATATTTGCCTTTGAAAATAAAGCAAATGATATCAAATTTAACTTTATGATAAACAGTTCTTTAAGCAATCGATAATATAAATAACCAGTGTTTTTTTAATATAATTTGATATTTTATAAATATCTTTAAGTAAAATAAATAAAGAAATATAAATTCTTTATGCAAGTTATGCTGGAAAAGAAGTAACAGGTACAAAATATTTTATTATACAGGCTAGACGAATGCTATTAGTTGCCTTATCTGCCAGAGTTCCCGGGTTCGAATCCTGGTAGGGGCAAATATATTATTATATTTGCTCTCTAGTCATGGATGTGTATTGACGTTTATTTAAATTTATTTCTAATATTTATATATAAAAAATTATCAATCTGTGTTTATATATTTCTTAAGTTTATTTATCCGTTATCTAGTATCCATAACACAAGTTCTTTAATGATACTTAATTTGGGCTAGATAATGTGGTGTGTCAGTTAGAAATATTTATTTATTTATTTTAGACATTTTGAGGTTATGAACAAACAAAGCTTACAAAAAAATATCTATGTGTGTTTATATATTTTTTAAGTTTATTTATCCATTATCTAGTATCCATAACACAAGTTCTTAATGATACTTAATTTGGGCTAGATAATGTGGTGTGATTGTTAGATATATTTATTTATTTTAGACATTTTGAGGTAATGAACAAACAAAGCTTACTCCCATTGGTCACCCTATATAAACTTAATGTTTTGTAGAATCTAACTCGTATTCATTGTAAGTTCATTGCTTAAGCCACGAGTCTCATTTCATAGTTTAGAAACTGACTGAAGTAAGAACTGTCAAAACTTAGAATACTCAGCCAAGAAATCGCCATCATTGTCTTTACTGAAGAATTCACAAACGTCACTTTTTGCATACGCGCGTTACCCAACTATGAAATATAATTTTGTGATTTAAGTATTCAAGCCCCAAGTAATGACTTGTCTAAGTAATTATTTTTTTTATCAATAGTTGTGTAAAGTTCCTTAAGTTAGAATTATTGATCGTTATTGGAGTTTGAGTAATGTTATAATTTCGCTTTTTAAAATTAATAAAGAGGGTAGGTTTAGTTTTTTGTATGTTTGTTTATATTGGTTAACCGATAAACTTAACTGCTTTAAAAATTCTTTCATCTATCAGAAAGTTACATTATCAGCAAGTAACAAGGCTGGTTTTTTATTTTCAACAAAATTTGAGATCCCCACGAAAATTCCAAGAATATAACCCAAGGTATCAAAAATTTCCCTCCAAAAATAATTATTTGGCGTGGTCTGCGAAAAGGTAGCAGTGGAGTATCTTTGTCAAGGTCTCGTCTGCAGCGGCACTACACGCGCTATAATAGGGGTAAACATGCGTTTACATGGTTGTGTTCCGGTCAAAGGGAAGGACCGGCCAGTGGAATTATTGGAACAAAGGCAATCCCAACTGAAGCCTACGGGTCGGTAACGCATCATAAGTCAAGATAATACTTCTTTTTTTCCATACAGCATACAGCAAAGGGGACCCAGAATAAACATAAGTACATATTTTATATAAATACAAACAACCAATACCCGAGAACAAACATTTATGTTCATCACACAAACGAATGCCTCGGCTGAGACTCTAATCTGGGACCTTCGGCGTATGTGGCAAGGCTACTTACCACTACACCACTCGGTCGTCAGTACAATCAATATTACTAAATAAAACCCCTTCGAGTAATGACGTATATTGGTGCCACTATCAGGCGGGACGCTTGCTTGTTTGCGGGCTATGAATATACCTAGTAAAAAAACAATTGATAATACACAAAATAACGCGCCAAAAAATCTGTGACGATATATGTCTAAATATTATAGTGCTCAAAACACCCGTTGTTGTTGAAATTAGTCAGAGCCGCCGGTGAGGCGACTGCTACAAAAAATGTTGTGAAAGGAATTGTTGTTATCTTTTAGTTGTCCGAGTAAAGTACTTATTCCGTCTGTCGAAGAGTGCGAAGCCGGAACGGCTAATAACACCTAATAACGAGACCAAAAGTATGAGAAAAATCATGTAAATATCACTTAAACACAAACATCATCCCCCCACACACAGACCATCCATCCCTTCATGGTAGATATCCCAAGAAGTCGAACCAAACGCCTCGACAGTTTCTTTTTGGTGCGGGTCGCCAAGGTGTGGAATGAACTGCCTGCGTCTGTTTTTCCAGAAAACTATAGTCCTATTTCTTTCAAGCGTCGAGTGAATAGGTATCTCGTGGATAGACGTGTAACACCTTCGTCTTCAACGTCAGTTTGAGATAGAAGACAAACGTCTAATCCTTTTTAATAAAAAAAAAAACATACCTTAACTAACTCCTTCAGCCTCTCTCTATTATAAACATTTCCGATCTCTTCCCCTAAAAAGTAGTCCAATAACTTGCTGACGGGAAACGCAAGGGGCCCAGCAATACCCATTACTATCTGTGAAAGAGTTTCAAAGATTAAATTCAAAATTAATTTAAGTACTATTAAGTTAAAGCTATAAATAAAGTGAGTAAATTTATTTAAATAACCATCCACAACTAACGTAAGGCCGACGAGACGAGGATGTAACCAGTATTTCAAGGATTCAAAACATTATGAACCTTATTCCCTCACACGTCCGACCGTTGAGCGCTGCACATAAAATAGCTGCGCGCCGAGCTGCGACCTACTGCTGCTTTATTTCTTAGTATTTCTGAATTGAAACTATTTTAAACCATATATTTTCTCAATCTACATTAAATTTCCATTCTAGTAATGTGTAATTGATGTCAATAATAAACAAGAATTAACAACAATCTATGGAATAGAAGACTAAATCAGGACCCTCGCGAGGGGCCGATGCGGCGTCCAAGCTCTTCCTTGCATATTATTGTTGTTTTTTAGTTTATGTCACATTATTTTGAGATTTTAATTGTTTTCGTATTTATTTTTTAATTGTAATAGTAATTAATAACTATTCATGAAAACAGAGGTCGCGCGAATTTTCTCGACTAGGACAGCTTGAAATTTGAACGAAAACTAGATATCACTGAACCTTGGTTTTGATGAGTTCCTAGGTATATTTTTCTTACATTTCTATTAAACATTCATTCTAAGTGACGTCACAATCTAGTACTGTTTCCAATGAAGCGTATTCCGGGCATTTGTAAATGCTTCCCGTGCATGTAAATGCACCCTATAAACAATATTTTGGTTATGTTTTATGTATTATTTTACAAAAATTATGTGTATTATACAAATATGACAATTTTCTTTATCTGTCCAATTCTGGGTTGAATTACAGTTTTAAATTTGTATTTTCTTATAATAGGGGTTCGAAACAGTTTGGTCTGAATATCATTCCAACAAAGGATAAACAACTTATTAAAATCCGGTTTCACCAAAAACCGTTTTTTCATAAACATAAAAAAAACCGGTTCATAAATTCCCGTTTTTAAAATTTTACCTTGGTGATGGCAATACTCTTGGCGCCAATCATGAGGCCGTGCCTGGAGCAAATAGCCTGCGGCGTAATCTCACCCAACAGCACGATCATAAGAGTCGAGAAGATGACCGCGAACAGGCCAGAGGTCAGGTCGTCTAGTAAGATTGTGAACGTGGAGTTCACTGCCACGTTAGCCAGGAGAATGCTGCAAAGCAGGTAGTTCCCATGGTCCCTGACGGGGATTATGGCCCGTGCGTATGCTTTTTCTTTTTCTGTTCCTGTTCGGAGAAAGAAAATAATAATACAAATTAAATCCCAAGACAAACGATCCACAGAACAAACACTTGTATTTATCACACAAATGAATTCCACAACCAGGACTCGACCCTGAGATCTCTGGCGTATGAAGTTACTACGCCACTCGGCCGACAAAAGTTTTGTAGTAAATAGATTTTCGTAAATTGCATATAGTATGTAAACCAGGTGTGTAGAGTTAACCTTGGGATCACGGGACAAACATGCACGACTCACGCGAACATCTTGGTAAAGGCTTAAGTCCATAGTGTTTGAGCCGTCGGCCGATGATGTTTCAGCATATAATACCGTCATGATTATTTTTAATAGATTGACTATATAGTCATAAACCATATTTAAAAGGTTATTGAACTAACTTTTTTGGTTTTCGTATTTAAATTAAATAATGAAGTCAAAGGGAATATTGCATACAACACAGAGTCACGTGTCCAAAGTCTTAATTAGAATATAGAAAGAAAACACTTTTATACATTAGATAACCTACAGAAAGAGGTCTGTACTCGCGACAAGTCGAGGAGGTCTCAAAATCCGAGAAACTGACGCTACTGAGCCACATTATCTCTCGACCCGAAGCGAGTGTTTGTCGCGTTTAGACACCTTCTCGGCTAATTATATGCTAGCCCCATGCAACCTTAATAGACGCAAACAAGTTTAACCTTCCGCGCTTATGAAGCTTGTTTTCAGCTTGAGTTCTTATTGTCTAACACAGGAGAGTTTTTTTGGATAATTTAGTTTATTTTATGATAAATTACGTTCTAATATAAAGGAAAATCAAAAAGGAAATAACATGGGAAGATAAAAAGTCAAAAAAAAAGGAAACCTGAAAGAGCACATCCACTTGTTGCAAAATAACAGAGTGAATATTGGATTGACGTATTTGAATTTTAGTGATAGGGATCCCGAACTAAAAAAAAAATAAAACTCACAAAAAGTTATAGTTGCAATTGAAATAATGCTTTGCAAGATTGTACAATTAACCTAATTAAGTTTGTAATATGTTTTTGATATTATTTATTTAGTTTTAAATGTATACTTTATATGTTTACTTTTCTGTTTATGAAAAGCTTTATGCCTTTTTCTTTAGAATAAGCCACCAGCAAGACTTCTTTTGCATTGAATCGGTAACCCCAACGTTGCGCAGCTATTGTACGGAGACTCCTCACGTTTAGTTTCTTATTAATTCAGATAATTTTATTGGGAAATATTTTAGTTCTGATACTTTTTTTAATAATCATTTACATATATGATACGAGTTATCGTGCATTCCATTCGTCCATTAATTGCTGAAACAAAAAAGCTTACTGACGGCCTAAAATGGACTTAACCCTTTACTATTATTCTGACCGCGACACAAAACTACTGCTTATAAGAACTATATTACCATACCATATAGATATGTTCAAAAGAATCTTACATATTTTGCTAAAAAGTTGAGACAAGATGCGTTCAGATTTGCTTGACGAGTAAGAAACAAAACATAATGCATTCCATGATCTCGTATCAAAAATGTAAACAAAGGACTGTCATTGTCAAGACATCGAATGGTCAATCAAATAAGGATCCCTTACTTTATTTACAAGTTATATTGCCCCTGTTTTTTTTTTTTCGTTATTTATATCACAATTAAAAAATAAATATAATAGAACGAAAACTATTAATATCTCAACATGATGCAACGCAATATAAAAAACAACAATAATATGCAAGGAAGGAGCTTGGACGTGGCTTCGGACCCTCGAGGGTCCTGGCTTAGTCTACTATTCCAGATAAAAATTGAACTTAAAATAAAAAATATATAAACTTATCAACAAAAATCCTAGAAAAGACTATGAACAAAAAAAAAAACAAATTCAACTGTAACAACAGCCAATAGCTAACAAGAAACAACAAGGCCGCATTCGAATTTAACAGAGAAGAGAACATATCGCACATTGATAAGAAGACCGTCACTATACAAAAATTGTCATTTTTGAGTTACTAGTGCCATCTACATGCGCGATAACCATTCTATGTTTTGCAAAGACCCCTGTTGTTCTAGTCCTTATAGATTTCGCTAGGTGGCGTAGTGTCGAAATGCTTTATCGCCCATATTGACGCGACATGTTATGGCAGACCATCTTTTCATTCGTGACTGTGAAGCCAACAGAAGAAGTGATATCGAATTTGTTTCATAGTGTCATTATTTGTTTGAAGGCGATTTGGAGTTATAATATTTCTTAAGTACAAAATATACTTTAATACGAACAACGACACATTTTGTTTAGAGACCTATATAAGTTAATATTTTATTTTGAAAAATGTAAATTTGAAATCACACACTGACCCTTTTTGTTTAGTGACACTGTTCGTGTTACAAAAATCAAAGTAATTGAATACGTGATTACTTCAGAATATTTATTAGTATTATTTCTTTATTCTTCTATATAATTTTATGTATAATTTATAATAAATCGTAAAGTATTTCACTATTTCCGAAGTTGACAAAGATCACACTAAAAGCTTTTTTTGCACAGAAGTCGAAGGTCATAGAGGAGTCAATGAAATTGCGACGTGTGTTTTCAAATATTTAGAAAAATGTCTTTACTTCATACACAGTTCGATTTAAACTTTTATTTGATAACTGCTGCGGGCAGCAAAAAAACCAATTCATGTTGTCTTTATATTTGAATGCATTAAAAACTTTTCCCATAAAATCTATAACTCACAAATTCTTAGTGAAAGGTCACTAAGAATACCCAAAATGAGGGTGATGCGGTCCATCCGCCGATTGAGAAAGAAGTAAAGAAAATGTTGAGATCTGGACCTATACATATACTTACGTTCCCGACATTGCTGCAATAAAGAACGCTCGGAAGAAAGGAAATCCATATACTGTTAATTTAATGAGCCATGGCGATTTTGATGATATTAATAACCTTTCCGAAACCAACTTTTCAAAAAATACACAGGGAGAAAAAGTTAAGCTATTATTGATATTAGAATTATAAAAATGATTAAAGATTTGAATGATCCCGCGAAAATAGAAGTTTTTTTATACTTAGAACAGAATTTTAAAGAAATTAGACTAAAGGTCACTCGCGTAGCTACCCGTCGGAAGCAATCTGATAATAGGCCAGTTTCTAGTGCCAACAACCTATAACCTAACAAATAAATATAAAATCGCTAATTGACCAAAATCTCATTCCAAGTTATTATGTTTCTTCTTATTATAATACTATCCTTTAAGATCACAATTATTAAGTACAAGTTATAAAATTTAACATGACTGTGATGTGGTGAAATTTTTTCCTACTCGAATTTTGATAAAAAATATATACTTTCTAGGAGTTTTCTACTAATTCGGCTAATGAAAATGGAGTCATGAAAGAACAATTTGATTGTTAATGTTAAGAAGTTGATTTATTACTAGAAATGAAAGTTTTTTTGATCATATTATTTGAATAAGTGGTACTTGAGTTTTTTAAATTGTATTTTAAGTCAATAACCTTGTATTTGCCAACTGTTATAATGGCAAACTGGATTGATGGTCATTATTTTTTTGTAATAAAGAGACTTATTCATATGTTACTGTGACGATAGGTTGTCATTCAGTAAGAGAGGTTGAGCTATGCTTTTTATGGAATTTTGTAATTAAAAAATGTTTTTTGAAATTCAGATATTGACCAACACATTTAAAACAAAAAAATACACACTTCGGTCATGATTGTTACCCTCTACAATAAAAACTACCATTCAATATCATTTTATGTTATATTTTGATGAAAAATAGCAAAAACTGTTTTGTAAAACTTTAAATACATCTACTGAAAAAACTGCTTTTTTGCATAATGACGGTCTTCTTATCAATGTGCGATATATCTTAAGATTCGTTCTTTTTTGTAAGATTGGCCAGGATGTGAGCTAAAAGTTCCGAAACCGCTGTAGAGTTTACCAGATTGTAATAATTTGGTTTAAATATAAATTTCAAATTCATATTCATTTTATTTGCAATTGCATTTATTTATTAAGAGGCCACATGAAAACCTTTAAAATTTGGTAAATCTTTGAAAACACCGTTTTATAGATTTTTAATGCGAGATTCTGGATTGCATTATAATATCTTGTATTAAATAAAAAACCAATTGCGAATCCGCGTAAATCACGCCTCACAGTTAAATCGAATACTAATAATAATAATGAAATCCCAACACAAATAAACCAACTCTATGGCCCTCAACTAAACAGAGGCTATTGTTATGGAGGACTACGAGCACACAGCGAACAGCAAACATTATAAATACATACATATATAAATAACAACCATGACCCAAGAACAAACATCTGTGTTCATCACACAAATGAATGCCCCGACGAGGACTCGAACCTGGGACTTCCGGCGTATGAGCAATGGCTACTATCAAAAATGCCGTCATATGCGTTTGGTACATTGTATATTTATGTTACGCTCGGAACACGTTTTTTAAGCCCTTGTTTTTTCACGATAAATTTACAACAACTCCTGTACATCCCAACACTTACCAGTATTTGAAATAATTTTCAACTCCGTCCTATCTAAAGACATCAGCCCCAGATTTAACCCCGAAAACAGCGCAGAAAAGGTCAAGCAGATTAGCACTAATATGATAGTCACCCACAGAGGCAGTATTTTATCATGAGTGCCCAATATGAGCCATTCTTCTTGTCCTTGGTGGATGTATTTAGAATTGTCAATTGTGGGGTCCGTGGTATCTGCTTGAAGGTTTTTAGCGCAAATGTAAAATTTCGATGTTGTTGAGGACGCCGGGGCGATAACTTCGAATAGGCCTGTATTCGGACGGAGTGACCCTTCTTTTATCTAAAGAAAGGGGAAAAAAAAGATAAAATTGATTGTCTTTATTAGTCATAAATTATTTAACATTTGTAATAGTTGAAGTTTCGTTGCTTTATTTAATCAAAATCCTTTTGTTTGAGCCTGTTTACGAAAGCATGATCCATTTAATGGTAATTATTAACTGTGCTCATAAATATCAAGTGAATCAGAAAATTTTGGTGCAACAGTAGCGCCTAATGATGCGTTACCGATCTTAGTTATTAGATACTCTCCAGATCTAAAATGATTAATTTCAAGAAAAAAAATCGGTACCCTTAAATTAGAATTGGGTATGTGACTCCATTTGAAAATGCAAGATTTATCATTGGTTAAGAAAATATAAGTTATTTTGACCCAAAAATTTTTTTGAAAAAGAATGTTTTGAATTTAATATTGAAATTATTTAGGTGAGAAAACTTAAAAAAGAAGCAAAATATTTATTATAAAATAAGGTATTTTTTAATAACTAACTGACATTAAAGTTTGCAAAGTATATTTTAACAGAATGCGTGTAAACGCATCTTCTACGTAGCTCTTATATTTTTTATCCAAACGCCGGTACAATGTTTAGTATGATGTACACGTTGTGACGTCACAACCCGGTATCGCAACAGCTTCTCAAACACATCGCTGTATCTACGACACTATTGATTGTAAACGTAGTGCTACTTCTGCAATATTTCTTTGCGGTTGATAAAATATTTAAACAAGTAATAAATTTTTTTTTGTTAAATAACCATTTGTCTTTGTTCATGTAATTGCACTGTGTGTTCATTACGTTTAACTATAAAACTACAACGATATCGCGGTTAATATGGCTGTCATATAAGGAACAGATGACCTTCACAAAATATAACTGCTGAGTAACCTCGTCACGTCTGTCAAAGGTCCCAGCTAATATTAAACGAGACACAATACATTTGTCTTACCTTGTACTCCCCCTTCAGCAAGTACTTGCAGGGCTGGCCATACTCCGCTGCTACGTCGGTGAATGCGATCACCGAGTTCTCGGTTAGACCCGAGCCGGTCAATCTGAGGTATATGATAGAAATATTGCGTTAGCATAATTTAAATGGAAAAATCTTAATACAGTTTTTGAAGTTATTTCGAACTTCTTATGTATAAAATTTCGTTACCAGCAACATTTTAGATAAAAGTTTATTCAAATTATATATTAGGAGGCGTTTATTTTTCAGGTTTAGGTTTATTGCCAAGACAAGACTTATGTCACGGATTATATCACAATTTGCGCCATGGAATTAACATAATGACAATCATTCATTTATTATTATATCACGCCAAAGACAACCTAAGTTATAGCAATAGACTAAGTTGCATGGTTGACCATGGAACAGTCGAGGTCGATCGACGATTTCTACCACGCCAACCGATCGACCGTCGATCGACGTCCACCGGTCAATGTCGATCGATGGTAGAATGGAACAGTCGACGTCGATCGACGGTCGGTCGATTGGTGTGGTAACACCCTAAGACACAGTCCAAGGCGACGATTTTTGTCTTGTCACTTGAGTCTTATTTCACCTGCTGCTGATAAAGAGGAGGATTGTATAGTAATTCAATCGACGAAGCGACTTTCGCAAAATTCTTAAGTATACGACATATTTTCAGACAATGCAAATGAAATTTGGTTTTAATATAAAAACCAATATACAGCGTGTCCGGTTATGAACTGGCAATATTCTAGGTACGTTTAATACCACTATTTTTATACACAAATACACTACTAAGTGGGGCCCAACCCCCTCCCCTCTAAGCGGGAGCCATTTTGTTAAAAATTTCTTTGTGCGTGTACAAAAAACGACATATCTCTCATAATATTGGTCTCACCGAGATGAAACTAGGCTTAAACTGTAACGAAACTGTGTGAAAAACTGCTATTTAGTAAATTATAGTATATTACTTCAGTACTTCAGTACTGTACGACCAATTATTTGTAGATTTTAATAATTTTATAAAACGTTCATTTATTGTAACGTGCTTTTTTAATTTTAACTTTAATTTAAGTTAACTTGACATGGTGTGGTTGCTTTTGGGTGTTACTATCTGAAAAAAATGATTACATTTAAGTGATCAACTGTGCCATTTTGTTGATTGTTACCCGTTATGTGTAGGTACCTAATAAATATACAAAAAAGTAGGTTAAGGGTGAAAACATGAAATTCTACCCACCTTAAAGTCACCTGCGTATCGGCGAGCACACTTGGTATAGAATCGTAAATCTTAGGGTCTTTTTCCGATTCTTCAACCCTCAAACCATCAAGTTTAATCAAAGATTGCACCTGTCTTTGCTTACGTATTTTAATCAACGCATCTTCATGATTCTCTCTATTTTCCGCTGGTTTTATATTATTAGAATCTACATGAGCGTTGTATATTTCTTGCGGCGATAACAAGAAATGTTCAGTTTCGTTTTTAGTCGATTCTTCATTCAGATCTTTATTTTCGGTTAAATTGGGTAATGTAGAATTTAAATTATCATCATTAACATCACGTTTCTTTCTTAATAAATTATCATTTGTTTGTAATAAATCTTTATTATCATTTACATATTGAGTATCATTGTATAGTTGATCAAGTGGTATATATTTATCATTTACCATAACTTCTATATCTTTTCTTTCGTGATTACTCGCTTCGGCTTTTGTTGAGTTGTTTATATCTATATCGTGTGTTAAATCTATGTTAGTTTGTTGTAAATTGGCTTTTTCTGAGGTATTGATCGGTTGTAGAGGCTCTTGACTGGTCCTTTGAGGTCTGAAAACAAATAAAATTGATTCTTTAAATAAGTTTCGATGTATAAAGTAATTATTATCTTTCCTTGTGATATGTATAGGGATATGCTCTAAAAATATTTATTACAAAAGTATACATTTTGTATTAATGAATGTCTGTATATATGTATTTGATTAGTATATAACTTAGATAAATATTTTCATAAATGCTCTACTGCCCAACAGTAGTTCTAGTGACTATTTATAGTTTATGAGTCTCAGAGTTGTCTGGAAGAGATCACTCTTTGTGATGAGTGATAAAGCTACCTACAGTATTATTCCCTATTTTAGTTTTAATTTTAGTAACAGATTTGGCAAAAAAGTAGATATTTTCATTCAAAAATCATTTTAAAATGATGTACAATGGAAAAGTGTGGCATTTTTAAGTATATACGAATGTCTGTATTAAAATTTCAAATGAAGATACATTTGCGAGAGAGAGTTAGCGACAGCCAAATGAGTACAGGCCTCTCTAACTTGTGGCAAAGGCAACATGACGAGCACCAGCTGTCGCGTGTAAACGTGCGTTTAGGTAGTGCCTGCGACGAACCACTCTATTTGTTGGTTGAGGTCACACACTACGATGAATACTCCAAAGAAGTGGCGGGGTGCATCTTAGTGGATCGTGGATGGCGCTTACTATGCCAGTCCACCAAGCCAACTAGACGACGTGATGTCATGTTTGGACGGATACGGAAAGACTGGTTAATATTTTTTCGGTATATATGTGGTTATTATACTATTATATATTACACTATTATTATTTAATTCTACGAAAAATTTGGAGTCATTTTTGATTTTAAATATACTAACGGCTTTTTACTCACATTGAACTGTCGAAACGGTCCGTCTAGTGTCGGGCCCGCATGGCCCATAGCAATTAAGATTGCACTCACCCCCTTAAGAAGAGTTAATCCTCATTGAAAAGCCTTTAGTGTATTTGTTTCGATATGTTATACCATTATTTATTTAAGTACCTGACTAAATTACCAAAGTATTTAGCAGCGTTGTTCGGCAGTTTGTTTTGTTTGTTAGTTTGGAAAGGAGTCCCATGGTCTGTCAGGTGCGATATGCTCACGTTCAGACCGGCATAAATCGGCACAGCCGGGGAAACTCAAATATGTTTGAATGTTCGTTCGGGGAAAATGCTTTCGGCTTCTGCAGTGCAGCACACTGAATGACAGTGTGGACTGCTCTAACCGCATGAGCCGAAAATGTGTAGTACTTGCTTCGGGCCAGCCTTGAAGTTGAACAAATTGCCAAACACGTGGGGCCTTTATTACTACGTTGTAGTATTCTCCAGGGTTTCTCTTATTTACAGAACTAGCACACCAACTGCACAAAGAAACCGTCTACACTACTGCCTATCCCTATCAAGCTAAACCTTCAACTACTCTTCAGAGTTCATAATAACTAAACCAATATTAGTAACCTTAGCCCCAATCTCAAAATGATGCAATTGAATTTTAATTTAAAATTTTATAGGTTATAAAATTGTAGCAAATTGCACATATGGCGAACTTTAAGAGTGCTTTCATTGACGTCAAATACTTGGAAAACTATTCGAGAGACCTTGAGAATCCATCAGGAAGTGTTTAACTTTTATTGCAAATTTATGCGTTTGTAATCTATATCACGTGATGGAAAGCCACATAAATACCTTTAAGCTACATTTTCCTTTCAGCTTTCAGAATAAAAATGTACATCACAATTACAAAGTAACGCCTAATTGTTTAATTTCGTTAAAATACTGGATCGCTGCACGCGATTTCAGTTATTAACTTGAGTAGTTAATATCTGTTATTGAATGCAAGCGAAACTTGAAATTTTGCGAATTACATTGAGTTCATAAGATTCATAAAGACGTTAAATATATTTTTTTTAACATGCAACAACGCGACCCGCCTGTCGGCAAGTGGCTTCCGTGCCCATAGAAACTCTTAATCGTAGATGTCATTGATCTTATAATCGACTAATGATGCGTTACCGAGCGTAGGCTTCCGTTGGAGCTGCCTTTGTTCCAGTAATTGCATTGGCTGGTCCTTCCCTTTAACTGGAACACGCAAACGTGGTTATTATGGCGGTCAAAATAGGAAGAAGAGATCTTCACATAAGACCCTTCACTACCACTATTCCGTATACTGACATTACACAGACAGTACAGAGGATATTTTTTGTTTAATACCTACTATTAGGTTTGTCTGTTTGCTTGCTTGTTACTGCGGAATTACTGAAAGGGTTTTAAAATTATTTTCACCATTGGAAAGATACATTATCCAGAAGTTACATAGGTTATATTATAACCCGAAGCTCCCTCGGGAAAGTTTCACTAGCCAAGTGCGAAACGTTCAGTTAGAGGCATATGTCAATTTCATACATTTGACACTCTAATCACTTTCTATTCCATCATCGAACGCCACTTGTTATATCCCTGAACTTGGTCACTTAAGGCGCTCTTAGTATCAATTTGCTTTGCGAATTTAAACTTTATCTACTCTTAAGCAAAATCATTCTAAATGCTGCCGATAAACCTTTACTTTGTTATGATTTTTTACCATTAGAAGACCTTTCTATTTTTTTTTTAAATCTCTACAGGGTAAGGAACTACGCACATGAGGCTGCTGTCCACTGGAGCGGAGCGAGAAAGCAATGCGGGGCGTAGTTGCGGACTATATTTCTGCATACGCAGAGCTAGGCCACGGACAATCGACGAGCCGTTAGAGCTGACTGCAGCGGGCGATGGTTTAGTTATACGCGAAATGTCACTGGCAGCAGCATGTTATGTAAAAAGTCTAATTAAGCCTAAAATAACTAGTCGATAAATAAAACATGTAGGCCAGCCATTCTAAAGGTATAGAGAGAGTTAAGCTGAAATCTGTTTAGCCAAGTTTTCTAAAGCGTTTCTTGCAACTTGGCTAGACCCCAAGATAAATCTCAACTAAATGGTCAAAACAAAAAAATAATCATTGGTTATATAAGATTCATAATAGAGAATTCCGATTCCGATCAAGAATTTGGCTTGTACGATCGTCGCCAAATATAGTTTACGCATGGCTGAGTGTGGGAATAAATTATAAACACACTAACACCCGTATACATCAACAAGTAATTACTTAGACAAGTCATCTCTTGGAGCTAGAATTCCTTAATCACAAAATTATATTTTATAGTCGAGTAATGCTTCATTGTGTAAATGTAAGTGTAACATTCTGAATCCTTAAGAAAATGGTGAAATTTCTTGGCTGAGAATTCAAAATTTAGCCAATTGCTTGACAATGAAATAAAACTCATGGCTTAAGGCAATTACTTTTACGTCACTATGAAAACGAGTGTTAGGGGCATTACCCACAATTCGGGCGAGCACATTGGTACGGCGGTATTTGGCGAACGACAAGAACGAACCGAAGCAATTAATACTTATAGTCCTTTCGGCAGGCTAATACGTAACTTGCAATAACAAAAATCACGTGCTAATTGTTCTTCAGTCGCTAAATGTCAAAAAAACTGCGTACCAGTAACACCACAGCGGGCTATACACAGGTTGGCAAATTTGGCTCGGCTCGCCAAAACATTTCGGTAACGCCCCATACAATTACGATTTTCGGTTTATGATTACGACTGTAATAGTAAACAAAAATAACCTAATTCGTAAAGCCAAGGTCATCTCGAATGTGTGCAGACGCTGTGCAGGCGAGAATCGCTTGTGCGTTGTTCGGTCTATATTAGGCGCCCGCATACTAAGGTGCGACAGCTGTGCAGGGGATTCACGATCGAAACTGAGCCTCCGCCCTCGATACTAACTACACATTTTTATACTTACGTATCGCACGGTATTATCTGCGTAGTTTTTGGCTGCGTTAGAATTCCTAGATTAAATATAGCCTATGAAAGTATTTCTTGATAATATGCCTATTTAATGGCGAAGGATTTTAAAATCGATGCAGAAGTATCCCGAGTTACAAATAATAAACACACCAACTGTATGGCCCCAAAGAAAGCAGAGCTTTAGGTTATGGATTACCTTACTGCGAACAAGGGGGGGGGACTCAGAATAAACATGTCTGCTCTTCATAAATAATGGCATATGGAGAATGTCGATGTGTCCAATATTTGTAAGAGAAAAAACATTAGTGGTAATAGTAAAGTTTCCTATGTTAAGATCTCGTCCGGGGCGGTAGTACAGGGTCTTCCGGTTTTGACCGCCGTAATAATCAAAGGAAACGAAGAGCCAGGGGTTTTTGTTGTTTCAAAACGTATTTGGATACTATGATACTGGAACAAAGGCAAATACGATATTACAATGACATACAATATTGATAAGCGACCGATGATGTGCATGGGTACGAATGCCACTTACTATCAGATTGGTGGCGTGTTCGTTTGCCGGCTATGAAAAAAGTTATACATGTACGTATATATACATACCTAAAAACTTATCTGTGACCTGACCAAGCGTCATTACTACTAAAAATGTACGCTAATTACGGAAAAACTATAAATACCACACCCTGTGAATTATAGAAATGGCAAGCAAAAGACAATGTGTAAAGTCAGCCAAAAGTTCGCCAGAGAAGAGAGTTATACAATACTTTTTTTTATATTTTAAAGTAATTCAAAAAATAATAAGAATGCCGCGGACACAGCTTATCATAAAATTGCGAATCGAAGATGAGACGAAAATTCGATAATTGTGCACTCGATTTAGGATATTTGGAGCATACGAATCTGGCAACATTGGTCTGTCATTGCGATTAACGACATTGATTTGCCTTTGTGTCACTTGATTTTGCTTCGCTTACGTTTCATTGTTGCTTTTGTGCTAAACGATTTATTTTCCTTATGTGATCTTTTATATGTACCACTTGATAAGATTTGAACCCTGGGATCGATCAGTTAGGTAGAACCATCCTAACCCACAATAGGGACAAGCAAGCATCAGCCAGAGCCGTTGAGCGCATTCAGCCCTCTTCCTCAGTGCAGTGATGCCGCCGCGTGGAAGCTGGCAAGCGCGTGAGCACTCGCATATCGCTAGGTGACACTAAAAACTATAACCAATTTTAGTGCCACCTCAGTGTGGGTCGCACACTGCTGCTACAGCGGTCGTGTTCTTCACGACACGTATTGACGACTTCTCCGAACGAACCCGTCTGTGACATTTCACAACCTGAAATACTAAACGATTTTCTCCCTAACTATGCCCAATGAATTATCTGCTCTTAAATGAATATTTTGTAATAGTTATATTTTTAGAGGCCATTAATGCAACTTTTGTGCCAAACAGTCGTTAGGCGAATGATGTATGCAGCCGGAACAAGATGACAGCCAAGGTCCAAATTGCTACCATTTCACAGAGTAAGTCTTACATAATAAGTCTTCGCTAAGTCTTTTCTTGTAGAGATATAACATTCGACAATGAACTAGAGTAGGGTTTCTCAAACTGGGGTACGTGAACTCCTAGGGGTTCACCATTCGAGGGTAGGGGGTTCGCGACATGATTTACATAATGGTGGCTGGACGACTTAAGGTTAAAATTACTCCTAAAATCGACTTAATTTGCGGAAAGAAACTAGCCCACCCATCGCATAAACTCAAAAACCTATTTCTTTTCGGAACTGTATTTGTTACCTTTTATTAAAATAAAAAACTTTATTTTCTTCAACAGCCAAGTTTATTATTATCTTTAGGGATAAGGTTTAGGGGTTCGCTGTCATATGAAAACTTTAACAAGGGTATGTGGAGCCATAAGTTTAAGGACCCCTGAACTAGACGAATTGGCGAAACGTGGCTTCTAACTAGATAGATCTATAGGTCTAACTGTGTAATATCATTGGCAAAGATGGCTTTTAGTGATAAGGCTGCTCACATCATTGTCATTCTCTTTTTTTGTAGTTTAAATCTAAGTGTATTTTAATTTTGTAACTGGTTTGGCAATAAGGTGTATTATTATTATCATAAGGCAAATGTCACATTTAACGTAGTAAATCTAAAACTGTCAACTTGTCAGGCCTGTTGATGTCTGGTACAAAAATTAAAAAAAAAGAACAAATACTGTACAAAAGTGTGATTCAAGATACCGTGTGTCCGCTCTCGTATAGTGGGTTTTAAGTTTAAAGGCGTACTCTATCAATTTTATGGACCCCATGTGGGGTCGGAACTTCTAAAGAAAATGTTACATTTTTTGTTCGTATATTTTGACATTCACTTATTTAATTAAGAACGGGTTCTTTTTCTTCTACCTAATACTACCTATCGAGTGCAGAAGTAGTTCGGTGTTACAGTTGAGCAAGCCGCCTCTAAAAGCCCCAAAGGCCTCTAACATGCCTTCACGACTGCTATTCAACAACCAGAAGGCCTACTATGAACTATTATTGCGATTCAACTGACGACCTAAAATAAGCTGCTTTGCTATTTCATACCACGACGTCATTAAAGCGATCCAGTTTAGGTTGACACCAAATCAAGTCGGCATTTGGATCGCAAACTGTTTTAGTTCGTTCATTTTTCGTACCATGAGGTGATATTTCAACCTATATTGACTTAAATGTCAAAGTAAGCGATTAAAAAAAAGTTGTTACTTTCTTGGCGTGAAGTGAATCGTTTCGGTTTATCTTTAAAAAAATGGTTGAAAATATAAGTAATTTAAGGTATTTCAGTTGGATATTTAGTGTTTCTTATGTGTTAATGTGAAAAAGTGAGTTCTAGAGCTATTTTTTATTGTAGATGTCTGACGAATTAGTCTTTTTTATTTTCTTGGAAAATGACAATGAAATAAACACAACACGGAAACAATCGGACCCCTTTTATTTGGAAGATGAAGAATATACAAAAAGGATATCGGTTGTCTAAACGACTGGTATTAGAAATGTGTGATGAGCTGAGCCCATTGTTGAAAAATCCAACAAAATCAACTGATTTATCAGTAGAGACAAAGGTAGAAGTCAAATTGGGTGCGTTCTAAACTCGTCATTATCGATTTATTTTTACGACAACACTAAGGAAACCTTTAATTATTTGTAATTTAAAGAATTATATAAATTTATATTATTTAATGAGTACTAAAACGGGCTTATAATATATAATTTGACACTAAAAAGCGCAATTTTAAAATATATTTGTTGTTATTTTTACACAAAAAATAACCGATAAAATCATATCAACTAGATATCGAAACGCAACGCATATGGTTTGAGTAAAAGAGACAGACTTATGCAACGAGTGTACAGCGTCATCTCTTTCTCACACGCGGGCCACAGACAAATTTCGATCTTTCATTCCTCCGTGAGCGATTCAAACGCCAGTTAGCTAAAGGCACTTCATGGTACGAATCTTTGCGATTCAGTTTAGATACCTAAACTGGATTGCATCGGAATTGAATGGCAAACTAAAAGTTGATGGTAGGCCTTCAGGACCGACGGCTTGGCGTGCCGTGAAACGCTCAAGTATCTAAAGCCACTGGCGGTCACCCACCCTAGGTCTACCGCACCGAACGTCGCTTAACTTTGTGAATTTTTGAAACGACAGCAAAACCTTCAGCCATGACCGCTTCTGTATGTGCTAGGGGATTAGCACGATGGCCAAGTAGCGTCAGAAGAAGTGGCCCTGCCTCATACGCCGGAGGTCCCAGGTTCAAGTCCTGGTCGCGGCATTCATTTTTGTGATGAACATAGACGTTTGTTCTTGGGTCTTTGCTATGTGGCCATCCATAACACCAGAAGGCCTACCATGAACTATTATTGCGATTCAATTGACGACCTAAAATAAACTGCTTTGCTATTTCATACCACGACGTCATTAAAGCGATCCAGTTTAGGTTGACGCCAAATCAAGTCGGCAATTGGATCGCAAACTGTTTTAGTTCGTTCATTTTTCGTACCATGAGGTGATGTTTCAACCTATATTGGATGACTTAAATGTCAAAGTAAGCGATTCAAATAAAGTTGCTACTTTCTTGGCGTAAAGTGAATCGTTATGGTTTATCTTTAAAAAATGGTTGTAAATATAGGTAATTTAAGGTATTTCAGTTGGATATTTAGTGTTTCTTATGTGTTAATGTGAAAAAGTGATTTCTAGAGCAATTTTTTATTGTAGATGTCTTTTCTTGGAAAATGATAATGAAACAAAACGCGGAAACAATCGGGCCCCTTTTTTTGGAAGATGAAGAATATATAAAAGGATATCGGTTGTCTAAACGATTGGTATTAGGAATGTGCGATGAGCTGAGCTCATTGTTGAAAAATCCAACAAAATCAACTGATTTATCAGTAGAGACAAAGGTAAAAGTGAAATTGGGTGCGTTCTAAACTCGTCATAATCAATTTATTTTTAAGACAACACTAAGGAAACCTTTAAGTATTTGTAATTTAAGGAATTTATAAATTTCTATTATTTAATGAGTACTAAAACGGGCTTTTGGTTTATAATTTGACACTAAAAGGCGCAATTTTAAAATATATTTGTTATTTTTACACAAAAAAAACCGCTAAAATCATATCCACTAGATTTCGAAACGCAACGCATATGGTTCGAGTAAAAGAGACAGACTTATGCAACGAGTGTACAGCGTCATCTTTTTCTCACACGCGGACCACAGACAAATCTCGATCTTTCATTCCTCCGTGAGCGATTCAAACGCCATTTAGCTAAAGGCACTTCATGGTACGAATCTTAGCGATTCAGTTTAGGTACCTAAACTGGATTGCATCGGAATTGAATGGCTAACTAAAAGTTGATGGTAGGCCTTCAGCTCTGCTTAGTTTGGGGCTATACAGTTCGAGTGTTTGTTTTGGGATTTATTATTTCTTATATAGCAAAGCACGAAGCCTTTTTTAATTCCTTTTCATTTATTTTTCTCCTTTTTAATCGTTTTCAGTGCACCACGAAAACTTAAAATTTCAAAGAATAAAGCAAATACAATCCTATACCTAGATTAAGTATATAACTTTTATTCACGTTGTTCTCACTTCACACAAACCAACGAAAAATAAACACATTTGACCTCTAACGTCTAAGACATAAACACCATTTTGGAGATTCACCAATCGTCGGTTTGGATCAGTGCCAAGATTTTTATTTAGACTTGCTCTTTGTCTATTATGGAGTAAATTTGTTTTCGGGCTTACGTAATTTATGTCTCGTACAAATAGGCAAAATTCGGAGAACGGAGTCCAGCCGGGATTGCATTTAACCTCGGAATAATTCTAGACCAACATATTATTTCACCAGCCTTTACCTAAAACCCCCTTTCCCCAGGAAACAATCGATAGAATTAGGTTGCCTTTTGAATTCACGCTCACAGCGGATTCCTCAAAGACTGGGGCAATAAGATTTTGGCGAAGAACTATTGCGAGCTCAGGCCCTTTTTATTGATATCGCAACTGAACTGAGATGCCATGAAATCCCGGTACAAACCCGCAGTATTATAATTTAATTTCACTTTATTCTCATCAATTTCATATTTTTATCCGTCTGTCAGAAGGAGGGTTATGTTTTTCGAGTGTATGTATGTATGTATGTATATATCTACACGCTCTAAAACCTAAACCGTCGATTTCGGTTCGAAACATGTGAGAAATCGATAGATCCGTTTCAGTTTTGAGAGTGACATGGGCTATATTATTTCCCATATTCCCATGGGAACAGGGATTACACGGGAACACTACTTAAGCTAACTTTTTTACTTTTCCCTAACTGATGTATATGCGTTGCTGTATTCTATATCTTCTTGTTTGTTTGTAAATATGTCATCGATAAACCCTTAAACTAGTGAACCTATTTTAACAGTTCTTTCACTATTAGGCGCGCTCCCCTACTGGAAGGTACAAGAAGACTTTCGTCAATTGTAATTTTTTTTACCTATGATGAAATAAAATATTTGGATTTGGAATATTCAGGCCGGCAGAATCGAATATATGTAGATAAAATAAACGTTCGGACAAAGTCGGGTTTTGGCGGGACGAGCCGAATAATCTTGCGAATGGCCTGCCAGATCGGCCCAAGTCGGATATACATGGTGATTGCTTCGGGCTGGTCTTGTCATTCAATAAATACAACCGAGTCGAATTTGCTGGCCGATGTAATCAGAGGTTACGCGGGTGAAACCACGGCAAGACCTCTAGTCGATTACATACACAAAAACGAATTAATCCCCTGTATATACTCGTAATAGTTTAAATTATTTTCATCTATCAAGATCCGACTAAAAAAGAGGGGTGTTATAAGTTTGACGTATGTAACTGTGTCTATCTGTGATCAGTAATACGAACGACGATTTCTAAGAGGTTTTTTTTCATATTTAAAACCTTGAGTGTTGTTCTTAGCCATGTTTGAAGAAATTCAGTTGAGCCGATCAAAACTTAACTTATATTTACAAATAATTTGCGCGTAGAAATATTAACAACAGCTCGTGAATACACCTCTAAATATGGGATACGTGACTCAATGGCTGATCTATCTACGTCGTTGTCAGCCACTATACAGTTCGATTTAGGCGATTTAGGTCGTACTGTGATGTAGACACGTGTTATTATAATACGCATAGACTTACTTTAATTTAGCGATTACTTCTTAGCTCCAAAAACTTAATAAGCCTAGCGATTTGTGGCGCGGCAAGCGGCGAAAACAAATATAAAAAATTGTATGAACTAAGTTACAGCTATCACAAAATGAATGAATGAAACAAAAGTATTGCGAGTGAACGAGGCAGCCTCAGCTCGAGAGCGGTGCACGCAGCTGCACCAAACAACTTAAAACTATTTTTTTTTGTATAAGTACATCGCGCGTGGAGTCGCATCTAGGCAAGCTGTGGCTTACAACCGCAAACGGCGCCGCTATTTGCTACGCTAGCAGCTGTGGCCAGGCTCTAAAGCTGGTTGTCTGAAAGAAAACGCTTCTCAGCGACAACATTGCCAATTGTTTAAACATTGTTCCCATATGTTCCGAAATGTTAAATGATAAACTTTAATAATAATATATCCCCAGACAAACACACGTACTGTATGGCCCTAAAGTAAGAACATTTATGTTCTTTTCACAAATGAATGCCTCGGTCAAGACTCGAATCTGGGACCTGTGGCGTGTGAGGCAGGGCTACTAACCCCTATGCTACTCGGTCGGCTGATAGAGAATAAATATATAAATACTTCTTTCGGAAATGATATAAAAGCTAAATTGTAATTTGAAATTTCCATGAGATCGGGAGTAAGGGGCTTACCCACTTCGTACAATCGCCACAGCATGGCGGCAAAATCGAATATATGTGGATGAATTTACGGGAAAATCGTCGCCCGGTTTATGCTGAATGTGCGGACATTTATTTAGCCCGGTCGGCACTAGCCGAAGATGTGTGGGATTTTCGGGCCGACCTTGTCTTCAACAAACAAAAGTGCCGGCCCGAACATGTGGGCATCGCCACTAACGCGGACTTAGACCCATCAAGTGTCTTATATTTAAATCTTGATTATCCTGACTTTGTTAGATCGCTATTGATTCTAAGTGAATTGTACTATTTAAATAAATAATTTTGTTTAAATTTCGATTATTTCGAGAAAATCAACTGTCAATTAGCATCTCTTTAAAACTGTGTCATATTTACAATTTCTGCATCGGAGCTGTAAAATATTACACTGATATGGAGCGACAACGTCATTTAACCCGAGAAGAGATAATGAGCACCATCCGAATGTTGGAAGCTGGCTACAGGCAACGTACTGTGGTACTGTGGCTATTGCTACTGGCACTACACAGCGCGCGTTGTAAGCCGGACACGCTTTCACATCACGGGCAGCGTGGCCGCGCGACATGGAGGACGATCTCGCAGACAAGACCGGAACATCCAAAATACTGCTCGACGAAATCGTACCATGACTCGTGATGTGATGGTGTTAGTTACGAGGCTCCACAGCTCTTCAGGCTTATTAATACGCGATCAAACCAACCGAAATCGTTTACGAGAAGTGAGCCTGCGGTCGCTGAGCGGCCTACCTATAACACTCTGCCCGTTCACAATGGGCTCGTGACACAGAGATTGGGAGGAAGAAGACTGGCATTGTGAGGGCTTTTCCGAGGAATCTTGTTTCGGAATAAGGCCGGATACAAGACGCTTTCGAGTTCGGAGAACTTCTGGACGTCATGAACGCTTAAGATGTTGTCAGGAAGTTCATCCGTATGGTGGCGGAACAATAATGTGGAAGAACCGATTTCATTTGGATCAAGGGCAAGCTGAATGCTCAGATTTACGTGGAGAGGATTGTTTCGGGCATTATCATGGCTTTGCGAGGTCGGTAGGAAAATTAGTTTCAACTAATGCACCACAATGCACGTCCACACACGGCTAGAGTCTTAACACGTACTTTTGCCGAAGCTGGTAATAACTCAAACCACTTGAGTACGCATGGGATAAACTCCAAAGGAGAGCCCTTCCGACTACGGATGCTGTGCAAGCCCTACAGCAACTTTTTGACTTGTTAGAAAGCAAATGGGCGGCCATTCTTCATAGCTGTTTTGATGAAATTATATCAAGCATGTTAAATCAATGCGATTTTGTTATTTGTGTTGATGGTGAAAACACAGACTAGTAACTCCATACATCCATACAATAAACATTTATACAATGTCAATTTTTATCCCTTTTTCGCAATTTGACTGACGGAGTTAATTTCCCACAATATGCAAAAAAGCAATTTCTCTTAATTTTTACAAAATATAGGTATGTTTTTTATTTTAACATTGGAATGAAAGCAAAATGTCTATCTGGTATACCAGATTTAGTAAATATTTATTGGATAACTTTTTTGCAAGAAATTTTTTTGTAGTGTATATTTGTTAATATGTATTTTTTTCAATCACTGGGTGTTCTATGTGAATTTTGCTTCGTAGGCAATAAAATTGTGACGTCACAATTCATGCGCGTAAGTTCTGAACGTATGGGAATACGCACAGCATTGTGCGTCATAGCATTATAAACAAAAAAGATTTCGCGTTTGACCATATATCTATATCGTCCCTGATGTGATAGTCACTGAATTTTTTCTTTTGAAATAAGTTTTTTAACTGTATTTCTGATTTTTTAAGCCAAATATCTTTTTATACCGTTAATATTTTATTTTTCTAAAATTTTTGAGTGATTACAAGGTGTGTCTTCAAAACGAAATATCCAACATCTTAAATATTCGAAAGCTGTCTTGTACCCAATTGGAAGTTGGTTTCTTGGAGTTTCAAGGTTTTTGCGTTGTTAGTTAGACTAGGCTGACTCGGCGTGGGCTCAGAGAAAGGTATTTGTAGACGCCCCCCCCATACTAAAGGACGACACTACAGTACAACTGACGCATTTCAAAATTAATCGTCCTAGCAAGCTTACCTATTATTTTAAAAAGACAAAGCTGATAGATGAGTATCTCTGTTTAGAGCATGAACTTTACAATTTAAGTTTCATATCTAGATATAACCGGAACCAAGAGGTAGTAAGCTGGATGTTCAAGATGCTGTTTGTTTTAGAAGTTTTTGCGAGCTTGTGGGTCTAACAAAAGTTATTTGAAAATACGAATAAAAAAATCACTGACAGAATTTTGAGCGGAACCGATTTTCGATAAACGACTAGTATCAGTTGTTCACTAACCAAGTTCAACGACAGCCCCTACAAGTGCGGTGTGGAGATCCTTGGAAGACGCCTCTTTCTTGCAGTGAACGTCTTTCCGCTGAACGAACTAACGATAATACAACAATATCTCAAACTTCTGCGAGTGGTTAGATAGAACATAACCGTAAAGGGGATACGCTTAAATGTAAAAGCTCGACTGACGCCTTTGTATGCTGTAAACTGGGTAAATTTATAATTCAAATTCAAATACAAATATTTATTTCTCGACATTGACAATTACTTGTTCTTATTGACGTCAAATAAAGCGTGACTCTACCACCAGTTCGGAAAAAGCGTGAAGAACTGGCAAGAAACTTCACGGGAATAAGTAAGTTTTTCAAAATAAATTTACAATGTCTCTTTATGCCTGTACAAAATTATTATTATCTGTATCTGTTGACTCGGCAAGTCCCCCCAACTATCTTAGGTAAAAAGAAAGGCTCTTATGGTGTTACCACACCAATCGATCGCCCGTCGATCTATGGCAGAATAGACCAGTCGACGTCGATCGATTGGTGTGGTAGGTAACACCCTTAGTGTACCTTGGCTATATTGTCTCAAATTTAAGATTTGGCATTCTTCTTTGGCATAACACTTTTTAATTAAAATAAAGCCTTTATAGTTCGCAAAATATGTGCTAGGACATTATACAGTGAAAAAGTATGAAGTAGATCTTTGGATAAGATCCCGTAAGCCTTTGTCAAAAAATATGAAATAACCAACATAGGGAAAATTTTTTGAAAATGTTTATTTTAATAATTTAATATTTCAATATCTGGAATTTAAAGGATTGTAAAGCCTCAGCTATCCTTATAATATCCTCAGCAACACATTACTGTAAAATACTATGATTTATGTGATGTATTATGATTTAATTATTATAAAAAAAACGGAATGGATTACTTCCTGCCCGTCAATCAATTCAAGAATATATTAAGGAAACATGATGTCAAAACCTTCTTATAAAATCAAAGATTATTTGGATGACATAAAGATGTTAAAGTCTCACATGTGCTATTTCTCTTTTGTTTCTGTTTTTTTGTACAATCAAAAATAAAATACAATTAACAAATTGGCTGCAACATGGCATCAGCAGAAGTCTTGAGTTTTTTTCTCTCATGTCAAAGTTAATTTATATACCTTTCTGAATTTTCATGTATTTAACAATTTTGACAAAAGGGATCAGATCTCTACCATTAGATACTTAATACCTTAAAGGTCAAGTTAAAGATGTATTTCATACTTCGACTTTTGTTAAAGTAAGAAGTGTAAAAGGTATAAAACCTATGATAAAATAAAGTATTTCACATTTTTTGAATTTGAATTAGAAATACGTGTTTTTTCTCTATTGTTTCTAAATCTTATGCTTAAAATGTGTATATTATAAAACTGCATGAAAATTATTCCTATACAGTATTGCACCTAAGTTAAGAAGAACTACTGAGACTAGTAGACAAGAAAACATAATTCATAACTATGTTTTATAATATGTAAGAGGCCTATACTACCTCATTAAAATTTTTGAAAAGTAATATACAACACTACATAGTAATGCAGATTAACCTAATACAAATATGTTTTAAATTACAGAGGTTAATATTATATATCATGCAATAAGAATTCTTAAAGACTTACAGCTGATGATCATCCTTTTGGTACACCAAAAGATTCTTGAAGTCCAAAAACAAGTCTGATCCTTGATGCACCCACTTCCCAAGGTAAGGACTGTTCTTCGATTCGGGAACACGAAGACAGAAATAAATATTCGAGTTTAAATACGGCAGAGAAACTTCGATTTTAGTTTCTGATTCTAGTGTTTTGATCTCTTTTATTTCATAATTGGGCAGAAATGAATCACACTCCTTTCCTCTGCTGGCTTTAGATGGGGTTAATCTCCAAGCATGATAGCCCAGAAAAGGCCCACCACTTACAGAAAGATAATATTTACAATAACTTTGTTCACAAAATATATTGTCCACATTAATGGTAACTATCCGTGGTTCCACAGAGTCAATAACAGAGGCTTGCACATACGAGAATGCCAAAAATAATATGCCACAAGTCCGCATTAATTTCATTGTTATTGCCATAGTTAGCTGAAAAAAATCGAAAACGTAAACAAAAAGCCGTCCGTGAACACGACGGTGCGTTTACATCGACATGTTTTCTTCGATTGATTGACTTGCTTGACTCTACTGCAGTATTTTGATTAAAATATAACCTTTTCCGGTCATTTCTGTACTAACATCCATTCAAAGTAATGAAATATAAAACTTTGTTTTGTAAAAAAACATTTTTATGATATATTTGCATTTTCCTTTAAGAATATTCAATCATATTTTGAAATAAAATCTATCAAAAATATCCAAAATGTTTTTGACTTAAAGTGCTGAACCATAATAAATTATTGTTTGGATTCACATCTACATGTGCCTTCTTTTTAAACACTTCATCGATCTATACATCTAAAACTGAAAAGAAGATGTAACCAACCACAAGGAAAATATAGTCTTTTGAAACAATAAAAATAGAAAACGTCACGTAAGACATGATTCTAACAAAATAATTTTCATCAAAAATTATGTGTTACGTATCAGAAATGCCGGTCATTGACCATTTATCATGTGCTACTGGCTAGCTGGCAGGTTGACTGACTGAATGTCTGTCTTCCTTCTGTCATTGTGGCAAAGAAAGAAAAGTCACGAATACCGTATGTTGGCTGAATTAAATTGCGAAATTATGATAAATACTAAACTTAGCTTCTGAAATCTTGTGTTAAGAAGACTTAAAGTTCATACATATTATTATACTGTTCTGTAAGATAATACTTAATATCGTATACATTTCTTTGTTTCCTAAAGCATTATATCACAATGAATTAAATTATTTGTAAATAATAGCAGCTTTGGTGTGGATGTTTTAGAAATGGAAGTTAGGGAAGCTGGAGATGGGGCAGCATCGGGAGAATTTTCTGGGACTCCAAACAAGAAATATACCTGGGCGGAGGTACGCCAAGCGGTTCATGACTTGCGAAAAGAATTATCATCTCTTTCCACCATGGTACCTATGGCCGTTTCGTTTAGAAAACTTAGCAGTGGGAAGGTTAGAATATACTTTTTAAGAACCCCGCAAAATGGATGGGAAATAACACTTTTGTATGCAGATGTTACTCCATCTTTGCAGCCTAATAATGCAAGGTGAGTTTATTCTATTCAGTGTATTGTAACAAAGTTATTTATTACTATAAATTTACATTTCGATTAATATTTTCAATAATGCCATACTTGCCATAATATGCTTACTAATAAAAAGTCTTATCTGTCATTGATAATAATATACTTATTATAAGCTGCATAGCAGCCTATTTTGATTAAATGTTTATTTGCATCTACATTTTACTTACTAGACACTAATTAGACATTTTAATTACTAACAATAAATGTAGACACATTATTGTGTTTTAAGTAGGCCATCCTGGTACCATCCTGGTATGATGAACAAAGTCACTTGTTTTAAGTCCTGGACGATATTTATATCAAACATTTTATTTAGGGCAAAGCGATCAAAATTTGATAGTGTTACTACATTGCAATTTAGAAACATTGTACAAGATAGTTTTAAGCCATGAGGTATCCTCTTTTTTATATAACTATAGGCAATGGTGCAGTTTCCTCCATTTTAATCCTGATCCTGTGAAAATTTCCTTCTTTATAAATATATACCTCTGTGGGTACATTTTGACCATGAAACATTTTTGAAAATATATTCAGTATTTTCAAAGTTTCTCAATTAGATACATGTAATGCTTTTCCTCTTTATAATAATAGATAGTTTAGCTCCGCATCCACCTTCGCATCCATAACACAATCTTAACTTACTCTGAGATTATGGCAGAATTCTTTTATCTGGTTTTAACCATAATAAACATAAAAAATTCTCTTACCATATCTGGCGATAGCATTTATGCTGCAGGCTTGTGGCCATAACATAAATGGAACAACTGCTACTGTATATCTAGATTAAGACATTTTTGGACAAGCCTGCAAGTGCAAAGAAACAGTGCTTTTTGCAACTGGATGTAAGTTAGTAGTTAAATAATTTTAAGAACTCTAAACAATACCAGAGAAAAGTTATTTAAATAAGTCATCTTAAAAGTCAATAAAACTTTAGCATTTTTAAATGATCCAATATGGCAACATATTGATGACTTAGCTTATGTGTACGTTGTGTCATATTTCACCAGCCTTGGAACTGGCCTAGATAGTGGGTTTTAAATTACATGTGTCACACAAAAAGCTGTGTAACTAGCTTGTGGTTGATTAATTTGCTAATATTGTGTTATGAAATTAAAACATACAATTATAAGTCACTTTAAAAAAATTACGATCTTACTTTTTTGTTTTTGACTGTTTTTTGTGTTATATTTATGATTATAAAGAGGAAAGCTTTGATTAAAGTATAAAAGAAGAAGATGGGTGATGTTCTTATATTATATACCTGAAAAATGGCTCTGGTTCTACCACAGATACATTTACTCCCAGAAACTCAATTATATTGACCCTCGACACAACAAATTAAAATGATGCAAAACATGGGCTTGCAATAGAGACAAAATATTTCGTAGTATAATTTTTTTTGTATTCGGGTCATGTTGTATAAAATTTGTACATTAATTACTAATGTCTGACATAACTAAAAAAGAAATATTCTTAATAATAGGATAATAGAAAATGACTAGGACACCATGTAGGTCATGAGTATGATATATATGATGTTAAATTTGCATGATACAGCTGCTCCTTACACTTATCTATCCACTACCAAACTTTATCTAGAATACTATCATAGTTCATCTAACATAACAGCCTTAATCCAATCACCGGTATTAAAACAACACAAAAAGAGTTCTGTGTTGAGATCTCATACGGTGCAGTACTACAGTCCTTTCTTTGACTGGTGTAATAATTACACGGTTGTGTTTTGGTCAACAGCCAGTGTAATTACTGGAACAACCACATTTCCAACTCATGCGTATGGTCAACAATGCACCATTAGTTGATTGAATAACTACATTCATTCGACTAATGATGCATTGCTATACTGTTTATTCTTCGGTCTTTTTCAGATTGGACTGGAAGCCACTCATAGAGTCCAATGTAGCCCTTGGTGTGTCTTCTAAGTGGTCCAGAGAGGAACAATTGCTCTGGGAAAGGCAGAGGTGAGAAAAGTTATATTTCGTTAAAAAATTAATTTTGTGCTCCTATTTTAATCTTTGTTTTTTTGTGTTAAGTAATTTAGTTGCGTATTAAGTACACAATGCATAATCTGAAGTTTGGTTGTCCATTTGTCTCAACCGTTGACACATAATTGGGTATTTGATAACATTCGAAAATGCAAGTTTATATTATATATTTGGAAAATATAAGTTATTTTGACCCAAAAAATGTTTTGAAAAATAAAGGTTTGAATATAATAACACATATTATATGAAATAGGTTAAAAATGTTTAATATTATTACTGACATTAAATATTACAATTTTTATTAGGACAGTGTGCATGTAAACGCGTTATCTACGTAGCTATTATACATATATTTTATCCAAACTCTCATACAATTTTTAGTATTGTTTATAGTTTGTGACTTCACAACTCGATACCGTTTTCTATGGAGCGTTTTTCGTCGACTCGCAGCAACTCCTCAAACATATTGCTGTAGTTATAAAACTATTTATTGTAAACATCCTGTTACTTCTGCAATTTTTCTACACTATTCATAAACTATTGAAATATGTAATAAAACAAATTTAATGAAATACCCTATTTAGTATGTCATAAAAAAAAATTCGGACAAACTATCGATTGTCCAAAATAATACTTATCATAATATGTTATAATGATAATGTATGTATTGCTGTACTTAATACGAAGTTTTCATTTTCGTTATGTATTATTGCTTTATTTTTTTCTTCTATAACATGCAGGCATGCATGCATGCATTCATGCAAGCAAGTTATTATAAGCGCGCCAGAACACTCGCCACGTCAGCCCTTCGCTTCACTCGCTCATTCTACAAGCTTTCCGCTCGGAAAGTTGGCGGCCCTATCTGGACATCCTTCACGAGCTTCTGGCTCTGCACTTTTGTATTGCACTCTAGCGGTCGAACCAACGCGGACCACGACAAATTCGTCGGAATAAAACGTTTCTAAAGGTAGAGGCATTTACTGCACTGCGACTATTTTAGGATAAATATGTTTTAAACAACAAAAATTTGGAAGTTGATTATTATGTAGATAAATCATTATGTATTTTTCGCCGGCTTTTTTCCCCTCGATTTAAAAATGAGGAGTATTTACGCTATGATCATGAAGGTGATGAAGAAAAACAAGACATTCTTATATTTTTTGACCTGTGAGGAGTAAAATATTTTTTTTACTAATGAAGTTAAGGACTACTTAAGTAGTAGGTAAATTCAAATATAATCGTTTTGAAGTGGAGTGTTTATCTGGGGCCCTGTCGGCAACTTAAATTTCACCGGAGCGGGAACTTAAACTATTCCTTTTGGAGAGTCCCCTAAAGTTAATAAGATGAACGCTCGGTTATGCTTATACCAGCGTAAGATACTTAACAAAAGCCCTCTTTACATTGTAACGTATTATACACGTATGTAAGTAAACACCGCGTCTTTGAGCCTGCAATTGTATAGCTTGTCTCTCTGGATGCTTCTGTCTGGCGAACGAGAATAATCGAAATAAATCCCCAGACAAACATGGCAACTGTATGGCCCCAAAGTAAGCAGAGCTTGTGTTACGGATGACCATACAGCGAACTGGGGGCTGAAACTTAAATAAACATACAAAAAAATATCAACAACCATGACCCGAGAACAAATAATAATAATAATACATTTCTTTATTTCCCCGTGTATGGGTACAAAAAGGTAGGTATTAACACATTGACGATCTTTACATATACTGCTGCATTACGCAACGTGCAATGAGTATTACAAGATTGACATTATCATATTCTTGCATAGGTAGTATAAAACATGTCAAAAAACTAAAAGTTAGAGAAGATTCGTCGTAACATCTGTGTTCATCACACAAATGAATGCCCCGGCCAGGACTGTAGGCCAGCACCTGCACAGGTGCTCTACCTACTACGCCACTCGGCAACAGTAGGTATATATATTAAATTTTAATTAAAAAACCAGAGCGAGAAGAAAACAGAAGTTCATTTGTGAAGTGAATACTTTGCAATGTACAATGTCAAAGGCAATACCTATTTTGACTGTAAAACAACTGAACGGCGGCAAATAAAATAAAAAATAGTCCCGATTTAATTTCAGAAAATGAAACATTTGAGTTTGAATCGTTGGTCACCTGTATCACTGATGATTTTTGCTTGAAATCACATTACGCATCTTTATTTTCATACCCTTTTAGCTTGTTCGTTCTGTTTTTTCGAACTCTAGGTTCAAGCGTCTAAGATTGTAATAATAAAGAATTACTTTAGACAGAAAACACTTATAATAAGGTTTTACTTATTTTAAGTAAGTGTTAATTTTATCAAATGAGTGATTCGTTTTTGTTTAAATGTTTGTTCCTCACAGAGTGGCGGCTTGCGGCATCGCCTCGTACGAGCTAGACGCCAGCACGGGGCGGGTGCTGTTTCCCTGTGCTTCCGCACTCTTCGTGGCGCAGGAGTTCTATGGACAGGTTAGTAAGGTTTGTGAAATGTTTTGTTTCGCTTAGGAGCTATTTCGCCGTTTACATTTAGAGCGGCTGTGGTTAAGACGCTGGCATGAAATGAAATATTTATTTCTCAACATTGACAATTACATGTTCTTATTGACGTCAAATAAAACATGACCCTACCAGCAGTTCGGAAAAACCTTCGTGAAGAAGAACTGGCAAGAAACTTCACGTGTATATTTTTTTTGAAAATAAATTTACAGTCTCTTTATGTCTATACGAAATTATTCTTATCTGCATCTGTTAGCTCGGCAAGCCTCGCTCCCCCCAAACGACGAAGACCCTCAAACGGCACCCGTTCACGAGTTAACGTGGGATCCAGCCATCACCCTCCTCAACCATCCCCAACCTCCTCAAGCTTCTTGACCAAATGTACCAGTTACAAATTAAATACATTAAGGCAACAACTCGAACTGAGAGGGAAAATAACATGAGGTAACCCCGATACCTAAGAAATTCATTCGAAGCTATGTATGAAGTCTGACAACCAGAGTTAGCAAGCGTAGCGGTGGCATTGTCATGCAGTGGGATCAGTTTAGACGTCGTGAACGTTTCTAGAGTGAAGGCTCTTTTCTAACTAACAAAGAAGATAGGAATGCAACGGAAACCAACAGGCTTCGTAAGCTGACCGGTGTGGTGTGGAGGAAAGTAGCCGTGCCTTCCATGCCAGAGGTCCCGGGTTTGAATCCTGGTAGGGGGCAGATATTTTATCATATTTGCTTTCTAGTCATGAATGTGTATGTATGTTTATTTAAGCTCACTTCTAATATTTATATTTAAAAAAAATATCTATGTGTGTTTATATAATTTCTTAAGTTTATTTATCCATAACACAAGTTCTGAATGATACTTAATTTTGGCTAGATAATGTGAGTGTGGTTGTTAGAAATATTTATTTATTATATTTATAAAGCATGCTTAGAGTAATGTCAGCTAACAGGCCAAGTAATATGCGACCTTTTTTGGACTACGTAAATATTAAAAATCAGTGAAAAGTAATAGCCATTTAAGAAGATTGGTGTCGCATGTTTGCGGAATGTGTATTTTATGTGTTGTAGAACAAATTTAGCTGAGATAAGTCGAAGTGCGTTTTATGAATTTCAGACTTAGAGGTGGAGACAAGAGTCTCCTATGGCCACAGGTAGACTTACCAACGACGAGCGAAGTTTATTAAGTATATTAAGTACAGCACGGGCCACATAAGGTTCAAGTCATAAGACAAAAAATCGAGGGGCGTTACTGTGTGTATCTCTGTGTCGCATCGAATCTTCCATACGAATGAAGCAATTTTGATGCAGTATTTTTGTTTTTTAACAAGATGAAAGGATTGAGAGTTTTCTTAGCACTGGCGGTAAAACCAATGGAATGTGAGACGAATACAAAATTGAAGTTGCAAGTGCTCCGAGTTAACCACATATTCACAGAATTATGATTGAATAAATCACTTGCAGTTTAAATCATCTATCATTGCATTACAACTGATTATTGCCGCAATTTATTTATTTGGGAAACTTACAACTAGTTACATAAAGCATCCAACAATCCAAACATATTCTTACTTGCGATCAAAAGTTGATTGCTAGCAGCCTTTTAAGCTGCTTAATAGAGGTGATCCCTAAATAACTTGTTAAAACTCTTGGTTGCACTGATCAAATACGAATTTTGATTAGGAAGTTGTTAATAAAATCACCTTATGCAGATTCGACTACTTCGAGCGTTCCAATTTATAGGTTGGCACTGAGCATTGTGTCCGTTTGGATGTGTTGCCGGGCGGCTGAGCACGTCAAGACTGGTATGATATTCATTTGGTCAGACGCTATTGAACGCAGCCGAAGTTTGTTAGTCAGAGGTTTTTAGGCGTCTTGAAGAAAGTTTCCGCTATTCAAATGTTATCCATGCCTTTTTCCTGGTAGTATGTTTTATTTTTATTATTTTTTGTTCGGTTATTTTGTATTTCCCCATTATCCCCAGCCACCGCCGCTAGTAGCCCGGTCGCTCAACACGGGCGGCGGCGCGCCTCTCACGCCCGCGCTATGCCCGCACAACACGGATCTAGTGGCGCACGCGGCCCGCTTCGACATCTGGCTGGCGGCCCCCAACTTGAGACGCCCGACGCGGCTGACCTACGCCGCCAGCGCCACCGGCCGGTGAGTTTCAATGCTCATTCCTTGATTACTAGAGGCTTCAAGGGCCTAGCTAATGATATGATTGAATTAAGCCACAAGTGGTACGAGCTTTTCTTTTGTTTTTTTCGAAATGAAATGTTTACTTATGGCCTTTTAAATTGTACCGGACTTTGTAGCTTAGCGCTGACGGCGCTTAGCCGGAACTGAAACTACTCCTACACACGACACGCCTAAGGGCACCCGAGAGGGCACGGTCCTCGGCTTAGGACGTTCGTATATTGAAACTACCACTGGTTCGGAAGGATCATCTAATGCCAAAGAACCAGCAAGAAACTCAGTAGGAATGCGTATGACGCGTTAGCCTGGCCCACCGGTGGGTTAGGCGATTCGAATGCCGTGTTGTCATATTTCTAACTGGAACGCCGGCGTTCCTTCAGTGGTACTGAGCCCTGCCTCATATGCCGTTTGTTTTTCATTTCACAAAATTCATAGTTTTTACAACCGAAGCTATGTCTAATTAATTTTTAACGTAGTACCTTTGTTTATATTATTATTCCGATAGTATTATACCGATCGATAGGCCCTCTTTAATTTTGTCACCTGCGCCTGATTTAACTGAGTTACAATGCGACTGTCACAACGCCATAGGAACCGAGGTGAAACGACACGACATCCGCCCTGCCAGGCATTGCATCATGCTGTCTCTTTCTTTGTTTCAATAAGGTATAGTTCCAAAAATGTAATACATTGAGTTTGTGTGAGCACCAGATCCTTAGCTGAAGTACGTCGTGTACCTTCGGCTATTTTAATTTAATCAAAGGAATAAACTTAGGATGTATTATCTGCACGATATAATAAATAATAATAATAATAAATAATAATAAATATTTCTAACTAACACACCACATTATCTAGCCCAAATTAAGTATCATTAAGAACTTGTGTCATGGATACTAGATAACGGATAAATAAACTTAAGAAATATATAAACACATAGATATATATTTTTTTGAATATAAATATTAGAAATAAACTTAAATTAACATACATACACATCCATGACTAGAGAGCAATTATATTTTAGTATCTGCTCCTACCAGGATTCGAACCCGGGACCTCTGGCATGAAAGGCAAGGCTACTTACATCCACACCAAACAGGCCGTAAAACCACCACTAGAAAGCCGTCAAACTCCGGTTAAATCAAATATGGGTTGCAACCTTTCAGCCATGGTCAAAATGACGTCATAACTAACGATAACCATAACCGCTGTATTTTGACCCGTTAATGCCGTAGTTTGGTCAAGTCAAAGTGTAGTCGTGTAAGCTTTAAGAATAAGGTATTTGACAAAAAACAAATATTACAAAGATGATGGTCAAACTCAATATGGGATTTTGACTTGCTAATGGTCAGTAGTAAGCATGAAAGATTAACTCATGAGTAACCTTTTTCCCCTTAAACTCCCCTAATTTTAAATCTAAAAATCTTGTAAAAAAATAAATAATTTGCGAAAAATCAATCATAAGTTACCATGTTGTTTTCTATTGAATGTATCAATGTCAATGTCAAAAAAAGTAACAAAACGATGTTGAATGAACCCACAAGTAATAGACGTTATTGGCGGATTAGTTTTGACAGTCAATCAACAATCTGTCAGTTCTTTTTTTGAATGAATTAACTAGAGTGAATCCTAAAAAAATCGGAGAAAAGATATATTTTGGAAAAATATCTTACAATGGTAGGAAGGTCTATATATTTAAACTAATGATTGTATGATTATCTATATTTATTGGCCTTTAATTTGATATACTGACTATTAGTAGGTCATTTTTTGTACTATCTGCTTTAAATAGTTTATCAACAGCAAAGAAGTATTGCAGAAGTAACAGTATGATAACAATCAATAGTTTTCTGGATACAGCGATATTCTTGCGGAGTTGTTGCGAGTAGCCGAAAAACGCTCCATACAAAACGGTACCGAGCTGTGACGTCACAACGTGTGAAGCATACTAAAAATTGTATGGGCGCTTGGATAAAATATGTAATAGCTACGTAGATAATGTGTTTATATGCGTTCTGTCAGAATCAAAATTGTAATATTTATTGTCAGTACGCTAATAATATAAAAAAATAACATAAAAAACTTTACAATAAGTTTTTTGCTTCTTTTTTAAGTTTTCTGATCTATATAATTTCGATTTTATGTTCAATACTAGCTAAGCCTGTGATGCAGCTCATCCTTAATTAAATAGCGTTCGTGACAATAGCGACGGTCATGTGGACCGCCGAGAGCACATTTACACGCAATGGCATATGGAAGCAACAAAATCTCAGATACTGGAGTATTGAAAATCCACGCATGATTCGGGAGTCAGAGCATCAGTACCGCTTCTCTGTTAATGTGTGGGCTGGTATACACAGGGACTAGATTATTGGCCCTTTTTTTATTGACGGCACCCTTAACACGGTAAAATTTTTGGAGATATTATCCGGTCCCGTTGCTAAATATACCGAAGAACTACCCTTAGCCAATTATCGGCATTTATGGTATCAATTGGACGGAGCTCCTCCACATTCAGTGATGTCTTCCAGAGAGCTCTCACTGTTTGGTCACTCAAATGTTTGGACAGCAGTGGATTGGTCGATTTGGACCAGTACTATGGCCACCACGGTCCCCGGATCTCACTCCAATGGATTTTTTTATCTGGGGGCTTGTGAAAACTGAAGTGTACGCGACAGACGTGAATACCGTAGAGGAACTTAAAAACCGGATTATTTTAGCGTTTAATAAATTAAAAAGTTTAACAACAAACAGTGACCTTATTGCACGATTAAATAACAATATTATACGTCGTTATAATTTGTGTACCATTGCAAATGGCGGACATTTCGAACAATTGAAGATTTAATGTGTAAGTGTTACAGTTAATTATTTTTGTTTATTATTGTCATTGACCATACCTTCCAACGTTACCTACAACACATGTTTACATTATCATCCATATCAAACCCGGGCGCTCCGCTGTGTAGGTAGGTGTGCGAGCCGGTGAGCCCGCCGCCGCACGCGCTATGCTACTCAAATGCTACGTTGCCAATTTGTTACGCAGGTGGCGGCAGGCTACTCAACAAAGGATGTTTACATTTTAGCTTAATTATTAAGCTATTTAAGTTCTTTGAAAAACGTTTTTTCGTATACTTCTCGTAAACTTTTTTTTAATAGTTTCGGATTAACAGTAGGCACTTATAGTATATGTTGTTTCATTAAATGCCTCTTGCTTTTATCAACGTTGTGTATATAACTCTGTATAATTTTCGTATTGCCTGACCATTTTGTCCGTAGAGAATTCGATTCAAAATACACCTATTAGTTAAGTTCTTTTCAATATCTGTATACGATTTGCGTCGATTTCTATCGATTTACATTGATATCAGCCACTATCTATATATCGATAATGCATAGTTTAGAAATCTGATATCATTTCGATTCGATATTCAAAAAACCCTATTTTGCCGACCTCTAGTAATAACAAAAATGACTTTTGTCGTTCGAGGAAACCATGTTAAGTATGTGTGCTAGAGATGCGTACTAAGTTAGAAGCTTACATTATAATTATATTTAAAGTTTACCATGTAACAAATTCAGAATTAAATTCCGCAACTGGTTGTTTGACAAATGTTTTTATAATATAAAGGAAAGATTTCATTAAACAAATTAAATGATATATATGCAATGGTATGACTTGATTTTAATTATGAACGTAATAATTAAACAGATATTCAAAATTTATTATTGAAGAATGTACAAAGAATAACTGAGCAATGGAAAATGACAATTGTATTTAATTCACTTTAGTTAGAGTATATTAATACATATGTAGTTCATTATTTTGCAAGCTGTAAAACGGTGCTGTACGTTGAACTATATATTATTATAAAATCTAACGTACCTACGATACTTTCGAATTTGAATTTTTACATTCTGTCAAAAAAATTTTGTACGCGTTCTCGCACAAACCAGTTGAGCGGCGTGTTTTCTGCACTTCTAGTAGACTATAGGTGCCTGCGTGGTTTTTCCCCTCGTAACTCGTGATCCGGTATGAATTGCTGGATAAAATGAAGCAGGTTATAGATGGTTCTAGTCATTTGAGCTTGTCGCTCTGTGGACGTTAGGGTGTTACCACACCAATCGATCGTCCGTCGATCGACGTCGACCCGTCGACGTCGATATATGGCAGAATAGACTACTCGACGTCGATCGATGGTTTCTACAACGACGTCGCGTCGACCAATCGACGTCGATCGACGTACAATCGATTGGTGTGGTAACACCCTTAAGCTTGCGTATATACAGCGTGACAAAATGTACTGATTGTACACGCATGCAAAGGCGACGAGGACATGGTTCGACTAGATGGCGGCTGCATCAAGTTAAGTTA
Source organism: Marasmarcha lunaedactyla (assembly GCA_923062675.1). Lineage (NCBI taxonomy): Eukaryota > Metazoa > Arthropoda > Insecta > Lepidoptera > Pterophoridae > Marasmarcha > Marasmarcha lunaedactyla. The sequence continues at coordinate 8,317,050 of OV281367.1, read as the reverse complement.
CATATTTACAAGACACATAGGGCCGTGCTCAAAGATGGCTTGAACTAACTACTCTAATCACACAGGTTATTTATCTGTTATATGTGTATAAATATGTTCTTAAAAAATGCGTTACTGTCAATGAACAGAAAAATAATAATAATACACTTTATTTCCAAACCATTTACAAAATTAAAATACATTTTGATTGACTACATGACTACAAAAAAAATTAGTTATTTCTTCCAGGCACTAGAACTACTGTTGGGCAGTGCATTTTAGTAAGATGAGTACTTATGTAGACAAATACTTATTTTACTTTGTAATAAATATTCTGAAAGTATACCAATACAATACATATTACAAAGAAAGATAGTAATTCTTTACGTTACTTTTAAATGCCTCAAATCGTTTTACCGAATGTAAAGAGGCAGGGAGTGAATTCCACAGAGAAGTGAGAACGACTGCAGATTAGTACGAATACGTGTTATTCTGAATCGGAATGAATTATTATCTCATATGCAAAATGTGATTAGATTGCGTTGACAAGACTAAAAATACCCAACTTAGTAAACAGAAAGTTCGTTGAACTGCAATTGATAACAGTTATACTGTCGTAATCACAGATTTGAACTTATCATTTTTTTTTTGCACAAGTTTCTTTAGTCACAGATATTTTACAAAATTTTATCCCACCAATTATAAAGCGATCGTTCATCGGTACATATATATATATATATATATATATATATATATATATTTACTACAGTCAACCTGGGTAACTTTGGCCCGCTATTCGACAATTTTATAAATATTTGTTGATCTATTAACTAGGTGTAGTAATGTGCAATTTTTTGGTGGCTTTTTATTCTAAATTATGACAGAGTACATAAGTTTAATTAATGTGTGCTCTGCTTTGATCAGCGCTAAATCAAGACAAACATGGCGGACACAAAGTACTTGGATGTAACATTGTACCGCATATTCTGTCCATCATATTTCGCATCATATTTACATATCTAAAGCGTTAAGATTACTGTTTATTCAAAATAATTAGTAATCTTAGCCTCATTTTATCAAAACAGATTGAAACATTATACTAAAAGCATTTTTTTTTAAACTTCTATGTATTTTGATAAAGACATCAGTTTTATTAGCGACAGCGGTTTCTTTTACCCGAAAGTCAGTTTTATTCAAATCAAACTTTCTAATAATTCTGTAGTTATTACACATTTTTAAAAACATTGAATAGTTTAATGAGCATCCGATCGTTATTATCAAAGGTCAATGTTAGACGGAAATAAAGTTTTATCGGACAAAATTTACTTTATACAGTTGTAATTTCAACGATTTTCCATTCTTGTAGCTAGCTGCATGGCGATCTGTTATAATCCCCTTCGCAAAAAGTTGTATGTTGTGAGTTAACCTGTGGTTCCCATAATGATGATTATTTTTATTTGAAAGCTGAAATAGAAAATTGTTCTTAACTATGTTTAATGAAAATCGGTTCGTGCGTTCAAAAGTTGTAATGTATAGCGACGCGCTACTCAATCAACCAATGACGGCTCGAGTTCTACGTCGCAATATCAACAATTTTAATAGTTATAGATATTCTGTAAAAGAACTATAAATCCTGTACAGGTAAAAGAGTTGCTTAAATTAAAAGACTCACCTTAGGAAAATGTTCCAGTTACATCTCCGGCTTATTTTGTGTCCATTGAATGACTAAAAACATATATGATTAGATAGAGGAAGTATTTTGTTTTCCGTAAAATCCCATTATGCTGCAGTGCTAATGCACTGATTGACTGATTGATCAGCAGCAGCGAAAACGTCCGCGAAACACAGTCCGTGCAAATGGCGGAGCCCGGTCGCTTTCTTGGCGCCCGTTGTAATACATTAATAGCATTGAGGTTTTTTTGAATTGTAATTATTTAATTACACATTTTAGAAACTATGTTCCTTTGAGGAAGTTGTTCAGTTTAAGCAGCAGTTTCTCTTGTTTCAGAATAAAAAGTACTTTTTTTACAAACCCGATATAGAACATTCGTCCGGCCATGGGCCTCGGCTTTCTCACCTTCCCGACGCAATATGAACATGCGAGCTTGTTCTTCTGTCAGTCAGAGTTTTTATTTATTTATGTGTACCATTTGCTATGTCTGATGCAGCAGGTTTCGGAATATACCGTATGTTACTCCAGGTACCTTTATTACTTTGAAAGAATTCTTCAAATCGGTTTAGATTTAGTATTTGTCGATTGCTTATAAACAATCGATTGATATATTGTATCAATCGATTGCTAAGTGTTCAAACTACTAGTGCCATCTGTAATCGAAAAGCTGCAGCTGCTATTTTGAGTGGGGAAAACAGCCGATGACGCAACGTGCAGCTAACTTCGCTCCTAACAACTTCAAGACACGCACTCGTTCTAATAACTTAAGCATCTACACGTTCATATTGTAATTTTTTCTTGTTATTCAGTGATTAAAGATACGTTTCATTATTTAAACAATAAATAATATCATTGAAGAGACCTGATCACCTGACCCTGCAATACCTATCAAGTAGGTACACATCAAAGGGTACCGTTCAAGAGCAGCTTCAACACTAAGACACATCTTCGATTTCTTAAAAAAGCTGAAGGTGGGTGACAGAGAATAGTTCCCTTCTCAGTTCTTTATAGGTTCTTTAAAATTAACTGACCCCTCGGATACTCCGGCAGTAGGGTACCTCATATCCCTCTGAGCACGATAAGTGCATATTTAATAATCGGCAGACGACGACGCGATCTCGGGTTCCCGCTTCAGTCGCTTCCTTTACTGGCTGCCGCTTCCGATGAAGGTTGACACTCAAATTTTTGCCACAGCCATTAAGGTGGTTTTTAATGGGTAGGTGTTAGTCGAGTGAGTTCCACATCACTCTGCAGACCGGCTGCGGGGTATGCATGAGCGTTTACCACCGCTGTTCCCGCGAAGGTTGCTGCTTAGGCGCGAAAAAAAACGGTGGCATTCATACATGACGTATTTGATCAATGGGCCTCACATAAACTTGACTATAAATAATTCATGAAACTTTACATGGATGAAACTAAGAGAGGCAAAATGCGTTCAGGACGGATGTCGAGTCGTTATCGCCTTGGTTTGTTTCGCTTATGGCTGGTTTACACGCGTTAAGTAGCTAAGTTGGTAACAAAATGTTTAGTTAAAATTACGTGTAAACAGTCAGTTAAGGAACAAAAGGTAAGTTAAAATTTTGTACGCAAGTGATTAAGTAGATTAGGATTTGTTTTATTTTTCACGTTTGGACGTGATTTTTTAGTCAAGTGCTAAGTTGACAAAGCGGTTGGCGGCAAGAGCTCGGATTTATTTCGCATTTCCTCCTCCTTTCAAATTGGAGGAGTGGAGTTTAAAATTTGGTAAAAAATATTTAAAGGAGGAAAACTTGTGGAATAAATGAAACATATCCTTCTAGAGTTTTTAATTTCTGACTGACGAATTCCTTGGCATTCATTACTGTTCATCTTCACTGAACTTATGAACTTAACTACTTAATCCGTTTGGACACACAGGTTAAGTGTAGTAACTTAAAATTTATTTACTAACTTAACTACTTAATACGTGCACACCGCGCATCAGTGACGGATTGGGACTGACTTAGATCAAATGAAGGGGTCACGTCCGTGCGTCAGGACCTTGCCACGTATTTTCCACTATTTCACTTTAACCTAAAATATTTACGAATAAGCCATATTGTATGTATACAGGGTAAATACTGGAAGCTCGACATCCGTTTACTTTCATCGAATACATTATTTTATTTGTTTACAGGCTAACAGACGACCCTATACAAGCTGGGGTGCCATGTTACGTCACGCAGGAAGAATTCTCAAGGTTCACTGGGTTTTGGTGGCAACCCAAATCGGAAGGTAATAAGACAAGTTTTAATGAGTTAGATCAATAAAACAAGTAAATCTCTCGCATACTTGTTTATTGTTGTAAATTAAACCTAAATTGTATAAGCTAAATCAAATTATCAGCAATTTTTTTTACATTTTCAATTTGATTTAATAATTCAAATTCAAATATTTATTTCTCAACGTTGACAATTACTTGTTCTTATTTTCGTCAAATGATTCTACCGCCAGTTGTGAAAAACCTTCGTGAAGAAGAACTGGCAAGAAGCTTCAAGGGTATATTTGTTTTCAAAAGAAATTTACAGTTTATCTCTATACAAAATTATTCTTAACTGAATCTGTTAGCTTGGCAAGTCTCCCTACTCCCAACTATGCAAACGACGAACACCCTCAAACGGCACCCATTCACGAGTTAGCGCGGGATCCAGCCATCGCTCTCCTCAACCGTATTAGAGGGAAGCGAGCGACCCATTCTAAGGCATTTGACGCCTTTTTCACATAAAAAAAAAATATTATTGTCACATTTATTTATTTGTTTGATGAACACAGATGTTTGTTCTCGGGTCATGGTTGGTTACAAATATATATACAATATATATACAGGGTTTCCCAAATCAGAAAAATATGAAAAAAAATTCAGTCATGTTTTTTTTCAAATTATAGTGCTTTTTTTTAAAATGTAAACCCTGTGTCAGTGTTTTAACTCAACAGCAGTTACATACAAATATTGATATTTACCAAAGTTTCTTTTTTAACAAGTTTCTGAATAGTGTTTCTGCAATCTGTAATATTAAATTTTAAACCAACTGCTCCAGCTTGAAAGAGGATGTCATTTTATGCCGAACCAAGTATTCAAAATGAATTTGTTGGCCTACTTAAACTGCCTGTACTGAAAAAAAATGTACTACGCTATTTTGGCGTGTAACTTAAAAAAGTGGCGCATTTAATAACAATTCTAAAATGGTGTAGCACTTACTACATTATTTCTTAGACTTGGCGCAAAAAATGTTTTTCAAAAAAACTCAGTTTCCTTCAGCCGCAATACACGCACGACATCTTAAAAAAGATCTTGATATAAGGCGGGCGAATCGTCCGTTATCGTCCACATGGCCAGCCCGCTCACTTGATTTAAATCCCTTGGACTTTTTTTATTGGGGAGCAGTGAAAGAAAATGTTTATTCAAAACCCATTGAAAATTTAATTGAGCTTCAAGGGAGATTAATGGAAGCAGCGGATTTCGTCAATAACGGACGATTCGCCCGCCTTATATCAAGATCTTTTTTAAGATGTCGTGCGTGTATTGCGGAATGAAGACAATTTCAATAGCTTTTGTAAAAATATTTAAAATGCACGAAAATTTATTTTATAATAAAAACGAAACTGATTTTCTTTAAAAAACCTTTTATTTAATCATTGAGGATTCATACTGATCTCACTCACACTTTATGGAATGACTCACACTGTCTCATTCAAACCAGAATCTGAAAGTTAAGGTCGCTTGGAATCATTTTTGGTAAGTTAAGAGAATAAGGTCGAAACTGAGTTTTTTTGAAATAACACTTTTCGCGCCAACTCTAAGAAATAATGTAGTAAGTGCTACACCATTTTAATTTAATTGTTATTAAATGCGCTTTTTTTACGTTACTTGCCAAAATAGCGTAGTAGGTACATTTTTTTTCAGTACATGCAGTTTAAGTAGGCCAAAAAATTAATTTTGAATACTTGGTTCGGCATAAAATGACATCCTCTTTCAAGCTGGAGCACTATTCAGAAACTTGTTATAAAAGAAACTTTGGTAAAAAATCAATATTTGTAGCAACAGCAGTTAAAAAACTGACACAGGGTGTACATTAAAAAAAAAAACTAAAAAAGCACTATGATTTGAAAATTACATGACTGAATTTTTTTTTCATATTTTTCTGATAACTGTTATGACCTAGCCTATCACCCGGTTTCGGCTTGACGTCGACCTTTAGGGCACCCTGTACATATATATATTTTTTTTCTGGGTTATGTTCGCCCAGTTCGCTGTATGGTCATCCATAACGCAAGCTGTGCTAACTTTGAGGCCATATAGTTAGTGTGTTTGTCTGGGGATATATATTTATTTTTATATGACTTTATGTATATTTCCAGATGGTGTTTACAGAATAGTGTACGAGGAGGTTGATGAGAGTGAAGTTAAAATATTCTGTTTCCCATCGTCACAGTCCAGTAGTGGGGAGACAGATGAATTTAGGTGAGACAGTTATATATTTTATTGCATGTGTAATAACCTGGGTTTGGAGGTTTAAATATAGCAGCGTGGTTATACCCGGGCAAGTCAGGAGGTTATCCGTCTGATGGTAAGTGGCATCCGCGCCCATTGACATCATCAGTCGAAGGTGTTTTGTTTCCGTTGTGTGATTATAATGCAGACTAATGATGCGTTGTCGGCCGTAGGCTTCAGTTTTTGACTACGTAAACATGGTTATTAATGCGCTTACATCCTATAGTAACAAATACCTTTCGTAGTACAATAATTCAGAAACCCTTTGCTACTCTTCATTAGATTTCACATGCGGAAATAATAATTTAAATATAAACGCTTTAACAGTGGAGCAAAGTAAAAAGCTAAATCTACTGGACCAAGCCGAACGTGACGTCACGTGTTTATGTATTTCGGCATTTTACGCGAGTATTTACTAACCTGACTCATTTACAAAAGTATCGAGCGGCGCTTATTTCGTGCTTGTTTTGTTTGGTGGGTGCATAAATCGGCACACATCCTTTCTTTATTCATATTATGTAGACGATTTTTGGGGAAAAAGGCTTCCCGGCTTACGACAGCCGGGTTTTCTTGGCGTTTAATACTATCCCGAATAGACAACATAGTACTAGACGAAAAAAATACAATATGTGTAGTAGTTGCTTCAGGCCGGCTTTGTCGTTCAACAAATACAGCCGAGCCGAATGTGTCGGTTCGGGTTTTGAGGGTTGAAAGCTCGTTCTTCAAGTTCGCCTGATCCAGTAGTTATTTATTTTTCTACAATTTGTTTTCAGATTTCCGCGAGCGGGTACGCCTAATGCAAAGTCGATATTGAAACTACTAACGTTCAGGTTACAAAAAGCCTCGCCAACTACCGTCTTAGATTACTACAATGAAGGCGTTACGGATAACTTTTGTAAGTATTTGGTATGGCTTTCTTAGTTAGTTTTTTTTTTAAATTTATACTTGGATGTATGAAAAAATATATATTATTTGATGTAATTAAAACGGATTACTTTTTAATTAAAAGGAACTTTATTTAGTAGAGATCGATAGGTTAGTTACAGCGAGTGAGTTTATTGCTAAGTGACAAGTTTGACGTTGACATGTGTCATTCTAACAGTATTGAGGGAAGGCGTTTATTTATATTAATTTCAACATTATTTTATATTTATATAGTACTGTAGTATTGCATTAAATACTATTTTATAATAATATATATATAATAAATATTAATAAATATAAAAATTCAAGGTGTCTAGAGAACAAGATGTGTATTTTTTAAAATTTATTACACATTTATGGTGGAAGTGACCAAATGGTATGGTATTATACTGAAAAATAACCCAAATATTCTTTGGGCACTCTTTTGGTAAAGACGTTTTTTTAATACTGATTGTGTTTCTAATTTTTACATGTGATTGATTTCTCCAGTACACAATAAATTTAAATCGCCTCATGAAAATCGAGTATTCCAAGATATTCTCGTAACTCAAAACTAACTTTACCTTTTTAATTCCAGTACCAGAGTCCAGCTGCGATCAAACCGAAGTAACAGATATCCGATGGTTCGACCTCCACACTCCGCTGAAACAAGCGTTCCCTTGGTTCGAGTACCTGGCCAGAGTCGGGTGGACTCCGGATGGCAAATTGTGAGTACCATCATTTATTTATATAATAAATATTTAAGTTAATACCTGATTGACTGAAAAATAATTCATGAAAACGATAATAAAATTTAAAAAATACAGCGCTAAATTTTCATTCAATTGTTCAGGTTTTGACTATGGTCACAAGTAAATCTAGATACACAATTTCATACAGGAATAATACTTTAAACTGTCCACAATGGTTCAGACGTTGGCCAGGAACTGACAATTTAGTCATACATAGACAAGTTATGACATACAGCCGAATGTGCATGGTTTAAAATTGAATTTAGAATGCCACGCTACAAAAGCACAAAATTTTAATTTTTTAATGTATGAAACCCAGTTGATTTTTAGCTGGAATTAAACCTAAATAATAGGTCTTTACCTATGAAACTGCCGTTTTGCCGTACTGGGCATTTCAAATGAAAATATTTTTTTTTGACTGATAATTCTAATTTCAAATTAATTTTATTTGACAAACATGGAATTCTTTTTCTAAAATCGTCATTTGTTTAATAGTTAGTGTTTTGTTTTCAACGCATTCGAACATTTTTCGTCATCATGGATAAGTTAAAAATTCGAGTAATTATGGAGTATGAGTACCGTCGTGGCAGCAAAGCGGCACAAGCGGCACGCAACATCAGCGACGTTTACGGAGCGAACACTACAAACGAACGCACCATCCGTTATTGGTTTACCCGCTTCCGTTCTGGAAATTTTGACCTGAAAAATGAACCCCGTGGTCGTCCGAAAACTTTGGTCGACAATGACGAATTAAAGGCAATTGTGGAAGCTGATGAAACTCAATCCATGGCTGAATTAGCAGCAGCTTTCGACGTTAGCATCAAAACAATATTGGTCCATTTGCGTCAAATTGGCAAGGTAAAAAAGCTTGACAAATGGGTACCCCACGAACTCAATGACCACCAGCGCGAAGTACGCGTGGAGACGTGCCTTGCACTGCTCAGCAGGCATACAAATGAAGGAATTCTGAACCGCATTGTTACTTGTGACGAGAAATGGATCCTGTTTGACAATCGTAAGCGCTCAGCAAGTTTCTTGGACCCTGGTTCAGCACCCAAACAATGCCCTAAACGAAAACTTACCCCTAGAAAAGTGATGGTCACTGTTTGGTGGTCTAACGCGGGTGTAATTCATCACAGCTTCTTGCCAAACGGGACAAGCATTACTGCAGATGTGTACTGTGAAGAACTGAACACAATGATGGAGAAGCTCGCACGTCTCCAACCAGCTTTGGTCAATCGTTCGGCTCCACTGCTCCTGCACGACAACGCGCGACCTCATACTGCACAGCAGACGGTCTCCAAGCGTTGGGGTTGGAAGTTCTCCGTCATCCGCCGTACTCACCAGACCTTGCGCCTACAGACTTCTACTTTTTCCAGAATTTGGATAACTTCTTGAGTCTAGGAATAGCTTGTTTCTCGACCAGTTTTTTCAAGTCTTGATATTTTTTGGTACTGATTGGTATTTTACATGAATACAATTCAGTTTTTAAAAATGCACGTGAAATATCACCAACCTGAATTTCTGTGGTTTCTGCAGTCGGTAACATTGATTTTTTTATGAAAATTGTGTCCATCATTCTCTTTTTTACGGTAACTAAGGAAATTGTTGTTGTCGAAACCCAAGAAATCAGAGCCATTTAATGAAGTAACATTGTAGGGTTCTGGGTTTTTGCGAGCCAATTCTATAATTGTGGGCCATTGTGATGGTGCCCAAACGATAGTTTTACGATAATCTTACCAACGATTCAATAGTGGCATGCATACTGTCAACTAGCATGTAAGTATGCCCTGGAATTAAATAATTTATTTTAATCACTTCAATATTCTTACTGTTGCTTAATGCATATCGGAACATGGCCAGAACTGTTTTGTTCTTATTTTGGCCATAAGCAGAATCACAATAAAATATAATTTTATTTACTGTTCCTCGTTCATCGACACTTTTAATATAATTAAATAAACATGTGGCTATTTCATTTGCCCCTCTACGGGCATCCACTTCTGTCCATACGTAACAGAAGCCTTTTTGCGTACCACTCTCGTAAACCGTAAAATTATAACAAGCAATCTTGCGACTGTAGTATAAAATCATGCTTTCTCCATGTGGCATATTTAGAACCTTTTGCAAATCGAAGCTTGCACATACAACATTTTTGTTTTTAATATTTAAGCTCTGATGGAATTTGAACCGTTTATATGATTCTTCTTTTTCTTTTTCATGCTTTATGAGTTTATTCATTTCAGTTTCATTTAGAACATCAAAAGTTTTTGCTGAAGTACACAAAACGCATTTGTCCTTTTTTGGTACATGAAATCCTATATTGAATGTTTTTTTGAACCATATTGAAAAAACTTTAAATGACATTATCTTTCTACCATCTTCAAAGTGATTTTGATATATGCGATATAAATTTGTAATATTCTTAAATTCCTCTGGCAAATACAATTTTTGAGAATCTCTTCTGCAATAATGAGAAGGTAGCAGAGGCAAAGACAGCATGAATTGTTTGCCGTTTTCGAGTACTTCATTAGGTGTTTTATTATGGTGTCCAACTTTTCCACGCATATCCTCTTTTGCAAATCCATCAATGGTTGAATTAATTGTATATAGAATAAACTTCTGAGTGATATCAAAAGTGTTTATCAAAAATTTCTGACAAACTCGCCGTCTTCCTTCACCCTCATTAATAAAATACTCGTAGGCACAAGATCTATTAGTTGATGCATTTTTATCAGCCCTCTTTGTACTTTTTTTTATGGCACATTGAGAGATCCAGTCTTTACGCCTTTGATGGGTGCCTAGGGCCCAAAAATATTTAAAAAGACTTTCACGGCGCTCCTCAAGAATATTTCCACATTTGTTATGACAATTTTTATTAATACATGGATTGGGCTTAATACTCTTACAACATACCTTTGACAAGTCCACCGTCTATCTTTACATAAGATTCACCTCTCTTCTTTTTTTTTGTATTTTCTTCATTAATCTGAGCTTTACTTTTCCTTTTCAAAGCTTGAAGTTGTTCGATCTCTTCTGATGTTTCCTTTTCTTTTTTTTTGTAACTTTGGTAGACTTCTTTTTTGACTTTTTTCGCTTTTTTATTTTATTCCTTTTTTTTCCGTTGTAAGTAAGCAAATAATGCGTAATTAAATAAATAGTAGAAATATAACTTCTGTTAAAACGTCCTTTTACTTAAGTGTGTTGTGTATGTAGGTAGTATGTACATGTCAATACAATAAAAACATTCGCTGCTAATGATGATCGATGGCTGGATCCCGCGTTAACTCGTGAACGGGTGCCGTTTGAGGGTGTTCGTTGTTTGGATACTTGGGGGGAGGGAGACTTGCCGAGCTAACAGATGCAGAAAAGAATAATTTTTGTATAGACATAAAGAGACTCTGTAAATTTTTTTTTGAAAAAAAAAAATATACCCGTGAAGTTTCTTTCCAGTTCTTCTTCACGAAGGTTTTTTTCGAACTGGTGGTAGAATCATGTTTTATTTGACGTCAATAAGAACAAGTAATTGTCAATGTCGAGAAATAAATATTTGAATTTGAATTTGAGTGTGCGATAACAACATTGGCAGAGCTTTTTGTAATGACTTCATCATTGCTATTCTCATCGTGTGTTTCGACGGTCACATTTATTTCAAAAGATGTGTCATTAATTTTATTTGTACTACTTCTAACTATACATTCTTCGTCGTGTTCATTATTTTTTTTTGACGTATTGTGGGGATTCATTTATAGCTTCCTCTATGCTTTTATTTTCTGAATCTGTGATGGCATTAATTGGAATAACGGAAGCAGGAGGTGCAGCAAAATTAGATGGAACACAAGCAAAACTAGTGTTTTCGTCTGAAATAGGTGAAATTTGTTTCATAACTTGATGTGTTGCTTCAAAGTAGTTTTTGGGGTTTCGAAATGTTGGAGTTAAAGTTTTTACTGTATGCTTATCTTGATGAGGGGTCCTTGCGAACTCTATCCCATGATGTGAGTTGGATAAATTGCATGTTTGTTGATCAGAATTTATTTCTTCATTTATTGTAATAATACTATTGGCTGGATGTTTTTTTATGACTAAAGACTCATCGCCTTTTTTATACAGCACATTACTAAGAATTTTAATCTTAGGCTCCTCTTCTTCAGGCTTGCATTTACTTCGCAACCTATCTCGCCATCTCACGCGACTGCCTGCCATCTAAAAGGAAATAATATTTTAATGAAACCTTCAATCACGTTATATTTTTATAGACAGTAACCTTTGTAAATTGCTTCAAATGGCAATTAATAGTAGGTCTGTTTATATATTTTGTTAAGTCCACTCTTTAGTATACGTGTGAGTAAGAATTGCCAATGATCATTAAAAAATTACTGTGAATAATATATGAAACAATAGTTAGATCATAACTGATTTTCAAAGATAAAGGTTAGGAATAATACTTGTCTCATATTTATATTTTTTGTTTACGTAGTTTATTGTAAATTTTATAATTTATTTATGTATTTATGTAAATAACACGTTATGTTGTTTATTTAGGAGGGTTGTAGTATATATTTATTTGTAGCCGGTGCATCTAGGTGCCCGCGGCTTCGGCCGCATTACATAAAAACGATATTATAATGAGAGCTTTTCAATTGTTTCGGATCGTCAATACTATAAGTTGAAGTTATAAGTTATCCATACAAATGTTCATCTCTTATATCATCCCTTTACAGGTAGAATATTAAAAAAAAATAAAGTAACCTTTGTCCTTTCTCGAGAGCTCTTGTAGACGTATACTAAAAATGGTAGAAATCTATCGAGCGGTTTAGGATTGTATGTAATAATCCAATCGATAAACCAAATTTCATCCAAATCTGATCACACATCTAGGCGTAAAAGTGTAACAAACAAACAAAAATACAAACAAATTACCACATTGATAATAATTATTAGTGTGATATGTCTATAATAAATAAAATGCAATAATATATTTTCGTACATACATATAATAAGAAAATGGCATGTCAGGAATTCATAAAAAGTCTTAGTTTTATTTTTCAATACATAATAAAATGAGAAATGTAAAAAGGACTTAGAACTTACTTGAACGAAGTTTCCGTATTTATCGCTGTACCTGGAGTAATCACAAACAACCATTCACTTCGATGCGTGAGCGCCGACTGAACGACTGAGACGAGGCGCATCCATCATTGAGCCGGCGGCGTTGGCGCCGATAAAAGGCGGTAAATGTATGTCGGCTTATTTATAAAGGAACTTTTAAAGTATAGTTAACCGGAGAATTATTATTTAAGATATCGTTATAAAAAGGTATAAAACAAAAAATTCTAACTCTGGTTGACTATATAAAGGATGTAAATAGGGATTCAAAATAAAAAGCATACCTTAAATGGAGTTAAATGTCGTGAGTGACAAAATGTCGGGCAGCGAAAAGGGTGTAACCCGCACTGCTCTTAAGATATTGTCCTTTTAAACGAGCGTTACCTCTATATTATGTTTTTGTCAGCCTTTTATTTGGCGTAATTGAAAACCACATGAAAACGTCGGATTTTTTGCTAGTTACATCGTTTTTTGGTAGGAAAATATGACAGATATGGTCGTAGCTAAAAATCTTAAAATCGTTATTAGTCATCTTAGAGCTACGAGACCCGGTGCATTCGACGTAGAAAAAATAACTGATTCCGATACAGTAAAAAATGATTTTCAAGTGAGTTGTCAGTTACGACCTTTCCGTTTTCTTCCGTCGATATTATTTTATAAGACATTAATTTAGTTATTGAATGTAAACATTTCTTTTTGTGTTTTTTTAAAGCCACTTTAACAAAATATTTCTAAAATTAGTAAGCATACAATAAATTACAAAATAATTATTGTCAAATGAAAATAATTTGAAATTTCTTGCCAGTTTTTCCTCACGAAGGTTTTTCCGAACTGGTGGTAGAGTCATGCTTTATCAATATTGAGAAATAAATGTTTGAATTTGAATACAATAGAAACTGTTGGAGTGGTGGAACCTTTTGGTGAAGTTAATTAAGTAAATCAAATATAGTTTAAACACACACATTTATTTAAATACTTTTATGATTAGCTTCGGACAGTAACACTCGTAAGGCAGCCATGACAGACATATCGACTGCAGCAATTAACAAAGTCGGAATTGAAAAAGTACGTTTTTTCAGTACGGCCAGATTAAGTTTCTAAGATGAATTAAATCAACCTAAAACCGGGGATTATTACAATATTTGGTATGATGAAATAGTTTTAAGTACTCTATAAGATAATTAAGAAAAAAACTCCAATTATGTTCAGGAAACCTGAAAAAAGGCACATGTTACATTATTAACCGCTTGAACATCTTACTAAAATGTCGGAAATGGGACATCCTACATTATTAATTGGAGTTGTATTGATCGATTTTGTCGGATGTGGTATATCCTACAATATTTATTGGAATTTTAATTATCGACTATGTTGGAAGTGGGAAAACATACATTGTTAACCGCACATTCTATTCACTATCATGTAGATACTACATATATGACCAACTATTATCAATTAAAAATCTGCTATAATTTAGGTTTTAAAGCTTACAAAATTTTCAAAATATTTCTTATTTTGTTCGGCACAACTACGTCTGCTACCTACCACAGCAATGCTTTGTCCCGGTCACTTATACCATGTTGTTTTGTATCTGGCAGATATTGCTAACAAAGCTTGAGAGTACCATATTTGTTAACATTCTCTCCCAGGACATTATTTCATAAACACCTAGGATTATGGTCAAGCAATGAAAACAAATTTTTGTTTTTAATCAAATGGTTACTTTAATAATTGACAAGTAAGTACCACTAAATCTGTATCAGGTACTTAAATAACAATAAAGAATAGGAACTATCAAAACGCATATTAAGACGTGGTAAAAGTTTCATAAACTAAGGCACTTTCTTGGGCATTCTTAGTTATAAAAAAACCAAAACACAACAATAACGTAATTAACTTTTCTTCTAACAATAATCAACACTTAACTTAAACAAAGAACTTCTAAAATTTCTAAAAACAAAAATGATCAAATAAATACTGCAATTCTAATAGGTATTCTGACATAGGTAGGTAATAATGACTAAAATATTGTTTTTTTGCATCTAATAACAATATTAAACTTAAACAGTCTTTTCTCTTAGGAATGAACATAACACAAATTATTCTTCTTAATTCTAACTACCAATCTACTTTCTCAGGAATCACAGTCGAATCATTATAATTATTATGGCACAATCAACTAAACCTATATCTACCTACTAAATTACTCCGAGTCATCATCATCATCTTGAGAATTAACCAAATTTGCAGCATCTGTGTTAGGTAAGTTGAAATAAAATCTATGAAAACGATCGGGTATAATTCCCGTTCTGCAGAGATCTGTCAAATCCTTGTATTTGTCTTTGCTGATAGGTAAATGTCCGTCATAAGCCCGTTTCAAATCAAATTCGTTTGCCAAACGTTGTTGGTTCCGCTTTCCCGCCCTTATTACGATAATTGTCTTTGGCTCATCATCAAAATCGTACTTGTACTCTATACGATCAAACTGTTCAGCATTAACTTTTATTTCTCTTATGGTAGTCCACATAACCTTTTGATTCGCCGTATTTTTAGTCCAGTTTTTATTAGCAAGCAGGGTTTTAAAATCGAAGATTTCCTCTTGTTTTATCTCCTTTACTATGTAAGGGGTGCCTTCGGATTTAGCCCATCGAGCTAAGCAATACCATTCTTCGGGCACCCAAATTGACTTATGGCGGCAAGCTCGCTCGATTCTAGAATGGACACTGTCTCCTTCGTTTTGTGTGTGGCCCTTTTCAAGGAAACGATGAGTGACAGTTACTCCGAATTTTTTAGCCACAAACAAATAGAGCGAAAAAACAATTCTATTGCGGTTCTGTCCAGCGCAGTTGTCAGACCAAAATCGGAATTCTTTAACACCTCTTTCAACGTGATGTTTGATAAAATCTAAAAGACAACTAGACACCTCTACAGATCCTCGCTTAGCAATACCATCATGCCACATGTAGCAAGTACCTACGTTGCTAATCAGATCATAAACGGTGAAATTTAAGGTAGCCAGTCTCCTTTTATAGTATAGTACACTCACTTCACCATAAGGAGTCACTAAAACTTTTTGAAAATCAAATGTAGCTGCAACGATGGTTCTATTGGTTTTCGCTTCTCCTTTGTCTGCTTTCTTCAAATCTCTGGCTTTCTTCTTCCGAACTTGATGTTTAGAAAATACGTGTTTTTCTTCATCAGTAGGTGAAGATTTGTTTTCAAACACATGACATATATCGCACCTATCTTTCTTTGGTCTATGTAATGCCAGATTAAAATTCAAACTAACGATCTCTCGGTATTGTCTTTTGGTTCTTGCTTGTGAAGAATATTTGCTGGAATCAAACCATTCGCAATAAAGCTTGTACATACGGGAGATGCTTTCGATGCTTTCTAAGTAAAGCTTACTGGAATTTTTTCGAACATAGTGGGCCTCGACAATAGGTAAACATCTTACATGATCACAGACACTCTTAACCATGTCGTCATTATAAACACGTTTCACATGTTCATAGCGTCCTCGTTTATCTTCTTCTACCACAGACTGTCCGTCATATTTTTTCCATGCTGTGCTTACTACACGCTCACTTAGTGATATGGTGTTAAGAAACATTGTCTTGCAAACAACAACTGCATTTTTATCAGCATCCGGAAGAAAGTATTGAAATGTGTTTTGTCTATCATGCTTTGTAACCTCAGTTGTTTGACGGCGTTTTGGAATTTTATTGGTGTATTTTATGACAAACTCCCAATGTCGTTTCTTCTCACCTAAACGCCAAAAATATTTAAAGATTCGTAAACGTTGTTCATGAGATAGCTTTTGTTTACATTTTAATCTGCATTTATCCGTACACGGTACTTTCAACTGTTTCTCTTCAACCACCTTACCTTTTTTGTTCAAAAACTGTTCCCCGGTGTTTTTCTTCAATTTTCTTTGTACTGTAATCCAATTATTTTTATGAACTAGGCGTTTCTTTCCCCTATCAGTCTTAAGAGTTTTCCTTCTGGAACTGGCTGTAGAAGATGGTGTAGGTACATCTGTAGAAACTTCTGAATAACCCGATGGTGTTCCTATGTTTCCATAATCAACCTGGGGTATTATGCAATCGACACAACAAGTACAAAACGGATTTTCACAATTTTGATCGTGTGGTGGAATAGGTGATGGCATAGGTGTTGTGTTTAAAATCTCGTCTGGGCTATTGTCGTGAATGTCGAGTACCCCATCCTTGTTATAATTAGGATCTGTGATGTTTGATACCTTTAGTGGAGACGTACTGGAAACGATAGGTGTAGGAATGTTTGGAAGATCTAAGTTTTTATTTGACCTCAACATTTCTGGAGCGACTGATGCTGATATTTCTTGATCCATGGCAAGAGGAATGTGTTCTGTCAGGTTCACGGAGCTATCGGTAAACACATCTCCTAGTAGGTCTTGCAGCTGTATAAGATCCTCTTGAAATTCTTCTGGAAGTGGGGATTCTTCTCCTACAATTAATAAAAAATAATGATTAGACTGCTAAGATCGTAGAATGCACATCGTCTTACCTCTCCTACTAATATTAACAATGATCGAGAGAACAGAAGTTCATGAAAATTTGGCATGTTTGAATGTTTGTGTATTTTATTACGCTCAAACAGCTAGAACAGAATCCTGAATAGATTATAGGATAGGTACTTGTTAACCGACTACGTCAAAAGAAAGAGTGAAACAGCCAGTAAATCACAACATAAAACAAGGAAAACCCAAAGAAAAAGTTGTAAAACAGGTACCTAGACGTAATAGTATGACAAAGACATATCCGACTCAATTATTACGATATATTATCCGAATAACAAAGTCGGTTTTACCACATCCAACTTAGGAATTATATGATTTACAATAAACAATGTCGGTCGTACCACATACGACAAACGCTATTGCTAACCCAACAAGTAATATTGTAGGATATGGTACATCCGACCCAAAAACTAAAATGAAAATCAGTTAAGATTGTAGGATCTGGCACATACGACAGTATTAACCGCACATTTTTATTTTTTTACTTTTGTTAGAATAGTGTGATTAAAAATAATAAAAGTACAAATTTAACTTATTCCCTATTAAAAATAATATATAAATATTTAAAAAATATGGACAAAAATATGTAATACTTACTTTTTCTCTTCTGACCGGACTGTGTTTGAACCTCGGTGTCGTTTAAATTTGTTTTTAATGGATTATCTTGCTCCGGAACATGTTGCCGTACCAAATCTAACATTCGCCGAGACCGAGACATCATTAAAATAAACAATATTGCATTGTAACGGTCGAGTTGATCGGAGAGACAACGAGCGTGCGCTCTCCCCGCTAACTAAGTGGGAACTGCCAGATCCGCGCGGCGCACGAGTCTCCTCAACCCCCGCGCGCCCCGTGAAGAGCGTCGCAACATGACTACCTACATTGTTAATCGAGCGACACAAAAACATCCGACTATTTTCCAATTGAAAAACACAGAAAACGTCCTTTTTGAAATTTTATACTTTGTGAGGTGAAAGATTATAGGTATTCAAGGCTTCTAATGCAATAAAACAAAATTGGCCAAAATGTAGTACCGACCATGTTAATTGCTGCAGTCGATATATATAACTTATATTTTAATTACAATAGATGGCGCTGTGTATCAATCTAGCTAGATTATAATATTTACCACAGATTGCAACAGAAACAAAAAGAAATGAGCATACATTTTGCTTTATATGATGTACAAGACTTACTTATTGTTAGTATATTTACATCTCCATATATATTTTTATTGTTGCGTTGTCTCATAATGATTTGTATATCTTTCGCTTTAATATTTAAATTTGTCATGTAAATACATTAATATATTTAATAGAAAACATTTATTTTACAATTCCGATTCCAATCAAAGCGTCCGGAACTTGCGTGCTCTGCAGTAAGTTGGTTAGTAAAGTAGTGGGCTAACCAATATTTATATGACTATTACTAATATATTCCGGGTGATTTACTTTGCCGTTCAGGAAAACGGCACGTGGCACCTTAACGACTTTCATTAAAACAACAGTATATAGCGAAAATTAGAAAAAAATCGAATGTGCCTTTTTTGTACAAAGAGTCATATGGCTTAACTATTTCTAAATTGTTTCCAGTGTGTGGGCGCAATTACTCGACAGGCTTCAACTAAGGTTGTCCTTGGTCTTAATACCTCTCGAACAGTTTTGTGTGCCTTCGAAATACAAGCATGATTTAGCACCGAACCAAGACTTAACTGGCGTGGGATGTACCAGTGACAGTAGGAAACCTGTTATGGTGAGTCATTTCTTTGTTTTTGTTTATTTTCGTATATGAACACTTTTGAAAATGCAAGCTTTTATCTTTCATTTAGAAAATATAAGTTATTTTGACACAAATATGCTATGAAAAATAAAGTTTTGAATTTAATATCTAAATTTTAAAGATGAGAAAACTTAAAAAAAGGAGCAGTTAAATTTATTATAAAATATGTAAAAAATATTAATATTATTAGCTTATTGACATTCAATATAAAAATTTTCGTATTATCTACGTAGCTATTATACAGGGTGTCCCAGAAATGGCACGTAAGGGTGACACTGGAGGTAGATGGACTTTAGGCCTATCAGATAACACCAACATGCCTTTAGTAAAAGTTTTATGGTTTTCGAGATATTGTCACTTTTGTGATTTTTTATGAAATTTCCACTTTTTGGTCCTTTTTTGACTACAGCTGCAATAAATACCTTTTAACTCACGGTTTTTTCTTAGCAAGACTATCGTTCTTAGTTATTTGAGACAACCTAGTAATGATTTTGACGGAAACTAGCACACTATGCTAAGAAACAGAGATGAATTGTTTTATTTTATTTAATTGTGAAAAACTTGACCAAAGTTTAACTACTTACTGCAAAAAAAAAAATGTATGGCGATGATACTGCACATCATCTTAAAAATTTGCTTGTTTAATGGCCTTTTCAAAATAGCATCACAATAGCCAGTTTTAAAAACCAAATCTTAGAAAATTTAATTTTTTCATGAAAGGCGTGCTACTTGGAAAATAGTACAACTGCATGATAATGCTTAATAACAGGTCCAGGTGTCTTTTGTGGGAAAATTACGAATAAATGAAATTGCAGAAGCACAAAACTATCTAGCTTTACCCTAAATGCAGACCTATATTTAGGTTTTTTACAACCATCTACCTATTATGATGGGAGATGTGCCACTTGAATTATGAAGAAATATGTAGCTTCAAAATTCTGGGTGTCCTGCACACTACGCTCGTGCAGTACGGGGGCATCTTGATCAGGAATTTTCAAGCAGATGGATTGGCCGACTAAGACCAATTTTGGTCCGCTGATGAACTGCGACAGCGAATAAATCAAGCAGCGAGTGAAATATCACATTTTACGTTGAGATATTCAAAAAGACAATTTTTTAACAGATGTATATTATGTGTAACAGACACTTTGAAAATCGTTTGTAACAAGATAAAATAAAAAAATATTAAAAACCCCTACATTTGTGCTGGCGACCATCTTGGATTTGAAATTTGTCATAGTATTTCACTAGTCAAGCCCTTACATTTGGCACCAATATTCACGGATTTCTGAAAAAAAATGTAATTCGCCATTTTGTGGCGGCGGTCATCTTGGAATGATTTTCATCAAACATAGCTGAAAACACTCCCCACTAATTCACCTTTCAAACAAGAAAAAACAAAATCAAAATCGTTTCATCCGTTCGACACACACACACACACGCACACACTTATATCACCTCGTCGTTTTTGCGTCGTAGGTTAAAATAGTAGTAAAAATAAACAGTTTAAGTTACAACCTTCTGTTTTGTTATTCTTGTACCTATTTAAAACAATGACTTCACTTCTAGTAGGTAACTACCTACCTTCAAAAACAATAAAAGAGAGAAAAAGATAGATAGTTATGTGCTTCTGCAATTTCATTTATTAGTAATTTTCCCACAAAAGACACCTGGACCTGTTATTAAGCATTATCATGCAGTTGTACTATTTTCCAAGTAGCACGCCTTTCATGAAAAAATTAAATTTTCTAAGATTTGGTTTTAAAAAAGTGGCTATTTTGATGCTATTTTGAAAAGGCCATTAAACAAGCAAATTTTTAAGATGATGTGCAGTATCATCGCCATACATTTTTTTTTACAGTAATTAGTTAAACTTTGGTCAAGTTTTTCACAATTAAATAAAATAAAACAATTCATCTCTGTTTCTTAGCATAGTGTGCTAGTTTCCGTCAAAATCATTACTAGGTTGTCTCAAATAACTAAGAACGATAGTCTTGGTAAGAAAAAACCGTGAGTTAAAAGGTATTTTTTGCAGCTGTAGTCAAAAAAGGACCAAAAAGTGGAAATTTCATAAAAAAACACAAAAGTGGCTTTATCTTGAAAACCAGAAAACTTTTACTAAAGGCATGTTGGTGTTATCTGATAGGCCTAAAGTCCATCTACCTCCAGTGTCACCCTTACGTGTCATTTCTGGGACACCCTGTATATTTTTCATATAGACGTCAAGTTTGGCAGTCATGTGACTTGGTCGTCATACGTCACGTGACAAGTAAAAAGATTTATTTATTTATTTATTTATTTTTAGGCATAACTACAGATTACAAACCATCTTATAACTAAAATTATCAAGTACATCTTATAGGTATAAGTTTGCAGTCCGATAAGAGCTACGCACAGCGTTTTCAAGAAATATATTAAACAAGTAACCAGTTAAATTATTATTAAACAAAAATACAATTGCAATTGGAGAAAAAAAGAAAATAGCGAACAACAAGTGCAGTAAATATAAGTTTTACAAAATGTCAATAAATTAATGTCAAATTCGGTATTGATTAATTATAATTATGTCAAGTCAAGATATACATGTCGTAGCACCCAAAGAATGGAATTGAAATATACATGTCATACTTGTAATACATGTAGGTAATAATATATGGAATCATTAATCATGTCAAAAGGAATTTATTTTTACAATTTTTATTAAAATCCTTATAATTCGAAAATAAGTCTAGCTCTTTACAATGTTGATTGAAAAATTTACAAACACGAATTATAGGACTGTTTTGGGTTGTGTTGTTGTTGTAAGTAGGCAATAAGAAAAGCTTTTGGAGTCGATTATAACCAAATCTAATTGACAAATGGCTTAACAATTCCTCACAGTCTAGGCCAGCGTTAATAATCTTATGTAGAATTGCAAGGTCACTGACTGCGCGACGCGATTGGAGAGTGCTCATGTGAAAATATCGTAATCTATCCTCATATTCGGGTAACTTTCGCCTCATACCTATCTTAGCGCTGAGATATCTCAAAAAACGTTTCTGGATTGCCTCTATTCTTTCAATATGATTTTTATAAAATGGTGACCAAATTACACAAGCGTATTCCAGTATAGTTCTGACTAAGGAAGTATATAAAGTAATGGCACTTTGAGCATTGCGGAATGGTTTTATTGTCCTGAATATGAACCCTAATATTTTATTAGCTTTTAACACAACATGGTCATAGTGGCATGTGAATGTTAGCTTTGAGTCAAGCCATACTCCCAGATCCTTTACGGTATTTTGTCGATTTAAAACTGTTTTATCGATGTGATAACAGAAGACTATTGGTGACTTTTTCTTTGTGAAAGTTATCAGATTACATTTTGATATATTAAGACTCATGTTATTGTTTTGGCACCATAGACAGAGATGATTAATATCACGTTGCAAGGCTTCACAGTCCTCTACGGATGCAATGCCGTTGAATAATTTGATGTCATCGGCATAAGCAAGGCTACGACAGGTAAAGGAACTGATTAGATCGTTCATGAATAATAGAAACAGTAGTGGCCCAAGATTTGATCCCTGTGGGATTCCAGATGAGGGAAAGAAAGGTTCAGATTCGTAGCCATAAACAGCAACTAATTGTGCCCTATTCTGTAAATATGACTGTAGCCAGCGAAGAAGGTTACCATGAATACCATAATTACCATTTATTAGATTAATTTAGATGTTAGAATGTTAGTTACTGGTCACAAAGTCTGTATTCTATGTCGAAATGCCCTCGCGATCAGGGTATATGCAGGTACAGCTATCTCTACTTAAAGATGTTTATTTTATAAATCAGTTTTGAAATTGAACTAGGGAATTTTGTAATAAAATATAGCGTATGTTAGTTTTAGAATAAAGCACCTTTGTATCGGTGATGTTTTTTTATAAGTTTAACAGAATTAGTTTTTACTTCTTACATACATAAATAAATCCCCAGACAAACTATCACTATCGACAAAACATCCCCTTCTGTATGGCCCCAAAGTAAGCAGAGCTTATGTTGTGGAGGACCATACAGCGAACTGGGGGGAACCCAGAATAAACATACATTTATAAGTATAAACATCCATGACCCGAGAACAAATCTCTGTGTGCATCACACAAATGAATGCTCGACCAGGACTCGAACCTGGGACCGCGGCTTATTTCAGATAGCATGCATCTGTAAAACTGATAAAAATAAAGTTGTTATTATTATTATTATCTGTCGCCAATCTATATAACTAATTCAATGTTATATAAATTAATCCCCCAATCAATATATTCTTTCATATTCCAGCCGATACAGGTCCTAGTGACGGAATCGGCGCCGGAAGCTTGGATCAATGTACATGATATCCTACAGTTTCTACCGTCCGAGCCTGGATTCGTACGGTTTATCTGGGCTTCAGAAGAAACAGGACATTTGCATTTGTATAATATATGCTGTAGATTGCAGAATCAACGTGAGTTTTATTTCTCATAGTTCTTTATTTTACATACAAATATTAGCAGAAGAGGCTCTACTACAGAACTTTGTAGTTTCTCTATGGGGTCAGGTTTTATGAAAATATCGTGAAAATAAGCTTTTGACCCGACCTTTTGCACGGCACAAGGACGTGGCAATACATGTTACCTAATGTTATAAATCGATTTCCTGCACACTTACAACGGGAAATAATTAAGTTAAATGCAAGTACTTAAAAATAATCTTCGTGACGGATGGCGTGCGCGTTAGTTGCCACGTTATGTTCAGTATACCTACTTATTAATTTTAAGAATCTTGTCTATGTATCGCGTCAATCTGACGAGTGATGACCTGTGTTGCGTATAAATCTTGTATGGTTTTTGCATCATTGTAAATGAAATGTAAACGTATTTATTTTTTTTATAGTTAACAAATAAAAAAATTATAATAAATTTGGAAACGTATTTTGAAATAACATTTCTGTTGTCAAATATCCAAGATTTCTTTATTATAAGATGTCCCGGTGCAGTTTAATTCACTCGGCGGGAATTTCGGGATGATTTGTACTCCGTTCGGGTTAGCATTTAACCTCGGAATAATTCTAGGTCAAAATTTTATTTATTTGCCTTTAGGGATTTACACTGCGTGTGTAGATTCAAAATCGTGACCAAATTCGACCGTTGCGTTAGCCGCCATTTTGATTTTAAGGTTGGAAGTGTTTTCCTCAATTTCAAATTAAAGGAACAAAAGCTTCATTGTACATTTTTTTTATTTAAAAAAGTTGTGCGATTGATTTCTTCTGACTTAAATAATAAAAACGGAGACAAGTGTAATCATTTAATTATATCAGTTCTCAGAGAACACTTCCCGACTAAAAATAAGGATGGCGGGTAACGCAGTGGTCGAATTTGGTCGCGACTTTGAATTAATACTCCCAGTGAATAATTCCGCGGTCTATATAATAAATAAATAAATCCCCCAGACAAACACACCAACTGTTAGGCCCCAAAGTAAGCAGAACTTGTGTTATGGATGACAATACAGCGAACTGGGGGGGAACCCAAAATAAACATACATATATAAATACAAACAACCATGACCCGAGAACAAACATCTGGTTCATCACACAAATTAATGCCTCGGCCATGACTCGAACCTGGGACCTCCTGCGTATGAGGCAGGGCTACTTACCACTACATCACTGGGTCGTCAAATGTTACTTTGGTATAATATACTAGGGAAAGAATTTTCAAAATCACTTCAATAGTTTGAGAGCTTCTCAATTTAATATAAACGAAATCTTTCCTTTTCCCTATTATAGCATAGAAACCTTGCTATCAAGGGCGGCGCTGCTTTCTATGTTAACATTACTTTGTACAACAAATATAGATTTCGATTTATATGTCTGTAGGGTTTGACAAGTGTATGGGTTACACTTGTCAAACCCTACAGACAACAGAAAGCAGCGCCGCCCTTGACAGCACGGATAGGAGTAAATCTTGGTAGGAGTAAATCTGTGTGCCGACTACCAACGTTACACCGGATACAAGGCGTTAGATTTGGTTAATTTACTAAGGAGATTCTTCGCCGTCGCTCTCTTTCGTCGTCTGTAAGCTGTACTACCAAATCTTTGATTTCACCTGCATAATATATACTCTAATCTGATTTCGTCCCTTCCAGCAACAATAGACATAGCTGAAGAAGTGAGTGCAGCCGTGGGCCCACACATAGTCAGCAAGGAACCGCTCACAGCTGGAGAGTGGGAAGTCATGCCGAGAAAAATATGGGTAAATTGTGCTTTTTGTTATATATATTGATTATTCGTCGCATTCGTATTATTGATTATACGTCGTTTGAGGGTGTTCCTCGTTTGGATAATTAGGGAGAGGGAGACTTGCCGAGCTAACAGACGCAGAGAAGAATAATTTTGTATAGACATAAAGCGGAACTTTGTGTTCCTAATAATAAAAAAAGCCAAAAAGCTGGTCTATGACCCTACGTGTGAAGTTTATTTACACGTCATAAAACAGCATGCTTGATTTCCCTAGTAATTATATTTTGACACTTATAGACTCAATCTTACAGTTATTATGGTTGCACAGGATTTAAATTTGTGTATTTTATATTATAAATTTGTCTCAAATAAATCTATTTTGAGTCATTTCCAACTTATTTTCTAACTTCACTTCATAAAAAACATAAATTTTCATCTTAAAGAAAATCAATGGATGAACATGAAATCATTTCTTCGGTATTACCATATTTTTGATTAAAATCAACATTTTTTCGCCCACAGGTGGATGTACCAAACGATAAAGTGTACTTTGTTGGACTTCGGGAAACGCCCTTAGAAAGACACCTCTACAGCACGAGCTTATCTTCCGGAGGTAATTGTCGATTACTGACAGAAGTAGGTCGCTCCGCCACCGTGGATATGGACGAGGTGAGTGAAATAAGATAAAATACACTCTATTATTATAGTAATTCGATGCAATTTAGTTAGAAAGACACCGTGTTAAACTTGTTATAAAATACGTTTATTTAAAATCTTCTTTTAAGAAAACTTTTTGTAATAGTAATTTTCCAGGATGGAGTGTCTGCGTCCTCTTTTCTAAGGTCTGTTTTGTAGGTGAGGAAACTTAAACTAATTTTGTGACGCGACCCTAATTTTATCTCGGTTGTAAATATGCAACTAAACTTTGTGTGGCAGCCGCCATCTTGTTAAACAGTATTCCCGTAGTGTTGGTGTGCGTGTACACTCAGGACACCTCGTCACACATACACAGTTGCTATATTATTTATACAGGCTTAATACACACAATGGGCCGCGCGCAATAATTGCTTGAAACATAAATTGGGAATAATTACCTTTTAAATATAATTACCTTTTAAATGTTCGTTCGTTTATGAAATTTAACTTTACTAGATAACTCTGCTTCTGGTAATATGTACGTTATGTTTTTAATTCATTACTTTAATTACGTTTTGTATTTTTTTCTCTTAAGAATCATTTTGAAAATATTTCAAAAAACTCATTATTGGACACAAACACAAAACACGCAATATTCATTATACTCTATTGTTATCATGATTTTATTCGTTATTACGGACATAGTGCACTGTATTTAATTAGAATATTGACAAAATAACAATAGAAAAAAAAAAGGATTACAGATAGATACAGAGCCTAATTTGCATTGCACGTAGGGCGAAATTGGCCATAAGTTGCTCGCTAATGACGTTTTGCAAAATAAATTCCAACTTTAGGGCCACGAGTTTCATTCACTAATCGTTTTGAATTTTCCCTGAAGAGTCTGTTATCTATACTTATACACTATTGTTATAAAAAGAAAATGTTTGTTTGCTTTTTTGTTTACGTGTAGATAATATATAAATTCTGAAACTAGTTTACTTAGCGATCGAAGAGTTTCTTTGAAACATCTTGTCTGGGGCGATGGTACAGTTCCTATTTTAACCGCCTAACTGAAGGTTGAACACGCATCTTTAGTCAATATATTAATTTGAAACATTATTACATCCTTCATATAACTATATGAGAACTTCTTTGCCCACGTATAACTTTTTACAATTTTCTATTAGTTTATTTATTAGGTGACCAACAGTGTACATCAAAACAGGCATAGGTTATATAACATAAAAACAAAATTACATTCTAAATGCCACTCTAATTACAGGTGACGTCGACATCCTTAAAGTATACAACTGTAACACACTCTATAAGTAGTTGTTACTTATTATAAAATTTTAAAGAATTTATTTATATAAAACAAGTTTTCTGAACTAAATCTATTGTCTGTTTCGCAATATACTACAATTTAATTTGGGAACCTTTATACATAATATATAACCTGTTGGTTTCTGTTAATACAGAAACAATAATCATATTAAATATTGAAACAATATTGAAAACACCTACGACTAATTCTGTCCGTGTGTGCGGAGGCCAGGGGGGTCGCGCCATCGTTTGTCTATAGACAATTCTTTCACTGTTGAAAACAACATTATCCAGAAATATCATACGTTATATTTGATCTCGAAATTCCTACGGGACCGGAAGTGACTCATGTGTCGCGCAGGCGGCTCTGAACTGAGCTGCAGTTCGTGTTTTAGGACTGCCGCCCGCGCACGCCGCCCCGCGCACACCCCCCCGCGCCGCGCTCTGCGATCGACAACCATGTCATAGTCGGTAAACGTGATGTGTGGCATTCGCGCCCATAGACGTCATTAGTCGTACATGTTGATTCCATATAGTGTTTTTTAATAATAAATTTCGATTAATGATGCGTTGCCGACCATAGGCCTGATAAAATTGCTGGTCCTTCCCCTTCCACGTAAACGTGGTAATTAGACTGCAGTGTACGAGCCACTTGTACATTTATATTATTTTGCTACCAAAGCATTTTTGTTCTTGCGTTCTGTTTGAATGCATTAGGTTATAAGTTAGTTGCATTAAAAATATACTGCGTACGGGCCGTGTTTCCTTTCGATATCCTGACATTATCTACATGTACTACGACAGTTAACTTGCGGCTGGTACATGAGTACCGCCCTAGACGAGACCTTAGCCGCGTAGAAACTATACAACCGTTCTTTTTTTTTATTATATTATAATTGGTTCCAGGACTGCTCAATAGCGGTGATAACAACGTCGAACATCAGTACTCCACCCGTGACGAGAGTGTACCGAGTGTGTGACGGGCTGATCGTGCAGGGCTGTTTGTCTGAACGCGCACAGTCGGGTGAGTTCGCTAGTATGTGGCCTGTGGGAAACTGAAGTGAAAAAAGGTGAAAGGATAGATATTTTTCTAATTTTTCTAATTGAATTTATTTCAAAATGGCCAATATGTGATAGAATAATTGTTTAGGCTAAGTTCCATCTCACTTGATGGAAAATGACAATGAAGATGGGAATGCTGCACAGGTTTTCGTGCTGAACTTGACGTAACTGCCTAGTTTAGTAATGGTGATTTAGGTTTTTTGCATCGATCAACAGCATCGCAGCAGCAACATCGATTGGCATGATTTTAATTCCATCTTGTTACCATTTTGGCTTGGCAGGTGCCACGCGTTGCTATGGCAACGGTCGAAAACAGACTGGACTCAAACTTGACTTAAGAATTAACGACTAGACACGCAGTTAGAACAGGTTGCGTTTTCTTAAACCATATATTTCTAAAAATTTTACATACAGTATTTTATTTATTGCGCGTTCTAAAGCACCGAGTTACGTTTGCAAAATAACTGTATAATTTGGCAACCCAAACCCAAAATGCTTTAGTTTTAAGGTTTAATCTAACGTTGTGGCGTTCCAAATTTAGTATCATAATTATTTGAAATATAATAGGATTTTTTTTAGCAGCGCTTCCCAGCATAACCCTGCGATACCCTGTTTTTGTTCTGTTGTTAGCAGCCATCTTCTTGTCATTTAATAGACGTATCAATTAATAATAATTTATACCTGTTCAATATTTTCATATGAGTAGATAAACGTTTAATAAATCTATTTACAAAAAACGCACAGTAAGTATTTATTAATTTTTGAACTCAATTTAATTTAGTTGTCAACATTTTGCAGGCTGATTTTTATTTTTATCGATCAAAATTTGATTTAATGTGTTTAAATGGTATTTTTCAAAAATCTGTGCTTGTTCACTTACTGCAAGTCAAGTCGCCGACGCGCGGCAAGTGTGAAACGATTCCTTAAAACATTGATGTTATAAACAATGGAAGTTTATCCTAAAAAGCGACGACCAAGTGGTGTAGTGGTAAGTAGCCCTGCCTCATACGCCGAAGGTCCCAGGTTCGAGTCCTGGCCGGGGCATTCGTTTGTGTGATGAACACAGATGTTTGTTTCGGGTCATGGTTGTTTGTATTTATATATGTATGTTTATTTTGGGTTCCCCCCCAGTTCGATGTATGTTCATCCATAACACAAGCTCTGCTTACTTTGGGGCCAAACAGTTTGTGTGTTTGTTTGAGGATGTATTATTATTGTTATTAAATTAATTCTTATTTACTAAGAAACTGTGACAAATTATAATTAAGAGGTATAACTAAATCAGTACATTAACTAAGTAGATTTAAAAAAACAAAAAGTTGAGTTAAGAAAAACATTGTCCACCACGTTCGCCTACTGCGAGTGGACACTTGACACATCTATTTAGGTTGCCTCACGATGCTTTACTTCACCTTCAGGGTCCCCCCCCTTGGCTTCGGCCCGTCGGCTTGATGTAGTTAGGTTGTTAACATTTATTGGTACATTTGGCTGTCACCGGGACCTTCAAGTCGAGGAGCCAGCGCCTTACACGCTGCGCCATCCACAACGCTATATTTTTTTATAATTTTGTCCATAATTTGTGATTTATTTGCAGAAACATCAGATACAAAAAGTTTCAACGGGTCTTGGGATAGTCGGTCGGCAGACGGCGACGATAATGAAGTAGGATTGTTATTACGAGGTAACTATATTAATAAAATGGCGTTAGCAAGTTTTTTGATCTGTGGTTTGTTTTAAATCAAATTCATTTATTTGATATAATCATTAAGAGTAACATTACTAATATCGATAACAGCTACTTAAGTGAGCACTGCGTTGCGGCTGTTATCCCCACCTCCAGTCAGTATACGAATATATACAAAACAAGAGAATATTACAGCAAAGATGACGCATAAATCTCATAAACGACGCCTGATTTAACTTATCGCAATTAGAATCAAGGCGACACGACATGACACGGGTGTAGATATTTCAACTAATCGTTTCGCGAGGCCCTATTTGTGCGTTAAGCTTGTATAAATACAGTGACTGTGTGTGCCTGACAAGATGTTCCGATTGTACACGCACACCAACACAACGAGAACACGGTTTGACAAGACAACGGCTGCCACACAAAGTTAGGTTGCATATTTACAAGCACACACACACAGGGCTGCGCGCACATATCAGTCATATATATATTGACGAAATCAAACAACCATTCATTCGGTCTTGCTCGCGCGCCATTGGCTTTGCATCATTCTCTCTTTCTCAGTTTCCTTAATGTAAAGTTTCAACAATTAATATACTTGAGTTTGATTGAGTAACAGATGCGCTCAAGCACGACATGTAAGAACCTGACCTATCTTCCGCTGTTTTGATGCTATCAAAGACTTAAGGAATTAAGATACAAATAGGGCTTTTAAAAGGTATCGTAGGCAAACAGAGAGGGAAAAGGGCAGGCGGAAAAGTCCTCTTTACTGTTTTACACGAGTTTTTTTTTATTTAGTTGATTGCATAAGTAGCAGAGACTCTGTGATATGAACGTATATGTTTTAACTAGATATGAGTGTTTCCTGAATAAAATAATAGAAATAACGCGTTAACAATTTAATTTCAAGACATTGTCTGGTATAAACAGGGTGTTTCAAAAAAGACACATCAGAGTTACTAGCGTCAGGTCTATCAGAATACACCAACATGACCTCCGTAAAAGATTTTTGACACCACAACAATCAATGAAAGAGAGAAACAAATAATGCACTCGGTTATTTGAGAGATTTGTTATGATACCACACACAGATAGGTACTATCATTTATGGAATGATGAAAATTGGAAATGTCTAAGCTTTTGGTAAAAAAAATTTCCGATAGTAAACCAGTTTCGAAAATCTAATACATACGACAAATCTCAAAATATCTTCCCTTTCCTTTTCAGAGAGTTCCCTCCCACCGTCCTCACTAGCGCCAGCTAAGATCCACAGCGTACAATTGTCTTGTGGACTGACAGCGTATTGTGCGTTGTGGCGCTGTAGCTTGCCCGGGCGCCGGCCCACTGTGCTGCACGTGTACGGCGGCCCTGAAGTGCAGACTGTTACTAATGCTTATAAGGTAGGTATTGAGATTTTTAGACCAATGGAAAAAATAATTGTTAAATTAAGTAAAGTAAAAGGGGTTACATGATTGGAAGGAAACACGACAGGAAGGATGGCGCTTCAAGTTGGTGTCCGGTAAAAATTTACAAAAGAACGAAGAAGACTTTTTTTAAAATAAGATCTTCTTATTTCGCATAACAGGAGTTAACGTTGATTTTAGCATAAAAGTTAATCCTATGAGTTGTCCTAAGCTGGAATTTGCAGGTAACATTCTCAATAGAAAATAGAGTTAAAATAGGCTCAATTATATATTTTGTCGGCCGAGTAGCTTCAGTGGTAGAAGTGTTGATGTCGCCCCCCCTCCAGATCGCTTTGCGACCATCCATAACACAAGCTTACTTTGACAGTTTGTGTCGGCTGGGGATTTCTGATTTTACAAATTTTTTTTAACACAGATTTTTAAAATTACACCAATTCTTTTTCGTAGGGTATCCGTCAACTGCGTATGCACATGTTAGCCGCCCGCGGTTTCAACGTGGTCTGCATCGACTCGCGTGGCTCCAAGCACCGCGGCCTGGCGTGGGAGGCCGCCGTCAAAGGCAAACTGGGCCAGCTCGAGCTTTCCGACCAGGTGAGTAGGTTAAATAGGGTTTTTTATGGATTGGTTTGATTTGGTTCTGTTATGATCTCGGAGCAAATATTAAGTGTAGTTGCCGCACGTATCATTTTCTAGGGATTCTGGTTGAAGACCATGCGCGGGTAGCGGGAGGGTCTTTTGTGAAAGATTATGATCCTCGTCTTCATCGTCACTTTCCATCAGGTGAGATGGAAGACAAACGCCTGCAAATAAAACAAATAAAAAAAGTGGCCTAAATTTAGGGATGAAACGATACTATCTAGGTATCGATACTTGTACTCGATACCGTATTGGTCATGAGGGAAAAACAGTCAGCTTTCGGTGTGCTCCCTAAAAACAATAATTTATCCAGATGTTTTCCGGTTAATCGATTTCTAGAAGCAGTCACTGTCGCATCAGCCCTAGAAAACAAACTCTCACAAGGTACCAACTATATGCAAACACGTTCTCGCTTGTCTATATAGTGTTGGAAAAACTTGTCTTTTATCTTCCCATTCTTCCAATGCATTGAATTTTAGAGTGCAGACAGGATTTCTCAAATAAATTGGTACCTCATCTGCTTTGGAGTTAGCACCTTATCCTTTGGCCAACTGCTAGCTCTTTGTGGTGAAGCCAATAATTTAAATCCTCATTGGAGGTTTCCTCCTCGTACTCGTCCTTATCGTACCATATCGTCTGATATCGAATATCGAATGAGATGTGTTCAATCTGACCAAACCAATTTTTGCAATTCAGCCAATAATTTAGTTAGCACCATGAACGTGGTATGATTTTTGGTAGAAGTGACATAATTCTGGCCTGAAGATTTCGTGGTCACAAACTCGAATGGTTTTAACAACTGCATTATTTTATCATTTCGATTTCATGGCCGCACACCATTTCAGGACGATTTGTTGCATCGAGTGGAAGTTGTGAAGCCATTCTTGACATAGCTAAAAATCTATCCAGCACATAATATTGTGAATTCCATCGTGTCCTCACGTCCAGAATAAATTTTTTCGTCCATCCTTCAGAAACCCCATTGTCAGTCTGGATTTTTCTAAATTTATCTGAATTAATACTGAACTCGCAAACTTACCCATTTAACAATTTCTCGGACTCTTTTTTCATTATCCAAAAACTGGTATCGATGAATCATTTAGCGAGGAATCTACAATCAAATTTATGGTGTGCGCAAAACATGGCAAATTTTTGGTTTCACCTAGTGCTCTTTTCTTTGCGGACACCATTAGCGCCATTGTATGTAATAGCACAAGATACTTTTAGCAGTGGAATTTCCCATTCGTTGAGAATCTATAAATGAATTTGTAATGTACTCCGATGTGTGGTTCGTTTTGAGTTCTCTTGTCGCAATATTAGCGCCGTTAAAAGCTATTTTCTCTAGAAAATGTACAGTTACACCTAAAAAGCTCTTTTCATTCATAGTTTCGATCCATGTGTCGAGCGACATACACACCTCAGGTGCATTGGATATTCTTTGTAACCAACTCTCATCTTCACGATGTCGTATTTGTCTCTGAGCATATTCTTAAAATGCGTCGTTGAAGGTACTTTATGGTAAGGTGCCAATTCCTTCATCAATTTTAAGAAAACCTTCTCCTTTGATGACATTGCCGCATATCTTTGCATATAAAATATAAAATGCTCATATTTATATAATTATATTTTACACCTCCCTCTGAAACAAAGGAAAATTTACATAGCATATTTTTCATAGGGGGTATTTTTAGATATTCTCTTTTACAGTATACATTCTGTGCGGGCACCTACCTTTTTGTGAAGCAACTTTGTCGAAGGCCGTTTTTAATGATTGCTGACTGTCTTGATCCTAATCCATCGATTTCTCTGGCTTTGATGTCGTCGTGACTTCAATTATGCCTATTTCATGAGATTGAGGCTGGTGCTTGCTACTGCGACGTCGGTTTCCGTTCTTTTGCGTTCTCCTTAAAAATATAATCATATATAATATATATAACAATCAAAATTTAATTAAACTTTGAAAATTTTGTTCTATTTTAATTTTTGTTTTAATTCTGATTTTGAATGTCTATGTTCAAATTCATAATTCATCGATACATTTATCGGTATCGACCCAACAGGTGTAAAAAATAAAATATTATGTGTAGCTGATTTTTCGACAAATACTTAATTCACAGTGATAACTTGACAAGTAACATTGGTAAATACTTACTTTTAAATTTTAACAAACAAACGAACAACGCACGCGCGCGCCTCGCGATGAACGAGTGACTGACTCAAGGAACATAAACTACGGCGAGAAGAATGACAACTTCATACTAAACAATGTGAACAGAAAGCGATTGATGCGCCATCTATTGGGGGCCCCCCTTAATTATACACTGGCGGATATTTTAAATTATGGTGTCGTTTATAATATGCTTACACCATAATTTTAAATTTTTAGGATTTTTTATATAAATAAAACAGAATATTAAAGAGATGTGAGTTTATTAAAAAAACTCATTATTGGTAGAACCGTATAAAATATTTTGCAAAATACATTCAAATGTTTAAAGAGATGAGGTCATTTAAATACAATTTGGTCAGATATGATGTGAACTTGTAAAATATATGTATGGTTTTACAATACAAAGCGTTTACGTTAATGTTAGGCAAGTTACATGACAAAATAAAATAAGTAATAGGTGAGCAGATGAAGCGACGAGGGTCTTCGCCGAAGTGTTGCTCGCTGCACGAACCGTTGAGGAAAGAGTTTTGTTTTGTATTATTTGTTCGATGAGCTTGAAGCGGTTGAGTCTTCCTGGGTTCTCTGGGAGTAGATCTGGTCCCGGAAGTGACATCAGCGACCTGCCAAAGAGAAAGTGTCCCGGGGTGAGTGCCGAACAATCATCAGGAGATGAAGAAAAGTATTGAGGTGTTGTGTCGCCTCATACATACCTTGCAGCCGCCCAACAGACGGCATTTTGATGTGATGTGACCTGTGCGCAGGCAATTATGGCACAGCTTATGTTGAAATGAAATGAAATATGAAATATTTATTTCTCAACATTGACAATTACTTGTAATTATTGATGTCAAATAAAACATGACTCTACCACCAGTTCGAAAAAAAACCTTCGTGAAGAAGAACTGGCAAGAAACTACACGGGTATATTTTTTACAAAATAAATGTACAGTCTCTTTATGTCTATACACAGCTATTCTTATCTGCATCTATTAGCTCGGCACGTCTCTCTCCCTCCAAGTATTCCAAGTTCACGAGTTAACGCGGGATAATTTCAAATGAAACAACTGCTCGATTAGTCTATTTTGGTTACTTCCACAGCCTCATGACATATGGTATTCTGCTGTGGGGGAGTGCTGCCGACATCGATGCTATATTTATTCTGCAGAAAAGGGCTGTTCGCGCAATCTATCAGCTCGGTCCAAGGGTGTCACTTAGAAGTAAATTTAAGGAAATAAATATTCTTACCTTCCATTCACAATATATTTTAGAAAATTTAGTGTATGTTAAAAAGAACATAACCTTGTTCAAAAGAAAAAAAGATCTGCACAATGTTAACACAAGAGGAAGAAATATGCTGGCAGCTCATAATAGCAGGCTTCATAAAGTCACTAACTCATTCATGGGTCAATGTATACGCTTTTATAATAAGGTTCCTGAGGATATCCAAGGTCTTCCTACTGACAAATTCAAAGAAACTATAAAGGAGAAGTTGTGTGCTAGAGCATATTATAAACTATCCGATTATTTGGATGATAAAAGCCCTTGGGTATAATCCCCTCATTAACAGGATTGTACTAGTATTTGTAACAAAGCATGTGTAATGTGTCTGTTTGTGCGATGAGTTCTTCGTCCCGATGAATATCTAAAGCGTCATTGTCACTAAAGTACGTCTTCTTATGGTAGCGTCGGGTGACGGGTCGTTCACTTCCCTCTAATATGGTTGAGGAGGGCGATGGCTGGATCCCGCGTTAACTCGTGAACGGGTGCCGTTTGAGGGTGTTCGTCGTTTGGATACTTGGGGGGAGGGAGACTTGCCGAGCTAACAGATGCAGAAAAGAATAATTTTGTATAGACATAAAGAGACTCTGTAAATTTATTTTGAAAAAAAATATACCCGTGAAGTTTCTTGCCAGTTCTTCTTCACGAAGGTTTTTTTTGAACTGGTGGTAGAATCATGTTTTATTTGACGTCAATTAAATGACAAGTAATTGTCAATGTTGAGAAAATAAATATTTCATTATTTCATTTCATTTCATTTCATTTCATTTCATTTCATTTCATTTCATCCAGCCATCGCCATTTTTCTTTAACTTGAGCCCATCTCTCCTCAGTAGTTAGTGCCTTATATGCCATGCAGTAGACTATTGGACGATGGCCTTAGCAAACCACGCAAGACCCGCGGTTTTGTACTGAAACTGAGAAGGATCTTAATTGATTTGAGGTTCCAGGTTGACTGGTGTAATCAAACTTGTTTTTGACAAGGGAGCTGTCGCCTTTGGATGGAACTCTCATTAGTTCTAGGTGGCGATGGCCTATCCCATTTTGACCTGTATATTACTTCTAAAACAGCATGTGAACTTAAAAACTCTGTAAATTCAACGGTCTTGAGCGCTCTTAAATTTTTAGAGATAAGGTCACTCAGGTGTCACAATGGTTTGTCAGATTCACGCTGCATGGGTACAATATTTACTAAGCAGTCGCTATAGCAGTATGAAGAGAGTCCTCTATAAATTCCCTCTCCTGAAGTTCATCGGAGAGTGAATCTTCATTGAACACCTCTATTTGAGTCTGCAGCTGTTCAAATGTAGTTGTTAGTTTCAAGAACTAAGTAAATTTAAAAATTAATTAATTAATTTTTACTTGATCTGTTAATTTGGCACTCGAGCGACTTAAATAGTTTTTGAAATTTGTCACTTGGCCCTTAATTGAGCTACGCTTAGCCCTCAATGCAAGAAATTCCTCACTATCAGACCCCATTTTACTCATATTAAAAATTATTAAGTTTAAGTTAATAGAATTTGCAATTTACTATTGTTTCTTTATTGTTCAAAGTTTAAAAGTAACTTTCAGAAAGTCTTGAAATTAACACCTTGCAAATAATCACAACACTGTTTCACTTAATAAAATAAAAAACTTTTACGCCCCTGTATAGGATGTTGCAGCTTGTAGCTAGAAGCAGGCTGTGCAGAGGCGAAGATTGTAAGCAGAGGAGGAAGCAGGTTTCACCGGCAAGGTGTATTAGGCTGAAATGCAAAGTAAAAATGTATAAGCAAAGGGCAAAATAAAAATATTCACAGCTAGGCAAAGAAAACTACGTTTGTTGATAAACAAGACTCAAGCAGAACTCTGATTTATTTAAATTAGACAAGAAAGCATATTTGAGTAATTAAGCACAATTACTGTTAGATCAGCCGTATAAAAGAAGAGGTTGTCTAAAAAAGCTAGTTTAACACAAGAAACCTTATAAACAGAAAAGGTTTACCTACACTGAATTAAACTAGGCTTCTCCCCGACGGTGGTTATTTAGTTTAGCAGATATCATGATTTATTATAATTGAATATTAGAATTTGAAAAACGTAGGTGAATGAGGTAGGCCCCGTACGAACGCACAGGCGGGAGATGACTCCCCTTGGCAAGCGAAACACGTGCAGTAGTAGCGGGCAAAATGGCGGCGGGTTAGGCCACGGAGGCGGCTCAGCAAGGCCACGCGGCGTGGATGGCACGTGGCGGCGTGGTGGCACGCCAGATGAATGAGCAGCGATCTGGATAGTTAATAATAATGCGATTATTAAACACACATATTCATTTTAGATACGCCGCTACAATTCTTTTGTTTATGGGGGTCACAAAGAGCTAATCAGATAATAAATTAAATGGAAAGGGATCACATTTACAATACAAAGGTTTACGTTAAATAAGAACTGGGCAAATTACATGACAAATAAAATAAGTAATAGGTGAGCGAGATGAAGCGACGAGGGTCTTCGCCGAAGTGTTGCTCGCTACACGAACCGTCGATATGTTCCTTGAAAGAGGACGAGCGCGCCGGCGCTCGTAGTTTTATTGAATGATGCGAGGGGCTCGGAACACGTGGGACAGACGCGGCGTCCGACGCGATGGAATGTTCCCGATGTGGAGAAACGGCGTGAACACCGTTCGAGATTGAGGCCAACTGTCTTCTGATTCTATTAGAAATTTAGGTCCATGCTACCATTTTGTGTTGCCCTTAACATCATCAACACCTCTAGACACCAAATCAGCGGGATTCTCTTCGGTAGGGACATGGAACCATAGGCATTCTTATAAGAATATCCGGGGGCACTGGGTCGTCCCAGTCAGATAACTTAGAAATAGTTTCAGTCTATCCAGAATAAACAAAGATTTTGCAAAATTTTAATTTATTTTTTGATGGGCTCCTGCCGAAGATGCCTCCGAAAATTTTCTATTTTTAACTGTACAAAACCTTTTCACACATATATGAAAAACACTTTGTTTAATATGGTTTACAATATTTTGTTTATAAACCACAATGTAAAAAATCAAAATTAATATTTCGTAGTATTTCATAACATTCTAATTCGATAGATTCCAAGTGTTGCAGTGCTTGCACAAACTTCTACATTTTTAATTAATGCTGTAGAACCATATTTCAAGCTACTTCTTGAATTTTCATATTCGTTGCTTTCTATAAAAAAATGTTCCATACTTCTCTCCGAAGCATTTAATAAATGATGACACTGGTCACATTCATTATTATTTTTTTTTAAATATAACCACAAACATAAGAACAAGCCTGTACTTCACCATCTACTTCATTATCTTCATGATATGAAGGTGAATCTTGCGCCACAATTTACTTCTTTTTTTGTTCTCTTTCTTCAATATCATTATTTTTAGTTTTTATGAACAAAAGCATTTTATAATTATTTAATATTGACATATTAGTGTCTGTTTCACAGTTTGTGTTGGATCCACAGTTGCCCCTAATACATCCAAAAAGATTCTGTTGACAAACTCCTTAAATATGGATTCCTGGTTTTTAAATTATTCCAAAGGAGTTGTATCCCATTTAAGGTCCACAACCACCCTTCAACAGATGGTGGTAGGCTTCGACATCCAAGAAATTTAATTGTATCAAAAAACTTTTTCATTTTTTTGAATAATGCTAAGCGTGGAGTTTTTTCAGTCATATTAGTAGAATGTCGTTTGGCTCCCCTTTGGTCAGGCGTATTACTATTTAAACAATCAAATAAATTGTCTATATCAGCAATGAGGTCAGCTGTTACCACTGCTTCCGTTGGAAGTTCCCCTGAAATTATATATATATAGTTTGTTTACTCTATTGTAGTTTCATTAACTTTACTCTATAAATTATAAAATAGTTCTAATACTGTCTTGTTGTATGTAAGAAATTTTTTATTTCAATGTTCATTAACACAAAAATAAAAATATTTTTAACTGAAACAGTTTGGTTCAGCTTGCTCGATCTGCATTGTAAACAAAATGCTTTCTTTACAAGTACACTGATCCAATGCATGCACACACATACAACTCCACTTTGTCTGTAGACACGGGGATCCAGTTGATATTTATGGTAAATCTTACCTTGAGCAAATTTTGCAATACATTCCTGCTGCAACTGAGTGGCTCAAAACTTGAGCTGCTAACTTAACTCTCATTTTCTGTTTTGTATTTGGGTTTAAATGTTCCGATCGAAGTTTTGGTGCAAAAACAAAGTTTGGGTTTTGATTATCAATTTCATGAAATTTTTGGATGTGGCTCCATTTGGCAATACCTGTAATTAAATAAATTGATTATATTGAGACAAACCATTTTCAAATACTTAACTTAAATAGTTTACAAGAAATTAATGCCTGTAAATCGTAGATTTCGGCACTGACTCACTGACTGACAGGTCATCAAAAATCTATTTGTATTCTAATGTTTTTGAAATCAGATCCAAAACACAAATGTAAATGTACAGGCAAATACTTTGCAACTAAAAAGAAGGAAAGCGTATCAGGATTCAACATCACAATTTACAGTTACAATGGTTGTGGAAAAAATAAAAATGTGTGAATTTTTACCCTATACCATTATAGAAGCTGTTATTCCAAAACCAACAGTTTTTATTTCACTTCAATA
This sequence comes from Marasmarcha lunaedactyla, assembly GCA_923062675.1. Taxonomy (NCBI): domain Eukaryota; kingdom Metazoa; phylum Arthropoda; class Insecta; order Lepidoptera; family Pterophoridae; genus Marasmarcha; species Marasmarcha lunaedactyla. The sequence continues at coordinate 8,276,665 of OV281367.1, read as the reverse complement.
TGATAAGTATTTACAAATTTTTAATTTTTTCGCATTCATGTTCACTAATTTCATTACTTTCCTTCACCAATGTTCCCTTCAGATGTTATATTTGTGGAATGTTAAATATTATATTTCATGAATAAATTTCTGAAACATTTGAGTAAATGAGGAGGGTCAAATAGGGATACAATTTTATGGTTGTAAATTTCAAACTCAGGATTTGCAGCTGTTGCTCCCAGTATCCCTAGTGCTCTTTTGTTAACTCCATCCATGTCACAGACCGTATTTGATATGTTTATATTTGCTTCAAAACAGTGGTACAGCACCTGAAAATATTTTTAAATATTTCAGTTACTTACTTATTTAATGTCTAATTTTAATTAAAAGCAAAAAGTTGCAATTTTCGCATTTTCAGTAAATAAACTAACAGTTACCTCTTTAATTAAAACAGCAAGCCTATCTGCGGTTACTGACGAGCCAGACTAATAATAGGCCACTGGCTGCTTCAGCTTTTTTCTAATGCCACAAATCATAAATACCAGTGCATGGGATGCAACTTGGGAGGATCGGTCTTGCTGGCCATGGTCTTGATAGCCATCAATTTTGTCTCCTTTATTATTGTAAAGTAAATGTTTTTTAATTGCCATTTCATCAAATGTCAATACATATTCATTTTCCTTGGGGTCTTGACTGTTGGAGAACTTTTTTAACATCTCAAAAAATTTTTTATTGATGCCAACATTAATATGAAATTTCTGGAGCAGCTTTTTTAAAGCACTTGGTGAAGGTAGAATCAACCTGCGCAAAAGATTGAAGCAAGTTGGCGATCTTTTAAATATTCTTAATGCTGAAACTTTTTGATCTTTTGTCCAGCGTCTGCCTTACTCTTTTCTTTTAAAATTTTTAATTTCTCCTTGTAGAATTAAGGCCCTGGTTGGAGTTATTTTCTGTGAAAGATATGTGAAGCTTTCATCATCCTCCAAAGCTTTTAATAGTTGATTATTTGTTTGATTTTTTATTTTGTTTCGCAGATGACAAATTTTTTTCACACTTGTGAAGTTACCACGCGAACGAAGGAGCGAGGGCTCTACGCAACGTTATTGTGGGAAAAAAACAAGAGATTTCACTGAAATTAATGAAATCACAAAACGACGCATACGTAACTTGTACGCAACCGACGTATATAGTATATATTCCTTGAGCCGACCACACCTCAGAGCAAAACGGGCAGCCATTTTGATTTGATTCGACATAAATGGGTTCATTCATACATACTTCATTCATTTTTAGTGTTGCTATTGTAAAAACAATCTTATGATTTTTTTAAAATGAAAACATTTCTCCGGGCCCCCTGGGGGGGGGGGGGGTATGTTGCAATTGTGTAAAAGAAAGTGAACCCCCCCTGGACTGACTGGACTGAATGAATTAATACGCACGGCTGCCAACTGAGCAGTGAGCAGTAGAAAAGATGCGTTCGCAAACACTAGGGATGCGTAAACACCTTACCATAGAGTACATAAATAATCTTGTGCACACGAGTTTTTTGACACTCACTCCTCATAGAGTACCGATACAAGTACTTTCTTCATGATACTATCTGGTAAGGTGTGGAATTGCTACTAAAAAAGATAAGGACACAAACTTGATTCCTTGTACTGGTTTTTACATGAGCCGGAGCTAAAAAAGACTATTCCTACCAAGTTCCCTATGTATCAAGAAATAGTATCTATATGAGGTCTTGGTTTATTTGTTGAAAAAAGAAGTTTAAATTATGTTACTTCTGAAAAAAGGAAGGAAAATTTGCAATTTCCCCACCAAGGGGTAATTGCAACTTATAGATGTAGATTGCTATGCATTATGAATATATATTCAAAAATAGGTTCAACTCATAATCTGTGTAGACTTTTTTGCGATAATGTTCTTAAAGACAGCGCAATAAAAGATTAAATATACCGTAATTATGATTACAAAATTTTAAGGAGCAAATTGAACTTGAGAATAGTTTTGAGATATAATTTATAATAAGACAATTAATGTATGAATGTAAAAATACTAATTACTTTTTCGCTATAACTGGCAATTATTAATAAATGGTATTAACGGAATTTATTGGACATTATAATTACCGAGTAGGGGAGAACAGGGCAATCGGAGCCTACTAAGGGAAAGTTTTGATAATAACCACGTTTTTCAAAATTCTTGTAATTTTTTATTATCAACTCTTACCTTTATTATTAAAGAATACTTTAATTACAGTTATAATCAACTACAGACATGTATTAAGGTACAATCATAGTTTTACAAAAAAAGTCAGTGGCTCCTATTACCCGAAAAATGCGGATAATGACAGCCCATTTAACGCTCACAAGGGAAATGGGAGCCATTATAATTACTCTTATACCAAAAAATTAACAAAACGTACTTTAAATGAGATCTTAGTTATTATAATAATCAATACAATAAAAGTATTTGTAACACCAATTTAAAAATATTTTTTTCAAACAAAACCGAAGTAAATATGACATTATTAATGAAAAAACAAAATATCCGGACTTTAGGGATCCAAACAAAATGCACAAATATAGGAATCTGGACTATCACTGCCAGAGCACTCTTTATGGGCCCAGTTTCCGCAACTTCTGCATCTGTACCACACCTCTCCACTTTTTCCAGTGTCAAAACTAATTGCACATAAATCATCCTCTTCAGAATATTCTGACTCATCATCGCATATAGCATTTTCGTCTACTTGATCAGTAGATGAATCTTCATCATCACTTTTAAATAAATATTTTGTTGACTTTCTGATCCTTTTGTTTCTGGTTGTAGTCTTCTTACTTTTAATCTCTTTGGTTTCTTTCTTGGTATGTTTCTTTTTAATACAATTGCTTTTGGTACATTTTCCCTTCACACAATTTTCTTTATCACAGTTTCCTTTATTTTTCTTAATTGTCTTTGTCTTATTCTCCTTTTCAGTTCTTTTCCTCTTCTTTTCTTCAAATACTGCTTTCATTGGAGTGCTTGTTATTATTTGAGAATGCTGTTTGTTCTTCAACGGTCTTTCTTTTTGAGAGATGGGTTGTTGGGGTTGGGGTCTGAAAATGGAGACATCATTAGCAAAGTCTGTATTGGATGGAGTTGCGATAGATCTGACGGTGGGTGTGTCCAGAATAGCAGGTCGTTCTGTTATTGAATAGGATGTGGATGGAATTGGATCTGGGGTTACAGCACCATCCCTCTGAATCATTTCTGGTTCAATTTGCTGACCACAAAAAATAGATGGATTTGTTGCAGGGCTAGTATATGGTTGCTCACTAACAGACTGATTTGATGTAGATGGAATAGGAGTGACATTAGTTGGCTGCTGTTGAACATCAGCCACCGGCACAGCTAATCTGACTTCCTCATTAATGAAGTCATCATCACTAAAAACTCCAGGATTATTCCCGTTGCTTTAAAACTCGATACTCCTTTATCTATAGAAGCCACATTAGTGTAGGCTTTATTAAACAGTCCAGCAATGTCGTATGGAGTTATTTTTATCAAATTCCTTGATTTTATATATAAATTGCACTCTTTGTTGTAAGCTCTTTTAAGCGGGGAATAAAATGCAACGTCCAGAGGTTGTAGACGGTGGGATGAATGTGGAGGGATGGTAAGCATTATGAGATTGTTTTCTTTTGCCAATTCCCAAGCTTCTAGAGTAGCATGACTATTGTGATTATCCAAAATTAGTAATACGGGTGTTTGAGCAGTAGGTTGGGTGTGTTTAATAAAATGACGAAGCCATAAAACAAATATCTTTTCGTTAGTCCAGCCATTATGTGAACATGTGTAAACGGCTCCTAGTGGTCCATCTTTTTCCAGCTGTGGTGAGTGACGTTGCCGGGGAAATATGAAAAGCGGAGGAACGAAAGATCCAGACGCACTCATAGCACATATTACCGTGACCGTCTTTCCTCTTTCCAATGACGTAACAGATCCGACGCGTTTTTGGCCTTTAGGAGCTATAATTTTTTCTACATCTACATTGTAAATCATTTGAGGCTCAAAATTATGTTGCACCATCAATTTCTCCAAGTTATTGAAAAAAAGCGTTATCTCAGTCTTGTTAAATCCGAGGATTCTGTTGATACTGATAGCTTCTGGCTTTCTAATACTCAAATCTGGATGACGCTGCAAAAATCCAGCCAGCCAATCTTTTCCTGCAGTTTGATTGACTTGGTTAAACCGTTTCTCAATACCTAGTTGTTTAGCTACATTGTAACATACTTTGCGAAACTGTTCTCTTGTCAAACCATAAAATTTATTTGACATAGTCCGAAGATGGTTAGCCAGTATTTCTTCTTGGGCAACATTAAATACATTATGTCTTCCCAGCTTAGGAGAGTTTTTGTAGCTGGTATCGTCAGCTTTCGCTAAATTGTATCTCTTCTTTAAAGTGCTGTAAGGAATGCCAGTTTGCTGCGATACTTTGTACACCGAAATACTTTCTCTTTTGAGAATAGATATCGCATTTTCTAATGAATCCACCGTCCAAGAAGCTTTTGTGGTTGTTCGATTCCTTTTACGTGGCATCTAAAACAAAAAATAAGGTATTTTATGTCTCTTAAACGTAAATGGGGTAATGGGAGCTATGTCAGGTAATGAGAGCCAAACTAAGCTACCATTAGCCGCTAACCACAATTTTTAAAAGTAACAACATAAATATGTAATTCTACTTTCAATCACTATTCAACTAATTGGACTTATTAGTAAATTAATCTAGGGATATAATGAGCATAAATACAATAAAATAAGAATATAATTTCATGCTTACCTTGATCCTGGCAATTGTCAAGTTTTTGTAAGCGTGGAGCAAAAAACACAATCGTCCCTCGTGACTAAACGAATGACACTAACGGTTCGAGCGCGTCAGGCGAAGCTTGTCGATAGTTGACGGAAGCAGCCGAGTGCTTACGATCGCGCGAATGTGCATGGGTTCCGTTCAATCACCATAGCTACCATTGCCCGACCGCTCTCATTACCCCGCGTTCCCCTAATAGTTGGCTTCGGTAACACAAAAATAATGTCGTTTAAATGATTAATTTTGTTGTAGACTGGATTAAAATGTAATCAATCATCTTCTTTTTTTTTCATCGTTGACATAAGCAATGTCGTGCAAGCCAAATGATTTCCTTTTCTTCTTATAATGTTTCCCTCTACGATGTCTTACCCCGATGTTGCCCTAGACCCGTTAACATGAACTATCTATTAACTCTCTATAGTTCGACCCTAACTAATATTTTGTGTAATTATATCCAGCTTAACAAAATTAAACTATAATTAAATGTTGTGTTCGTTTTTGTTTGTCTTTATTTGTGTCTGTAATTTATTTTCAGACTGGTTGCATCAAATACTTAAACAAAATTTTTCACTGAACATCCTCCATTCAATATTTTGTTTACTCTTCCACGTGACATTGGCAGAATTATCAACAGATAGAAGCCATTCAATCAAAAATCAATCAATCAATACTTTTCTTCTTCATTTAAGCATTCAGCTATGAAGTCCAGTCCGCATCAGAAGCATAGTCCGAGTCATCAGTGTCTGCAAGTTCAAAACTACAATTTGAAGCCATTGAGCTTGATAAGCTTACGTATTTGATCGACTTTACCTATTTGTTTGTTTTACGCTTTTCTTTGTCCAAATCAAATCAAATGAATTTATTTGCGAGAAAATGTGTACAAATAGTTCTTAATTAAAATTGAAAGTTCTACATTTTTTTACTGTTAAACAGCGTGTTAAATATTTATAAGAAATTAATTACAAAATGATTCACTATCCAAAAACCTATTAAATATTATCAAAATAGTATTTACAAATATTAATATTTAAATGTTATAAAAATATTACAAAAAATTATGATTTCTAAACTTATTCATATATAATCATTTAATTATAATTCAGTGTCTTTAAAATATTCATCAATTGTGTAGTAACATTTTTGTATCAATAAGTCATATATTTTTCGTGTATAGTCATTAAAATTTAAGGTTTTATGATTAAAGGGCACCTTGTTATATATATCGATAGCCATACAATAATAAATAATGTTAATTTTCTAGGCGGCATATAAAGTTTTTTACTCAAAATATCTTTGTTTCTAGTTCTTAAAATCAACACATTACCTAGTTCCTTAAAATATTCCTTATGTTTTTTTACAAACAATAACATTTCGAATATGTACAAACTCAGCAAAGTGCAAACTTTGAAACAGCAAAAAGAGGCCTGCACGGATCTCTGAAATCTGCTCTACAAACACATCTCCTCTGAAACAAAAAATACTTTCTGGATGTCTACAGAATTTCCCCATAAAATTAAAACCATAGCGCAAGATAGATGAAACATAACCATGATAAGCTAATTTTGCTGCTTGTTGACTTGCAGTTCTTGATAATCTACCTATGACGAAAACAAAACTATTTAGTTTTTTCCATAAATTACTTATATGTGGTTTCCATTCACAATACTTATGTGGAGTTATTCCTAAAAACTTGGTACTATCTACCTGCTCTATCCAAAGATCCAAGATCAAAGTCCAAGATTTATGATTTTCTTTCTTTTATTTTTCTTATCGCTAGCGGCACACTCCTTATTTGATGAACATTCCTGAAAAATGTGCTGGTTTTCCACGTTTTGAGTCTCATTCATTATCGTATGATAGTTTTTTCCTGTTTACAACCACCATCTGTTTTCTTTTTTTTTGGCTTAATTCTCGTTTTTTCTTTCAAGGCGTTCTTCATTTTCTCTGTACATTCTTTATGTGTCCGTACTTCTGCTCCCTTTGTGTTTAACGCGCTTATCGGTTTGTTTAAGTGGATCATTTCGAAATATAGACTGCAAAATTTGCTGTTCAAATGATATATTTGGCTCAACATTTTTAAGATGGAAACTAGCATTATTATTATTTATATTTGCTGGTACATTAACTATATCTGATAGTGTTTTTATTTTTTCTTTCCTTGCAACGCGAGAATCAGTTGTCTTATTCGAATTCAAGTAAGAGTTTATTGTATTTATCGCCAGGTTTGTAATAATTAATCCTTGAATTTGGAATTCGTTTTGCGTAATTGTTCAATTGGTCTGGTTCGGTTAATAGGGTGGGAAGCTGTTGAGCTCTTCATATTTCTGCCACTTTGGCCATGATAAAGAATCGAATTTGTCGGTACTGATTGCATTCCGATTAACCTGAAAAATTCCAGTTCTTTTAAACCCATGTTGTAAGATTGCTGGATTCAGAGAATCCCAAATTATTTGGCAAACTCTGCTTTTGGTAGCTTTGAACCTACGTGAAAGCGTTGCCATTTTGTAAGTTTGTCTTCCCATCGGTTTTGAGCGGTTTAATTGCGCTACAGTCTAAAGGCTGCAACACATTTGATGAATGAGGCGGTAAACTGTTATTCCATTCGATGCTGCCAATACTATCACATTTAAGTCGACATGAGTAGAGTATCTGTAAATCAACAGTACGGGTATTTTGTTGCCAATGGCTGGTATAAAAACGTCTTTATATATTTTTCAAATATGGAAGTTTCCGTCCATTCCTTTTGGCTAACCGCGTAGGCAGTTTTTACGTTTTCGTTTCGGTACATCCACTCATTCCAAAGATATTTGTCTTGGAAAAAATCAAAAGCGGTAATTTGTCTCCGCATGCATTTGCTGCAAACAAAACTGTGGTGTTCTCACGAGCAGGGCCGCTTGTGGTCCTAGTTGATTGAAACCCTGTCAATCCAACAATTTTGCTCTTAGATGGATCCGAGCAGAAACTCGTCTCATCTAAATTATAGACTTGTTGGGGTTTATCCTCGAGGTCTACCTCACATACAAGTTTTTGTACTAAGTCAAAATACTCAATATTATAAACGGATTACGGCCCGCTTCCGTGATGTTTCCACAGATTTTGGTTTTTTAAATGAGTGCTTATGCCGTTTCCGAAAAGCTAAAAACCACTCTTTTCCCGTTACGTAATTTCAAAATGGAGACAATATACCGTTTCTAAGGATATATTCTGCAATCATTGCAATTATTTCTTTTTTAGTCAGGGGATATCCACATTTTTCTAGGGTTTGAATAAGGATAGGAAGCTACTATCATTTCAACTTCAACAGGAAATAGTCCAGGTCTTCCAACTCTGGGCGTTTTAGCTTCTCGAGTACCACATAGTCTAGAGGTTATTTAGACCTCGGTATGTTTTAATTTGCCGCATCATAGGTATAATGTTCTGCCGCATCATAGGTATAATTTTCTGCCGCATCATAGGTATAATTTTCTGCCGCATCATAGGTATAATTTTCTGCCGCATCATAGGTATAATTTTCTGCCGCATCATAGGTATAATTTTCTGCCGCCACATAGGTATAATTTTCTGCCGCATCATAGGTATAATTTTCTGCCGCATCATAGGTATAATTTTCTGCCGCCACATAGGTATAATTTTCTGCCGCATCATAGGTATAATTTTTTGCCGCATCATAGGTATAATTTTTGTTTGTACGAACAGCTTCAACTGCTTCGTTCAGCTGCAGTGTACTTGGTTTCTTTTTTTCTTTTGTAGTTCCGCACACAATTTAAACACAACAATTATTTTTGTAAATATTTTTAAGGAGTTGATGATAATTGCTTTAATATTTTAAAAAAATTACTATCTTTAAATATTTACAATTTTAAATAATCTTTTAATAGAATTTTAATATTGTTATCTAATCAAATTATAATTATAATTTTAAAATTTATCGCCTCAAATATTTGAATGAATACTTAACTTCGTTTATTATTGGTACTATTTTAATTTGAACTGATGGATTTCAAAGAACACTTTTTATCTAACATCTGTTATACAAATAAAAAAAATTATAAATATTAAAATATCCAAAATATATATTTCACATTTTTATTTTCAATGAAATTATCATGCAGTATCATAGATATTTTACAAAAAACTTTAAACTTTTTATACTTAGGTAAAAGAAAATTTCCTGGTTCTGAATAAACAAAATTTATCGGTCTTCTTTTTGTCATAGTATACGTTTGCCACAAAGCAATCTGGTTCTTTTCAAAATAATATCGACACTAGGACATCCCCAGCGTTTATCGGTTTCATACAAATTTGGTGTGGTAATTGCAACTAAAAGTTACAATTGCCTACTTCACATGTGGAACAGTTGGAAACAGTAATTTTTTCTGTGTCACAAAGAGACACATTGCATTTTGCACACATGACTGAAGTGAGTTTTTTGCATGTTGAGTATTTACATTGATTCCTTCATCGTGGTAAGTTTTATCATGACCAACACCATCTTTGCTGTACAGCCTAAGGGGGTAAAATTTGGGCCCCAACTCTCGACTTTTTTTAAACAAACACTTGGTGGTTTGTTGAGACCAGGTCGGCCTCTTTTAGTTGCAGACACGGCACATTGTATCCGCCAATTCTGTTCTGAAAACGACTAATTTCATAATATTTTTGGATCAGTGCCTTTCTTTGACATAACTTTTTTGTACAGAACCCAACTGTTTATCACAACCATATCAGGTATATGATGGGACAGCGATTGGACCACTTTTTAGATTTCATTTCAATTCGATATCTACCTAAATAGATATCCATCGTATCGACGCCACCCATGCCGCTATTATATTGGTGTATTGATTTCGGGCAAGATATGGTTACGTTGGTTTTTTGCCTCTTGTCGTAACGGGAGATTGTACCCACAGGCTCCGCACCGACATACGTAAACAACAGCAACAGCAAAACTGAAGCTTCAGATTCGAAGTTAATTTTGTCTGGTTCAGGTACTTCCTCTACAACTTCCTTCAAATCATCAAGGTCTGCTGCCAACTCACCCACACTGTCGTAATATCCAATAGAATCCTCGTCAATATCACCTTCATCCTCTGCTACATTCCTATTTTCCAGCTGCCATAAAAGTTGTTCGCTGCGTCTTTCCTCCATGACTAAGCTTGTTTAACTAAAAGCAACAAAAACCATGCAAAACCTCAACCAAAGCATACAATCGGAACAAAAAAGAATCAACATACAAGTATAACAATTTTCACAGGAATGCATGAATTATCATTTTTGATAACAAAGTTCCAAAGTAAAATTAGTACCAGTTATCAAAGATTAGTCGAAAAATAAGTGATTTTTATTATAAAAGTATTATTTACCTGGCTAAATATATTTTTTCCGCAGGAAAAACACGCAACTTGCATGTAGATTTATCGAGATGAATATTTTAAAAACAATTATGATGTGTTTAGAAACTAAATCACTAAATATATAACGTTCATAAGTTAATATCAAATAAATGTTAGTTATCAATTTTGATAATCTATCCACTTAAGGGTTAAAAGCCTTACCGTGTACAAAAGGCTTCAGTGTGTTTGACCCGTCGGCCGATGATGTTTCAGCATATAATACCGTCATGATTATTTTTAATAGATTGACTATATAGTCGTGAACCATATTTGAAAGGTTATTGAACTAACTTTTTTATTTTTGGTAATTTAATTGTAAACGTATTTCTTTTTTTTTATAATAAACAAACAAACAAAAATATTAAATACTGAAGTCAAAGGAAATCTTACGTTTCCAAAATCTTAATTAGAATAAGGACAGAAAACACATTTATACATTAGACTAACCTAAAGGCAAGAAGAGGTTTGTACCCGCGACAAGTCGAGGAGGTCTCAAAATGCGAGAATCTGTCGCTACTGAGCCATATTATCTCTCGACCCGAAGCGAGTGTTTGTCGCGGTTAGACACCTTCTCGGCTTATGCAACTTTAATAGACGCAAACAAGTTTAAGTGTATGATCAAGATACATACTAAGATATTCTTGGTAATGTCGGCAACCTTCCGCGCTTATGAGGCTTGTTTTCAGCTTGAGTTCTTATTTTCTAACACAGGAGAGATTTTTTGGATAATTTAGTTTATTTTATGATAAAATACGTTCTAATATAAAGGAAAATCAAAAAGGAAATAACATGGGAAGAAAAACAACATATTTAATGTTATATTTTTATTCGTCTTCATACACAATTAGAGTATTATCAAGGTGCTGGGCAGGATGAGAAATATTTTGGTGCCGTGCCCAGACCAAATACCATATTATCGTACACACATGTGCGCAACAACCTACCGTCCTTCGGCCAACTAAACAATTACAGAAATAATCTTTTATTTCATTCCCATCATGCATTATATAATAAAAATATATTTTTTGGCTTGCTTTTGATTTTACCTCTTATTAACTGGTTATTAATGGCCAAAGGAAATTGTTGCAGTAGGTTGCTGCAATTACAGATTTCTACTGTATAGGAACCATTTGCCCTTACACTTTCAGCGAAGTAGGAACGTACCTGTTTTAGTTGGTACGTTCCACAAGCTATTAAAATTAATTGTGACATGGTCCATTGTGGGAAGGATACGTTACTCCCAGAAATACTTGAAAACTGTGCTCTCCTATTGTTTAAATTATTCTCAATAACATAATCTCCCAAAGCATTGAGTCTTTGTTCTTGAATTCTTATATGTTGAATTATTTGTCCTGCATCTTCCCTGTCCTTATAACGTTGATGAAACGTGTTAACTATACCGCCAGCTATTTTAAAATCATCCATTGCATGTTTCATGCTTTTATTAAAAAACTCGTGTCTAAATAATTTGAAGCACTTTTTCATGACTCCATTAACTGTCTCTACAACCCACCTACATAAGGTTACTTTCCTAGAATGATTGGTGGTTATTGTGGATAGTTGTGTTTCACCATGTTGTTATGATGCAGGCACGTAAGGAGAGTAATTACAGTCCTGTAACAAAGGGATGCAGTCTCTAAAAATAAAAATAAATCTAAAAAATATCACCCGGCTGAAAATATTGCCGTGAGGGTTGCATATTATTATTGAATTCTTGTAAAATAATGGTAGCATCGTATGTCGTTGCTGGCTAGGGGCCTAATATATCAATAATGTATCCATCGCAACAAACAATAAGAAGGGGCTTAAACAGGTTCTTATACTTATGTATTGAATATGTAAATTTTTTTGATACAAATAATTTGAACTTTTTTGGACATGAACAAAAGTGCCATCGGCAATTACAATTGGTGCATTATTATCACTTGTAAATAGCTCTCTGGGAATTAATAAATTCTTACTTTGAATTTCCTTCCTGCTTATGTGGGCAATTCCAAGATTACTTGACAAAAACTCAGCCAGCAATGCAGTCCGAGGCAATTCCACATATCGTTTACATGTTGTTACACATATTTTTAATACATTAGAAATCCTTTCTTAGGAATCGTCTGTGCTTAACCGACACAAAAATGTATTAAAAGATTGAAGCATCATTTTTAAATCATTGAAGGGGGATTCTACCGTTACGGGTAGGACACTTGTTCCTCAATTTTTAGTATGTGACTAATACTGCTTCATTTGGTTGCATATTGCATTTTGCGTCGTTAAAAGCCTTGCACTCTCTTTATATAAACGTGCCGCTTAAAACGATCAAGCTGATTATTTAATTCGATATAAGCTTCTTTAATGGACCCTCTCACAGTTACAACCTTAGGTCGCCCTTCAATTTCAATCCATTTTTTCCATTCAATAGGTTGAAGGAAGTCTTCGTTATTATCTAGAAGAGACCGTAAATCATAGCCCTTACAATGAATACAATGACCCAGCATGTATTCTTCTCCTTCCACTAATGGAAGGAAACCTTGTAATTTTTTTTGATTATTGAGTAGATTCATCCAGAAAATTGAAATTCGCGTGGTATTTACAGACACAAACATTGTGCGGCATCTCACTAATCAGAAAGACGTGAGCTGGACGAAGCTGATAAAACTTGGCTATGTTTATCTTGATGTCAGGATATTCGAGTATAAATAAAGAATAAGTCTCTCTCACTGTCATATTCATATGCCGCCTTTGGCACAAAACTCTGTCGCCACATTTCAGATCTTTTACAGATTTCACATCTTTGATTCCTGGAGGCTGTCGACTGATATCATCACGTTGATAAAACTCTAACTAAACCTTTATGATCATCAGATAAGGCATGTGTAATGTTACTTTTTCTGGAGGGCCTGTTTAAAGAGGAATCAGCGCCTAAAATGCCTAAATCAAGGACAAGTTTGCGCATTACTGTTATTTTCTTGGTTGGGCTAGAAGGCAGTGTTCTATTAACTCTGCTTACAGCCTTACCCAACGTCTGCTAACAAGAGTATGACTCCAATGACGAGGACGATTGTTCGCCCGTAGTAGTATCTGTCTGTTTTAAAGTTTTATATATTCCCTATAATTCCTCTTTCTTTGCTGAAGAATTCTCTTTTTTTTTTTGATGCTCTCACTTTTTTTACACTGGATCTAATACAAAAAAACAATACAAAAATACAAAAAACTAAGTGAGTCGTGTGTTTTCGCAACGGATGGGACAACTTAGTCATTGATTGTTTCATTTTCATTTTACAGCAGAATTACTTACGCTAGCACGTATTAATTAGGAATCCAATCCAAGTAATTTTAAGCACAATAACAGTTGCAAGTTCAAACCACAACTGACGCTACACTGTTGCCAACTTGAAATATTTTTTCCCAAATTTACGTAAGGTTCGTAAATCAATGTTTGCAACTTAATAAAAAAATATAAATATACTAATATTTTTTATAGTAGCGTGAAATTCGAAGTATTTTGTATCCAAACATATTATACGGCGAGAATAGGGAGACAAGTTAAAACAATGAATTGCGATTAAATACTGACTTTATTATACTGTTAAATGGTTATATATATGGATAACATAAGTAGGTCACTTTTCTTATACTACTACTACACCACTCATCCAGAAGAAAATAATTGCTAACATAGTTACACATTTTTTTTATATACCTATAAGAAAAGTTAACATAAAAAAAAATTTAATTTAAGATAAAATTAAAAGTTAACATTATAGTAATATACATATTTTTCCTTTTTTGTTTTATTTTTATTTTAGTTTACATTTTGTCTTTACACAACTACTTTTATAAAATAGGTTACATTAAATACACATGTTGTATAGTAAAATATGTTTTACTATATATGTACTAAATATGTATACCGTTTTTTGTTATTTCTACGTTTAGGGGTTTATCACATACTACTTTATATGGACCAGAAAACAGTGAAGTTAACTTATTACCTGATTCATTTTTAACTAAAACTAAATCATTAACATTATAAGTAACTGGATTAGTATATTTATCGTAAGATATTTTCCTATTATTTTTTGATTTTACTAAATTATTTCTCGACTCTTTTTGTGTCGTTTGTAAACGATATTTAAGTTCACAAGGGTAGTCATTAAAATTATAGAGTGGCTCAAGATGTGTTGTTAAATTACTAGGAAGTGAACATTTTTTACCAAAGACTAATTCATATGGAGTAAATTTAGTTTCTGTGTGTACTGTTGTGTTGAAAGCAAAAGACCAGAATGGAAGCCAACTGCTCCATGTTTCAGGGTGATTATCAGTTTGGATTCTAAGAAAAGAATTTAAATTTTTATGTGACACTTCTAGTGCCCCAGTCAGTGATTGGTGGTGATAAGCCGTAGAGGTTAATTGTTTTATTTGCAAATTTACATACCTCTTTAAAAGTGGTTTCGATAAACTCCTTCCCTCTGTCTGTTGTTATTTCTTTTGGTACTCCATATCTGAGGATAAAATTACTAACAAAACTTTTCGCTACTTCTGCTGTTTTAGAAATTAAGGGATATGCTTCCACGTATTTAGTCAATTCACATTGCAACGCTAAAATATAGGGGTAATTATTATTGTCAACTTCGAATGGACCAACTATAATCCGCACGCTGAATGATGATCCCTATGACAGTTCGTTAGCGCTTAACATTGTACTGACGTCCTATCACATCAAATCCTTTAGAGGTCCATTAAAAAGACGAAAAAATCATAATTGTGTACAATTGTAAATTATAAAAATGAATATTAAGAAATTATTACGTAATGTTCGAAAATAATAGAAAAAAACTCAATGCAAATGTACATGGTACGTGCTGCAAAAGTTACGTCGTCAAGCTGTTATCGACTAAGAAGGGACACATCGATAAACAAAATATCGATAATTTGTTGGAAATATAAAACAAATGCTTTGAGTTTGTATTTTATTTATAATAGCTAATTATGAATTCTTTAAAATTCAATTCAAAAAGAATTTTAAATTCTTTAAATTATGCAATTTGAATAAAAATTAAAGTATAGTAAAATAAAATATGATAAGGCTGTTACTTTTTTATCTAGTGTTTTATGTCCATCAATGCGCGTAGTCTTTTTTTCAAAATAAATAAATATTGCTTATTATGTTGAATGACCTGGCTGAATGACATGACATTTGCCTGAAAAAACAGTATTTTATCGAAATTGTTTCGCATAACTAATACAACTGTCAGTTGAAACGTCATAGGGATCATCATTCGGCGTGCGGAGTATAGGTCTAGGTACACCTTTTCGAATGCCGTATTGGCAGTTGTAGTTATTTCCATTGGCAATGCTTTTGGCGTTGACATTTATCGCAGCGTTTCACATAGTGTCTTACATCATTATCTAGACCAGACCAATAATAGTATCTTTTGATATTGTTGACCATCCGTCTCATGCCAGCATGGCCACTGCTAGGCAGGAGGTGGAAGTCATTCAAAATTACCTTTCTATCATATTTATTATAAATCCGTGGGATTACTGGGGTTAAAGGTAGCGGAATCGAGGACCGTGTTGCGAAAAAAAGTAAAAAAAAAGGAAAACCGAAAGAAGACATCCACTTGTTGCAAAATAACAGAGCGAATATTTGATTGACGTATTTAAATTTCGAAGTTTGGTGATAGCGATCCCGAACTAAACGAAAACTCACAAAAATTTATAGTTGCAATCGAAACAATTCTTTGCAAGATTATACAATTAACATAATTAAGTTTGTAATATATTATTTATTTAGTATTAAATGTATACTTTATGTGTTTACTTTACTGTTCATAAAAAGCCTTATGGCTTTATGTTTAAAATAATCTACCAGCAAAACTTCTTTTGCATTGAATCAGTAAACCCAACGTTGCGCAGCTATTGTACGGAGACTCCTCACGTTTAGATTCTTATTAATTGAGATAAATTTATTGGGAAATATTTTAGTTCTGATACTTTTTTAATAATCGTTTACATAAATGATACAAATTATCGTACATTCCATTCGTCCATTAGGTGCTGAAACAAAAAGCTTACTGACGGCCTAATATGGACTTAAGGTTTTGATGAAAAGTCGTTTTAGCGGGATTTGAAACTAGACGACGTTAGTTAGCTCTTTAGCTCAGTGAATGACGCGCGTGTCTTTATTTCATTCATTCGTGATTTATTTCATTTAGGAGTTTAGTTTCAAGAACCACCGTAGTACTGTCCAAGATTATTGCAATATTAATAAAAAACCGTTAATTCGTTTCTTTTACCGTTATTAATAAAGTATATAAAAAAACTTGAGGCAATACCAAAAAACATTTTCGAATTTTAGTTTTGAATTTTAACGTAAAATGAATTCGTTTTAGAGGGTTTTGCTTTAAACATTCCATTTTAGAAGAATTTGAAACGGCCATGTTTTATTTTGGCGGGATTCGATAAGAACAAATTTCTTAGTCAGGATGGCACTCAACAATAACATCACTGATTATGAATTTTTTTTTATATAATAAAGTTTCTTTGGGTTTCGACAATGTTTTGAAGATACAGATTCGTTATTCTTTATTTAAACATTAAATATCAAAACAATAAATCACTAGGTAGGTAGGTTCACTATTATTAATCATTACCTCACTATTAACCCTTCCATTGACGTGTATTTACTTGCATTAAGGCTGACGTACGTCTTAGGGACGTACGCTGTTTTTAAATAGCCCTAAGTTTTACTTAGGGTTATTATTACTTACGATAACATGGTTATTTCATTATGTATCGTTACCACACTGTCTATCGTACTAGTCAATGAAAGAACTGCTCTTTTTATTTTGCATTTATTTATAATTTTCAAAACAAAACGAAAACTTAGAAAAAATTAACCGAAACAAAAATGTCTTCTTCCTTTGGGCACAAAAACTTAACTTATCAGTCTAAAATGATCAGAGAAATTATAATATCAAACTACCTAGGTTATAGCCTATGATATAAAAACAAGATAATGGCACTTTTTTAAGGAATTTAATATTTTTTAACGGCATGTGTTACACACCGGTTCTGAGCACTGCAAACTCACGGGTTTCTTGCATTCATGACACGTGAACGAAGTTTTTCTATGTTTTTGCTTATAGCATAAGTTACAGTTTTTACGGACATTGATAACATTAGACTCAGGCTCTTATTCCAGTCGTGATGTAACAGCTGTACCGAGAGTTCGCGTTCCCTTTGAGTTCCAAGGAAAGTTGTGGAATATTTATACGTCTTTCGAGATGCTGACGAACTAAACTTTTTGGAAGGTTTTGAATGAAAATCAATCGGTCTTCTGGTTTGTAGTTTGAGATAATGAAGGCAACTACTGCAGCATTGTCTACTATTCTAAAAAATATAGCCATTTGCCAACGTTTGGTGCGTCTGGCAAGAATATTAGCGCATTTTTCGTCCAAGGAATCTACGCCGCCTTTTGAAGAATTATTGTAAAGTTCTCGAGTTGAAAAGTTTTGATGATAGGCCTTCACAAGGTCTAGGGTGGAGAACACATTCGCACCGGATAAGTTGTTCACAAAGTCATTAATATGTCGGACTGGATATTTTTCCGGTACAGTCCTGGCGTTCAGCGCGCGGTAGTCACCGCAGGGACGCCAGATGTTGTCTTTTTTGGGGGTCATGTGAAGCGGAGAGGACTACGCACTTTTAGAAGGCCTTGCAGTGCCACAACGAACGATGTCCTCGAACTCCTTAGCCGAAGATAACTTCTGAGGGGCTAAACGGCGTGGACAGCACGACACTGGGGGACTATCTGTAGTTTTAATATGGTGCCCAGTACTATGCTTGATAACCCTGGGTAGGTCTGATTATTTCTGGGAACTCAGCTAACACTGGCGCATAGGTAGATTTTCCAGCGACCACAGCCTTGACACTTGTCTGGTGCAGTCAGGCAAGAGGTGGTGATATGCCAGAAAGTCGGCTCCAATCATCGCCTTCTGGACGGCGCAGCCCTAAATTGAGTCGCAGGTTTACAGTTCCTTATGTTTTTGTCTTGCTACCGTTAGCAGCACTAGTCGTAGTCGAAGCATTCTCTACGACGAGGGAACCAACTACCTGGATAGCAGCATAAGTCGGATCCGGTATCAACCAAGAATTGGCGTTTTGCCACCATGTCGGTGACAAAAAGGCGGTGACTTACACTGGAGCAGTCAGGTGCTACTGCTACTGATTATCCCTTGTGTTTTCCGCAGTCTAGTTGAACCATGGAATGCATTTCGAGGCGCGGGCTCGGTAACGCTTATGGTACCAGCAGTGCCTGCCAGGAGCTGGTGAAGATGCGCGCGTGGGTTTTCTGGAGATGGAGCGGCTGTGTGAGCAACTGCAACCTCTAGCGGAAAGAGCATTTACTTGCCTGGTGGGTTCCGACACCTTTACGACCAAATTGGCGATAGAATCTGGCGGAGACGCAGAAGTGCTGTGGACCGCGCTGGACCGGCTGGTAAGATCAATGACCTTATCCGCTAGGTCAGCCAACTTCTCTAAGCTAAGGTCATCCGCTTGTGAGACAAGGAGCACATGTATTTCTTGTGGAAGGCGACTTATCCACAGCTGCCGCAGAATATTTTGGTTCAATGGTGAGGGACCAGCCAAAGATTTTAAGTGGTGGAGAAACTGGGACGGTTTCCTGTCACCAAGTTCCTCATTACCAAGCAGTTGACCAACCTTTTGCTTCTGGGGTACGGAAAATCTATTGATAAGGGCATTTTAATAGCTAAATATTGCTTACCTTGTTCTAATGGTGAAGTTATTATATCTTCAATTTCACCAGCCAGCCGATAGTCTTATGTAACCAACATCATAAATGTACTTGGTAATGTCAGCTACAATTCCGGCGATTTGAAATTGCGCTTCGACTTGTGCAAACCAAACTGCTGGTTTATCGGGTCAAAATGGGGGAAGTTTAACAGAGACCGCTGTAACTTCGGTTTCCCGAGAAGGAAACTGGTTGAGTTTTTCCTCAAGTACAGCCTTCTTAGCCCTAACGCGCTCTAACTGTTCCTTAACTTCAGCAAAAGCTTCTGCCGTAGTAGAAAGGAAAAGAAAAACTAAATATTTACTACACAACCCGGCAGTGAAAACAGAAGGAATTTAAATTAGTATGCACACAATATAACTATGCAAACACACACATGACGCAAACAAAAAAAATCATTAAAGTAATCATACATATATGAAATACAACCAGAATACTCTCTAAGTATGAAATTACCAGAACACTCCTCATAGAAAAATATGGTAAAGGACTTGTTTCCATTAGTATAGGCTCTGGGAGAATACGAACGTACCGGGAGAATACAGAAAACATATGTACTAACGCAGAATAAATATCAATTTCGTTCATAACATGCTACTTTAAGCGCACACTTTCTTTGAACATCTGTGAGATTCAAATTAAAACACCACCCGCCATATTTATCAAGCCTAAACGTCCGTCCGTCGTTATCATGTATACAGCTGTCTGTCACTTTGATCTATCATCAATCATATGGCCGGCCAGTATTATTATTTATTTTGTTTATTTGCTTTGTGTACAATTTATAATATAAACTTTATTAAAATAAAAGATCTATTTCTCAGTTAAAGATAATAGTACCAATCGCTTTATGAAAAAATTGACTTGACATTCAAGTTCTAACAGAAGCTGTCTAACCTAGTAAACAAGACAAATAAAATGCAACTATCTACCCGAAAGCTTAAGAACTCAAGGTTCATTGGACAAGTTAGATATGAACCACAAATCCGATCATTGTTGACATTAAACAGATAGCAAGCAACTGGTAAATGAGGAAGCCAGTTTGTAAAGTAAGGAGTAACTAAGGAAGTTATTTCAGCACAAGACAAAACATTACCCCAATATGCAAAACCATAAAATGTTCTAGTTATTTGATACTTTCATAAGTTAAAGTTGTTACAATATTATGATATTGGTCTTGTTCGTATGACTTGCTTACATGTTATAATGATTTGTATACCTAAGTTTATAAATAATATAAATTATGAACTTGTTATGAACAAGAGATTTTAAGCTTTGTATGATATTAAAATATACATCATGCAAGCCTTTTTTTTTCAAATTCTAAAGTATCGTATTATATAATCAGGTACATATAATGCAGAAATCCTTTTAAACTAAAATCAATAATTGTGAACTCTGCATTAGAGTGTGCAATTGAGGCAAATGCAAATACTAAAAACTTATGGAGGATTATTTTTTTTTTCACCTTTTCAAAAACAGTGATCTTTTAAAAAATTGTAGTAATATGAACTGTTTAGCATTCTAAATAAAAAAGGTTAAAAATATGAGATGGTAACAACCATGACAATGCTCCAATTTGGTGAGCTTTAAAAGACAACTCATGTCCCTTACTCAGCAAGTAAACAGGGAATCATTCTTTTTCTTATAAAAATTCAAATAAAAATACTGCTTTACCAAAGTAAACTAGACAAGCAGGAGGAATATGGCTTCTTATCTTAATCCTTTACTACTAACAAAACAAAAGAAGGGTTGTTCCAGTACTTTGGTGATTTAGACAAGTAAATAATTGATTGTGCTGCTATCCATCCATATCCCACACAAATAACATCACATCTAGTTTGTTTGGTTGAGTAGTACAAAATTATGTTCAAATGTAAGAAAACAACTTTATTTTCAAGTGAAGTCTTTTATTAACATTTGATTTACAATCTAACAAGGCCCTTTTTTTAAAATTCTTCTGCTTCTCTTACCAATATTCCATCAAGGAATGCTGCAGGTATCTCTATGTTATCTTCATGCCGTACCAGTATTACCGTACAGCCATACTAGTATGCAGTACCATACTAATGTCATGGTGTGGGCACAGCAACCTACAGTTCTTTTACCACAAATACAGGAACAGTAATAGTGTTGGATACATTCTTCCCACCTTCCACCTTCTGCTATTAATATTTAAGTATAGTAAACTTTATTCGACTGATGCCGTGACCTTATCCTTCCTCTTACTAATAAACCCTCTGTAACGCCAGGCAATTGTGTTGGTTCTAGATCTGAAACCTCAATGATAAATGTGCCATGCTGCCTGATGTGTTCCCCATAATATGATCTTGCTTGTTTTATTTGATAAATTCCAATGGAAAACATCATCAGGTCAGACATGGACATTCTGGGAAACACATCCGATTCATCACTAACAGTACTTATATTTCTAAAACTAGCCAGGCGTCTATTTAAGTTATTTTGTATAATATAATTTCCTAAATCATTTTCTAACGTAAGCCTTTCTGCTACTCTATTTAATATTTGGGGAGCATCAGGTCTATAGCCTCTATAGCTGGGTGGAAAGTGTTTAATAATGCCGCTGCCATTCTAAAATCAATCATTAGATGTTTGGAACCTACATTAAAATACTCGCCGCGAAATAATTTGAAATCCCTTTTAAATCTCCCGTTAACCACTTCAATTACCCATCTGCACAAGGTTACACATCTTGATTTATTCGCAGCCTGTGTGGGCAACTGTGTTTCACCATGCTGCGTTGACTCTGGTTTAAAAACTTTAAAGCCTAATGATCTTAATAAAGGTAAAGCATCTCTGAAACCTCTATCCAAAACGAAAACATCCTCTCTTTGAAAGTATGTCCTAAGAGGATGGTTTTCATTTTGGAATAGACTTTTCATTATTTCAGCATCTGACACAGTTGCCCCATATGTCCCAAAAACATCTATAATGTATCCATTGGATGCAACTATCTAAAAAGGTTTTTCTAAATTCCTGTATTTATGGAGACTGTATGTTTTTTCTGATACAAATAATTTGAAGATTTTTGAATATATATATATATATATATATATAAGTTCCATCACAAATCGTGATGGCATTGTTGTTTTCATTTGTAAAAAGACTTTTAGGTATACAAAGGCTTTTTTCAATCAGTTCCGCCCTAGGCAAGTGATTTATACCCAGATGCCGCGGCACAAAGTTAATATTTGTGTATTTTCTGGCTTTCGTAATTAATTTAGATATTTGGCTGGGTGACCTTCTCACAAGAGAAACTATTCTTCTAATGGGCTCTCCTGTTCTCAATTCGGTTTTTTACAAAGAATATTGGATTCATTTAAAATAATAAGAAATTCATTTATATCAACACCCAGCCAGAACTTACAACAATCAACATTCATTAATTCAATATTTTCAAAATCTAAAGAAATGAAACTTGGCTTTTTACTCAGTTCAAGCATGTCCTGTAAATTTTTTGAGAAATCATTTCTTAGATCATTTGCTTCGAGAAACATACTCTACAATTCTTTGAAATATATATATATCATGGCCATTTAAAATTTTTCGTTTTAAATATATAGGCACCCTAAATCTTTCAGCATTCCTACAGCCAGGAACAAAGCAATGGGATGATGAGGTGTCACTGACTCTCCTTACAGTATCCAAACAGAGACGAGTAGTTTCACTAGCTTGCTCTGTTGGTTGATTGGTTGGTGGTTCTTCAGTTTCAATTTGTGTTAGCTGGCTTCGAAGGTTTCTCCGTATCGAGCACCAACAACCATAACATAGACGAGCATTTTCAGGGATCTATAGTGTGAAAGAGAATGTTGTTAAGTTATTATATTACTCACTTACAAATTCATTTCAATTAAAAATTAAGATCCTTAAAGTAGTAATTGTACCTGTCTAAGTTGTATTCTAGAGGCAACAATAATCATCTCCAGGCCTTCTGTCAGCAAATGGTGCCGGTTGCCAAATAGTGAATGATTACACAAAATACAATTTTCATTCACAACTAGAGTTGTTGCAGGACTTTCAGTTGGTCTAGCAATATTTCGATTACTGTCAACTACAGCATTTCGTTGCAGTTGTCGTTGAACTCTGAACCAACAAGTGTAACATATTCTGGCATTGACAGGAATCTGCAATTTAAAATATTATCCAGTTAATTTACAGTTCATCCATCAAAAAATGAATTCATAATCAATATAAATTAAACACAAGTATAATACCTGAGAGTTACTAGTTGAAGCCACAAAATCATGTATAGGTCCCGATTGGATAACACGGGATCTTCTATGATCCCCACTTCGCCGGATCAATGAAATGTGACAAGAGATGCATGTATTAATGTCATGATCAGTATAAATAACCTGAATGTCACTTTGGTAAAAGCGACTTATCAATGAGTCAAAACATCTTGAACATATGGAAGTGTCTTCCATAATCTGAAAACGAGATGATGAAATAAAACATAGTGAACATTAAATAGCGCATTTTTTATATTGATGGCTGTTATAACTCTGCAACTCATTGTTCTTTTGTGAATCTATATAAAAAGCACACATAAAATATTATATCGCCTCACCTCAAGTTGGAGTCTATCAGGTATTAAAGATATAAGTTCAGGTCCCATGTCCGAGATCATATAAATCTGCTGATAATGCTCTGTATTTAAGTTACAGAGGCCGCAGGTTGTCATGATAAATAACCTGAAAAAAATTATATGTTAAGTGACTGTAAGACACTAAATTATTTAATTGTATGTGCAATTTGTATAGCTAGGAAGAAAACAATTACTTACGTTATATGATACGCACGAATGGTAGCCAAAACAAATGCTATTTCAGATGTTCCAGTAGACAGGCCGGGTCGTTCCATCGTGTAATACTCAAATCCAGTTAGAAGAAATCCAGGTCGTATTTTAAAGAGCTCCGAGGTCCAAGTACAAGCCGTAGTCGTTAGGGGGAGGAAACCGAAAAGCACAGCGCAGAACATTCGCAACGAACAGTCGAACCGAATGCCTTGCTCTTGACAATATTTGAGTTTTGACAGCAAGCAAGAATCCATAACGTTTATAAACGCAGATATAAACAACGCTGCCATATACATTTAAAAAAACTAATGTGCGCTGAAGATACGGCGTTCTGTATTTTTTGACTATTTTTATTCAAAAGAACATATTTTTAAGTATCCGTTAGTGATTCGGGCATAAACTAGCCCACTTTGGAAACATCATCTTTATCAACAAAAATGTCAGATTGTATGTTAGTACACATGCAATTAAACTTAAAATTAATAACAAACATGCCCAGACACGCAAAACATCCTTACAACAATTAATATTAAGTTTCGAAATTTAGTATGGAATGTAAAAACAATAAGAAAAATAGGTTAGGTTCTTTGAATTCCTGTGATAAAATATTAAAAGGTTCAAATTCAAATTCAAATTCAAATATTTATTTCTCAACATTGACAATTACTTGTTCTTATTGACGTCAAACAAAACATGATTCTACCACCAGTTCGAAAAAAAAACCTTCGTGAAGAAGAACTGGCAAGAAACGTCACGGGTATATTTTTTTTTTTCAAAATAAATTTACAGAGTCTCTTTATGTCTATACAAAATTATTCTTTTCTGCATCTGTTAGCTCGGCAAGTCTCCCTCAACCCCAAGTATCCAAACGACGAACACCCCGACGGTTAAAAGTTAAGTTACTTGTCAGAAGTTAACTAGACTTAAATACAGAACAGTTTAGACTTTAGGCTAAATATAGCACATTAACTATTTTTAAATGCTATTTTGGTACTGAATTTGAAAACACTGAATTTATAAAATAATTGGCCGCGACGTCCACCTGCAGTTAAAATGGTAAGCACTAAGCTGTTATTTTGAATTACCACTTACAGTTTTGTGAGATAACTCTAGGAAACACATTGGGGCTTAGTAACACTGTGAACTGGTAGACACGGGAGTTGGCAGACAATAGAGCAGAAAACATGCACGGAATGTTCAAAAAAGTCAATGTGAATCTGGTCTGTGTTGATGATGCGTTTCCAGGGAGTTCGTAGGGAGTAAGTAAACAGCGAGTACCTCGTTATGCGTAGCTCCACACCTCGGTAGCACACACATCTAACACGTGGCCGCCGGCAGGGTTAGGTTATGTTTAACATGCACAACACCAAAAGCAGGCGAGAACGTTTTAACATGCCATGCAGCAGCCCTTTTGACTCGGCGGCATACCAACATTCATGGAGTCACGGTGGAAACCAACACCAGGAGCCCAACGGGAACAAGTGGCATCACGTCGGGATCACCAATTTGGACGAGGAATTCGGGGCCTGGTTGGTCACGACATGAGAGTATTGGGTACAGCTAAACGTACGGGATTCACATTAACAGACTTTAATTACTAACTTGGATAGTACAAAATACATTTATATCCTCGTCACAATTCTTTTTAACTATCTTATATCTGAATTATCATTGATCTTATTGATTGATTGATTGATTGTTTGACAGCTTTACTTAAGACTACGTTCATAACTATATAATGCAATGCGTGATACGCTACACATCTTTAATTCATTAAATTAATTTTTAGCATTCCGACCCAATTAAAAAAAAGATCTTCACTCACTGATCCTTCCAATTTTCATTACATTCTACTCTAGTAAAAGAAGCGTAATCTCTATATGATTGGTGGTAAACAATTGAACATAATTACCATCTTGCAGAATGTCCCATTAATTGCACTGCATATGTTCTGCGCACATTTTGCATGATGGTGGGACATAAAAGTAATGCTCCTTAAAAAGTTTAATCCGCAACCAAATTGGCACAACATTACGTTCTATATTGGGACAATTATGCACAAAACAGTGACGTTGACTTTCACCAGTACGGATCAAATTAGGCAAAAATATTTCCCTCGGTTCTTGTTCTTGTGGAATCTCTTCTAATTGTTGCTCAGGGTTCCTTTGCTGAGGGCTCAGTCTGCAGTTCAGGATGCAGCTTGATTAGCTCGCACCCAGCACCCACAGCGTATAGGAACTCTTCCAATCAACTGTAATACAATATGCTGTGTTATAAACATCAATAGACAAATAAATAATGAATACTTTTAATGCATATCAAAATGCTAGAACATTATTCATACCTGAACTGGTTGTATCCGGTTAGCAACTATTCTGTTTATATTTCTTCCTCTCTGTAAATCTTCATTGAGTGTATGAAATCTAATGCGATTCAATGAACGTCTGCAATGAATGCACAACTGACGTTGGCGGCCATCGTTCGTGGACGGCTGCATGTTCCGAGATTCTCCCAGAACAACCATCCAGCACGATTGACAAACAACACTGTCATCAGAAACCTGTGCCAAAGAAAAGGTACCCATCGTTAGAATGTAAATACACATTGTTCGTATCATTCGTAGAAAGAATATAAGTTTCACTCACCATTTGCGGAGCTTACAATGGTACCTACAACTGAGCGTTGGTTTAATCGTTTACTTCTTCTAATGACATCGGTGTTACAATTAACACATCGTATTTCAACCAAAGAAGAAGATGCGGGAGTCTGTTCCATATTCATGCCGAGGTCATCATTGTTTGGATTGCGAGGGTCATGTTGTAAGGCAGAATCCAGATCCATGTTGAGAAAAACAAAAACGTCGTAAATTGAAGATATCCGAAAAACGCATTTACTTGTAAAACAGAGCCATTTTTTTTTTGTTTATTGAGAGTTCCCGATCAAAGAATTTCGCACATGAACCCAAGCAAATAAAAAGCACAAAAATAAAATATTTGACTATAAAGCTGATATAAACATATTTTTAGGGTAGAATTTAGAATCCTGTGGCAAAAATACGAAGTTTGGAGGGGGGAGAACCTTATTAGAGAACCCGATACGAGGTAGTGGATAGTTCTAAAAAGTAAAATAATTTTGTTTCTAATTGGATCAGAAGGCCATTAAGGAAAGGAAAATTGAATGGCTAACTAAAAGTTGATGGTAACTTTTAGTTAGCCATTTAATTTCGATGCAATCCAGTTTCGGCAGAGATGTGAAAAATTGTTTAGTAAAAGTATTTAAATACAAAATGCAAATGCATAGTTATTAGCACTATTTCAAATAGAAATACAAAATAGTTTTAAATAAAAGTATTTAAATACAAAATGCAAAATACGTATTTTCAAAATAGGTTTTGAAAATAAAATACTTTGTTAAGCTTATGCACGTATTTTTATTTAACTGCTTTTAAAACTAGTATTTGTTCAGAGTTCCTCTTTCATGTTTCGCCTATGGGGCCTCATAATCATTCTACCAAAAGAAAATAGTCGTTCAACAGGGGCAGAACTCGGTAATATTTAAGGAAGAGTTTTTTTACATTTGGATACCTGTTCAAGGATTCTAAGGTATTGTCTTCATCTTTTGAATATTGTAGTGTTTCCAGATCTATTGTAGTAGTATTAACATTATCACTGGCTGCTGAAGAATCAGAGTCCTCAACAAACATATAATAAGATTCTGCCCTTTCCTTCTTTTTATCAGATTCAGTATGTTGGACTTAGGAACTCTTTTCGTCTTCTTGTTTTATCTTTCTCACTTCTGAAACAAATAACTCTTTGATGTATTCTCTGTTGGCTTTTGGCACCCATTTCATTTTGAAAAAGGGATAAGATACTGATGCTATTATGCCATCTTTTGCTTTTGGCTCTTCTAATTTATAAAATCTCTCAAAACGCCTATTAAGACTTTCTTTAATAACATCTATCAATACATCACAATATGTAAGGTTATCCATTTTCAAACGGCTTAGAATTCTTTGCATTCACATCAGTTCTGGTATAAGACATCCATAGTAAGTATCTTTGTCCCCTTCTAAACTTCTAATGCCATCAGCAATAGGCTCTGAACAGCTTACATATTCAAGAAGAAATTGAATTTCAATTTCTTTAAAAATGGCCAATCCTAGTTTCTTTAAAGTTTCATTTAGGGTACCCTTTACTGCCAATAGATCTTGAATGCAATTGTAGTATAAATTCCATCTTGCTGGTAATGGAGAAATAGGGGATTTTCCAGTTGATTCTAGATATATTTTACAGGCTTTAGGAGGCCTCGAACATAGATTCCAAACTGCTCGACATTTTGCCATAGCTGTATCATAAATTTTTTTTGTAAGAATTACTTTGGGATCTAGGCTTATCCATATCTTGTGAAGCTATTAAATGTAGTGTGTGTGTGGCACTCATGATAAGGCAGTTGCAACTCCTCAAATTCTTCAAATGACTCCGGAAATTGTCCTAGGGTTAACACATTATCATCATCTCCATCGTCAATATTATCATGCATTACATCAATCTTTTGGATAAGAGTTCCTTCACTTATTCCTGTATCTGAATCTTGTCCACATATTCTAAAAGCTTTGACCATATTTGATCCATTGTCCGTAATAGTCTTTATTATTTTTGACAGTTTCAAATCAAATTCAAAATGAATCTCTGCAATCAGCTCAGCTACTTTATCATAACTATGATAAAAGTTCCCTTAAATCTTCTGCAAGCCAAAGTTACACTTTTCCGATTAAATTTATCCTAGTCAATCCAATGAGCAGTTACGCCCAGATAGCTTCTCTTCGATGATGACCATATATCAGCTGTGGTGCATATAAAATCAACCTTTCTCAATTGTTCTTTTGTATTTTCTATATATTCTGTGTATTGTTCTGCAATTTTTTTATTACATGTTTGCCTGCACATTATTTTCGGTGGAACACTTAATTGCTGTGCACCTTCAATTAGAGCCTTAAAGGATTCATTTTCTACAATTAATATAGGTGACATGGTATCCACAAAAAAATTCACAAGTAACTTGTCGAAATTAACTGACTTTGGTAAGATGGCTGGAAGAGTGGGTTGTTTCAATATTTTAGATGAACTGCATCCCTCACCAGCATCACCAACAAATTTTCTCTTCCTGTTATGTTGAATTTTGAGTTTCTCATACTCTGCTAATATATCAGCATGTCCTTTTCTTTGCAAAAGTATAATTAATAGTTTAAAGCATAGAATATCTGCGATTATATTATTTCATGTTAATTAAAATCCGATTTGTTAGCTAATCAGTTTGAAATCGAAAAAATTTGTTAAAAAAAATAAAATACAACTTAAATTTTTAGTTTTACTTACTTTTAAATGGTTCAAAAAGTTAGACGTAGAATTCAAACTTCCTTTAGTGTTTTCAAACACTTTTTGCAAGTTCCAGATATATTTACGTCACTTCCAGGATCATTTGTAATGTCTTTGAAGAAGTGTTTTAATATGAACGTAATGTTTTTGTCCCTGATAAAATAAGAGGTTTTATATCACTTACTTATGTACTGTACCTACTATATATATATATATATATATATATATATATATATATATATATATAAATGAATCCCTTGGACACGGCACCATCACGCGTAAACGGCTGGCACAGACACAGGCTGACAGACAGACGGATGGACAGACGAACAAAGTGATCCTAAAAGGGTTCCGTTTTTATTTTCTTTTGAGGTACGGTAAAAGTGCTTGATAAAATAAAGAAATTGAGTAAACTCAACGGCCACATTAACTTTTTTACGACAGGACAACGTTTGTCGTAATAAGTTAGTGTGTAATAAATAATAACTTATCGTACAGATTAAGGGTTAGTAAATAAATGTGTTATTTCAATAAAAACGTAAAATCCATTTAATAAACAATAACATCGAATGGGCACGAATAATGCGATATTGTGATCAACTAACGTTGGTCGATATCGGTTAAATTTTATTTTAGGTTAGGTTAGTAAAAATACAAAACTAGGTACTTAACGACTTGATGCTTAGTTAAAAATTATTTATAAGAGTAATGTATTACTTACATTTTATTTATTTATATCCAGCAAGCGAAGAAAACTGAGCAAAATCACAAAGAAAACTAATAATCAACACACGAACACGCCTTTGACCTCAAGTTTATTTTACGATGGTTTGACATTGACAGTTGACTGACGCGCAATGTTTTTTTTCTGGCTCGCACGGGCCGCAATGTTGGCATTATTGTTCTAGTTGACAATGACAACATTACGATCATGATCAGTGCGTTCATAAATAAGGTAATCTTGGATTTAAGAATGAAAAATAGGAAAAATGAATTAAAAATGTTACAAAACCATTTTGTATTTTATAAATACTAAATATTTATGTAAAGTATTTCAAATAAAATACAAAAATACATTTACAAAAAAAGTATTTCAAATATTAAATAAAAATAGCTATTTTGCATTTGCATTTCAAATAATTCACGTCTCTAAGTTTAGGTGCCTAAACTAAATCGCTAACATTCGTACCATGAAGGGCCTTTAACTAACTGGCGTTTGAATTGCTCACAGAGGAATTAACGATCGAAAAGACCATGCCCATATTAGTATGGCGCTGAAAGTCAGCAATGCCCAAATTGCAGGCCTATGTCATATGATATTTTTTTAACAGAATTTATATGATATCTAGATTTAATGTCATATAAAGCACCGGTTCAAAAGATATTGGACATTAAACATGATAACTTCCTACTGGTTTTTAATACATTTTATCGTTTGCAGACAGCATTGCTATTAGTTTTTCACTAGGAACTTCATGGTCATCACATAAGCTAAGCCAGATCAGTGTTCTTTTGTATACTTATCTGTATGTTATCAGATAAAAATGTCACTTATTTTGAATTATCTCGCCTGTTTCCATTGTATAATGTCAATATGTATGTGAAAACAATTTGGTTAGGTACAAGCTATAAGTTCTCGAATAAATAATAATATGGAAAGAGACCAAATATGCACTCATGACAAACCGGTGTTTCTAATGAGATTATAAAAGCACATAGCAATAAAATAGCATGGGTTGTATTAAACTATCTTTTCGTGTGTTTTTATATTTAGTTGACATCAATTAACTGCTTGACTCAAAGACAAATATAAAATCGAACAATTATATTACTGTCTTTTAAGTAAGTACTTATTTACAATTATTTTATAAACATATTATAGATATAATAGGTGGTTTACCTTTTGCATTACCGGTTTGTTGCTGTATTGGTTTCTGGGGATATGATACAGGTTGCGAAGAAAATAAAAAAGAAGTATAAGTAGGTAATTGTTTATTGTTTTATTCTTCAATCACAAGTAATATATTATCTAAATATTAGGTCTTTACCTATGAAATTGCCATTTTTCACGAAATAAATGAATCGTAATTTTTTTATATATTTTTTATTTCTATTAATCAAAATAATCACCCATGCAATCAATGCATCTTTGCCAACGCATTGGTAGCTTATTGATGCCTTTCTTGAAGAAATCAGCTGGACGGGAGCCAACAAATTCTTCAAAGGCATTTTGTACTGCCTCTCGGGTATTGAATTTTTTTCCCGCCAAGAAGTTATCCAAATTCTGGAAAAAGTAGAAGTCTGTAGGCGCAAGGTCTGGTGAGTACGGCGGATGGCGGAGAACTTCATTACATTAGCTCGCAATAGACTTAAACGCATGGTCAAAGCTATTACAGGGAACCTCCTTTTCCACACACCAAAACATCTAGAGGAAATAAGTAGAAATTAAAATACCAGTTTTTATAGTTAGAAACTTATTTCTTAAGGTAATGGAAATGGACAACGTACCTTTCAATACAGTTTCTTGTTCGAATGTGGGCTTCATTATAAAGTAGTTCACTTCTAGTTTGAGGGTTTAACAGAGGTGTTAAAAGGTATGGCTTTAGGGGATATGCACTATCGCCAAGCAGCCACTTGTTGCCATATAACCTACTTTCACACTGAGCTGAAAAGCATAGTAGATATAGATATGACTTTAATGATAAACTGATCAAATACACTATCAATATTATGAATACTATGACCTACCTCGTAATTCTGAATTATTAAATATTGTGGCATCATGAGCTGAACCAGGCCAACGGGCTACAACATTCATTAACAATAAATTTGCATTACATACAGCTTGTATGTTCAATGAAAAGTAGCCTTTGCGATTCCTGAATTCTTCCCCAGTTACTGAACCTATGAAAGTAAAAAAGTCATGTAATGCAAAAGAACAAATTTCATCTATAAAAATTATAATAAACTAAACACTTACATGGTGATTGGATTCTGATATGTGTACAATCAATAGCACCAAGAACACGAGGAAATCTTGCAATTCCATAGAAATCATGTTCTGTACCATTATGCATACATATGTACTTGCCATATAGCTGTGCTATAGCACAACTGACATCACGCACTATGCGGCAAGCTGAAGCTTTTGAGACCCCAGCAAAGTCAGCCACTGATAGTAGCACTGTGCCCAATGCATAGAATCTTAGGGCCAATAAAAGTTGGTGTAAGGGGTGTATACCATGGTTCCTGAGACAATAATTAGTAAAAGATAAGGATGCTTAGTTGAAAGTTAACCAGGTATGCATAGATAATAATTAGCATATTGATTTACAAGTCAATGCTATAGTATTACATATTAGTTTTATTGGTTGTATTAAAATTAATAAATACCTAATAATAAAGTAAAATCTCCAGAAAAACACACCAACTACATGGCTTTAAAGTTAGCCAAGCTTGTGTTACAGCTAACTTGGTACAATACATACATATACATAGGGAAATAAACATTGACAAACATAAAGTTTTGAGGTTAGAAAAAAGCAAGAAAAAGAACATATTACAAACCTGGCTGACTTTATCTTTATACAAGGATGTATTTCAATAAGTAGCTGTTCTACTGAAGGCTTATCCAGGCGAAATCTTAGTTGAAATTCGAAAGAATCCAAGATATTAAAATAGTCGACCCTTGTTTTATACTTTCTCCGATTAATATTATGATCATCATCTGAATCAGAGTCATTCCAGTCGGATAATCTTTCTAGTTCACTCAACTCACTATCTGAATGAGACATTTCAAAATTTTATTTAAACCAAAAATGAAAACTCGTAGAACTTTAACAAACTACCGACAGGTACCGATTACTTTACTTTTACTACCGAGTACCGATGGAATTCGGGCGGTAATCAAATGCCAAACGCTTCGTAACTTTGACGGCTGGTTGACAGATTAAAAATTATATAGAAACGCTCTAAGCTGTCATTCCCATACATTTACCTTACTACTCGTTATTCGTAGCCCTCCCATCCGTACGTAGCATGCTATCAGTAACTTATCTAACGGAACGTTTTTTTTAGAAACGCTTTTGACTTACGCCTCGTAGAAAATTCTACCGTCCGTAAGCAAAACGAATCGTTTTTTGAATATAGGAACCGGGCATTAAAGCCGTCATATGCCCTCCAAAAGTCCCAGCCCTCAGTGCGTTGTCCTGAAACAAAATTAAACATTACTTTAATAAAATGAAATAAAAATCTTTATTGCTTAGTCATCCATACCACATAAACTAATCACAGAATAAAAATATCAAATACAAAAGAAAAAATTAGAATTACATAAATATAAATTAATTTACAATGCACAAGACTAACTAAGCAGAAGGATAACAAACCATATTTGTTAATTTGCAAATACAATTATGTTTGGTTTTCTTTCAATCTTACCTTTATTATATTTCTTTTTTCCAAATTTACTTTCGTCTTTTTGGACGATTTTTCCTGGGCCACCAATTTTCCCAGTGAATTCTTGTTTTTTAATTTGAAAAAGTACAACAGACTCCCTGAAATAATTTAACTAATCATTTATTGTATCCCTTGAAGAAGCTTGGCTTTGAGCTGAAAAACTTCTTTGATAGTGAGCGTGCAAGACAAACGAATCACGGATTCGAAGCGGACTGTATTTCGATAGGTATTTTATTATAGGTAATATTAATGAACGATAAGCTTCCCCAAATGATAACGTAGGTTTTCCCTCACAATCCAAATGTAAAAAGACCAGACCTTGGTTCTGGACCTCGTGCTTTCGGCGAACGTCGCTGAAGATGATCACTGCAATCCGTGAATTTCGGTCGTCGATCACTTTAAATGTCTATCGGTAATGAGAAATAATGTTTATTGAATAATTAAGCTGTGAGGAACTCCCGGATATCCAAATTTTTAAACGCACGGAGTCATTGAGATGCTCTCGGTTCCGATGTTGAACGGCGAACCACTAAATGCCGGTCAGCGTACTAGATGGCGCTGTTCGTTCATTTTAACAGCGACCGCAGGCACAGGAAAATCCATTGGTTCAGCCAATCAAATTACACCCAGAAGGTGATGGGGGAAAATACTAGGATACGTAACTGATAGTTACGTCATAGCTCCATTTTGATGCGTATGCATACATTAAGTAGAACATCTGGGGTAACGAAACCTTTATATTTTCGAACTAAGTGCCCTTCTTTCGGCTCTCTCTTGGTTGTCCTCTGCAGGGACCTCTGTAACATACAAACGAACCCACTGTTTTGTTTGTTTTATACTCTGTCAGCATATTTATAATGATAATTGCAATGTTTTTATTTTATAATTAAACCAAGCAATTTTCTTCGGCAAAGGCAATTGCTTGGTCTCTAGTCCCAAGACGCTGGAACACTTTTACGACATTCCACTTACTTTTGATTTCTGCGACACATAAATGCCGCTTAGGTGATGGTTCAGTTATTTCAAAACAAGAAGCTTCTGTGCCACTTGTTGAGGTAGAAGGTTGCGGATCGGTGCGACTTGTAGAAAGTTGCGGATCGGTAAGACTTGTTAAAAGTTGAGGTTCACGTTCCGCAAATTCCATCTCGGGACGACTTGTCACACCTTTGCAGTCCGTAAAATTACTTTCGTCAAAGAAGATAAAAGATCGGAGTCCAAGGCGCATTAAATAAATTTTTTGCAGATCGTTTGCCAGATTAATTACTTATTGGGTTTGTTCAGCACAACTAAGTGCTTCGTTAACTTATTTTTTCTAGATTTCAGCTGATAATTTAGAATTCAGAAGAAGCAATAAAACTCATTGTTTCGGATAGATAACAACACCCTCTATCACCAACATCCCGTTGGTCCATTCCTTACGGGACACCCTGTATATTCATATACATAATTTGGTTCTGAGATTCTTTTTAGTAATTATTATAAAATGTTGTAAAAATTAAGGTATAGTAATTTCTTACGTAAAATACTGAAATCAAAAACTTATTTAGGGCCTGGAATGAACTCAATTATTTATGTACGTTTTACCATTATCAATTTTTTAAACTTTATTATAATATAAATTGTCATTTTGTTAGCAACCACTATTTATTCTCTTGATTGAGTATACATTTTAGCATATTCATTTCTCGCTACCATTGTGCATGTTTTGGTAATTTTTTTAAAAACTTAACAAATTTTGCTTGATACCTCTTGAAAAATAAACATTTTTAAGATCCATGTGTATTTCATTATAATTATTGAAACAAATTTTGATAGTACCTATTTTAGTTGCTTCTAACACTTTACTATCTGCTGGCAGTTTCACATCAATGGGAAACTTATCTACATAATTATAGAAAAATGTGTCAATCTTTATAATATAGTCTGTGCACCCGGTATCTAACAACCAACTTATTTCATTATTATTATCATCATTTTCACCTTTGTACCGGTCTCCTGGTCCTCCATTTTCTCCTCGTGGTTTGCTTCTGGAGTACATGCTTGAGTTTCCCATGACTCTGCTGCAAGATCAGCTCCCTGAGTGCTTGATGATTTACCTCTGGGATGACTATTACTTCTGTCTCGCCCATGACCTTGGTAAAATCCACCTCTGTTGTAACCACTATGATGTCCTTGCTGGCGTTGCCTAGTTGCCTAGTTTTGCCTCAGACCAATTTTCTGTCTTTGATCCTTGTCTTGAGTCCTTCTTGAGATAGCCGGGGTTTTCCTCAATTGAAACATTTTGCTTGAGTTTTGGAAGCGAACGTGCTCATACCAGTTTCCCTGTCTGTGTCACTCGCAGTCACATTTATCTCTATTATTTTTGACTTTACATAATCTACTGTCTTTGTCGTGACTATCTTTGTTCTTCTGGAATTACACCAATAAAATCTCCGATATAACTAAAACTTGGAGGTAAAGTAAGTATCTCATCTTCTTAGGTTCATCTATTTTGCCACCAGCCGCTTTATTAAAATCGTTCGTTGTTTTCTCAAAATCAACAAATAAAAACTTCTATAGTACTGTATTGTAGTTTTCCTCTACATATTATTTGCATAGCAGTTGATAATGTTAAATAAATCTTGTAAAACTTTTCCGCCATTTCAAAAGCTGTTTGTACATTCAGCAATAAATTCTTGTTGTTTGTCTGAAATTGTGCTCATTATTATGATTCTTGCAATTAAATCCATTTTCTTCCGATTCGTCTGTTAATTTTCTTTAGAAGGCATTATACAAATGGCGGGCTCATTGCATTCTTTGTAGTCGAGTAAAGTTATTAACCTTAATTTCCAGTTTTAATAATTTACACTATCAAAAATGGGTATTGTTATGTCTTCTATCCTTGCTTGTTTAGCCATTTAAGTGATGATGGCGTGTTTCAATAATTGTTTTCACCTGATTGCACAAGGCGTTGTAAACCACTTTCCACGTGGTGGCCATTTCTTGATCACACTGTATTTAACTTACTAACCACCCAACCACGCTCTGCTACCATGTTTGAGTGGTGGAACTTTTGGTGTAGTTAATAAAGTGATCCAGATGAAATATAACACATATTTATTTAAGAAACAAATACTTTTATGATTAGCGTCGCTCAGTTACGTCGTGAGGCGGCCATGACAGAAGTAGAGATAAAGTAAAATTACAATTGTTGGCGCTGTTTATCAATCTAGCACAGATTACAACAATATTTAAATCCAATTATTTTATCTTAAAACTTTTAACCATTTATTATTTGCAACGATATACTTTTACTTTTTGATTTTATTAAGGCATCGTCCACATACAAGATTAAGATGATTTTACAATTATTAAAGTGACTAACAAAAATACAATTTTCTGAAGGACATATCTCAAAACCATAAGTTGTTAAGAAAGATGAAAATTTTCTATTCCAACAGCGCGATGATTGTTAAAGATCATAATATTGTGGGCTCCTCCCACATATTTCATATATACATATTTATTTATTTCTATTTATACACAATATCTATATTTCACCTATTTAATATATTTAATTATCTCTTATGTAATTTA
Source organism: Marasmarcha lunaedactyla (assembly GCA_923062675.1). NCBI lineage: Eukaryota > Metazoa > Arthropoda > Insecta > Lepidoptera > Pterophoridae > Marasmarcha > Marasmarcha lunaedactyla. Next base: position 8,239,407 of record OV281367.1, on the reverse strand, counting down.
TATTCACATTACATAATACATAAATATATTTACACACTTGCAGAAATACTCCTCATATTAATTAACACTTAACACGAATTCATTCCATACATCATACTTCACATTTTCACTAAACAACAAAGTGCCAACTGGTAACACACCGCCTGCGTACACGCACCGGTCGCGTGATCACTCGGCCGCGTTCGATTCTCTTCCGCCGCGCGTCATCAGTCGGAACTTACTCTCGACGCGAGCGCACGTACTCTCTCTCTCGCTCTTTCCTTTGTCTTGCGCATCACCTCTCACATCCCAGATCAATACGCAATTGTCGTGATTCTCTACTAGCTTGAAGACTCGCTCAGCTGAAGTTACGTATTCTAGAAAATGTGTTATGCGCGCATCAGCATGCTCATCCAATGGGCGAGGGTCCACCGATATCACGGCTACTATGTTGGGATAATGTGCCAGAGCGCCAATCCACCCCGTTCCAGGCGAGGAGCCAATGTACAAGATTACAGTATGTGCGAGAGCAATGGAATGGAACACGGCAGCCAATTTTCGCTGCCCCTCGTCTTCTAAGCTGTCTAAATGGGATAAGACATCGTACGAATAGTTCGAGGTCATTATTTCTGGAAACTCGCCATCTAAAACCCCGTCGTGGTCGAATGAGCGGCCCAGCAAAGTCAGACCATTTATTTCACAGGCATTTTCTACTATGTCTCGGTTGAATATCGATTCTAATTCTCCTCCACACCTTCGATATCTGATTCTTTTCGCGAGCAAAGTTCTCAACTCGTTGCATAGCCTCACTCGCTCAGAGCGTGAGCTAAGCCGATGGAAAGCATAGTCAAAGAAACTAGCTTGATGTAGAACGGGAGGCATCGAGGTTAAGTCTAGGAGCATGCCAGACTCAACTAACATATTTTCGTTAGCGTTATTTTTCTTTACGACGATTAAAGTGGTATCGCCATATCCGCACATGAACCACAGACGCTCGGTAGATTCAGAATTATTGCCATTATTTGAAATAAATACGAGCTTATTTTCAACAACGTATCCGTGTTCCGCATAGAGCTTTGGGCTCACCAAAAGGCCGCAATAGTTCCGCATTTTCACAAAGACTCTTTTATCTTTTAGGCTATCGATAAGGTAATTTTCAAGCGTTTTCAGCGTTTTGTGGACGAGGTGACGAGAGGGCTGGATTTTGTGTATTGTTACACTGATGATTTCCTCATCTTCTCAAAAGATGAAGCGCAGCACGAAGACCATCTTCGCCAAGTCTTGCCCCTAGTGCTACTAGGCATACGGAGCGCTTTTAAGGAGGATCTCCAAGCGTCGTCCGCCGAGCTCCTCTACGGTGAGCCTTTGAGGCTACCTGGCGAATTCTTCCACCACAGTACACCAGGTACATCAGACGTTTCTGATTTTACTGCCAGGTTGCGCTTATTCGCCGAGAAGCTTCAACCTCCGCGTTCGATTCTCTTCCGCCGCGCGTCATCAGTCGGAACTTACTCTCGACGCGAGCGCACGTACTCTCTCTCTCGCTCTTTCCTTAGTCTTGCGCTTACTATTGTTTTCGGTTGCTTAATTCTAACGAACATTTTTGCTATTTCTTACGGACCCGCTTGCCTCTATAATACGGAACTTATTTGTGTATGTGTTTGTGCAAATTATAATATCCACTGTCATCGTCTTTTATAAATATTTTTGTGGAAGTGAAATATATGTGACTATTGTGTTTACGTAACAACTCTTGTTTACTTGCAAACACCCTTACTTCCAAAATATAAATATTATAAATCAGCATTGACACCCTCTGGCACCTCGATATAAACACCTTCTAACGTCTTACTATATAAAAATGCTGTTTTACATCAAATTGTTGAAATTCATAATTTTCTCTAGTTGTAAGAGATAATATAATTCCAATTGATTCATGCCTTGTTGTGGGTGAGAATGTTTCCTTGTAATCAATATCTTTTCTCTGTGTAAATCCACATCCACAGAGACGAGCTTTGTATTTTTCTATGTTTCCTTGCGAATTTCTATTTACACAAAATACCTATTTAGAAGAAGGGTAAGTGTAACATACTTTTCTCAAAGTTTATTTGAAACTCTATAATCAGGTCTCATAATGTTCATTTTTCAAGATTCATCTTTTGGCAAAACGGGTCCAGGTTTTAACTAGCTGGAACCAATGCACTATTCCATTTTAGGCTTAAACTATTTGTTTTTAAGATCTCATATAAAACTTCGGAATCGGATAAATTTCTACGTGGTGGCCATTTCTTGATCACACTGTATTTAACTTACTAACCACCCAACCACGCTCTGCTACCATGTTTGAGTGGTGGAACTTTTGGTGTAGTTAATAAAGTGATCCAGATGAAATATAACACATATTTATTTAAGAAACAAATACTTTTATGATTAGCATCGCTCAGTTACGTCGTGAGGCGGCCATGACAGAAGTAGAGATAAAGTAGAATTACAATTGTTGGCGCTGTTTATCAATCTAGCACAGATTACAACAATATTTAAATCCAATTATTTTATCTTAAAACTTTTAACCATTTATTATTTGCAACGATATACTTTTACTTTTTGATTTTATTAAGGCATCATCCACATACAAGATTAAGATGATTTTACAATTATTAAAGTGACTAACAAAAATACAATTTTCTGAAGGACATATCTCAAAACCATAAGTTGTTAAGAAAGATGAAAATTTTCTATTCCAACAGCGCGATGATTGTTAAAGATCATAATATTGTGGGCTCCTCCCACATATTTCATATATACATATTTATTTATTTCTATTTATACACAATATCTATATTTCACCTATTTAATATATTTAATTATCTCTTATGTAATTTATATTCACATTACATAATACATAAATATATTTACACACTTGCAGAAATACTCCTCATATTAATTAACACTTAACACGAATTCATTCCATACATCATACTTCACATTTTCACTAAACAACAAAGTGCCAACTGGTAACACACCGCCTGCGTACACGCACCGGTCGCGTGATCGCTCGGCCGCGTTCGATTCTCTTCCGCCGCGCGTCATCAGTCGGAACTTACTCTCGACGCGAGCGCACGTACTCTCTCTCTCGCTCTTTCCTTTGTCTTGCGCATCACCTCTCACATCCCAGATCAATACGCAATTGTCGTGATTCTCTACTAGCTTGAAGACTCGCTCAGCTGAAGTTACGTATTCTAGAAAATGTGTTATGCGCGCATCAGCATGCTCATCCAATGGGCGAGGGTCCACCGATATCACGGCTACTATGTTGGGATAATGTGCCAGAGCGCCAATCCACCCCGTTCCAGGCGAGGAGCCAATGTACAAGATTACAGTATGTGCGAGAGCAATGGAATGGAACACGGCAGCCAATTTTCGCTGCCCCTCGTCTTCTAAGCTGTCTAAATGGGATAAGACATCGTACGAATAGTTCGAGGTCATTATTTCTGGAAACTCGCCATCTGAAACCCCGTCGTGGTCGAATGAGCGGCCCAGCAAAGTCAGACCATTTATTTCACAGGCATTTTCTACTATGTCTCGGTTGAATATCGATTCTAATTCTCCTCCACACCTTCGATATCTGATTCTTTTCGCGAGCAAAGTTCTCAACTCGTTGCATAGCCTCACTCGCTCAGAGCGTGAGCTAAGCCGATGGAAAGCATAGTCAAAGAAACTAGCTTGATGTAGAACGGGAGGCATCGAGGTTAAGTCTAGGAGCATGCCAGACTCAACTAACATATTTTCGTTAGCGTTATTTTTCTTTACGACGATTAAAGTGGTATCGCCATATCCGCACATGAACCACAGACGCTCGGTAGATTCAGAATTATTGCCATTATTTGAAATAAATACGAGCTTATTTTCAACAACGTATCCGTGTTCCGCATAGAGCTTTGGGCTCACCAAAAGGCCGCAATAGTTCCGCATTTTCACAAAGACTCTTTTATCTTTTAGGCTATCGATAAGGTAATTTTCAAGCGTTTTCAGCGTTTTGTGGACGAGGTGACGAGAGGGCTGGATTTTGTGTATTGTTACACTGATGATTTCCTCATCTTCTCAAAAGATGAAGCGCAGCACGAAGACCATCTTCGCCAAGTCTTGCCCCTAGTGCTACTAGGCATACGGAGCGCTTTTAAGGAGGATCTCCAAGCGTCGTCCGCCGAGCTCCTCTACGGTGAGCCTTTGAGGCTACCTGGCGAATTCTTCCACCACAGTACACCAGGTACATCAGACGTTTCTGATTTTACTGCCAGGTTGCGCTTATTCGCCGAGAAGCTTCAACCTCCGCGTTCGATTCTCTTCCGCCGCGCGTCATCAGTCGGAACTTACTCTCGACGCGAGCGCACGTACTCTCTCTCTCGCTCTTTCCTTAGTCTTGCGCTTACTATTGTTTTCGGTTGCTTAATTCTAACGAACATTTTTGCTATTTCTTACGGACCCGCTTGCCTCTATAATACGGAACTTATTTGTGTATGTGTTTGTGCAAATTATAATATCCACTGTCATCGTCTTTTATAAATATTTTTGTGGAAGTGAAATATATGTGACTATTGTGTTTACGTAACAACTCTTGTTTACTTGCAAACACCCTTACTTCCAAAATATAAATATTATAAATCAGCATTGACACCCTCTGGCACCTCGATATAAACACCTTCTAACGTCTTACTATATAAAAATGCTGTTTTACATCAAATTGTTGAAATTCATAATTTTCTCTAGTTGTAAGAGATAATATAATTCCAATTGATTCATGCCTTGTTGTGGGTGAGAATGTTTCCTTGTAATCAATATCTTTTCTCTGTGTAAATCCACATCCACAGAGACGAGCTTTGTATTTTTCTATGTTTCCTTGCGAATTTCTATTTACACAAAATACCTATTTAGAAGAAGGGTAAGTGTAACATACTTTTCTCAAAGTTTATTTGAAACTCTATAATCAGGTCTCATAATGTTCATTTTTCAAGATTCATCTTTTGGCAAAACGGGTCCAGGTTTTAACTAGCTGGAACCAATGCACTATTCCATTTTAGGCTTAAACTATTTGTTTTTAAGATCTCATATAAAACTTCGGAATCGGATAAATTTCTACGTGGTGGCCATTTCTTGATCACACTGTATTTAACTTACTAACCACCCAACCACGCTCTGCTACCATGTTTGAGTGGTGGAACTTTTGGTGTAGTTAATAAAGTGATCCAGATGAAATATAACACATATTTATTTAAGAAACAAATACTTTTATGATTAGCATCGCTCAGTTACGTCGTGAGGCGGCCATGACAGAAGTAGAGATAAAGTAGAATTACAATTGTTGGCGCTGTTTATCAATCTAGCACAGATTACAACAATATTTAAATCCAATTATTTTATCTTAAAACTTTTAACCATTTATTATTTGCAACGATATACTTTTACTTTTTGATTTTATTAAGGCATCGTCCACATACAAGATTAAGATGATTTTACAATTATTAAAGTGACTAACAAAAATACAATTTTCTGAAGGACATATCTCAAAACCATAAGTTGTTAAGAAAGATGAAAATTTTCTATTCCAACAGCGCGATGATTGTTAAAGATCATAATATTGTGGGCTCCTCCCACATATTTCATATATACATATTTATTTATTTCTATTTATACACAATATCTATATTTCACCTATTTAATATATTTAATTATCTCTTATGTAATTTATATTCACATTACATAATACATAAATATATTTACACACTTGCAGAAATACTCCTCATATTAATTAACACTTAACACGAATTCATTCCATACATCATACTTCACATTTTCACTAAACAACAAAGTGCCAACTGGTAACACACCGCCTGCGTACACGCACCGGTCGCGTGATCGCTCGGCCGCGTTCGATTCTCTTCCGCCGCGCGTCATCAGTCGGAACTTACTCTCGACGCGAGCGCACGTACTCTCTCTCTCGCCCTTTCCTTTGTCTTGCGCATCACCTCTCACATCCCAGATCAATACGCAATTGTCGTGATTCTCTACTAGCTTGAAGACTCGCTCAGCTGAAGTTACGTATTCTAGAAAATGTGTTATGCGCGCATCAGCATGCTCATCCAATGGGCGAGGGTCCACCGATATCACGGCTACTATGTTGGGATAATGTGCCAGAGCGCCAATCCACCCCGTTCCAGGCGAGGAGCCAATGTACAAGATTACAGTATGTGCGAGAGCAATGGAATGGAACACGGCAGCCAATTTTCGCTGCCCCTCGTCTTCTAAGCTGTCTAAATGGGATAAGACATCGTACGAATAGTTCGAGGTCATTATTTCTGGAAACTCGCCATCTAAAACCCCGTCGTGGTCGAATGAGCGGCCCAGCAAAGTCAGACCATTTATTTCACAGGCATTTTCTACTATGTCTCGGTTGAATATCGATTCTAATTCTCCTCCACACCTTCGATATCTGATTCTTTTCGCGAGCAAAGTTCTCAACTCGTTGCATAGCCTCACTCGCTCAGAGCGTGAGCTAAGCCGATGGAAAGCATAGTCAAAGAAACTAGCTTGATGTAGAACGGGAGGCATCGAGGTTAAGTCTAGGAGCATGCCAGACTCAACTAACATATTTTCGTTAGCGTTATTTTTCTTTACGACGATTAAAGTGGTATCGCCATATCCGCACATGAACCACAGACGCTCGGTAGATTCAGAATTATTGCCATTATTTGAAATAAATACGAGCTTATTTTCAACAACGTATCCGTGTTCCGCATAGAGCTTTGGGCTCACCAAAAGGCCGCAATAGTTCCGCATTTTCACAAAGACTCTTTTATCTTTTAGGCTATCGATAAGGTAATTTTCAAGCGTTTTCAGCGTTTTGTGGACGAGGTGACGAGAGGGCTGGATTTTGTGTATTGTTACACTGATGATTTCCTCATCTTCTCAAAAGATGAAGCGCAGCACGAAGATCATCTTCGCCAAGTCTTGCCCCTAGTGCTACTAGGCATACGGAGCGCTTTTAAGGAGGATCTCCAAGCGTCGTCCGCCGAGCTCCTCTACGGTGAGCCTTTGAGGCTACCTGGCGAATTCTTCCACCACAGTACACCAGGTACATCAGACGTTTCTGATTTTACTGCCAGGTTGCGCTTATTCGCCGAGAAGCTTCAACCTCCGCGTTCGATTCTCTTCCGCCGCGCGTCATCAGTCGGAACTTACTCTCGACGCGAGCGCACGTACTCTCTCTCTCGCTCTTTCCTTTGTCTTGCGCATCACCTCTCACATCCCAGATCAATACGCAATTGTCGTGATTCTCTACTAGCTTGAAGACTCGCTCAGCTGAAGTTACGTATTCTAGAAAATGTGTTATGCGCGCATCAGCATGCTCATCCAATGGGCGAGGGTCCACCGATATCACGGCTACTATGTTGGGATAATGTGCCAGAGCGCCAATCCACCCCGTTCCAGGCGAGGAGCCAATGTACAAGATTACAGTATGTGCGAGAGCAATGGAATGGAACACGGCAGCCAATTTTCGCTGCCCCTCGTCTTCTAAGCTGTCTAAATGGGATAAGACATCGTACGAATAGTTCGAGGTCATTATTTCTGGAAACTCGCCATCTAAAACCCCGTCGTGGTCGAATGAGCGGCCCAGCAAAGTCAGACCATTTATTTCACAGGCATTTTCTACTATGTCTCGGTTGAATATCGATTCTAATTCTCCTCCACACCTTCGATATCTGATTCTTTTCGCGAGCAAAGTTCTCAACTCGTTGCATAGCCTCACTCGCTCAGAGCGTGAGCTAAGCCGATGGAAAGCATAGTCAAAGAAACTAGCTTGATGTAGAACGGGAGGCATCGAGGTTAAGTCTAGGAGCATGCCAGACTCAACTAACATATTTTCGTTAGCGTTATTTTTCTTTACGACGATTAAAGTGGTATCGCCATATCCGCACATGAACCACAGACGCTCGGTAGATTCAGAATTATTGCCATTATTTGAAATAAATACGAGCTTATTTTCAACAACGTATCCGTGTTCCGCATAGAGCTTTGGGCTCACCAAAAGGCCGCAATAGTTCCGCATTTTCACAAAGACTCTTTTATCTTTTAGGCTATCGATAAGGTAATTTTCAAGCGTTTTCAGCGTTTTGTGGACGAGGTGACGAGAGGGCTGGATTTTGTGTATTGTTACACTGATGATTTCCTCATCTTCTCAAAAGATGAAGCGCAGCACGAAGACCATCTTCGCCAAGTCTTGCCCCTAGTGCTACTAGGCATACGGAGCGCTTTTAAGGAGGATCTCCAAGCGTCGTCCGCCGAGCTCCTCTACGGTGAGCCTTTGAGGCTACCTGGCGAATTCTTCCACCACAGTACACCAGGTACATCAGACGTTTCTGATTTTACTGCCAGGTTGCGCTTATTCGCCGAGAAGCTTCAACCTCCGCGTTCGATTCTCTTCCGCCGCGCGTCATCAGTCGGAACTTACTCTCGACGCGAGCGCACGTACTCTCTCTCTCGCTCTTTCCTTAGTCTTGCGCTTACTATTGTTTTCGGTTGCTTAATTCTAACGAACATTTTTGCTATTTCTTACGGACCCGCTTGCCTCTATAATACGGAACTTATTTGTGTATGTGTTTGTGCAAATTATAATATCCACTGTCATCGTCTTTTATAAATATTTTTGTGGAAGTGAAATATATGTGACTATTGTGTTTACGTAACAACTCTTGTTTACTTGCAAACACCCTTACTTCCAAAATATAAATATTATAAATCAGCATTGACACCCTCTGGCACCTCGATATAAACACCTTCTAACGTCTTACTATATAAAAATGCTGTTTTACATCAAATTGTTGAAATTCATAATTTTCTCTAGTTGTAAGAGATAATATAATTCCAATTGATTCATGCCTTGTTGTGGGTGAGAATGTTTCCTTGTAATCAATATCTTTTCTCTGTGTAAATCCACATCCACAGAGACGAGCTTTGTATTTTTCTATGTTTCCTTGCGAATTTCTATTTACACAAAATACCTATTTAGAAGAAGGGTAAGTGTAACATACTTTTCTCAAAGTTTATTTGAAACTCTATAATCAGGTCTCATAATGTTCATTTTTCAAGATTCATCTTTTGGCAAAACGGGTCCAGGTTTTAACTAGCTGGAACCAATGCACTATTCCATTTTAGGCTTAAACTATTTGTTTTTAAGATCTCATATAAAACTTCGGAATCGGATAAATTTCTACGTGGTGGCCATTTCTTGATCACACTGTATTTAACTTACTAACCACCCAACCACGCTCTGCTACCATGTTTGAGTGGTGGAACTTTTGGTGTAGTTAATAAAGTGATCCAGATGAAATATAACACATATTTATTTAAGAAACAAATACTTTTATGATTAGCATCGCTCAGTTACGTCGTGAGGCGGCCATGACAGAAGTAGAGATAAAGTAGAATTACAATTGTTGGCGCTGTTTATCAATCTAGCACAGATTACAACAATATTTAAATCCAATTATTTTATCTTAAAACTTTTAACCATTTATTATTTGCAACGATATACTTTTACTTTTTGATTTTATTAAGGCATCATCCACATACAAGATTAAGATGATTTTACAATTATTAAAGTGACTAACAAAAATACAATTTTCTGAAGGACATATCTCAAAACCATAAGTTGTTAAGAAAGATGAAAATTTTCTATTCCAACAGCGCGATGATTGTTAAAGATCATAATATTGTGGGCTCCTCCCACATATTTCATATATACATATTTATTTATTTCTATTTATACACAATATCTATATTTCACCTATTTAATATATTTAATTATCTCTTATGTAATTTATATTCACATTACATAATACATAAATATATTTACACACTTGCAGAAATACTCCTCATATTAATTAACACTTAACACGAATTCATTCCATACATCATACTTCACATTTTCACTAAACAACAAAGTGCCAACTGGTAACACACCGCCTGCGTACACGCACCGGTCGCGTGATCGCTCGGCCGCGTTCGATTCTCTTCCGCCGCGCGTCATCAGTCGGAACTTACTCTCGACGCGAGCGCACGTACTCTCTCTCTCGCTCTTTCCTTTGTCTTGCGCATCACCTCTCACATCCCAGATCAATACGCAATTGTCGTGATTCTCTACTAGCTTGAAGACTCGCTCAGCTGAAGTTACGTATTCTAGAAAATGTGTTATGCGCGCATCAGCATGCTCATCCAATGGGCGAGGGTCCACCGATATCACGGCTACTATGTTGGGATAATGTGCCAGAGCGCCAATCCACCCCGTTCCAGGCGAGGAGCCAATGTACAAGATTACAGTATGTGCGAGAGCAATGGAATGGAACACGGCAGCCAATTTTCGCTGCCCCTCGTCTTCTAAGCTGTCTAAATGGGATAAGACATCGTACGAATAGTTCGAGGTCATTATTTCTGGAAACTCGCCATCTAAAACCCCGTCGTGGTCGAATGAGCGGCCCAGCAAAGTCAGACCATTTATTTCACAGGCATTTTCTACTATGTCTCGGTTGAATATCGATTCTAATTCTCCTCCACACCTTCGATATCTGATTCTTTTCGCGAGCAAAGTTCTCAACTCGTTGCATAGCCTCACTCGCTCAGAGCGTGAGCTAAGCCGATGGAAAGCATAGTCAAAGAAACTAGCTTGATGTAGAACGGGAGGCATCGAGGTTAAGTCTAGGAGCATGCCAGACTCAACTAACATATTTTCGTTAGCGTTATTTTTCTTTACGACGATTAAAGTGGTATCGCCATATCCGCACATGAACCACAGACGCTCGGTAGATTCAGAATTATTGCCATTATTTGAAATAAATACGAGCTTATTTTCAACAACGTATCCGTGTTCCGCATAGAGCTTTGGGCTCACCAAAAGGCCGCAATAGTTCCGCATTTTCACAAAGACTCTTTTAGGCTATCGATAAGGTAATTTTCAAGCGTTTTCAGCGTTTTGTGGACGAGGTGACGAGAGGGCTGGATTTTGTGTATTGTTACACTGATGATTTCCTCATCTTCTCAAAAGATGAAGCGCAGCACGAAGACCATCTTCGCCAAGTCTTGCCCCTAGTGCTACTAGGCATACGGAGCGCTTTTAAGGAGGATCTCCAAGCGTCGTCCGCCGAGCTCCTCTACGGTGAGCCTTTGAGGCTACCTGGCGAATTCTTCCACCACAGTACACCAGGTACATCAGACGTTTCTGATTTTACTGCCAGGTTGCGCTTATTCGCCGAGAAGCTTCAACCTCCGCGTTCGATTCTCTTCCGCCGCGCGTCATCAGTCGGAACTTACTCTCGACGCGAGCGCACGTACTCTCTCTCTCGCTCTTTCCTTAGTCTTGCGCTTACTATTGTTTTCGGTTGCTTAATTCTAACGAACATTTTTGCTATTTCTTACGGACCCGCTTGCCTCTATAATACGGAACTTATTTGTGTATGTGTTTGTGCAAATTATAATATCCACTGTCATCGTCTTTTATAAATATTTTTGTGGAAGTGAAATATATGTGACTATTGTGTTTACGTAACAACTCTTGTTTACTTGCAAACACCCTTACTTCCAAAATATAAATATTATAAATCAGCATTGACACCCTCTGGCACCTCGATATAAACACCTTCTAACGTCTTACTATATAAAAATGCTGTTTTACATCAAATTGTTGAAATTCATAATTTTCTCTAGTTGTAAGAGATAATATAATTCCAATTGATTCATGCCTTGTTGTGGGTGAGAATGTTTCCTTGTAATCAATATCTTTTCTCTGTGTAAATCCACATCCACAGAGACGAGCTTTGTATTTTTCTATGTTTCCTTGCGAATTTCTATTTACACAAAATACCTATTTAGAAGAAGGGTAAGTGTAACATACTTTTCTCAAAGTTTATTTGAAACTCTATAATCAGGTCTCATAATGTTCATTTTTCAAGATTCATCTTTTGGCAAAACGGGTCCAGGTTTTAACTAGCTGGAACCAATGCACTATTCCATTTTAGGCTTAAACTATTTGTTTTTAAGATCTCATATAAAACTTCGGAATCGGATAAATTTCTACGTGGTGGCCATTTCTTGATCACACTGTATTTAACTTACTAACCACCCAACCACGCTCTGCTACCATGTTTGAGTGGTGGAACTTTTGGTGTAGTTAATAAAGTGATCCAGATGAAATATAACACATATTTATTTAAGAAACAAATACTTTTATGATTAGCATCGCTCAGTTACGTCGTGAGGCGGCCATGACAGAAGTAGAGATAAAGTAGAATTACAATTGTTGGCGCTGTTTATCAATCTAGCACAGATTACAACAATATTTAAATCCAATTATTTTATCTTAAAACTTTTAACCATTTATTATTTGCAACGATATACTTTTACTTTTTGATTTTATTAAGGCATCGTCCACATACAAGATTAAGATGATTTTACAATTATTAAAGTGACTAACAAAAATACAATTTTCTGAAGGACATATCTCAAAACCATAAGTTGTTAAGAAAGATGAAAATTTTCTATTCCAACAGCGCGATGATTGTTAAAGATCATAATATTGTGGGCTCCTCCCACATATTTCATATATACATATTTATTTATTTCTATTTATACACAATATCTATATTTCACCTATTTAATATATTTAATTATCTCTTATGTAATTTATATTCACATTACATAATACATAAATATATTTACACACTTGCAGAAATACTCCTCATATTAATTAACACTTAACACGAATTCATTCCATACATCATACTTCACATTTTCACTAAACAACAAAGTGCCAACTGGTAACACACCGCCTGCGTACACGCACCGGTCGCGTGATCGCTCGGCCGCGTTCGATTCTCTTCCGCCGCGCGTCATCAGTCGGAACTTACTCTCGACGCGAGCGCACGTACTCTCTCTCTCGCTCTTTCCTTTGTCTTGCGCATCACCTCTCACATCCCAGATCAATACGCAATTGTCGTGATTCTCTACTAGCTTGAAGACTCGCTCAGCTGAAGTTACGTATTCTAGAAAATGTGTTATGCGCGCATCAGCATGCTCATCCAATGGGCGAGGGTCCACCGATATCACGGCTACTATGTTGGGATAATGTGCCAGAGCGCCAATCCACCCCGTTCCAGGCGAGGAGCCAATGTACAAGATTACAGTATGTGCGAGAGCAATGGAATGGAACACGGCAGCCAATTTTCGCTGCCCCTCGTCTTCTAAGCTGTCTAAATGGGATAAGACATCGTACGAATAGTTCGAGGTCATTATTTCTGGAAACTCGCCATCTAAAACCCCGTCGTGGTCGAATGAGCGGCCCAGCAAAGTCAGACCATTTATTTCACAGGCATTTTCTACTATGTCTCGGTTGAATATCGATTCTAATTCTCCTCCACACCTTCGATATCTGATTCTTTTCGCGAGCAAAGTTCTCAACTCGTTGCATAGCCTCACTCGCTCAGAGCGTGAGCTAAGCCGATGGAAAGCATAGTCAAAGAAACTAGCTTGATGTAGAACGGGAGGCATCGAGGTTAAGTCTAGGAGCATGCCAGACTCAACTAACATATTTTCGTTAGCGTTATTTTTCTTTACGACGATTAAAGTGGTATCGCCATATCCGCACATGAACCACAGACGCTCGGTAGATTCAGAATTATTGCCATTATTTGAAATAAATACGAGCTTATTTTCAACAACGTATCCGTGTTCCGCATAGAGCTTTGGGCTCACCAAAAGGCCGCAATAGTTCCGCATTTTCACAAAGACTCTTTTATCTTTTAGGCTATCGATAAGGTAATTTTCAAGCGTTTTCAGCGTTTTGTGGACGAGGTGACGAGAGGGCTGGATTTTGTGTATTGTTACACTGATGATTTCCTCATCTTCTCAAAAGATGAAGCGCAGCACGAAGATCATCTTCGCCAAGTCTTGCCCCTAGTGCTACTAGGCATACGGAGCGCTTTTAAGGAGGATCTCCAAGCGTCGTCCGCCGAGCTCCTCTACGGTGAGCCTTTGAGGCTACCTGGCGAATTCTTCCACCACAGTACACCAGGTACATCAGACGTTTCTGATTTTACTGCCAGGTTGCGCTTATTCGCCGAGAAGCTTCAACCTCCGCGTTCGATTCTCTTCCGCCGCGCGTCATCAGTCGGAACTTACTCTCGACGCGAGCGCACGTACTCTCTCTCTCGCTCTTTCCTTTGTCTTGCGCATCACCTCTCACATCCCAGATCAATACGCAATTGTCGTGATTCTCTACTAGCTTGAAGACTCGCTCAGCTGAAGTTACGTATTCTAGAAAATGTGTTATGCGCGCATCAGCATGCTCATCCAATGGGCGAGGGTCCACCGATATCACGGCTACTATGTTGGGATAATGTGCCAGAGCGCCAATCCACCCCGTTCCAGGCGAGGAGCCAATGTACAAGATTACAGTATGTGCGAGAGCAATGGAATGGAACACGGCAGCCAATTTTCGCTGCCCCTCGTCTTCTAAGCTGTCTAAATGGGATAAGACATCGTACGAATAGTTCGAGGTCATTATTTCTGGAAACTCGCCATCTAAAACCCCGTCGTGGTCGAATGAGCGGCCCAGCAAAGTCAGACCATTTATTTCACAGGCATTTTCTACTATGTCTCGGTTGAATATCGATTCTAATTCTCCTCCACACCTTCGATATCTGATTCTTTTCGCGAGCAAAGTTCTCAACTCGTTGCATAGCCTCACTCGCTCAGAGCGTGAGCTAAGCCGATGGAAAGCATAGTCAAAGAAACTAGCTTGATGTAGAACGGGAGGCATCGAGGTTAAGTCTAGGAGCATGCCAGACTCAACTAACATATTTTCGTTAGCGTTATTTTTCTTTACGACGATTAAAGTGGTATCGCCATATCCGCACATGAACCACAGACGCTCGGTAGATTCAGAATTATTGCCATTATTTGAAATAAATACGAGCTTATTTTCAACAACGTATCCGTGTTCCGCATAGAGCTTTGGGCTCACCAAAAGGCCGCAATAGTTCCGCATTTTCACAAAGACTCTTTTATCTTTTAGGCTATCGATAAGGTAATTTTCAAGCGTTTTCAGCGTTTTGTGGACGAGGTGACGAGAGGGCTGGATTTTGTGTATTGTTACACTGATGATTTCCTCATCTTCTCAAAAGATGAAGCGCAGCACGAAGACCATCTTCGCCAAGTCTTGCCCCTAGTGCTACTAGGCATACGGAGCGCTTTTAAGGAGGATCTCCAAGCGTCGTCCGCCGAGCTCCTCTACGGTGAGCCTTTGAGGCTACCTGGCGAATTCTTCCACCACAGTACACCAGGTACATCAGACGTTTCTGATTTTACTGCCAGGTTGCGCTTATTCGCCGAGAAGCTTCAACCTCCGCGTTCGATTCTCTTCCGCCGCGCGTCATCAGTCGGAACTTACTCTCGACGCGAGCGCACGTACTCTCTCTCTCGCTCTTTCCTTAGTCTTGCGCTTACTATTGTTTTCGGTTGCTTAATTCTAACGAACATTTTTGCTATTTCTTACGGACCCGCTTGCCTCTATAATACGGAACTTATTTGTGTATGTGTTTGTGCAAATTATAATATCCACTGTCATCGTCTTTTATAAATATTTTTGTGGAAGTGAAATATATGTGACTATTGTGTTTACGTAACAACTCTTGTTTACTTGCAAACACCCTTACTTCCAAAATATAAATATTATAAATCAGCATTGACACCCTCTGGCACCTCGATATAAACACCTTCTAACGTCTTACTATATAAAAATGCTGTTTTACATCAAATTGTTGAAATTCATAATTTTCTCTAGTTGTAAGAGATAATATAATTCCAATTGATTCATGCCTTGTTGTGGGTGAGAATGTTTCCTTGTAATCAATATCTTTTCTCTGTGTAAATCCACATCCACAGAGACGAGCTTTGTATTTTTCTATGTTTCCTTGCGAATTTCTATTTACACAAAATACCTATTTAGAAGAAGGGTAAGTGTAACATACTTTTCTCAAAGTTTATTTGAAACTCTATAATCAGGTCTCATAATGTTCATTTTTCAAGATTCATCTTTTGGCAAAACGGGTCCAGGTTTTAACTAGCTGGAACCAATGCACTATTCCATTTTAGGCTTAAACTATTTGTTTTTAAGATCTCATATAAAACTTCGGAATCGGATAAATTTCTACGTGGTGGCCATTTCTTGATCACACTGTATTTAACTTACTAACCACCCAACCACGCTCTGCTACCATGTTTGAGTGGTGGAACTTTTGGTGTAGTTAATAAAGTGATCCAGATGAAATATAACACATATTTATTTAAGAAACAAATACTTTTATGATTAGCATCGCTCAGTTACGTCGTGAGGCGGCCATGACAGAAGTAGAGATAAAGTAGAATTACAATTGTTGGCGCTGTTTATCAATCTAGCACAGATTACAGCAATATTTAAATCCAATTATTTTATCTTAAAACTTTTAACCATTTATTATTTGCAACGATATACTTTTACTTTTTGATTTTATTAAGGCATCGTCCACATACAAGATTAAGATGATTTTACAATTATTAAAGTGACTAACAAAAATACAATTTTCTGAAGGACATATCTCAAAACCATAAGTTGTTAAGAAAGATGAAAATTTTCTATTCCAACAGCGCGATGATTGTTAAAGATCATAATATTGTGGGCTCCTCCCACATATTTCATATATACATATTTATTTATTTCTATTTATACACAATATCTATATTTCACCTATTTAATATATTTAATTATCTCTTATGTAATTTATATTCACATTACATAATACATAAATATATTTACACACTTGCAGAAATACTCCTCATATTAATTAACACTTAACACGAATTCATTCCATACATCATACTTCACATTTTCACTAAACAACAAAGTGCCAACTGGTAACACACCGCCTGCGTACACGCACCGGTCGCGTGATCGCTCGGCCGCGTTCGATTCTCTTCCGCCGCGCGTCATCAGTCGGAACTTACTCTCGACGCGAGCGCACGTACTCTCTCTCTCGCTCTTTCCTTTGTCTTGCGCATCACCTCTCACATCCCAGATCAATACGCAATTGTCGTGATTCTCTACTAGCTTGAAGACTCGCTCAGCTGAAGTTACGTATTCTAGAAAATGTGTTATGCGCGCATCAGCATGCTCATCCAATGGGCGAGGGTCCACCGATATCACGGCTACTATGTTGGGATAATGTGCCAGAGCGCCAATCCACCCCGTTCCAGGCGAGGAGCCAATGTACAAGATTACAGTATGTGCGAGAGCAATGGAATGGAACACGGCAGCCAATTTTCGCTGCCCCTCGTCTTCTAAGCTGTCTAAGGCTGGATTCTACCAAGCTGGAGTAAGTTTTTACTCTCGAGTAAACCTCTGCTTACTCTAGAGTAAGCTGATTTTGCATTTTACCAACCACTAATCTAAGAATAAGGAAACTATACGCGAGTAAATATTTACACGGGCAATTTTGGTGGAGTAACAGCTTATACTGAGATTAAATGTCAATGTTTACTTGTCATGTCAAATCGTTATTGATTTTGTTCGTTTTTACTGTAAATGTTTTTAAGTTTGTCAACACCGCGCCACGATGGAACGTTTGAGAAATATGATCGAAGATTCCGACAGTGATGATGAATACGTGCCAAGACGTCCAAGGTGGATCAAGGAAAGAATAAATTACTTTGATGATTATGATGACCACGACTTTGCTGTAAGATTTCGTTTATCTAAGGAAGCCACTTTATGTTTGTTAGCTAAACTTGAACATAGGTTGGAATACTCATCAGATCGGTAGGTCTATTTATTTATTTATTTCAGTGATGAAATACTGTACTTAGTCAACCTAAAATGTACCTATGAGTGATACTTATTTTTCATTTTACAGGAATTTCTCCATATCGCCAATAAATCAGTTATTAGCGACCTTGAGATTCTATGCAACCAATTCTACACAGATGAGTATTGGTGACTACTGTGGTATGAGCACTCCCACTGCAAATAAAATAATACACCAAGTAACTGCTGCAATAGCTTCATTACATAAAGAATTTATTAAGTTTCCTGCGACAACTAGTGAAATAAGGAAAGAACAAGATGCATTTTATCGCATTGCTCGCTTTCCCAGAGTTATTGGCGCTATGGATTGTACACATATTCGTATAGCCTCTGTTCCATTACGATTACAAGTAGGTGGTGAGCAAGCCGAACTATTTAGAAACAGAAAGGGATACTTCTCTATAAATGTGCAGACCATATGCAATGCTAACTTAGAGATTATAGATATAGTAGCTAGATGGCCAGGATCAACTCATGATAGTACCATATTTAACAATTCTTACAGAAAAGCACAATTTGAATCTGGTAAATATGGAGCGGCACTATTATTGGTAGATGGAGGTTATGCATCAACTTCATATATGATGCCTCCATTAGAGAACCCGAGACTTCCAGTGGAACAAATATACAATGAATCGCAAATCAGGACACGAAATCCTGTTGAAAGAAGCTATGGTGTGTGGAAGAGGCGTTTTCCTGTTTTAGCGTTTGGAATGCGTGTCAAATTGGAAAAAATTCTCAATGTTATTATCGCCACTGCTGTACTTCATAACATTTTGAGACATCGAGGAGAACTAGTTCCTCCAGATGATCCTGAAGTTGCTCTTCCAGCCCCCTGGACTGAACTTTTGAGTGATGGGCAGATACCCTCTGATGTGGATACATCTTCACAATCTGCTCGACAATACAGGGCACGAGATGCACTAATATCCAATTATTTTCAAAATTTATTGTGAAAATAAAATTAAATAAAGATCATTTTAAATATAAGTGTTTATTATTTATACCTTCTTTCAATAATTACAAAAAAGTAAAAACAAAAGGTAATATTGAATAAATTATTTTATTTAATTCTTGTGTTCTTTCTTTTTTTTTCTAAATTCTATCAGTAAAAGCTTAGTTTTTAACTTTTCCTGTTTTAGGATTTCCTTTTTAATTTCAATGTCTAAGTCAGAAATTGTTTTCGATCTCTCTGATTCTTCCGCAGCAAGAACCTTCTGAAAATTTATTGCTTCAATTTTTTTTTTGTGAAGCAATTCTAATGAAGTTGTTGCGGGAGTATGTAGAGGTCTTCTCCTCGATACACCTTTTTTATTGATTTGTTCTAACTGGGCAGACACTGGAGTCTTAAGCAATTGAGGTGTATAATCACCCCAATCCTGAAAGGAAATAGTCAAAAGATATTAATACATACAAGTAAGATAAAATAAAAATAATTCAATATAATTTTACAAATATAAATGACTTGAATTTTACAAATATAAATGCATGTGTACAAATCAATTACCCCTTTCACAAATTCCTGTGCTCGTGTTTCACATGCCGTCATGGTGACATCTTCATCAACATTTTTATGTAATTCAGTAGACTCAGAAGTATGCAGCGTATAATCACCACAGTCCTAAAACAAAAATATGGTTTAAATTTAAATCTGATACTTAAATGTGAGCTAGCATCAGGCTGAGCAGCTCTAATTCAATTCTATATACTACGACCATATGATAAATTAATAATCAGTAAATGTTATTATATAATAAAATATATAAACTTAACAAACCCTAACTTCAATTTCCACTGATGCAGAGCCACCCATGTTAAAATTTTCCACTGTCACAGGCGAAGGCCCGTCAATGTCAATAATTTTCTTTACATCTGTAATTAAACAGATTAATAAATGAAATGAAATTGTGTGAGTATAAATCATAACTATTTCACACATTTAGTTCATAAAACATTCACTATTACCTATATTACATGAACCAGGAAGATATTCTGATTCCAAGCCTACAGCGGTAACAGTCTCAGACTCCTCTTGTAGTGGGCCTACACTGTCATTGTCGTATGGGTTATACAACCCTACAGCACTTGTTTGTATTAAAGATATTACCCTTGAATAAATAGGGTCTTCCTTTTTTCGATTTGGAGGTCCACCACCTGTCAACATTTAACAATATAAT
The DNA here is from genome assembly GCA_923062675.1 of Marasmarcha lunaedactyla. Classification (NCBI taxonomy): domain Eukaryota; kingdom Metazoa; phylum Arthropoda; class Insecta; order Lepidoptera; family Pterophoridae; genus Marasmarcha; species Marasmarcha lunaedactyla. The sequence goes on along the minus strand of OV281367.1, from coordinate 8,219,310 downwards.
ATGTTAACTACTTATAGTAATAATTGTTTATGTGTATAAACATAGTTTTATGAACCAATGAAACATATGTACCACAATGATTACACTGGCACAAATAGACACAAAATAAAGCTATACATTTTTTATAATTAACTAAAACTCAGTAACCTGTTTGAATAATTTGCATCCTGGCATTAGATGCTTCCTTTTTCGCAGCCTTTTTCAAATTTTCCCACTGGCTCTTAAGATTTTCGGCTTCACGGTGGCAGTGGGTGGTTTGGCTGTTATATTCCACAGATATATTCTGCCATTCGGCAAGTTTGGCCTTCATTGATACGCCGTCCGTTTTCTTATTTTCAACGACATTAAAATACTTTTCCACTTGTTCTACTAACAGTCTTTTTTCGGAAGGAAGCCAGTTAGGGCTACGTTTTCGTTTTTCATCACACATTTTAATCGAACACAACAAAACAAAACAGTTCAAAACGCAAAAAGTACAATGCAAACGAACATTCACAATCAACCTAACCTAGAAACCAACACGTCAACATTTGGCATTTCACTCTATTACCCTTCAAAATGACATTGTTACGGCATTTCAAGTCAAATTATAAGAAACGATATGTATTGATTTTTGTCGGTTTATACATTCGTTCATCATTCACGCTTGAACCATAGAATAACAATACCGGGATTAGTGTACTCCTCGAGCAAGTTGGAAAAACGTAAACAAAGTTATCCAAGAGTTAAAATCAAGGAGTAAAACTATTCCCGTAATAGTTATTCTGGTGTAACTTCGTGTTTGGTCGAATCGGGCCTAAATGGGATAAGACATCGTACGAATAGTTCGAGGTCATTATTTCTGGAAACTCGCCATCTAAAACCCCGTCGTGGTCGAATGAGCGGCCCAGCAAAGTCAGACCATTTATTTCACAGGCATTTTCTACTATGTCTCGGTTGAATATCGATTCTAATTCTCCTCCACACCTTCGATATCTGATTCTTTTCGCGAGCAAAGTTCTCAACTCGTTGCATAGCCTCACTCGCTCAGAGCGTGAGCTAAGCCGATGGAAAGCATAGTCAAAGAAACTAGCTTGATGTAGAACGGGAGGCATCGAGGTTAAGTCTAGGAGCATGCCAGACTCAACTAACATATTTTCGTTAGCGTTATTTTTCTTTACGACGATTAAAGTGGTATCGCCATATCCGCACATGAACCACAGACGCTCGGTAGATTCAGAATTATTGCCATTATTTGAAATAAATACGAGCTTATTTTCAACAACGTATCCGTGTTCCGCATAGAGCTTTGGGCTCACCAAAAGGCCGCAATAGTTCCGCATTTTCACAAAGACTCTTTTATCTTTTAGGCTATCGATAAGGTAATTTTCAAGCGTTTTCAGCGTTTTGTGGACGAGGTGACGAGAGGGCTGGATTTTGTGTATTGTTACACTGATGATTTCCTCATCTTCTCAAAAGATGAAGCGCAGCACGAAGACCATCTTCGCCAAGTCTTGCCCCTAGTGCTACTAGGCATACGGAGCGCTTTTAAGGAGGATCTCCAAGCGTCGTCCGCCGAGCTCCTCTACGGTGAGCCTTTGAGGCTACCTGGCGAATTCTTCCACCACAGTACACCAGGTACATCAGACGTTTCTGATTTTACTGCCAGGTTGCGCTTATTCGCCGAGAAGCTTCAACCTCCGCGTTCGATTCTCTTCCGCCGCGCGTCATCAGTCGGAACTTACTCTCGACGCGAGCGCACGTACTCTCTCTCTCGCTCTTTCCTTAGTCTTGCGCTTACTATTGTTTTCGGTTGCTTAATTCTAACGAACATTTTTGCTATTTCTTACGGACCCGCTTGCCTCTATAATACGGAACTTATTTGTGTATGTGTTTGTGCAAATTATAATATCCACTGTCATCGTCTTTTATAAATATTTTTGTGGAAGTGAAATATATGTGACTATTGTGTTTACGTAACAACTCTTGTTTACTTGCAAACACCCTTACTTCCAAAATATAAATATTATAAATCAGCATTGACACCCTCTGGCACCTCGATATAAACACCTTCTAACGTCTTACTATATAAAAATGCTGTTTTACATCAAATTGTTGAAATTCATAATTTTCTCTAGTTGTAAGAGATAATATAATTCCAATTGATTCATGCCTTGTTGTGGGTGAGAATGTTTCCTTGTAATCAATATCTTTTCTCTGTGTAAATCCACATCCACAGAGACGAGCTTTGTATTTTTCTATGTTTCCTTGCGAATTTCTATTTACACAAAATACCTATTTAGAAGAAGGGTAAGTGTAACATACTTTTCTCAAAGTTTATTTGAAACTCTATAATCAGGTCTCATAATGTTCATTTTTCAAGATTCATCTTTTGGCAAAACGGGTCCAGGTTTTAACTAGCTGGAACCAATGCACTATTCCATTTTAGGCTTAAACTATTTGTTTTTAAGATCTCATATAAAACTTCGGAATCGGATAAATTTCTACGTGGTGGCCATTTCTTGATCACACTGTATTTAACTTACTAACCACCCAACCACGCTCTGCTACCATGTTTGAGTGGTGGAACTTTTGGTGTAGTTAATAAAGTGATCCAGATGAAATATAACACATATTTATTTAAGAAACAAATACTTTTATGATTAGCATCGCTCAGTTAGGTACGTCGTGAGGCGGCCATGACAGAAGTAGAGATAAAGTAGAATTACAATTGTTGGCGCTGTTTATCAATCTAGCACAGATTACAACAATATTTAAATCCAATTATTTTATCTTAAAACTTTTAACCATTTATTATTTGCAACGATATACTTTTACTTTTTGATTTTATTAAGGCATCGTCCACATACAAGATTAAGATGATTTTACAATTATTAAAGTGACTAACAAAAATACAATTTTCTGAAGGACATATCTCAAAACCATAAGTTGTTAAGAAAGATGAAAATTTTCTATTCCAACAGCGCGATGATTGTTAAAGATCATAATATTGTGGGCTCCTCCCACATATTTCATATATACATATTTATTTATTTCTATTTATACACAATATCTATATTTCACCTATTTAATATATTTAATTATCTCTTATGTAATTTATATTCACATTACATAATACATAAATATATTTACACACTTGCAGAAATACTCCTCATATTAATTAACACTTAACACGAATTCATTCCATACATCATACTTCACATTTTCACTAAACAACAAAGTGCCAACTGGTAACACACCGCCTGCGTACACGCACCGGTCGCGTGATCGCTCGGCCGCGTTCGATTCTCTTCCGCCGCGCGTCATCAGTCGGAACTTACTCTCGACGCGAGCGCACGTACTCTCTCTCTCGCTCTTTCCTTTGTCTTGCGCATCACCTCTCACATCCCAGATCAATACGCAATTGTCGTGATTCTCTACTAGCTTGAAGACTCGCTCAGCTGAAGTTACGTATTCTAGAAAATGTGTTATGCGCGCATCAGCATGCTCATCCAATGGGCGAGGGTCCACCGATATCACGGCTACTATGTTGGGATAATGTGCCAGAGCGCCAATCCACCCCGTTCCAGGCGAGGAGCCAATGTACAAGATTACAGTATGTGCGAGAGCAATGGAATGGAACACGGCAGCCAATTTTCGCTGCCCCTCGTCTTCTAAGCTGTCTAAATGGGATAAGACATCGTACGAATAGTTCGAGGTCATTATTTCTGGAAACTCGCCATCTAAAACCCCGTCGTGGTCGAATGAGCGGCCCAGCAAAGTCAGACCATTTATTTCACAGGCATTTTCTACTATGTCTCGGTTGAATATCGATTCTAATTCTCCTCCACACCTTCGATATCTGATTCTTTTCGCGAGCAAAGTTCTCAACTCGTTGCATAGCCTCACTCGCTCAGAGCGTGAGCTAAGCCGATGGAAAGCATAGTCAAAGAAACTAGCTTGATGTAGAACGGGAGGCATCGAGGTTAAGTCTAGGAGCATGCCAGACTCAACTAACATATTTTCGTTAGCGTTATTTTTCTTTACGACGATTAAAGTGGTATCGCCATATCCGCACATGAACCACAGACGCTCGGTAGATTCAGAATTATTGCCATTATTTGAAATAAATACGAGCTTATTTTCAACAACGTATCCGTGTTCCGCATAGAGCTTTGGGCTCACCAAAAGGCCGCAATAGTTCCGCATTTTCACAAAGACTCTTTTATCTTTTAGGCTATCGATAAGGTAATTTTCAAGCGTTTTCAGCGTTTTGTGGACGAGGTGACGAGAGGGCTGGATTTTGTGTATTGTTACACTGATGATTTCCTCATCTTCTCAAAAGATGAAGCGCAGCACGAAGACCATCTTCGCCAAGTCTTGCCCCTAGTGCTACTAGGCATACGGAGCGCTTTTAAGGAGGATCTCCAAGCGTCGTCCGCCGAGCTCCTCTACGGTGAGCCTTTGAGGCTACCTGGCGAATTCTTCCACCACAGTACACCAGGTACATCAGACGTTTCTGATTTTACTGCCAGGTTGCGCTTATTCGCCGAGAAGCTTCAACCTCCGCGTTCGATTCTCTTCCGCCGCGCGTCATCAGTCGGAACTTACTCTCGACGCGAGCGCACGTACTCTCTCTCTCGCTCTTTCCTTAGTCTTGCGCTTACTATTGTTTTCGGTTGCTTAATTCTAACGAACATTTTTGCTATTTCTTACGGACCCGCTTGCCTCTATAATACGGAACTTATTTGTGTATGTGTTTGTGCAAATTATAATATCCACTGTCATCGTCTTTTATAAATATTTTTGTGGAAGTGAAATATATGTGACTATTGTGTTTACGTAACAACTCTTGTTTACTTGCAAACACCCTTACTTCCAAAATATAAATATTATAAATCAGCATTGACACCCTCTGGCACCTCGATATAAACACCTTCTAACGTCTTACTATATAAAAATGCTGTTTTACATCAAATTGTTGAAATTCATAATTTTCTCTAGTTGTAAGAGATAATATAATTCCAATTGATTCATGCCTTGTTGTGGGTGAGAATGTTTCCTTGTAATCAATATCTTTTCTCTGTGTAAATCCACATCCACAGAGACGAGCTTTGTATTTTTCTATGTTTCCTTGCGAATTTCTATTTACACAAAATACCTATTTAGAAGAAGGGTAAGTGTAACATACTTTTCTCAAAGTTTATTTGAAACTCTATAATCAGGTCTCATAATGTTCATTTTTCAAGATTCATCTTTTGGCAAAACGGGTCCAGGTTTTAACTAGCTGGAACCAATGCACTATTCCATTTTAGGCTTAAACTATTTGTTTTTAAGATCTCATATAAAACTTCTGAATCGGATAAATTTCTACGTGGTGGCCATTTCTTGATCACACTGTATTTAACTTACTAACCACCCAACCACGCTCTGCTACCATGTTTGAGTGGTGGAACTTTTGGTGTAGTTAATAAAGTGATCCAGATGAAATATAACACATATTTATTTAAGAAACAAATACTTTTATGATTAGCATCGCTCAGTTAGGTACGTCGTGAGGCGGCCATGACAGAAGTAGAGATAAAGTAGAATTACAATTGTTGGCGCTGTTTATCAATCTAGCACAGATTACAACAATATTTAAATCCAATTATTTTATCTTAAAACTTTTAACCATTTATTATTTGCAACGATATACTTTTACTTTTTGATTTTATTAAGGCATCGTCCACATACAAGATTAAGATGATTTTACAATTATTAAAGTGACTAACAAAAATACAATTTTCTGAAGGACATATCTCAAAACCATAAGTTGTTAAGAAAGATGAAAATTTTCTATTCCAACAGCGCGATGATTGTTAAAGATCATAATATTGTGGGCTCCTCCCACATATTTCATATATACATATTTATTTATTTCTATTTATACACAATATCTATATTTCACCTATTTAATATATTTAATTATCTCTTATGTAATTTATATTCACATTACATAATACATAAATATATTTACACACTTGCAGAAATACTCCTCATATTAATTAACACTTAACACGAATTCATTCCATACATCATACTTCACATTTTCACTAAACAACAAAGTGCCAACTGGTAACACACCGCCTGCGTACACGCACCGGTCGCGTGATCGCTCGGCCGCGTTCGATTCTCTTCCGCCGCGCGTCATCAGTCGGAACTTACTCTCGACGCGAGCGCACGTACTCTCTCTCTCGCTCTTTCCTTTGTCTTGCGCATCACCTCTCACATCCCAGATCAATACGCAATTGTCGTGATTCTCTACTAGCTTGAAGACTCGCTCAGCTGAAGTTACGTATTCTAGAAAATGTGTTATGCGCGCATCAGCATGCTCATCCAATGGGCGAGGGTCCACCGATATCACGGCTACTATGTTGGGATAATGTGCCAGAGCGCCAATCCACCCCGTTCCAGGCGAGGAGCCAATGTACAAGATTACAGTATGTGCGAGAGCAATGGAATGGAACACGGCAGCCAATTTTCGCTGCCCCTCGTCTTCTAAGCTGTCTAAATGGGATAAGACATCGTACGAATAGTTCGAGGTCATTATTTCTGGAAACTCGCCATCTAAAACCCCGTCGTGGTCGAATGAGCGGCCCAGCAAAGTCAGACCATTTATTTCACAGGCATTTTCTACTATGTCTCGGTTGAATATCGATTCTAATTCTCCTCCACACCTTCGATATCTGATTCTTTTCGCGAGCAAAGTTCTCAACTCGTTGCATAGCCTCACTCGCTCAGAGCGTGAGCTAAGCCGATGGAGAGCATAGTCAAAGAAACTAGCTTGATGTAGAACGGGAGGCATCGAGGTTAAGTCTAGGAGCATGCCAGACTCAACTAACATATTTTCGTTAGCGTTATTTTTCTTTACGACGATTAAAGTGGTATCGCCATATCCGCACATGAACCACAGACGCTCGGTAGATTCAGAATTATTGCCATTATTTGAAATAAATACGAGCTTATTTTCAACAACGTATCCGTGTTCCGCATAGAGCTTTGGGCTCACCAAAAGGCCGCAATAGTTCCGCATTTTCACAAAGACTCTTTTAGGCTATCGATAAGGTAATTTTCAAGCGTTTTCAGCGTTTTGTGGACGAGGTGACGAGAGGGCTGGATTTTGTGTATTGTTACACTGATGATTTCCTCATCTTCTCAAAAGATGAAGCGCAGCACGAAGACCATCTTCGCCAAGTCTTCACACGGCTTAGGGACTACGGCATGGTAATCAACGTGTCCAAATGTGTCTTCGGAGCTCCCGAGGTGACCTTCTTAGGTTACCGTATCTCGGCGAGCGGAACCAAGCCATTGGACACCAAGGTCGAAGCCATTCGTGATTTCCCCCCTCCCAAGGACGTCAGATCGCTTAGAAGATTCCTGGGCATGGCCAACTTTTATAGGCGATTCATGCCTAACGCAGCCCAGACGCAAGCTCCACTGAACGCCCTTCTGACGGGGGCAGTCAAAGGATCTGCGCCTGTCAACCTGACCGGTAACGCTCTGCAGGCTTTCCTGAAGACCAAGGAAAGCCTGTCTAACGCAGCACTTCTTGCGCACCCTCAGTGTAGTGCAAAGCTTGCATTAGTTACAGACGCGTCAGATGTTGCGATAGGTGCAGTCCTGCAACAGCAGCAGGATTATGGTTGGCAGCCGCTTGCCTTCTTTTCCAAGAAGCTTAGTCCCGCCCAAGCCAATTATTCGCCATACGACCGCGAGTTACTCGCCATTTACGAGGCCATCAAATACTTTCGGCACATGTTGGAAGCTAGGCATTTTATCGTCTATACTGACCATAAGCCCATCAGTTTCGCTTTTCATGAAAGGAAACGTAACTGTTCGCCGAGGCAGTATAGACACCTAGACTACATCGCCCAGTTCACGACCGACATAAGGCACATATCTGGCAAAGATAATGTTGTTGCCGACACCTTGTCTCGCGTCGATGAACTGGAAACTCCGGTCAGCCTATCCCTATTGTTTATAAGATTTCTGGAAAGATTTTGTAATGAAATGGATACACCAAGCGGCGGATGATGTCTATCTTGCTGACTAAGTGGAAATGTTTCACTAACAGTGGTGGAGCTAATTGTAGTCAGAACAAGGTCGAGCAATCGTCCATTGCTGTTTTTGACACGGTTCATTTGTTGTAAGCTACAAAGAGACATAAATTCTTTCAGAAGTAGCAACTTTCTGCTTGGCGTTGAGAGGTGATGGTCATTGTCAGAATAAATATTAACAAAGTCGGGGGTATTAAAATCTCCAATCACCAAAAAATTTTCGTCGATGTGGTCTAGTATAATCTGTTGGCTCTTGGTATAAAACTGATGTAACCTATCATAGCTTGTATTATGCGATAAGTAGCAAACACATAAGTTAAAATTAGGTATGTTAGTTTTTTCTGGTATAATGGTGATCCAGAGATCCTCCATATCACTTTCCCACATTACTTGTCTAACTACCTGATATTTTATGTTGACCGCAACCAGTACGCCACCACCTTCCTTTTTCGAAGAGGCGGTGTCTGCACGATCACGCCTAAATACGTTGTAGCGAGAATCAAAAACTTCACCGTCAAAAACACTATCGTTTAAATTCGTTTCAGTCAGGCATAAAATATCATTCCGTTAATTTACTTCTTATCCTATTAACGTTTTGATAATAAACATTCACCATAACTGTTTATTTTAAATACCAAACATAAAAGTAATATTTATACAAGAGAAAGCAAAATAATTAAGTAATTCATAATGTCACTGAATCTTAGTCAGAGAGTCTAATGATCTTACGTGAATAGCCGGGCTTTGTTCATTTCGACGCACGTAGATTTCACCGAAACATATCCATACAAACTTAAAATTATTGTCTTTACAAAACTTTCTTGCGGCACTGTGAAGTTCTTTTGACTCCGGTGACAGATGCTCTGCTAAATATATTCTGCGTGTTTCGCCAGAAAGGCCAATGTGTGTGGTAGCAAGTTTGTCTTTCGAATGTGACTTGTAAAGCGTGTTACAGATGAGAGGATGAGATCCCGGAGTCTTTGAGAAGAAAGCGTGACGAGAACGTTGCGTGGACGCTTCGAAGAATTGGTCATCTTAGCAACACGGCGACACGCTTTTATGTCACTGTCAACAATGTTTATTTTTAAACACTGGCATAATTTTCCAAATAGGGCTGTAAGGTTCTCATTTTTGCTTTCCGGGATTTCATGTATTTCTAAGTTAAGGTTCCGAGAGATTTTATCAATTTACATGCACAATCAATGAAAAACATGATTTTTCTTTTTAAAAATTTTGATTCAGGAAATTGTCGTAAGCAAGCTACAATAACGTAATACATGTCATTCATTAGATTAATTAATTGGTCACTAGGGTGGTGCAATGATTTTTTCGTATAATCAACTTCATAATTAAATGAATCAACATCTACTTCTGATCTACAAAAATCATTCATGCAAATATTACAAGTTTTAAAAACTTTTGATTTACACTTTTTAATCACAAATCCAGTTACATATTTTTTTGATTCCCTGTGTAATAATGTTAAATTGTCATAATTTCTTATTTCTGAAATCACATTGAACAAAGAATCAATTTCACAATGATAATCAGATTTAGATTCAACTAATTGATGCTTTTCAGTAATCAACTGCTTAAGAGATTGCATGCATTCATTATTGTCGTTCTCACAATTAGCAGCTGGAGAATGAGGAGAATTAATATTGTTGATAATTAATGTTTTAAATGTATTAATAAACTGATCACACGTTGGGTTTATATTTCTCACACCATGACTCCGCACGCAACTGAAAAAATTTTCTAAAGGGTCTTGATTTATATTTCGCATCAACAAACTATTTATGTTATGATTACTTTTTAATTCATTCCACATTTCTAACATACACTTAATATTATGAATCCAATTTTTTACTGATGGTATTGATTCAGTTTTAATCACATCTACACCATTTTTTTTCTCAATTGATTCAAATCGAATTGATTCTAGAATCGGTAGCAAATCAGCCCATAATTTAAAATGTAGAGAATTATTTGTTAGACATGATTTATAAATTTTGGCATTATCTTGATAAAGATGGCCATTGAAAGAATCAAATAGTTTGTCGAATATCAATAAAAAATCAGCTGTCTCTTCACACGCTGCCGGCAGGATGTTGCGTCCTGAAACAAAAATAAAAATTGAAATTCGACCCGCACATTATTTTATTGATTGCAGGTAGGAGATCTTCAGTTATTATTTTTTTTTAAATTATTCAAGCCTTTAAACGAGTAGGTATTCTCCTAGTAAACTTTTAAATTTGAAATAGACTTTACATTTCAAAATCGAATATTTTTAGTATCTTAGTGTTATTTGTCTTTAAAGCGTAAAATAAATTTTACTATTTATTAACAAACTAGCTTTTGCAAGCGGCGTCGCTCACGTATCTTACAGGAGTCGTACTTTTTTGGGATCATATTTAAACAAAAAACATAGAATAAGCCATAGATCCAAGTTTATTGTCAATAGTACATGCGTACCACACGGTAGTGTTTTGGGTCCGCTTTTGTTTATTTTATACATAAATGATTTACCCAAACACATAACAAATGAATGTTTTTTTATTTGCTAATGACATAACAATTTTAATTAATACTGTTAATGCCTGTGACCTAAACAATGAAACTGAATTAGTTCTGACAAAATTAATAGACTGGTGTTAAATATTAATTTATCAAAATCAAACATAAATTCAATTTAATACTCTAAATATGAAAGTGCCCGAATTATGTGTAAACTATGTTAGTTTTAAAATTGACAGTGTAAATACTACAAAGTTTTCAGGGTTTACTTTAGACAAATACTGCAATTGGAAAGCTCATCTAATGAATGTACAAAATAAAATTGACAAATATGTTTATGTATTAAGATGTATCAAAGATATATCAGGGACAAGAGCAGCCCTTCTCGCCTATCATGGATAATATATAATTATTTTAAGGTATGGGATTGTTTTATGGGGAAACTGTGTCAATTTAAATAAATTATTTCATGCTCAAAATATATGTATTAATGATGCCTTGCCGAACTAAGGCTTCAGTTGGGAAAGTCTTTTTTGTTCCTGTAATTTCACTGGCTCATCCTTCATTTTATCCAGAACACAACTACGCATACACGTAGTTATTATTGCGGTTAAAACAGGAAGGAAATTAGAACCCACCAAGACAGCTCTCAAAAAAAAAAAAACAACTACAAGTACAATATATCATAGCCATAACTGAAAAACTTGTCTTTTCAAGGTAACACAATAGACTAATAAATGAACTGAAATGTACAACATGGGAACAGTAATTGGCCTGATTTACATTCTTGGGATTCATATCTTAAACAACTTACTTGCTAAAAATCTCATAGCAGCTGATACTCGCTGACTAAACACTTGGGCGGCAAACTTAACTTTCATTTTTGGGATTTTATCCTTTTTTACGTGGTATTCTGTTAGTTTATTGACAAGACGTATTTCATCCTCTCCTTCATCGACATCTAATAACAATTGCAAATGACCCCATTTTGCCGTTTTCCTTTGACCATTTTGCATAAAGTTAGCATTTTTTGTAAGCAAATTATTTCTTACACCTTTTAATAAATGTGGGGGGTCAAATAAAGGATATACCTTTAGATAATCTATTTCAAAAGCTTTTGATAAGTATTGTTTCTCTTCTCGTAGGTATTGTGCTTTTGTATCCTCTTGTAAGCTTTTGATGACACTAACATTTGTTGTAGCTTGGTCGCACACTGTTGCAACTACAGACCAACCAATTTTTCTTAATTCTTTTATAATAGTTGTTAACATTTTTTTTAACATTTCTTTTTTGGTTGTACTTCGGCAAAAGGTAAAACATAAAGGCTGTTTCGTCTTTCCTTTCAAACCTTTAGCCATAAATACAAGAGCATGGTCTGCTATTGTACTTGTTTTGTTTTCATCTCCAAAATCTTCAAACCCTATAATTTCATCTAATCCTTGATTATATACCAACCCTGCTTATAGCGACATCTCATCAAATAAAATAATAACTTTTTTCTTTTCTTCAGGCATTTTTTTTACAGCTTTTCTCATATCCTCTAAAATATGCTTATTGATACCAGCTTTAAATGACAAAGAACTTAGTAATTCCTGCAAGGTTCTTTTCGAAGGTAAAACAAACATTTTATTTAATAGTTTATATACTTTTGGGCCTTGCTTGTAGATCGAGAGAGCCATTATCTTTTCATCTGTCGTAAAACGCCGACCTCTCCGTTTTTTATTATATTTTAATTGCATTTTCGTAAATAACTGAATAAAAGTTGGCATTTTATTTACAATTTTTAAAAACGACTTTGAATTCGACAGTATTTTTGCTGCCAGAACTTGTGACTTATGCTTTTGTTTTAGTTTTTTCATTTTTTCCTTTAGATTTTTTATAATTGAACTCTCGGCTTTATCCATGCGATTCATGCGTGACATTTGTAGCGAAACGGTGGTAGCAATTTTGTTAGTCTCCGAATAAATATCCTTGCTAGTCCCAGCTAACATGTTACTATCGTTGACAGTGTGTGGACTATGTTGTGTATAGGTTTCAGTGTTGGTGATATTAATAATAGGTTGCCTGGCACTTGTTGCCTCTGAAATATTAAAAAACAAAGACACATATATTATTTGTATATAGAAAAGAACTTATCACAGTTGTTTCTGTTTAACCTTTTTTGTTCGGCAAGCTTTATTTTTTTTTGATCGATCTTGACGAAACTTTAAATGTCTAATTTTTTTATGTCTTGGAACAGCAATGTTTATTTTGGCAGCGCCAGTCACAATTTTTCTTCTAAAGTGAAATGTTTATCTTTTTTTGTTTGATCTGAAGATTTTTTTTTATTAGTATTGCGATGCCATATTTTTTGTTTCAAATACTATATGAAATTCTACGATAAACTTTATTATATGAGTAAAATTCCTAAAAAAATAACTTACCAAGAAATTGGCCCTAATTTTCCAATAAAGTTTTTCATAGAATTTCTTATAGTATTTGTTACAAAAAATATTTTTAACAAAAAAAGAACCGACTTCAAACGGGAAACTAAAAAAAGTAAAAAATAAAACTTAGTACAAAGTAAATCGTATTTTGATTTAGTTAATCAGAAATTATTAAATAAGTATTTTATAATTTTGTAGTCGGTGCCAAGTAAATACTACAACAACCTTACTACGATAACAAATTACTAGGTACACACAATATTATTAGATATGTCAAAACAATAAAAGACTAAAACAGTATTAAAAGGACATTTATACGAATAGGTACCTACTTACTATCAAAGTAACTTTTTAGATATTATGTACTGGCTTACAATATGTTGGGGAGTTACCTTGACTGTCCTTCGTCTTCATAATCAGACCCCTAATAACAGTCACAACTCATGTAGGTGTAAAGTTCTCATCGATACAAATTAATCAAGCCCAAACACCAGGTAATTGCTGTAAATCGTTGAGGAGTTCCGTCGACTGTCTTTCGGCTCCATCATCAGATCGACTCCAGGCCTTCATTAAAAAGTAGTGCTTTAAAATAATTAATAAAAAAATTAACAAACGCACTAGATTACCACTACGATTTTCGAAGGTTCCCCTCGATTTCTCTTTGATTCCATCATCAGATCCTGGTACCACTCTTGCAATATCTCCTTTCTAACAAAAAAAAGTACCATCAAAATCGGTTCATAAACGACAAAGTTATCCCCGAACATACATTCAAAAAAAGAAGTTTGTTAAAAAGTACGGCATCGCAATACTAATAAATTTTTTTCTTCAGATCTAACATAAAAATATAAACATTTCACTTTAGAAGAAAAATTGTGACTGGCGCTGCCAGAATAAACATTGCTGCTCCAAGACATTAAAAAATTCCAAATTTAAAATTTCGTCAAGACCGATAAAAAAAATAAAGCTTGCCAAACAAAAAAGGTTAAACAGAAACAACCTTCACAAAATGACATAAATACCATAGAGATCTAACACAAAATCCACATAGTCGAATAAAACTAATATTTAGAGCTTTCTATCAAGTTGTATGGAATATAAAATCAAAATTATCTTTCTGTTCATATGGCTGTTGCAGTAGAAACTTTAAGTCTAGGTTGTTGAAAAAGTAATGCATACTTAATAAAACTTTTATGAACATATTTATTTATAAATCATAGTTGACGCAAGATAATGACCACATTGCACTATACGAGTACATTTTGTAATTTTTCTTGCTGTACTACTCTTTAAAAGGACATTTTTGTGCCTTTCGCAGACATATCGAAACAGCAAGCATTTTAATTAATCCACTGTCTTTAACTGCACGGATTGATTTAGGGCAAACCTGAGGCTTGTTGAAGCCTCAGGTCTTGTTTGGTGATAAACAACACAGTTCTAGTGGGAATCTTAATATCTCACAATACAATTTTTTGTTTCCTTATGGGATTTCGGCAAATTCTGGACTTAACAGCATTAACAGCCTTTAAAGTTCATATGTGTTCCAAAGAATTGAGAAAAAAAATAAAATCAGAAGTTTCTAAGTCATAACAGTACTTATGGCCAGACTAATTATACATACAAACAAAAAATTTCAGACTCTACCGGAATTGGAAACTGCTGCCTCAGCAAAAGCTTATACTAATGCCACTACACAGGAATGGTCTTTACAAATTTACTGTCCTCTATAAAGTAAAAGTGAGTTATGCACATAAAATAGGCTCATTTAGGTCATTGATAGGCTCATTGCTCTGCAACATGCATGAACTATCTTTTAAATTCATCATCAATATCACAGTGTATATAAAATTAACTATGTACATACCAATATTCATTGTTGGAATGGCATTTGGTGTTAGCCTGTGACTTGATTTCGATTGGTAGAAATCTTCAAAATGTCTATAGCACAGACGGACCATATTATAAATATAGTTGTTTCCTCGTTTTTGAGTTTCAGGGTCTAAAACTTTTTTCCAGTCATTGAATCTTTCCGTATGTCGAAAATCCCACATAGGAAAATGATGTAAGAGCCCTGAAAAAGAAATTGATGAATATTAATAAAAAAGGAAATTGTATGTTTGTATAATCTGTGAATATTTCCTGCAAACCGAAACATAACTTTCCTTCTAAAATGCAACAAATCTATTTGACTAGATATTCTACTCATTTTAATCAGACATTAATAAGTATTAAATCGTAAGATGAAGGGATCATCGTAAGATGAAGTCATCGTGTTGGAGTCAAATGTAAAATTAATCAACATTTTCGTATTACTTTACTTAATGTTTTTAACTAACAAATATGTCTTCCGGAATTCTAACTTACCATCAATGACGCATCCAAAATAGCATTTGAGATTAGATTTCTTCGGCATTATCAAGTTAAACAAGTCCAATCCACGGGATAAAGCACAGAAATCCGTATTTCGTAGCCGAACGTTGATAAAAAACACAATCACTAATAACAAGGTCCAATCCACGTGCAGAAACAAGTCCGTATTTCGTAGCCAAATCAAATTTAATAATAAACAACACAATCACCAATTACAATGTCCAATCCGAGAGCAGAAGCACGTAGTTCCGTAATACCGTAGCCAAATCAAGTTTAATTAATAATCCAAAACCAAGTAAACGCAGACAAAACACAGAAAAGAAAAACTTCGAAATGAATGAACTTTGAAAAAAACGACCAACAGTGTTACCATGTAGTACTAAAACAACAAACCCATAAAAACCTAAAATAGCCCCAAAAAGTTTAACCTACTTATTCAAACGTTTTCTAAAATCCTAATCTTAACTAATAAATGTGGAAATGTGACTGTTCGTCCAATATTTTTTTTCCAGAAGAATATGATAGCTGTAGTAACGGACTCAAACTAAACGCTACAACATAATAAAATTATATCCCCCTTACAATTAAAGCAAAGTACTACACTCCACGATATATTTTGGTTTTGACGTTATTCAACTCGATTTTCATAGATTATAAATAGCCGAAGTAAGTATTACCTATTGAAAGTATTACCTACCTATGTGTACATATATAATGTGTCCATAAATTAGTGTACTCTTTTTTCAAGGTAGCTTAGGTACTTTATTATCATCACATTCCCATAGTTATTTTTGTGTTACTGTTTTATTTTATTATAAAATTTAAATATTTTTTTATAAAAATTTTCAAGGTTCCATTTTTTTATCAGCTCCGCTATCACTTTTTGCTTTAAAAACTAAAGTAAGTCGTTAAAGATTCAAAACTACAACGAGTAGATACCAAATTCACGCACATTTTGTACACTTGTATGTGTGTGTGTACGTAACTACTTATTATTTTAAATAAAATTTCAATTTATTTAATGAAGAACAATGGGCATGTGATTAAGATTAAGTACCTAGTTAAACATTGAAAATTTTTAAAATTTATTTAAAATAAAAGAAATAGAAACTAAAAAAATATATAGGAATGTAATGAGAACAAGGAATCTAGTCATCCCCTAAAAAAGAGTAAACTAATTTATGGGCACCTTGTATAAGAAGAAAAAATAAATATTTATTCGGTACAACAGTACAATGACATCGATTCGGTTGCCACTGATTAAAGTAAACTAGACCAAATTAAGGAATAGAGCTGTTAAACGTTTCATGATCTGAAAATATCTAAACTAATATAACTATAATTAAGTTAGACAGGATTATTTAATTCATATATCGTGTGATATCGAAATTTTAAATTTAGTTTAGCGTGATGCTGATGGCAAGATAAGTTTTTTATTTAGCTAAACCGTATGAAAAAAATAAAGATCATTATCAAATAATCACTGTTCCAACCTAAGCAGTATTTTTCACTTTTGAATATACAATAGAAATAAACAGTATGACTAGACTCCACACTAGGATACCCTGTGATGTGGCGACCAGTGTTCTCCCCTACATAACATTAGGTAAAGGTAGGTATTTATTACTCTATGTGATTTGTTACGTATATAAAAGACAATGCACTAGTTTTAATCTACCGCTTCGCTAACGTGTCCCCCGAAACTATACATTTTTCGGTATCCTGCTTACATAGGAACTGTTTTATTTTATTTATCTATTAGCAACACTAACAACTTATCCGTTTAAGCCATGAGCTGAAAACAAAGCAACAAACATCCATACTTTCACTTTAATACTTAGATTTAGTTATATACAAAATAATTCAAAAATAAAAAAATAACTCATTTAAGACTACAAACAGTGGTCTTGTTATTAAAATGTGATTTCTCAGGCAAAAGTGATCGTCATCAATGTAAAGTTTGGGGCTAAAACCGCTAAATCGGAAAGCCTGCCAGCCGACTTGAAATACTTTAAAAAAAAAAAAAGTTGACGTTCAGAAACTAACTTTACTTAGCTGTAGTGCCATTATAGATCTTAACGTTCAAAAAAAAAACAAAATAATAACACGTATTGCATATTTTTTCTATAGTTATAATTTAAAATCGTATATAAATACTTCAGTCATCATTTTTTTTCCACTCCAAAATTTGTTACTTGTGTCATCTACCGAGTACTTTTTAAACAACATGACAACAATCTTACTAAAATTGATAACCCGTAGCGCAAGATGGCGCATATGGATTAATTTCTTCAAATCTTTAGGAGTCGCATAAGCATGCAATGCACTATTCCATTTTAGGCTTAAACTATTTGTTTTTAAGATCTCATATAAAACTTCGGAATCGGATAAATTTCTCCGTCAATTTGAGGCAAGTGTAACTAGGTCCTTGATGCATGTTAATCCATTATTTTTAATTCTACAAAACAAATACGATGCGACTTAATCATGAGATCCAATCCTATGGCTCTTAAATAACAAACATTGCTGGTAATGATTATTCAACCATCAACCGGACGCGCGGTCATTTGTAACCTGATTTGACCCATGGGATATATTAGAGAAATATAGCACTAATTATCCAATAAACATTTATTTTTTGTACACAAATACATTATCATTGTATTTAGAGTCTAATTGGTGAAATTTTAAATTAAGAAAAAGAAACAATATTAAATCAGTTAACATAACTCAAATATTCTTTGGATCAAAAACAATTTAGAAACACAAAACCTTTTTACATACCTAAGACTAGTTTATAAACATAGTGAGAAACAGTAAAAATTATAAAATAATAATAAACGTAATTAAACTTTGTTTTAGTTTTCATCAGCATCAGTTTCTTTATCCAAATAACATTCATTGCAAATGAATGTAGTGCGACTTCTGCAAATATTTCTCCAACGTGATGTACATTGTGTTTTCGATTGCCTCCTTTTTTTTGCTGAACATATTTTACAGCTTCCTCTGCATGTGCTGGAACTACTGCTTGCTTCAATATCACCAGCATCTTCAGAATCCATATTCAAATGCTCCTTTATGTTTCTTTTTAGTTTTCTTGGAAGGCTTACCATCGTTGCTCTTCTTTGGACGTACTCTTTTGTCAATTCAATGCCTAATGCCCGTAAACACTTTTGCCTTTTCTGTATAGTCACATTATTCGCCCTCAATATCACCATGGCATTTATTCCGGAAATATCCAGAACACGAAAGAACAGTGTCAATGGCCATCTATTATTCTTCATTGATGTCGAATACATTTTTACTTCTTTTTTGACTTCATCGACACCCCCTTTAGTGTAAAAATTAACGATGCTGGGTTTTCGCTTTTCATTTGTATTTTCATCGATTTCCGCAGCACAATGAAGTGAGGATATTGGAACTACAAATATTTTCTTTTTAGGCACGTAAGATACGAGAGTAGATGTATCAGAAAATCGAAATCGACTTGAATATTCAGGTCGTTTTTTTATCTGTAAGGCAAGGAGGTATTTCTTTTTTGATTTTACAAATGGTACCCACAACAGAAATTTTATAATCCTTGGCCAAATCGTTCACCAAAGGCACACTAGTGTACCAAATGTCAATTGTTAGATTTCGTCCAGTGCCAGAAATTAGTGTAATTAGCGTCTTCAGTTCAGGGTGCTAACCTGCATAAAGTTCCATGTTGAGGACATAAAACGTAGCAGCGTCCACTGACGGATAATTTTTTTTCCGTTTTTTTTCAGGTTTTTTCTTTATGTACTGTCGGAAAGGACATTTTCCTCGAAACCTACCATCTGACTGCAACCGCATCAACCTGACATCTGACCCACTGAATATGATGAAAGACAGTTTTGTGTAAATATATCTAAAACCTCGACGAGATGGTCGCGTAGTAGCGTCATCGATCCGCAATGTATTTAGTAGAAATTTTGTACTTTTCAGAAACATAGAAGTAGGAAAAGTAGAAAGCCTGTCCCATCACTTACATATAAATTCTCTAAATTAGCGTGTGACGTCTTCAAGGATCCCGCTATGTACAATAATCCGAAAAGTGCTCGAATTTCTACAGCATCAGTCGGTTTGCAGTCACGTGGTCTGTCATACGATGGCGCTTTTATTTTAATAAATTCGTTGGTATATCTTAGTACTTTTTCAATTATATTCTCCGTAACGAATAAACTCCAGGCTTGGATAAATGTAGTCACCCCCACGCCATTCCTATGAGTACCTGAATCTTCAGTGAGAATATTTTGAACTTGACACCTCACCCTGTTGTTATTGGATTTTTGCCAATTCGTCACTTTATCTCGCCCAGTAAAACAGTTGTTTTTTATCTGAAAGAGGCAAATTATCCACATCTGAATCCGAGCTGTTTGATTCCTCAGCAAATTGAGTTCCCTCTGAAACAATGTGGTCGGAAGTTTCTGAGCCTTGGTCGCTGAACTCTAATTCACTCTCTCTTCATCTTCTCGTAGTACTTCTCATTTTATTTAACAAAAAAAAAACAGTATAAAGAGCTTAATTCGACAATATTCGGTGTTAGCCAAAGAAATATTGTATCATGATGAGCGCCGCGCGTAACCTTTTCGACGACAGGCTCGTGGTGTGCTTTTGACGCCTGCGCCGCGCGCTTAAACAATAGTGATCTGTGGGGTGGAAAGAGCGCGGTGAGCGAAAGTAAACTCATTATTTCGCTCACAATGACAAAGCGACAGGCTACTAGAAATACATCTGACCTGTAAAAATCAAATTATGAACGAAAATGTATAAAGCACGGTCGATTCGACACCGCGCGCCCGCTTGAAGGTTAAAAAAAATGTAAGGGGTAAGTGTGTCATATTGCGTTACAGACAGGGGTAGAAAACTTGTTTTTAAATAAAGATTGTACAGAAGAAAATAATTTTTTCATCGTTAAGTACAAAATACGGTGTAAGTAGGCCATATTCCTATTATTATTTTGCATTGCATAATAAATATCAATAAAAAATATGGCATCCATATTTTTTTGCAGCAGAAAAATCAATTAACCATGCTTTAAAAATAGAAAACTGAAAATATTTCAAAAACTTTTTCTAAAATATATAACCTATAAAAAAAGGATAATCTTTAGATACTTTGTCTTAGCAATGTTCTTATATTGCAAATGATACAAATACAGCAAAAATAATTAGGTGACTATATATAACCTTAATAATTACTAATACCTTTTTAATACTTTCTAGTTTCCAGAATGTTCTATATTACACTTGTTAAATAAAATCAATAACAAAAGTACTTGGCCAAGACAAACACAATAATCAACTTATATTTACCCATGTTTAAATGTTTTATTATAAGGAATTTAAGGTAATTTCGTCACCATCACTACAAAAATCATTTCATTTCCTATTCCATTTTCCATATGGCAATAATGTATATAACTACTGAATATTGAATTAATTAAAATCGATATTAAATATTAGTCCGAGACGAGACGATTCATGTGCAGGTAAGACTGCAACAATATCTACAATGTGTTTCAGGTCCCAAACGTCATCAATCAGGGTAAACAAATATCGATTCTTTTTTAGCAGAGTGGAATTGTCGAGCATACTTGATGCTAGAATTTGAACATCAATTGATATTATTTGTCCTACAAAATGATTGACGCTCTTTTTTGTAAAGAACTGTGCTAAGACCCAATCATTTAATGTATATTTTTGCTTAGCGCGTGTAAAAACTTAATATTCGTCATCGTCAAGCCACAAGGTATTTCTAGATCAAAATTATCATCTTAATCTCTTTTATGTGGTATTTTGTCAGACGATTCCTTGTAGTCGTCTAAAACATTATAATCAGACCTATCGCTATCTTGAACTGAAGAGCTATTCTTCATCAGAAGCTTCATCAGATGAAGATTGATTTGTTTTTTTTTTAATTTTTTCCTTTTTTGCAGTGATAATATTATTTTTTCTATGTTGCTTGCTTTTATATGTATCAGTTACTATCATTTATTATTTTCAGTGTGGGATCTAGGTTTTCTTTCTGGTCTATATTATTGGCATTAAGTACAGTATTTTTGTTTATTTCAATATTATATTCTTTGTTATATCCTTTCAATATTCTTAATATATGCATCCTCATCCAATAATAGTTACTTTTTTCGGACAGATCTTTTGTGAATTTTGTGAATTTTGGGTAAAAGATTCTGAGGTTGATGGTATAATCAATGATGCTTTAGATGTCTGAGTTTCGTTAAGTACTATCTTTTTGCTAGCTAAGGTATTAATTATCTTTGGAAAACTGCGTTTACTGCGGAAGACGCTGGTGTTGGAAGAGTATTGCTGATTGTAGCACAAACGAATAAGTTCTCATTAGGTAATGTATTGTTGTTTGAAGTACTGGAATCTGCTTTCATTGTTTCCCATCTTTTGAAAGCAACTGGGTCGAATTTCTCTTTTGGCACAATCGCTGGATTCAAAGGATGAACACCTCCCTTTTTTAATCCATTAATGATGTTGAGAGGATCAAGAGCTTTCCAAACTTGACAGTGGTCAATTAATTTTCTCTGTTATTTCTGTTCGACTGAGTCCAAACCCATTCTTCTCCATCACATGCAAACACATGGCCAGCCTTTTCTCATATTCAGCACTTATGGCTTTAGGTCTACCCATATTATCGGATTTCTTGATTGTATATTTATTTCAAATTACTGTTTTCTTTCAATGTTGCACTCATAACAATAATATTAATATTAAGGCCTCGCTGTTTTTCTTTATTATGACATAGGCTTTTCTTGTTGCCATACCTTCTGAGAACAAATTTCTGTGCAACACAGGTACATATTCTATAACACTCTGCTCCCACTGGCCATTTACACATTTATTAATCAATACATTTCCACAACCTTGCACTGAGAGTTCCTTCTTATTTCCCAATATCACAGTTTTGTCAATTTCATTATGGCCATACTCTTGTACTTCAGTACATGTGTACAGATGCACCACTATCAAGAATCCATATATCTGCATCGGCTTCAGATTGTAAACATTGATCTGCACTAAATGCAAGCATCTTTTGGTCTTGGAATCTTCTCCCAGACTTCTTTGATGCTGTACGATCTCCCACAAAATACCCTCTCTTTTTACAATTATAACAAAAATTCGATGCCGATTATGTTGGCCAGAGAACTGAACTTTTGTGCATGTTTTGGTTCTGAGAGTTGCTTTGCGTTTTAAAAAGTTTCACAGCTACTAAGACACTCTCAGATTCTTCTTCATTTGTTAAGTATGCTTCCTTATGTCTATTGACAACCATGACTGAGGCAAAGAGCGATACTTTGGAGGCAATGTACTTAATATTTTTGTCATAATTGCTGTATTACTTATTTCTTTACCACTTTCTTTTAATTGTTAGGCTAAATTATCCACTTTCGAAACATGTGCGATACTGTCTGTAGGTGTATATAGATGTAATGGCATTTTGTATTGATAAAATTTTTCATAGACCATCATTTTGTTGAGCTCTGGTTTTTGTACATATATATCCTCTAACTTTGTCACCACTTCCTTTGAACTTGGAATTTCCATTGCCTGAAATCCTTGCCATTAAACTTGTCAACTCTCATCGAACTTGTGACTTTCATGATGAGGTTAGTTCATAATCACGTTGCAATACTGTGCGTGATTTTTCTAAAGAACGTTCTGCTCTTTATTCAATTTGTACCGTTAACGTACCTGGGCCCATAACCTGTCCAGGTAATGGCGAAATTGAATAAAATTTCTAAGATTTACTTCAACACTTTATTATACGCGTATGGTATGGAATGGATAAAAAAAAAGACAGGTGACCAAATCACCAAATCTCTTCTGAATTTCAATTAAAGATCAAGCATTGTACTGGTTCTAAATAATTACTCATTATTGGAACTGCGTCATGTTCATTAATATGTTTCAACATAATTTAAAAGTAAACTATTTAGATAGAGTAACCGACTTTTCAGCAGAAATTTCATTACTAATGTCGTTAAATGATTTAATATTGTAACAATTTGTTCTTTTATTACGATTTCTTCAGGAGTTAGCATGAAATCACTCCGTTAGGAAAATGTGGCTGACACTACAGCTTCTTTCATTTTTATTATGCGATCCAACATTTGGAACGTGGAATTCCAGCGAGTTTCCAAGTCCTGTTTCAACGTTTGCTCTGGAGCGTTTAACTTCTTCTGTGTTTCAGTTAATTTGTATTTTGCTACAGTACTTATTTTGTCAAATTCAACAATTTTTTTTACTTTTTAAATAATTGGTAAAATTTTTCCTACACCTTTTACAACTAAGCTGATTTGGTGGGCAAAACATCCGATTTGCCTCCATCCACCCAGACGTTATCGCAGCAGTTATATTTGCTGCGTATTTACTGCGCTTGGTTTGTAATCTATCTCCCAGCGCCGAAAACAATATTTCGAAGACTTGGACAAAATTTCACTGGTGTAACTTTCTGCATATTGTATGCATTCTATTAGATATGAAGACAGTTCCATTTCTTCATTTATATATTGGACAATCACTGCAATGTAACTATCTTTTGTGTAGTCTGATATCCGACCATCAGTTGTTACAGAAACTGCAGAGTTAAGGAATCAAGCTTTTAGATAGTGTTTTCCTAACAGGTAGTGTGTTTTCCTGTTAGTGTTTTAGTTAGTGTTTTCTGGAGTTTGAGACACCATATCAAATAATTTTTTCAGCTCTAGTTCCTCAACTATACGCCAAGAATGTTGGCCTTTCGATATCCACCTTAACACTTGCTTATCTATGACCTGCGATCTTTGTACGGAAATGGGTCTCTTTCTGGTGATAAAATTACTAATATTTTTTGTGATGTTTGTTTATTGATGTTGATGGTTCAGAATCAGATTTTAAAATATTTGTTTTTATTTGCCTTTCCGAAACTACAGACATTGCGGGATGTTTCCTATCAACCTTGTCAACCTAAGCAACCCCTGCAATATCAACATACTCATTTTGTTGTACAATAGTATTCCTCTTCTTGATTTCTTTTTCACAAACACCAAATACTCTGTCAGGGGGTATAAATGAATGTCCCGTGACAGGGTTCCTCCTTTTTAGTGACCTCGGTGCGCTACTACTGAACCATTTGAAGGGTGCAGGCAAACAACAGGGAAGTCCTAATAAATAAATTTTGAGAAAAATGATGTGACGTTTTTTAGACGTGTATGTAATCTTTGTAAATTATATGAACTTTGTTATTTTTAGACCTTTTTTGTTTTTGATAATTGACATAAATAATGATCTTCTAATGTTTAGTAATAAAATCAAACCCAATTTAAGCATAAATCAACATTTATTATCACATTCGGTAACAGGTGTGAATAAATCACATAATGAAAATTGTACTTGTTCAATATTATGAAATAAACAAAAAGACTTATTTTTTATCAAAAGTAACAAAGTTTTCTACTAGTTTAACTAACTCACTAAGAAAATATTAAATTATAAAAGAATCAGTCTCCGAAATTCAGTCGTAATCAGTACAGTCGCTTCAGATTGTTTTGGAACAGCCCAAGCATATAGGTGCTTGGGCTGTTCCAAAACAATCTGAAGCGACATGCAATGCATTTATACTTGGTACGCCGCTTCAGCCTTGCCGGATATACCCTACAAGTCTTTTTGACATTGTCACCAACAACAGACTCAATGCGGCTAGGCTCCGGCGGTAAGTCTTCTCCAAGAATTCTTTAATTGCTAGCCTTAGCTCTCTTGGAAGACGGTCACTGTAAACTCGCCGACGTAACTGTGGCAAAACTAATTCTCGGGCTAGATCCTGCAAGAATCTTCCTCTAGATATATTTGGTACGTCAGCACACTGCTTATAAAGCACAAAAGCATTCACCCCGCTCAAGTCTAGCAATCTGAAAAAAATAGCTAAAGGCCATCTGCGAGTGCGGCGACTACAAGAATAATTTGAACACTTCTTGTCGACTTCATCCACCCCACCCTTTGTCTTATTATAATCCATAATGATCACAGGTTTATTGGTATCAGGATCAATTTCTGAGGTATGATGCATAGATGAAATCAGTAGAACTGCCTTAGATTTTTTCGGTACATAAGAAACCAAGGTAAATTTGTTGGTAAATCCATGCAAAGATGTGCCTGGTTCTCGTGACTTGGACGCTTGAAATTCAGGTGGAATATGACGCTTATTTTTTTTTAGGGTGCCAGTGAGAGTTAGGCCTCTCTGTTTTAGCTGCTCCATTAATTCATATGAGCTGAACCAGTTGTCAGCAGTGATGTTACGCTTGGTGTTCTCAAAGTCTTTACAAAGCCGCAGAACAGACTGTGTTGGAATTGACAACTTTTTGTCATCTTCTGGTAAACCTAAGCCGTCCGATTCCTTGCCACAGTAGATGTAATATATAGACATAAAATGTTTCTGCATCACATACCAGCAACATTTTTAGTCCCTATTCAGCTGGTTTTTTGGGCATGTAAATGATGAATTTGCATCGACCTCTAAAGGGATCAAGCATTTCATCTACGCATAAGTAAGCACCGGGGACATAAGCTTTATTACAATTAGATATAAACTTATAAAATATATCCGAAATGGCGGCCAGTTTGTCAGTGTCAAGTCGTTGTTGTCTGGTTTCTACATTGTCAAAGCGAATACAGTTCAGTAGTCTAAGAAATCGATACTGGGACATAACTGCACGGAATATCTCTCGACCTGAACCATCTGTAGCGAAAATATATTTAGCATTCTCGTGGTTAGATTTGAACACTGAAGAATAAAATAATAAACCAAAGAAAGCCTTTATTTGTTCTGCGTCCGCGTCGCGAAGCTCAGGCTCTTCCTGAGTTTTATACTTTACTCGAATTTGGGAAAGCTTCTTATTGGTATGCAGAATTAATTTGTCAGTTATATCGCCGTCAAAAAAAATTTTCCGGAAGGTTTCTAGGTTGGTGAAACTCTGGGCTGTGATCTAGGTATTTTCACTATGTTATGATTCAGTGAGCGACAGTTACGCGTCACAGGTTCATCCATTGACCATTTGAAACCATTTTGACCTAAGTAAAATGTTTGGCTTCTTTGAGAACCTGTTGGTAGATTATCTTGTGAGGGTATTGAAAGTAGACCTGCATTTTCTCTCGCAACTGAATTGGGTGGTGATATTTGTGGTTGGGATACCTGAGATTCTTCTTCTGCTGATTGTTCGGAAGCAGAGTCATGATCGCTTTGCAAACAGAAGTCTGGATCCACAACTTCATCATCCACATCACTGAAGTCTCGCTCCATCTCAGCCTCTATCCATTGACTTAGGGTACTTTCATTTGTAGAGACATTTAGTGCTACTCGCTTTCGCTTTCGGCTATTTCCTGAAGGTCCTGGTCGATCCATCTAAAATAGTAGCATCATTATGTATGCTGTAGGTGACGAATAAGAGACACTTAGAAAAATATACTCTAATACTGATGTGACGTCTAATTAATTATATACGCAAATACTGACCTTACGTCTCAGGGACACCCAACGGTTGTACAGGGACAGGTATTATAGCCACAAGCGCGAGTGCTTGACTGACTGATCACGCCACCGAAACGCGAAGGTAGCGGGGAGGGCTGGGGCGTCATTTTTAAATCAACGGTGGGAGACTAATTATTGCAGCGATGCCGTCTCTGAGACACCCACGTCACTGCTTAAAGGTTAATAAAAATATATAATTTGTCAAAAAAAGAAGGTATTAACCTTAGTACAAGAAGAAAAAACAAGGAATGCCCATGGTATCATAATCATAAACAAGGAATATCCAAATCAGTCATCAGCGTCTTTTGTTTTTGGGTCATATTTTAGTGATTGGTAATAAAATTGTGTTTCTTTGTCACAAAATGGCATCAGACACATTAAGTCTTTGTATTTAACCTCAATTATTGGTAAAAACTTTTTATATTAATAATCAGGGAGCTGAAATTCACTGTTAGTAACATGTGTGACCTTTTATTTAAAATTTGTTTTCTCTCAAGTTCCATTATAATTTTCGCTGTGCAGCATCACATGACCATGTTGTTTAGAAACCATCACTTCCCTTTGCTTCTGAATAGGAATCTTACATTTCTTCATGTATTATGAAGTTTAGAGCTTCATCTTCCAAATTACGGCTTCTTCTTCTTCTTTGAACATTATAAACGTTTATAAGCCCGGATAACTACAAGTACTGCTCACTGACACTTTTCGATAATTTTCATTTATAACTTTTAAACATTTGAACCTTAAACAGTTACACGGTGCCCCAAGTTCATGAGAAGAAAGGCGCGACTTTTTCATAACATCTTCGGTTCTACCGGTCTTTTTTCTTTTCTTTGTCAATCTATTAATGACATTATTATCGTTTTCATCTTTATCCGAGTCAGAAAACATCATTATCGAACTTAATATTACAGCACAAACTAAGCAAGATCAACTCCAACCTCAAAATCATAACTGTCAATTTGAACAGTCCTCCTTCTTCACCGGTATGTCATGGACATTCCTAGTTCTTTTCTTCGGGCGTAAACAAAAAAACTTTTTTTTGGTTACATCTGTTGAGTTTTTGTAAAGACTAGTGATTGGGAATTAAAATACCATAGACAATAATAATCTTTCCTGTACAAAAAAAAATAATGAAAAAATGTGACATTCCCTGTTCTTTGCCTGTACCCTCCATTTGGAAATCATGCCTATCGTGGTGGAGTTCTTGTTTTGTCATTCATCACCCATTAGTCGGAGCACCTCTACATCAGTAAAATGTACATTGTGTCGTAAGTAGTGATACAGTGCACTACATAGTTCTTTTGATCCCTTTGCAATGGACATCTTCTGTCCACAAGTAGGAAAATACATTTTCTTTTGTCAAATCTGCATGGGAATGACCGACAACTACTGTATAATTGTAAATGTACAACTGGCGGGAATAATATGCGCTTTGGTCCGGGAGCTTAGGTAACGGTTGATTTTTGCCACAGTCAAAAGATAATATTTTTACTTGTGGGTCGGTGTCCGCTAGGAACTTGAAATTGCATTGCCTCTTTTGACATGAATTTTCAGGTCAATCTCAAGTTGAACCTTCTTAGCATCGTCTTTGTCAATTTTGACCCTTTCCTTTAACTCTATGCACGTGGAACACATATCACTTCTTGGGTGACTAAAACTTATATTTAATTTCGAGAAAATGAGAAATGAGAGAATCCTGAATTTTCTTCAATGAACATTCTAAACATTGATGCAATGCTTAATTCTGATGGCAGATCTTTTGGAGCGGCAGTAGTGCGATTCAACGCCTTTGAATTTATTTTTAAATGCAATTATTGCCTCTCTCGTTTCTCCAACGTTTTTGATCGATTTTCTATCTCCACCACGTCCTTCTATAGCCATCCAACCTGTATCTCTGTGTCTCTTTAACACTCCTCTGACTAGATCCCTTCTGATTGATACAGCATTCAAAAAAAAAATTGCGACACACTGGTATCATCTCCCCATTACAATTTCTCATGCTGAAACACTGCTCATTTGTTTGGCATTGAATGGTACACCATTCGCTAATCTATTGCGAGCAGGGTTTTCAATTTTGCAATATTTTATAATAAAATCATCTTGATAATGTTTATCAGGGTGAGTGTAAAACTGTTCATGAAATTGTTATATGTCTTGCATTAATATATTAAAACATCTATAAGCCGCACTGTTATGTCTGCATGGGTATTTCGAAGGCAAACTTGTACTCGAATACCTGCAAAAGACAAAATATATAACTTTTGACTTCGGTATACCAACATTATTAGTATCAAATTAAGTGGCATAGCTTCGCGGGATGATATTACTATGGTATGTACTAAAAAGTATATTTTTGTACATTATATTTTTACTTAAAATATATTACCTGCTAAATTTACTTGTTAGAAAAAGAAATACATAATACTTAATTTTGTTACATTTGTTTGGTTTCAAATTAATTAATTATTTTGGGTCACAGTACTACTGAGAAAGTTGCATGCACAACCATAACCTCAGTAACAAACAAAACGGTTGAGAAATTACTAACCGTTTTGTCTTCTTTTCTCCGCGACTATTTGGTCTTGCGGCAGATTTTGTTTTCTTGGCTTGATGGCTGGGCACTTATTCTGCACTTTTCTCAATATTTTTGTTATGTATGGTTTTTCCAGTAGAAATCTATTAATATTCAAGACACAAAACAAAACTGGTCACGCGCTGCGCTTTAGTACAACGTATGAAGAATGCAAGATGGCGAACTAGGTTTGGGGCGACGTGATAGGCTCAAACGGATTTATGTTTGAAAGTAAAATGGTCTGGAATAGGCTAATTTTGAAAGCAAGGCTAATGTTTGTTTATTTTTTTGAGGGTTTTAGGTTGGATTTGGCTATGATAGTTACAAGTAAAATAAGAATTCTTCTTAGAAAAATGTCGAGTACTAACTTCATAATCTATGAATTTCGATTTGACCACTTTTGAAAATTACCTCCTGAAATATGGTATCTATGGGTAAAATCTAAGTCAAGCGCAAGAGACACTCAGACTATAGAATGTGTCACGAAAGTTTACATTCAGAAAGGAAAAAAAAACCTTTGCTCAGGTTATCTCTTCTTTGTATTTTCTCTATGGTTATGATCAAGCTGTGTAATTAAGATACATATGTTAATCTGAACGTTTATATTACTATTTGGGAAACTTTTTAGTTAATGTTAAATAAATAAATAAATGTCTTACTACCCTCTCATCTCATAATGCCAACTTCGCAAAATGCCAACCGTTCGCAAAATGTCAATTTCTCAGAATGCCAACTTCTCACAATGACAACTTCAGAAGAGACAGACGTGATGTTTGTTTGCACCAAATTGAACCAAAGTCGCCTTTCGCCAAGGTCGCTTTTCGTGTTAAGCCGAAAATCGTACATAATTACTGCCGCACCGCGCTCGCTTTATTAGCTCGGCTCGCGCGTTTATTAACTACATACAAACCTAACCTAACCCAATTGAACGGGTGCGTCTTATTTCGTAGTCTGTCCCTTCAGAAGTTGTCAGTTGTAAACAGTGTAGCGGTGCAAACAATATGAATGTAGATCTTTAGCTATCGAAATCGATATGTTGATTTAGATATTATCGTATAGTTTTATTAAATCCAAAGTAGTTTTAGTTGTATCATCATAAGTTCATTGGTTCTGTGATTGTTTGTAGGCAGATATGTATATTCGAAACGCTTATATTAATTCTTGAGCGCGTACTCTGTAACGTGTTGCGATTATCGAACGAAGAAAATGTGGTATGGCATTTGACCTCATTTCGAGCAGGTACACACCAGCTGGTTCTTATTTCTTTAAAACAATATCCATTGAAGTGGTCGCGGATTGACAGGCGCCGCGGTTGAAAAACAGAGCGCGTTTCGCGGCAGCCCGCGCGGTTAGCAAATAATTTATTCATATTCGTGTACAATGAGAACTTCTCAGAATGTCAAAAAATAGTACCAACTAATCTAATGAACTACCGAAAGATGACGCTGCCTGAAACTAATGTCAATGTCATTGAATGGCAGGGCTCGTGTAGGGTATGCAACTAAACCAAAATACTTGAAATAAGCAAATAAAGAATATTTACAAACTCTTGCTTGTAACTAAAAAAAACGAACAGTTCAGTGAGTGTCAGTTGTCAGTGACAGAAAAATTGACATGTTAGTTTACTAAAGGTTCAGTACAGCGCACACTGTTGATATTACTTCGAAACTTTTTGAAACTTCAAAACCCCTATTCAGTATAAAACTAACGTCATTTTAAGTATAACACTTTATTAGGTGAATGCAGAAAATGTATTTTCAATATTTTGTTAGCAAATACAATTATTTTATCTCTTCGACAACCAGGTTTAATATGAGCGGCGATGACAGCCATGCTCGCAACCGCAGCATCTTCAGCCGCTGGTTGCGACCCCGTGCTGGGCGCCGCTTATTTATTTTTATATATTTGGGAAACAAACAATATTTTCATACAATTTGATTATATTTATTTTTTGATTATTTTTATTATTATATTCATGTTGTCTCTTAATATTCATGTCAATTCTTATTGGAATTGACCTCTTAGACTGTTATCCAAAGCCACCGCATCTGAGCGCGGGAGCTTGGCGGTGTGCGACAAAAACAAACGGACCATACGAACATTTCATTTATATTCGTCTTTTTATCAGCAAAATTAAAACAATTGTTTTTATTTTTTTTACAAAACTCCCTCAAACACGTACACTATTTGCACCATAGCATGGTGCGGCTGACAGTTTCAGTGACGTTTCATTTCATTCTTGGAAGTTAGCGCGATTCACAAATTATGACTTAGTATTTCAGCTGTACCACATTCGTAATATATTAAATCATTAATAACTGTAGTAAATTAAATTAAACCCAACCAGAATGTTCTAGTCTACAAATAAAATGTAGTTGAAAGAAAAATTAAGCAAAGTTTTATGCGTACAACGTAACGTAACATCCCTAGTCATGTGGCTCTGACAGATGTCAACGTCATACAGGCATATGTCACCCGCACCATGCTACAGCGCAAATAGTATAGACGTTATTTTGTGTATAACTACGAAATCTAACCCGTATCACCGGCAAGTCAATAGGTTTACAAGGTTATAGGTTTAACAATAATTAAATGTACTACGATGCCTTATGATAGCGCAATGTAATATTTTTCAGGTAGAAGTCTTACAATGGCTGGCGAAGGAGACCGGCTGCATAGATATGGAACGCATAGCGATACATGGATGGAGCTACGGTATGTTACAGTGTTTTTTTTTTTAATATTGACGACCGAGTTGTGTAGTTGTTAGTAGCCCTGCCTCGTATGCCGAAAAACCCAGGTTCGAGTCCTGGCCGTGGCATTGATTTGTGTGATGAACATAGTTGTTTGTTCTCGGGTCATGGTTGTTTGTTTTTATATATGTGTGTTCATTCTGAGTTACCGCCGAGTTCGCTATATGGTCCTTCACAACACGAACTCTGCTTACTTTTGGGCCATACAGGTGGTGTGTTTGTCTGGGGATTGATATTAAGTAGGTAACTTTTTTTATTGCGTTTGGCTTGACTTCCATTTTACCTGGTGGAAACTGATGAAAAAGAAGAATTTAATACACGCCTAATAACTTGAAGCAATTTCTTAGAGGATCAACCCTAGCGTTCGAACGAAGCGTAGGATCTAATTTTTTTTTAAAATAAGCCAACTTTAGTACTTCTGTAGCCTCTTTCTTTACTGTGCCTCTAGTTTAAGCTTATATTTGATAATTTATGTTTAAAGCATTTCGTCAGTAGTCACGCATACTTTTAATCAAATACGAGATTGGAAGGAAACACGATAGGTTCTTGTAGATGATGCTTTATTTTCAACCAACGACGCCAGGGCCTTGCTGCAACGTTGGTTTTCACACGCCGTGACTTTTATGACTTCACTAGTGCGCCAATCAGCACACAGAGCTTGACTTCCCGCGATTCGTCTTCCAACACTTATTACTACTTTCCAGTAGCACTCTCGCTTCTCTCTACTCCTTCCTCCTTACTGTTCAGCTTCCTTTCTATCATTGACTGATCCTGCTTCTCTCTTTGTCCCGGGCGAGCTTCTTTTCTTTATTGATTTGTTTCAGAAGTGATCTTCTTTTCTTTTGCAATTGGAAGGTTCGAATAAAATTTACTAGATTTGTCTACTTCTTGCTGTTTTCTTTAGTTAACTAGGAAATTTCTTTATTTATTCAAATATGAAAAATCTACATAAATGTAAAAATACAAAAACCTCGGTCTCTCGCGTTACGACCGAAGCTAACAATCGTTTCGTTTAAAACACGGCGAGTTGACAATCCTTGCGAATATGGTAATTGCCCTGTCGAATTTTGTGACGCTATCATAGTGACAATTCTTTTGAAACCGGTGCACGCTGGCATTCGCGCTTTTTAAAATGTCTTCAATGACACGATCTCCCTCTGCTCATTTGAGGTTTAAGTCCGTTTTAATTCCTTATGTAAGTTTGCGATAAATTGGGTGTATCATTCGGTATTACTATTTTTTAAATAAGAACCTACGCTCCGTTCGAACGCTAGGGCTGATCCTCTAAGAAGTTGTTTTAAATTATTAGGCGTGTACCAACCTTCTCCTTCATCATCAATTAGGTAAAATAGCAGATGATAGATTACAAGTCAGGAGCATGGGCCTCATAAATCTCGTGCTTGTCGTCTGAGTTAACTTCGTGATGCGATTATCACAAGGGATCATCACAAGCCTCTGCAATGCATCATTCTGTTTCTTTCTCTCATGTAAAAGTTAATTCAGGGTCAAACAGATTCTCACGAATTGCTCGCGCAGCTAGAATTCTGTGTTCCACGCCCCGGAAGCCACTTGACAAATCTTAAGATTTCAATGTCGGCTCCAATAAAGACCACCGCTGGTAGACATGCTCCAATTCAAAGAATGATATGTTTCACAAATAACACAAGAAATTACTTTGATATATTTTCTGATTCTTTAGCCTCAACCAAAGCAGCAATAAAAGAATGCTAAAGCTTCTTCTTTAAAGCTAAGCTAAATCTTAGATTACACAATAGTACGTTATAGTTAGAAGATATATTTAGATCTTTTAAATAAATGTAAAATCCCCATATGATTAAATTTTTTAATGCATGTTGGATCATGATTAAGAATCGAACACTATTTTGTATTAGAATTAAGTTTAAATTGATACCAGTTTTGCGAATTATTAAATGCAAAGTTGTAAAAAATTTATCACAAAGTTTAGTTTGCGCGGTTTGTATTCCACTAGGGAAACATAATATCCGGACCAATATTAATCAGCACAGCCGGGGAGCGTATTCGAATATATTCCGTAGATGAATATTCGGGGGAAATTCCGCCCGGCTTTGGCGTGTCGAGAATGTCCCGAGCTCCATAAAGTACAGTAATTTCTTCGGTCCTACAACAAATACTGCCTACCCGAGTCAGAACGTCACCTATCCTTCGCTATTTTATTTTAATCAAAGAAATACACATGACATTTTCTTTTCCCCAGGCGGCTACCTGTCCCTCCTTGGGCTCGCGACTCGCCCGAACATCTTCAAAGTGTGCGTAGCCGGCGCCCCGGTCACGTGTTGGCGACTGTACGACACGGCCTACACAGAACGATACATGGGCAGTGTGCACGCGCAGCCCCACGCCTACACGAGAGCCAGCGTGCTGCAGCATGCGCCGTTTCTGCCTGATCAGTGAGTATTAGTCACAGATTTAGTCGGTAGGTGGCAGCACGGTGCAAATTAAATCGCGCATGGAAAGTTTGCAATGGATTGGACTGACGCCAATCCCGATTTTCTTTTTTCTTTTGTGGCTTCTTTCTTTAGCTGGTAATTAAAATATTTGTCGTCCTAAGCCCAGGTCCGTACCCTCTCAGGTGGATTAGGGGAATCGATTGCTGGAGTACAGTAGAAAATTACAAAGCGTGTACTCACCTACTTAAATAAAAATAAATATAATTATGTAATATTGTTCACAGTTAGAATATGAAATGCTTTTTAACTCTGACGTTCGAACGTCCAAGTTTAAAACGATACGATGACTGCCAACGAAGCATGTACATTACAAACACGGTGTACGTTTGCCGAAGGGTCAATGGTTAAAGAAAAATTGACTTTGTTTTATACTGTGTAAGTTTAAATAATGTGAAAACTGACACCAATCTTGTCCAAAATGCGTCATTAAATCAGTAGTGTACAAAAAAAATCGAGTTTTATTAGTTGCTCTCTGTGTAGGAAGCTTCCGTACAAAGAGCGTGAAGGAACCTGAATAAAAACATCAAAAACTTATTAGTTGTAAGAATAGTGATAAAATAAGCTTTTATTTTATACAAGAAAGATTTGCTTGCCATGCTGGTAATCTATAAACTCTGACTAGAAAATCGATTATAAAATCATCCTGCCATAAGAATCGTTGAGATCGTTGATTCATTTGAAAGAAATCAAAACAAATTCCTTTACAAAATTGATCGAAATCCATTCGTGTTTAGTTGCGAGTACATTTTTGGTCTATTGTTTCTGTTCGAGAGCCTGTGGAATAAAAGCAAACAATATTGTATCACTAGAAAAACGAGAATAACGTTTATAAATTGGAATGGAACCCTTATTTTAAATGTCATATTAACCGCTTAGAAAGAATACAACGAAAATTTGTAAAATCTTTGGACTTCAGAACTGGTTTTAATTACGTTGACTACACCGAATCACTAAATCGTCACAAGTTTCAGTCATTAAGATGCCGCCGTGATTGTGTTGATTCCGTCCTATTATACAAAATAGTAAATAGCTATGTTAGTGTCCCCTCACTATTAAATAGGATACATTTTAGATTACCTCGCAGGCGTGAACGTCAATGTCGTACTAAACATTTGTTTTATACACCGCGTAGTACAACACTTTATGGTGCAAATTCTTTTATCAAGCGAGCTTGTAAACTTTTTAATGTTAACGAAAAATTACTTGACACAGATATATTCTTTGACAAATTGTCGAACTTAAAAAAATGTTTCAAATAGATTTTTTCTTAATTTGTTAATTTAATGTTATGATCGAATTATGTCTTTTTTATATTCTCTCTCTTTATATATATATATATATATATATATATATATATATATATATATATTTATTATATTTATTATATATTTATTATATTATTTATATATATATATATATATATTTGATTGTACTATTTCATTTTTATATTAAATATTGCTTTTTGTTTGGAGTACTATGTAGTGCAAATGTAGTTAAGTATGTAAAAATAAGGAAACTATAGGTTTTTATTTAATCTTAAGTATGAGTTGTTAAAAATCTTGTATAACCGTTTGTTTCTAAAAAAAATAAAAAAAAAGTAAAAAATAAAATTATTTCGCATGCTTCTGACGAACTGTTTTGGACATTTCAATTATTTCGAACACGACAGGATAACGGCCACCCTGAGAGGCGAATTGTTACTTTATCCATACTTCGTCCAAGGGGACGTGGGGTCAGAGTTGTTCCAACATACCTGTAGAAGCCGAAACCAGCCAATTCTACAAAACTCGCTATACTACAATTATTATATATACAATACAATGTTTATGTACCTATGCTATTTATGTGTTAAAACAAATATTTATGAAGTATCTCATTATTACAATATTTATTTTTATTTATTTTTTATTTTATATTTTCTTTAACTTTTTGAATTATTTATTGTTATAGTTAATTTAATATCTTAGTATCTAGTATATACCCTCTTCGCTACGGTACTCGTGTCACCTAGGGCACATCTGAAAACCAGCGCTGTTGCCTGTGGCAACAGCTTATGCTGAGATGTGTCCTATTTGACAAACGCACTACAGCGCAAAAACCTGTTTAACCTTATTAATTTAAACTATTATTATCATCTATTTTTCCCCTTCTTATTATTGTTTTTTTGTTTTTGTAAATTGTACATTTATTTCATTTTAGTTTTATGTTTCTGTGTTGTAGTTGTTTTGTCAAATAAATGTTTGAATTTTAATTTAATTAGGAGCGCTCTAAGGGGAACACCCAAAAATTCCGAATTTTGTAATTCCGAGGTTAAAATTCCGATTTTTTAAATTCCGAATTTCACAATCCCTAAGAGATTAAATTCGGACTATTCAAAAACCGATTCTTATTTTATCGAAATTATTACTTATTACTACTTATTAATACTTATTTTATACAAATAGGGATTTGCATTTCAGTACATAACCTATCTACTCAAGAAATAACGCGGTACAAAAAATTAAAGAAACTTTCTCATTTCCAGCTGACTACTTGATTACTAATGTATGTGCTCATGCAGTTTTACAAGGCGTTTGTTGTTGCAACTAATATTATTCTGAATTTTGATATTTGGGATTCGTATTTATGATTCGATTTTTCAAATTCGGCATATGATTTTCGTAATTATAATAGTTCGGAATTTTGAAGTTTCGAAGAAGAAAAATTAGGAATTATGAAACACGGAATTTAGATTACCGGAATTTTGATCCATTCGGTGTTATAAAATTCGGAATTTTGAAATTCGTGATTATGACTATCGGAATAAAGTTTTTCGTATATGTACCCCGCTCTAAGTAACCATTTGCCTTTAATGAAATATTTACTGAAAATACGGAAATGAAACTTTTTGTAATTGCATTCGCAGGGAGGGGCGGTTACTGATAATCCACGGGCTGGCGGATGAAAACGTGCACTTCTGCCACACTGCGGCGCTTGTGTCGGAGTTGGTGCGACTCGGCAAGCCGCACCGAGTGCAGGTTGTACACAACTTGATAATAAGAACTACGAAAATGTTTACTTTCCCTTATCTCATATGTAATTGTAAAGAGGAGAGACTTGGTTTGTTTTTATATAATCGATGAATCCAATATCTCGTCCGAGGCGGTAACACAGTACTTCCTGTAATTACCACTTGTACGAGGTTACTGGAACACGGGCGGGTCGCTCACTTCCCACTAATATGGTTGAGGAGGGTGATGGCTGAAGCCTTTTGGCTCTTTGAGGGTGTTCGTCGTTTGGATACTTGGGGGGGGAGACTTGCCGAGCAAACACACGCAGATAAGAATAATTTTGCATAGATAATAACCCAGATAGTTGTCCATTAGACTTAAGATATACATTACAAATAGCACAACAAGACGCTCGTAATAATTTAATTATAAGCAAAATAAAACAAAAATGTAACTATGATAAAAAAAAAACATATGATATACAGAGACATTGTAAATTTATTTTGAAAAATTATACCTGTGAATTTTCTTGCCAGTTCTTCTTGACGAAGGTTTTTCCGAACTGGTGGTAGAGTCATGCTTTAATTGACGTCACTAAGAACTAGTAATTGTCAATGTTGATAAATGAATATTTGAATGTTCCGGCCATTTTGTATACACAGCAACTGTGGGCGCGTGACAAAATTATTCTAACTATCCAAACGCGTAACACCCTCAAACGGTACCCGTTCACGAGGTTGACGCGGGATCGAGCCATCGCCCTCCTCAACGATATCAGAGGGAAGTGAGTTCATTAACGTCCAAAAAAAAATTAAGGTCCATTCTGTGTATCCGAACCACTGCCATATATGCTCTGCGACTTTTCGAGGGACAAGTTTATTTTCTTCAATCAATGTTCCGGCCACCCTGTATACAAGCTTAAGCTTAACACATAGGGCCGCGTACAAATGACTTGAACCATCTATACTTACTACGAGCTGTATTTCCTTCTTTTAATTACTCTCCCCGGGGCCTCCACAAGATTAAATTTGCCTTGCCTTCATAATTTAACGGGCATTAACATTAAACACGTCTAACTAAACTCCTTTGTTGCCCCGGGGCCTCCACATCTCTGAATCCGGCCCTGCTCTCCCATGTTCCAGATATACCCCGGAGAGAGACACTCGCTGCGGGCCATGCACGCCGCCAAGCACTACGAGACCACGCTGCTGCACTTCCTACACGAAAACCTATGAAATTATACCGGATCATACTTAATTATACATACGAAACTAGTATTTATATACAATAATGTAAATAAGCCTTATAGTTGACAAGAACTAATGAGATAAGAACCTTACGCGTAATGAAATAAGGCGTTTTTTTGAATGCTTAAGTCTAATAAAGTTTTTGTTGTATTTTGACGTTTGTTTTATTTTGAATACCACGGAATATGCTGACTTTTCAATGCTCAGATAATTTTTATAGGTAGAATAGTTTTGAGAGATTGACATAATTTCTATGAAAAATCCTGTCAAGTGTCAAAGTTATTCTCCAGAAAAACATCTGAGCATTGAACAATCAGCCCTCAAGCATATATTTTTACTTGAAATTTTAAAAACCTATATTTCGAAAAATGAATGAAGAATCAATTTGTTAATATGGTGGCGTTTTGAGCACCAGAGTCTTCAGAAATTTGAATTATTTTTGTTTCTTGTTTTCCACAAACTGTCTTATAGACTGAGTAATTGATGAGTTGGAAAAGCTAGGTAGTCTTTCGAAGT
The DNA here is from genome assembly GCA_923062675.1 of Marasmarcha lunaedactyla. Classification (NCBI taxonomy): domain Eukaryota; kingdom Metazoa; phylum Arthropoda; class Insecta; order Lepidoptera; family Pterophoridae; genus Marasmarcha; species Marasmarcha lunaedactyla. The sequence goes on along the minus strand of OV281367.1, from coordinate 8,179,802 downwards.
TTGCTCACAGTGCAGAGTTTAGCCGATCCACCGCCGCGCTGACGTCAGCCCCGCAGCGCCACAAACTCAGTTTATCACTATCTTTACACAAATTGACAATTTGGTGACTATCTGATGCAGTAATCCATTTCAAAATCCAAAAGCGTGATGCTGCTGGGCTTGCGTATACCCTTAAAGTTTTGTGTGCGTGCTCCTAGCGAAAATAGCCGTTGTTTTTTTTTCGAAATAGTTTATTTATGGCTCTACGGACCTTTTAAATTTCACCGGACTTTGTAGCTTAGCGCTGACGGCGCTTAGCCGGAACTTAAACTACTCCTACATACGATACGCCTAATACGACAGAAGAACACTTGACATGACTTGAATGACATTTGGAAAACCGCTCTTTAAATGGCATCGTGTATCATAATCTACGAGTAAATCTCGTCTTCGTAGAGCGAAAAGTCACTAACTCGAAAATCCTTGTTGTGAGTTAATGAAAGTCAAAGTTTTTTATTACACAAATCATGATAATTCTATTCTAATATTATAAAGAGAAATGATTTGATTTTTGTTTGTTGTTTGTAATGGATAAACACGAAGACTACTAAACTGATTGTAAAAATTATTAAATTAGAAAGCTACATTATCAGCAACTAACATAGGCTGTATTTATTTAAATTTAAATTAGAGATCCCTACGAAAATTACAATTATGTACCCAAAGTTTCAAAAAAATTTACTATAATAATAATAATAAATTTAAAGAAATTTTTAATATATATATTGTGGCTACTAGGCCCACTTGTTAATATTACAAAGCTTAAAAACAATGTTAGTATTACAAAAATGTTCTGCAAATCCTTATCATTAAAATTCACACATATTTCAACATCACATTCTAAGCAGTCTGTTACGGACAATACTCTTTGACACACGATAAAAATAATAATACAACACAAAACCCAATGCAGGTTTATTTCAATACTATTTCAAAACAAATTTGTCAATTAAATAATAAATTAATAACTGTGATGGCACTATAAAATTCATTATTATGTTTGTGCTGCGAAAACTGTTCATTTTAATAAAATAATGTACCTACTACATGTTTATAGTACTCATCGTAAAGTTTCTTGCCAATTCTTCTTCACGAGGGTTTTTCCGGACTGGTGGTAGAGTCATGTTTTATTTGACGTCAATAAGAACAAGTCATTGTCAATGTTGAGAAATAAATATTTGAGTTTGTTACACACAAAATTTTTTTTCTGTTAATAGTAAATTACGATACTTGTGACCTAAGTAGCCTATTACCGCACGGCGTGAAGTTGCAAAACGCCGTGCAGTAACAGATAACTTAGGTCCCAAGTATCATATACTATTTTATAGCAAGTGTGACACAAACCCGCCGCGGGTCGGAACGGGCAGAGGGGGTTCAGATTACTATTTTGAAAGTGTATTTTAAAATAAAAAAAATCATATACTATCACATCAGAATAAAATTTCAAAGTATCCATTAAGGTTTATTTCTTGATTGGCATAACAATAGATTAGACAACGGGAATGAGCTTTGTTTTTTATACGCATATAATTGAACCATGAATCCAGCTACGACGCTAATTCAGCAATCGCCTCAGTCTGCACACTGATGTGGTGGACGTTTGGGTGACGGTGCAATTATTAAAGACAATATTGCCGCAAGGGCCATTCAAGCTTCACATGACATTTAAATATGTTTTCTTTTATTCTTCTACATAAGTTCATTCATTTTCGCACCGTGCAGAAATAGGCAACTTAGGTAACGGAAAAGCTTGCGTAAATTGCCGGTTTAGGTCACACTGTGCTATAAAATTAGTTAGAACCGCCGGTGAGGTGATTGGTACAATCGTTTTCAGTGTAAGGAATTGTTGTTACAAATTCAAATTCAAATATTTATTTCTCAACATTGACAATTACTTGTTCTTATTGACGTCAAATAAAACATGATTCTACCACCAGTTCGAAAAAAAACCTTCGTGAAGAAGAACTGGCAAGAAACTACACGGGTATATTTTTTTTTTCAAAATAAATTTACAGAGTCTCTTTATGTCTATACAAAATTATTCTTTTCTGCATCTGTTAGCTCGGCAAGTCTCCCTCCCCCCAAGTATCCAAACGACGAACACCCTCAAACGGCTACTACCTTCTTGTTGTCCAAATGAAGTACTTTAATTTGAATACTAATTCATCATTCTATCTGTCTACCCGTGCGAAGCATGACTTTTCGAAGATTCAGCATAATTTCATTAAACTAAACAAAAAAAACAAAGTGAGTAATTATTTTAACTACCATGTTACCAGCTTTTAGTTTTCGCCTTTTTTGTATACATTTAGCGTCCTCGGCTCCGCGGTACTACGTACTACTCCCCTACGGTTTCTTATACAAATTAAATACAAAACAATTATGCAATGAATTATTCATACTCCTTTCTTGTTGTTGATAGCTCGATTAATCAAAGTGGTTTGAATATTTCAGTATGGAGTGTCCCAGGCACCTCCCATGACTTTTTTCAAAATGGTTACCATGTAAAGGATGACGTCAGCTATTTATGTAAAAGTTGAAAAGTTGATAATAATAACAAATTCCAAAGTAAGTAGAGCTTGTGTTATAGATGAAGATACAACGAACTGGGGAAAACTGCAGTAAAAATGAAAAGTCATTTATTGTTTTCACAAAGTTGTTAACAGTAGATAATCTAAATATAATTATTATGTTTTAAGTATGTACATGAGCAATACATTTTATATTTTAATTTAAAGTGAAAACAAAGGGTGGTGGCTCAGCTTGAGCTGCTTGGGGCCCGAACAGCGCTGGGATCGCTGTTCTTTTAAGTTAAAAATAGGTACTGTTTAGGGGCTACGTTCTTAATAAATCAAAATACAAAAATTCCTTAAAATCGATAGCGTTATCGATACTGCATTTAACTAATTTCTTTAAATCGTTAATAAATAAATCCTCAGACAAACCCACCAACTGTATGGCCCCAAAGCAGAGCTTGTGTTATGGATGAACGTACAGCGAACTGGGGGGAACCCAGAATAAACATACATGTATAAATATCAAAAATCATAACCCGAGAAAAAACATTTATGTTCATCACACAAATGAAAGCCCCGGCCAGGACTCGAACCTGGGACCATCGGCTTATGAGGCAGGGCTACTAACCGGGTACACTAGATAAATACGAAAAACTTAATTCCGATAGCCATAATCACGAATTTCAAATTACCGAATTTTATAACACCGAACGGTTCATAATCCCGAAAATAAAAATTCCGTGTTTCATAATTCCGAATTTTTCTTCTTCGAAACTTCAAAATCCCGAAAGTTTATAATGACGAAAATCAATATGCCGAATTTGAAAATAGCGAACCATAAAAAATCCGAAGTATTAATAATCCGCAATATCATAAATACGAATCCCGAATATCAAAATTCCGAATAATATTAGTTGCAATAGCAAACTACTTGTAAAACTGCATGGGTACATCAATTTATACGTCCGAGCATTCAAGTAGTCAGCTGGAAATGAGAAAGGTTATTTAGTTTTTTGTACCGAGTTATTTCTTGTGTATGATTAATTTTAATTTGTGTCACAGGAGATTTAGATTATAATTTTTAATATATACCCGTTTTAGATACAAAATCTGCTTGTTAGCATTGAATTTTTGGAAAATAAAAATTCGGAATGCCATATTTCGGATTAGTAACACAGCGGGTTTCTAATTCTTCGTACTAATGAAAGTCGGAAAATTAAAATTTCGTATTTATGAGTTTCGGTAAAATAAGAATCGTGTTTTTGAATAGTGGGAATTAGGACTGTTCGGAATTGTTAAATTCGGAATTTTATAAATCGGAATTTTCATTTTCGAGATCATGAACCAAATTCGGAATTACATAATTCGGAATTTTTGGGAGTTCCCCTACTAACCATTACGCTCTTCAGTCGTCTATACAATAATGTTTATGAATTTTGAGTTTGGAACGATTATATCCAATAAATGATTTGTTACTTAGATTCATCATTAGTTTTATATTATCCGTTGTCCAAGGTAAAGCTCGAGTAGATATTATGTCTAATGTTTACAGTAAGTACTGAAGCATGTTTGTCTGTAAGGCTCAAAAGTGTGGCGTTGACATGTCAACCATGTGTTCCAGAAATGCTAAATTACTATTTGAGTCCCAGTTCACAGCCGAAAGATCATCACGGACAATCTGTATATCCATTTGTTTTTAGGCATGTATTGGAATGTAGTCGGAGGACATTTCATTTTAAGTAAAAGTGACCGAGTGAGTTTCACTTGTTGCTCTTTTTACCAGTTGTATGAATGAACTACGAAGTCCACGCCCGGTGGATGAAAAAAAACCGAATTTTTATTTCAAATTAATTTTTATTATAAATTAATTCAAATATTACAATTTCAAATTATTACAATTATAATATATATTACAATTAAGAAACGACTTAATGTTCACAGTGGGAACGCAAAAAGTGCCAATTTCCTCCAAGCAACTGCGCTTGCGGCGACACTGTCACGTCTTCCCCGAATCCAGGACTCCCAGGTTGAAGAAAGCATCGGTAGGCCTGACGACGAATATTATATTTTATATTCGGTACTTCAGAGTGCGGTATGTAACAAGTATGTAACCAATCCTAACTGTTTTCCAAAGGTAAAAATAGCTTGAGTTACACCTTTTCCAATCTAAGCTGTCTGCATGTTGAACATTCACGGGAACATACGCACAGAAAGACAGACCACAATGTTTGGAGGAAGGTTTACTCTGACTGAAAGTCATACAAGTTTCCAGAATGGAAAGAATTTATAAACAAACTCTTATCTATGTAAACAATGAATCTTACGTATCAAGATCACAAAATGAATACGGCTATGGACATTGTAATTAATAGGTACGTGAGGTGCAGCACGAGTATAAAAATTTTCTCCGCGGGAAAGCGCAATCGCCCTTAGCGCAAAGCCACAAAGTCCGGTGAATTTAAAAGGCCAATAGATTTTTAATTTATTAATTTAGGTAGTCAATATATTTTTGAGGCTTTTAGCGTAAACCATGGGGCCCTGGGAACAAGGCCTCGAGGCTCGTCGCCTTAATACGGACTTAGCGAAGCGATTGGTGAGTGAAACTCGTGACCCTAAGGCTGGCACCTACCTCGCACAACGAATTTCTATTGCGATACAGCGTGGTAATCCAGCCAGCATTTTGGCTACATTGCCTTTAATAGATTCTTACTTAGGTGTAGTTTTTTATTCGCAGCATATTTTAATCTTATCATTATTAATTTAATACACTCATATGTACACTCGAGAATTGTATATATTTTTACCAATAAATTCATTCCTTTTTACAGTCAAAAATAAACTTGAAAAATAAAATAAACGATCCATTTCGAAAAATACCCTAATCCTTTTGGCCGTGTCGTTTGTCGCCGCGTGCATACTGCGGCCTGCTCGCTCCAGTTATTGGTTTACCCGCTTCCGTTCTGGAAATTTTGACCTGAAAAATGAACCCCGTGGTCGTCCGAAAACTTTGGTCGACAATGACGAATTAAAGGCAATTGTGGAAGCTGATGAAACTCAATCCACGGCTGAATTAGCAGCAGCTTTCGACGTTAGCATCAAAACAATATTGGTCCATTTGCGTCAAATTGGCAAGATAAAAAAGCTTGACAAATGGGTACCCCACGAACTCAATGACCGCCAGCGCGAAGTTACCCGCGTTAGAGGGTGTAATTCATCACAGCTTCTTGCCAAACGGGACAAGCATTACTGCAGATGTGTACTGTGAAGAACCTAACACAATGATGGAGAAGCTCGCACGTCTCCAACCAGCTTTGGTCAATCGTTCGGCTCCACTGCTCCTGCACGACAACGCGCGACCTCATACTGCACAGCAGACGGTCTCCAAGCTACAAGAGTTGGGGTTGGAAGTTCTCCGTCATCCGCCGTTCTCACCAGACCTTGCGCCTCCAGACTTCTACTTTTTCCAGAATTTGGATAACTTCTTGGCGGGAAAAAAATTCAATACCCGAGAGGCAGTACAAAATGCCTTTGAAGAATTTGTTGCCTCCCGTCCAGCTGATTTCTTCAAGAAAGGCATCAATAAGCTACCAATGCGTTGGCAAAGATGCATTGATTGCATGGGTGATTATTTTGATTAATAGAAATAAAAAATATATAAAAAAAATTACGCTTCTTTTTTTTCGTGAAAAACGGCAATTTCATAGGTAAAGACCTAATATAAGATCGTAACGGACATTAAATAAGTTTTTTACGATTCCGATAGCGGTGTAGCAATTCATTACAAAAACCATTACAGCCAGCTTGAACTCTTCTGAAGTCTTCTGGCTGGCCCTTCTCAAGATCGTTTATAGACTACTTTTTTAAAAAAACCTCTTGAATGGCGTGTGGTGACAGGTTTCGTAAATGATATAAAGTTTAGTTCATGGCGTATAATATAAAAACTCTATGTGGACTTAAATTGTTGGTCACCATACTTCAGAGTTTGTATGGAGAAAAGAAACTTGTCACTGTCTTTCAAACTATGCAAGGGATCGTCGTTACATTGTCAGGTTATCTGAATCGTCACAGTCACTAAATGAAGTACTTTCGGAGGAAGTGCACCATCACACAGCGCCTTTAGGAGGAGACAGCTAGGCTGAACATCAGGCTGTCGTTGATTTCTTTCTCTCTATTTTGTTTTTGAAATGGGCTATTTATTTATTTGCTTTGTGGCCTAGCGCTGAGGACACGTAGCCGGAACTTAAACTACTCCTACATACGATACCCATGACGAAGGCGACTCGGTCCCGGACGCGTTTTATAGCAGGGAATAAAAGTATTTTTACACCCTTTATCTATATGTATAAGAAAGCCGTTCTCTCGGTATGGTTGCTTGTGACGTCAGCAGCGGAGGTGGTGAACTAATGTTATCTGTTTGTATCTTTATCTTGTGTAAGGTTGCGCAGACTTTTATTAATCTGTTTGTCACAGTGATTGTTACTTAATTAACAAATATTTGTTTTGTTACGATATAATACATTATATCTTACTACAAGCTATTGATGAACCGCTGTGACGTTGAACCTCTAGAACATGTTCGCCGATTTTACTATTCCGTAGTTTTTGGTACCGTATTGGCGCAGTCATCGACACTTAAAGACACTCACGTCATTTTTCAAATTAATTTTATATTTGACGTCGTATGGGTTGCTGTATAATAGATAGATAGATGAGTTGCTGTATCAAATACACACTCGCATTACAAAAAATAACAGTAGACAAATAATATGCGATTGTTACAAAGAACATACAGGTTAGTATCATGTATGAAGTGCTGCGGCAGAGCAAATATCAACATTACCTTCATCTTACAGCATAGCGTTAATACTCGTACATAGGTTTTGAGATAATAGTGAAAACATGCCGTCAAGTTATATCCTATATTTGATATGCAGTACGTAATACACATTTCGTATGTTGAAAACTCAACAATTGACACACTCCTCTTAACAAAAACTAGACAGGTACAATATGTACCATCGTCTCATCGTGATGAGTACAAATCGAAACCACGTGGCGTGGAGCGAGCAGGCCGCAGTATGCACGCGGCGACAAACGACACGGCCAAAAGGATTAGGGTATTTTTCGAAATGGATCGTTTATTTTTTTTTTTTAGTTTATTTTTGACTGTAAAAAGGAATGAATTTATTGGCAAAAATATATACAATTATCGAATGTACATATGAGTGTATTAAATTAATAATTATAAGATTAAAATTAGCTGCGAATAAAAACTACACCTAAGTAAGAATCTATTAGAGGCAATGTAGCCAAAATGCTGGCTGGATTACCACGCTGTATCGCAATAGAAATCCGTTGTGCGAGGTAGGTGCCAGCCTTAGGGTCACGAGTTTCACTCACCAATCGCTTCGCTAAGTCCGTATTAAGGCGACGAGCCTCGAGGCCTTGTCCCCAGGGCCCCATGGTTTACGCTAAAAGCCTCAAAAATATATTGACTACCCAAATTAATAAATTAAAAATCTATTGGCCTTTTAAATTCACCGGACTTTGTGGCTTTGCGCTAAGGGCGATTGCGCTTTCCCGCGGAGAAAATTTTTATTCTCGTGCTGCACCTCACGTACTTATTAATTACAATGTCCATAGCCGTATTCATTTTGTGATCTTGATACGTAAGATTTATTGTTTACATAGATAAGAGTTTGTTAATAAATTCTTTCCATTCTGGAAACTTGTATGACTTTCAGTCAGAGTACACCTTCCTCCAAACATTGTGGTCTGTCTTTCTGTGCGTATGTTCCCGTGAATGTTCAACATGCAGACAGCTTAGATTGGAAAAGGTGTAACTCAAGCTATTTTTACCTTTGGAAAACAGTTAGGATTGGTTACATACTTGTTACATACCGCACTCTGAAGTACCGAATATAAAATATAATATTCGTCGTCAGGCCTACCGATGCTTTCTTCAACCTGGGAGTCCTGGATTCGGGGAAGACGTGACAGTGTCGCCGCAAGCGCACTTGCTTGGAGGAAATTGGCACTTTTTGCGCTCCCACTGTGAACATTAAGTCGTTTCTTAATTGTAACATATATTATATTTGTAATAATTTGAAATTGTAATATTTGAATTAAATACTGTTTAAGTTAAATTCGGTTTTTTTTTCATCCACCGGGCGTGGACTTCGTAGTTCATTCATACAACTGGTAAAAAGAGCAACAAGTGAAACTCACTCGGTCACTTTTACTTAAAATTAAATGTCCTCCGACTACATTCCAATACATGCCTAAAAACGAATGGATATACAGATTGTCCGTGATGATCTTTCGGCTGTGAACTGGGACTCAAATAGTAATTTAGCATTTCTGGAACACATGGTTGACATGTCAACGCCACACTTTTGAGCCTTACAGATAAACATGCTTCAGTACTTACTGTAAACATTAGACATATCTACTCGAGCTTTACCTTGGACAACGGATAATATAAAACTAATGATAAATCTAAGTAACAAATTATTTATTGGATATAATCGTTCCAAACTCAAAATTTATAAACATTACTGTATAGACGACTGAGCAGCGTAGTGGTTAGTAGGGGAACTCCCAATAATTCCGAATTATGTAATTCCGAATTTGGTCCATAATCTCGAAAATCAGATGTCATAATATGTCAGATACAGCCGAAATGAAAAAATATTTTTCTGTTTGATAAATATAAACTAAAAACAGATAATATTAAATATATTGCAGATAAGTTTTCTATTTCACTTCGTTTTCATTAGCGAGAGTTTTCAGCCTACTCCGTGCCGACCGGTTTTCGGTCCGGCAGGGGCACGGCGGCTCGGCTTCTTCCTGTGTCTTTCAGTGAATATTTTGTTACCATGGAGCAGCGATATATGGATGGATCATCTAATAGATCGTCTATTGGATCGTACCGAGATTTATTCTCTCCAGTTTCTCAAGTGAGCGTCCCATATGCGGAACGAGAAAACAATGTGTGTGTTGAGGTTAAAAAGTATGGCGAGCTTTCGGAAGATGAAAAAAATATTTTTTGTGTAGAAGATAAAGAAGTGGAGTTAGGAGAGAATTTAGAGCGATTAATCGGTACTAAAAGACCAAGAGTACAGGGTGACACTTCGGAAAGTGCTGAAAATGAAGAGAAAGAGGGATGGCAGGACACTAGGAAGAGTAAAAAGGGGAAGAAAGAGAATAAACATGATAAGGTGATCACAATAACAAAGAAGGATGATATGCAAGTTTATTTAACTGGGAAAGGTCCATTACCTAAACAGTTTGCGATGGCCCGATTCCTCAAAGAAAATGATATTAATGGTATTGTTCAGGTTAAATACATTAATTCCAATAAACTGAGAATTGAGTTTGATAGTGTGAAAAATGCACAGCTACTTTTTAATTGTGAAAATATAATTACAAGAGGATGGTTAGTACATAAGCCCATGGAAGTAAATCACTCATACGGAGTTATTAGGGATGTGGATGCAGACCTGACAGATGAAGAGATTAAGAATAAAGTTTTGAGTAGTGTTGAAATTTTTTCAGTTAAACGTCTTAAACGTCGAGATAGAGTGGATGGTCACTGGTGCCCGAGTGAGGTTGCTCGCCTTGCATTTAAAGGCTCACACTTGCCTTCTAATGTTTATGTTGATGGATTAAAGATCAAAGTAGAACCTTATGTATTTCCCGTGACACAGTGCTTCAAATGCTGGAAAATAGGTCACGGAATAAGTTTATGTCCTTCCAAAAATTTCATTTGCCCTAAATGTGGAGGTAATCATTCCAAGTGTGAAACCTCCTCTTTTACGTGTGTGAACTGTAAAGGGGGTCACATGGCGATGGCAAAAACTTGTCCAACGTACCTTAAAGAGAAGCGCCTCCGAGAATTGATGGCAGAATTCAATTGTACATATAAAAAAGCGATCAACCTTTATGATACATCATCTAAAATTCAAGAGTTAGAAAACAAAAATATTCACCCGCTAAAGAGACAGTTTCCCCCTTTGTACAATAGTTGTTTGGATAATAATGTAGAGATAATAAATGTTCATACTCCATCTTACAAAGAAGTTCTATGCAATAAAATTGATAATGTTGATGTGGAGGTTAAAAAACTACGACAAAGAAAGAAAGAGCAAATAATAAAAGAAAAACCTTTAAAACCAGAGAAGCCTGAAATGAAATGGCCAGCGCCCCCAACTTCCCGACGGGTGGTCGCTTCCGATGAAGGCTAAAGGTATACGCTTACCACAGCCAACAGGTGGTTTTTAGTGGAAAAAAAAAAAAAAAAAAAAAAAAAAAAAAAAAATGAAATGGAGAAATGATGAGGAGAATAATGAAAAGGAAGTTAGTGATAGTGAGGAAGAACAGCTTAAAGATAAAGTTTCATTTATAGAGTTGATAAATAGAGTTAAAAATGTCCTGTTTCTTAAAAACGTATGTTTTAAATCTAAAATTTTTAGTATCATCAAATTAGTTGTGGAATGGTTAGTTATCTATGCTGTGGGTTTAATTTCAGATTGGTCTCTTATTAAAATGTTATTAAATTATATTTCCAATGGCTTCTCCTAAACTAATTAAGTTAAACATTATACAATGGAATGCCCAAAGTATATTGCCTAAATTGAAATCTTTCGAGGAATTGTTGCGTATTGAAAAAGTTCACATTGCTATAGTTAGTGAGACTTGGTTAAACGAAGACAAAATTGTAAAAGTTAACGGTTATAATATTTATAGAAGAGATAGAGTTGATGGTTATGGCGGTTTAATGATTTTAGTTCATAATTCAATTAAGTCTACATCTTTTGCTACTTGTTTAAATAATTTAGGTATTGAAGTGTTACAAGTAAAGGTTTTCAATTGTTTTCCTATACAAAACCTGGTAGCTGTTTATTGTCCAGGTAATGTCAATACTAGGCAAGAGGATTGGGAGGAGATTTTAAATTTAAGTACAGAGAAATGTTTGGTTTTGGGTGATTTTAATGGACACCATTTAACATGGTCGACCAAAACAGACGTTAGAGGTAACCAACTTCATTCGGCCTTTTCAAATAGCAATTTTGTGATTTTAAATACTGGTGATATTACTCGTTTAAAACTTGTTGAAGGTATTTTAAAACAATCTGCACCTGACCTTTCCTTGGTAAGTGCGGATATTGGACTTGATTTCACCTGGTCTGTGCTTAATGAGTCCTTGGGCAGTGACCACTTGTTCATTAAAATCTCCAAACGTCAATGTTTAAATACTAGTAACTCAATCAAAAGGAAAAATTTTAAAAAAGCTGATTGGAGTGCTTATACAGAATACTTAAACGAAATATTTACAAACGTTCAACGTACTAGCGATTTGCAAAAAGATTATGAACTTTTTACTCAATATATAAATTTAGCTTCAGATTCCTTTATCCCTTGCTATACAATCGAACAAAACCCTAGCTCTGTGTTTACCCCAAAACCGTATTGGACTCCAGATCTTTCTAAATCAGTTGCGGAGCGTAGACAAGCGTTAGGTAAGTTTAGGAAAAATCCGATACCACAAAATTTAGATAAATTAACTGAAAAAATTGAAATTTCAAAAAAGAAATTGAATCTATCTATAAGAAATGGTTGGAACTCATTTTGTTCATCAATAGATGAGGGCACTACCTCTAGTGACATGTGGTCAAAAATGAGCTGGATGAAGGGTTATAAGAACCCACGACAATATATGGATCCTTTCAGAGTTGAGAAACTTCTATGTTCATTAACCCCTGACTATGCTACTCCTGCAATGCCTCCGCTATCTTCATATGATTCACCTCTCGATGCAGACATCTCTATCCACGAGTTGCGTAAATGTATAAAATCTAAAGATACATCTCCTGGTTGTGATGGTATATCTTACTCGATGCTAAAGCACTTATCTTTAAATGCTCAAGAGTTTCTGGTTGATTTATTTAACGATTTTTTAAAGCATGGGTTTGTTCCAACTCAGTGGCGTGACATTGGCATCATACCAATTCCGAAACCTGGTAGGGAACCAAATAGTGTATCCTCATTGAGACCGATAGCTTTAATATCGTGTTTGTGCAAAATTTTTCACTCGGTTATAAACAATAGACTTGACTTGTATGTGGAAAAACTTAATGTTTTTTCGAATAACACTTTAGGTTTTAGAAAGTGCAAATCCTGTTTAGACAATTTAAGCGTTTTGGTTTCGAGGATACAAGTTGGGTTTTCAAAAGGTTTGCCCACTATGAGCTGTTTCTTAGATATTGATGGCGCTTACAATAACGTGGAAAACACTGTTTTAATATCGACCTTAGATAAACTTAAAGTTGGTCGTAAAATATGTAATTACCTGTGGAATTTTTTGAAAGAAAGAAATCTCAAAATTTTTTTGGATGGAAAAGTTCTTTTTCAGAGATCTACTTGTCGTGGTTTAGCTCAAGGGGATCCATTGTCACCCCTTTTATTTAATTTGGCTACCTTAGAAATTTGCAAGTCCCTAGAAAAAGATATATTTATATCACAGTATGCAGACGATTTTGTTTTTTATTGTTATTATGATGATATAAACCTCGGTGAGAGGAAAATCCAAAAGACTTTGGATAAGATTCATAATATGTTGTTAGATATTGGACTAGAAATTTCACCGTCTAAAAGTAAATTGTGTCTTTTTAAACGAGGTTATAGGAGAGATTTTATTAACATAAATGTTAATGGTCAAGTATTACCTGTTGTTGATTCTGTCAAATATTTAGGTCTTTGGTTGGATCGTAATCTTCGTTGGGGAAAACATATCAACGAAACCAAAGATAAGGTACTAAAATATGTAAATATTTTCAAAGTCTTAGCTGGTTCTGGGTATGGTATTCATGTGAATCATTTGAAGCGGTTATATATAGCGTTAGTCAGAAGTCGTATTGACTATGCCAGTTTTTTGTATGCCAATAGTAGTGCAACTCATCTTTCTAAATTAGATAAGATACAAAATATATGTTTACGTGTGATTGGTGGATTTATCAAAAGTACACCTATACACGTAATGGAGGCGGAATTGGTTTTACCACCATTATCTGTTCGCAGACAATATCTGGCAGGAAAGTTCTATTTGAAATCTAGATCTTTTGATAATATGGTATGTAATGTTCTGGATGAAATGTGTAATTTAGTTCAAAACCGTTTTTGGAATCGAAAAATAAAACCTTTACTTGTAACCATGCATAACTCATTTAAGTCCACAGATATCCAATCCAATAGTAAGCCCGAAATGTATTCACTTGATACATGGGTCACAAATATTGATTTATCTGATTGTTTAAAACCTAATTTAAGCGGAATAGACAAGGCAAAATGTAAGTACACTCGAGCACATATTCAATCTGCATGGACTGATATTTTTGAAAATAGATATACATATTTTTACAAAATTTTTACAGACGGTTCGAAAACAGAGAACGGAAACGGGGGTGCGTTTTTAGATTGGGAAACTAAAGAATCTGTTAAAATACAGATTAATGCAGAAATTTCGATTATGGCCGTAGAAATGATAGCAATTTTAGAAGCATTATCGTACATTCAGAGCATAAATTTTCAAAAATTCGTTATTTTAACAGATTCAAAAAGTACTATTCAACATTTGATTCGATGTACTACCATTTTCCGAGGCTTTCCATTAGCTTATATGATTATAAATATGATAAATAGCTTAAAATTAAGAAAAAAAGATATTGTTATCCAATGGATTCCCTCTCATTCAGGTATCCTGGGAAACGAGGAAGTGGATCGGCTGGCCAAACAGGCCATGACGGAGGGTATTTATTTTCATTGGGTTCCATGGTTCGGTGATGTTCTCTATAAAGTTAAAATTAGGTGCTACGACATTTGGTCTGAATATTTTAATGAAAGATCGCTTTCTAAAGGTATCTGGTATAAAACCATCCAGCCGTCAGTTCCTCGAGTCCCTTGGTTTGAATTGATTAAAATGAGTCGGCAAGACATTGTATTAGCTCTTCGTCTCCGTTCTGGTCATATTCCGTTAAATAGTTTTGCTTACTTGATGCGTAAAATTGATTCTCCAAATTGTAGTCAATGTGGTGTGGTTGAGGATGTTTTTCATATTACTATGGAGTGTGATCGGAATGTGGTACAGAGGCGCCGCCTTAATTTGAAAAATTTCAATATCGGTTTGGTAAACAGTATATTATCATCCCCTATTTCGAAGAGGCCAAATTGTTATATAATGTAGTGAAAATATGTTTAGATAATAGGTAATATTATATTATTAATTTTATTGATGTGGATTTAGAGTCACGATGAGGGTGGCTTTTGTAAAACCCTCTATAAATAAATATTGATTAAAAAAAAAAAATCTCGAAAATGAAAATTCCGATTTATAATATCCGAATTTCACAATCCCGAACAGTCCTAATTCCCACTATTCAAAAACACGATTCTTATTTTACCGAAACTCATAAATACGAAATTTTAATTTTCCGACTTTCATTAGTACGAAGAATTAAAAACCCGCTGTGTTACTAATCCGAAATATGGCATTCCGAATTTTTATTTTCCCCAAATTCAATGCTAACATTCAGATTTCGTATCTAAAACGGGTATATATTAAAAATTATAATCTAAGTCTCCTGTGACACAAATTAAAATTAATCATACTCAAGAAATAATTTTTTTTTTGTACCCCTCCACGGGAAGGGCAGGAGGATATAAAAAATGCTCTGACGCATACTCCGCGCGCGCGATCGGAGTTATGTGGGACTCGTCCCGACGCCTACCAGAACCATACCCACTAAAAAAACCCTGTCGGCTCGTGCAGTTTTTTTGCTACTCAGCCTTCATCTGAGCGACGGCCAATTGGAGAAAGAGGCCGCGCTAGCGGGGCCCAGAAGGGATCACCCGCTGGGATTTACATAGCACTGAAGGTGCTCAAAGCACTGAAAGTGAATACATAGCACTGAAGGTGCTCAAAATGAAAAGTAAATTAAAAACATTAAAAATTGAAAAATAAAATTGCATTAATTCGTATTTACGTTAGAATTAGAATTTACGTTAGAATTAGAAGTTGCGGCCTGAAGGGCTAAAAGATCTAGCGTCAGCTGCGTCGCTACGTTCGTGTGCACGTTTCTCGGTCTAGCGACTTTTAATTTGAAATCTATGACAGGAGCAGTATATGAGACTGAATCTCGAACTAGAGGATTGGGATGGGATTCGGCGCGTTTAAAGAACGATTCTGAGAGTGTTTGGAGGTGCTGTTGCACTGTAGGTAGTTCAAAATCTCTGTGCAGGTCCGCGTTACGCACGTACCACGGTGCGTCTGTGGCCCTGCGGCAGAAGAGATTTTACAGGACGCCTCCGTCCTGAAAAAACTGGAGAAGGCTTGGCGTGGGCAAAGACTGGCGAGACATATGTCATGACAGTCTAACGCAGACCTTATAAAGCGTACGTTTGTTTCTGAACGACATTTTACTTTTTCTACCTAATATACTATATAAGCGGCCTAAGTAAAAACGCGCGAGTTTCGTTACTCTATCGACGTGTGGCTTGAAAGAAAGCGTCTGGTCTAAGGTGACGCCTAAGTATTTGGTAGTGCGCTTCCAGGGGATGGGAGTACCTAACATTCGAACGTGCAGATTGTCAGCGACACGACGTTGTTTGCAGTCGAAGTAAACCGCAGAACTCTTGTCTGGGTTCACATCGATACGCCATTTTAGAAACCATGCACCGAGGGCGTCTACAGCCTTTTGGAGTCTGGTGGTGAGACCCGGGACACTTTGGCCTTTGGTGTAAAGGGCTGTGTCGTCGGCAAAGAGGGCGAGTTCAACGTCTTTCGGCGGAATGGGAATGTCATTAGTGTACACGGTATACAACAGAGGGGCGAAGACTGAGCCTTGAAGAATCCAGCCTTTATGGGACGAGGCGCGGAGAGCTTGCCTTCATGTTTGAAACGAAACGTGCGGTCTTTGAGAAACGATGCGATTATCCTAACTAGGCGAGCCGGTAAGCCTATTTTGTAGAGTTTATAAACCAGACCGCTGTGCCAGACTTTGTCGAAAGCCTTGGCTACGTCAAAGAAAACTGCGATCGTTTTCTTTCGTTTCGGATAGAAGCCGTCGAGTATGTACTCGACGATTCGATGGACTTGCTGAGGGCAGGAGTGCTTAGCGCGGAAGCCGAACTGGTGGGGTATAATGAGAGGATCGCCGTCCGTTGGAAACAGATGGTTCCGCATTCGAGAGAGTATGACTCTTTCGAGAAGTTTAGACATGGCCTTGAGGAGGCTGATGGTTCTGTGATTAGCCGGGATATTCAGGCACCAGACCTATCCGCAGTGACTTTGAGGCCATTTTCGCCCTCGGCCATTCAGTCATTATGTTTGGAGACTTTAACTCCAAACATACTGACTGGACGTGCCTATCGACCAACACCAGCGTTATCGCTCTCCTCGACATCACTAACTCACTCGACTTAGACGACATATCTCCCATCACTCCCATTCACTATCCCAACAACCCGAACTACTCTCCTGACATCCTCGATTTTGCAATTGTCAAGCGAATCAACCTCGATCTCAGGTCTATCGAACCGCTTGATGACCTAGGTTCTGACCACCGCCCCGTCTTCCTCGTGCTAGGACCGCCTAACGAAACGTGACCTCTCCTAAGACCTTTACCAACTGGAAAGGCTTTAAAAATACGTTAGTTTCAGTTCAGTTTCAGCCTTAGAGGCCCGAACTCTCCGCTCGCGAACTCGCCCGATCAATTAGATAGCCCGGATAAAATAGATTCATAAGTAAATTCTCTCACTGATGCTATCAACTCACCCATCAGCGATAACGAAAAGGTTGCTAAGCAAGGCAAACCCAGGCTTCCCCTAGCCGTTAGCAATCTTATTAACGCTAATAACGCGGATCTCCGGAGAGCCAAGAAATATCCCACGCCCGCCTATAGAACAGCTGCGAATCAGCTACAACGTAAAGTAAGATCTTGCCTCGCGGAACTCCGAGATACCAAAATGAACGATCTCATGGTGAATATCTCCCCGTCCTACCAAGCGTATTATAGTATGGCCCCAGCCTTATGCGTAGGCGCCGCCTCTCACGTCCCTCCTCTCACTCGTCCCGATGGCTCTATCGCCTTCGAAGTCGAAGAGAAAGCCGAATGGTTCGCTGACAGCGTTGCTTCGACGAAGTTCTCCGCTAAGAATCACTCCTCATCACCGACGACCCCGTCACAGTCTCTGATGATGAAATCTTGCTTCTCATTAGAAGTCAAAAGTTCAAAAAGGCTCCGGGTGCGGATGGTATTTCTTACCACGCACTAAGATGATAGCTAACAAGCTTGTTAGCTATCATCTTCAATGCCTGCTTCGACCATAGCTACTTTCCAAAAGCTTGGAAAGAAGCGACA
Source organism: Marasmarcha lunaedactyla (assembly GCA_923062675.1). Classification (NCBI taxonomy): domain Eukaryota; kingdom Metazoa; phylum Arthropoda; class Insecta; order Lepidoptera; family Pterophoridae; genus Marasmarcha; species Marasmarcha lunaedactyla. The sequence continues at coordinate 8,161,831 of OV281367.1, read as the reverse complement.
GTCGTAGGCATTCCCGAGCCGGGTAAACCTCTGAATGTCCCGGCTAATCACAGACCCATCAGCCTCCTCAAGGCCATGTCTAAACTTCTCGAGAGAGTCATACTCTCTCGAATGCGGAACCATCTGTTTCCAACGGATGGCGATCCCCTCATCATTCCCCACCAGTTCGGCTTTCGCGCTAAGCAGTCCTGCCCTCAGCAAGTCCATCGAATCGTCGAGTACATACTCGACGGCTTCTATCCGCGACGTAACAAAACGGTCGCAGTTTTCTTTGACGTAGCCAAGGCTTTCCATAAATTCTGGCACAGCGGTCTCGTCTATAAACTCTACAAAATAGGCTTACCGGTTCGCCTAGTTAGGATAATCGCGTCGTTTCTCAAAGACCGTACGTTTCGTTTTAAACATGAAGGCACGCTTTCCGCGCCTCTTCCCATAAAGGCTGGAGTCCCTCAAGGCTCAGTCCTCGCCCCTCTGTTGTACACCGTGTACACTAACGACATTCCCATTCCGCAGAAAGACGTCGAACTCGCCCTCTTTGCCGACGACACCGCCCTTTACACCAAAGGCCTCAGTGTCCCGGATCTCGTCACCAGACTCCAAAAAGCCGTAAACGCCTCGGTGCATGGTTTCAAAAATGGCGCATCGATGTGAACCCAGATAAGAGTTCTTTTGACAAGAGTTGCCCATGCCAGACCCTCCGTCCTGCACAAACTGCAGGTAGTTCAAAATCTCTTTTGCCGCAGGACCACAAACGCACCGTTGTACGTGCGTAACGCGGACCTGCACAGTATTGAACTAATATGTACTAACGTACTAGAACAAGCACCGCAGGCAAAATTTTTGCCAAACCAACTGCGGTGCCCGGTGCATCGCTCGGCGACCTCGGGTCGACGTGTACGCGTTCTTAGTGAGGAAAAAAATCTTAAAATTGCCTACTTGTGCCCTTTTACTTGTAAGAACAACTCCTAAAACAAGAAAAAAGATTCTAGAGTGTCTTCCCACCGGTAAATAGCTAAACAATTCATTAGGAAATATTATTTTCAATATTTGCAATAATTGACAAATTAGATAAAACACAGCGTCGTCGCCCGCCATTTTCTATGCCGGTCATAGACCAAAAATTTCTGTGCATACAGATGTGACAGTACTACGGTTTTAGAGTGCCTACCCAAATCGATTTTTTCATCTTACAAAAATGGCTTCGAATTCTTATTTTTAAGAATAAACAAGCTTATATTTTTGCTTAATATTTTAACCGCCAAAGTCGGATTTATCCGGTAAACATTTCGGGCTCATTCCGCCTGAGTCTTAGATATGTAAACGACTGATAACCCTTTGTACTGTAGGTATATTAAATTTCCATGATAATTGCGCGGCTTTTTCTCAAAAAATAGCAATGTTTCAGATAGAACGTTTATCGAACCTTATTTACAGTCTGATATGATCGTTAATAATACGAGAAAATAAAGAATATTACGTATACATAGATAGGTGCGAGAAACCTTACCTACATGCACGCGCATGCTCACACACAGCGGCGCGCCGTCGGCCTTTACTGAAATTGTAGTTTTATACAGAGAGCGCCGATATTGAGGAGTGACGGAGGCCTGCTTTTATCTCAAAAAATCTAATATATGGGCAAAGGCTACTTGTATGATATATAATACCAATTTGTATATAAATAAAGTAAATTAAGTTAAAATAATCTTTTTTATCTATTATGACTACGCTTTCGTAATTAAAGTGGTTCTATATCCATTTTAATTTTCATTTACTAGTTTAAAATATATATTAATTTTCTATGAAGTTAGGTAAAATTTTATATTTTGTCCATTCTGTACCACTCACATGATCTATTGGTATGACACATTACACTTCGTTGATTGGTGATGTTACACTTTATTGTAGCAATCCAAGCGCTGCATGTTTCGTTTGACTAGACAACTTAAAGTTTTTGTAGCGCTGCATCTAATAATAAATCATTGAATAGGTAAAAATGGAATGCGACACAAAATTTGTTTTGAATAGCTTCTCTAGTACGTATTACATAGTAACTCAATGCTGCACAGGGATCTTGAACTACCTACAGTGCAAAAACACCTCGAAACCCTCTCTGAAGCTTTCTTCAAACGCTCCGAAACCCATCCCAATCCTCTAGTTCGAGATTCAGTCTCATATACTACTCCTGTCTTAGATTCGAAGTTCAAAGTCGCTAGACCGAGAAACGTGCACACGAACGTAGCGACGCAGCTAACGCTAGATCTCGAAGCCCTTCAGGCCGCAACTTCTAATTCTAATGTAATCAGTTCAATTTTTAATTTAATTTTGAGCACCTTCAGTGCTATGTATTCACCTTCAGTGATTTGGGCACCTTCAGTGCTATGTATTCACCTTCAGTGCTTTGAGCACCTTCAGTGCTATGTAAATCCCAGCGGGTAACCCCTTCTGGACCCCGCTAGCGCGGCCTCTATCTCCAATTGGTCGTCGCTCAGATGAAGGCTGTGTGGCAAAAAATTGCACGAGTCATTCAGGGGGTTTTTTTAGTGGGTAGGGCTCTGGTAGGCGGAGCGAGTCCCACATAACTTCGATCGCGCGCGCGGAGTATGCGTCAGAGCATCTTTTTATCCTCCTGCCCTCTCCGTGGAGGGGAACAAACAAAAAGGGACGAGCTCCAGTTGCGCTAGACCTGGGCGACGTGCGGGTGTATGCATTGCAGCTACATAAATAAATCAACATACGTAACATTTGGTAGTTAAATAGACAATTGCTATAGTCTAGTCTTTAGTAACTTTTTTTACCTAACTATTGCTTCAGTGAGCAGTATACACAAATGTACCGTTTTACTTCAAATAATAATCTAACTCCTGCGAAGAAATACTACGGTCGAGGTGACCACAAACTAGGAGTTTGTAGGATAAACAAATTACACACTGTTACAAAAAATATGTTATTCAATACAGACACCAAACCCAGACTAAATATTTAAATATGCATCATTTAAAAAATCAACCTTAGATATAACTACCACCGCCATCTAGTAGGTTGTGCAAAAACCACTTATAGTTCGTCCATTTGTTTATTTACTTTGTGACAGCTCATTACTTTCCGAAATAACGGAATTACGGATAACGCCCACTTATTTATTAGGCTAGATACAAGTCATTTTGTTAAAACGCTACATAACCTTACTTGTTTTAAAAATGATGTAAATGACAAAATTAAATATTTTTATATCTTATAAAAAAAGCTGAAAATTATGTTCATCTATCTGATATAAAGCCAGAGAGTGATTGTAGCGAAATCCCAGATCCAATACCTGATGATTCGAGTTATGATTTCACTGATGATTTTGAGTTTATGTCTTGGTTCGGCAAACTAGTGGATGGATACCATAAAATTAAAAAACCAAGCAAAAAAGTTTCAATAATACAGTACTTTGTATTATTTTCCAGTGTTTCTTCCCACTTTTAAAAGGTTATTGTTTAAACTACCCTTGTGGTCTGATTTGCTTTGTACGACTATTAATTCTGAAGAAATTCCGAAATAGAGTCACATTTCAAAACTTGGAAAAACCTTATTATTAAGACAAAAGTCGAACGCTATAGAGTTGATGAGTTCTTAAAACTGCACTTAAATTATAAAAATATTGATATGTTTTCACGAAATAAATGAAGCGTAATTTTTTTTATATATTTTTTATTTCTATTAATCAAAAAAATCACCCATGCAATCAATGCATCTTTGCCAACGCATTGGTAGTTTATTGATGCCTTTCTTGAAGAAATCAGCTGGACGGGAGGCAACAAATTCTTCAGGGGCATTTTGTACTGCCTCTCGGGTATTGAATTTTTTTCCCGCCAAGAAGTTATCCAAATTCTGGAAAAAGTAGAAGTCTGTAGGCGCAAGGTCTGGTGAGTACGGCGGATGACGGAGAACTTCCAACCCCAACTCTTGTAGCTTGGAGACCGTCTGCTGTGCAGTATGAGGTCGCGCGTTGTCGTGCAGGAGCAGTGGATCCGAACGATTGACCAAAGCTGGTTGGAGACGTGCGAGCTTCTCCATCATTGTGTTCAGTTCTTCACAGTACACATCTGCAGTAATGCTTGTCCCGTTTGGCAAGAAGCTGTGATGAATTACACCCGCGTTAGACCACCAAACAGTGACCATCACTTTTCTAGGGGTAAGTTTTCGTTTAGGGCATTGTTTGGGTGCTGAACCAGGGTCCAACCAACTTGCTGAGCGCTTACGATTGTCAAACAGGATCCATTTCTCGTCACAAGTAACAATGCGGTTCAGAATTCCTTCATTTGTATGCCTGCTGAGCAGTGCAAGGCACGTCTCCACGCGTACTTCGCGCTGGCGGTAATTGAGTTCGTGGGGTACCCATTTGTCAAGCTTTTTTACCTTGCCAATTTGACGCAAATGGACCAATATTGTTTTGATGCTAACGTCGAAAGCTGCTGCTAATTCAGCCGTGGATTGAGTTTCATCAGCTTCCACAATTGCCTTTAATTCGTCATTGTCGACCAAAGTTTTCGGACGACCACGGGGTTCATTTTTCAGGTCGAAATTTCCAGAACGGAAGCGGGTAAACCAATAACGGGTGGTGCGTTCGTTTGTAGTGTTCGCTCCGTAAACGTCGATGATGTTGCGTGCCGCTTGTGCCGCTTTGCTGCCACGACGGTACTCATACTCCATAATTACTCGAATTTTTAACTTATCCATGATGACGAAAAATGTTCGAATGCGTTGAAAACAAAACACTAAAGTATTCGATTTTGTAATATAAGTAGATTTTAATTATAGGAAATTATAGTCACTTCAGAATGTAACGACTCATTTGTATGAAAGAGTATATATTTTTACATTCCTCATAGAAAAATTATTTATTACTCACTGGACTCCTTATCCTTGGCTGTTTAGCTTTTGTCTTAGCCGGCGAGTTTGAGATCAAAAACTTCCGATGGATTGCGCTTACGACTTATTGCTGTGAGTTTTGGAGAAGTTGATTAAGTAAAAGATATTGATGAACATTTACGTGTCATTATTATTATAGTTGGTTGGTGATAGCAGTAATTACCTATGTAAGTGTAGGTAATTTGAAATGATAACCTCAAAATTAGTACCTAATGAAAATGCAATTATTATTCATCCTAGACATACTCCATAACATATATATTTTTTAAATGGAGACGTATTTTATGTCGTATAGTTTTAGATATTTTTGGCTTCTAAACGGTCCACTTTAACTCCAACTAAAACCATGTATGACGATCTGCCAATGTCCTTTAGTGTTGTTCTTGCCTAATGCATACTTATCGCGATCAATTGAGGGACCACCTTTGGCACGCTACGTCTTCTTATTAAGTTAACGGGATGGAGTGATATTCAATAAAAATAAATTTACAAATCTTTTACTAAAAGTAGCCGTTTACAGCATTTGTAAATTTAAAATGGATTATTGAATATGGATACCTCTCACTCACGACTGAGGGTCCACATTTAACCGAATGTATCTTTTGAGTGTCGACTTTTACAAATTAGTTGTTGAATTTACAATCGTTTGAGAACTTTTACGACACATTGAAAACCTCAAAATTCCAATGTGGGCCCTCAATGGGAACGCCCGTGGCAGTTTTGTATGAAGAGACGCTTACTTTTTTCCAGTGTAGCTGTATGTTGTCGCTCGGATTTTGCTCAAAATTGTATAGTCTGAGCTCATATGCTCTTTTTCCGAACGTTAAAAAAAGCCACCCAGGATAAAACGCAACTCAACCGGCCGAGGTGCGCCGGCGCATAACAATAACATTTTTACTTAGTTGTGTTGTAATTTGATTTCTTAGCAATCGTACCGGTTTTTTGTTTGGAATTTACGTAACAGCTTTCGTTAATTTCGTCGGCTTCGCCTTCCGTTCGTCGCGCAGCGGAGATCAAAGAAACCTAACTAGGTTCACTATTGACATTTTCACGGTTACCTACCTGTTCTCTAACTTCGATAATCTCGATAAATGCCAATTGCCATCTATGGAGGAAAATATGATGAAGTGAAGGCACTCATGGTATTAATTTAATACTTTTCAATAACAGACGAATATACTACTAGATATCTGCAGATACATACATTTTTATTTTGAACCAAATTCGTTATCAAAAAGTTCTTAATGTATATGAAATAAAAAACAACAGAATAATGTTTTAAATATTTATTAGACACATTTCACCATGATTAGTAAATATACTTTGCACAGCTAACATTTATTGATTAAATATTACACAAATAAATGATATTTATTACACTTTTAAAGATCTGTACAATAAAGATAAAACTTGTTTGAAAATCTAGAAAATAATTTCAAAAATGTTAGAACCATCCAGAGATCAAGATAGCGTTTCTATTAATAACTAACACACAATAAAGAACACTGAAAACTGTAATGTTAGTTTTCCATCAAGAACATACCTAATATTTGTTTTTCTTTAAATCACTAAGGGCTGATTTTTTAATGATCAGATACTATCAGGAGAATAACTGACAGTTGACAAGACTTCCCACAGAAATTACATCCAACTCGCAAAATTATTCTACTGTTAAACATTATCTGAACACTGAAAAATCAGCACTTATACAGAACAGAAGCTGATGAGAGCATAGCTAAAGTACAATAAACCAAACTTTATTTACATATGTAAATTCATGAATTTAATTTATTTTTCCTTTTTTATGTGAACATATATTCTTTAAAGTAGGAAGTCTACATACAAGTTTATATATAAAATATAGGTACAGATTAAAATGTGAATAGTTAATTCTATGTATTTTTAAAAACATATTAAATTTTTGTTAATGAAGCAACAGGCCATCTAATAAAATATAGTTGGCCTATATGTAACTTTGTTATGTACAATAGGACTCCTACTACAAGAATTCGTATGAATATAAATAACTTATTTACTATAAAAAATAAACTAATTCTCTAAACTACCTCAACCCTAAACTTTGTTCATTTTGTTGTATTCAAAGGTCTCTTATTGTAAAATGTACTACATTCCAACTGCAAATAAATCAATAAATATTGTATTTTGCTTATAGTAATACCAAATAATAACATAATTAAATAGTAATTTAATTTCTATCTTTGCACACTCCTTGTCTAGATTTACAAAGTTTATTTTTTTCTCATTTTTATTAAATTACCCATCAATTTTGAAGATATTTTATAATTATTTCTTTTATTTTGTAAACATTCTAAATGTTTCTTTTACATGAGGGGTGCTACCCATTTGTTTGGGCTAACCTAATTGGCCTAGTCTTGCCAAAAACCGAACCGGATAAGCTAGGTTCCTTCCGAACGTTCGTCTACTTTGATGTTGCCGCTCTGGAGACCCGATTAATGCCCGCCTGAACATATGGATAGCGCCCCAATGAACAGAAGTAACTCATATCCCAAATAGGTTTTTCTTAAAATTATTTGCAATAATTATTGCACAACACAATTCTAATATAATAAGCTACAATTGAACCTCCAGTCATGTATTCACGACTTCAACCTAAATACCTAGAAAATAGTGGCTATATTAGCCAATATACCAACATATTTGCATAAGATCTATGTTAAAATTAATTTAAAGATAAGCCTGTAGTGACTCAACTACTATGATATATATATAATTTTATATAAACTGTACAGTTGATCAATATTCACACTAAGGGAATACAATCCTAAAAACAAACTTCTTCGCAACACCAAATCAAGGAGTCAAATGTGTTTTTGATATACATTTTTCAATCATCATGTGCTGCATATTTCTATCTCACCTGATAATAGAACAAAAGACGAGTACTCACAACTACCTTCTTAGTAATAAATGTAGTGTTAGTAATATAATTATTATTCGATAAGTCTAAGATTTAGAGATGTCAAGTGATTACTTAAGGGGCTTCTGAAATAAGATATTATACTCAGAGGCACACCATATTCTGCTAGAGGGCACTTTTTTCCCACCAGAGAGATCTTCAATAGTATGAAGCTTGGAACCAATGACAGCTTGGCTTTGCACGATAAGAAGTAAAGGGGTTTATAGAAAGCAGTACGCATTTGAATGCTGTACTAGACTTGTGTCGTGCTGTCGCTTGCATTCCTACTGCTTTGTAAATTATTAAATTTATCGCACTAAAAGTCTGGGCACAACACAAATGGGCATTATTTGTTTACCATTTGTGTTGTGCCCAGACTTTTAGAAAGATCTGTATGTATACAATACATTTATGAGTGTAGCAAATTTGTACTTTATGCATACTAAGGTTAAGTCTAAATTTGCTTAGCAAAATCTGTATATAGTGGCGCCTTTAGTAACAATTGAAGTCTGGTACCGTCGTCAATCAGACTTCAATAGAACACTACTCCTAAGAAAACAAGCAAAACACGAAATGACAATATAAGTTTACACCATATTTACTCTAAGAGATAAAACTACCACCATTCCACTTGTGTTCGCTACTTCAAAGTGTCACTTTCACTAAATGTCACTACACTGTATCACTTGGTTCACTAATTAGCCCCAACACACCACACTTCTGCCCGTAACAATAAACCTCACTCAAAAGCATGCGTCTATTTAAGGAGCGAGACTTGCTCTTTCCCACTCTCATAATTAAGTAAGGTTTATTTATATGGAACTTAGTATCGTGCAGGTTTCAAGGCCATTTGCCTTTCAGCAGCGGTTGGGTTCAAGCGCAGTGCAGTCTGGCGTTCCCCGTGGTTTAGCGGGGAGCCCCGAGCGGCGCGGCGAGTAGCGCGGCCGGGGCGGCGCGTCCTCAGCTGCGCCGGTGGCGGCCCCCGCGGCGGCGGCGTTCGCGCCGCACCTGGAGTGATCGTAGATTAATAAAACAACCATGGCCAAAGAATAAACATTTCAGTGTTGACCAGGACATTGTACGAGGCACAGCTACTAATAATATTATTGAAATTAAAAATATACAACTTGAAGCTTGGGCTTCCAAGTTATTAATTCATTCTCTTTAACTAAAATCTTCATAATATGGCGCAAAACGAAGCGAGCACAAGACTGAAAAATGTGGAGTGGTGATAGATTTTTAGGTTTATTGACCTTTAAATGAAAGCCTTTTTCCCATAATGCATTTTAACCATAACTTACGTTAGACACACATTATTCCACAACTTGATCAAGGCCCAAGTTGTTGATTAGGCTCGTTTGTGCCATTTTTAGGCATAAGTAACTAATTAGGTCTTTTTGTCTTACAGTGCAGTAAATCGAGTGGCGCAAGCGCAAACTTCAAATTATGAAAGGATTTACACTACAGTCTGACCAAGCTGTTTGTTAAACGTCATTGTTTTGAAACTCAGCAGTCGTCTTAAAATTCGAGTGCCATTTTTATAATTGGTCTATAAATCTATTCCGAATTTTATTAAAATGGCAATATTAAAAAGCTACTATACGCCGACACCGCAGTCACAGATAAGTGGTTCGGTCTACATGTAACTCCGACGCATCGCATCACGCTGCAGTCACGTAAAGAGAACCTAGATTGCTTGAGGAGGGCGATGGCTGGATCCCGCGTTAACTCGTGAACGGGTGCCGTTTGAGGGTGTTCGTCGTTTGGATACTTGGGGGGAGGGAGACTTGCCGAGCTAACAGATGCAGATAAGAATAATTTTGTATAGACATAAACAAACTTGGTATATTTATTTTGAAAAAAAAAATATACTCGTGAAGTTTCTTGCCAGATCTTCTTCACGAAGGTTTTTCCGAACCGGTGGTAGAGTCATGCTTTATTTGACGTCAATAAGAACAAGTAATTGTCAATGTTGAGAAATAAATGTTTGAATTTGCATAGGTCACAATGTTAGCCATCAATCTTACCGGGGCCTCTCCGTCAGCCCACCGCTCGTAGGCTCGCTCGCGCTTCAACCACTCCTGGTATTTGTACCACCACTCCTCCCACTTCACGTAGTCGCCCAGAGTCAAACCTGCAACAGACAAAAATTTATTAGCTTTTATTGAGAATCTGAGTAATAATAAGATACCCAAATAATTTTTAATTTTAGTTTTTATGTGAAGTAGATAAGTGAAATAAAAAGTCCTAAATAGGAATTTTAAAAAACAGTGCAAACATTCAAGGACTCGTCTAGTTCTTGATATCACACAAACGAACATCCGAATCAGATTTGCACCTGGAACCTTTGTTTAATGATGCAAGCAAGGGTCGGTTGTTGAACGGACCCGAAGGAATTACTACACAAATTCAGCGAGTAGTCCATCCGGACTTTATGCAGGTATGGCCAGGCGGCACGTTCCCGACGTTAATGTACAAGTCCAGCCGGAATATATAGTACAAGATTTCGCCCACGGCTTCGCTCGCGTATTCCTCGGCATCAGTTCTTTTCTGGTAGAAATAAAACCGAAGAAGTAAATCTTAAAACACGACGTATATTTTTTGATTTTGAGATTCCTTGAGCCAAAATGTTCCAAGTCCACCGTTACGCAGAGAATCAGTTTATAACAAACAATTGCATCTTTTGTATTCATTAAAACGACGCCTTTGCTAACGAATGCTGCCGGACGGCGGATGGTGGCAACGAGCAGCAAGTTTGCAAATGCTGACAGTAAAAAACATAGTACGCTATGATGGAACTCTCCAGTTAACCAAACGAACCACCGTAAGCAATTTTGTTGTTTTACAACTAAAACGAAAATACCAAACATATAAATAAACTGATGTTAGAACTTAAACCGCTGACGCTTGGAACATAAATGTATGTAAACTTAATCATAACATACATTTTGTAAAAAAAATGTAGCTAATGAGCACGAACTAATATTTCCCGTGATATCAAAGAAACAAACGAAAAAAAAACTACAACTAACGTCTTATACATCAAGCAATAGCAAGCAAAAGAAGAATAAAACCTAAATAAAAAATTAATACCAAAAAAATTTAATTAGGAATAAAAAATTTTTGTTCTTAATAATTGTCACTTACAAACAATTGGACTTCGGGTCTGCATTCAAAAACGTCCGGGTTAAAATGAAATGAAAATGCAAAATGGTGTGAATGATATTCACCAGTCTTGATTTGATCGGCCGCCCGACCACACGTCTACAATGACATATTATAGCTTGGTGACAGCTAACATTGGAACGCTCGAAGTAGTCGAAGCTGCAATGGCTGATTTTGTTAACAACTTCCTAACCGCAGCTAACTCAATCAGCTGTAACGCAACGATACACGATTTAAACTTCAAGTGATTTAATTCATTCATTAACTTGGGACACTTTAAACATTAATTTTGTTTGAGACCATCATCCATTTGTTTTTATGTCAATTAGATATTGGTTTAGATGTTCAAGTAAATAAACAAAAGAATAGTAAATCCAAATTTTCGTACACAATAATTATAAAATCATAAATAATTGAAAAATGAACAATAAATAATACGGTTAAAATAACTTAAATTTAACATTAATAACAAGGTTCCGCCTGTCAGTTCCATTGATCCTACATTAACCCCAGATCCAGTTATAATCTCAAGATAAAGACTAGACTATGTTATTCCAGGATATATTCTATCAATATGCCTATCAAAAATCATTCAAATCTATTCAGCCCTTTGTTGTTACGTTAGTATTTGTAAACGCAATCCAATGTGCCCAACTGTCAACATCAACGACCCCTGAACGCGCCAGTACTCACCCCTCAGATAGCCCCGCTTCTTGTAGTAGTCGTAGCGCACGCGCACGTCGTCCCACGAGGGCAGGCCGGCCGGCGCCGCCGCCAGCAGCTCCTCCGGGTAGCTGCCGATGGCGGCCGACTCCAGGATCCTATTGATTTTTTTTTGTAGATAATCCATTTATTCACAAAGTCTCTGAACATAATTACAAAAAAGACTACTTACATATAATTTTAACACTAAAAATTAAAAAATTTAAATATTTCAAAGTTTTCAAAATAAAATAGTTTTACATGCACAGAGAATGTGAACGGGCAGTGACTGCGCACGCGGGAGTCGCGACGCTGAGCTTCCGTCATTACAAAAAACATAATATGAGTTTTGTGTAATATAACTTGAGATTAATTTTGCTAAGGTAACATAGATTATTAGATAAAATATAAGAGAGAAAGAAAAGGGAAAAGAGGCTTCATAAAAAATAAATGAAAGTGAAGCAGAAGTCAAGGAAAATGCCACCCGTGCCATGGAAGCGATTTTTGCGAAGGCAAAAGAAGAGTTCAATTGTTCAATGTGATACAAAAACAAGAACCTAACCAAAATCTTAATAATTGAAATACAACATTGCATAGTTTTATTTATATAAAACTAGATTTTGTATACACGGGTTCGCTTGCGTGCACTAATTTTTTTTCGGGATGAAAGACAAACTATGTCCTTTAATGACAATGAGTACCCCTCCCCTGACAATGAGTTTGGAAAATATTAAAAGCTTGAAGCATATAAACAGTCAAAATTACTTTTGCTTTTATAACATTAGTCAGTGAATTAACTATATACATAATAATAAAAAGGTATGTTAGAACTTGGGTATGTAGAACCTCCCATAAGATATATCAGAAGTGATTCGGTGAACTTTATAAAAAACAACACAAAATGCTTGTACTAACGGTTCAGGATCCTCTCTGTCCGTGGGTTCAATGTGCACATGAAGGGTGGTCTCCTGCCTCGTTATGCGCATATTTTCAAGCCTTGCCGATCTTGCAGCTGACCATTGCGCCATTTTGCCGAAACGTTCTGACAGGGTTAACCTGTGAAAGGAGAAAAAAAATTAGGCATAAAATATTGAGTCATTTACTCAACATCAATATATTTGCGAGGAAGAATAAAAACCTAATGCATAACCTTCATTAAGTCAAGTTTAGAACACTTATACTTTTGGAAGCTTAAATTAGAACTATAAAATCAAATCAATTTGAAAATGTACATAGATTTTTACAGCTATAATCCCTTACAAGACAAACCAAGATACAAACTGGGCGCGTAGGGCCGAGGTCCACGCCTGTATTGCAGTAAATGTCTTTAAGCTGAAAACGTAACTCGGCACCTGGCTGATGAAACTTGGCACCAAACTGCACAATTTTTGGCAAGCCGTCTTGCTACTCGGTGTAGACACTGGAGGCAGCTGGTTCACCAAAAGACAAAACTCTCCTGGAGCTACATTACACACAACTATGAACTCTTTTCTAATAACGCTCCCCAAGTTTGAAGGTATGTCTACCTAGTGGGGCGGTGCGCGGGCGCCGGCTGGTTGAGCGCGCGCGCCAGGTCGGCGCCGCACAGCGCGGGCGTGGGGGAGCCGCTTTCGCGCTTCACGTGCACCGAGCCTGCCACCAGCTGGGACCGCTGCCACTCCAGCACCTGGAATGATTTCAATTATTTAAACTCACTTGCAAATGACTTGCGAAATTATATTATGTGTTTTCTCAATCTTAATGTGTTATAGAGCTGACATTTTAAATATTGATTCAATTTAAAACACAAACACATTTTAGCATTCCTGCAACAACGCTCACAAGGGGTCTCTCACTTCCCTCTAATATGGTTGAGGCGGGCCACGGCTGGATCCCGCGATTCGTTATTTGGATACTTGGGGGGATTTGTCAAGTGAACAATTTTGTATAGACAAAGACACTCTGTATATTAAGAAAAAATTATACCCGTCAAGTTCCTTGTCTGTTCTTCTTCACGAAGATTTTTCCGAACTGGTGGTAGAGTCATGTTTAAATGAATGCAATATTTGAATTTGAACTGTCAAGGCAGTAAAATTCATTGTTGAAACTTGGAATAGCCATACAACAAGCCAGTCCTACAAGCAAGACACATACCTTCTCCTCTCTGGATCGCTTGCTGGCCTCCCTCGCTTTAAGCAACTCCCTTGTGGGTTTCACTGCATTTGGTGGTGGCGAAGGTGGACGCGTCGTGGGCCGCTTGCGGGCTGGGGAACCACTGTGGGATGGAGATAACGGATATGACGGAATTGTTTGTATGAATAGTTTATTCTGTAGTAATCCTATGCAGCAGATTGAGAAGCAATACTTCAAATATTATAAACGCAAAGTGAGTTTGTTACAAAAAAGAAAAAAAATTACAAAAAGTACCAGTTATTCATGAGTGTTTAAGTTAACTATAACCACATGCACATTCTACAATAAAAACAATTTGTTAATATTACAGGTGAAACTTGAAACTCACCCAGGTTTGGGTGGGGGTCCAGTTTTCTTGTTTTTGGCTGAACAAACCGAACAGGATTCGTCAGAACAACTGCTGCCTGAGGACCCTGAGCCCGATGACTGGAAATAATAAGAGATATCATTATGCATTTACTGTATACCTCATCACATATAAAATGCTTTGACTGCTATTCCTGATCTCATCACATGATGTAGACGGTTACAAAATTTACTCAAATTAAACTAAAAATTTCGGTTGTTACTGTAACATCTGTTACTTGGGACATTAGAGTAATATATCTTAATCCGCATATATCTTTAAAAAGTTAGGAATCATCTCGAACGTTCGCAGTACTTATTTCTGAAGAGCTATTAGACCTCTACACAGTTCTGCAAAGTACCAGGGTAGGACTCAGTAGACCGAAGAGCCTGCAAACTAATCAAAATCCTAAGCTCATGAACAAAAAACTACAAAATTTTGAGCACCGAGAGTCGCCTGTTTATCGGTATTTAACCGGACGCATTTTGGAGTGTGCAATGACAATGTGTCTGTACCTAATACGAGTCGCTGACGGGACTCCACCCTTCACAGTAAATACATGTAAAACTATTTGCCAAAATGAAAATTGACCTATATTTCTTAAAAACACATGTTTGTGGAATCTTCGAAAGTAGAGTAAGTAAACATCACAGGGACGCGCGTAACAACCTCGACTTCATCCTTACTTTTCATCAGATGATGAGGAAGACAAAATAATTACAGCTTATTATTAATAAGGTGAACCATTTGGTAATCATAATTTCCTGGTTACTTTAACACCCCGTTCCCATCCCTCAACCCGCACTCGAAAAATAACGGGAACAGTGGATAGGGACACGGTATTGAATAGAACGTTTCGATACGCTACTCGATAATATCGATAGCCAAAGGATACTTTTTTAGGCATTCTGGTTTTAGTATGCTGTATAGATGTGATATTGAACGTCAGTTGGATATGTTTGGCAAAATAAATACATGAGTGGGGTCGTATTAAAAAAAAACTAAAATGGCAGAAGGGCTGCACGCGGCTGAGCTGTGGCAGGTGCTAATCAGCCTGTAGATTTATTTTAACAGCTTCGCTCAGCTCGATGGAGTTTAAAGGAGGATAAAATTACTCAGCTCAACATCGCTGATTCATCCATCAATGATAACCCCGAGGGGACTAACTCTGAACACATGAAGATATTACTTCGAGTGCGATGCCATAAAACCTATCTTAATATTGTGGTGATACATGAACATAGATAAAAGTTTATATATCTATTTCTTCACCAATTTATAATCACTTTGGTTCAATAACAGCAGTTTTGCCGATAATCTGTTTCATTGATAATTGATTTGTTTTGTTAGCACCCACTAACGGTGGTTCTAATTTTTTAAGTAAAATTAGAAAACCGCACACAGTATTATATTAATAAGATTTGTTTGTCTGTTTGTTCATATGTCCTCATACAAACATTCATAAACTCTGAAACGAACAGACCTATTTTAAAATATTCTTTCTTACTAAACACAATTCAGAATTACCATATCCATTTCACCCCATTATTATTCTAAGGAGCTCCGAAGTTTCCCGGATGCAACTAGTTATATCTAAACAACAAACTTACATCTCGCGGCGAGGGCGGAGGTCGCCTCGGCGACATGGGGCGCCGCGGCGGTGATTCTCTGCGTCTCTCCGCTCGGACTGCCAAACGCCTGTAACGACAAGAGATGCATTTGAATTAAAAATGTATTTATAAGACTGTTGGTATTATCAATTGAGTAGAAATAAAAGTATGGAATTAATTTCCTTATTATGGCTGTAGGTTTGTGTTAATATGAAAGTAGGAATAGACATAGGCTAGCAACTATGAATAATTTCTATCTTGGTTTTTATTATTGAAGCCCGGAAATTACGCTGTACACATCTGTCCATATCTTAGGATAAATTATTGCAGAGAGCATGACATTTTACTTGTAGTTTTAATTATAAGTGGTTTGCTTTTACTATAATAAATCTGAACTAAAAGGGACTCGCCTTGTAAAATATTCGGGCATGCTGTTTGCCGCTAACTAGGGATTTTCTGACAGCTTGGCAAAATGGTACATAAATTATGTTGGCGCTACTAAGCTGGTCCTAGTTTCTCAAGTGATAAGAAGGGCAAGAACAACACCATACAGCCAGGTTTGTTGCACATATTTATTTTTACTATGATTTAATTGTTTGAGCACTGAATAGGCATATTGTGTTAGTGTAGAAACTTCGACTTATTTTCAGCCTACCTATTTTATACTTTATATTCGGACCAGCTTTTCTTAGCGCCATCTATCGAGGTAGTTGGAGCAACTCTTTTTCTATAATTGGTTTAGGAAAATCCCTCGTTGAGGCTGCACTTAATATTGTTGTAAATGTAAATGTAATAGAGTATGCTATGTAGGCAAGCCTAAAATTAAATAAATAAATACCATATTCAGCAAATAAACCCATTCATGTTTTCTCAATGGTATAGTTAATTCCATAACATTCAAAAGGCAATAATTTATACATTCAAATGGGTTTCTATACAAGCCACTATGTCTTGCCACATCAAAGGTTCTTTATTGAACTTACCGAGGATCAGTCCGTGGGTCCCTCACAGGTTCTCGCCTGGGAGACCGGGAACGGCGCGGCGGGGAGCGGCGCGGCGGAGAGCGGCGCGGCGGAGAGCGGCGCGCGGGCGGCGGCGAGCGGCGCCCGCGAGCTATTGGCGATCTGCAATGGTGCGGACATTTGAAATGTTTGTTTCAGGTTCTGAGGGTATTGGAAGTGGATTTGGGGAGAAGTTAGACATAAATTATTTATATGCTTTGGTAATTCGGTCAGTTAAATATTGGCATGGATTAGTGCTTCTGTGCGTAAACGAAATAAACAGCGTTCCGTTTGACAATGAATATACAACGTTGATAAAAGCGAGAGGCATTAAATGAAACCACATATTCTGTGTATCATTATCAGGCTACACAACAAAAATCAGATCAATGTAAGCCATAGTTTAGTCACAGGAATGTTTTTTAATTTTTACTTAGCTTCATTTAAACACTCTGTATCTTCCCGATCACCTGAGTTTAGAGATAGCACATAAGTTTGTACTATAGGCATACATAGTTATCTAAACGACAAAATTCACGCGAGCGATGCGACGTTGCCAGTTCGCATCGTAAGTTTGCAGTACAAACAAGGAAGTACTTGTACTAAATCTTTCCTTAAAAGAAAGTACAGATCACGGTTATCTCACTCTAATGTAATAAGCGTAACAGAAATATAATTAGATCAGCATGTTGCTATGGCGCCGGCGGCGGCTCGGCTAATTAGGTCAAGGGCACAATTTTTACTTTGTTTAGTGCGAAGACGCGTTGCACCCGGGGTGCACGTTGTGCAATTCAGCACAGATTATTGTCGCTCACGCGTCCCATTTACTAATGTTAAGTTTTTATTGTGATAGGACACGTAACTGAGTATTTTCGGTTTAGTTTTGTGAGTAGTTTTTAATTATTTTGTAAGTACGTAAGACATCCACAATGCCTCGTGCTACATACACGGTGTCAGAATACACTGACATGATTTTAATCTACGGGGAATCCCACGGAACTGCAGCTCTAGCTCTGCGAACTTACCGAGAAAGGTATGGAGACAGCCGCGCATGTCAATGGATTTTTTTATCTGGGGGTTTGTGAAAAGTGAAGTGTACACGACAGACGTGAATACCGTAGAGGAACTTAAAAACCAGACTATTTTAGCGTTTAATAAATTAAAAAGTTTAACAACAGACAGTGACCTTATTGCACGATTAAATAACAATATTATACGTCGTTTCGGACATTTCGAACAATTGAAGATTTTATGTGTAAGTGTTACAGTTAATTATTTTTGTTTATTATTGTCATTGATCATACCTTCCAACGTTACCTACAACACATGTTTACATTATCATCCGCATCAAACCCGGGCGCTCCGCTGTGTAGGTAGGTGTGCGAGCCGGTGAGCCCGCCGCCGCACGCGCTATGCAATTCAAATGCGACGTTGCCAATTTGTTACGCAGGTGGCGGCAGGCTACTCAACAAAGGATGTTTACATTTTAACTTAATTATTAAACTATTTAAGTTCTTTGAAAAACGTTTTTGCGTTTACTACTCGTAAACTTTTTTTTAATAGTTTCGGATTAACAGTAGGCACTTATAGTATATGTGGTTTCATAAATGCCTCTCGCTTTTATGAACGTTGTAGAAAGGCATCTTCATTTGGGTGTCAAGTCTACCTATGTCTTCGCCATAGCAGGTAGTCTTCGTACAAAAAACACTAGGAATTATGTCTACGGCTAGAACTTTTTGATAATGACAGCTCCGTTGCTACTTGCGAGCGTCACTTCAATGTGAATGATGAATGATAACACTATGTTCAATCAATGATGTACGGTTTTAGTTTATCTTTCAATGTTTTAATTATGTTAAAACTACTTTTATTATATTAATACTTGACATTGGCAGAAATAGTTATTGTGTAGTAACTACGGCTGATTGCCATAAAACGCAAAATTCGATTTATTTTCAATCAATCGGCTCGATCTGCCATTACGGTTTCAATGTTTGACGAGTGAAGAGTTTGCATTGATCAATTTCCGTAACATAACCTCTCAATTACCGAATATAGTAATAAATTTGCGTTTATGGTGCTTTAGAGTGTACAACATGTGCTGGTAGTGAATGAGAAAGTAGGCGAAAGCACGTCATTTTCCAAGAACTGAGATAGGACTTCACATTGGTTACCGTGTCTTTGTGCTAATAGTGTTAACTTACAAGGTTTAAGTGTAGTGGAACTACGTAAATTGTTTGTAAGCCACAAATATTTTAAGAAGAAATATTTTCTGGGTTACTCAATAAGAATAACGGTGTTTAATTGGTGTAACATAATCAACAGAATATTAAAAGTTACTGATGTCTCGCGTCTAGAAAAATGATTTGCCTCCCATACAAGAGAAACATGGCATATAAAAATATACAACAAAGTTAAGAAATAAAAAAAAATTTCATAAATATACAAGTCTTTTATTTATTTCACCTTCTTTATCTTTCTGTGAAAATATCTTGTTGAATAGAAGAGGAGCTTTTGCGCTGCCACAATGGCATTACGCCAAAATCCAATGCCGTCATTTTAATATTAAGAAACGAAGGACAATCTAATAAAAAAAATACTTGTCAAATTGAAAAAGTGGGTTCCTAGTGTTGTAGTTAGGGCGTCGTTCGTCTGATGCGTAGCATCACTAGTTAGTTTGTGGTCTTCGCTATGTAACTATGCTATAAAATAGGCTTTATGCTAGACCTGCAGATTCGAATTCTGAATAGATATTTCATTAATGTGACAACCACATATATCAAATTCCTGTAACCATTACATTTGTCTTGTTTGCTTTGGGCACTTAGAATTGTTAATGCTTATCATTATTTAGACATAAATAGGTAGCATCCACAACTGAATCATCAGTGTTCCATGTGCAATCTTTGCTCTTTTTGTTTAGATTTCTATTTGGTAAATTTTTTAATTACAACCCCTTACCTAGATTTCCGGACCACAGGGGACCTCGACCGCCTAGCAACCGGTGACCTTGAACGTCGCACAACTGGAGATCTAGATCTTCGTCCAACGGGCGATCTGGATCGACGGCCTACGGGGGACCTTGACCGTCGCCCAACAGGGGACCTTGACCGTCGCCCAACAGGCGATCTAGATCTTCTTCCAATGGGCGATCTTGTTTTTCGACCAATGGGGGACCGTGATCGTCGACCGACAGGTGACCTTGAGCGTCGCCCGGACGGTGACCTTGACCTTCGAGAGGATGGTGACCTGGAGCCGTTAAGGTACATTTGTTTGTAGCCTGTATGACGCCACCTGGAGTTGACAAAAAAGGTAGGTATTTTTTTCAATTTAAGGCAGTTTTAATTACAATGTGAAAATTGATTTTAGTTTCCTGATACTAAGAAGCTAAAATTGTGTAAACAACTAAACGACACAGGCTACATTTAAAAATCATATTGTTACAATCAGTTTACAACACATTCTGCATATTTTCTTAGAACACATTTTCAATTTCTGCAGCTTTGACTAGCAGGCGCATACTACAACTAGGCGTCCATTTGTTTATTGGATGCCAATGACAAATTAAACATAGGCAACTTATATCTCAGAATTTCGATTGAAAGGGAATTAATGCAAAACAACATCATGGGTAATGAACAATATCTTCCCATACCTGTTGGGATCTTTCTCCTCCACTTCCAACAGCTTCCTATCCCAGCTGCCCGGAGACGCTTGACGGGCGCGTTTCATCACATTGTCGATTTCTTTACGGCGACCGGCTGGGTTGGCAGGGTCTATAACAAATTATGGTGTGTAAAGTTCAATGAGGTATTTGTCTTTATGTTTTGGTATTTCTATTGGTGGATCGCGCCTATATGTACTCAGTAGACCCTCTTATCCATACTAAAATACTGTGCAATAACTGCACGCGTGGAGTCCTCTGTATGCAAGTATCAACTGACAAAGTGTATTGATCTGTAAATCTCCCCTATGCATGTTATCAACCAATAAAGCTGACCACTTAACAATGCTAATGTTGAAGACCTAGGAAGATCATTAAGGCCTTCTTATACTCGCACAGTAGGCATTTAGCAAACTATAAACTTTTATTTGGAATGTTAAAAATATAAATAAAGCAGGCATTTCAATATATAAGGGGTGCTTGGCTATTGGTTAGCTAGCACGGCTAGCTTTTGTATGGGTGTTCCCAGGATTCTATAAGACAAATACAACGAGTAATAAGTGCCAATATTTCATAATTTTGTTTAGTTTTGTCTTGGGAAATCCATAAAACAGCTACAGGTGCTTAATGAAAACATGGCATTATCTGTCAATTGACGTTTTATTTCAAGTTTTGAGGTTAATTTTGCTGTTACTTTTAATGTTCCTTTTTACGAGCTCTTTTGGAGATTTTTGTTTGATTTAATTATTTATCATTAATATAACAGTAGCAAAAATCCTAATTTATAGTAGAGTAGTTGATAGTGTGTAAAAGGATATTTTAATTAATATTTAACACCTACAAAAACATTTCAATGTTCAATACACCTTTGTTTAAAATATGTTTGTAAGTTGTTACGGTATATACTTAAACTAAGACTCGTAGTGCGTATCGATTATTAAAACCATGGACTAGCTCGACAAACGGACCTGAACAAACCACAGACTAGACAGACAACAAGTTGCCACAGCCTCAATAGTGCAGCATAATGTTATCGTGAAACGTTACCTCAGTGTGACCACATGATGTTTTGTTTTTTATTTCCAAATTCTTAGTGTGTTTACCAAATTTTTTCATACGTATTTCAAACTGGCGTACATCTCGCTAACCGAAAATGAAATGTCTCCTTTACAAAATCATTTCATTTAAAAAAAAAGCGCACCTGATCCAATATTTTACTATTATTATGCATAAACCCTAAATAACAATATACTTTCCCTTTTTTAATAACATGCTCCCATTCAACAAGTTAAAGATAAAAGTCCACCAGCTCCATGGCTAAATGAGAATGTACGACAGGCATTGAAAAGGAGAGATAAAGCGTTTGAGGGTGTTCGACGTTTGGATACTTGGGGGGAAGGAGACTTGCCGAGCTATCAGATGCAGATAAAAATAATTTTGTATAGACATAAAGAGACTCTGTAAATTTATTTTGAAAAGAAATATACCCGTGAAGTTTCTTGTCAGTTCTTCTTCACGAAGGTTTTTGCGAACTGGTGGTAGAGTCATGTTTTATTTGACGTCAATAAGAACAAGTAATTGTCAATGTTGAGAAAAATAAATATTTCATTTCATTTCATTTCAAGCCTATAAAAGATATCGTAGGCTACGCACTGATGAGACTTGGTTAGAGTTCAAACCTGCTTGAAACAGTTGCAATCAAGCTTGTCGGTTATAAAAGCGTCGATATATCTTTGAAAACCTCAACAATGTAACTCCAGCTCAGAAGTGGAAATTTATAAACTCTGTCGGTGTGGGAAAACTACGTCCTAATCTTGACGAGAATTTATTTAATACCTACCTTAAATTGACACTTTTCCTCTGTTCCAGATGTAGACAGACTAACAAGACAGGTTACAGTCTCCAAACTCAATAAGTTAGCTCGACCTTCTGCAATTTTAATTTCGAGCCTGTCACCCAGGACGATACAGCTAATATATCATACCTGATATACCCTACGCTGACTCATGCTATTTGGATATCTGTGAGGATCATTATTAAACATATTGGAACGGCTTCTTAATAATTGTATCAGATTCATATTCAATTTACGTAAATTCGATCGCATATCTTCCTACCGTGAATAATTGCGATGGCTTCCAATACGTAGACTTGCCGAGCTAACAGATGCAGAAAAGAATAATTTTGTATAGACATAAAGAGACTCTGTAAATTTATTTTGAAAAAAAATAAACCCGTGAAGTTTCTTGCCAGTTCTTCTTCACGAAGGTTTTTTCGAACTGGTGGTAGAATCATGTTTTATTTGACGTCAATAAGAACAAGTAATTGTCAATGTTGAGAAAATAAATATTTCATTTCATAGACACAATTCTCCTTCCTTCACACCACACATCAAAGACAACGGAGATCACTCTAGAGTCTGCTTCTAACAACACCAGTTCATAACACTGCATCTTACTCTTTTTCCTTCGCTGTAAGAGCAGTGCATTTATGGGACGCACTGCCATTTTTAAGTAAATTAAACTCCTAACAAATATAAATTCAAAATTCAATTAAAAGAGCTTTTCCTAGGAGAGGTGCAAAGGAAATGATGTGCTACTAAAATTAACTATGTATGTGTTTTCACTGTTCGTTTTTGGTTTTTCATTTCTTTTTCTTACTTTTACCTAATAATAATATACCTACCTTACTTATGTTCTTTGACATATTCTTTGAAACTTTGTTACACCCGTTCTACTACCTAAAGGTTGGCTGGTAGAGCATGCCTTGAAGCATTAAGCCACCCTATACAATATAATGTGTGCAAATTTTAAATAAATAAATAAAACTAACATTAAATGTAACTTCATATAATGTATGTGTTGTGAAAAACTGAAAACATATTTTTTTTAATGGACATTTCCTGATCCTTGGCTTTGATATGTATTTTATCTAGGACCTAGCCAAGGGTTATTAATGAATCACAACAATGCAAAATCAGAGGTACTAAATCTGTGACTGCAGTTGAAGTTTTCTAAAACTGGAGGTATCAAACCACCACTCGAGCACAATTCATGCTTAGTATTGTATGATGTGGCTTTACCCTTGTCACTCCCGATCCTCTGGGAATTTCGGTATCTAAGGTAGTGGATATTTTTTTATTACTAAGACCCCCATGAGTTCATGCGAAAATTAATTTTGTTTCGTACATTACCTTATGACTTCCAGAAATATACGACATTCAACATTATGATATTGCTTATAAATGTATTTCAAAGAAAATTATACAAATACATTATGTTGAAATGCTCAAACCATGCTAATTCAAAATAAAGAATTATTTATTCTCTGATTTATATCTGATTTTACATTACACATTACCACCACATTTAAAAAAAGATTTGTACATAAGGCACCACCTTAAATACAGGACTTTTTAAAATATTTTTTTATTTCAAACATGCTTTTAATTTATCAGTAAAATATATAGTAACTATCATAATCTTTTTTAATTTTGCTGTGTGAAAATACAAGCTACGGTGTTATAAAGACCTTTTTAGTTATGGGATGTAATTGTTAAAGTATTAGGAGTAAGCGGTGAGCTATAAACAAGTGGACTCACACCATAAATCTGCCTGGTCACAGTGAAGTCCTATACTAACAAACAATAATACTTATTTAGCTATAAAAGATTACTCACCATTAATCCGAGACACAGTCGGATTCCGATCCATGTGGAGACGAGTCTTTGACGCCGTCTCTGCGGCCCGGGAGACCGAGCCGTTCCTCCGGGACGACATCCTGTCACAAATAACCTTTGATGATTTGATAATATCTGGATGATATATGGGTCTTTATGTATATTGTTTTCATGAAAGACGTGATTAGTTTATTCTAAACATTCATATTAACTATAGTTTTAATATTGTAAAGAATTTTGGGAAGTAAAATTAAGTTATTCAAGGTTAATATCTAATTGGTGTATCAAATAACTTCACAAATGTAAGTACAATAGCAATTCAATAATCTGATCTGTTGATGAAAGCAAGAGGTAGATTGGCTCTAGTAAACCTGTTGAGTTTAGGTTCATCTGATTGGTTTAAATAAGTTGAATAATATTTTACATATGGCAATGAGTGTCTGCTGAAACATAGTCATGCTATTTAATCTAAGTATTTTATGATTTTATTCTTTAGTGAAATATCTCTAGATTTTTAAGTACCTACTATAATCCTAAAGTGGGTGAAGGTTGTGTTATGGATGCAGAGAATTGTAGCAGAACCCACAATTAACAAATTAGACACTAGATATAAATTATTACTTTAAACCCAAACCAGATTCATCTAAACAAACAAAAAATAATCAATTTCATATCAGAGCAAAGCTAATAAATAGCAGAAAGAAATACCCACACTTTGACCAAGCAAATAATTGCCAAAAGTAATGAAAATAATGATTAAATACTTAGTTGGCAATTTATTTATGAAAGTGTCATGTGAAAAGAATAAATTATATTACTGATACAAAAATGTATGAATATGTAGTGTATATACTTCATGTTTTATTAAGTTGATGCATGCATTGACGTATAACATAGTAATGCATACACCTGTTAATGGTTTTATACCTTTGTCTAACCTTAAATTATTTCTAGATGATTGTTTGTGTGTCGGCTTGTGCGCGTGTAAATATGCAGCTTTGTGTGGCAGCCATAATGTTGTTAAACCAAGTTCTTGTCACCTTGGTCTGCTTGCACAATCAATGCATTTTTGTCACACACACATTTGGTGTATTAATGTTAAAGCCAATAAGATGTTTAGTGACTGTCATCCAAGGTGTCGCACCCCCCTATTTTCTTGATCTATACATGAAATACAAATACAATGCTACCATAGAACAAAACAGTAGTGGGGGGCAACTTAATAGATGGTACTCACTATAATTAGTTATTATATAGTATATAATAAATGGTTGTTAAAAATAATATTGATCGCGGGCCTTATTGATGCGGCCTGTGGGCCGCATCCGGGGGCAACTTAATAGATGGTACTCACTATAATTAGTTATTATATAGTATATAATAAATAGTTGTTAAAAATAATATTGATCGCGGGCCTTATTGATGCGGCCTGTGGGCCGCATCCCGCCCCTGGGCCGTATCTTTGACATGACTGATCTATACTATTCTTGTGATCTTATATAATTGTGCATGAAATGATCTTGCAAAAAATATTGTGCAGCAGAGCATAAATAGTTATAAAATTAAAAGTGTACTGTAATAATACTATATTTGTAGGGAAATGCAGACAATGCAGGAATTAATGAAGTTAATGGCATTATCCAAGCCATAGTACAGATTTAAACATAAAACTAATAATAGCTACTGAAGCAGAAACATTGTGTTTTAATAACATCTGTGATATTATGGTGACATGAATGATTGATCAAGTTCAGATGTGAATTACTTACAAATTATGGTCCCTAAGGTTATAAATATGTCTTTCTGAGATCTATTTGTCTAGGTTAAATTTTTTTAACAATAAAATTTTATAAGGCAGTAGGACTATAAGCAGCCACCAGTACATGAAGCAAAAATCGCCAAGAAAATATTGTAACTGTAGTCAAATAAAGCAACCAAGGGTTATAAACCAAACATTAAATTGAAAAACACATCCATAGTAGTATTAGAAGTAGGAGTAATACCTATGTCCATATGACAAAACAATAACAATTGGGTATTTAACAACAGTTGAAAGTAATAGTTTTTATCATTTATTTAGCAAATAAAAGTTATTTTGAACCAAAAAATGGTTTGAAAAATTTAGATTTTAATTAAATATGGAAATTATATAGATTTAAAAACTTAAAAATAAGGTGGATACAAAACTTATTATAAAATATGCAAAAATTTTTTCATATCATTAAGTTACTGACATTAAATATAAAAAAATTGATTATGACAGTATGCATGTTAACACATTGTCTATGTAGCTATTATATATTTTATAAAATGTTTACTATAGTTAACACATTGTGACATTACAACTTGTACCAATTTGTATGGAGCGTTTTCCAGTGACTTACAGCAATTCTTCAAACATATTACAGTATTTCGAAAACTATTGATTGTAAACAAATTGTCAAATACCCAATTGAAAAAACAATAGATATTTAATAAAAAAATTCTTTTAAAACTGTGTGAAAATATATATTGTATAGTGAGCAATTACTTCTAAATCATTACAAGCAGGTCTGTCATGGAGTCAGAGTTGAATGATTATGTATTATATGAAAATTTTGACCCAATATTGATTACAATATATGAAGAATCCT
Source organism: Marasmarcha lunaedactyla (assembly GCA_923062675.1). NCBI lineage: Eukaryota > Metazoa > Arthropoda > Insecta > Lepidoptera > Pterophoridae > Marasmarcha > Marasmarcha lunaedactyla. The sequence continues at coordinate 8,135,004 of OV281367.1, read as the reverse complement.
TACTACCAGACTTACTTTGGCTTGAATCCAAATTGGGATACTAAGTTTGGATTTTATCCAAACAGTTTGAATATATGAAATAACCAATAGTAAAAAATACTAATAGAAGGGAAGTAAAGAAATTGTAACATTCATTGTATGATCACCTCATGCAATAACGATGTGAAAGTAATTGTTTAAATGCAAAATCTAGGTTGAAGTTAAGCAAAAGTGTGCAAGATTGTGACACTTTATAAAAATAATAAATACTGATTTTGTTTATTGTATCCTATATTGCCTCAAAATAATAATGCTTTTTACTGTTAACACTTTTTCACTTTGACCTGTAGTTTCATAGTAAGTTGAGATTTATTGAATTTGACAAAACGGTGTTGGATTGGAATCCCCGGACTATTTCTGTTTCTGAAAAATAATATGCATAGTATGCACAATTAGCTGGCTCATGTGTTATTTTTATTTTCATATCATTGTCAAAATATTTACCTTCTACCCAAAGAATTAAAAAAATATTCTTTTGTAAAATAGTCCAGAGAGATATTTTCTGCCTGCTTTTCTCCCTCAAGGGAGCTTAGACTAAGATGACAAATTTAAAAAAGTAGTGACAATCCATAATGCTGGTTTCATGTGTTTGTGTCGAAAGGATGCGCCAAAATAATTATTTATTATTCATTTCAATTTTGCTTTCTAACCCATACACTGATATTAACTCATTTTACTAAAGTGAATTATGTAGGAAATTTTGACTCCCAAAATTTTTTGTTACACACTTAAATGTCATAAATGATAAAAAAGAGTTTACTTTATGTGGGTTAAGTTAGGTTTGTGAAGATAACTAAATTTGCGAGCCAAAGAAGCAAAGTGAGTGGTGCAGCACCCCACTAAGTGCCATTAACATAAAATATACCAAATCATACTAGTTAATAATTTTAGTTAAGTTTTTAACATCTTTTTCAGCCACTGTGTCTAGTAGACGTTTAGGAAAGGAATGCATTGTAGTACAATTTTAGCAAGTAATTCACCTCATATCTCTGTAGGGGTAGGTTTAAGAAGAAAGTTTATAAATATGACATTTTAAGCCTATTTTATTTTTGCAGTACCTTTTAGATAATATCAAAACATATGGGAGTTGTACACACTAAAATAATCTATGAATATTTTCCTAGGTCTCAACCTTGTTGACCACCACTTTTCACCCCATTTCTCAGCTTTGTTCAAGAGCAATGTTTATTAGACATTTTATGCTTCTTATAGCAACAGCCTTAAGATAAAGAAAAAAGCTGGGGTTATACCTGCTTAAATTACTCTATCCAAAATTTTGCTAAGTCCTACAATCTTGCACACCCTTTGCTTTATTCTAACCCAAACAAGTAGGCCAGTCACAAATTTCCCTGGTAATTGCCACTCGAATACGACACGACATCAACACACCAGTTATTTTTATACTTTCACAAGATGGCCGCCTTCCAATCGATAATACCTCACACTCACCTGTCGTGAAAGTGATTGAAAGCTTACCTCTAGTACTCCGACTTCAGATTTGAGGAGCTAGGGCTCCAAACGCGCGCGACAGGACGCGAGGGGTCCAAACCCCAAGGGCGGGCGCGGTGCCACGCACAGGAACGCGATGCCCAGCGGCGCCGCTGCAAGATAACCGATATACTCAGACATTGCAAAGCGGCGCGCGAGCGAAACGGAACGAATGCCATAATGAGGCAACCGCGATATGCTCTCGTGAGACAAGCATGCAGCCTCCGAGCTTACGCGACGACAGGCCTCACGGGGCAGGCCAAACGCGATATTGATGAACGGACAGCTCCTTGGAAAATAACAAAACCCTTCTTTCCTTTGTGACTGCCTCCATCTGCATGACGTAGCTGAACATCAAAATAAACTTAATCCACCTTAACTAATCACAATACAAAGTTACGAACCAGTAGTTAGAAAACACCAATATTTTTTCACTGAAAAACAGTAACTCGTCGATGAGACTGCGACAAGGCGATGCGAGAATTATCCGCGACACACCTTGCTCGATCCACCGGCCATTTTGTTTTATGTAATTTTTTGACAGATTGATTGAATGAAATTGAAAAAAAAAAAGTTTCAGGTATTGCCTGCTCACAATATTTACTATTTAATACATTCAGAAGATGAATATTCCGCAGCGCTTTTACCATCAAACATTATTAAATAAATGAAGCACATGTATAAATACAACATGTGCATATGTAATTAATTCATTAGGTTAGTCTTTATAAATCATTCGTTCTATGATAACGATGACTTAATACAAATCTTATCTGTTGTAATGTAAGTAATCTCCATTTTGATAACATTAAAATTATTTGTAGAGGAAATTACTTATATCAAAAACAGTTTTATATTTTATAAAAGCGTTTCATTTGCCAATCGCAAATTAATATCATAGAGTCTGGACAGCAGTCGAAATATGAATAAATACACTGAAAGCACTGTGTAAAATAAAGACATTTTGATTTTTTTTAACGAGTTTTCTTAAAACTAGATATAATCCGGTTCAAATGCTGTTAGGATACGACCTTTTGGAATGGAGCGGCATATGACGTTAACTGACGCCTGTCAGTACCGTTAGCAACGCTGTTGGGAAAGCGCGTAAAATCTTAATCGTATTTCTTTTTAAATTATATTTATTGGTACTTTTGAGTGCTAAAAGAAAAGATGTGCTAAAGAGTAGTGCTCGAGAAATGCTTATGAGTGTGAACAATTATATTGAAAGAGAAAAAGAGTAGAGAAAAAACATTTTAAAAACATTGAATTTTTTGTTAAAAGACAGTCCTGACAAATCAGAAAAAGTGATTTCGAGATTATTATTTTGTTATTATTGGAAATAACCCATCGTCTTACAAAGAACAACAATATTACGGAAGGCCTTCGCAAGGCCATAGGTGTAATCAAAAATAAAGTGTGCACAGTACGGGGTGAAAGGACAGACGCAGTGGCTTTCGGTACCAAAATAAGGAGACCAAAAAAAATCCACGCAGTGAAAAGCAACTCCTCGACAGCTTCGGACTGTCAGCTGTGAAAAACATGATCCACTCTTTATATACGGTCAAAAAAGAGGTTCCAACCCTGAAAAAAAATCCTCCCAGTTCCTCAGAGAGACTTGGATTACATAGGCAATAAATCAACATTGCACAGAATACTTAAGGAAGATTAAGGATACCGTTTCAAGAAGTGTGAGCAGAAGAGTGTCGCATTGATTGAGAGGCCTCAAAAACAGGAGTGCAGAGCACGTTATTAACGTCGCATGAAACAAAATGATTTATTAGGAGTGGATAAGAAGTATGTTTTTTATATTGATGAAACGTGGATACACGCAAATTACACCGTCGGTAAGTGCTGGCAGTCCTCATCATATGTTGGAGTAAAACTCCAAACTGGAGTAAGTAACACCCCATTCAATGTTTTATGTACCGATTAACAGTTTTTATTATTATTAGAGGTGATGATACTGATTCTGAAATTTCAAACGAAGACAGCTTAGAAAGTGAAGATTAGCTCTATTTTTATTCTCATTATGTGCCTTAGTTACTATCTTTATTTCATAACTTAGTTGCCTTGATATTTGCAATAAAATAAAATAAATTATTTAATATTATTCATCTGACTTTTTCTGACCCTACAAGTCATAACTATCACGTAACGCAACTCCAAAACGTCGCATCCTAACAGCATTTGAACCGGATAATATTAGGTCTTTACCTATGAAATTGCCGTTTTTCACGAAATAAATGAAGCGTAATTTTTTTATATATTTTTTATTTCTATTAATCAAAATAATCACCCATGCAATCAATGCATCTTTGCCAACGCATTGGTAGCTTATTGATGCCTTTCTTGAAGAAATCAGCTGGATGGGAGGCAACAAATTCTTCAAAGGCATTATGTACTGCCTCTCGGGTATTGAATTTTTTTCCCGCCAAGAAGTTATCCAAATTCTGGAAAAAGTAGAAGTCTGTAGGCGCAAGGTCTGGTGAGTACGGCGGATGACGGAGAACTTCCAACCCCAACTCTTGTAGCTTGGAGACCGTCTGCTGTGCAGTATGAGGTCGCGCGTTGTCGTGCAGGAGCAGTGGAGCCGAACGATTGACCAAAGCTGGTTGGAGACGTGCGAGCTTCTCCATCATTGTGTTCAGTGCTTCATAGTACACATCTGCAGTAATGCTTGTCCCGTTTGGCAAGAAGCTGTGATGAATTACACCCGCGTTAGACCACCAAATGGTCACTGACCATCACTTTTCTAGGGGTAAGTTTTCGTTTAGGGCATTGTTTGGGTGCTGAACCAGGGTCCAACCAACTTGCTGAGCGCTTACGATTGTCAAACAGGATCCATTTCTCGTCACAAGTAACAACGCGGTTCAGAATTCCTTCATTTGTATGCCTGCTGAGCAGTGCAAGGCACGTCTCCACGCGTACTTCGCGCTGGCGGTCATTGAGTTCGTGGGGTACCCATTTGTCAAGCTTTTTTACCTTGCCAATTTGACGCAAATGGACCAATATTGTTTTGATGCTAACGTCGAAAGCTGCTGCTAATTCAGCCGTGGATTGAGTTTCATCAGCTTCCACAATTGCCTTTAATTCGTCAATGTCGACCAAAGTTTTCGGACGACCACGGGGTTCATTTTCAGGTCAAAATTTCCAGAACGGAAGCGGGTAAACCAGTAACGGGTGGTGCGTTCGTTTGTAGTGTTCGCTCCGTAAACGTCGTTGATGTTGCGTGCCGCTTGTGCCGCTTTGCTGCCACGACGGTACTCATACTCCATAATTACTCGAATTTTTAACTTATCCATGATGACGAAAAATGTTCGAATGCGTTGAAAACAAAACACTAACTATTAAACAAATGACGATTTTAGAAAAAGAATTCCATGTTTGTCAAATAAAATTAATTTGAAATTAGAATTATCAGTCGAAAAAACAAAATATTTTCATTTGAAATGGCCAGTACGGCAAAACGGCAGTTTCATAGGTAAAGACCTATTAGTAATGATTATTTATTATTATTTATTTAATTCTTTACCCTGAGGGGAAGGCTACGGATCTAACCCTTGCAGCCTTAGGTTGTAATGAATTAACCTAAATATCTAACAAGCTCAATAAAATAGTGTTGCCAGATTCAGTATTCGTAAAAACTAGACCGCCACGACTCACTGGCCAGAGTCTAATGCTCAAATAGTCAATCGATGGATGATCAACTTTATGTCGGGTGTTAACTAGCCAAAACATGAAAAGGCCTATTTTACTTTCGGAGAAAATACAGAGAAGTACTTAATGAATTCAAAGCAAACAGATTTTGTTTATATGCTATAAAATTTTCTGTGTGATCACTGCTGCGTCATTGGATGAGTAATTCCTGCTGCCATTAATCCTTATTATAACATGTCAAAAACTGGAATCGGTTGACGATGCATGCAGCATGCTTAATCTTATAATGTTGACTAGATGCTGAACTTTGAACAGCAGCCTTATATCCGAACTTCACATCGCTATTCGTATTCACGTATTCACCTTATTTGCACAAATATGACGATGTAAATTGGCTTTTTCGTCTATTATTCACTTATTCGTGCGAACAAGACACATACGCGATGCACGAACACCACTAATTGTCGGTTTTTGGGAACACATCAAAGGATTGGTAAGGATGTTACCACGATAAATCGATCGACGCCATCGTTCGACGTCGACCGATTGGTGTGGTAATACCCTAATACACCGAATATGAGCGTGTATAACATGGTTCATTAAAGAAAGGAATCATAAATGGCGACTTGTACTTGCATTGACAGGTAGTACAGTTAGCATATAAATTTTCAAAAGATTTTCTCAATTCAAAAATAGTAAAAAAAGATCGGGTTTTCAAACTTGCTTCTGACAGCGGCTTCGTCGGCGTGAAAGTTTGAAAGACACGTGGCGCCATCCATTATCATTAGAACGTTTTTGTTGTTTTCATCGGAAACAGTGCTTTTTTCGGGATGAAAGGACCTTATATCCATTTTTGTACATCTGACAAAGTAAATAACAAAATTTCAGAAGAATCCTTATTATGATGTTGGTTAAAATAAAACACGAATATTATTTAAATCAAGACTAATAATTTTTTTACTTACCGTACGCGCGAGAGTGAATATAGACGGCACTAGTTTGCGAGCGAGAGAACATGATAAGCACCGCCATTTTCAATTCCTTTCTTTAATGAACCATGTTATACCGCTTACACACCGCTTTCTCAGAAGTGAGGGAGGCGCGATAGCGTTAGACGTGTTTAATTTTTTTTTGCTTTCTACAAAGATTTTAAGAATCTTATCAAGGGACCCGAAACATGGCTGCTTTAATAACTGAAACAAAATTAATAGAGGTTTTAAGAATAACATGTCAACATCTTACTTAGAGAGAGAATAGCAAAAATGTTCGTGAATGTTCCTCATTGTTCACGACCATCTGTGGATACTGTGTTAGTATTTTTCGGACTTCAACACGAACATAAGCAAACAAAGACTGGATGTGAAAAGTGAACACGGAACAACGATATGAAGTCGCACCATTACTGCTTTTATTCAAAAAATAAGTATTTTGAGTGTTCTTATAATTTTTTTAATCTTTTTTCCGTCACTTTTTGTACAAGCAGCGCTGAAAGAACTTGTTAGACTTCACCGAATAAACTTTATTCATTCAGCACTGCAATTTTTGAAGTTGAATGAACGGAGTTTATTTTTCTTCTAGCAACTTTGGAAAAAGTTACAGCGATTTGAATAAAAACATGTTCGTCCGGTACTTTCTCATTGTGAAGGGTTTATCGTGTGAAATATTAATGGTATTCTCGTTAATTCAAGAATATTATTTATTCATTAATCTAGTGTTATTTTATTAACACTGGAAACGTGCATGTTTTGCTTTAAGAACTAGTTTTCAACTTTAAAGTCTTTTGTTGGTTTAAATGAGTAAATAATATGTGCGAAATTCAAAACTTTGAAAAGTAAACTTAGTTTTAAAAACGTTTTTATTTGTACTTATTTAAGGAGTTTGTGAAAAAATAAAATCTAAAAATCTGAAAATGAAAGGAACAAGACTCAGTCTCCGATTTTAAGGTATGTATAACACTTCTTTTTACTTTTTCACATACTGTGAGGGTAGATTAACCCTTTCGCTGCGGGCTCACCGTGCTCTAAACCTGCCCTGTAGACGGGCTCACAAAAAAAATTTTTGCTCCCCAGTACGGGTGGCGAGATAACTCGTTTTAATGAAATCGCTTTGACACACGGAGGACGAAATAAGCCGTTTGAAAAAATCTGTCGTAACGTGCGGTTGGCGAGATAACTCGTCCCATAAATGTATAGTCAATATCATCAAAATGAGGGTAGTGTTACCATTTACAAGCTGTCAAGCGTGAGTAAGAATTTTCTACGCGGTTCCGTAGTTTATAAACGAGTAGCTGATACCCGCGACTTCGTACGCGTGGAAGTTAGTTCGCGTAGATTTCATATTTATGGTCAAATAGCTGGTGTGAATACACAATATCTTTATAAGTTTAGCCTATGTGTGGCTCAATTAAGGTATGCTGGCGCGGAAGTGGATCGCAACGGTTGCACACGCACGGCATTCCGAGGGCGACTCAAGGATCCGCGCGCATGCGCTGGTATAAATTGAGCCTTATGGCTGGTTTTTACACGCGTTAACCGATTCAATGCCGTGGTAGTTTTTTTAAACTTTAGCGCCTGGCGGCGAAGAAATGTTTCCTCTGAGACGCCATGTGCCACGGACTTACATGGCTCCTCTCGTGCGCCACCCGCCATGTAGTGTAACTTATCGCCTTTTCGTCCATTTCCGCTCGTTTTTATTATAGTCGCAACCCGTAAGAGGTTCATTATATTCATAAAAATCATTTCAATTGTTTATAAGTGACTATCTAATTTTTTACCTAGTGACCTACATCATCTAATTGTAGGTGTATCACATTTGCTAGATTGTCAGTAGGTGAAGAAATGTCGTAGTGACGTTTGTCTAAGTTCCGTTCGAGTCGTAAACTGGACAAGTTAATCTTAGATAATCTGAATCAAAAATACATATTCTCATTTTTATACAAAGGTAATCACATAATACATTATAAATAGGTATATTTACTGCTTACCTTTAGAGACATCCATTTCTTCAAAGTACTCGTAGACTACTGTTCTGATGTTGCAAATAAAAGAGCTGTATTTAGAAATGATTTGTTTAGAACGAATTAATTCGCCTACTTTTTATAGTCCTGATCTATCAAGACGTAATTACTCGCCTTCCGCATGAAACGCAAACAAAATTTTTTTTATTTTTCATGCTAGCAATACCAACCAACATAAATATATTTGGTAGGTATGGCTTGGGCTGTCGGTATAATGATACGATGAGTCCGTCTGTAGAAGCTTTTACCGATTTCGAACCGCCGTATGTGGTGACAGATTTCCGTAAACGAGTTTTCTCGCCCATCGTGTCTAAGAACACATTTTACATAACGAGTTATCTCGCCGACCGCAGCGAAAGGGTTAAATGATATAGGAATTTTTTACGACGTTTTGAATCCAAAAGGGTCCAAGTTGGGTTGATGTGAATTTTTTAATAGCTACACTCTTTTTATATCCATTAATGCAGACAGATATGTTTATTTCTGTATATTTGTACTAAACGAATCCATATATACCTAGTCTAAGCAGGACGGATACTCTTACGATGCGAAAAGTAAAGAAAAATATTTATAAACAATCATAGATCAAGAGGTCATTCTAATAAAAAAAAATATCATGTTAAGATGGACAATAGGGGCTACGTGCGGGGTAATGGGGGTTAAAAAGCGCAGTCGTAAATAAAACTATCGAGATTCAATGGCAGGATTATTAGTAAGTACAGTCGGTAAAATATGTTGTTTATCAACCTAGGGAAGTACGTTTGCACGTCATAAAACTGTTCTGTCAGTAACTAGTTAGAATGACCTCTCTTATTTTGGTTATCTTTTATTTTGTTTAATTTAATTACACAGAAAGTTAGAAACACGTGAAAACAACGAAGGGTTTAAAAAAGCAGGGTTTCAATCCGTATATAAATTGGTGACTGATTTAACGTTCCGAAAAACAGCACCATGATTCTTAGGAACTTACCAAAGGATACCGAAACTGGTTAAACGCGAAAACGGTTTTTCCGAACGGTAACAATAGTCACCCGGTATATTCGCGTATAACTTTTTATCTTCAACTGTTTTGCAAGCGATTGATAGTTGGTAAATATATGTTACCGGTTAATCGAAGCTCTTCTATAAAGTTCGAGTTTTACTTAATACTTTTATTTATTTATTTAGGTAAAAACGAGTCATTAACAAACATATTTATAGATAGTGAACACAAGTAGACCTAAAGTGCCATTGTATAAAAGAATATTGAAAGAATATTAAAGAATATTAGCACACGCTACTAAGAACATATTATATGAAATGCAAACAGTAAAAATATTAGAAATAAATGACTTGTTGTTGATACATATGAAGTATAATAATCTCTAAAATAATTTAGTATACAGTTAATTTGTTTCAAGCAAACATAAACTTTTTAATGAATTTAAAGTTATTTAAATCATGTGAGAAAATATCTACTTCCTTATAGGAATTATAATAGGATCATGAATGTCTGAAGAAGGAATAAACCTATTATTTTAGGTTTTTTCTTTGTTATCATAAAAGTAGTCCAAATGCTTTGGTCCAAGCATTTGGACCTAATATAATACTTACTCCCAACGCTATGATCTCGAACTGCGGTAGATATAAATATTAATTTCGATAAAATAAATGTATACATTTGCTTTATATAGATACAAAATGCGCTGGCCAACAGTAGTTCTAGTTAATATATAATTTATAAATATCAGAGTTGCCTGGAAGAGATCACTCGTATAGTGATAAGGCCATTCTTGATTTTTGTAGTTTTAATCTGATTGTATTTCAATTTTGTAACTGGTATGGCAATAAAGTGTATTATTATCATTATTATTGCTTTAATAGGTGCAATATGAAATGGAATCATGAATATATTTTAATCTATATTAACCCTAAGAGAAGAATAACAGAGTGTAGGTAATGTAAAACATCGCCTGGGGAGCTACATGCATTCCTTCATATTTTACGGGAAGGATCAATTTTATGTCAAAATAAAATATTGGTGTATGTAACTTTTAATGAACGTTGATCGATACAACTAATACACTTGCCGTACTCATAACACTAAACAAATATATATTTCGATTTCAGTAATCATAAAGTACACATTCGCTTAGGAAAATGTATTCGTTAAGTTAGAATTAAATAACTATTTGACATAACTATCTGACTGCGAACGTTCGACTTTTAAAAGGTATAACGTACAGGTAGACCAGAGAAAAAATCCCAGCGGAAAAAAATTACCTGTCAAAATTCTTAATTACATGAAATAATATGTATATAATAGGACTATGTCTCACTATGTCTAAAGAAAAAACGCAATATTGATTACAAGTTACCTAGACCTATAGCTATTTAACGATAACCACATCGGATTCGGCTTAACCTTGACAATCACGTTGCTGCGGTCGACTGGTAATAAATATTGTCTGCTTGTGATATGAGTGTCGCCAATCCAGTTTGTTTATTAAATAGCTCGATACGTATAAGGAGTTCATACAGAAAAGTCTGCACTCGTTTTTATAGTGGAGTGAAACAATTGCTAAATAGTCCAGTCGAGATAATCCATGGCGTACAGGGTGGGGCCCCTTCAAATACTCTGAGCTGACCATTAATAATAATAATAATAATAATTAATGGTGATGACTGGTGAGTTTCTCGGAGAATCACGCTTCAGCGCATCCATGTTCTATCTATGCTGAATACATGCATATATGACATTGTAAATATTTCATAGTTAATTTTATTTTCGTAATCGGACACCTCGAACCAGTTTTTTGTCCCAGTGTTTTGTTGCCGACCGGCAACAACTCATTCAGTCACTCGCTTAACTCGCTACCGCTCTTAGCGACTGGGTGTCGAGTTAATGTCAAAACAAATATGTAAAAATGCCGTCTTTCATGTTAAAAAACTTGTAAAAACCAATCTACTGTGAATTAAAAGAGAGTGGAGTGAGTTATTATCGGAAAGTAAACAAAATATTTAGTTAAAACCAATAAAAATTATTTTTGTACATTATTTTCTATTAAGCCCGGCATTTTGTATGAAAATCATAGACCAACGGTCACAGATTAAGAAAAATAAACCGCACAGAATGGACACGTAGTACTAACGGTGGTGAACTATAATATAGGGATGACTTAGATGTTACTGATCATTCCGACTGCTTCAGTATGTATATGTATGTGAACCAAAAAAAATAGTTCATGAGCTCATACATAGGACTTAGATTAAATAGTATAGAAATGGCTTTGTTTCAATTCACTAGCAGTACCACTGACACCGCATTTATCCCTACTCCTTGCAAGTAATGCTCAGACGCAAATAACTATAATTGTTCTCTACATCACCCCACCCGTACGTTTACAAGCTCATTTTATAACAAGAGATAATGAACATTATTACCGTGACATAGTAAGGACTGCCAGCCCTAAAATGCAGTTACATTTATAAGTACCATATTAGTAGTACACAAAAGAAATACAATTCTCATGTAGGTTAACGCTCGACAAAAAAAAATCGATAAAAATATCGATATTGAATATTGTTAATAGGTAATTTGTAATGAAACACTGTTGTAATATCTTAATTTAATAAATTAAATTTTGCAATTTACAGTTTAAAAAAATAAAAAGCATTTTCAACAAGACTTAATTGGATAGTTTTTTTTAAGTTTGTTACCCCAGTTCTCCTTCATCTATGAATCGATTTCGATAATTTTTTTTACTGCAAGATTTGTCTCATTTTGATCAAAAGTTAGATTTGATTGTCATATCTAGACACGCGGGAGCGTGTCAAGTTCCAGCCAAGAGACGCACCGTGTGTAATATTAAAATTACGGTTATAATATTTAAAGTTACGGTGGTAGGTTAAATAATAGTTAAACGTTCTTGTTGTATTTTACACTGTGTGCCAATACCGAAAGTACTCTTGGTTGTTATTTAAATACGTAATAATAATTTGGAATACGAGATATCTTTTACGAGAAATTCAATCAACGTCTTAAAATTTGCTTTCCTTTTTAATTTCAGAGTTTAGTATTAAAGAAGGATATTTTGAAGAAATGTTAAAATAACTTTCTATATAAAACAAATAGCAATGAATAGGTGATTTGTTTTATCTTAAAATGTTCCTAAATAAATGAAACAATCCTACAAAACTATAAAACTACAAAACTTATTGCCCTTTGAACTATCTATAAACTATCCTATTCTGTTTATAGGTGTGTCCCCTAGTTGCAATTTTACATTCGCCGTTTCTTAAGAACATTTTTTAACTTCTTACTAGTTTTTCACTTTTTAGTTGAACGCTAGGCAGTTTGGTTTTTTTATTTTGTAATAATTATTTTACGTTTAGATTTTCAGTGTTATTTTATTTACTCCAATTGCTGGGCTAGGCGAACACCACCTCTTTTGTACTTCATTTATAGCTTGTCTGTTGAGTGCAACAAATCGCCAGTGTCTGCCATATACCGCTAAATAATTTATACCATCTTGTTTTCGGATTTTTTAAAATTATCTGATTAAATCTTACTAAATATATAAGTTTTATATATATATTGTTATAGGCTCTTACAGTTCTTTACTTCTATACTCCATTACCCCATGTTTTGTTTTGTGGGTCCCACTAGCCGCCATTTTGTTTCTTTTTTCTTTACCATGTAACTAAGAACATTTGGATTGCCAAAACAAATCTAACGATGCCTTGATCATAGAAATTCACCCAGCCGATTCTCCAATGCGAGGTAAGAAAGAATATTACATACATAGATAGGCGTGAAAAACCCTCTTTGCAGTGACGGAGGCCTGCTTTTATCTCAAAAAATCAAATTTATGGGCAAAAACTAGTTGTATATAATACCAATTTATATATATATAAATCATCTTTTTACTTAATTACGCCTATGCTATCGTATATAAAGTGGATATATATCCACTTAAATGTTCATTTACTTATATAACAAAATATATATTAATTTTCTATGCAGTTAGGTAAAATTTAAATATTTTGTCCATTCTGTACCACTCGTATAATATATTGGCATGACAAATTGCAATTCGTTCATTGGTCGACAGATAATACACATTATTGTAGCAATCCAAGCGCTGCATGTTCGAATCATTTGACTAGACAACTTAAAATTGTTGTAGCGCTGCATCTAATAATAAATGATTGATTAGGAAAAAATGGATTGTGACACAAAATTTGTGTTGAATAGCTTCTCTAGTACGTAGTTCATAGTAACTCAATGAGTTACAGCAAAAAGATTAAGTATAATATGTCAACAGATCAAATATTATGTCAAATATTTAGAAGAAGAACATGTGCAAACAGAAATAAATAACAATGAATTGTACGAGGGTGGATTGAAAAGTTCGCGGCCTAACAACACAGGAATAATGCTATTTTTTATATTTATTTTTCAACATACTCTCCTCCAAGGTCACAGCAATTAGTCCTTATTAGGATGAGGAAGCAATTCGAAACCACAATTCACTATTTGAGCCATCGATTCTGCAGATGTGTGAACACGAGCATTGTCCTAATGAATCAAAACTTTCTTGGTCAACAATCCTGGTCTTTTAGACTTTATTTTTTCGCGTAAACGAAGTAATAGTGTGCAGTAGTATGCAGAATTTATAGTTTGACCTCTTTCTAAGTAATCAACCAAGATGAATCTTAGAATCCCAGAAAACCGATGCCATTACCTTGTGTACTGAATAACACACCTTGGCTTTCTTGGGGGTCGGAGATCCGGGTCTCTTCCATTGTTTGGATTGTTGTTTGGATTCAGGAGCATAGTGATGAACCCATGTTTCGTCCATAGTAACTAACCTTGCCAAAAATTCGTTTGGATCAGCTTGAAAACGGTCTAAACAGTCTCTAGAAATCATGAGCCGAGTTCGTTTCTGTTCAACTGAAAGGAGCCGCGAAACCCACCTTGCAGACACCTTGTGGAACCCCAATTCGTTACCGATCATGTTTTGTATACGTTCATATGAAATCCCTAGAGCTTCAGCTATCTCAGATACCTTCAATCTTCTGTCTCCCATGATGAGATCACGTATTTTTTCGATGTTTTCCGAAGTCGTAGCTGTAGAAGGCCGCACAGAGCGGGGGTCATCTTTGATGCTCTCTCGTGCACGTTTAAATTCAACTGTCCACTTTTTTATCATTGTATACGACGGAGCAGATGTTCCTAAAGTAGCCACCACATCATCATGAATCTGCTTTGGAGTTAAGTGTTTCTTGTGGAGGTATTTGATCACGGCACGGTGCTCTAAACTATCAATTTTCAAAATTAATGAAACTTACTCTCACTTAATGTTCAATAAAATAAATAATTACGCATGTATCTCAGAGAAACATTGCACAGAGACTGACAAAGAGTCTAGGTTTCATATGAGGGTAGTTTTATAATAATATGACAACGCTATCTATGTTAGGCCGCAAACTTTTCAATCCACCCAAGCATACATAAAAACTATTGACTCAAAATATTAACTTTTGCAGTAAGTAAATAGGCTTTCTTCTTACTTTACCAACTGGCCATTCAAAATTGTTATTTGTTTACTAAAACATTCATTAATTGTTGCCAAATTGGTAGTTCTAGCTTATTTGCTAAGTGAAGTTAATGTGAAGTCAAACTCATTAAGAGTTTTACGACATTAGATAACTAATATTGTAAATGCTTTTGGTAAATACACATTATAAAAAAAAATCTCAATCTTCAAACTTCAATGACACGTATTGAAGAAAACAAGTCTGTGTAAATGGGGCCATACCGTAAATATAATTTTATTATAAAATACACACGTTGAGTTATTATGACTACTTAAAGAGCAGCCATGTCAAACAAAATTATTGCTCAACGCGATGACATTTATTTTCCAATAGTAACATAACAATTATTTTGAATTTAAATTTTGACAGTTTATTAAGTTTATTATTAATTTTTAAGTTCTAAGTTTACCAGACTTTAGTACGCATTTACCAACATTCAAGAAAAATATATATGAATTATGGATAAATCACTTCAATTACCAATCGCTAAACAAAGGTATTTGGTACAAAACTATCCAGAGTCGGCCCCTTCAGACACCGTGGTTTTGTAACAATAAACTGAAAAGATTGCATGTTATTCTAGCTCTAAGATTAAGATCTGGACACTATCCATCAGCAAAATTTGCATTTCTAATGAAGAAAAAAGACACGCCAAAATGCGACCAATGCAACAAAATAGAAGATGTGCAACATTTGCTGATGGAATGTACCCTAAACTCTCGTCAACGAGATATTATGCTGAGAGCACAAGCCATCAACGTATTGGATGTAGGTATAGCAGCACAATCAATACTAGCAGAACCAACGTCTAACGCTGCACAAATGTTATACGATGTGGTGGCGAGTGCTCATCAGATAGATAATTAAGCAGTTTCTTTTTTTCAATGAGTTTACTCAACTATGTCATACAATAGGGCTGACATGTTAAGTACAAAAGCCCTTCCAAAATAAAGAATAAAAAAAAAATAATTTTGACAGCGAAGTATCCATGTGTATGTTCGATGAATGCGCGCAGATGCGACAAGATGCTTAGTACGCCTATCAGTCCGGTCAAAATAAACACTTAACAGAAGTTCTCACAGAGCTTAATATTTAGATCTTAGTCTAGATATTTAAGGATATTATTGCGAATAAATACTAATAATAATAATAATAATAATAACCTTTATTGCTTGAACAGACACAACCATCACTTATAATGTCAATATTTAGGACAAAGTTACGATTACACAATCATGGTATGTGTGCTGTACCAGTGCAAAAGGCCTCACTAGTTGTTCCCCTCAATCTCATATGCTTATTTAAGGTCAACGGTCAAATGTATTAGTATTTTTTTAATTTTCCTGGTATACAGTAAGTTTTATTATGAAAATTGTTCAAATAAAAGTTAAAGACAATAAAACCCAAAAATATTTTTTTTCCATATTTTATTACATTTACGGTCGCCTGGGGTAGTAGCTCTGTCTCATACGCCGGAGGTCCCAGGTTTGAGACCTAATTTGTGTGATAAACACAGATGTTTGTTTTCGGGTCATAGTTGTTTATATTAATCAATAATCATCTTAAGATGTTTATTCTGGGTTCCCTCCAGATCGCTGCATGGTCATCCATAACACAAGCTTTTAGGTTGGTGTGTTTGTCTGGAGATTTTTATTATTTTATTACATTAATATGCGATTCAAACTAATGCCAATTGCAACATATGCACTTATTATAAATCCACATTTAGAAGAACTAGTATACGCCTACATTATCGCATGGTACTGCGTTTTTTAGGTAAATTCTTCCTACTTGAAACTTGTAGAGTTATTTGAAAGCATCGAACATGCAGGGAGATGGTAGTCGTTTCGCTGCGATTTGTCTAGATTTATTGTGTCGAAAGAAACTATCGTCCGAGCGCAGGACGATTTGGCGGTCTGACACGAAACTTCCAAAGTGGGTATTTGACAAAACATTTTATCAACAGTAAAGAAATATTGCAGAAGTAACAGATTACAATCAATATATTTATAGATACAGCGATGTGTTTGAGGAGCTGCTGCGAGTCGCCGAAAAACGTTCCATACAAAACGGTACCGGGTTGTGACATCACAACGTGTAAATCATACTAAAGTAGGCGTTTGGATAAAATATACAGGGTGTCCCGCAAGGAATGGAACAACGGAATACGGGTGATAGAGGGGATCATTATCTAATGGCAACACCAAATTTTATTGTCCTAGGCCTCGTAGTGTTGAAATTATGATTTTTTAAATATTTTATTAAAATTCTCATACTGTGTATTTCAAACTACACAATAACACAAAATGAACCCTACGTAAAAATGCACTATAATTAGGAATATACATGACTTAAATTTTTTTAAATACTTTTCTGATAACTACTATGACCTAGCCAATCACCCGGTTTCGGCTTCACGTCGACCTTTGGGAGACCCTGTATACGTTGAGGTACTATTGCATGGCCACCGCGTTCGCCTCATCTCAATCCTTTGGATCATTTGGGGTCTTTCCTATTCTGACCGAGGTTTTACGTGGTTGTGTTCCGGTCAAAGGGACAGCCTGTCCAGTGACTGGAACAAAGGCTGTTCCGACTGAAGTCTACGGTCAGCAGCGCAACATCAGTCGATGTAATGATCACATTCAAAGTTCAATAAAAAAAAAAGCATCTACGCTTATTGATGTCCACGCGGATGTCACTGACCATCTGGTGGATCCTGTGTGCGTTTGCCGGCTATGACGAAAATAAAAAAGATAGACCAAACTGTTGGCGCCATACAAATAAAACGTTTTTTTGCTATTTTTAAATGTTATATTACGTCATCATTTACGTAACAGTTGTTTACTGGTCATCTGCCAAATTATATTTGTAGGAAGGGAATGTACATGATTTGAATTTATAATCAAAACGCATTGGAACTACGTACTATGCGTTTCAAGTAACAATAGGACTGACTTAGCGCCATACTGTGACGTCATACACGTCAGTTCGAACAGATTAGGTAGGGTGAGCAAAAGAAGAATTTTTTTAAATAGCATTTAAGCAAACAGCTGCTTCAAGCGTCAAACTCTCAATATGGCTTCCTAACTTTTTGACGTTTTTGTCTGCTATCCTACGCTTGATTAAGTGCCAAATATATTCGATTGGATTTATATCACAATTGTAAGGCGGCAGAATCAAAATT
The DNA here is from genome assembly GCA_923062675.1 of Marasmarcha lunaedactyla. Taxonomy (NCBI): domain Eukaryota; kingdom Metazoa; phylum Arthropoda; class Insecta; order Lepidoptera; family Pterophoridae; genus Marasmarcha; species Marasmarcha lunaedactyla. The sequence goes on along the minus strand of OV281367.1, from coordinate 8,117,038 downwards.
TCAAAACCGTGAGAGTTGAAAATGTTTATGACATAGTTTTTTGGTGGTTTGTGCCTTTTTATTAATTCATACAGTTCTTTTTTGAATATAGTTTTATTTTGAAAAAAATATTTTCGATATAATAATAAATAAAGTAAAATAATCGTTATTTTTATGCAAAAAAATATTCTTTGCAGACCATAATTTTCAAATGACATTTGACAGATACAGGTCATTGACGTTCCTATTCTCATTTGAATCGCATAGTACATGCATATTACGCGTCACATAACTTGGCGGCTCTGAAGTTGCTGCTCGCTGCACAGGACACGAATATAGGTGTGTGCGGGGTGAGGGGCGCGGGCGGCCGTTCTAATACATGATCTATAGCTAAGTTCAGAGCCACCGAGTTACTTGACGCGTTCAATATATGTAGATGGGTTTCAGAATAAGCTGTTTTGTAAAATTTTACTTTTTTAACTATTTTGATAGCCAACAAACGACCCACCTGAAGGTAAGTGGCATCCCCATCCCTAGACATCATTAGTCCTAGGCGTTTTATTTATCAATATTTAATGTGATCATTGTATGGAGTAATAAAGTTGTATGGAGTAAGCGTTGTGGATCGAAGGCTTCAGTTGGAATTGCAAACACTACTTTAGTGCGGTAAAATAGGATTCAAATTCAAATATTTATTTCTCAACCTTGACAATTAGTTGTTCTTATTGACGTCAAATAAAACATGATTCTACCAACAGTTCGGAAAAACCTCCGTGAAGAAGAACTGGCAAGAAACTTCACGTGTATATTTTCAAAATAAATTTAGAGTGTCTCCTTATGTCTACAAAATTATTCTTATCTGCATCTGTTAGCTCGGCAAGTTTTCCTGCCTCTAAGTATTCAAACGACGACCACCCTCAAACGGCACCCGTTCACGAGCTAACGCGGGATGCAGCCATCGCCCTCCTCAACCATATTAGAGGGAAGTGAGCGACCCATTACCCGACGCATCCATAAAGGGATGGACTGCAGTATCGCCCCAGACGAGATCTAAGTACAATAAACTCTACTACAATTCCATAATGGCCTGCGCAGACGACGGACTTTTGTATATAATTATAGATTGTTTTTATAGAATTATATAGAATTATAGATAGAAAATAGATTGCTTACAACTGTATCGAGTAACGCAAACGAGGGATTAAAAGTACCGCGTACAAAAAGTCCCCCGAAAATCCGAGGACATGCAGGGAGCGGACCGGACAAAAGTACGGGGGAGTCCCCGAAAAAATAGAACTCGTGTGACTAGGCGAAGCAACGCACATGGCGGACTTTAGTCTGCGTTTATTTCTACATTTCCGGGCAACAAATGATCGCACGCCGTGTGCGTTGAGTTCGCGGTAAATTCGCGCGGACTTGTTATTCGCGGAGCGTACTTTTTTCTCCGCCGCGAATAAAGTCTTTTTAAAGTTACTTTTTACAAGATTCGAAATCATTTACAACTAGAGGTTTCCGCGCGCTTTTATCTGGGTAATAACTGACCCCGTGGGAATTTTGGGATTAAATATAATCTTGTAATATAAAATGTGTGTAACTTCTGAATAATGTACATTCTTCTCTAAGGGTGGTATTTGTTTTAATCGGTTCAGTGATTCTAGGGTTTTTCGGTTATAAAGAAATTCTAATTAACAAATTTTTCCTCTTTTAATAGTAATTATAAACATTTGGTAGGTAGGTACCTAGTATTTTTATTTTGGATTAACAACAATCGGAAAAGACCCACAATTTCTATTACATTTATAATAATATTGCGTCCATGTGTTGTTAAACAAAAAAACTAGCTCTTGATTGTTGACTTAATATCAATGATATCCAACAATATAATGGGAAGATATAAATGGTTCAAGTCATCTGCGCGCCGTGCTGCTTGCGTGTGCTTGTAAATACGCAACTGAACTTTGTGTGGCAGCCGCCATCTTGTCTAGTCGTGTTCTCGTCGCTTCGGTGTGCGTGTACAATCTGTACATGTTGTCACACACCGTCAAATGGCATTGCTTGCGTGGAACTTTTCCGGAACAATTATTGACATATATTAGATTTTTGTCATGTCGATTAATGCCGGCTCTGTAAGTGAATTATTTTTTTCACAAGTTTCAGGTACTGCTTTCTGTAAAAACAACTCAGTTTACAGAGTGAATTTTGAAGAAGTTTCTGACAAAGACTTTGTAAAAATAATTGCAGAAGTAGTAGAGTTATTATGTTAAGATCTATGGGGTGGTACTTCTGTGTTTGCAATTTTGCCACCGTAACAAATTTACGTGGAAGTTACGGTCGGCAACGCATCATTAGTCGGTATACTAATAATAATAAATCCCTAGACAAACACCCCAACTACATGGCCCAAATTAAGCAGAGCTTGTGTTATGGATGATACAACGAACAGTCCCCCCTACTTAGAGTACCTAATAGGGGCATAGGCTATTGTCATGCCTCAAACGCCACTCGGTCGACTAACCTTTTAGATAAAAATTAACGTCGGCAAATCATTGTAGGTATCTTAAAACATGCCCAGTAACAAAATTGCATCATGAGACAAGATGACACATCAGGATAGTATCATGAAACTAACTAGAGGTTAAAAATTGCAGATTTATCTAAAACGTGAACGAACTCTTTATGCGTTATGCTCTCTGCTTGAACCATTCATTTAATTAGTCATTAAAAATACAAAAAAATGACCTTTGAGATCAAGCGTGATTAAATTTGTAGACTTTTCCAGTTTTGCCTACTTGGTACGTACTTACCGTTTTGCGTAAAGCGACAAGCAATTTTATACGAACATTCCAAAATATGTTTTATTTGATTTATTAATTACTAATATTATGTTATTGAAAACGTGACATAACTCAGGCTGTCTGATCCATCTTTGAAACTGACGCGAAACCTTCTAAGAAAATAGATAAAAACTGGACTCAAGCTGACCGGGAATGGATTTTGGAATTTGTATATCAGTATTGCGAAAATTCTTATTTGATATCCAATACATTATTATGTGACGACTTTTAACATACAAGAAGTCGTCAAGAACACTGCCGCTGCGAAGATTGAGAGACCACGAGTTCCAGTCGAATGAAATCTTCTCAGAAGGGTTTGCGTTACCTACGCTGATAAAGGAGATTGCCGTCGCATCTACGGAGTATTGGAATACTTTATGCTAAGGCATTTTGAGGGTTGCACCAGACAGTCCGAGTGTTGTCTTAAATCATTCAATAAACTATAAATGTAAACCATTACAAAACTTCGTTGTGCGATTTAAAATACACCATTTGCTATATATTGGAGAATGGTTGAACCATTTTTTCAAGCCATTTTTTTAATATGTAATTAAAAAAATGGCTAGTTAGTGCCTTAACACTGGGTTACGTAAAACGAGCATTAAATGAAATGGCAAGAGCGGAAAACAAACGAAAATGCCGATACTCCAACGTCGAACTCAAATATATGGAGATTTGTTTGGAAATTTAAATTCGAATTTATCCCGAACGTGTATTCCCGTTGCGGTTCATTCTGCATCTGTCTGATCACTTGAAAGTATAGGGATAGAATATTACTTCAAAATAAAGTTCCGAAATAAAAAGTATATTTAAAATGATGTTTATAATACATATATATAGTTACTCGCAGTCCGCCCGCGCATCCCAAGAGAATTTATTTATTTATTTTATTTATTTAGAAAACAAACGGTCACAATACAAATGTCCTGCAATGGAAGGAATTTCTTTTGAAAAAAAAAGCCATTGTTACTTTATATAAAATCAAGGTAAATGTAATATTTCGTGGATTTGCGAATCCTCATCCATATTGTGTTACATATTTTGTTTTAATAATTAACTTAAATTGTTCACGACGGAGGAGCTTGACTTCCACGTCACAACCAGTCACAGGAAACCTGATACGGTATCAGAGCCACCATTAAAAAAACGTATTTTTGATAAATTTTTTTTTATTTATTCCTTTTCATGTAGGTAACTTTCTACTGGTTTACTAAAAACGCGTCAGTAGTTTAATAGTAGATCACAAATAAAACAAAAAAGTCTATAATTCCTACAGACGAAACCCCAAAAAAAAACACATTAAATCGCAATTAATTATAATAATCGCCTCATGTTCCTCATTTGAGTCAACTAGATATAGATCTACACACAGTTTGCGCAGTGCGATGATGCGTGCGCGCATTGGAGGGTGGAGCATGCGACCATGAGGCGCGGTTACACGGGAGACCCTTTTCACGCTTTGAACTCTCGCCGAGTTCGCCAGAGTAATAATCTACTCGTGTCTGTTGTTCAACATAAATAGTACCTACATGTACGTACGTAATTTTTTAATATTTTATTTTATTTATTTTATTAGGGTTGACAACAGCACATCACAAGAATCACTTATTAATAGATACAAAGCAGAAGCCAATTACAGCCAACCACGGTTTACTGAACAAAAGAGAGTAGAGAGGTTATACAATGCAAATAAAAAGAGAAAAAAAACTGAAAAGTAAAATGCAGTGCAATAAATAGCACACAAAGTTTAGAATTTAAATATTTAAACGCAATTTAAGTGACCCTGTTAATAAAACAATGTTACCGTTTCTATGTAAATGGAAAAATTTGTATATTAATCAACAACATAGTTCTACATATACCTAATTTAGGATTTAAGATAACACACACATACATACATGTATACACAGTACATCGGGTCATGGTTGTTAGTATTTATATATGTATGTTTATTCTGGGTTCGCTGTGTCCACAACACAAGCTCTGCTTACTTCGGGGCCATACAGTTGGTGTGTGTTTATCGGGGGATTTATTGTTATTATTGCTCCAACATGGACTACTGTAACACGGACATTCTTGATATCGAAGTTATACAGGGTGTCCCATAACTTGTACGACAAACGGAAATGAAAAAAAAGATTGAGGCGTGCCCTACCAGATAAAAAAAAAATTACCTTAGTAAAAGTGTCACCGTTTTCGGGATATTCCCGACTTTTGATTTTTTTCGAAAAATGCCGCTTTTGGTGAGTTTTTTTGTGGGTGTGTGTACAAACAAGCAGATACTTTTGTATTTTTTTTTTAAATATTCTAGAATAGATTCTAGATCGATTTTCGGTTCGCAAAAACCTTTGCGAAGAAGAACCGGCAAGAAACTTTACTGAAGATGTATCTTAAGCTCGGATACACTTTAATGGAAGTAAAGGCGGTACTACAGCCCTTCCTATTTTGTCCGCCATAAGAAATACGTATACGCGGTTGCGTTCCAATCAAAGGAACAAAGGCAATTTCAACTGAAGCCTACAGCCGGCAACGCAGCATTAGCCAACATTACTTGAACCGTCAGGACTGTTGCGTGACGATGGCAAGCGGCCTGATGGTATGACTCTGGTCCCGTGGATAAATGGTAGGCCGCTGGTGTGGGATGCAACCTGCGTAGACACTCTCGCGGCTTCCCATCTTCCTAAAACTAGTGCACAAACTGGTTCTACTGCTAATAACGCTGAAAGCCTCAAACGTAGAAAATATCAGAATTTGGGTAGTGGGTATATTTTTGAAGCTCTTGGCGTTGGAACCATAGGGTCCTGAGGACCAGGGGCTCATCGCCTTTTTCGGACCTAGCGAGGCGATTGGTGAGTGAAACTCGTGACTAAGGCTGGCACCTACCTCGCACAACGAATTTCTATTGCGATCCAGCGTGGTAATTCGCCCAGCCTTTTGGCTACGTTGCCTGCAATGGGTTCAAGTTTAGATTTAGTTTTTTATTTGTAGCATATATTTTTTTATTTTATAATTGTTAATTTAAGTAAAAATTTTAAATTTGTCCTTAAATGGATAGTAAAAAAAAACAACAGCTAATGATGTATGATTGTGATACAGTCGACTGGCATAAGCCAGACGGCTTTTTACTCGAATCTACATCTACATATTTTTAATTTTGCCGCCCGGCTTAGTAATTTATAATTGTGCTTTAATGAGCTAACTGTAATTTTCGTGCTCTTTTCGGCTATAATTGCACTGGTACTACACAGTATCCCCGAATTAAACCGTACACGTTAAATCGGACGTGTAAATCGGCCGCAGTGTAAACGAGTCCTAACTCAGCGTTAGACGTTGATCAGTGAAGCAATTCTGCTTTCAAATTGCCGATTTGTTGGAAACGGTTTAGTGTTAAGTATATTTTAGGGTTGTCAAACTGACGTTTCTAGCTCTTATAACAATAGTAGCCGTATAACGTTCATTAACAGTAACAGTCGTTAATGTTGTCCTTACCAGAGTGGACTATTAAAAAGAAGTTTAACGTTTAGAAATTGAAATTGTTTCCTACCGAAACTATGCAAAATATAGCTTAAGGTGCATGAACTTTTAGGGCACTTAATCATGCGTTCCCACCGATGGAAAAGGGTGAGCAGGCTGCGGCCCCACAGCCCGACAATCATTGTCGGAAAGTCATATATATTCTAATCGCTTAAGTAAAGTTGATATTGCGATGTAGAACACGCGTTGTGATTGGTCGGTCGAGTAGCGCGTCACCGCTACAAACTTAAGGTCACGCGGTAGAGACCCAGGGCGACTATCGCTTGCGCGTTGTCGGTCTTATTCGGCTCGTTTCGGTAGGACACCCCCTGGGTCCATAGTAGGTGGTGCTCGGTGACAACGCCACTACAAGGGCGAATCTGAGCCTGCAATGTACCCCACTGTACCTGCAAACATTTAAAATAAATACTAAATACATATCTGCGTTTTACAGACACCCTAGCAAACCGCGTCGTGAGTTATAGGTTTATTGCTGAAATCTATAGTGCTCAGACTTATGTCAGCTATAAGGTCAAATAAAAAGCGACTTTCTTCTATACTGAATAGGGATGATTTCGCATTTGACAAATTTTTACAAGATTCGTGTGACATGTTTACAGATTATATATTCTATATAGTTTGAAATAAGGTCGCTTTTTATTTGCCTTCTTAGCTGAGGTAAGTCTTAGTACTTCTAGATTTCGGCCTAAGACTCTTGATCAAGGAAGCGAGACTTGCAAACGTTAGATTCTTGATTGAATTGAGCCGAGCCCTGGCTCAAACGCTGGATAAAATAGAACATTGCACTTTTAGATTTTTAAATTGACTTGGTATGGGAACTCATTGTTAATTCAAGGTGAGCAATATTTGCATGAAACGTTTTGGTTTTTTGTGTTGTCAAGAAGACTATTATTTTCTTAGGACTTAATATAAACCAGGATCTTAATAAAAACATACAGAAAAAATCTATACCCATTGTGTAGATCCTTAATCTTAAAACTAAATTCGCCATCATATTGACACTCTATATGTATTTATTTACACTTGAATTATTATCTGTGGCAACCCTGTTTACTTTTACAATAATTATCATGCACGATAGGTCACAACGGGCTAATCGTGCATAGCGAAGTTGAATTTACCTAATTTGTAACGTACATAAATTGATAGTTTCATTACCAAATATTCGCTAAAACAAACTTTTTCAATAAGAAATGCTGCCTCAAAAAACCTTTACTTGAGTCGTTTCAGTAATATTTTTTCTTATCCTTGTATAGGTTTTTGAGTAAATAATAATAATAAATCCCCAGATAAACACACCAACTGTGTGGCCCTGAAGTGAGCAAAGCTTATGTTATGTATAACTATGGCGAACTGGGGGAACTCCGGAATAAACATACATATGACCCAAGAACAATGCCCCGACCAGAACTCGTACCTGGAACCTCCGGCGTATTTGGCCGTCAAAGTTTTTAGAGTTTACGGTCCACTTGCACAGAAGCCTATAGCCGGCTGTTTAGTTAAAATAACATTCAGTCACTTTCTATTACTATTGAACTGATGAGTCATAACACAAACATAAACAAATCTTTATTTTCAAAAATATTGATACAGAATAGCTCAGACACCCACAATAGGTTTCTCTGCGGCGTGGATGTCAGGCTCCTCTCTAGACCGTTAATTATACAAAAAATTTAAATTAAAAAACCAAAAGACAAAAATCACACTATATACAATGCAAACTATATTTGGAAAATATCGATAAAGACAAATGCTAAAAACACTTTTATTTCTATTTGTTGATTATGAGTTGAATGCCAGTATAAATGGAGTAGTGGATGAGGGTTGTATGTAGTTTTAATTGGTAACGATTAGGTGTGATTTACCTTTTTGTTATGTTAAAGTGCGGTGTATGGATGGTGCCTCGTATGTTTGTAATGGAGCAAAGTAATCTACCTCATGTATACACATACAGTAGATTTTCAGTTACGTAAAAAAGAGCGGTTGCTATCATTTTTAGTGTTTTTGTCCTTCATTAACGTTTGTAGAGTTTGGGTGCAATATAGTTATAGAATCTGCAGCAAAACTCTGACTTTCTCTGGGAACGGGACAGCGCTGGTTACGTCTTGTATTGCGGGGATGTAAAGGTACGGTTAATCTGTGATATCTAGCAATAATGGCATAAATGAAGAGTTTACGTACACTCGCGTTTTATCCCAATTCGCGACTGACCACCAACTTGTGGTTTTAATACGGATGAAATCAAATTATGTGATAATTTTAATATATTTATTTTAAAATATAAGTTTTACTAGTACATCTTGCTCTGAAGACGGAGCAAGTCAGAATGTATTGCTTCATTTATTTCTGTTCTGTCAACCATATATTTAAATATCTTTTCTTCTTAATTTATAATAATTCATATTAACCTCTTTACTCAAATGTCGCGGCATTCTGACGTGCTCTCTAAGGTTTAGCCGTGACTTATATATATATATATATATATAGCGATATATATATATATATATATATATATATATATAGTAGTATATAGTAGAAGTAGGGTAACAAAACGGAAGATTCAGAAGCACCTTCAGGACTACGCGTTGTGCTCTCTCGACAGCTAAATTGTGAGACTTGCCAGTGATACAATAGGATACACTGACAGAGAGCTTTATATGTTGTTATTACAAGTTTCGAATCTGCAGCTACTGTTAACTTTTTAAATATATGAACGAGCTTCACAGCTCTGTTAGAGATGGTAGCTATGTGGTAAGTCCTACTGAGGTTTTCATCTATCATGACACCTAGATATTTCACTACCGGAGCTCGAGAAAGGTACGTGCAGTTGCAATTAGCATGCAAAGATTGGCCTCTATTACAGGTATATGTGTGAATTATGATCTTGAAGTCTGAGCTGGGGTGGTCATTGAAGTCTTGGAAAAGCAAACATAATTGGATTTGGAGGTATTGAGAGTAATAAGGTGGTCTTCAAGCCATGCAGTCGCTTTATAAAGTCCAACCTCTGCCAGAGCTACGACTCCAGACCATGTTTTGTCATGAAATATGACAACTGTGTCATCAGCGAACATCAGCAGTTTTGCCCCAGGAATATCCTGACCACAAAGCTCATTGACGTACAATAAAAATAGAGTAGCTCCGAGAGTGCTGCCCCAGTCATAAAACAATATTTGCCTAGTGTTAGCTAATTCAGAGCCTCGCAAACTTTTTAATTGCTTTTGGCAATAATATTTGACTTAAATCTTGCTTTTTTAACTGATAGAGAAATAAAGTTTTTTAATATTCATAGCCCGCCAATTTTTTTTATTTATTAATCTATATATATATATATATATATATATATATATATATATATATATATATATATATAATCGTTTTAATTATTAATATAAAATGTGATTATTATCTCGATTAAAAATGCGTTGCCGACCATAAAGGGGTGAAACTGACTTGTATAATCTATAAAATCTATAGGAATAACGAGTCCTTCTCCATCAAAACGATGTCAATGGGCACTCTCAATGGGCTTAGAATACATTTTCTCTTTGAGAACGCCCCAATAAAAAAATCTACGGATTTTTCCAATCCAAAAATCCAAAATCGCCGGGTGTAAACGGGACAATTTAAATCTGGCGAACGAGCTGGTCACTAGATTGTGCCTGATCGCCCTATCATCCTTCTTGGGTATTGCTCGTCAAGGAAATCTCTCACTTGCCGTGCAATTTGCGCTGGACATCCATCCTGTTGATAACACATGTGTCTTTTTGCGGATAAATATAATCTGTAGTTATTTTTTTCATAGCCGGTAAACGAGCATCCGCACCCGTGGGCATAATTAGTCGTAGCTGTTTAATTTTTTAATTTTTGATATCAAAGTGATACTTATACCGACTAATGATGCGTTTGAAATTGCCTTTGTTCCAGTTACTGCTTCGGCTGTACCTTCCCTTTAACCGGAACACCCCCACGTAGACGTGGTTCATATGGCGGTCTAAATAGGGGTGGTACCACCCCAGAGGAGATGTGAACAAAGAAACGACTACTACTAAAGTGATCGTCCATTTTAATAATGATTATGTTGATTATAACTACTTATAAAAATATACAAACTGAAAAATTCAGGTTAATGACGGAAAATGTCTATTGGTTGACTTTGTACCGTTTGTAGAAATAACACCTGGGCTTAGTCTTTCGTTGAGTAAATTTGATTAAAAGTGTTTTATTTAACATCTAGACACCATGTACCGGAAACGAAAAATAAGAGTCAAAAATATACAGTACTGATTATATTTTTCCACATAGTGACAGTGCAAAGATGGACGTTCTGATGGAAAAGGACTCATCTTTCCCATAGATTTTATGGATTGTACAAGTCGCTTTCACCCCTTTATGGGATGCACTTCCAAAATGCATTCTTAGAGCCGCTTGTAATAGGTAGGTTCAAAGTCCTCCTGTACAAAGTTCTCCTCATGTGTCTAGGTGCTTTGCTCCAGGTTGTGTGCCGTATGCCAGTTAGTATTAGCATTTTCATTAAGTAGATGGCTGAATCCCGCGTTAACTCGTGAACGGGTGCCGTTTGAGGGTGTTCGCCGTCGTCTAGATAGTTGGGAGCGGACTTGCCAAACGAACAGATGCAGATAAGAAAAAATTTAATTATATACAATATTTTATTTATACATATTTTATTACAATAAGAACAAGTAATTGTCACTGTTGAGAAAAAAAAATAATTGAATGAGCCTGAGCTCACCTGACTCTTCAGAGAATGACACATACGACATCTCCTATTAGTATTTGTTCCATGGATGGGACAGTGTGGCTATCACAGAGTTTCACGATAAACATCCGCAATTCTCAAGTCAAAATTTTTGCCGTTGTGTTTTTTTGAAATCTCGATCGAAAAATCTCTAGATTTGAGATTGTTCTCCTTAGGCTGATTAAACTGCTCACATATTTATTATCTGGAGAATAAGACTTTCCCTAGTAATTATGTCAAACTTTAAAAATCACTCTACTGATAAAAGAAAGCTCTCGTGGATTGTTATTTTATTTTATTTTTTATAGATTTTTATTTGGACTCATGACTTGAAAGCAATGTTTTAATTTTATTATTACTTTTATTATACTAATAAGTACTTGAAATTGGCAGAAATAGTTATTGTGTAGAAACAACAACTGATTGCAATAGAACATAAAATAATAATAATAATCATACTGATAAAATTTATTGCATTATAAGCATTGAAAAATCAGCCTAACTTCAATATTATCTCAAACATGAGAATTGCCAAGTTCGAAAAGGTTTTTCCAGCATAAAAGCGTTTATAACATACATTGCATAACTCAGGTAATGGATATTGAACATTTACAGTAATAACACACGCTGGGTATACAAAGTTTTACAATGTACAGGGTGACTTTTTCATCCGGAGAAAGGGGACAACGATCAGACTGAAATTCTGAGCAACTTTCATCTAGACACAAAACGAAGGTGAAAATAAAAATCAATTCTTGGCTTGCGTTATAAAAACATATTATTTGTTTGAAACATAAAGTCATAGTAAGCAAATAGACTTAAATGTAAACATCTTCACAAGTTATAACTGCAACTTATAACTGGAAGCACTTTTGCTTCCGAAACTTTTTGTTTCGGTTAGTTTATTAAATCTGGCAACGTTTGTTGCCAGATTTAATAAACTTAATAATTATAATTTTCTCGAAATAAAATCACGTGGACTCGACACGTGAGTAAATTGTTAATAAATAAAGTAAAATTAATCTAAAATATATTTAAAATAAGGTCTAAGTTATAATGTAAGGGCGTGTGGTGCAGTATAACTTCTATTGCATAAGTGATAAGGCGAGTATATTAATAAGTTATTACTTGATCTCGTTGTAACTATTTTACCCACGTGTTTGTGTCAAATATTTAGAAAAGTCAAATATTAGGAGGTACTTTAGATAGTGGACTCACGTTCACGGATGACATAAAACGCGCCCGGAACCGAGCCGCCTTCATCATGGATAGGTTGCACCCTCTAATCGGCAAGAATAGTAAAATGTCGCTTAGAAATAAAACTTGCATCTGCCCCATCATGACATATGCCAGTGTGGCTTTCGCTCACGCCAGCAAGTCGAACCTCAATCACTTGCAGGTTCTTCAATATAGGTTCTTACGCAAATGTATCGGGGGGCCCCATTTCGCCAAAGATCGTATAGACACTTCTATACGCCACTTCGACAGTGCTCCCCACCATCTCAACCCAGCCCATAGTCAATAACTCACCGGACTACACAGCCAACCCAGACGCGGCGGTTCGTTATAGGCGTCCGCGTAATGTCTTAACAGATCCCGACGACGCTATCACGACAAGAAACGCCGGCGTTCCAGTTAGAAACAGGGTAACACAGCATTCGAATTGCCTAACCCACCGGTGGGCCAGGCTAACGCGGCGTACGCATTCCTACTGAGTTTCTTGCTGGTTCTTTGGCAGTAGATGACCCTTCCAAACCAGTGGTAGTTTGACCAGAATTGCTGGCATACTACCTAGCTGCAAAAATTGCCTCGCCGCCAGACATCTCACAGTAGATCACAACGCCTTTGACGGAGCGTGCCCAGTCAAAAAGAAGATCGAAAGTGTCGTATTGCTAAGGGCAGCCAGGTGAATGATAAGTACACTTCATCCCACAATACAGCCGTGGTTCAAGCCAATCTTCTAGGAATGCGCCTAGCTACAGAAAAAATTGTGAAAGAATGCCAGAAAAGAAAAGTTAGCATAGCACTAGTACAAGAGTTATACGTAGGATCGCAGCGACGAATGGCTACGAGAACGGAATACCAGACCATACAATGCATTGACAGTGACCCAGGACCCGTCAAGGCTGCGATACTGGTGTTCGACGAAGGAAATAACGTCGTCCAAATCCCATCTTTGACGACCAAGAACATTGCCGTGGCAGTCTTAAAAACATCAAACTGGGAAGTTGGGGTCATTTCAATATATTTTGAGGATCATCATATATCAACCAATAGATCCGTATATTGAAAGACTGTAACGGACAATAGAACAAATGGGTACGCACCACATTATCGTCGGAGGAGATGTCAATGTACTGAGTACTGAATGGGGCAGCGATAAAGACGATAATAGAGGAGAAACACTAGCTGGTGCATTTAATGAAATGGGCCTTCATATTCTAAACGAAGGTAATTTGCCGACATTTTTCATAATAAGAAACAATAAGGTCTATCAAAGTAGGGTGGATATCACGGCCTGTAGTGAAAGTCTAATCGGCAAAGTAAGAGACTGGAAAGTGGATATTGGAGTCACTTGCTCTGATCACAACGCTGTGACATTCACAATACTAACGGGGGAAAATGAGAAACCTAAAATAAACCAAGGCACTAGAAAATACAATTCTAGGAAAGCAGATTGGCAAAAGTTTACCCAAACCGTAAATAATAACATGCGTATACGAAATATAACAAAAGCCAATATACAAAGCATTACATCTACATCATACTTACAAGCTTACCTAAATGAATACATAATAAGTTCCTCTAATAAATAAAAAAAGAAAACGCATTTACCTTGGTGGAATCCGCAGCTCGATGAAATGAAGAAGGAGGCAACCATGGTCAAACGAAAGGATCTCGAACGCAGCCGACCACAAAAAACCGGTAGTCATCGAAGCCTATCTGAAAAAAAAGAAAAATATTTAACTACTGTAGAAGAAGCAAAACAAGAAAGCTGGAAACAATTCTGTAGGAGACAGAAAGGGGAGAGTATGTGGGATGGGGTTAAGAGAATAATAGGGAAATGTAGTATAAAATATGAGGATCAGCTTTTACAACAGGATGGTGCATATTTAGGCGAGGAAGAATCGGCTTAATTCTTGGAACAAACGTTCTTTCCAGAGGACACAACTGGGCAAGACCAAGAATCACACCAGCTCACCAGACGTATGGCTCAAGAAGTGAGGAGAGGCATTCATCTTGAGGATGATGAACCGCAATTCTTTAAAGAGAGCATAAGAGCTTTAAGACAAAAAAAAGCACCGGGACATGATGGATTCACAGCGGACATCTGCGCAGCATCTATAAAGATCAACGAGGCAGTATACCTGGCATTTGCGAACAGGTGTCTAGCCTTATCATTTTTTCCAAGACAATGGAAGCACGCTAAGGTAATGGTCCTAAGAAAGCCAGGGAAAACAGATTATTCTGCGCCAAAATCATATCGACCCTGATATCGATAGGGCTGCTATCGATTCTGGGCAAAGTCTTGGAAAAGATGATAATCAATAGAATAAGGTGACACTTACTCCCAAAAATGAGCAGCAGGCAGTATGGCTTCATCCCCAGCGATCTACCGAAGACGCCCTCTATGATCTAACAACACACATACGGGAAAATTTAAAATGTAAAAAAATCAACACCATAGTATCCCTAGGCAAAGAAGGTGCATTTGATAGCGCATGGTGGCCCGCTATTAAAATGGGCCTAAGCAGAAAGGGATGCCCGTTAGATCTTCAAAAGATGGTGCATAGTTACTTTGAGTTCGGAATCGTCCAAGGAAACAAACAAAAGATGTGTTCAGGGCTCGATAGGGGGTCCGACATTTTGGAATATATTGTCGGACTCTCTATTAGATAAACTGGAGGCCGAGCAAGTTTACTCCCAAGCATTCGCCGACGACATAGTGCTCGTATTTGACGGAGACAACGCAAACCATTTAGAGAGACAAGCTGACCGCATATTAAAGATGGTGTATGAGGTCGGGGAGTCGAAAATAAACTGAAATTTGCTCCGCATATGACCAGCGCCATGTTAATAACAAACAAATTAAAGTTCAACAAACCAATCACACGCATGGCAGGTCATCGCATTAAGTTAGTTGATGAAATAAAAATAATTGGTCTCATAATAGACAGAAAACTAACGTTTGCTAGTCACGTCTCATACGTGTGTCAGAAGGCCTGGAATATCTATAAACTACTAGCTAAAGCAGCAAAAATTTCATGGGGTCTTTGTCCCATGTGGGACAATGTGGCCATAATAGAACCCATTGTCAAGTATTCTGCCAGCGCATAGGTGCAAGCAACAAGCAAAATTAGTATAAGG
Source organism: Marasmarcha lunaedactyla (assembly GCA_923062675.1). Taxonomy (NCBI): domain Eukaryota; kingdom Metazoa; phylum Arthropoda; class Insecta; order Lepidoptera; family Pterophoridae; genus Marasmarcha; species Marasmarcha lunaedactyla. The sequence goes on along the minus strand of OV281367.1, from coordinate 8,101,567 downwards.
AAACATCTAGAGGCGATACAAAGGGGCTTTGCCCAAAAAATTTGCAAAGCATACCGAACTGTATCGCTAAATGCCACCCTTGCGCTGACTTTACTATTATTGCCTCTTGACATGAGAGTGAAGGAAGTGGCCACATTACATGAGGCAAAGAGGAAACCTCAGGAAACGCTTAGAGATAGAACTGTTGAAAGAAAAGTCGCTGTTGCTAAAATGCTACACCCTGCTCGAATACCAGATCTTTCTTATGGCGTTGTTGGATCGGTGGCAGAGGATCAGAAGCAGGAACACGAAGAAGCAACCCTTCTCTTGCTGAGAATATTTACAGATGGAAGCAAAATTGATGACAAAGCGGGCGCCGCCTTGACTGCATGGCAAAGGGGAACTGAAAGATCGTGCAGAAAATTTAGGCTGGAGCCATTCTGCACGGTCTTTCAGGCCGAATTGTACGCACTCTACCAAGCAACCGAAGCCGCAAGAAAATCCGATTGCTCCAGAGTGAATATTCTCAGCAACTCAAGATCTTCCCTTGACCTGATCTGCAGTGGTAGGCTCGACCATCCGTTGGTCTTCCCAGTCGCTCAGAATCTGATGGGGATGATAAACGAGGGGAGGACTTATTCACCTGTTCTGGATAAAAGCTCATGTGGGAATACCAGGTAATGAGCGAGCAGATGAACTAGCCAAAAGCGCCTCAATGCTTAAAACAAAGGCAGCCTACGACCATAGCCCGATCTCCTACCTGAAGCTGAGCACTAGGCGTAGAACCATAATAGAATGGAACCAAAGATACAGGTCGCAAAGCACACCCGCCACAACGAAACTTTTCTTCCCCGAGATAAATCAGGCCTTTAACTATGTTAAGAGGGATGAAGTGGACAGCGTACTCACCCAAGTGCTTACGGGCCATGGCGGGTTTTCTGAGTACTTAAGTAGGTTTAAGTGTAAAGATAACTCGTCATGCGCTTGCGACCCAGAAATTGCAGAAACCAACCAACACCTGCTGGATGAGTGTCCCATTCACTCTGTCAGATTCGGCACGACCTAAGTACGAAAATAAAGAGAGATGTTTACCATACTCTCATCAGCAACAAAGAAACGGTAGAAATTCAAGGAATATTGCAAGAAAGTAGCGATCAAAGTAATCAAGCGGAATAAAAAAGCAACAAAACAAAATAAAGTAAGAAACAGGTACTGTACGTATATTGTAAAATATACGATTTTAGTATCGAACTAGTAATATTATCAGTAAAATAAAGAAATTAAAAGTCAAATAATATAAATTAATTTTAAAGTTGGAATTGAAAAAAAGTATAACATAACACCCTATAACCGAAATATTAAAATACGACGAATGCCTAATGCCACAATAATATAATAATAAAGAACTAAAGAATGATCACCCCAAGAAAAGGGCAAAGTAACACAATACTATAAAACAATAACTATAAATAAAAGGATAAATAAGAGCTTCGACCGTAATGTCGCACAAAACGGCTATTAAAAAATAAAAACCAGTGGTAGTTTTAATATGCGACTTCCTAAGACAAGGTCCGTTCCCTCTCGGGTGCCCTTAGGCGCATCGTATGTAGGAGTAGTTAAGTTCCGGCTAAGCGCCGTCAGCGCTAAGCTACAAAGTCCGGAAAAATTCAAAAACTATAAATAGCCATAAATAAACAGTCCATTTCGAAAAAAAAAAGAAACAAGTCATTATTTGAGGCTAGAATTCTTAAACCACAAAATTATACTTCAGCGTCGAATAATGCGCGACTGCGTAAATATAAAAAGTGACGTTTCTCAATTTCTCAAAAGGAAATGATAACAATTGGATACTTGTAAATTTTTTTTACATAACCTCATTTGAATAGTTTATCAACAGTAAAGAAATATTGCAGAAGTAACAGTATGTTTACAATCAATAGTTTTTTAGATACAGCGAAATGTTTGAGGAGCTGCTGCAAATCTCGACACAAAGCGGTACCGAGTTTTGAGGTCACAGCGTGTCAGTTAAATTAAATATTGATTTCGAAAAGTAATTTTCATACATTAAAAATATTATTTTTGATTTATGCTTATCCGAGTATCAAATTGATTAGCCCTCTATACAATAAAATAAAATATGAATTACTATGCAATATTTTTTTCAGTAGGTCTCAGGAAGATATTCCCGATTTCCTTTACTCAAATATTAATTTCTCAACATTGACAATAACTGGTTCCTATTTACGTTAAAAAAAACGTGACGCCTTGCTCAGCCGCTTCCCTAACTGGCTGTCGCTTTCGAAGAAGGCTGACAGCAAAATTTTCAGTTCTAGTGAGTGTCATTACCGTGCAAACCGGTGGCAGGGTATGTATGCATGAGCATTTACCACATCCCCCAAGTAAGGTGCTGCCTAGGCGCAAAAAAAACAAAAGCATGACTCTATCATAAGTTCGTGATGGTCGCCTTCATTAAGAAGAACTGGCAAGAAACTTCACATTTATATTTTTCTCAAAACAAATGTACGTGTCTCTTTATGTCTATAGAAAATTATTCTTATTTGCATCTGTTAGCTGGGCAAGTCTCTCTGTCCCCAAGTATCCAAACCAGGGCCGGATTTAGGGGCGGGCAACCGGGGCTGCAGCCCAAGATTGCCCGATTGCCAGATTGCAGAAGATTGCCAGAACAAGATTGAGGGCCCCACAATAGAGATTAATAAGAAAATTGATTTCGCAAAGCTTTTCTGTTTTAAAAAAAAAAGGGGTTTTGTAACCATTAACACTTCTACAAAGTCAAAACTTACACAAATATGTCCACAAACTATAATTAATTGTTCATTAACGTGTTAATTCTAATTATTTGAGTTTGTTTCGCATTACTTGATTTATTTTTTATTTTATTCGGAAGTTAATTTGGGGCCTCCACTCCTTTATTGCCCCAGGGCCTCCAGACCTCTAAATCCTGCCCTGATCCAAACGACGAACACCCTCAAACGGCACCCGTTCACGAGTTAACGCCGGATTCAACTATCGCCCTCCTCAACTAGGTATATACTGTATGAGCCATATACTTTTGATGAGCTGTTTAATAAGTTCTGATATAATTTACTAGATGGCGACATCTGATACTTGGCACTGAACATTTTTCTTGTTTATAAAGCCGGCTTTATAAATTATTACATGTTGACAGTCCATGTAACTTTGACGGGATAGTATACAACGCAAAGTAAAGTACTGAGAAACAAACAAAGACAAAATTTCAACAACGACCGGTCGACGGTCGATCTATTGGTGTGGTAACACCCTACACAGAACAATTTTACTCCTAGCGGGGGAGGAGATATTTAATACACTGGTGGTGACATCTACTGCAACATTGCAGTACTTTTAGAACGCAAAAAGCTGTACTCTGGTTTATAAAAATCGCTAAATTGGAACTCCATACAAAAATTACGGTAATTAAAATTTGGCAATGCCTATAAAAATATTTACAAATAAACATAAATGTCATCGAGAATTTACTCGAAATTAGAACCTTTCAACAAATAAAATTATCATACTCCGGTAAGTTGTTTATTTACAGTGGAATGAATGCAATTTATGCTTGTTATTTTTGGATCGCTGCACTAAAATAAACTATGTAATCTAAGTCAAGATAAAGAATAGTATTTTCGTTGTGTGTCAGTGAACGTTACATATTTATAAAGACCTCGAAAACAACAAGTTCCTTACATCAACATTACTATCCCAATTCCTAATATCGCTTTCGACAGGGTTCTTTTTATTAAATTCCACACAAAAAGAGGTTAGTCTTTACTCCTTGGGCCACTTGCGCAGCTGCGCTTAACCCCGGGCCATACGACTAGTTTTTTAAAACTTTGACATAGTTGGCCGTTAGCCGGCAAACGATCCACCTGAACGTTACTGACATCCGTGCCCATAGACATCTTTCATCGTAGCCGTCATTGTCTACGTAGATCCATAAATCATGTCCCCTTGTCAAAGTCTGTCACATTTTCAGAACCCCCTACCCCTTGATGTGACGTCACACTATTTCAAATTTACATGCAGTACTCTCTTGAATTAGAGTCTCACTTGCAATACAACGCCGCTCTAGATGTAAACTATGTATTGCTTGAGAGATTTTTAATTATAATCGCATAGCAAGGGTGCTAAATTATTAATAAACATAGATCAAGATTGTAAATTTTTAAAGTTTTTATTCACATATAAATTTCGCGTTCAACGCGTAATCATAATACGGATTTTGAATTTTAACGGGTGACACCCTCCCCCCCATTATCATTTGACGTAAGTTATGGATGACCCCTTATTTTGTTATTTATTTATTATCGATTAATGATGCAGCTACAATTGGGAGGCTTAAATTGGAATTGCTCCAGTAATAGAAAACACCGGCTATTCTCGTCTGGGGCGGTACAGTCCACCCTATTTTGACCGCCATAATAATCATTGTGGTTGTGTTCCGGTTAAAGAAAGAAATAGCTTGTGCAATTGCTGGAACAAAGGCAATTACAACTGAGGCCTGTGGTCAGCAACGCATCTTTAGTCGGTTTAATAAGCAGTATCACTATTTATTATTGGCTTATTACTAATTAATTTGGCTGATACATTATTATCTAACTTGTTTGTGTTCTATTGATGACTTACAAATAAATGTCTAAATATAGGGTATCGCAAAGTGTATTGACTTTGTTTTTTTTTGTTTTGATTTTGCTTAATAGAAGTGTTTAAGAATGCAGTTATTGTACTTTGAAATGTGTAACGTATTCTAAATAAATTAAAAACCGCCAGTAGTCTGTAGCTCGTAGTACAGACTACTGCCGTAGTCTAGTTGGTTCTAAGATACCTTTAATTTAAGAACAACGTTGTACTTACTGTAGCACGAGTAAATATTATGATTATTATATTACTATTTTTTTTTTAAAACACCAACGACTATTTATCTATATGGGTACGGATGCCACTTATCTTCCTCCTTTGCCGGGCATGAAAATAGTAAAAAAAAGGTTATTTCTTTTATTTTTTTTTCATTTTAATCAGTAAAATCAAGCAAAACGTACTTTGAGCCTGACAATAGGGAGTTGAAATGTTGACAGTTCAACAACGGTTGAATTGTTCATGACTCGTATAAGTAAATTATAAAATAAGAGAACAGTCACGTGTTGTGGTTTCCGGTGGTCGTGCGGGATGTTATTATGTTACTACTGGATTTACATAATGTTGTTACTTAGAATGATTGTTTAATCAAATCAAATCAAATCAAATCAAATATTTATTTGCTTAAAATATGGTAGATACAGATTTAGGTCTTAAGATTAAATAGAAAGAACATGCATATTTTACCACTTTTAGGGCATGCAAAAATTTTTTAGTAGTGTATCCTATTCCCTAATACAACATACTTATTTATAACTAACAATTCATTTAAGATATTATCTATTTTTGACATTGAGAAATTCTTTTACACTGTAAAAATTTTTTTCAAGTAACCATTTTAAAAACATTTTTTTGAATTTTATATGTGGCAACAATTTATATTCTTTAGGTACAGCGTTATATATCTTTACACACATGGCATAACACTGCCTCTTATAAAGTTCTAGACGTGGCAGTGCATTATAAACTAGACGATTTCCATGTCGTGTTGGTCTTGTTACATCCTTTGCCTGAGTAAAATAATGACCATTGTTTTTAACAAAGATGGCTGCTTCAAAAATGTACATACAAGGCAATGTTAATATGTTAGATAACTTAAATAAAGGTTTACAGGATTCATCAGGTGCTTTACCAAAAATTGCCCGAATGCATTTTTTCTGTGCTATGAATGCTTTATTTAATTCTGTAGAGTTCCCCCAAGCTATAAGGCCGTACCTTAACGTTGACGCGACATATGCGTGATATGCAGTCAGCACAGTTGAGAGCGCACAGGTTTTCCGCAATCTACTCAGTACATAAACGTAACTATTTAATTTACTATTAACAAAGTCTATGTGCTGCTTCCAATTCAAACTTTTATCAATTTGACATCCAAGAAATTTAGTGATATCTACTTCATTAATTTTATGATTGCCGTAATGTATGTTTATATTATTAAGAATTTTATTAGTATTAAATCTTATATAATTTGTTTTAATAAAGTTAATATTTAAATTATTATGTGATAACCACTTTATTATTAATTTAATTGTATTGTTTATGTCATGTTCGAAATTATTGTCATTTTTAGTCAAAATTAAAGATATGTCATCTGCAAATAGAAAATATTTATGAGATGTCAGATTAGGTAGGTCATTTATATACAAAATAAATAAAAGTGGCCCAAGTACACTGCCTTGTGGCACACCAGTCCTTATGTCACTAAAATTTGACCTGTGAGTCACTATTTCTTTTTTGCTATTTATATATTGAACTTCAACACATTGTTGCCTGTCAGATAAGTACGTTCGAAACCAATTTAATACTGTCCCCCTGATACCATAGTTTTCTAACTTTTTTAGCAGCAAATCATGTAAAACAAAATCAAAGGCGCGAGTCATATCAAAGAAAACTCCTATTGTTTCTTTTCCTAGATTCAAGTTATTTGTTACTTCCTGAACTAATTCAAAAATTGCCGTAGTTGTAGATTTCCCTTTTTGGAAACCTGATTGTTGCTTACTTATAATGTTATACTTAGTTAAAAAATTTGTTAATCTAATTTTCATTGCTTTTTCAAATATTTTTGAGAGTATTGAAACTAGCGATATAGGACGATAGTTACCGAACTTGTTTTTTTCACCTTTTTTGAAGAGAGGTTTTACTATAGACTTTTTCAGCAAATCCGGAAATTGACCTACTGAAAATGACAAATTAATTAGAAAGGCTATGGGTGCTGCAAATTGTGAGCTACAATATTTAATCACTTTTGTGCTAAGTCCATCATAACCTACTGCACTTGTGCTATTTAGTGAATTAATAATAGACACAACTTCATCAGGGGTCACCGGTTCCAGGAACATGGTATTTGCTACACGTTTTGTATTCGTGTTGTAACGAACATTTGAAGTATTTTCATTGGTCAAATTAATTAAGTAATTATTAAATTCCTCAGCAATTTCCAATGGATCTTTTATAAGCTTTCCGTCTTGGAGGATTTCCTCTATGTGGTTCTCGTAAAAATTTAAACTTTTATTATTGATTAGTTTCCAACACGTTTTACCTTTATTTTTAGAATTAGAAATTAAGTTATGGTTTTGAAGTTTTTGAGATAAATTTATAGATTTACGTAATGACTTTGAATAGTTCTCATATATACGTTTACTATGAGCACATTTATATTTATAAAATTGGTACCGTAGTTGTCTTTTTGTCTTACAACATTTTTTTAAACCTTTTGTAATCCACTTTGGTTTTTTATATTTACTAGATATTTTAATGCGTATAATTGGAAAGCACAAATTGTAAAATATATTTAAAATGTCATAAAATAATGTCATTGCTGTATTAATGTTTTGCTCTTTATATATTTCAGAAAATGAGAAACTTGACATACACTTTTGAAATTTTATTAAGTTTTCCTCTGAATAATCCCTTACAAATTTATAACAAGTTTCTGGAGTTTCTGATAATTTATCCACACACACACTTAACATTTGTGCAGTATCATGATCGGAGAGCTGTAGAGGAAATACTTCCCCTCGAGCATCTTTAATGTTACTTATTAATAGGTCAATACAAGTTTTTTTTCTTGTTGGAACGTTTATATGTAGATTTAAGTTATAATTTTTTATTAGTTCCTGCAATCTGTTTCTACTTTGTGAAGGTTCTAATGTATTAATATTGAAGTCGCCTGTTAAAATAATTTGTTGATTCTTATTACGAGTCAATTTATATAAAAGTTTATTTAAATTGTCAAAAAATATTGTAAGTCCTGATTTGGGAGTACAATAGATACATATAATTATTATATTACAACCGAGAATTTTAATACCGCAACATTCAAAAAATTTATCTTGAGCGAAACTACTTACCATATTTAGTTCTTTGTACTGTAACATATTTTTTACTAAAATGCAAACACCGCCACGCTTTTTGCCATCCTGTCTGCAATACTTTGCCGCAAGCTTATATCCAGATAGTTTTATATGATTCTGATAAATTGCATTAACAAAAGTCTCTGAAAAGCAAAGTACGTTTGGCATATTATTTTGATTTCGCAATTCGGCTATGGTGATTTCCAGAAGGTTAGTTTTTGACAAAAGCCCTGCTATATTTTGATGAAATATTTTTAGTTGTTTTGCGTTCTTATTATATACATTAACTTTATTTACGAAAAAAATTTGATTTATTATTTTCTATGTTACTATTAGTAATTTTTTTGAAATAGTATGGAATTGTACCTTTTTTAATTATAGCCTCAGAAGTGATTTGTTTTGATTTATTTGCACTTGAATGTACATTTTTTACATTGTGGTTGCAAAAGGACAAGAATTTTTTACTATAATCACAGCCATCAATGATCAAATTTATTTTTCTACATATTGCATCCCATGTTTGGCAACCTTTCAAGTGTACGAATTTACTATTAAAAAAATTGTTACTTAAATTACGTATCATGGCATTTAACTTATTTTCATTTAAAAATCTGTTATTAATTACACTTAGAAGAAGAATATTACAGTCTATATATTTTTTTAAAACTACGCAGGTTTCTATCAACACTTTTGTCGGGTTTGAGTCATGTTCGCCCACGCACATTACTATTTTGTCTTCTTCCGTCGGATCAAACCATTTCAGCATCGTCAATATTTCTTCAGTACCGGCGTAAGGTTTAGTATAAGATATTATTTCATATTTTTCATAGGGAGATTTTAATCTTGATCCCAATAATCTATTACGAAGACCTTTACATTGGTTTCCCCCTACAATAAATATTCTCTTATTTTGTATTGTACTTTTCAGATTCGTTAACTCTACCGTATCTTCTTCTACTTCCTGTTGACTTTTTTTAATCAATTGTTGAGGTTTATATTAAAGTAAATATAATAAATAATAAAACCTCCATGCAACACACCCACTGTATGGCTCCAAAATAAGCAGAGCTTGTGTTATGGGTGAACTGGGGGGAAGCCAGAATAAACAAACATATATAAATACCAACAACCATGACCTTAGAACGAACACCTGTGTTCGTCACACAAATTAGTGCCAGCAAGGCCCGAACCTGTGACCTCCGGCGCATGAGGCAGCGCCACTACCACCGACTAATTAGACTCAGCAATGTCGATCCCAGTCTTACCATTCAGTTCCATTTGTAATATAAATAATACTTACGTTTTGCATAATATTATCCTTTGTTTTGCACTTACTTTTTCTTCATTTCTTTGCTAAATATTCCTTTTCTTATGAACTATTCTTCGTTATTATTTCCATTTTTGTTGTTTACTTTTTGACAAATCATGTCAATTCAATTTTTTTATGACAGCAATGAAGGCTTCCAAACAAGCTAAGCCTCTTACATACGGATTCTTACAAAACTATTGTAAGAAAATATACTTGATTCCTGGCTTATAAGATTAAATTCAAAATTTCAAAGGAATGCGATCCCGGCCATATACGCCGATTGCTGGCCATAGAACGGCAGTCTATTCAAGCCGTCCTGCCGATAACATCTCCAGTCTATTGCAAGCCGTCCTGCCGATAACATCTCCAGTCTATTTCAAGCCGTTCTGCCGATAACATCCCCAGTCTATTTCAAGCCGTCCTACCGATAACATCTCCAGTCTATTTCAAGCCGTCCTACCGATAACATCTCCAGTCTATTTCAAGCCGTCCTACCGATAACATCTCCAGTCTATTTCAAGCCGTCCTACCGATAACATCTCCAGTCTATTTCAAGCCGTCCTACCGATAACATCTCCAGTCTATTTCAAGCCGTCCTACCGATAACATCTCCAGTCTATTTCAAGCCGTCCTACCGATAACATCTCCAGTCTATTTCAAGGCGTCCTACCGATAACATCTCCAGTCTATTTCAAGCCATCCTGAGGCAACTTCAGAGTCCGTCTGAAGTTGCCTCATGCTAAAGCTACCGGACTCTGAAGCTGCCTCTTACTGAAGCTACCTGACGCTGAAGCTGCCTCATGTTGAAGCTACCCGATTATGAAGCTGCCTTATGCTGAGGCTACTGACTCTGAAGCTTCCTCATGCAGAAGCTACCTGAAGCTGCCTCATGTTGAACTTTCACTGATCCTGCTCCTGTTGCTGACCCTGACAATCCTGTCTACCGCCTCATCCTGCCACTGATCCTGCACGCACCAGAGCGCCAGTCGGCGCCTGAGCGTCTGCCGCTGACCCTGCATGCGCCTAAGCACCTTCACCATGGAAGCCTTCGCGGCGATCCCTCCGACTAACTCATGTCCGTGACAGTTTTTTTTGGAAGAAAAACTTTTATTACGTGACAGTTTGGCGCCCAACGGAAAAGAGATAGCATGAGCTTAAGCAGCTTTTTTTTGTAACGATCTACTTAATTTTGATATTTTTTTCTGCTGTCGTGATGACATCATGACCTTGGTTTTCTTTCGGCTTGCTTACTCCCTTTCTTCAAGCTTTTTGGCTTGTTTTTATACTTTCATGGCATGGCATACTTTGGCATACATGGCAAACTTTTTATACTTTCTGAGCACTTCAAGCCCACCTTGAATCTGCAAAAGAAAGGTCTTTTTACTACTAAGGCTTTACTAATCTACGATCCTTTTCTTGGAGTACTCTGTGGGTCTAATCTACTTTAGCCCACTACTACGCTCCTTCTCTTGGAGTACTCTGTGGGTCTAATCTACATTAGCCTATTACTCTACACTTCTCTTGGAGCGGCTGACAACTCCTTAAATAAGCCTCACCGTCATGACAATTGAACTGTCGTGCTGGAGTGGATGCCATTGTGTGTGAGCTCCACCTGTCTGTATGCTAGATGAAGTATGTTAGTATTATGTAAGCGATGTATGAAATTGTACGCGACTTTTCTAAACATCAAAATTGTTCATGTTTTTCAAAGAAAAAAATTGTTCAGCAATTTTTTTTCACGGGTTTTGGGGGAAATGTGATATAAATAATACTTACAATTTGCATAATATTATCCTTTGTACTGCACTTACTTTTTCCTAATTCTTGCTAAATATTCCTTTTCTTATTAATTATTTCCATTTTTGTTGTTTACTTTTTGACAAATCATGTCACATTCTGTTCATTCACAACACTATCTCTCGACGCTTGATTTACGAAGTTTATTTTTGTAGCGCACACGTTATGAACGACTTTGACCTATATTTAAATGGATAAGTATTAGCTGCAATTTGTTTCTTGACCCTGAATCGAGTATCAAGTGACGAAGTTTCCGTTTGTCATCAGGTGGATACGGTGTTTCTTTGTCGGTTTAAAGAGTATTCATTCACCAAAGCTGTGTTGAGAAAAGATTCACTAATAGGATTACTTTTAACTTTTTAGGCCTCGTAAAAAATGTGCAGTCGTACAAGAAAGAGGTCTCCCAGTTTTGACTGAACTTACTGTGTAGCTGAAAATAAAACTTACGGCTGAATAATAACGCGGCCTACTCACGGTACACGGTCGGATAGGTTCGACTAGTTTCGGACTCGTCTGGAGTCCATCTTCAGGGATGAGTGTCTATCTAATTAAAATGTCTCACGTAAGTTTTATGAAATTTCTTACGGTTGAGTCTTCCTAACTATAAAAGAAGTCAACAATTTTTTAAATAAATATTGTCTGTTAATCTTCGATCACAAATAAAAGCTAGATATAGTCCAACCTCGTTGTCTATGAAACGGTACTATTTTAAAACTCGGCAGCCATCTTGAAATTTTTTTTATTTACGATTTTTGTCTTTTTAGTTTTTCTGAATCAGTAAACTGTTTACAGTGCAACCTTAATATAACGTACCTCAATATAACGACTTCCTCGATTTAACAAATTCTTCGTAATCCCCTTGAATTGTCCATAAGAGTCAATGTAAAATATACCTTTACATTGCGAACACTTTTTGCGAACAACCTCTATTTAATGAAGTTGACGGCCTGTTTGGTATGTTGGTAAGTAGCCTTGCCTTCCATGCCAGAGGTCCCGGGTTCGAATCCTGGTAGGGGCAGATATATTTGCTTTCTAGTCATGGATGTGTATTTACGTTTATTAAGTTTATTTCTTATATATTTATATATAAAAAAAAATCTATATGTGCTTATATATTTCTTAAGTTTATTTATCCGTTATCTAGTATCCATAACACAAGTTCTTTAATGATACTTAATTTGGGCTAGATAATGTGGTGTGATAGTTAAAAAAAAAAAAATTTTCGACTATCAAGAAAAAGTATTAATACCTCTAATTAACGAATTTTGTCAACACAAAACCTTTATACAGGGTGAATCTTTATAATGTGCACATATTAAAATGAAACACATAAAAAAATAAATAAAAAAATTTTTTGTAGGAGTTATGATGTTTTTAATTTTTCATTCAGGAGAAGCTATGTAAATAAATCGCAATAACTTTTGAACTAAATAGCCTATCGTGTTCAAATAAAAACGTGTTCAAATGACAGGAAAGCAATGGCAATACTGATTTATAAACAAAAAGTACCCATAAAATTCATCTTCACACGAAAATAAAACATTCTTTTGGAAAAAAATTATTTTTTCGTGTTTATTTTCAGGAAATGGACGATTTTCTCATAAGATCTCACGTGTTTATTACTTTATTATTATTTCATCTAATTCTACATTGTATTAGCTTTCGAATACTAAAAAAAACACTCTTCTAGCTCAAACATAACATTTGCTGCAGGCCGTTAAACAAAAACACTCATTACGGGTCTTTCGCGGCCGCATCAATCATAACTCAGGTAGAGACCATTTTCATATATTGTTCGACTGTGATTAAAAAAAAGAGATTTTATGAAAATCAAAGCATTTATTCATTGTAAAGAAATACAAAACATTAATGTAATAAGTTTCGAAATGGCCGCCCCTTTGTTGCGAACACAACGTCGCACGTAATAAAATGTTCTGAGTGGCCCTTCTCACCATTTCGGGGTCTTGCCTAATTTCAGCGGCACAATTATTTACTCTGTCCTGTTTTTTCCAAAAAAATGTTTATTTTTCATGTGAAGATAAATTTTATGGGTACTTTTTGTTTATAAATCAGTGTTGCCATTGCTTTCCTGACATTTTAGTTTTCATTTGAATACGCTAGGCCATTCAGTTAAAAAGTGTCGATAAAATTCGGTCTAGTTTCCCCCATTTTAATATTAGGTCTTTACCTATGAAATTGCCGTTTTTCACGAAATAAATGAAGCGTAATTTTTTTATATATTTTTTATTTCTATTAATCAAAATAATCACCCATGCAATCAATGCATCTTTGCCAACGCATTGGTAGCTTATTGATGCCTTTCTTGAAGAAATCAGCTGGACGGGAGGCAACAAATTCTTCAAAGGCATTTTGTACTGCCTCTCGGGTACTGAATTTTTTTCCCGCCAAGAAGTTATCCAAATTCTGGAAAAAGTAGAAGTCTGTAGGCGCAAGGTCTGGTGAGTACGGCTGATGACGGAGAACTTCCAACCCCAACTCTTGTAGCTTGGAGACCGTCTGCTGTGCAGTATGAGGTCGCGCGTTGTCGTGCAGGAGCAGTGGAGCCGAACGATTGACCAAAGCTGGTTGGAGACGTGCGAGCTTCTCCATCATTGTGTTCAGTTCTTCACAGTACACATCTGCAGTAATGCTTGTCCCGTTCGGCAAGAAGCTGTGATGAATTGCACCCGCGTTAGACCACCAAACAGTGACCATCACTTTTCTAGGGGTAAGTTTTCGTTTAGGGCATTGTTTGGGTGCTGAACCAGGGTCCAACCAACTTGCTGAGCGCTTACGATTGTCAAACAGGATTCATTTCTCGTCAAAAGTAACAATGCGGTTCAGAATTCCTTCATTTGTATGCCTGCTGAGCAGTGCAAGGCACGTCTCCACGCGTACTTCGCGCTGGCGGTCATTGAGTTCGTGGGGTACCCATTTGTCAAGCTTTTTTACCTTGCCAATTTGACGCAAATGGACCAATATTGTTTTGATGCTAACGTCGAAAGCTGCTGCTAATTCAGCCGTGGATTGAGTTTCATCAGCTTCCACAATTGCCTTTAATTCGTCATTGTCGACCAAAGTTTTCGGACGACCACGGGGTTCATTTTTCAGGTCAAAATTTCCAGAACGGAAGCGGGTAAACCAATAACGGGTGGTGCGTTCGTTTGTAGTGTTCGCTCCGTAAACGTCGTTGATGTTGCGTGCCGCTTGTGCCGCTTTGCTGCCACGACGGTACTCATACTCCATAATTACTCGAATTTTTAACTTATCCATGATGACGAAAAATTTTCGAATGCGTTGAAAACAAAACACTAACTATTAAACAAATGACGATTTTAGAAAAAGAATTCCATGTTTGTCAAATAAAATTAATTTGAAATTAGAATTAGCAGTCAAAAAAAAATTATTTTCATTTGAATTGGCCAGTACGCCATATAGGTAAAGACCTATTATGTGCACATTATAAAGATTCACCCTGTATAAAGTTCCCACCAATGTATGACTCTTAATCTCATAGTATGTGATTCATTTCGCGACAGGTTTCGACACGCTTTTGTTCGTAAAACAATCATTGATGTTTGATGGTTTACCTCTTTATAAGGAATTTTAGACCAACCTAACCTCAACAGAACAAACCTCAGTTCAACGAATTACTTTTTATAACGAATATTTACTTGTTCCCTTCCGATTTGTTATATCAAGGTTGCACTGTATTAAAGAAATAGTTACACAGTTTCACAGCTCCGCTAAGCTTTCTCGAACGGCACAGATTTGATGAACACTCAGCCATTATTAACTATTATGCGCGTCACACAACATGGCGGCTCTGAAGTTAGCTGCAGTTTATGTCTAAAGTCTGCTACCCGCGCCCGGCACCCCGCACACACCCACGTTCGTGCTCTGTGCAGCGTCTCGCAGATACTTCAGAGCCGCCAAGTTGTGTGACGTGCACTGTATATACATAGCCGGCGAACGACTACGTGACCTACGTAAGTAGCATACGCACACATGCACATCATTGGTCGTAGCTTTCGTGAATCAAAAAGAGTTTAATGTGATTATTATATCGACTAATGATGCGTCTCTGACGGTAGGATGCAGTTGAAAATGCTATTGTTTCAGTAATTACACTGTCTGTTCCCTTTAACCGGAACACAAATACGTAAACGTGACTATTACGGCGGTCAAAATAGAAAAGGACTTTAGTACCGCCCCAGAGGAGATCTTTACAAAATAACTTCTGCTACCACTTACTACAGCTTTCTATTTTGTAAATCGCCGAGTGTTGTAAGACCAGGCTTTTGAATTCAATAAAATTTTATATAAATAAGTCTGGAGCGTACGCCAACCATGTGTAGATAACAAACTGGTCAAGTGTAAGTCAAACATGGCATTGATAATTCAAAGATTTAGTTTTCAACATATTTTTTGTTTGAATTAACGATTAAAGAAAAAAATCAGGTGACACTTATATTTTTCATAATATTAACAATTAATAAGTAAAAAGGATAATTAAATTAGTCTCACGATTTTTTACCGTCTCCGTCGCCAGGCAAGTGTAAGTCAATAATAATAGGTCTTTACCTATGAAACTGCCGTTTTGCCGTACTGGCCATTTCAAATGAAAATATTTTTTTTTGACTGATAATTCTAATTTCAAATTAATTTTATTTGACAAACATGGAATTTTTTTTCTAAAATCGTCATTTGTTTTGTTGTTAAAAATTCGAGTAATTATGGAGTATGAGTACCGTCGTGGCAGCAAAGCGGCACAAGCGGCACGCAACATCAACGACGTTTACGGAGCGAACACTACAAACGAACGCACCACCCGTTATTGGTTTACCCGCTTCCGTTCTGGAAATTTTGACCTGAAAAATGAACCCCGTGGTCGTCCAAAAACTTTGGTCGACAATGACGAATTAAAGGCAATTGTGGAAGCTGATGAAACTCAATCCACGGCTGAATTAGCAGCAGCTTTCGACGTTAGCATCAAAACAATATTGGTCCATTTGCGTCAAATTGGCAAGGTAAAAAAGCTTGACAAATGGGTACCGCACGAACTCAATGACCACCAGCGCGAAGTACGCGTGGAGACGTGCCTTGCACTGCTCAGCAGGCATACAAATGAAGGAATTCTGAACCGCATTGTTACTTGTGACGAGAAATGGATCCTGTTTGACAATCGTAAGCGCTCAGCAAGTTGGTTGGACCCTGGTTCAGCACCCAAACAATGCCCTAAATGAAAACTTACCCCTAGAAAAGTGATGGTCACTGTTTGGTGGTCTAACGCGGGTGTAATTCATCACAGCTTCTTGCCAAACGGGACAAGCATTACTGCAGATGTGTACTGTGAAGAACTGAACACAATGATGGAGAAGCTCGCACGTCTCCAACCAGCTTTGGTCAATCGTTCGGCTCCACTGCTCCTGCACGACAACGCGCGACCTCATACTGCACAGCAGACGGTCTCCAAGCTACAAGAGTTGGGGTTGGAAGTTCTCCGTCATTCGCCGTACTCACCAGACCTTGCGCCTACAGACTTCTACTTTTTCCAGAATTTGAATAACTTCTTGGCGGGAAAAAAATTCAATACCCGAGAGGCAGTACAAAATGCCTTTGAAGAATTTGTTGCCTCCCGTCCAGCTGATTTCTTCAAGAAAGGCATCAATAAGCTACCAATGCGTTGGCAAAGATGCATTGATTGCATGGGTGATTATTTTGATTAATAGAAATAAAAAATATATAAAAAAATTACGCTTCATTTATTTCGTGAAAAACGGCAATTTCATAGGTAAAGACCTAATATTATGTTTTTCTCAAAATGTAAATTAAGAGTAAATTATATGAGAACAGGATGAATTATAAATACTCATTGACCTCAACCAATGGACAAGCCCTAAGTACGAAAAAACGTGCATACCTAAACATGAAAAATAACATAAAATTGATTTTTAGGGTTGCAACGAGTATCGAAACTACTATCGATATTTTAGAACTAAATATTGAACTTGAAATATAATATTGAAATTTAATGAAATTTTGTAAGAGATTGACATCAATTGAAACTAAATTAATGAAAGTAAATAAATCATAGTTTATGGTTTATTTACTTTCATTATAATTCTTTTAATATTAAAAAATAAAGAACTATACAGTTTATTTTCAGTTCCGTCAAATAAGCCAGAAAAATAGTGGTCAGTTTGCATTAATTCCCTACATGCTGAATTTTGGTGCAGACCTGGGGTACACTATTATAAATAAAACGCCGAAAGATCCCATGTTTGCTTAAAATGTTATTCAAGGTCAAGCATTGAAGTTTTCGGTTCAATCAATTAAAGTCTGGCTTGTCTTCAATGATTACGATTCATAAATAGACAAAATAACTACCTGCCCATTCAATAACAAAATTAACAGTTCTAAGCAAACTTAATTCTGTCTTTATTTACTCCTTTTTCTTTCAAAACTACACGCACAACGGCAAGCAAAGCAAATACCGTTTCGATATGATTTACTGCGTAAGCGCCTGTTATCATTTGCACCGAAAGTATGAAAAATAAAAACATATTAATAATGATCATCGATATCTGGTTAAATAATCAAAGCTCCGGAACATCACTTTTGACAGATTTTTTTGACAGAAATTAATCGGGTAAAATATCATGCACCCTCTAGTTTTTAAAAAAGGCACTTTTAAACCGCCACAGGGTACCCCAATAGGAAGACAAACTCTTATATTGATATAAACTATGTCAATAACATTAAAAATATTGACAATACCTCGTAAGTGTCAGTTTCAACAATTAGATAAATAAAATACAAACTTGAGGGTACTTCAAAAATGTCACAGATAACTTCAAATGACCTCAACATGGTTGATAACCGCAGTTAGTGCAATAAAAAGTGATTGCTAAAGTTGTAATATTTTTTTTAAATATTGGTAGAATCCTGTGTTACTTTGCGGAAACTCATTGCTACTGTCCATTTACGAAATTTAGGGTTTCGCTTGGGGTTTAGATCGGAGTCGATAGTGGTTAAGGCACCAGTGTTTCGATCTGCAGCCCTAGCATGGCATGCCAAGACAAGACTTATGTCACGGATTATACGAGTATTACAATTTGGCCGACGTAATCGATAAACCTGGTGACAGCCGAGTGGCGAACTGGGTAAAATGAAATGAAATATTTATTTATAGTAGTAGTAGTCTTGCTTCCTACGCCGGGGACCCAGGTTCGAACCTGGTCGGGGCTTTCATTTGAGTGATGCACACAAATCTTGTTCTTGTTTATTCTGGGTTCCCCCCAGTTCTATGTACGGTCATCCATAACACAAGCTCTGCTTATTTTGGGGCCATACAGTTTGTGTGTTTGCCTGGGAATAATCTGGCCAATAACCACTGGCTCCCGAGTCACAGGTCTTCCTATTTCGGGAGTTCAGGGTTTTTTCAAAAATATGTATGCAGAAATTTATGTACCCACCAGATTATTTCTATTTTGTTCTAGTTTTAAGTAATTTCTGTAAAATATGGTGACCAATAAACATTTATTATTATTATTAATAACCGGGTCAACTAGTCAAATGCGATTTTCATCACTAAACTATATAAAAATACAGTATATTGCAAAGTCACTCGTTTGTTTCAGTATTTAGCTGAGATTAGTCTAAGTTATTCAGGTTTTACTTGGAGTAATTAAATTTCAATGCATATTAAACAAATCTGTCAAATTTTGTACTGTATGCTATTCTGTATGCGTTCGTATCATATTAGATACGACTGCGTCACCATACCAGGAGGGGCCGCACATTTGCTACGGCAGTATTTGTTGAACAACACCCGTGGTCATCATTATGTGTTTTTATTTATGTGTTTTTATTGGTTATTAATTAATTTATCGATGAATAATTGACGACCGAGTAGCTTTATGGCTAGTAGCCCTGCCTCATACGCCGGAGGTCCCAGGTTCGAGTCCTGGCCGGGGCATTCATTTGTGTGATAAATGTTTGTTCTCGGGTCATGGTTGTTGATATTTATATATGTATGCTTATTCTGGGTTCGCCCCCAGTTCGCTGTATGGCCATCCACAACACAAGCTCTGCTTACTTTGGTACCATGCAGTTGGTGTGTTTGTCTGGGGATTTATTATTATTATTATTATTATTATTATTATTATTAATGATGCGTTGCCGACGTTACCTTAGGCTTAAGTTTTCAACAAATGGCACCGGGAGTTCGTCCCTTTGACCGGAAGAGAACCACGTAAACGTGGTTATTATGGCATTCGAAATAGGAAGGGCTCTAGTAACGCACCAGACGAGATCGAAACAAGGAAACCCCCACTAAAATTGTTTGAACATAACTCTGTCAAACTTCAATATCAGTAAAAAATATATGTCTAAGTTTCACAAAAGAGCACATCTCGCATTTGACGAATAAGATTAGGGTTCCCTAGAAAACTGAGAAATCCCACTGCAGCATGCCGCCGGTGAGACGAATAGGACGAGGGTTTTCAGCTAACGCGCGTTTTTTCGTTGGGAATGCCAACTTACGCTTTCCATGTACGGAAACGGGGCCCGAAAAAATTCAAATGTTTTATTTCATCATAGTTAAAAAATTGCACCCGATGAAAGTTTTCTTTTTTTTTTTCGTAATCTTGTTCATCATCTTTGTCGTCACCGCGAAAATACACCTTAAATAACCTTAAACTAGGACTGTTTGTTGCCAAAATATAAATAAACAAAAAATAAAAAAGTATACTTTTTTATTGTTAAGAAAATGCGAGTCATTTTTATTGGTGCAGCGTTTCCTCACACAGCTTCGGAAGTTTACTAAAACTTTTGGATACAAATCGTATCTAATATAAGATACAGATAAAATTATAAGCATTAACATTGACCCGGAAGTTTCGGGGCATACAGAGAAGGATACAAAAGGTCTGTCAATTGACTACACTAAGCTAAGATAACGGATATGATTGTGCTTATTTAAATTTAGAATAATGGAGCTACGCATGCGCGTACAATCAGTCGGAGTTTTTATTTATTTGTTTGACGGGCCCTGTGAGTCGTGAAGTGAATGATTGGACTGCTCAAAATCATACATTGTAGGTATTTTATACAAAGTGATTTTCTATATTGGGTATTCGTTTTTGTCTCTACGGGATTTTAAACTTCTCGGGTCTCAGACTGAACTCTATTAAACGACTTATAACCCTGCCTTATACGCCAGAGATCCCAGATTCCATCCTGGTCAGGGCATTAATAAGTGTGATGAACTCAGATGTCTAATCTCGGGTCATGATTGTTGATATTTATATATGCATGTTTATTATGGGTTCCTCCAAGTTCGTTGTATAGTTGAAAGTATTTTTTCCGCCGGCTCCCTGTCCTCTTGGTCTACGTAACCTAAATGCCAAAGTTGCAAGTTTAACTTTCATTAAATATTACACTATTTGCGCTATAGCATGGTGGGGGTGACAATTTTAGTAACGTTTCATTTCACCCTTGAAAGTTAGCGCGATTTACAAATTATGACTTAGTATTTCAGCTGTACCACATTCGTAATATGCATGCTTTGGAGGAGTCCCGAGTATCTTTTAAGTAAACTTACCTTCGCATCGTCCCGTGGTGTATTTAATCCTCAGATAATTCTAAGTCAATTTTAAATAAAATAATTCGAAGATTAATCGAAAACAATGTCCAACTATAAAATAATCTTATTAAATGTCATTATCTAGTAAAATCACAAAAAAAAATCACCAAAATGTCCACGGTACCGTTTCGTGATCTTTCCGTGGAGAGTTTGTACGGCGCATGATTTGAATTAAATGATAGAGCAAAAAATTTAGGTAAAATGTATGCGATTGTTAGACTTAGAAATGATGAATGTTGGTTACTAGAAAGAGTAGGTATTTGACGTAACATTTTCGCGTTCGTTTAAAATGGCTAACCTAATCCAACCTAAGTTTATGGATACAGCCATAACTAAGGTTAATAACATAAATCTTTTAATCTGAGAAGGTGAACTCAAACTGAGATATTTAACGTATAAGGCTGGACTTTTACCATTTACACCATAAGATATCGGTAAATTTTCTTCATTGCGCCTTAAACCAAACCTTCTTTCTACAAGTAATTGAATTTTTATGTAACCTTCCCTTAAACTACAATTAATTAATTTGATCAGAATCAATGATATTAGGTTTGAAAACCCCAATGTCAAAATATAGTTCTACATTCTGAGGGCGCTATCTACTTAGTGGCATATGTGAAATTAATTTTTTATTTTATTTCTTTATTTATTTTTAAATATGTGGCCGATCGAAAGCAATGACTACACATATTCGACTAGTGCCGACCTGGGTAGGCACAATCGGTGTGGACAGCCAAAACCCGAATGGTATAAGCTGGTGGCTTTCTTCCTTCCATTTTACCACCCGGCCTCAACAATTAATGCTAGTCCGAATAAGTTTAAAGCGTAACTCCGTGACCTTGCATCCAAGAGGAATTTTTTGATCGGCTATTCAATCACAAAGAAATCGAATGATGTAACTTGGCATAAGTTTTCGATCGACGCGACTTCCGATTCTATTTATGATTTTCCCGCGCGGTCCACGACGTTGACGCGTGTCAGACGTGGCGTGCACGGTCGGCCATTTTTTGTATTTACACAATGTTAATTGTAAATTTTATAAAGATTAAAGAGTGTTTTAATGTTATTTATAAAAGAGACCGTGGAATTTTTGCGTGTCTGATAGCGTTGATACCTATCCGTCTGATTTTAGTCTGTCGTACGTGTGGATTAAGACGTGTGTATACACATACCTACTTAACATTTTAATGATAATTGCAGGCTCTGATAACCATGCAAGTCGAGACATTAATTAGTTGCATCATTAAGCTTTGAACACTGAAAAAATATCAAGGTTGTATCTGTGGATTTATAATTGGTTAGTTTTTAGAGCTCCGTTTACAAACTCCGAAGGCTTTCGTCTTTTATGAATCGATATACTAAGAAAATAAAAACTAATATAAGCATACTAGGTATCTGACTAGTTCTTGGGCATGTTTTGACGTCATAAGTCATGAAGGTCGTCTATGAATACCCATTCAGATCAGTCGTTAGGTATGCTACCCACATGGTCGGGCCTGCATCAATAGCCACTGCCGGACGGAATAATCGAACGATCGAGAAAAACAGACGCCCGGCCAGTGCAGCTCAGTTTTTGGCAAGACGAGCCGAATCAGCCAACCTATATATGGTCTCATATGTAACTTCCCTCTAATATGGTTAAGGAGGGCGATGGCTGGATCCCGAGTTAACTCGTGAACGGGTGCCGATTTAGGGTGTTCGTCGTTTGGATACTTGGGGGGGAGGGAGACTTTCCGAGCTAACAGATGCAGAAAAGAAAAATGTTGTATACCTATGCATAAAGAGACTCTGTAAATTTATTTTGAAAAAAGTATACCCGTAAAATTTCTTGCCAGTTCTTCTCCACGAGGGTTTTTCCGAACTGGTAGTTTGCTGCTTTTATTATTTGACGTCAATAAGAACAAGTAATCGTCAATGTTAAGAAACAAATGCCCAAATTGACTATCCGATCTTCACTTGCCAAATATATGCAGTAGTTGGTTCTAGTCGGACGTGCTCTTCAACAAATACTCCAACCCGAATATTCATCATTAGAAAGCAGCATCTTAGAAATCTAGCCTGCCCATGCAGGTCAACCCTACTTTCGACCCCTTGAATGACGACGACCTATGAATGCTGAGGAATGGGTGTTTCTGCACTTGATGTAGGCCGGTGGTGTAGGAAGGAGACACCTATTTGTGTCATTGTAGGTGCTAAATGGATGAATCGATGCTTTTTTCTAAATTTCTTGAGCAGCATCGTTAATATTTCAAAAATATTCTTTGAGCGATTGTTTACAGGGCATTTTTTTATGTAGTTGCCAAATTGAACAACTTGCCCACACAAACAAGGTTGAAGTATGAAAAAATGTTTCGGATTTCCTTTACAAAATTGATGCAACTGACCATGCAATTTGAAGGGGTATCCAAAATTGATCTTTTCATATCTCGACCCATGTTTCTCAGTTTCACTAATAGATTGTCTAGGTACACCAAATTTTGCAATTGTCTAAGAAGTTACCCTGTATGTTTGGTAGCGATTATGGTGGCGCCATCTATCGAGGTCTTTGGAAATATTTTTTTTGCTTAATTTGATTGAGGAAAATCCGATGGATTTTCTGAAAGCACGTTTATTCTGTTCACTGATATGTAAACTGACAAAAGATATAATCTGTTGTATGTATATGCGTCGGACCACCAAGAGGGTGTGGCTTCTAGGCATTGTAGAATGAATACACAGGGTGCCAAGTAATTCACGTGTTGTTGACATATTGCCTAGTTATTTTGTCACACGTTTATTGTGATGTTATGTATTTACGTTTTCATGTACAGTCGCCAAAGAAAGTGGTCCAAACCTTTTGACAAAACTTCCTGTGTAGCCAAAATAGCCGCAAGGTTGAGCCTTTCTGACAATGAAAGAGATGCACGGCTTTACTACAACAAACAATAAAGAGAGCATTAGTAACTGTCAGAATATTGACACTGAAACTGCATGCCGAAAGTAAGCAGAGGTTATGTTATGGATGACCTCAAGGCGAACTGTGAGAACCCAGAATAATCATACTTATATTAATATAAACAACCCGAGAAATAACACCTGTATGCATAACACAAATGAGTGCCCCGGCCAGGATTCGAGCCTGGGAACTGGGAATGGCGTTTGAGGCCACTATATATCATTGACGCCCCTCAGCCGTCGGCGAACGTTGGTTTTTTGCCATTCGACATTCCAACGATAACCTTCATTAGAACGAAACACGACAAAATTAAAAACAAAAAAGGGTCTTTGAAAAGATGACGATAAGTATTTGTTTATGTTTTTTTGTTATATTTTTAAAATACTGTACAAGGCTGAAATCTAAAAATCCAACCTTAGAAGATAAGTATCTTATCGCAAACAAAAAGCGACTTAATTATGTATTCCATAGTGATGAAAATGTCAGTAAAAACTTTTGACATGTTTGGTGTCACAATGTTTTCCGAATATGTATCCTATACCTATACAGTTTAAAATACAGTCACTTTTTATTTGAGCAACTAGCTGAGATATGTCTAAGTGCGCTTTATGAATTACAGCCCTAAAATTAGTACTGATAAATGTAGGTAAATAATATAAAAATATATCTTTATGTGTTTTTTAGTAAGACTATCGAGGCTACAAAAAGCTTGTCCTACAAAAATATACGAATCCTACCGCAATAGAATGTGATCCTAGCGGTAGGTGTAGCTCCGTTGGTGTATTGTTGCAAATTGTGTTGTTAACTTCAAAGGTTAACTGTGTTAGACTGTGATAGGATCGGTGTGAAGCTATAATATAGGGTATGTTCGATACTAAGCGAAGTTGGTTCGTTCGTTCATTCATTCGTTGTTCATCTTTTGAAGAATGCTTACTGAAGTAAATGATGTAAAGAATAGTCTTGGCGTGGAAGCTACTAACAAGGCGTGTACATTATTGCCTGAGAATACGCCGCGGTCTGATTCCAATAAGCCACTTTTAAAAAAAAATCAGTGCTGCATAGTTCGAATATGATTTTATCATATTCCGCACCAGCCTTTATTGAACTTAATCTAGTTTAGTATGCTGAACAACAAAAGCTGAACAACGAACGAATGATCGAACGAACTAACTTCGCTTAGTATCGAACATACCCTAGCTCCACACCGATCCTAAAAGATAGTCTATATACTTTTATGGTTTACTAAACAAGATGGCGCCTCAGCAAAGTTCATGAACGACTGGATAGGTGACACTTTTATTAACAAGCCAGTTACTGTATTCCCAACTTCACGTCGACATAATGTGTACCTTGATAATTATATTAAAGACAGTAGAGGTATTAGAGTTTCTTTTGGTGGTGAAATGAAATGAAATGAAATATTTATTTCTCAACATTGACAAATACTTGTTCTTATTGACGTCAAATAAAACATGACTCTACTACCGGTTCGAAAAAACCTTCGTGAAGAAGAACTGGCAAGAAACGTCTCGGGTATATTTTTTTCAAAAAAAATTTACAGAGTCTCTTTATGTCGATACAAAATTATTTTTATCTGCATCTGTTAGCTCGGCAAGTCTCCCTCACCCCCCAAGTATCCAAACGACGAACACCCTCAAACGGCACCCGTTCACGAGTTAACGTGGGATCCAGCCATCGCCCTCCTCAACCATATTAGAGGGAAGTGAGCCGGTACTACAGTCATTGTATTTTGACCGCCATTGCGTTTACTTGGTTGTGTTCCGGTAAAAGGGAAGGAACTGGAACAAAGGCAATTCCAACTGAAGCCTACGCATCAACAACGCATCATTAGTTGATATATTAATCTCATTCAATTGACAAATAAAACATTTGTTCGGATGCCACTTAGCATTAGGTGGGTCGCGTGAACTTTTGGCGGCTAGGAAAATGGTAAAAAAATTACTAATGTTATACTACTTACTAAAAGTTATTACAAATCTAACGCATTAACATTTAAGCATACTATCTATTCATGAATTTTAATTTTAACGTCTGAACCAATAACGATCATGCGAACGCCGCATGTTCACATGTTAAGCAAATATTACGTATGTAAGAACTCCATGCATGTTAAATGTTTCATAAAAAAATCTTTAATGTCATGCAAAGAGTTTTTATTAGAACTAAGTAAATAATACTAATACTAATAGTCTCTAGGATAATAGACTCCGGAGTTCCCAGGTCCGAGTCCTGAGCAGGGCATTGATTTGTGTGATGAACGCAGATGTTTGTTCTCGGGTCATGGTTTTGTATATTTATCTAATTATTCTTAGCTCTTGAGTTTAGGATTGGCACTGTTTTCCTTAGTGAACAATTTTAGAAAATTTTGGTTATATAAGTACAATTGTCTACATTTAAAATTAATTTAAAGTAGTAACTGAGGTAATTCAATAATTACATTTCTGCCCGTTTCTCTATCGGAACATAGCGACCGCACAAAAACAAATTAAAAGTACGCGTAGACGTAAAATGGTCTAATTAGGTGGCTATTGAATTTAATTTACCATTTACCCCCCTTAAAGGCTAGTAAAATAAAGTTTTGGCCTAAAATTGCGCCCAGTTTAGGCCCTTGACGCTAACTCGACTGGACTAACAATGATATCTGCAGATCATATTTCAAAATTAATGTAAAATAACAAATACTAGATATTATTCGATAAGACTTATAATAAAAAGCGATGTCTGTGCTGCTTATCTGTTCCAGACAAATTAAATAGAGGTTCATGTAAGTTTGTTATCAATAACTGAATAAACACGTGAGAAAAACATGATTATAACACATTTTTTGTTTCGGCTGTGAAGTGATTACTTGGACATGAGCTTCAGGGGATTTCTTGTGTAAATTGCATGGTACATTAATTCAAACGGACTTCTGGAAACGCTCAATGACCGGTTTGACTCAGAAATATTGAAGCACTGGGCGCACTGCGTGCTGGTCGAGTGCTAAATGACTGATTTTTAATTTAGACATTAATTATTTTAAATTTGGACATCAGTTATTTTAGAATCATTTGTATGCTTGAATTGTTATGACATGAATTTTATAATACTAACATAGTTTTTAAGTATGTTGTTACTAACATGATATGGAATAATTCCGAATTAAATTGACATTATTATTATTAGTAAAAGCTATCCAGGACTACGGGCCTCCTACTTTTTTCCTGTAGCCGCATACTACGAAGTTAGGCCAAAAATGTAGCTCCACCTCATACGCCGGAGGTTCCAAACCAGGTTCAAGTCCTGGTACATTTCAATGATAAAAACAGGTGTTTGTTCTTGGGTCATGGTCTATTTATGCATTCTATTCTAGGTTCCCCCCAGTTTGCTGTACGGTTATCCATAACACAAGCTCAGCTTATTTTGGTGGATATATTTATTTATGATTTCTGTTATTTAATATCTTCGTAATTGACAAATAAACAAGTGACTCAGAAGGTCTTCGCTATGAATTTTCCTCAACAGATACACTAAACGACCAAGCGAGCTAGGTGTATGGGTAAAATGTGGTATCCCCTTTGAAAAACTTACGACTTAAAAAACGTATCAAGCGCCGCGGAAGCATAGTCCTTTGGCAATTCAGTCAGGTAAATTATAATAAGATTCTTTATTGTGGCAACTAGGCCTTTCAATCATCAAAATTCACACATAGCTCAACATCACAATAGTCCATCACTAATAGTCCATTATGTACAATACTCGTTGCCACACGATAGTCCTAAATACTATAGTCCTAGATCTTTTAAGGGTCGAGTGAATAGGTATCTCGTGAATAGATGTGTAACTCCTTCGTCTTCATCGTCACTTTCCATCAGAGATAGAAGACAAACGTCTAATCCTTTTTCAATAAAACAAAATTAGGTTAGTAAATATTAAATAAAATTCCGAAAGAAATTATAACGTCCACGATGACAGTCGTGATGTTGGCTTGTTCAATCACGTGATTGTTGAAAGTTGTAGTCATCCGTGGTCAAATCGACTATGTCTTCGCTATTAGGGCTTCACGTTCGACCTGCAAATGGTCAGTGGCACCCGTGGACAAAGCTAATGTAGGCATTTGAATTATTGCCTTTTGGCTAATTTGCTCTTTGTACAATTGGGGAACTTGATGCAGGCTGAAATTCGCATTTGAACCCCTGCACTCTGGTCGGCCATTAGTATGCGGAGCCAAGGCCGGATTTAGGGGCGGGCAACCGGGGCTGCAGTCCTGGGTCTCCACAAGAATGGAGCCAATAGAGATTAATAAGAAAAATGATTTCGCAAAGCTTTTCAATTAAAAAAAAAAAGGAATTTTGTAACCATTAACACTTCTACAAAGTAAAAACATACACAAATATGTCCACAAATTATTATTAATTGTTTATTAACGTGTTAATTCTAATAATTTGAGTTTGTTTCGCATTACTTGATTTATTTTTTTATTTTATTCGGAAGTTAATTTGGGGCCTCCACTCCTTTATTGCCTCAGGGCCTCCAGACCTCTAAATCCTGCCCTGTGCGGAGCGCTTACAAAAGACCGAGCAACGTTCATACGATTCTCACCTTAGCGTGACTCTTCATCGAGTTGTCCGAATGTACAAAGTAATTGAGGCGATCGATCTTTAATTCTTCCTCTTTCCAATTGTTAATTTGTAAATTTTTTTTTTTTTTGTGGGAATACAACTGTTGGCTTAAGTTGAGTTGCTCGTGTTGTTATTATTTACCTTCAAACGGAACGCATCTACATTGCCGTGCGTTCAGTACACTGAGGACCGTAGAGTCGGTAACTAATAATAATAATGCATGTTGGTGTTTTTCAAGTTTGTCATAGCCGGGTAAGGTGCCCATAAACTTCATTAATCGTAGATATTGTAACATTATATTGTTGTTGGAATAATCCTTTATTCCAGTAATTTCAGTGCCTGTTCCTTCCTTTTTAGTAGTAGTAGTAGTAGTAGTTCCTTAGTAGTAAGTAGCTAGACTCCATATAGACTCCAGTAAAGAAAAAACTTCAGATTCTAACGTGAAAACCAGTTGGAAATAACACTTTTCTGTTATATTTATTATCAGTAACCACTCGTAGAATGGGGCTGAGCTTATTTTAACAATAATATACAAATTAAATTGACCCTCATTCAACCTCTGCATGACGTCATCGAGTAACATCTACTTCTAATTACTCTTTGCTTGAACTCTCATGTACATGTTCACAGTAAATATGTCTCATCAAGAATCCATAGAAAATTGTAGAGTTGTTCATTCCAGGTGTAATAGTAAACTTTGTCATGCGATTTTAAAAAGAGAACTTCTCCGTGATGTAATATAAAATATAAAAAAATTACTTCAAAATTACTTTGCATACTGAATGGCATGTAATAAATTCTTTATTTTCCTCTAGTACAACAGTGGAACACACGTTACTGTTCACGTATTTTTGCAATCTAACAGAACCCTTTAGATTGAGTTACAGAAGAGTGAGTACAAATAAAACGTGATTAACTAACTCATTTAACTATGACTCTGCTGTGGCGCATTTACCAGCAGGCTGAGTAAGCTTGAGCCCAGGGCGACGACTTTAGAGAGCAGCAAATTGAGCCCAAAAATATTGATTTTTGTCCTATAGAAACGAAAATAAAAAACCATTATTTATTTATATGGAGAAAATTAGTTTCGGGAATTGAACAAAAATCACAATATTTTAGTACTATACAGTATACTGAATACTCGAACGCCTAAACGTCAAATTACTAAACAATCAGTAGGGGAACAAAGTCAGTAGGGACAGCTGAATTTGAATAGCCTACTGGCGGGAAAAGTGTAAACCCGCCATCGCTCTACTGTCATAAAAGAGACATTTTTCACCTTTATGTCTTCTACATTTTTAATCGCGCATATTAAAAGTTTAAGGGGCTTTTACCCGCTTTATATATTTTATGTTTTTTTAAGTGTATGTATGTATGTATATTTCTTGCTGAAACCATTTGAAGGGTTACAACATAGGTACATATGATGCGTTTTATACTATTTTTTGTCTCAGTTGTGACAGTGAATAGGATACATATTCCCGGGATTCCCATGGGAACAGGAATTATAGTGAAAAACACTTTTTTTTTAAATTCAACATTTGCTTAGGGGCTTCTTATCAGACATGCCAGCCCCATGAAACGTAACCTAAGTTTACTATTAGTTTATTATTAGTACTGAAATTAATGAATCCTTGAAACATTGAGCTATAACCATCTTAGCTTCGAAAAGAACTTTGGCAACCGCGTTTTTTAGTTCGTCAAATTCCGCAGTTTGTTTTTAAAAGAGATATAATATCGAAATTAGTTACAAGAAGGGGTCTTTCACAATAAGAACTGGCCGTAAATAAATCATGTATAGTAAAAAAAATATCAAATTGCGTTTGAACAGATGTGGCGTGTCACAGATTAGGAGTTCACCAGCCACAGAGCGAACTGACAATGCACTAATAACATGAACTAGAGACCCCGCGGTTACACCCGCGGAAGTCCGGATCGCGCGGGAATTCCGCGATAAAAGAAAGCTTATATAATATATAAGATCGCTTCAAAAGTTTCAGAGTTCACGGATAACATGCAAACAGAAAAACAAACAACCTGATGAATATGACAAATTAAAAAACTGTCTGTACATACATGTACTCGAAAATCATTACCCTCCTTCTTATGGTCGGGCAATAACCAAACAAATCCTTTTTAAATTATTACTACTGCAATATCATCACGTTATAGGGGTTTAAAAAAAGGTCGTACGAAATTATACTTTCTCCTAGTCGTACTCATAAACCCACGGTCGTATCGATTGATAAATCAAAAAAAGTCCTACAAAGGCTCCGGTCCCCGAAAGAACAGAGAACCTGTACTATTAAGAAATGTAAATCCAACGATAGACGCGATCACGCGTCGACGCCTGCAGAGCCGGTGGCGACCGCGTGCTCCTAGGGTGACCATGTGGTAAGAGAAAACTGAGATTTCTTTGAGATAAAAAAAGTTACACATTTGTGAGTCAGTTTTAATCATAAAATGTGCTGACGGCTACTCACGGACCGTTTCGATAATTAAAAGTGAATAATAGCCGTTAAAATGAAATTGATAAAAAGTTAACTAATACAAAAGATGTAAAAAATTTTTTTATGAAAACAAATAAATTATAAATGTTCAAAGCTGTGACTTATGTAAATTAATATCAAAAACTTATTAATTTTATGAAGATTTTATTTTTAAATCATACATACTTGTTTAATAACAAGAAATGAAATTGCATGAATAAAATTCTTCAACTTTTGAAGCGATTTGAGCTGTGTACTCTATTAATTAAATGTAAAACAATACAGATCGCCATATAATGGATGCCCTTAGCAACAACGTTTAGATGCGCAGTGTAAAGGAATTACCGATTTTATTGTATTCATGTTATTAATATATGATCTCTTTGAAGCCGAAGTATTACATAAAACCTTTACAGATGGTTATTAAACTATTGTTAATCGTAAAACAAGCTTTGAAAAATAACTAATTAAAAAGTGTGGTGAAAACTAAAAAGGAGTGAAAACCAATTAGTAGAAAAGAAAAGCTTTGGCTTTTAGAAGTTTCTGAATAATTTTGCCTACAAGACTATTATGTTAGCAGGAATTGAACGAAAATAATAATTTAGAGGAGGTGACCCATATTTTGCATTACACATACATTTGTTATAACTGACATTTCAATTTGTAAATTTAGACGAGTGTAGTAGAGGGAAAATGCTTTAACATTAATAAAACCTTTATATTTGCTAGCACTCACGACTATCCTAATAACAAAATGTATATTTCTATTTCCACTCAAGTTTACTTCGTGATATATGTGTTTAGGATTTTACAAAATACGCAAATGCTATATTAAAACCAAACCAGTAATAAAAGTTTTCAAGATCGAAACAATAATTGTGTCCGAAATTATTTGAATAGCAAAATGTTCAAAGCCCCTGACCCAATTTCGTAAATAAAACATACACATTTTGTAAATAATTAAACTTCCACCATAACATAATTGTCACCCTCACAGTTTATTCATATCAGACACGTGGACCGGCGCCCACGCATAATAAAATCGCCTCACGTTATACATTCCGTTTAGTCTCTCGCGAGAACCGTTCGGAACAGACGTGTAATCAACTGTTTAATATTTTGCAGGCGATGTGTGCCGCGATCGATATGTTATCGTCTGAACAGCTGTTATATGGACACAGCCCGCCCGCTGGCTTCCTTACAGAATACACCCCGTCAGTCCGGAGACCAATCAAAATT
This sequence comes from Marasmarcha lunaedactyla, assembly GCA_923062675.1. Lineage (NCBI taxonomy): Eukaryota > Metazoa > Arthropoda > Insecta > Lepidoptera > Pterophoridae > Marasmarcha > Marasmarcha lunaedactyla. Next base: position 8,069,518 of record OV281367.1, on the reverse strand, counting down.
AGTTCAAGAGGATTTTCGGCACCATGTATATCGAGTTACAAACCGATACAGTTCACGTTAAAAGCAGCATCAAGATCTTGTATAAAAGTGCAAACGGAAAAGACGAAGAAAAAAGTTGTTTTCGCTGATGACCGTGGATTCGCGTTGGAACAAGTGAAGTTTATGACTGAGCCGTCCCATCTACCTCCGTATTGGGCGCTTAAATTAGTTCCCAGTCCTCCACCGGAGAGAAAACCACCTCCCAAACCAGTTGTTGATCTTTGGGAGCCTCGGTTTGTACAACCGGCTTCTGATTACCTCGAGTTTCGACGCCGTATCACGGAAGATTGCGTTGCCTTGGAGAACGTTATTGTAAAACAGAATGAGTGTGCGGTCGATGGCACGGTCAAAGTGAAAAACTTGGACTTCTCCAAAGAAGTCTTTATCAGAACGACTTCCGATGGATGGCGGACTAATGAAGACACTTACTGTGCTTTCATTGAATCGGGGCCCATTCAACAGAATGGAATGTCCCTCTACGATACGTTTGGATTTAGAATACAGCTGCCAGTTCATTCACGAAGGTTAGATTTTTGCGTCTGCTTTAAATGTAAAGGTGAAGAATATTGGGATAGTAACAAAGGATCGAACTACACGATTGAGAAGTCATCAGCCAGGAACCAATCATCTTCAGCGTGGGCCAGGATCAACTTTGGAAACTCCTGGACGGCAAGAGCAGATCTAAATGGAAATACTCCTTACTGGTGAACGAGAAAAGAATTCTCACAGGTGTTTTTTAGTGGAAATATACGTGGGAATGCGGTCAATAGCCAGGACTTGGTTATTTATTGTGATCATGAAATCAAGTTCAGTTTCTTGGTGTTTTGTGCCACAAATTCCAAGGATTTTTTGTAATACGAGTGAGTTTTGGATTGCCTCTGTTGCAAAGTAAGTCTTTTCAAAGATTTTATTTTAAAAGACTAATCATAAACTAAAAATGTGTTGATTGAGACTTTTCTCAAAGATTATAGTTAAATTATATTTTTGTATGTTGTTTTTATATTTTATCAGCACTCATAATTTGTTGATGATAGTTGTTAATTTCAATAAGTAAGAAGTAAGTTAGTAATTGTCGTCAATCAATAAATATGATTTGTTTAAAAATAAGGGAAATCGATTGATCCATCTCAAGTTAAGTTAGATTTAAGAGTAGTCGTTTAGATAAACTCAATATTAAAAGTGGCCAAAAAATTCCTTTTTTTGTTTGAATTAAATTTAACAGTTGATTTAAAAATCTGCCTACTTTTAATGTTGGGTATTTATCGAAATATATTAGTTATGGCGATCATATGAAATTCCCTAGCTAAAACAATATTTTAAGACGTCCAATGCTCTTTAAAAGTCATATACATGCCTGGGGTCAAATTGTTTAGTTTCACTTAATTACGAAAAAATATATATCAAGATGTCCAAAACCGAACGTCAGTACATAATAAGTTTGAATTAAAGATTTGCAGTTTTTTCTCAGTTCCAAAAAATTTCTCTATTAATTTAGTCCCTCGATGATATCGCTTTCATTTCATTATTTTAACCACTCATGTGTTTCGGGTATTGAACCATATAATGTATATAATAGACTCAAAGGCCTCGAAGGTATATTGAATTAGTATATATTTTATACACAATTTGTACTTCGGTTGTTTCGCTTTTACCGTACAAAGTAAGTTGAAAACATAAAATATTCAATGGATGTTGAAATAAATTCACGTGTTCAATGAAAGGCATGTTTCAAATTAAAAAAAAAACTTATCTCTGCAACCTTACCTAGATGAAATAAAATATTTTGCAATGTCTGTAAAACGTTATGTGTAAATAAGCGAGAGTAACGTCGAAATATAGTTACGACAAGTATTTAAAAGATAGACCTATTGACTTATCTGTGAACTGACTGATATCATTCAACTTCATTTTATTAAAATGCATACTAATTTCATAAAAACTATAAAGACCGAAACATATACTTAATAAAAATGGAAAGCAAGTTTGATAATGACAGCCGAGTTTCAAAAAAATGCGTTTTTACAGTCCACTTCTAAGTTCTTTTCATCGTAATCTGCGAGCATAGAACAAAAAAGTAGGGTGTGGGTTTGCTCATGACACGCAGTTATAATATAATATTTCTTTTAGAGTGCAAAAAACGATACTAAGTTTGTAACATTTTAATTGCACAAAACTTTCATAAGAAATTACGTGATTAAAAACAGCTTATATAATATCGTATGTAACCGTATTAAACAAGCCAAAAATGTCGATATTAGTGCAGCTCAAAGTGCAGTATTCTTCGGTTGATGTAAATGATTGAAAGACAATATATACGTTGCTATGGGTTCGTACTAATAATAGGAACGTCATTGAACCCCTCGGAACTGTTGAGTCTTACAATACTTTTGATAAATATTCCCTGGGTTGAATTTAGGCGAACAGAGAAACTAAGAAAAGTAATATGTACAAAGGTTTGAACTGTCATCAATCTGAGTTACGGTTCTTAGAATAGTGACTCTCAAAATATGTCTCTTAGTTGGTAGACACCCTCAATATTCCCAATATTTGAAATAATTAGCTGGCCATTTAACACAAAATATTACGAAATAATATGCTAGTTTAAAGGCCCATTTATTAAATACCTGCAAATCTTTAACACTACTTTATAAAATATAGAAAAAACATAGGCTATTTTAGAACTAAGTGAAACTAAACGCTATGATTGATGGAATAGAAAAAAATATTTTTGTAAACATCTTTTTAATGCTGTTGTCATATCTAGTCAATTAAAAAAACAAATTCTTAAACTTAATGCAAAATACTGTTTATATGGTCTATTTTTGAACGAAATTTCCTCTTGTTGTAGAATTGATGTTTTTGATTTAAGTAGTCGTGGTGTGCAAATTTGTAACTTAAAGAGCGAATGGTAATTATTTTAAGGGGTTGAGATCACATAGAATGTAAAATATCAATTTTATAAGAGCACAAAGTATGGCTAAGTATATCTTTGTAAATTTACGTGAAAAGATCGGCTGTATTAGGTACCTATGCATATCTTGAAAATGTTTGACGGTAAATGATTCGATTCCTAACATTAGGCGATAAATTATTTAACTGCCGAATTTCATTTTAGTAATGCACTAAAGTCTGTGGAAAATTATTTCGATTTATTTATACAATTATGCACATTTTATTTATTTTTCTTACGATCGAAGATTCTGGAATGTACCAAAATCTCGAATCTAACGTTAATTAACACTATCTATCAATATAAACAAATCTCAAATTAAGATATAATGGAGGAACTCACTCTAGATCAAAAACACTTCCGTACTGCACTAATATTTTGCATAGCAAAATTTTTTGTGTATGCTATATAAACACGTTTTGACACTCAGCGCCGTGCTACTTTACAGCTGGTAATAATAAAAAAAATTACATTACTTATTAATGTTGCTTACTATATTTTGTTGTATGTTCCAACTTAATTCAATTAGTCAAATAATAAGTACACACTACATAGGCTATAGATTTTAAGACTGTACAGTTTTGTGCCGCTTTTGTTACAATAAGAATGATTTGTATCATCGCTTAATAAATCTTAATTAATGAACAAATAGGTTATGTTAAAAGTATGACTGATGATAATTTTATACTGGCATGAAGAAATATAAATGTTTTTATTCATTGTAAAAATATAGCGAATCTCATATTTGTATTTAGATAATAATTAACGATCATGATTTATGTTATTTCACTGTCAAAGATAGTTTCTGTTCTGATTTTAGAACATCAAATACCTATAAGTATGCTATTTAATGCTAGATAAAGTTGTTTGTGTAAAGTACATATTTTAATTGATAAGTATATGAATACTTGGCCAAGGTATTTGTAAAAGCCATTAGAATCAATTAGTATAAATATTTATATAATAACTATTTTACTAATATAATCCTAATAATGAAATATTGATTACATGAGTTGAAAAAAGACTGTTTGTGAAGTCAAATATAATATTATTTTATTATAAATATAACCCAGTTAATAATAAACTATTATTAATATTATTTTGAGAAAGAACTGATTAGTAATTTAGAATTTGCTTATTTTTATATTTTTGTAAAAATGATGTAAGTTTTTCTAATTATTTTTTTTGTGTAATTAATGACAGTGTCCTTAATGAATAAAAATTATGTTGTTATATGAGCTAGGTGTTTTTTATTTTAATACTCCAAGCTATAGCTATTTAAATAAAAAAATGGCATATTTTCTTTATTATTATTAAATTATTATACAGGGTGTTTCGTAGAGGGTTAGACAAACTCGTTGAGTGTATTGTCTAACCCTCTACCAAACACCCTGAATAAAAATTTAATAATAATAAGAAAATAAGATATTTTTTAATTAAAAAAAAATATTACAATACAGTATAAAAGGCTCTGCCCGCTTATTGGGGTCCATTCGGTTCGGCAGAATTTGTTGAACGACATGGTCGTGAATGGGTGCCGTTTGAGGGTGTTTGTCGTTTGGAGAGTTGTGGGGGGGGGGAGCCTTGCCGAGCTAACAGATGCACAAGAATAATTGTGCATAGATATAAAGAGGCATTGTAGTTTTTTTTCATACACGTGAAATTTCTTGCCAGTTCTTCTTTACGAAGGTTTTTGCAAGCTGGTGGTTGTTTGCCCAACCTATCCAGAATTTGAAAACTTAAGTTTGGGCCAAAGTGAAAAAGCAGTTCTAAAACTGGCAGGGAGACTTGTTCCAGGTCATATTATCTACTTTGATCGCTATTTTACGACTCAAAAGTTAATGGAAGAACTTGCAGTAAAGGGTATTAAAGCTACCGGAACTATAATGAAAAATAGGATACCTGGTCCTGCAAGAAATATTTTGGAGAAGGACTCTGTGCTGAAGGCAAAAGGACGGGGATCATATCAGGTAATTGTGAGGTATGATAATGCGATGGCGATAACCAAATGGTTCGATAATAAGCCTATCTTACTATCTACTCTTTACGCTGGTAATGCAATAGATGAATGTAGACGATGGTGTAAGCGCACTAAAACTTACGTTACAGTACTGAGACCAGAGGTTATAAAAAAATATAACCAGAATATGGGGGGGGGGTCGATTTAGTGGACAGACATTTATCTGTTTGTCCTTTTAGAGCACGGACGAAAAAATGGACTGTGAGAGTTATAGCAAATATGTTAGATCCATCCGTAATGCCTGGACCCAGTATAAAAATGATCTACTTCAAAGCAATGTTTTATTGAAAGATATTCAACAGCAGTATCACTACAAGATGGAACTAGCTGAATTCCTAATTGATAAACATGTACAGCGCATAAAAGATATCCAAGCTGAAAGGATCTCTACAGCACCATTAACTGCAACACCGCCAACTGCAAAAAGAGGTCGGTGTCCAGTTGCTGATTTACCAGCAAAAAGGCAGCGTCTCAGTGGACTTCATCTCCCTGAAGTTGTCGAAAAGCAGAACCGATGCCGCAATCCCCAGTGCCAAATGAAAACCAACATCAAATGTGTTGACTGTAACATATATCTATGCTTCACATTGAAAAGAAATTGTTATAAACATTTTCATGACTCACAATAACTCGCTCTGGGGATTATTATAACACATATTTTTTACTGGATATATATTTTTACAAATGATAACTATCTCATAAGTTTAATATGTTTAATTTATTATTGCCAAATATTTCATGAGAAGTTAATTGTTGTTTGTAATTTATTTTTGATAATGAATATTTTTCGTTGAGCTGAATGGTATTTAAGAAAGAATAGTCAGCTATGTGAGAAGTTTATTTTTGTTTTTATCAGAAACAAGTTTTTTAAACTTTTTTGATTAAGTAGTATTTTATAAAAGATGAATAGCTAAGCATTAAGTTCAGATTTTTTGATGGTTATTGTTGTATGTAAAATTAAAGAACGCATTATAACAGTGATATAGGTATTTAGATTCGAATAAAACGACTGAAATAAGGTTATTTACGATAGGCATTTTGTTACGCTTTAGTTTAAGATTGTTAGAATAATGTTCCTACTTTTATATTAATGTAGATTAAAATACCGACTGTTTTATCTGTGATTTTTACATAATAATAAAACACTGGTTGTATGACTGAAAAAACATGTGATTAAATCTACCTCGCTTATAAAAATTCATATAAAATAGTGACATTTTTATATTAAAAATGACCTAATAAAAGTACAAAAATAACACAACTAGTTTCTTTTTAATGACCCAACGTCCTTTTACTGGAACAAATAATAAATCATTTCATTTTCTTATTTTCATTCTGCTTACTTTGGGGCCATACAGTTGGTGTCGTTGTCTGGGGATTATTATTATTATTATTATTATTTTCTTGTAAAAATAAGCTTACCACCCCCTACAACACCCCTTACAATACCAGCAACTTTCAACTTACGGGTGAAAAGATATGCATCTTTTTCTCGTGGGCTTTAGGGCTACTAAAGATTTTGTTCTTTTATTAGGACGATGGGCTAATTTTACTATAGTTAAATTTTAAATAGGAGCCTCAGGAGGGTAATTAAAAAAGTCTGATACACAAGATACAATAAATATAGCCAAATTAAATTTTTTTTGCGTTATTAATTAGTGGGACTTCTATTTTTCTATAACGTTATTGGTTAAACGTTATACGTTTTTGGCCGCAAAATAAATATTCTTTGTAATGTATGGTAAATAACAAAACATATAAATCATCTTATACATATAACCGGAAATACTACGACGAACCGGAAACAACGGTCAGAAGGCCAAGGAAGTGGATCGAGTTTCTACCATTTGCACGTCAAGGTTAATTTACTTACGTAACTTGAATTATTTTGATCGTATGGTATTTATAGTTTTGATTAAAAAATTAGTTTGATTAAAAAAACTACGTTGGAACTGGTGGATCTTGAGGAAAAACTACGGAAGCGTTCTTCAAACGCTCCGAAACCCACCCCAATCCTTTAATTCGAGAATCCGTCTCGTATACTTCTATAATACTGTGATAGATTCGAATTTGCTAGACCGAGAAACACGCCCACGAACGTATCCTCCACGCAACTATCATTAGTTCTCGAAGCCCTTCAGGCCGCAACCTCTATTCTAATAGAAATTCCAATAAATTAAATTCTTTTTCATTCAACACAAGTTACTTACGAAGGTAAGTAGCATCCGTGCCCGTGGTCAAATCGATTATAATTATTGTCCAAAAAAGACCCTCGCCTAAGGTTACGGAAATACAACTCCATGTAACTAGGCTTGTCGAATATTAAACAATAAACTACTTATGTAAAACAATACAAAACTTCGCTGTGCGATTTTAAATACACCATACGCCACCTATTGGATAATGACTGAACTACACCCTTAGAAGTTTACTAGTTAGTGCCTTAACAGTAATATAGCAGTAGATAGGTGACGTGCTTACATAACGAACCTGAAAAGTGTCACTGACCTGAAAACCACTACAGATGCATTCACTTACACAAACTCAATTATCAATTATATTGCTGTTCGTCATAAAAAAGACAGATTGATACAAAAATGTGCTTGCGAGCAAAACAAAATATTTCGGGTCCGTATACTTTCGTTTGTTCTCATGTAAAGGTTCGCGTAGTGGCTAAACGATTTGACAACAACAATCACTCCACCGTGAACAAGATTTTTGCGTCTGTTTTCGTCACACACACATAAATATAAACAACCATGACCCGAGAACAAACATCTGTTTCATGAACACCACGCTACTCGGCCATCTGATTGGTTATTGAATAATATTGCGTCGCTGACCTTAGGCTTAATTTGGAATTGCCTCTGTTCCAGTAATTGCACTGGCTGTTCCATCCCTTTATCCGGAACACAACCGCGATAATATGGTTGTTATGGTGGTTAAAATAGGAACGAATGCAGCACCACCCCGGACGAGATCTTCTCAAAGCAAACTCTACCATCACTAGATTCTATGTATGTCTATATATGTATATATGTGTATCTAGCATTCTCATAACAGTTAGGTTTCTTACGGCTTGGTGTTCACCCGCGCCCGTCGCAGTTACGGGGGAACAGTTTTACACACAGCGCCGAATTTGGCAGTCCCGCAACAGCAGCAAAACCCGTAAACTTTTCCCATACTCACATATCTGCATTCCATCGAAGCGACGTGCGTGGATGTAAACTGTGCAATGAGTTATTTTTTTAATTTTTTTATTGAAAAAGGATTAGACGTTCGTCTTCTATCTCACCTGATGGAAAGTGACGATGAAGACGAAGGTGTTACACGTCTATCCACGAGATACCTATTCACTCGACGCTTGAAAGATCTAGGACTATAGTTTTCTGGAAAAACAGCCGCAGGCAGTTCATTCAACACCTTGGCAACCCGCACCAAAAAGGAAGTTAGTTAGTTTTGAGCCTTAAAGAAATACTGATAGCAACAATATCATGACAATTGGTTGTAACAGTTTTTCGATTTTACGATCAGAGGTACACAATTGACATGCTTTTGTTTTCTATCTTTTCTGGTTGATAGTGAAGATGACGTACTCTCCTCTACGTTTAAAAGTCTCAGGGTTGTATGGTTTCAAAAACAGATCAACAGATCATGGCATACTTTGACAAAGTGACCCAAAAATTTACTGCCAATACGCTTCGTTCGGTCCGTTGGTACGTGAACATATAGATTGTCTATATTTGTCTATATATTGATTCTCCTTCACTTTTGGGAAGTGTATGTATTAGGTGCCCTCGAATAAACTCTAGAAATAAGAATTTGTTTAGTGTTCCCCTCGTAAGAACAAACTATTCTCCAAACACATTTTTATACAGAGCATGTAACAATTACAATTAATTACTGTAGCATGAACGTGTATAAAAAGAAATTAAGAGACATACTTGACATTTAACTTTAAATTTTAATTTTTAGTTTATAGTATTCATTCTTTTTTTAATATTTGAATTGTATTTTAAGTTTTATTATTGTTGTATTCTTATTATTGGATTTGTGTAATATCTTAACTGTGGAAACTCTAGTGACTTTTGTGTTACCCATTATTACTTAAATTAACTGCATTAAATAGTTGTATGTTTCCCAAATAAACACAAAAATAAATATAGAGGTAGAGGAACAGTGAAGGCTCTACTTGTTCAAGCAGAGCATTCGTACACTCTCAAAAATGTATCGTGTAAAATACCGTTACACTTGCGATTTAGCGACGGTGGTGGAGAATTGCGCAATCTAGAAAGAAAGAAAGAACGCATTTATTAGAACACACAATAGCAAAAAAGATAACAAAAATATTATAAAAACGGGCAAAATATAAATAAATAATAGAAACACACAGCATAGCTTAAATAAAAAAATCATATACACAAATTGCTCGAAATACAAGGTTGATTGATTTGTATCGTGTGTGCCAATCTCGTATAGCCTATAGTTGCTAATAAGTCTTCGGGCTCTTCGGCCAACAGAGTCCGACGCTTCCAGTTGATACTTGGATGAGTCGACCAGATGTCTGCAGTGCTCCATGCAAGATCGAACCTGAGCTTTATACAGGTTAAGCAGCCGCTACTTTACAGTAAGCAGACCTACTTTACATTACTTGTAATGTATGTGATTATATTTTATTAATTTCACGTAATGCTAACTCCAAAACTAACTACTATCATAAGTCCCCAGACAAACACACCAACCCCAAAATAAGCAGAGCTTTTGTTATGGATGACCATACAGCGAACTGGGAGGGAAGCCAGAATAAACATGAATAATATAATAATATATAGAGTTTACTTTTACACCAATAAGAAAACAAAATTACAAAACGGTAAAAAAAACAATAAAGGCATACATGTAGGTGTAAAAAAAGGCCTCCTCCTCAGCATTAAGCGAACGTACACTCTAAGTAAAGGATTTTATTTTAACGCTGATTTTCAGAAAGAGCCCGAGCAAAATATCATTACTAACCAAAACAAGCAATACAAGCATACTAAAATAACACGAATGACAAATAATACAATTTAAATCAAAATACAAGCAATAAAACAAGAATAGGACAAATAACAAACAACATACAACCATAAACAACAAATACTTAACCAAAGCAAAGAAGAAAAAAAAAATGCAAAGCCACAATGAACATATTAATTTAGAACACACCAGCCAATCATCATAAAATACAAGCTTAATAAAATAACAACACGAATAACAAATTTTGAATTAAAACATGAGCAATAAAAAAATATATTGCGTATGACAAATATCATACAACATATAATCATAAAATAACAAAAATTAACAAAAAGAAAATTTTCAAAGCCACAATAAACATAATATTATATTAATTTTGATCACACATAAAGTACAATAATAAATACAAAACTAATAATTATAATAGCAAAATGTGCCTATGCAGCCAAATATTTCTGTGCCATCAGATAATGTGCCTTTATCTTCGTCACAGAACTGGGTTTACTACCCTACATGCACGAATTGGCGGTGGTAAGTCATTCCAACATTTACTAGCTGCGCACTTAAAACTGAAACGAAAAACTGCTGATTTATGGCGTGGACATTGTTTGCGATACTTTTTTTTCCGAAATAGACAGTTTATTTATGGCCCATAGGCCTTTTAAATTTCACCGGACTTTGTAGCCTAGCGCTGACGGCGCCTAGCTGGAGCTACTCCTACATACGACACGCCTAAGGGCACGAGAGGGCACGGACCAGTGCCAAAGAACCAGCAAGAAACTCAGTAGGAATGCGTACGACGCGTTAGCCTGGCCCACCGGTGGGTTAGGCGATTCGAATGACGTGTTGTCCTATTTCTAACTGGAACACCGGCGTTCCTTGTTGTAATATCATCGTTGGGATCTGTTAAGACGTTACGTGGACGCCTATAACAAACCGCCGCGTCTGGGTTGGCTGTGTATTCAGATGACTACACACTACTACTAGCGGGTTGGGATGGTGGGAAGCATTATCGAAGTGGCGTCTAGACGCCAACTTTATGAATGCGGCAATGGTGGGCAGCTCGAGATCCTTGTGCAGATCTAAGTTGCGGACATAGGGCGGGGCCCCGACGCATTTGCGTAAGAACTTATTTTGAATAATCTGCAAGTAATTGAGGTTCGACTTGCTGGCGTGAGCGAAAGCCACACTGGCATATGTCATGATGGGGCGGATGCAAGTTTTGTAAAGTGTAAGCTTATTTCTAAGCCGACATTTTACTCTTCTTGCAAATTAGAGGGTGCAGTCTATCCATGACGAAGGCGGCTCGGTACCGGACGCGTTTTATGTGATCCGCGAATGTTAGTCCACTGTCTAAAGTGACTCCTAAATATTTGACTTTTTTAGCCCATGGTATCGGAGTATTAAACAGGTTGATCTGGCCTAATCTTTTGGAGGGTTTCCTAGAGGTTGTCCTAGAGCAGGTTGAGAGAGAGAAGTACACTGCTGCCCTTTTTTCTGGGTTGACTTCTATTCTCCATTTCCTAAACCAAGCGCCTAATGCGTTGGCTGCGGATTGAAGTATTCTAGTTAGGAGGGCGTTGGTGCTGTCTGTACTTGGTGTACGTTGTTGGGCTAAGCTATTGGCTAGGGTTTCAATTTTTTCGGAGTCATCGAAGGCCGGAGTCATGGTGGAGGCCTAAGGAGCGGAGGCATCGATGACGCGGTAGAGTCCGTCTTGAGAGACTTCGCCAAGCTCCAGTAAGCCAGATGCGAAGGCGAAATCTCTTCAAGAAGCGCGTCCCAGTTGTTAGCCCACTATTCGCGTATGCGAAATTTAACATCTCGCTGTAGTGCCCTCATACAGATGCGGTTTGCCTCGGTCGGAGCGTAATCGTACGCCCGGATAGCTGCGTTCTTTGCTCTCAAAAACTCCCTCACATCCTCAGGCAGTATCCAGCGGCGATCATTCGCCACCGGAACTCGTCTGGAAGATGCACTGATAGCAGTTCGAAGGTGGTTGGTGAAGGCACTGATCGCTGCATTGGTCTCCTCGATGGATGACAATGAATCGGGAATGGTGTTCTGCCATCCGCTAACTAAAACATCACTAAGCCACAAAGGAGCGATTTTGAGTTATGAATGACATTATACATAAAAAACAAATCTCCATCGATCTCTTTAGGTCTCGTATTTCTAACGTTATTCGTTCAGAAGATAGCCTAGCCCAAAACATCATTATCTGATGCAAAATGTCTTATTTGCACAGCTTAAACATCGTTCACCCACAATACTTAAGTAAAAAATCACTAACAAACAAAAACAACAAAAAAAAGCCACAATACTACGCTAAAATATCACTATGCGAACCTCGCCCGCCGCTGCAAAGCCATTCCACCGTCAATGATTTTCACCGAATTTAGCAAACATCACCTAAATTATATACAAGTTAGAGAGTTGTATAATAAGCATAAAGCTATGCCTACAATTGATAATGTAATTTATTTTTCTTCAGATTTTGAAAAAATCATAATGCTGCCAAGTTTAGACAATTTGAAAGTATTATTTTCGTCCAACGTTTAATTGCTTATAAAATCAAACTTTTGCTCCTCTTGGTAGAATAACGACGAATCAAAAACCATTGGCCGCTTTGTTTCATGACGGATTAGCTGGACGAAAACAGGAGGAAATAATGAGTGTCCTTTTTATATTTTAAACGCAAAATCGCGACGTCCAAAACGTAAACATATGGTTCGATAATTGCACAGCGCAAAGTAAAAATTGGCTAATATATTCTTTATTACTTCATTTAGTTAACAGTGACTTAGTAACTTTATCATCAAGTGTTAAAGTTTGCATAATATAATAATTGTTGCGACGATGTTTAAATATATAATAGAAATTCAAAAGACTGTTGAATTGTGTTTTCGAAAAGAAAAAAAGACACGATTTTAACGTATTTTTATTTTAAGAAAAGTTCAATTTTATTACATTTCATTAGTGTTTAATTATTTTTGTTGCCCTAAAAGCTGTTTTGTGTTTGGTACATAAGAGTACGTTTTCGACAAAATTAAAGTTATTAGTTACTTTTTAATATCTTTTTTTAAAAATTGGAGCTACCCTTTTTTGAAAGAGTTTAAAACTTTACAAATTTCTTTTTCTATACAGGCTTGCTATAAAGTCTTAAAAGTACCTAATTTTGATGTAATTGAAAACTTTTATTTTTTATTTAAGATTTCATATAGTAAATTGCTTGTTTTATTGTATTGAATAACGCCATTTTATTTTATAACTTCCATTTGAAGATATAAATACTTTGCTATAACATCGCTACGCAAGAACGGTTTTCAAAATAGTGTTTTTTTTAGTTAAGTATGAGGCTAGCAAATTGAAAACTTAAGTGGATACATTTAGCCGAAAAATCGTAAAACACCTTTAGTGATGTTTTAACTAAGTTTTCTATTTACTTTAAAATATCTGTTCTTCATCTACAAAATCATTAAGATCCTTAACAGTGTTATAGTGAGGTACTGAATAATTTTTTTGCGATGTGTAAAATAAGCTAATATTTTATTTCGAAATACACAGCAATTAAAGTATGCTTAATGATGTGTTAGTAAAGTTTTTCCAATTAAATAAAAGTTTATGACATAACTACAACCCCTTCAATTCATTTTATTTGACACCAAAGAAGGCTTTGATCTTAAAACTTATTCAAATTGGAAGGTACTTAAAGGACGTATCTTTAGAGACATTACGCATACCAGTACGATACGTAGTTTTGATGTAGAAACATATAAAAATTTTCCCACACTTTTTCGCTTATATCTCAAAACTTGGTTTTGAGGCGTAGTGATGTTATAGATAGCGGACGGCAGTGTTCAGGTCGGGGCTGTCGGTTGCCTTAAGGGCTTCCGTTAGTTTGGCTCAATCAATGTGAGCCCTCGTTTGAGGAACGGGGTCACTCGGGACACCTAGCTGCATTACTACCGGTCGGTGATCCGAAGTAAGTTGGTGGATGACTTCTACTGAGAGTAGCGTTAAGTTAACACTTTGTAGGATTGCTATATCGAGAATATCAAGGCGATGATTTGTGTTATAGGGATAGTGAGTCTGTTCCCGAGGACCCACTACATCGCAGCTTAGCGAATCTAACAAGTGATGATGATGACGGCCGTTTGGGTTGGTAACTACGGAGTACCAACCTGAATGTTTCGAGTTAAAGTCACCAGCTAGTATTACGGAAGGACTCACATCGAGTAGCGACTGGAGGTCGCTTTGAAGTATAGCTTTATCTGGTGGTTGGTAGATGGATGCCAGCGTGATTGGCTGATGGCCGCTCATCGCTATTCTACAACAGGAAACTTCGATATTCTCGACCTGTGGGGGATCGACAGGTATACAGTGTAGTGACCTTTTGTAATAGATGAGGGTACCGCCTTCATCGGCGGTAAGCCTATCGTTGCGAACGATGTTGTAGTTCGCTAATTCCGGGTCCTTTTGACTAGGTTCAAAAAGGTTTCCCACTAGTAAGATGTAGATTTGGAATTCTCGAAGGAGTTCATGAATTTCATTACGCTGATGTTTAAGACCATCGGCGTTGAAGTAGCCGATAGTGAGGGACCGAGGTTTTAATTTAGAGGACGCCATTTGAAAGTTAAATTTATTGAATTTTTGGACGTTGGCGATAAGCGCCTGGTGTTCGATCGCGACGAGCACGTCGCCTGGAAGTCACCCTTTGCGGCTCATAGTTTGCGAGCCAAAGTGGTGATTTCTCCCAAGTCGAAACTTGAGACGAATTCGCTTACAAGCGCGAAGTCTGAAAGTAGCTCTCCATGGGACCTGGCCGTAAGAGGAGAAGGCATGCAAGCAGGTGCTAACCTGACCTGCTGTACCTGAGAAGACGCGAGGGTGAGGGTTGCCATGGGTTTCCTCACCATGGTAGGTGGGGTCACCCATGTGTTTTTGGGAGGCGGTGGAGGACCGTGAGCGTCACATAGCGGAGGCTGCGGTTTATTGGGTGGGCCGGGCTTTGTAGCAGGAGCAGAGGGTGGACACCTTTGCTTTGCCTTCTGAACCTTTTTGGGGTTGGGCTCTGGGGCCCTGAGGCATCCTAGGTAATTGGCAGTGTGGCCAACCGACTTACATAAGACGCATGCAGGAGGTTCGACAGATTGCGGGGTTCGCGCGCAATCCGCAGTGCCATGATCACCCAGGCTCTTGACGCACCTGGGCTTGGCGTGGCAATTTCTGGCCGTATGGCCATAGACTTGGCATCTATGCCATTGGCTGGGTATACCACGTTTGAAAGGGATCTCGACGGTGATCCCCGGAAGTCGTGCTATTTTGTCGTGCTATTCGTGCTATTGTTTTAAGGTTGAAAATCCCCTTGCCCTTAGGGGTGTGATCTAGTGTTTTTTTTTTCATTTAAGTATTTTGGCATCAAACAGTCATTACAAAAAAAAAAACATATTACACAATGTGTAAAAATAATATTACTTAAATAAAGACCAAGCAGTGCCCAATTTTTACTGATTTTACAATACTTATGAACTACTTGAGTACCGAAAATATATTATTTTCATATAACTTTTTTTTTTTGTGTATACAAAAACTACCAACGTAAAAAATGAAAAGTGAGACAGAAAGTTATCAAAATACAATTTAACAAAAACCAAACTAAAATAAAAAGGCATAGGGTTTACAAAGATAAATGGGCGTTAATTTCATTTATATATGGCGTATATTAGGGCGTGCACATGTTCAAAAATATTGTATTCTTGAAAGCATTCAAAGAATTATTAAATATGTCTACATTACAAAATTCTTTGTTATATAGATTAAGACAGCGGGTCAAGAAGTTGTTGTGAGTGTAATTTTTACGGGAACGGGGCGGGATAAAAATATTAAGTTTTCGTGAGGGACGGACGGGTAATCGAACTTTTGCTACAAAATTTATTTTTGACAGAAGAACAGAGGAGTCATAGTGGTTGTTGAGAAGCTTATAAAGAAAGACTAGGTCAAATTGTTTTCGGCGATTCTGCAGAGATAAAAGCTTATTATACTTAAGTGATTCTTCATAAGATCGGTCAACCTTTCTACAACGATAATTTAAAATTTTTATGAACATTTTTTGTATCATTTCTAACCGTTTGATGTGATTGTTGTAAAAAGGCTGCCAAACAACGCATCCAAAATCCAAAATAGAACGCACGAGGCTAAAATACAGTATTTTCAGAGTCATTGGTTGCTTGAATGGTTTAGTTATTCTGTGAATAAAACCTAAATTTCTAAACGATCTTTTTACTATTGTATCAATATGTGAATTGAAAGAAACTTCTTGATCCATTATTATACCTAGATCACGAACGGTATTTACTCGTTTAAGAACATTGCCGTTGATATAATAATTATGTAATATGGGACACTTTTTTCGGGTGTACGTGATGACTTGACATTTGTCTATGTTTAGGAAAAGTTGATTGCATGCACAGTATTCTGAAAGAGAGTCCAAGTCAGCTTGTATCTTGTTACAGTCATTGACAACTGTTATGGCTCTGTACAGTTTCATGTCATCTGCATATAGCAGAAAGTCGGTATTATGAAGGGCTTTATTTATGTCATTTATGTATAGAGAAAAAAGGACAGGGCCAAGATGTGAGCCCTGAGGAACTCCAGAAGGTATTGGCAAAAAACTGGAACAGTAGCCTCTGAGATAAACTGTCTGACTACGATTGCGTATGTAAGAATCGGTCCACCTGAGCAGATTGCCATGTACACCGATTCTTCGTAATTTTTCAATGAGTAACGAGTTATTAATTTTATCAAAAGCTTTTGAAAAATCGGTGTACACGGCATCTATCTGTACCCCGGAATCCATTGTGTGCAACAAAAAGTCAGTAAATGTCACCATATTCGTTTCAACACCACGAAATTTAATAAACCCGTGCTGTTTTTCTGTAATATGATGGCGCACAGCATACGAAAGTTGAGATGTAACGATTCCTTCTAAAATCTTTCCAAGTACGCATAGTTTTGATATTGGCCTGTATTGTGTGATATCATCTGTATGACTATTTTTAGGTATGGGCGTAATAAGCGCTCTTTTCCAAGCGCTGGGAAATACACCGGAGCTAATAGAGCAGTTAAAAATTAGAGATACCTGCTTTAAAAGTTCTTTTGCACATTTTGAAATTAAAATTGGATGTATATCATCTGACCCTGGGCCTTTATTAATGTTTATTCCTTGTAACTCCTTTTAAATCAAGCTATCATCAAGATTGACTGAATGAAAGTCAATAATAGAGGAATCAGAAGTTGTTACCTCATAATTAGGGAGTAACCCAGTTGACGAACTGTTACTTTCGTGTGATTGCAAAAATACTGACTGAAAATATTGGTTGAAGGCTTCACAGATATCGTTACCCTCTGTGATTGTAGCGGCGTTATATTTCATTTTGTGCGGAATTTGTACACTGAGTTTTTTGGAATTAACAAAGTTCCAAAAAAACTTAGGATGTTCTTTGATTTTGGATTCAGTAAATAATATGTAATTTTCATAGCATTCCTTTTCCATTTATTTAAACCTTTTTCTTAAAGAAGCGAATGTTTCATAATCCAAGCGATTTTTATAAGTTTTCCATTTTTTATGATATTTACACTTCTCATTATTTAGTTTTACTAAGGGTTTAGTATACCACGGAGGAAGTCTACTAATATTTCCAGTATTATTTTTAGTCGGAACATACTTGTCAATAAGTTTATTAAGCACATCATAAAATATACAAACTATCGAATCTATTTCTTTCGCTGATGAAAGAGCAAGGTTCCAATCAAAAGAAGCTAATTCTTTTTTAATAGAATCGAAATCTGCTTTAAAAAACATTCTCTTTCTTGTATTGTTGCATACAAGAGGATTAGAAATCTGTGAAGTCAATTCTATCTCTAAGGCTTTATGGTGGGGGTCTATTGGCACCAGAGCATTCTTACATACTGTTAGTTTACAAATTTCGCTACAAAATATAAGGTCCAAAACTCTTGCGTTCATATTAAATGCATTGTTTAGTTGGTGCAACAAAGCAAAGTTCAAAAAGTCTGAAGTAAGGGAAGATAATAAATCGTGATTAATTGGTATTGTCAAACTACCTAAATGATTATCATACTACCAGGCTGGTTTTGAAACATTAAAATCTCCCATCACAAGATAAGTATTGTTAGGATAAGAAGTTATTGTATCAGTTACTCGATCGTAAAACGATAAGAGAAGTGATTCATGTTGAGCGCCGTGAGGTATATATGTACACATTATATATAAAAAAGCGCTGTGGGTGTCTATGGCCGAAGCTGAAGGGGCGGACGCACGGGCGAGCCGCCGCGGCCGCCGGGCGAGCGGCACGCGCACGCACAGCTCGTCGGCGGGCGGCGGTGCGCACCACGCGGCCTGTGATTCCCCGCACAGCTCGCGTCGTACCGCCAGCATCACACCGCCGCCTAGAGAGCACCCACTCGCCTCAAAGTTGCGATCACAACGAAACACTTCATAACGACTATCGAAGAATTCAGAACTATAAAATGAATCATTTAGCCACGATTCTGTCACGCAAATAATATCATAATTATTGTTTAAGACATTATTTAAAAAGTGGTGCGATTTCGTCCGTAAACCTCTCACGTTTTGGTAATAAATAGATAGTGTATTAGTAGCCATCACCTCGTTAGAAGGAAAAGAAAAACAAAAACAATCAGTTTAAAATTACTTAATATAATATAAGTATTTATTTATTTATTTATTGTTTCACAGAGCCAACAGCACTTAGGTCTAATTTACACTTGTTTGTATTTAATTGCTTAAACAGACCGCCAATAACAGGCTCACAATTTTTAAAATGATCTTATAGAGTAGAATACCTATGTGAACTAATTTTACATTTTTGGACTGAGAAATAAAAAAATAAAATTATACACGTGCACAATAACATGAGTAGGATTAATTTTTATACACTAACAACCATAAATTATATGTTTATTACTATAAAGTGGAGTACATAATTAGAAAATAATACATAAACTAATATTTTTTTCCCATCGTGTTGTGAAACTTAATAATATATAATTCCTTGAATGCTCAACATCTCACTTATTATATAGAATATTTCATAACATACAACTAAATAAAAACCAAAAACCAAACAAACACTCAAATTGCAAGATTTTTGCCTCATCATCACATATATAAACATGTAAGTTTTATTTAAAACCCTAACCCAAGTTAAATGTAAACAAGATATTAAAAGTCACTTAATTTTATCTAGGTCACAGTCATTGGCTATAAGTACAGCTTTAGAAGAGTCATTTTTTCGAAGAAATATTTTACAATCAGTAATCCACACATATTTATTTCCTAGCTCCTTGCCCAGTTTACGTGCGCGGGAGTATAACAGTTCGTTGTGAGGAGCCAGGTGATCATTCACGAAAACAGGTTTCGAAGCGCCATCGATATCCAAGTCAGCTGATGTTAGTCCGCGATGGACGCGTGCTGCTGCTATAAACTGAGACTTCCGATGTCACTGCGTGAACTTCACAATTATGTTAGGTACCTGACATGATTGATCAGAAGCTGTATTTTGATCTTTCTGCGGTGTAAATCGCCGGACTCGGTGAATAAAATCGACATCCGTAGGTAAAAGTGAAAAGCCGACTTTAATCGCAACTTTGTGTAGTATTTGATTTAAATTTTCACTTTTTAACATTGGTACACCCGAGATCTCGATGTTATTGATGCGTCCTTGTTGCTCTTTAGCCAGTAATTGATCCGTAAGACTATTGATCTGAATTTAGTGTCACTTAACTCTTTTCCTAGGCGGGAAACGTCTGTTATTGTACTTTCATGCTGGTTTTCAAGTACTTTTATGCATTGTTTCATTGCACATTGTTCTTCTTCAAGCTTCATAGTCGACTTTTGTGTGTCGCTCATTTGACACTTAATTATATGAAGGTCATCGTGTAATTTTGTAATATTTTCATTTTGTCTATTAAGTAACTCTTCGAAGAATGACTTCATGTTATGTTCAAATTTTGTTAAACTGTAACGGAATTCCTGTCTTATGTCCTGCATCAAATGTTCCTCGGGGTCAGGAGTTTTACGTTTGCGATGTGTCACTTGAGACAAAGACTCGTCACTCCCCGATAGAAATAAATTAGGATGAGATCCAGAATGCATTTTAGGCGGTGTTCGCTGGACGTTCATATCACTGTAGCAGGAATTATTTAACACAGAATCGTTCATTACAATTGTTCTATTAGCACAAAATCTTTGAATTGTAATTAATCTTGATATAAGTTTAGTACTATCAATTTGTACGGTGGACGGAAATGACCGGGAATCCCTGGTCTTTAAGATCCTGGAGAAGGAGCTCTGACTCAATCTCCTTTAGTACGCCTCTAAGGACGACGCGTAAAACGCGCTCCTCCTCGAGCGCGTAAGTGTGGTACTCAATGGATTTCTCATTCAAGTACTTGGTGAGGGCGCGGTGATCGGCGGGTGCGACGGTCGCTACGCGGATGCCGATCGCGGTATTTTTCACGTGTGTACACGCGATTTTTAAATTTGACATATGTGTGGACACAGATTTCCACGCCGCTTTATCCCGGATGAAAATAGGACGCGGATGCCGACCGGTTGGCTTGGCCTCGGGGGTAGGAGAGATATAATTTGAATTTGACGCGGGCATGGACTGCGGCGCCCGCTTTTTCGGAGTTTTGCTCTCATCGCCGGATGAGTCCGAGCGAGATGAACTACGAGTAGACGAAGCCACGGGCGAGCGCGAGCTAGAACGATTGCGTGAGGGGTTGATGGATGCGGGTTGACGCGCCCATCTCTCCTTTTTTGTCGGCGTTTTGGTGGTGGGTTTAAACCCACTTTCGAATTTTGTCCAGATGTCTGGACACTGCGAGCGAACGAAGGCCATGAAGGCCTTCGATATATCGGCCTGAAAATAACTTAAAAACTAACCGAAGTCCGCTACCTGGAATCCTAAAAAGGGTACGCAGGTAAAGAGTTGACCGCGTTAGGGTCAACCTTTACCGACAAAAAGGACAAATATGCACGGAAAGACACAGATATGATAAAAATAAATATAAAAATAGGATAGTAAATAAATAAAAGTGTAGAAAGGAAATAATATATAAAATAAAGGACTGGATCAGTACAAATTGGTTGTCACCGTAAGGTATCCTCTGTACTAAAACCAGAATACTTTACGCTGGGCACACACAGCACTCAGCACAAGCACAACACAGCACTTTGGAAACTAAGAAACTTAGTCGCAAAGAAAAAATCACTTTGAGAGCACTCGGAGGGAGTAAAAAACCCAGAAAAACCGTATCAAGGAGCCAACACGCTAGTCTGTGACGTCAGTAAACTGAGGGCCACTGATTATGGGGAAGGGACCGATCGGAGTAGAACGTCCGTACCGGGCGGCGGTCGCAGCGAGAATCATGCGATACTTTTTTTTTTTTTTTTTTTGTTCCCCTCCGCGGGAAGGGCAGGAGGATAAAAATGCCCTGACGCATACTCTGGCGCGATTCCAAAGTTATGTGGGACTCGTCCCGACGCCTACCAGGACCATACCCACTAAAAACCCCCTGTCGGCTCGTGCATTTTTGCCACTCAGCCTTCATCTGAGCGACGGCCAATTGGAGAAAGAGGCCGCGCTAGCGTGGCTCAGAAGGGGTCACCCGCTGAGATTACATAGCACTGAAGGTGCTCAAAGCACTGAAGGTGAATACGTAGCACTGAATGTGCTCAAAATGAAATCAAAAATTAAAACAAAAATTAAAAAATTGCAAAATAAAATTGAATTAACTCGCATTTACGTTAGAATTAGGATTTACGTTAGAGTTAGAACTTACGTTAGAATTTGCGGCCAGAAGGGCTTCGAGATCGCGTGACAGTCTGGTGGATGAGTACGTTTGCGCATTCCTAGGCCTAGCGACTTTGAACTTCGAGTCTAACACAGGAGTAGTATATGAGACTGAATCACGAACTAGAGGATTGGGATGGGTTTCGGAGCGTTTGAAAAACGCTTCAGAGAGTGTTTTGAGATGTTGTTGTACTGTAGGCAGTTCAAGATCTCTATGCAAGTCCGCGTTACGCACGTACCAAGGTGCGTTTGTGGCCCGGCGGCAAAAGAGGTTTTGAACTACCTGCAGTTTGTGCAGGAGGGAGGGTTTGGCGTGGGCAAAGATTGGCGATAACGGGTCTAACGCAGACCTTGTAAAGTGTACGTTTGTTTCTGAAGGACATTTTACTTTTTCTACCTAACATGCTATTTAGGCGGCCTAAATAGTGACGAGCGAGTTTCGAAACTCTTTCGACGTGTGGCTTGAAAGAAAGCGTCGGATCTAATGTGACGCCTAAGTATTTAGTACTGCGCTACCAGGGGATGGGAATGCCTAACATTCGGACGTGGGGATCGCCATCGGGACGACGGCGTTTGTGGTCGAAGCGCATCGCAGAACTCTTTTCAGGGTTCACATCGATGCGCCATTTTTGAAACCATACACCAAGGGCGTTTACGGCCTTTTGGAGTCTGGTTACAAGGTGCCAAACACTGTGGCCTTTGGTATAGAGTGCGGTGTCGTCAGCAAAGAGGGCGAGTTCGACGCCTTTCGGCGGGATGGGAATGTCGTTGGTGTACACGGTGTACAGCAGAGGGGCGAGGACTGAGCCTTGAGGGACTCCAGCCTTTATGGGACGAGGCGCAGAAAGCGTGCCTTCGTGTTTAAATCGAAATGTACGGTCTTTGAGAAACGACGCTATTAACCTGACTAGGCGATCCGGTAAGCCTATCTTGTAGAGTTTATAAACGAGACCGCTGTGCCAGACTTTATCGAAAGCCTTGGCTACGTCAAAGAAAACCGCGACTGTTTTATAACGACGCGGGTAGAAACCGTCAAGTATATACTCGACGATTCGGTGGACTTGCTGAGGGCAGGAGTGTTTAGCGCGAAAGCCGAACTGATGGGGAATAATGAGAGGATCGCCATCCGTTGGAAACAGATGGTTCCGCATTCGAGAGAGTATGACTCTCTCGAGAAGTTTAGACATTGCCTTGAGGAGGCTGATGGGTCTGTGATTAGCCGGGACGTTCAGAGGTTTGCCCGGCTTGGGAATGCCTATGACTGTCGCTTCTTTCCAAGCTTTTGGAAAGTAGCTATGGTCGAAACAGGCATTGAAAATGATAGTTAACAAGGTAAGCATCTGTTGAGGTAGGTGCTTAAGTGCGTGGTTGGAAATTCCATCCGCACCCGGACCCTTTTTGGTCTTTTGATTTCTAATGAGAAGCAAGATTTCATCATTAGAGACTGTGACAGGGTCGGCGGTGATGGGGAGAGAGTCTCTGCGAAGGACTTCGTCCTCCACCGCCTGGATGTGTGAGGGATCAGCAGGTTGCGTGCTGGGCGAGCATTGTGCGGCAATGCTGTCAGCGAAGCATTCGGCTTTCTCTTCGACTTCAAAGGCAGTAGTGCCATCGGGACGAGTGAGAGGAGGAACATGAGAGGCGGTGTCTACGCGTAAGGCTCGGGCCATGCTATAGTACGCTTGGTGGGACGGAGAGATATTCGCCATGAGATCGTTCATCTGAGCGTCTCGGAGTTCCGCGAGGCAAGACCTAACTTTACGTTGAAGCTGATTCGCAGCTGTTCTATAGGCGGGCGTGGGATATTTCTTGGCTCTCCGGAGAGCCGCGTTCTTAGCTTTAATAAGATTGCTAACGGCTAAGGGAAGCGTGGGTTTGCCTTGCTTAGCAACCTTTTCGTTGTCACTGATGGCTGAGTTGATAGCATCAGTGAGAGAATTTACTAATGAATCGATTTTATCCGGGCTATCTAATTGTTCGGGAGAGATCGCGAGTGGAGAGTTCGGAGCCTCTAAGGCTGAAACTAACGTATTTTTAAAGCCTTTCCAGTTGTTAAAGGTCTTAGGAGATGAGACGTTATCGTTCGGCGGTCCTAGCACGAGGGAAACGGGGCGATGGTCGGAGCCTAGGTCATCGAGCGGTTCGATAGACCTTAGATCAAGATTGATTCGCTTGATAATTGCAAAGTCGAGGATGTCAGGAGAGTAGGACGGGTTGTTGGGATAGTGAGTGGGAGTGATGGGGGATATGACGTCTAGGTCAAGGGAGTTAGTGATGTCGAGGAGAGCGATACCGCTGGTGTTAGTCGATAGGCACGTCCAGTCAGTATGTTTGGAGTTAAAGTCTCCGAACATAATGACTGAATGGCCGAGGGCGAGAATGGCCTCAAAGTCGCTGCGGATTGGTCTGGTACCACTAGGTATGTAGATTGAAGCTATGATGATGGTCGGATGACCAGTCATAGCCAATCTACACACAGTGGCTTCCATGTTGAGGAGAGGAGGGGTAGGGAGAGGACAGCAGTGGAAGCCTCTTTTGTAATATATAGCGGTGCCGCCGAAACCGTCGGAGTTGGGCCTATCGTTACGACTAAACGCGTACTTAGGTATAGCGAATCCTTTGGAGCGGTTTGGAGTAAGCCATGTCTCCTGGAGAAGGAGTAAGTCAGGTTCTTTGTTCTGAAGGAACAGTTTAATCTCGGGAAGGTTGGTGTTAAGGCTACGAGCGTTAAAAGATACTAGGGATAAGCCCTTGGGTTTAATACGACTGGACGCGGGATTCGCGGGTCTAGACATTATAATTTACTTTTTACGATTTTATATAAAATAAAAATAAAAAAAGAATAAATTTATAATGAACTTAGAAGCGAGTGATGCTCGGCTAAAGCAAATAAACGCTCTTGAGGAGAGCGGGCGGCTCGCAGCTTGCGTGCGAGCACGGAAATTTCGTTAATATCGACGTTTTGAATAACGTCGAACACGGTCTTCATGTCCTCAGCCAACGATGACTGAGGTGCGGATGACGGAGAAGGACGCGGCCCTACGGAAGCTACGGGAGCTGGGATGGGTCGGGAAGGTGCAGGCGGAACGGCCGGACGCTGCCTCCAAGACAGAGCCTGAGTAGGCGTCGGCTGAACGGGCTTTGCTTCCGGGGGACCCCGGTTGCGCAGCGGCGGGAAGTTAGCGGGAGTGAGCGGCGGCGCCGGTTTAGACGCGACCCTCTTGGCGGTGGAGCGCAGAGCGCGTGGGCAACCCCTGTAGTTAGCTGTGTGGCCGGATTGGCCGCAAAGCACACAGGCAGGGGGGGAAGGGGATTCGGGAGTGCGAGTGCACTCCTTCGTTATATGAGGATCCAGACACTTAACGCACCTGGGGGGAGCTGAGCAGTTAGCCGCTGCGTGGCCGTAGAGCTGGCAGCGGTGGCACTGCCCAGGGTGACCACGGGGGTTGGGACGCTCGACGGAGATATTCGAGAGTCCGCAAATTGTGCGAGCCTCTCTGAAGATCTCCCTCGAGTTGGGAGAATTAGACAAGATAACTAAAGCTAACGGAAAGCGCCTACCGCGGTTAGAGTGCATCTTGTGCACTGCTACAGCCGGGAAGCCCTGGGACTTAAGGTCCTCGAGAATGTCTTCATTACTGAGTTCAAACGGGACGCCCCGTAGTACTGCGCGGATCTTACGCTCCTCCGGGAGGGCGTAGGTGTGATACGCGATTTGTTTTAAGGAAAGTAACCTGGTGAACGCGCGGAAGTCGTCAACGGTCGCGACTTGAATTTTAATTGTATCGCCAGCGTTGGCGGCTTTTAAGTAATTAATTTTGTGCTCTTTGCACAGGTTAGAAACCGCGGTCCAGCGCGCTTTATCGCGGAGGAAGACGGGCGGAGGGAGCTGAGGCTTCGATGGGACGGGAGCGCAGCGCGATGCTGGCTTAGACGGGACCGACGGAGACGCGGTCACTTCGAGTGACATGAGCGGCGCGGGGGCGGGTGTAGAAGACACCGGGGTTGGCTCGGGTGTTGAAGACACCACGGCTTTTTTCGAACGCTTCTTAGAGCGTTTGGCAACTAACTGGAACGCGGGCTCAGGAGAACCGGTTAGGGTGGCGGCGACCGACGAAGCTTCGGACACGGCGGAGTCTGAATCGCTCCCGGGAGCGGTACGCTTCCTGCGAGATGAGCGCGAGGATGAGACCGACGCGCAGTCCATATCGGATGGAACGGGAGACGCGGGAGAGCTATATACCTGAGGGGTCTGGACATTAATTACAACAAAAATAACATTCTGGGCCTGAGGGGCCGGGGTTGAGGCCTGAGGGGCCGGGGACGCAATAGATGCCTGTAAGGCCTGCGTTAGTACGTCAGCGGGTATGCTTACGCCGGACGCAGCGAGCGCCTGGGCGAACGACTTAAGAATATTAACAAGGTCCATTGGAGGGCTTGGAATTACAATATGTAATATATAAATATATAATGTATGCCTATAATATATAACAAATGCCTAGGATTCCTAAATAAAAACCTAGCGAACCCTAGCGGCAAACCTCCCTACCAGCGGTAGGGGGGCTGGGGAGAATAACTTAAAACTAACCGTATTACGCCGAAGGCCGCTACCTAGAAACCTAAAAAAAGGGTACGCAGGTAAAGAGTTGACCGCGTTAGGGTCAACCTTTACCGACAGAAAGGACAAATACACACGAAGAACACACAGATATGATAAAATAAATATGAAAATAGGAGAAAAATAAATAAAATAGAGAAGAGAAATAAAATAAAAATAAAAGGACTGGTTCAGTACAAATTCGTTGTCACCGTTAAGTATCCTTTGCACTGAAACCAGACTACTTACGCTGGGCACAACACTGCACTCAGCACAAGCACAACACAACTTAGCACAGCACTTTGCAGACTAAGGGGCTTAGTCGCAAAGAAAAATCGCACTTCGAAAGCACACAGACGGAGTAGAAAAACCTTGAAACCCGTAGCACGGAACCAACACGTTATACTGTGACGTCAGTAGACTGAGCGCCACGGAATATCGGGAGGGAACCGATCAACGGAGAACTGGGTCTTGCACGTCCGCACCGCGTGGCGATCGGAGCGAGAATGTCGAATCATGCGATACGCTGATGCAGGCGTTTTATACAAGTTATCATGAGCAGCCCAGCTTAACTTTTCATATAAGTATTCTGGTGTTTTGTACTTCACCACGCAACACAGCAGTGCAGCAAAGTGTATTCTCCTACGTGCTTTCATTTTCAAACAGTTTGCTTTGTTTAAAAAGGGGCTTATATGTGACCGTTTAGGAACCAGAAAAGGGGCTGTCCATTAATCACGTGAGGCTCGAAAGGGGGGAGGGGTCCATAAAAAAAATCACGAAATATCACAAGGGGGAGGGGGGGGTGTAGTAATATATCACGTGTATTTATTTTTTTGGCAAACGCGCGATAGTGAACCGAAAAGCGTCGTTACGTGTATAAATTTTTTTTCTTCAAACGCGTACAAAATGGAAAGCGGCTTGTAGTGTGAAAATATAATTAGATGATGCTTATACCTAATAAATATTTTTAAAAAAATTAAGATTCTTTGTAGGTACTGCAACGTTTGCTTGTGTCGTATCTAATAAAAGAGGTTATCGCACAAACAAACTTGCCAACATTTATGACTGGCAACTTATAAGCCTATCATTATTATATTTTATTTGTAAATTGTAAAATAGATAGAATATGGAAGATTGTTGCATGGCATTCCATCACGGGTTTCAGCCCAAAAAATAGTCTAAGAATTATCAATTGTATCATTATCAATAGATTAATCTTTAATAAAAGTGGATTAAATGTTAAAAGTGTTTTTCCCTTGTTAGCTAGGAAGACCTCCCTAGGGTAGATTTAGTCCATCAAGGGTCCCGGACCGCTTGAGTACTAAAAATATATGTGATATAGGGTTAGGGGGAGGGGTATTTTTAAACCTCACCATGTATCACCAAAGGGGAGGGGGGGTTTAAAAATGACAAAACGTGATTTTGGTGACACGTGATTAAGGGCGGCCCCAAACTAAAAGGTGATAAACTTGATTACGCACAGACATCATTTTTCTATCGTGTCAGTGATCCACGGGAAGGACTTTAAACTTATAGACTTCATCGGTGCATGCAAAGCAAATAGTACCAAAATTGCCTCTTGAAAAGCAGTAACCATGTCATTTACGTTATCAAGATCAAGCACATTCTCATTTATAAGCTTAGGCAGGTCACTTTTAAACTTGTCTAAAATAATGTTATTTAGCGGCCGGTTATTAATAATGTTATTTCTAGTTATATCAATAGGTTTTTTTAAAAGAAACTCAACAGTGACAATAGCGTGCTGGCAAAGATCTGGAATATGAACTACGCCGGTATTTCGGACGGTTGCGTCAGTACATATTAAGTCTATAAGACTTTCACTGTGGTCGGTAAAGTGACTTGCTGTTGTAATACACTGCTTAGGTTCAGTACAGTTTGAAAAATCTGACAGTCGTTTGTAATTCCGACCCAGTTTGTTAAGCATATTAATGTTGGAGTCACCTAGGAATATAATATAATGTGGGGTCGCAATTGACGATAAGTCGTAAGTGCATCAAAGAAACTGGCAACGTTTAACCAAGGAGGTCGGTATGCAGTACCTGTAACAACTTTTAATCCATTAGTTGTTATGTTTATCCAAACTGTTCAATAGGTGCCGTTTTTAGGGTGGCTCATTTTACGGGCATTAACGCCATCTTTTATGTAACATCCGAAGCCGCCGCCACGTCCTGACATATTGTTCGTGGGCGCGGAGTATGGCGCAATTTATATCCAAACAAAGGCGGAGCGCACATAATATATCCGAGAACAAACATCTATGTACATCACGCAAATGAAATCCCTGACCAGGACTCGAACCGGCGTATAAGGCAGGTCTACTCCCACTGGCGCCGATCTTCCGTCGTAAGTACCTAAATGCAGCTAAATAAAGACTAAATTACTTGAAACTAAATTATTAAGATTATATTTATATAATACACTACTGATAGTGATAACCTACGTGTAACTGATAAAACAATAACGTGATCAACTTGTGAAATTGTAATTAAGAATACGTTTTTCAATACATTTACTGTTTGCGTGTTAGATGAGTGTATACGTGCATTTAAGCATTTCACCACTCGCGGCACAGTTGAGAAATGCTTGAATTCGCGTCGTGAAGTTTAGAGTTCTTATTTTCTAAGGTCAACAATATCGACAATGCAAACGCATTGTTAATTAGTAAACTATTAATCGAGAAAGAAATGAATAAATTTTTGTAATTCTTTCACCTTATAATTTAATGAATTTACGGGATTCTTACCACGATTTTCGATTTTTATTTCGCGCGTCCGATATTTCGATGCTGTTGCTAGCACCACGATTGCGGTCTGCTTGCAACAGCATCGAAATATCGGACGCGCGAAATAAAATACGAAAATCGTGGTATGAATCCCGTAAATTCATTAAATTATAGTGAAAATAACCGCGATAGTTTAAAACAGTTATTATTTCTTTCACCTTTATCTGGTCCCGAAATTCTCAGAACGTAAAAGGAGATAAAACCGGGCATGGCTATTACTTAAATTTCGTATCAAAGCGATAACGAAAATCGAGCGATTTTGCGATTATGATAATAAATATGAACTTTGGAAGAAAGCGTCTTCTAATCTGATGACTTCCACTGCGGAGGGGCGCTGTCAACATGGTAGGGCCGACATGGTAGGCCGATGTTGACCCAAGCCAACTACTCCGCATATTCGGCAAGTACCGATCGGTATACAGGTCAGTTCATTCGGCTGAACTCGCCAAAACCCAAACGGCTTTGGCCGGGCGTCATTTTTCCGAAACTGTCATCCACACAGTTGCGGAATGACAGCGCCGCTTGGCGCCGCCTCCAGTATTACGGAGTAGCGCCCTTAGGGTGAGATATTAAGTTTATTTGAAATATATAATCAATTAAATGATTTAATTGATAGTGAATTCTTTTACAATTTCTATTTAAATATTTAAACTCTGGGAAATTATTACACATAAAATACTAAAAGTTCTAAGTTATAAAACTCGTTATATCTGGTCATGAATCCGAGACAGCGAAGGTTTCTTCAGGAGTAATCCAAGGTTTCCACTTCTTTATATCATTTTTATAAATGATATCAATAGCTGCTTCCAAAATTGTAATTTCTTGTTATTTGCCAACGATTTAAAAATATACAAAGCGGTAAAAAGTATAGAAGAATGCTCGCTCATCCAGCAAGACCGGAATAGATTCCACGCCCACTGTAACAAACAACTTACATCTGGCTTATGAAAAATGTTCTACTACTACATTCACAAGAAACAGAAATCTTATAGAATCACATATATTGTCCTGAAGGTCTGTAGCAAACAGCTCTACGCGCCTTAATGCAAATTTAGTATTTTTTTGATCGAACTAAATTTAGAAAATATTTAAATATATGTACATATCATTCTATGAAGGACTTAATTATTTGAATCGTCGTAACTTTTTCGATACCTAATTAAGATTTAATGAATGCTATAAATAAAACCACGTTTTAAAGTAAAGTCTTGTGAAAAAGTCTAATTATCTTAATCCTTACGTAAGGTAGGGCGTGTCTTTAAAAGTTTATATAGTCAAGACTAGAGCGTAGGTGTAATGAAATCTTCACCATGTTAGAAAACCAAATGAACCAAATATCCTTTCCGAAATGTCTTTTAAGTCTTAATATTTATTCATCAACATTGACAATAAATGAGCACTCTCTCTTTATGTCTACACAAAATGAGTCTTATCTGCATCTGTTAGCTCGGCAAGTCTCCCTCCCCCGAATCAATTTAACTGGTTCACGCCCAAAAGGAAGTTGTCAATATGGCTTTTAAAAAAAGACTGTGAAATATAAAAATATCACCCACCTGAGTGATTTTAATGCTCGAAATGTATTTCTGACCGTAATTGACCTTTTTTTTTTCGAAATGGACAGTTTATTTATTAACCTTTTAAATTTCACCGGACTTTGTGGACTAGAGGTCCCCTCGGCTTAGGACATCGTATATTGAAACTACCACTGGTTCGGAAGGGTCAAAAACCATTCTTGACCATTCATTTGATTATGTGAGACTAAATTATAATTCAAAAACACGTATTCTGTTCTAGTTAATGGTATCGTATCATTTTACACAGATTTTGCTTTCTTTGCAATTTGAAAGTAATTTGTTTCTTTTCAAGTGTCGATGGATCAGTGGTTATGGCTTTTTCTGTTCAGATCTCTTCTCTTAAGTTTTTACCAATTTTTTAGTATTAGGATTCATATATTGACGTGAATAAAGAAAATAATAGTAAATCTAAATTACACACACACACACACACACACACACACACACACACACACACACACACACACACACACACACACACACACAATCATTATTAAATATTAAATAGTGAATAATTGAACAGTGTTCTTGTATGTTTTGTATTAAGGCACTACCCTTAGCAAGTGACCTTGAGCAATCGCTCCACACTAGCCGCGCGTCTTCGACGCATATAATATTATGAGACAAGCACACGTTTTTGAAAACATTACTAAACCATCTCGTAGATAGCTGCTACAAACACATCAAAGGAGTGCTCGCGCTGCGTTCTACTCGCTAATGGCTGGTTTACACGCGTTAAGTGGTGAAGTTGGTGACTAAATTTTAACAAACTTTTAAGTTGCGTGTAAACAGTCAATTAAGTGACAAGGGGTAACTTAAAATTTACTACGCAAGTGATTAAGTAGATTAGGATTCGTTCTATTTTTCGTATAAGTCGGTCGGTGGAGCTTCTCACTTAACACATTTGGACGTGATTTTTAGTTAAGTGCATATGTTGATAAAGCTGGCGGCGGCAAGAGCTCGTATTTATGTCGCATTAACTCCGCTTTTCAAACTGTCGGAGTGGAGTTTAGTTTCAACTTTTAAATTTATTGAAGAATATTTAAAATAGGAATGCTTGTGGATTAAACGAGTTAAAAAAATGTAGAAAAAAATATATTCTTATAGAGATTTCAATTTCTGAAACAAATTCTTTTCTGATTTGTCACAAAATCTCGTTTACCACATATCTAAGTACAGAATTGACGAATTCCTTGACATTCATTACTGTTCATCTTCATTGAACTTATGAGCTTCACTACTTAATCCGTTCGGACACACAAGTGACATGTAGTAACTTAAAATTAAGTTACCAACTTAACTACTTAATACGTGTAAACCGCACTTATGCGGTTATTGTTGGCCAGTGCTATTTGCACGGCTGGCCATTTCATATCATCACTAGAGTCTTCAATCTAGTGACGGTTGTTGACAGTTGGTCGACGGCACAAACTGGAACTAATTAATAATTATTTTGTGTTGGTCGAAAAGCTTCGAGAGTTTAACGAAGCAGATTAATCAAGGTGTCGTTGTATTCTGTCATTACAGACGACTCGGATTGCAGACTCTGCTGTGAAGAAGAATATACTACGATGCACAATCTCTTTGTCTGATGCTTAACTACGTGGAACCAAAAAACATCTCCAAACCTGTTACAGGAGTTATAGACAGAAGAGATTGATCTTCTGGGTCACAATGAGGAGAGCGACT
This sequence comes from Marasmarcha lunaedactyla, assembly GCA_923062675.1. Classification (NCBI taxonomy): domain Eukaryota; kingdom Metazoa; phylum Arthropoda; class Insecta; order Lepidoptera; family Pterophoridae; genus Marasmarcha; species Marasmarcha lunaedactyla. Next base: position 8,036,930 of record OV281367.1, on the reverse strand, counting down.
TTGAATATGTATTTATTTAAGTGGAGTTTCTTTTTCGCTTGCCATTGAAATATGTAATTTATCATTTTCTATATACAATTTATGCAATATTTACAGTTCTAGAGTGTATTAAAATAATAATTGTTAGATAAAAATAAGCTACAAATTAAAAAATACACCTAAACTAGAATATATCGATGGTAACGTAGCCTAAAAGCTTCCCGAACTACCACGCTAGATCGCATGATAGATGGAAATTCGTTGTGCGAGGTAGGTGCCAGCCTTAGGGCCACGACTATAAATAAATGTTATTAATTATGTTATTTTATTTATTTTACTAAACGTATATTTACATTGAAGGAGTTATTATACACAGTAGATGCTTAAAATAATTTCTGATACAAATGCGTAAGTTCTTTTCGTAGATATCTTACTGTTGTATTCGCTCGACGGCCTGTTAGGTATGGAGGTAAGTAGTCTTGCCTTTCATGCCAGAGGTCCCGGGTTTGAATCCTGGTAGGGGGCAGATATTTTATCATATGTGCTTTCTAGTCATGGATGTGTATGTAAGTTTATTTAAGTTTATTTATAATATTTATATTTAAAAAAAGAATATTTATGTGTGTTTATATATTTCTTAAGTTTATTTATCCGTTATCTAGTATCCATAACACAAGTTCTTAATGCTACTTAATTTGGGCTAGATAATGTGGTGTGTTAGTTAGAAATATTGATTATTATTATTATTCGTTATGCATCACTTTAGAAGTTTCTGTAGCCACGATCTTAGTGTAATCATCACCTTGTTTCACAACAAATTGATACGATATCTTCAACATGATAACCTTCACGGCTCAAATTTATGCGCAGTCTTAGATTAAAATATTTAATAATATTTAAAAAATTTATAACAATAATAATTCCCAGGCAAACACAACTACTGCATTTTGTTAAGAACTTTGTTTAGGGATTTCAAAAATATTTAAAAGATGCGTAAGCATCGTTACTGGAAAAACGTTATAAATAAACAGATAGGTGAAAAATCTCTTCTGAATTTATTAAACAGTCTATTAAAACATACCCACGAACACCGCACCCATGTAATGATAAATAGAATGTAAGAAAAATGAATTGCATCTCTAGCATATACATAATATCTTTAGCATACATGGTACAAATTTACTTCCAGTAATGTTACAGAAATGTAATACAGTTTTCTAATCAACACGCTAGATGGCTCCGTTCAAATGACCATAAAGATAATGAAAATGAAAAAAGGAGTCCTTTAACGAAACTACGGACTCTTGATTTCGCTAAGATATCAATTGATTTGATAAAAAGTTTTATACAGTACTTCGGCCCGTTGGGCAGTGACGGCAGATGATGAAATAGAACATAGAGAATACTGAGGGCAATCTACAAAGCCTCACTCTATTGGTTCTATGGTAGCACATAACTCCGGAGGCGCGTCTGCGTGGATGGCTCACAATGACCAATTGACTCTCTGAATTGGTCCACTTACATTGGTCGATAACACGATCGACCACCGAATTATTTAAGTGTATCATGAGATTTTAATCATCTTGATTACTTCATGAAGCTACTTAAATACCTACATATTTAAGTAGCTTAAACATAGGTATAGATGGTTCAAGTCATTTGTCATCTTACTTTTGTACGGTCTCATGATCATGCCGCCATTAAAGAAAAAGCCTTTCATATTAAAGAACATTTTAAGATGAAAAATATATTCCGTTCGTGTTAATATTTGATCAGGATTCTGATGACTCAAGATTTGCTTTTGAAGTAAGACTAAACATTATTTATTTTATAATTAGTTACTCAGCAAACAAGTATTCTATACCTAAGGTTCCTTTAAATAAAATTGCTTCAGAAATTTCGTACTTACTCTTGAAGGCGATAGTACCTAACGCCAACTGTCTTATTCTTGTTCGGCCATTTTGTTCAGCTAATTGAGATTGTAATTGGCATTGCTTAACCCAAAAACGTGAAATGGCTACTCTTGAGTTTGTTTAGACAGCTCTCAATTATGGTAATATTGGGAGTGCATTGTTTGTTGATCATTCGATCGTAACCAGCTTCACTCGCAAGGCTGCAATCGTAAACTAATCCTAATTTTCAAAACAATGCTGACACAATTGAGTTTCCTGAGTAGCAGTCACAAGACGTTTGAATTATCTTTGGTATAGGATTGTTGCTGAATTAGAATTAGTTTCGGAGCAAGCCTGGGGGCAACAAGGGACAACATTTTAAAAGCATTAAGGCCTATAAATAAAACAAACTTTCGAGTACAAACGATAAACTTTATTCCCAATAACACAGTAACATAAAATATATCCATAGATTTATAAAACAATTCAAAATTAACAATACGCAGTAAGCATCAAATAAGTATATTTTAACTTACTATAACATCTTTTGTGTTAACACGCCCCTCGCTGTTTTGGTACATACACTGTGTTATGCGTCTAAAGACCAAAACGTCATGGGGTGTGTGAACGCGGATTGCACTTACTCCTGGGGTTACGAAATGCATATTGGGCGTTGAAAAGAGATAGATGTATATATTATTACATCCGTCCAAAGAGCACATGGTACACCAGGTATGGTATAGCTCATAAAGACTATGAACAAATAAAAAAAATTCGGTAAATATTCTTCTAATTTCTTTTATCAGTATCTTAGCATCTACCCTCAAGATAATGTTGAAATGTTATAAATTATTTATTAAAATTATAAAATAATAGATCAAGTACATGAAAAATACTATGTTCTCATATGGCTGCTGGGCCAGAATTCGGATTTGTTCTTTAAACCATGACAACGGCCATTTATCAAATATCATACACGACTTTCCGAGAGTATCCGCTAGAGGCACTTCAAATTGGAACAAATAAAAAACCCGTCATTTGTATGACAAAGCCAGTCCAGTGTTCAAAGAATATATACAGGTCATTGTTGCAATACTATTACTATATAATTCGGTTTACCTAACAAACGATACTAAAAAAATCTTTAAATTTATATTTGAAATAAATGTATGTATTACTAATGTAACATCAAGAAACTACAGACAGAAAACTATATGATATAAATTCTGTATCATTTGTGCTATTTTGCAAATCTTATAAATCTATATACTTACTAATATACATAATGTTTTATTATATATTTTTTTAGGTTATATTAATCAATTACTTAGGTACTATTTAGAATTCTCACTATATGCCGAACATCATGCGTACGGGTTAGCGTAACCAGGGGTCGTAGCCAAGTAGAAGGTAACGATCGCTAACGCTATAGAAAACTATTAAACTTTACAAAGTTTATGGTTATATCTCGTGTTGCTCCATACAGTTTACGAGACTTTTATAGCGTTAGCGACCACAGATTGGTGTCTTGACTACGGCCCCAGAACCTTTAAATAAATATATTAATAAATAATAATAATATATATTGATTTGGATGGCATTGAGCCGCCTAAACGTCTTTGCATCTCGTGAGCAAGTGAGGCAAAATAGGCATAGAATACTTGCAAAATGCCTGTATTTTAATTTGTCCTGAATAAAACAGTACAAAATATGCTACCTTTAAGTTTACGTGAAAGCAAAATAGGCTTAGAGAAACTAAAGATGATAGACAATTACCAAAAAAACATGGAGCAACAGATCGTAGTTATTCATAATTACATAAAAATCTACAGAATTTCTGAAGTACGAAAATATTTCATCATCATAATATTAAAGCGTTATGTATGTAATAATGAAAAATTTGATAACACGTTGAATGCGAACTGTGTTTTTTACGTACTAAAAATAGAACTGGAAAATTTGCACTTATTATACCTATAAACCCCGATGTCTTTACAATAAGAAGTGTTTCTGTACAAACAGAGTATTGAACAGAAAAATACATCAAAATTGTATTTAATACGTCAAATTTTAAATTGCCAAATATAAATTACAAGGTTTTTCTAAACTACGTAATATTCTCTTATATAAAGTACAAAATTACAATCCTCTAATAGATACGTATATTAATTTGGTTCATATATTTTTAAGATTTTACAATTTAATACATCTTTTAAAATATAAATGGATGAAAATGATATCTACAGATGCCAAAGTTTTTGAAAAGTGTACCTTTTAGAACTTTTATCAAACACACAAGATATATTTGATATAAATTCAAATTCAAAGAAGTTGTAACTTAGCGTTAATAACTTTTGCTTCTTTGCCTTTGAGAAAAATCTTCTTGGTTTACATTTAAAGAGTCTGTAGATTTATTTTTTCGATCATCAATGCTTTCATCTTCGGATATTTCTATAGTGTGTTCCTCTTCACTATCAAAAGATCCACTTTGGTATAAAGACTTAACTTCCTTAGGTAAATAACTTCGTGTCTCTTGTTTCATGTACTTCGATTCGATTGTAGCTCCGTCTTTTGTGTCTGAATCTGGTAAATGCTCAAATGTTTTAACGTAATCTTTCATGTCACTCGTTATTGGACTAGAGCAATCGGATTTCATATCATTGTCGTCTTGCAAGTCTTCTACGTCATCTAAACTAGCTTGGCCAGGCTTATTGACATTTTCTTCGGTTTTTGTTGTTTCAGAATCCAAAAATATCTGCTTAGGGCTTTTCTGTTTATCACCATCTTCAGTACTTTCGTCAATGATTTCTAAGCGAGATTTGGAGAAAAATTTGTGCAGCGATTCTAATTTATCTAAAGCACGTTCGTTTCTTTCTGAACTACTAGTTACAGTTGTATCTTCTGTCATGCAAGCAGAGTCAATTCTTCTAGATATGTCGGAGTAAGAATCCGAAATTTCGGTTGTTGATGTTGATTTGTCAACTTTTACCACTTTTGGTTTAATAATCATGCTAGGTGGCAAATCGGGTATGTTCCTTAGGTCGATAAGACTGATTGATGATCGTTTCAAGCTTGCGCTTATATCAAATTCTTGACTGTCACTGTCAAAACTTTCATTGTCTTCCTCTAAGTGTAGTTTAACTTTATTTTCAATGTATTTAACTAAATCATCAGCTGCATTTTTGATTTGAGCCATTTTATTGTCTTCAGAAAGTTTTCTGTCGAAGTTTGAGGATGTTATTGTCATCGGTTCATCTTCTTCTAGTATATCTGAGAGCTCAACACTGTACGGCAGGTACTGTAAGTATTGTATTAACGGTGGTTTTGTGTACGAATTATAATTTTCCATATCTTCTTGCTCACTCATTATATCATCATCAAATAGAGAAATTCCTTTGTATTCACAAACTCTAACAACAGCTTCCAAAAATATGTCTTCTAAATCTTGTTTCACGTTACTCAAATCAACCACAGTTTCAGATATACGTCTGCTTCCTTGCGACTTATCAGAATTCAAATCTTCACATCTATTTATAACTGTATCTTGCGTTTGTGTTAAAGTGGAGTCTGATTTCGTTTTACTCATTTCACTAAACGTTTCCAATTTACTTATTGTTATATCAGATTTAGATTTTTCAGACAAAGATGGAGTAACAGACATCCATTTCGTAGATTCTTGAAATTTTTCCTTACTACCATAAGTTTCCATATACTTTAAGAGCATTTCAACTAAAGTCTCGTTATCTTCTTCAACTGGAGTTTCATCGATAAACGACAAATTCTTAACATTCACATTAGACGCCGATAAACTAATACCTCTATTGACGTCGGGCTCATTTATTTCAATAACTGGTTTAGTCCACGTCTTTCTATCATCTGGTCCAAAAAGAAACTCCATTAATGTAATTTTTCTCTCATCATCAGTGGAGTCATCCTTGTCCATACAACCAGTAGTAGCTAAAAACTCCATTAGAGTTTCCATTTTCTTTTCCAACTCAGTATTAACTGCTGGTCTATATTGTACTTTATCCTCAGTAGGGCTGGACTCACTTTTGAAGCAGCTGCCACCACTGCCTTTTCTTTCATCTTTTTGGCTTTTAACAATAGTAAAGAAGAAATCAATTAGATTAGCGATCCTTCGATCATTTCCTAAGTCTTCCTCGGAACTAGTCAAGTCTGATTCTTGTTTGACGATGGGACATCTTTTAGGGGTATCTTCGGATTTCCTCGCGAAGACGGTTTCTTGGATGACTTGGAGGAGGTCTCGGGCGAGGCGAACGGGGGATTTGGTTTCGTTATGGATGGGCTCGTAGGGGTGCGCGGCTGGAGCGGAGCGGCGCCGGTCCGTGCGGATGAAATCCCAGATGGAACCTAGTTCTGTGGAGAAGGAGGCGCGGTGGTTTGCTAAACTTGTACCTAGCCGACGGAAGACCTGCGAAAATACATAAATTTAATTGACGCATTGATTAATTACGAGATTCAAGGGTTAAAATGAGAAATATCGTTTAAACATAAATGTCGAAAAATTCATAGAATATAAAAATTTATTTCAATTAAAAAAATTTCATAAATATACTCGTTTTTTATTAGTTCAATACATACAAAATAAGTTTTCTAGGAGTATTTGTCACGCGTAGACATTTCTACGTTGCTTTGTTTTTTAACACTTTTTTTTGTTCTCCTCCACGAGAAGGCAGGAGGATTTATAAAATGCTTACGCATACCCCGCCGCGCACGATCGAGATTATGTGGGACACGAAAAAAACCCCCTGAATGACTCGTGCAATTTTTTGCCACACAGCCTTCATCTGAGCAACGACCAATTGGAGAAAGAGGCCGCGCTGGCGGGGTCCAGAAAAGGTCACCCGCTGGCAATTAAATAGCACTGAAGGTGCTCAAAGCACTGAAGGTGAATTCATAGCACAGAAGGTGCTCAAAATGAAAAATAAAAATTGAATTAAATCGAATTTAAATAAGAATTAAAAGTTGCGGCCTGAAGGGCTTCGAGATCTAGAATTAGTCGAGTGGCTACGTTCGTGTGCGCGTTTCTCGGTCTAGTGACTTTGAACTTCGAATCTAGACAGGGGTAGTATACGAGACTGAATCTCGAACTAGAGGATAGGGGTGGGTTTCGGAGCGTTTGAAGAACGCTTCAGAGAGAGAGTTTTGAGGTGCTGTTGCACTGTAGGCAGTTCAAGATCTCTGTACAGGTTTGCGTTACGCAAGTACCAAGGTGCGTTTATGGCCCTACGGCAGAAGAGATTTTGAAATACCTGCAGTTTGTGCAGGACGGAGGGTTGGACGTGGGCAAAGATTGGCAAGGCATATATCATGACGGGTCTAACGCAGGTCTTATAAAGCGTACGTTTGTTTCTGAAAGACATTTTACTTTTCCTGCCTTACATACTATACAGGCAGCCTAAGTAAAAACGGGCGAGTTTCATTACTCTATCGACATGTGGCTTGAAAGAAAGGGTCTGGTCTAAGGTGACGCCTTAGTATTTGGTGTTGCGCTTCCAGGGCATGGGAATGCCTAACATTCGAACGTGGAGATTGTCGGTGATACGACGGTGTTTGCAGTCGAAGTAAAACGCAGAACTCTTGTCTGGGTTCACATCGATACGCCATTTTTGAATACATGCACCGAGGGCGTTTATGGCCTTTTGGAGTCTGGTGACGTTCTTCGGGACCTCGCGACCTTTGGTGTAAAGGGCGGTGTCGTCGGCAAATAGTTGGACGCCTTTCGGCGTAATGGGAATGTCATTAGTGTACATGGTGTACAGCAGAGGGGCGAGGACTGAGCCTTGAGGGACTCCAGCCTTTATGGGACGAGGTGCGGAAAGTGTGCCTTCATGGCTAAAACGGAACGTACGATCTTTGAGAAAGGATGCAATTATTCTAACTAGGCGATCCGGTAAGCCTATTTTATAAAGTTCATAAACGAGGCCGCTGTGCCAGACTTTATCGAAAGCCTTGGCTACGTCAAAGAAATCCGCGACTGTTTCATTACGCCGCGGATAGAAGCCGTCGAGTATGTACTCGACGAATCGATGGACTTGCTGAGGGCAGGAGTGCTTAGCGTGAAATCCGAACTGATGGGGAATAATGAGGGGATCGCCATCCGTTGGAAACAATGGTTCCGCATTCGAGCGAGTATGACTCTTTCGAGAATTTTAGACATGGCCTTGAGGAGGCTGATAGGCCTGTGATTAGCCGGGATATTCAGAGGTTTACCCGGCTTGGGAATGCCTATGACTGTCGCTTCTTTCCAAGCTTTTGGAAAGTAGCTACGGTCGAAGCAGGCATTGAACATGATAGCTAACAAGGTAAGCACCTGTTGAGGCAGTTGCTTAAGTGCGTGGTTAGGGATTTAATCATTAGGTGATGGGGAGAGAATCACTGCAGAGGACTTTGTCCTCCACCGCCTGGATGTGGGAGGGATCCGCGGGTTGCATGCTGGGCGAGCATTGTGAGACAATGCTGTCAGCGAAGCATTCGGCTTTCTCTTCGACTTCGAAGGCGCACTACTGCCTTCGAAGTCGAAGAGAAAGCCGGGACTCTCATCGGGACGAGTGAGAGGAGGAACTTGAGAGGCGGCGCCTACGCGTAAGGCTCGGGCCATACTATAATACGCTTGGTGGGACGGGGAGATATTCTCCATGAGATTGTTCATCTGAGCGTCTGAGAGTTCCGCGAGGCAAGACCTAACTTTACGTTGTAGCTTATTCGCAGCTAATCTATAGGCGGGCGTGGGATAGAGTTTGGCTCTCCAGAGAGCCGCGTCCTTAGCTTTAATAAGATTGCTAACGGCTAAGGGAAATGTGGGTTTGCCTTGCTTAGCCATCTTTTCATTATCACTGATGGCTGAGTTGATAGCATCAGTGAGGGAATTGACTAACCAATCTATTGTATCCGAGCTATCTAATTGCTCGGGCGAGATCGCGAGCGGAGAGTTCGGGGCTTCTAAGGCAGAAACTAACGTATTTTTAAAGCCTTTCCAGTTGGTAAAGGTTTTAGGAGGGGTAACGTTATCGTTAGGCGATCCTAGCACGAGGGTGACGGGGTGGTGATCAGAGCTTTAATATTGCAAAATCGAGGAGGTCGGGAGAGTGGTTCGGGTTGTCGGAATAATAAGTGGGAGTGACGGGAGAAATGACGTCTAAGTCGAGTTGTTCAGTGATGTCGAGGAGAGCGATACCGCTAGGGGTTGGTCGAGAGGTACGTCCAGTCGGTATCTTTGGAGTTAAAATCGTCGAACATAACGACTGAACGGCCGAGGGCGAGAATGGTCTCAAAGTCACTGCGGATAGGTCTGGTGCGACTAGGTATGTAGATTGAAGCTATGATGATGGTCCGTGACCAGTCATAGCCAATCTACACACAATGGCTTCCATGATAAGGAGAGGAGGGGTAGGGAGAGGAGAGCAATGGAAACCTGTTTTGTAGTAAATAGGAGTGCCGCCGAAACCGTCGGAGTTGAGCCTATCGTTACGGGTGAACGCGTATTTGGGAATAGCGAATCCCCTGGAGCGGTTTGGAGTGAGCAACGTCTCTTGGAGAAGCAGTAGGTCTGGCTCGTTGTTCTGAAGGAACAGTTTGAGCTCAAGAAGGTTAGTACTAAGGCTACGAATGTTAAATGAAACTATGGAAGAGGCTGAGAAATTAGCCGCTGCGTGTCTGTAAAGCTGGCAATGGTGATATTGCCCAGTCCGCAGATTGTGCGAGCCTCTCTGAAGATTCCCCCCCAGTCGGGAGTGTTGGATAAGATGACAAGGGCGAGAGGAAAACGTCTACTGCGGTTAGAGTGCATCTTGTGCACTGCTTCAGCCGGGAAGCCGTGGGACTTAAGGTCCTCCAAGATATCGTCGTTCGCGAGCTCGAACGGGACGCCCCGTTTTACCGCGTGGACCTTGCGCTCCTCCGGGAGGGCGTAGGTATGATGCGCAATTTGTTTGACCTAGTGAAAGACCGGAAGTCGTCGATGGTCACGACCTAATTTTTGATTGTATCGCCTGCGTTGGAGGCTTTTCCGTAATTAATTTTATGCTCTTTGCACTTGTTAGAAACCGCGGTCAATCGCGCTTTTTCGCGGAGGAGGGAGGGAGAAAGGAGTTGGGCCTTAACCGGGACGGGAGCGCAGCGCGTTGCTGGCTTCGATGGAACCAACGGGGTTGCGGTTAATTGCAGTGACATTAACGGCGCGGGGGCGGGTGTAGATGACACCGAGATGGGTTCGGGTGTTGAAGACACCGCAATTTTCTTTGAGCGCTTCTTTGGCCAGTGTTTGGCGACTAGTTGGAATGGGGGCTCAGGAGAGCCGGTTAAGGTGGCGGCGTCCGATGACGCATCAGACGCGGATTCCGAGTCACTCCCGAGAGCGGCACGCTAACGGCGCGACGTGCGAGAGGATGTGTCCCTCTCGGTTGGCATGGGAGACGCGGGAAAGCTGTAGGCCGGGATTAAAGCCTGAGGGGCTGGGGACGCGATTGTTGCCTGTAAGGCCTGCGTTAGAACTTCGTCTGAGATGGGGACGCCCGACGCAACGAGCGCCTGGGCGAAGGATCTAGTTTAATAAGCTTTGCTGGTCCATTGGAGGGTTTCGTAAGATATAAATGTATAATAAATAAACGATGCCTAGATTTCATATCAAACCTAGCAATCCTAGCGGCTAACCTCTCTACCAGTGGTAGGGGGGTTGGGGACGAACGCGAAGTGTTGCTACCATTGGAAAAGCACTGTACCTTCACCCTGGGAAGAAAGGCCCCTGTAAGGGATCCGGTCTGCCAGTTTCTCCTATCGCTATCAGGCTTCGTTGGCACCGTTATAAGTATCCACATGATCAATACGGGGGTCTACTACGGAGTGTGCCGTCAATAAATTGGCAACAAAAACCAGCCGAAAACCTGTGGTGAACCAGTCGCGAAGAGGGTTGCACTGAAAGTGCGGAATTGACTCCGTTATGACCGGCCGAAGCCAGCCGCAGAGCGAGTCTCTAACTAACGTAACAAGCGGCCAGCGTCAAGTACGTAGCCAAACAATCAGCCCGAGCCTTGCGAACGAACGTAAGTAAGCTCAACCCTGTTGTTGCTACTTCCCACCGAAGTGAGGGAACTATTCGAGGGTGCACGGAAGTGCGAGACTGACTTAGTTACAGCCGGTCGAAACCGGCCGCAGCGTAAGTCCTAAAGAGGCTTATCTCAAGTCGTCGAGGACGAAGCGAGATATTGATTCGATCTCAGCGTATGAGTATTGCTACGAGTTGTCGTTGTGAGATTAAAATCTTGACTCAACGGCTGGTGCGACCGCGAACACGTCCGAGCGGGGTCGAACGCAGGACGGCTCTGGGGCTACACTCGAGAGTGCGGCGAGAATAGCGTTAGAGTATTGCTACGAGAGAAGTCGTGAGACAACAATCGTGACTCGGCAGCTGGGAGCGACCGTCAACACGCCCGAACGGGGCCGGACGCAGATCGAGTCTGTGCTCTTTTGAACACTATAGAAATTTTGCATATATTGTAATTTTGATGACAAGGCATCAATCAAAATACCTGCAACACTCAGGATCGCCAAGCCCTGAGCTTCCTTATGGACACTCGCTTGAACCTCGCTAACGCTTCTGCGCCAAGAGACGATTCTCCTTCCGAATGTACCTGATGGAAAAAAGAAATTACAATGAAATTGAAATGTTTGGTCAATCAAATATGTTTGTACGTTTCTTCTGTACTCCAGGGAAATTTCTTATTTTAATGCTAAAACAGCAATAGTCATGTGGCGGTGTAGCTAACACTGGATTATACGAGAAATGCTAGCGAAAACCTATTTGCTTATGAAAGCAATAAACAAAAAAAGGAATCAATTATATTTATATAACCTTAATCACTTATACAGCGTTAACATTAAGTATAATCTAATTTGAATAGTTTATGACAAGTCTTTTATATTTTAAGTCATAGTTAATAAGCCATTGCTTGGTTTAGTTCGCATAAATACCTACATTACATAAAAGTCTGGGTTACCAAGTAAATTTATATACCTATGAAGAGCTTACTCTTTTGAAACAGGTCTTCCTAGCTAAGGAGATATGGATCATTTATATTTGTGCTTTATACTCATAAGTGTGGTAATTGCACCTGGCGATATAAGCCTCCCACTGGTAAAATAATTTTTTAAAATCCGTTCGTACTGAACACGTTATTCGCACATATACCTAATCAAATAACCACATCATTTATCTTTATAATATTGATATAATAAGTTGCAGGCTAGTTTTATCCTCTGTTGGTATTACATTTCGTCCAGGCATTCACACCTTAAATAAACGCTTAACGGCCGCACCCACATACATCAGGTTACCTGGGCTAAAGGCGCTCCTATGTGTAGATTTTGCTAAGCGAATTTGTACTTTATGTATGCACCATATTGTTACATATTCATTTAGCAAACTCTATCATATCACTGGATCAACGTGAACAGTTTGAAGCCAGTTCAGTGTCCAGTATCCAGCGTTGGACCGGAATAGACTGACCGCCGACCCCACGCTCTCCGCTGCCCACACCAATGCCACTGGCTGCCCTCACTGGATCAACGTGAACAGTTTGCAACCAGTGCAGTGTCCAGTATCCAGCGCTGCACCGGAACAGACTGACCGCCGACCCCATGCTCTCCGCTGCCCACACCAATGCCACTGGCTGCCCTCACTGGATCAATGTAAACAGTTTGCAACCAGTGCAGTGTCCAGTATCCAGCGCTGCACCGGAACAGACTGACCGCCGACCCCGCGCTCTCCGCAGCCCGCGCCAATGCCGCTGGCTGCCCTTTTTGGATCAACGTGAACAGTTTGAAGCCAATACAGTGTCCAGTATCCAGCGCTGGACCGGAATAGACTGACCGCCGACCCCACGCTCTCCGCAGCCTGCACCAATGCCACTCGCTGCCCTCACTGGCTCAACGTAAACAGTTTGAAGCCAGTACAGTGTCCAGTATCCAGCGCTGGACCGGAATAGACTGACCGCCAACCCCGCGCTCTCCGCAGCCTGCACCAATGCCACTCGCTGCCCTCACTGGCTCAACGTAAACAGTTTGAAGCCAGTACAGTGTCCAGTATCCAGCGCTGGACCGGAATAGACTGACCGCCGACCCCACGCTCTCCGAAGCCTGCAACAATGCCACTCGCTGCCCTCACTGGCTCAACGTAAACAGTTTGAAGCCAGTACAGTGTCCAGTATCCAGCGCTGGACCGGAATAGACTGACCGCCGACCCCACGCTCTCCGCAGCCTGCACCAATGCCACTCGCTGCCCTCACTGGCTCAACGTAAACAGTTTGAAGCCAGTACACTGTCTCGTATCCAGCACTGGAGCTTAATAGAATGAACGCCGCCCCCCACACTCCGCAGCCGTGCCAGTGACGCTGGATGCCCTCACTGGATCAATTACCGTAAGTTGAACCAGAGAGGATTTACTGATTAGCGCAAAAATCTGTGGCCTACTGCATTGTAGAATATTAGCGTTGGAGTTAACGTCGGGGGCCTAAGAATAGACGACGTTAAAAGTAAATTAAAAATCATTTACAATTTATCTTCTCTTCGATTTTTATTTCTCCTCAATTATATACCGATATCTACTGGACGCATGTAAACGGCGTGGACCAGTGCCCAAGCCGGTCCAGCGAGGGCAGCCAGCGACACTGGCGTTAGGTTCTGGATCATTGTAAACAGGCCTTAAGGGTGCCTTAAGCATCCATTTTAAATGCCTATTATGTCATTAGCGAGGCCATAAGAGATTATTTCCTGATAAAGATTAGATTAACCTATATAAAAATATATAATAAATTCGAAGTATTCGTTTTAAAGTCATTATCAAAACGAATACTTATCATCTAAAATTGAGTATTTAACTAAACTTTTATTACAAACTGAAATAGTTTATCAATGGTAAAGAAATATTGCAGAAGTAACAGTATGTTTACAATCTATAGTTTTCTAGATACAGTGATGTGTTCGAGGAGCTGCTGCGAGTCGCCGACAAAACACTGAACAAAACGGTACCGAGTTGTAATTTCACAATGTATAAATCATACTAACAACGTGGGGGCGTTTGGATAAAATGTTCGAGTCCCAATGCAAAAGAGTTCGTCCAGTCATGTATTACAAAGGTTGCAAAACATGTTTTCAACATAACTACAATTTCATAAAACAGGCCTTTGAAAAAAAAATTGTATAGGGTATATAATAAAATTCTCCATTTTATTGTTGTGAATCAGGCACACACAAAGAAAAAATTTATTTTACTGGGCACTCCAAATAGTACGTCTAGTTCTTAATCGATGCAAAAATTCTATCTGTTTTAGTTGAAAAATGCTTACCAAATAGTCAAGGTCTTATCGCTACCAAGATCGACAGTTCAGACCATTATCGAACATCACAGGAAAAATGACACGGTTGAATGTTTAAAGAAACATTCGCAGCCGACCGAATCACAAGTGTAGCTGAAAATCGAGTTTTAAGGAAAATCATTAAAAAAGTCGTGTTCGCGCAGGAAGACTGACCTTGAAATGGAGAGAGCTGATTCTCAAAGATGTATCTGTAAAACGTAAAACGATTGGGCTATGGATTTTATACTGGTAAGAGAAACCTTTACTCACGCCTCTCCAAAAAAGAAAAAGCTGAAATTCGCTAAAGATCGGATGAAAATTGGACTGCAGACCATTGGCGTGAAATAAAATGGAGTGATGAATCGATGATGACGGACGGTCGGTGATGTACGGAAAAAAGTTATCAGAAATAACGATGAAGCATTCCATACCGATTGTATCAAAAGAAAAATGAAGTTTTCTGGATGGGTAATATATGGATGTATAATAATATAATACGGGACTGCATATCAGCACAAGGTCTGGGTCGTCTACATTTTGTAAAAGGAGCTTTTAATTCAGTAGAGTACTAAAACATTCTAAAAACATGTCTCGTGCCCTCGATTCCAACGTTGAAACGATGTAAGGCCTAACCCTACAAATAAATTGATTTTGATTGATTCATTTGATTGACATTTCAACAAAATAGTGCTTCCTGTCACACTGCGAGGACAACCAAGGCTTGGTTTAACCGGAATCAGACCCCTCTATGGAGTGGCCGTCAAGTATTCCAGATTTGTCACCGGTTGAGACCCTATGGTGGTAAATGAAGAAAATGCTGCTCAAGTATCCAGCAAAGTCTATAAGCAATCTAAAGGAAAAAATTAAATCTGTCTGGGATTCAATAACTACACAACAATGTGACTAGTAGTAAGTAGCAACGATGCCATGAAGAGTAAAGAGAGTATGAAGTAGAAAGTATGAAGAGAGGCCGTTTATGTGATGGACGAAGTTTAGTGCGTAGGTAGTTCTTCGAGAATTATTTTATTTAAATAGGGAAATAATTTGTTATTTTTTTATTGAACTAAAAAAGTTAAATTTATTTATCAAAATTTTACTTTGAATACACTTGAAATTGTATTTGGCACTAGACGAACTCTTTTGATTTGGGGCTCATATAAATTTCTACGTAGGTATACGTAGAAAATGCGTTGACATGCATAGTGTCATAATAAAAATTGTTATATTTAATGTCAGTAAGCTAAAAATATTCAACAATTCAACAAGTTTTTTTATTGTTCTTTTTAAATTTTCTAATCTATTTTTAATAAACATCGGTATTTTCTTTTTTCCAGTCTGCTAATTTCCGTTATTTTGCAATAGTTTGAAACTAAACAAAGGACCTACTGGGGAAACCACGTTAAAAAAACGTGCTCAGTACACTACCTCATAGGTGTCGTGGAAACGTGTGCAAATTATGACGATTATAACTTTTACAACTTTTTGAATCGTTATATCCCAGAAACGGTGCGTCGTAGAAAAAGAGTTTTTATAGATAATTTGATGATCTAACATTTTGGTCTGGTGGTGTTTTTATAAAAAAACCTTACCGTTTTGCTGAAAATCATGAAAAAATAATTGTTTTGACCTTTGACCTTGAATAAAAATGTATTATCCCATACAGGGGGATATGGGGACCATTCAAATTTTATTCATAAATATATTTTACCGATTTTCAGCTTGTTGTAAATTTATGCACTTTCACTCTTATGTTTTGGTCTAATTTGACCGGACTATATATGTTTCAAAACATTTATAGGGTCAAAATAACTTATATCTAAATAAATTATAAAAACTTGCATTTTCAAATGTAGTAAAAACAAATATACAAATAATAAATAAATAAATATTTCTAACAATCACACAACATTATCTAGCCCAAATTAAGTATCATTAAAGAACTTGTGTTATGGATACTAGATAACGGATAAATAAACTTAAGAAATATATAAATACACATAGATATTTTTTTATATATAAATATTAGAAATAAACTTAAATAAATGTAAATACACATCCATGACTAGAAAGCAAATATAATAATATATCTGCCCCTACCAGGTTCGAACCCGGGACCTCTGGCATGGAAGGCAAGGGTACTTACCTCCACACCAAACAGGCCGTCATTGTAATAAGATAACTCGAAAGATAAAATAGTATTTTGAAGTAGCAAAAAAACGTTGTTTATCGCTTTCTACATAGGTGACTATGTTTTATCAATATATTTATCATTTGTTTTATAAGTAGTGATTAAAAATAAAAGCGTAAAATTTTGTGCTGTTAATAGTGAAGATTTTGTCGTCAGATGATTTAAAATTTTTCTTTTCAAGTAAGATAAACGTTTTAGTTATGGAAAATAATTTGTGAAATAATTGTTTAAATATATTACGGTTCAATAGTGGGAGATAGGTGACACGAATCTGTCCCACGGATCTCATCAATCTTGTCCACATTGCCAGATTTAACTCAGTCGTAATCCGAACAAAACAAGCCGAGGCAAGACAATACGAGTACACACACTTAAGGGGTACCTAAGTGTGTGTCGAGTTTGTGTATGTACAGCAACCTTGTGTACGTGTCAAATTGCACTGAACGTATTTTTCTTTTTATCGTGTGAGAGAGTGACAACCTGTGGTGTCAGAATTCATTCGCCTCTGGTATTCGCGCTCACGTGGGGCTTCACGTCTGTTATCTTGCGACAGCAAGCGAGATCGACGGCTTACTTAACGTACCCTCCGGAGCACGGAAACGCTCAAGTTCTTAAGACACTGGCGGTGACCTATCCTTAGTCTGCCGGAAGAACAAACGTCCAGCATCAGTGACTACTTCTTAAAACGGTAGGAGCACGGTTTGACAAGATGTCGGCTGCCACACAAAATTAAATTGCATATTTACATCACTTGAACCTATACCTCTCTATTTGAACAGAAAAAATCATGCCAGACGTTTGCATGAAAGTGAAACGTCACGGCAATGTATACGTGAAATAATGTGAATGTATAATGATCGGCTTACGTAACACATAGATACTGCTAAGCTAATTACTAGCGCAATGTAATTTTACTGAGGTCACGCCCAAATATACGTAATGACATATTGACGAACTGGTTTTTGAATTAACCCGTCGCGCGATTAAGTTTTAAGGCTATTCAATTAGTATTTGCCAAATATTGTATGAAATTTTGCATTTTGTAACAGCTGTAAACTGCTGCGTTACTCAAGGTTTAGTAAAATGAGGGTGATTATTGCTTAGCGTGGAATGTTAACTAAACCGATTTATGACCGATTACGGCAATCCGTATTTTTAATAAATTACCTAGCAACTTAAAGACATTACCATTACATGTATTTAAAAAAAGATTGCATAGTTTTCTTCTGGAAAAAAATTACTACTGCATAAAGGAATTTTTAAGAATCCCGTAATTATGCTATCGACATTTTATAATTTTATTTTATACGGACATCTTACATATATTAGAGAAATTGAATTGTTATTTTCTATATCCTGAAATAAAATATAATAACCAGTCATTAAAATAATGTAATGTATTTAATGGAATGAATTAAATTAATTTAATTTAATTTAATCTTGTAATTAGACTTTTTTTTTTATGTTGACATTTTTAAATTTATTATTTACTGATGATTTTATTGCTTATGACATTTAATAATTTATGGGCATTTTATATTTAATAATAAGGACAATCAATTTGTATTATTCTTGTATAATAAATTGTTTTGACATTTGTAACAGTAATGTGACAGTTGTAACATTACTAGTACTACTTTAAATATTTGCACGCCTGTTAAGGTTGAATATGATTGTACTTTTAAACTATTTAAGACCATTATATATTTTTGACCATATTCAGCGAATAAATGATTCTTTCTTTCTTTCTTTCTTTCTTTCTTTCTATGATATTAGCATTTTGGATCCTGCGCGGTTAGAAACCACGACAGATAGCGATAAAATATACTTATATATGATACGTCTGGACTAATGCAACAAATAAAATTAAAATCTTTATAACCAAAGCAGTACATAATAAATCCCCTTAAATAAATGTAAGGCCCCAAAATATGCACAGTTTGTGTTATGGATGAACGGGCATGATACAGCGAACTGGAGGATCCCAGAAAAACATATGGTTGAGGAGGGCGATGGCTGGATCCCGCGTTAACTCGTGAACGGGTGCCGTTTGAGGGTGTTCGTCGTTTGGATACTTGGGGGGAGGGAGACTTGCCGAGCTAACAGATGCAGATAAGAATAATTTTGTATAGACATAAAGAGACTCTGTAAATTTATTTGGAAAAAAATATACCTGTGAAGTTTCTTGCCAGTTCTTCTTCACGAAGGTTTTTTCGAACTGGTGGTAGAATCATGTTTTATTTGACGTCAATAAGAACAAGTAATTGTCAATGTTGAGAAATAAATAATTCATTTTATTTCATACATGGTATATTTATTATACAATGTATGTTTATTATTTATTACATACATTATATAGCACAGATTTTTTTAGTTTCCTATTGCTTAAATATCTTATGATTGTACGGAATATTGGTTCTTCGGGTTATAAGTTTTTTCACGGCTTATTGTAAAAGTGGCTTATTGGAATCAGGCCGCGGCGGGTTCTCAGGCAAATATGTGCATGCCATTACATCATATTCCACACCAAGCATTTTCTTTACATAATCTAGTTCAGTATGCACTGTTCAAAAGCTGAACAACGAATAAATGAACAAACAACAAACATCGCTTAGTATCGAACATAGCCTAGCTTCACATCGATCCTAAAATTAGTGTTTGGACATTTATGGTTCACTCCTCAAATCAAGATGGCGCCTTAGTGAAGTTCATCAACTACTGAATAGGTGGCGGTTTTTTGGTCAAATCAACGACAGTATCCTAACCTCATTCCGACACATAAATAAACATAAACAACAATGCCCCGAGAACAAACATCTGTGTTCATCACACGGATGAATGCCCCGACCTTGACTCGAACCTGTTACCTCCAGTGCATGAGGCAGGGCTACTAGCTATTACAAGTATTTTGTTTGATTAAGATAAAAAAAAATTAGTTTTCTTATGAAGAATTTATTGAAATCGGTTTAGAAGTTAACGCATAACAAATACTAAAGGTATTACCAGTAGCATAAAAGAAAGCCGCTTAATCTTAATCTTGAAAAATTAATCTTGTTCGCTTACGCCTGGGTTTTGTATGTCAAAAAGTCCCTGCGCTGTTTCGACGCGTATATAGTGAGTGCCATTCGTGAAGCTTGGGAGGGAGGAAGAACTCGTGAAAGGAGACTTGGCGAGCTAACACATGCAGAAAGTAATAATTTTGTATAGACATAAAGAGACTCTGTAAATTTATTTTGAAAAAAATATACCCGTGATGTTTCTTGTCAGTTCTTCTTCACGAAGGTTTTTTCGAACTGGTGGTAGAGTCATGTTTTATTTGACGTCACTAAGAACAAGTAATTGTCAATGTTGAGAAATAATTATTTCATTTCAAGTTGCGCCCCACTGCCTTTTGTTGTCTTGCTACACGCTACGACTTATACTCCTAGATCAAAAAAAGAGTGGATGGACTACTGCTGTTTTAGGAATATTGGTGTTCAATCTATGCTATTTCTGTAAAGTGTAGTGGAAAGAAAAATATCTGACTCTTATCAAAAAAAAATTCCAAGTTATTTAAATCAGGTGAGCGGGCTGGCCAAATGATCATACCACCCCACCCAATCCATCTACGCTGGGCAGCCATTTTGTTGAAACCACATCTCCCTAATCACACTCAGTCGTCATCGCACGTCTTCCACATTTCTTTTACTGCGAAGCAGTGAAAAATAAGGTTTGTTCAAAACCAGAAGCAGTGGATTTCGTCAATAACGGACGATTCGCCTGTCTTATATCAAGATCTTTTTAAGGGAGATGTCGTGCGTGTATTGCGGCAAAAGGAAGACAATTTCGACATCTTTTGTAAATGCACGAAGATTAAATGTTAAAATTAAAACGAATCGGACTATCTTTTGAAAGTCTTTTTTTAAATAATTTAGGATCCCTACTGATCTCGCTCACACTTTATGGAATGGCTCACACTGTCTCATTCTAACCAGAATCTGTAAGTTACGGTCGCTTTGGGTACACTAGAATCATTTTTAGTAAGTTAATAAGATAAATTATTCGAATTTTCGATAAAAATTAAAAAAAAATTCCCAATCTAAGAAATAATGTAGTAAGTGTTACACCTTTTAAAATCGTTATGTAAAGCGCAAATTTTTCAAGTTACTTGCCAAAATGGCGTAGTACATTTTTTTTAGTGCCGGCGTTAAAGTAGGGTGGAAAAAAAATGATGAATACTTGGTGCGACATAAAGTGACATCTTCTTTCAAGCTGAAGCAGTTGGCTTAAAATTTGATGTTACAGATTACAGAAGCACTATTCAGGAGGTCTTAAGAAAAGAAAAATTGGCAAAAAGTAAAGATTTGTAGCAACAGCAGTTAAAAGACTGACACAGGGTGTAGATTTTTTCGAAAAAACAAATGCGCTTTAACATGACAAATACATAACTTAAATTTATTTTCATATTTTTTTGATAACTATTATGACGTAGCCAATCAACCGGTTCCGGCTTGACGTCGACCTTTGGGACACCCTGTATATCTCTCTCACAATTACTAATATTCCTGCCACAGAAGTAGTAAGTTCTTAAATCTGTTTAGAAGTTTCAAAGGTGATGGCTTACATATAAAATAAGACAAACAAAACATTCCTCTTTTGGCAGTCTTCCATGGCATCTAGAGGAAAGTGATGATAGAAACTAAGATGGTACACCCCTGTCCACTGCACGATTGAAAGCTCCAGGCTCTGTGTACGGGAAAACAGACGCAGGCAGATCATTCCACTCTTTGGCGAAACGAACCAAAACGAGCTGACGAGCTGTCAAAACGATTTAATTTAATAAATTAAATTTAACAAAAAATATTTATTTTTTATATTTAGTGGAGTAAAGTTACATTATTCCCGAGTCACCTAGGATTTTGTTCGCGTTCAAATTCACGTTATATCTTTTACTTGTTTTAATCCAAATAAGTTTAGCCATTTAGTCGTGATTGTGTATCAACAGTACAAGTAACTAGCTTTATTAATATAAAGGGTTAGAAAAATGAAAAAACTCGCATAAAACCAGAACTAAGTGTCAAACAGTAAAGTGTAATTAAGTTATTGAAATCAACATTAAATCTGCAAGTTTTTTTTAATACAGGGTCACTTTTCCGTAGTACATTTTTTTTACATGGTGCTCTCAAAGTGAGAAGTAATTTTTGTAATGCTTCCAAATTAACGCAAAAACAATTTATTCGTCTTTAAATTTTGTACCCAGAGCTGCAATTAAATTTTTTTTTGTAATCTAGTCATAGTACAACGCCTTTTGTTTTGTTGTTTTTTATCAACCTTTTTCTTATTAATGAAATTTAAATAAAAATCGGTAAGTTATTTGAAAAATCTAAAATATTCATAAATTTTTATGCAATTAAGTTATGATCATGCTGTAGAAAGAATTTTTGTTGAAAATCACCTACTCCCTGGTTTGTTTGATCCACGACTTTTGGGCCACCCTGTATACATATATCCATGAGTATCAAATGAAGCTATGGACGAGAATGCAAATACGGGCTTCCTTAGTTTTGTTTGCCTATAGTATAAATTACTGTGATTTTGCTGAAAACATCTTTGCCAAGAGTTTTTATCTAGGCGCTGATTTAAAAAAATTCAGAAAACAAAGTTTGTAGTAATGTATGGGGTGCTACCCAATTATGCGCGTGGTAAATTTTTTACTAATGAGTTTCACAAAAGCGCAAACTCATCCCCAGCCTTACTGATCTTTGGTTTCTCTAAAATTGTTATATCAGTTTCCAAATAATTTAACTTGTTAGATGTCATTGAAATCGGTACAGTACTTTTAAAGAAAACAACAATCTTTAGGGTTGAGGGTAGAACTATAAATTACCTGAAACCACAATTCTTTTTAATTCGTCATACCCGGCAAACGAACACACAATGCAACCACCAATCGACAACCAATCCACAACCATCATCGACGAACATCATTAATAAAAGGTATTTTGATTGGATCGATGTTTATTGATTTATCGATTAATGATGCGTTGCCGACTGTAGACTAAGTTGGGATTGCCGCTGTTCCAGTGACAACCTGGCTGTTGCTAATCCCGCCATCCGCAAGAGAACCACGTAAGCGTGGTTATTGTCGGTCAAAATAGGAATATGGTACCGTCACAAACGAGGTCTTAACATAAGAAAATCTACTACCATACCATATTTATATCGATTAAGTAATGTTTATTATCTGCTTACCTCTCTAGTAGTCTGTGATCGTTGGTACATAAATGATCGAATGTCTTTATCGGAGTGGCCCTTTGATCGTCCTACGCCTTTACCGAGAGGCGTGGCGGAGGCCCGTCTGCAAAAAAAAAGAAAGGTTTTTGATTAGGTATATGTACACACATCAAAAGAGCCTAAAATATATGCAAAAAAAATTGTCAAATCAATATTTAGCAAATCTAGTCTACTAGAATGACATTTTACTTCAATTCATATGTTTAAATTAAAAACATACTATCCTACATTTTGTAAAAATTAAGAAATTTTTTTGTAAATTGTTGAAAATTAACTCGAATTAACGGCGTCAATCAAATGGCTAAAATGCACAAAAATTAAGATGTAATAAATGTTTATTGTAGAGGTAATAGGGGTCTTCTTCGGAGCATATTCCATGCATGCTCCACTCCACTAGGTTGAGGTCTAGCGATTGAGCAGGCCATGGCAAGAGTGCGTGTACCCAACCGGCCTTGCAAAGGCTGATTACGTCTGAAACAATCCTCTCCACGTAAATCTAAGGTTGAGGTTGCCCCTGATCTAATAAGATTGGTTCTTCCACCGATCCAAATTCCGGCCCATATCATTATTGTTCCCCCACCACACTGATGAACTTCCTGACAAAATCTTAAACGTTCATGAGGTCCAAAGGTACTCTAAACTCGAATGCGTCTTGTATCCGGCTTCGTTCCGAAATGAGATTCATTAGCAAATGCTCCCAATCTCTGCATGCACGAGCATATTGTAAACGGGCCCTGCCATTGCAGAGTGCTATAGGTAGGACTCTCAGCGGACTTCGAGAACCCAGACCCACTTTGCGTAAACGATTTTGGACAGTGTGATCACTTATTAACAAGCTTACAGAGCTGTGGAGTTTCGTTACCAACATCATGGCGGTCACGGTACGATTTCGTCGAGCAGTATTTTGGATGTTCGGGTCCTGTTTGCGATGGTAATGTGAGATCGTCCTCCATGTCGCTCGGCCACGCTGTACGTGATGCGATAGCGCGTCCAGAGGCGGCTTACAACGCGCTGTGTAGTGCCAAGAGCTATAATAGCACGTTGCCTGAAGCTAGATTCCAACATTCCCATGGCTCTCATCATCACTTTTCGGGTGAAATGACGTCGTCGCTTCATATCAGAGTAATTTTTAGAGTTCCAACGCAGAAATTTGTAGAAATGTCATGACAGTTTAATAGCTAATTGACAGTTGGTTTTCAAATTCAAATTCAAATTCACACATTTATTCAACATATTACACTACAACACGAAATAAAAACAACATAAGGAGCAAAAAGTTACAGACAAATAGTTATATAATATATTTACAATTGTTGATTTAATACTAAGAATAAAATGAAAATATAATCTCTTCTCTTTATAATCGAAATGTACACAAAATTCTTTATTTAAATAGTAAAATCACTAAATAGAATCAATGACGTGATGTGATGATGGTGCATTTAGTATAAACCCAGAATATTACTCTAGAAAAAACATCTGTATTCACCATACAAATTAATCCCTGACCAGGACTCCAACTTAGGACCTCCGGCGTATGAGGCAGGGCTTTTACCCACTACGCCACTATCTGCTATCTGTTGACTCAGCTATATTAATTTATTAATCTACTTATTAGTCTACGATTAGTAATTTATGAAAATCAAGTTTTGTTTGACTGCACTAATCTCTGCAACTGGTCTTTACTGGTCGGGTTTGATGTTTTTATATAATATTTTTAGTTTTTATAGAATATTTAATAATCAAATACGAATTCCTCTTTCTTGAACAGTTTTCGCAGGTCCTTTGGGGCATACAGCTGGTGTGTTGGCCTGGGGATTTATTATTATTCTATTAAGTGCTTACCTGCAATGTGTTGGATCACTATAAGCCGTATGTATAGAAGTCTTTCCTTCCAGATTGGTGTCCGTGGTGCCGAGGCTACCCACTAGAGGGAATCCAGTGCTTCCTGTTAATAAATAAATATGATAATTAAAAACTTGTTAGGCATTGCAGTTGTCTATAGCTAGGCGTCTCTCTTCATATTTCTAGCAATTGTTTGGTGGTAAGTGGAGACCAGGCCCAGAGAACTCGATGATTGTTAAGCTTTTATTTGATTCGAACGCATCTAATGGGATTGCGAACAAATGCCTATCTTTGCATTTTCTACCCTTTCATTATCGGCCCATTTCGGGCCTGTCGCTCACCCATACTACTTCACACATTGTTGAAAACTGGACACCAACCATTACATCTGAAGCTCAAAAGAAACTCACCTATTAAGAACTTTGAATCTGTTCGTTTTAATGTGTAATTTTAGAGCACGTGATAGCTCTAATCTTATAGACAATATATTGTGACAGTAAAAAATTGCGCAGTGATTGAAGGAGCCAATAGATAATAAGGAAGGCCGTTTAAAAAAGCCTTAAAAATATTATAGCGCTTTCGTAAAAACTCATTTGTTCTCGTAAGTTAATGTTAAGCTACTTTAAACGCCAGTGGGTTTTTAGAGGCAGTTAAATCAACTTAGGTCTAAAGAAAAAGAAAAAAGGGAAACCACGAAAAAGTTTCCTACCTACTTACTGCGGGAGCCGCTAGTAAATTTTTACTTACACCAACCAGGAAAAGTACCCTCACAGAAATTTTCTTTATGTTTTAATGTACTTTTTGAGATGTAATTTGCGACTGGGTGTTTGGTGAGGGTGTTCGTCGTGTGGATACTTCGGGGAGGGTGACTTGCCGAACTAACAGATGCAGATAAGAATAATTTTGTATAGACATAAAGAGACAATATAAATTTATTTTGAAAAAAATATACCCGTGAAGTTTCTTGCCAGTTCTTCTTTACGAAGATTTTTCCGAACTTGTGGTAGAATCATGTTTTATTTGACGTCAATAAGAGAAAGTATTTGTCAATGTTGAGAATTAATGAACTTGAATTTAACTATTCATTGATATTGCCTAAATATTGTATTGAAATTTCTTTGATTGTGTCATAGCTGGCAAACTTGCAAGCGATGCGCCTGATGGTAAGTGCTATGCGTACCCATGGACATTGTTTGCTGAACCGAGGTTTCAGTTGGAAGTGCCTTTGTTCCTATAATTCTCTGGCTCCTTCCCATAAATCGGAACACAACCACGTCAGCGTGGTTATAATTGCGATCAAAACAGGAAGGACTGTAGTACCGCCAAAGATCAGGTCATATCATACGAAACTCTTCTACATTAAGTTCACCACAAATTTTCCCTTTTTCTTTTGTTAGTAATTTTTGCTGTCGAAATCTGAACGTATTTTGAATTTAAATTTATTTGAATTTATACAGATTGTAGAGCACAACAAAACGTGTTATACCCACCTGTAATAGCCCCTCTAGTTATGCTCAGTCCGCGTTGGATCCTCTGTATGGCGGCTCGATGTCTCGGTAGAGGTGCGGTGCTGCCTCGCTCTTGTAACACGAAGCGCCCGAGAGTTTTCCAAGATGCCTGATAGTCAGAATTTCGTGGGTTTTAAGAGAAAATCGTGCAGATATTTACCTTCATTTTTTTGCCTACAACTCACAATATAGCTTATTATATAAGTAAAATATAAAAACAAATGATGTTTTAGAAAATAAGTGTTGTGTTTTAACACATGTCGCTTGGGGGGTTTGTTATCATAGACTAAGGCAGACTCGCAGTTAGCGAGTCAGCTAGTTAAAATATTAGGACATAAAACAGTATCGTAACCCGTTTAAACAAAAATCTTTAACTTAGGTTCGCACAAATCGGCCTTAGCACATTACGCCTCAAAAAATAGGTGACGGCGTGGTGACGCGTCACCAGTTTTGATTTGTCGCTGTGCGAGTTATTCAATCAAATTCTACGTATTTGTACATGCGTCCAAGTTTTCTGCGCAGTAGTCAACCTCGGAATTTAAAGACTCCTATGGTAACTAAGTTGTACTAAGTAATGTTAACATAGAAGACAGCACCGTCGTTGACTGCATAGATAACTTGGTCAGTGTGCTGACTTTTTCCACCCTGGCATTTATAAGCAGTTACAATGACGTTAGAATTGCTATCCCAAGGCAGATGCTTGGTAAATTTCCGTAAAGGAGGTTCTTCTCCTTCCCACGGTATAGTCGTCTATAAGGAGTAATAATAAGTCTTTTATTGTTAATGATATAAAAACTTATAAGGTCGTAAAATAATATGTGTTAGGGAAATAAGTAATTTACTTTTTAGATAAGTATCGTTCTATAGATCTGTATGCTTGTTACTGACTAACCTACAAAGGTAGTCCGAGTTCAAAGAGTTTTTTTAAATAGACTTCAAGTGGCGTTTAGGTTTTTGAGTCCAAATGTTCTTGAAACGAAAACATACGTGAATTAAGTTGTAACAAAAGCTAGTTATTTAATATTTTTATTCGACCAATGCCGTTTTTGTTCTCTATTACTAATTGCATAATTGGAAAAGTCCCACGTGACACTCCGTTATGGTGTATTGCATTTAGGTAGGTGTTTCATTTATCAGTATTGAAGGTGGTTATTATGTCGTCTAATGATGCGTTCCCGACAGTAGGCTTTAGTTGAAATTGGCTTTGTTCCAGTAATTGAACTGCCTGTCCCGTTAACCGGAACATAACCAGGTAAACATGATTATTTAGGCGGCTAAAATAGGAAGGACCGCCCCAGACGAGAGGTTAACATAAGAAAATCTACTACCTCTAAAAGTTTGTTCTTACCTGAGCAGTATAAACTACTTCGTCATCAGCCAAAGCTCTTTGCTGCGGTCCTGTGCCCGCTCGCCCGCCCCATTCCAATTCTTCTACTAGAACGAATCTATGGGAATAAACAAAGTGATAAAATATCGTAGGGCTGAAATGTTATAAATATTAATAATAATAATAAAATATTACGAAATCATTACTGCAATTACATAGAAATCGATCAGGCAGTTAATATCGGCTGAAGCCGTATGAATAAAAATCCAAAAATTATAAAAAATCCCCAGTCAAGTAAAACTCCAAAGTTTTAAGAACTGGCCACCTTATATATTATCATATAATATATGTATATACAATATATGTAATACAATATATCTATTTAATTCATTTGTCATTCATTTTATGATTTGGCGGCAAATTGAAAATTGTCTGTGTCAAGTCAGCGTGAATTTAACGCGAGAAAATTTACGTGCTACGATTTTTATGACTTTCGACGTCATTTAAGTTAACAAGAAAGTTATGATAGACTACGATTGGCATTTTACGATAAAGCCCCATCTCGTGCCACTCTTTATAACTGGTTTAAAAAGATAGTGGCCTCGTTCTTCGGAAGGGCAGGTCACTACGCGACAATTGTTTTAGAGGATCGAAAAACAGTTTCTGCGGATTGGTACACTAACAATTGTTTGCCACTTGTCTTGGAGAAAGTTCAGGAGAAACGACCTCACAATAGGATCCTCCTTCACCACGACAACGCCTCGTCGCATACCGCCAGGCGAACGATCGACTATTTGGTGACGTCAAACGTGGAATTACTAGGTCACTCAAATAAAACAAAAACTTCGAGGAAAACGTTTTATGGACGCCGCGGAAGCTGTGGCTGCGTTTCAAAAGGCCGTCGAAGAGACCCCTAAGGACATATGAGCACAGTGCTTTTCTCTGTGGTTCCATCGGATGCAGCGATGTATTGACGTGAATGGACACTATTTTGAAGACATATTATAAAACGAATAACTAGCTATTTAATCAGTTTTTGATTTTCTAAGAACTTTCAGTTTGACTCTCGTAACTGCGGACATACTTGTAAATAAAACGATCATGACTCGAGAACAAACACCGGTGTTCATCACACAAATGATGCTCCGAGCAGAGTTCGCACCTGGGACTACTACTCACTAGCCACCACACCACTCAGTCGCCATTATAACCACATATATGATGAATCTGCCAAATACGAGCCCCAATGCAAAAGAGTTCATCTAGTGCCGAATATTACAAGTGTCTAATATTCGAAGTAAAATTTAGATAAATAAATTTAACTTTATTAGTTCAATAAATACAATGTGGTTTTGAACAATGAATGACTTTTATATTCAATTTAAAAAAGTAATTAAATATTTCCCAATTTAAATAAAACCAAATAAATTCTTGGGGAACCATCCACGCAATAAACTTCGTCCATCGCATACAACGGCGCAAAATAGTTCGTCTACCACTCAGTGGCGTCACCTTTAGCATCGAGCACGGCCTTTATTCTTTGTGGCATCGTTGCTACCAATTCTTCACATTGTCGTGAAGTTATTGCTTTTAGACCTTGCTGGATACTAGAGCAGCATTTTCTTCATTTTCCATCATAGGGTCTCAATCGGTGACAAATCTGGACTACTTGACGGCCACTCCATTGTAGAGATCTGATTCCGGTTAAACCAATCACCATCACCATCAAGCACCATCTTGTTGAAAGGTGTAGGTATTACAATGTTTCAACCTTGGAATCGGGGGCACGAGACTTGTTTCCATAATGTTTTGGTACTCTACTGCTTTAACAATTCCTTCTTAAATATGTTGACGACCCAGACCTTGTGCTGCCATGCAGCCCGATATCATTACCGATCCAGGAAACTCTACTTTTCTTTTGAAACAATCGGTATGGAATGCTTCATCATTATTTCTGATAACTTTTTTCCGTACATCACTGATCGTCACTCATAATTTAGATTCATCTTTCCATATTATTTCACGCCACTGATCTGCAGTCCAATTTTCATGATCTTTAGGGAATTTCAGCCTTTTCTTTTTTTGGAGAGGCGTGAGTAAAGGTTTCTCTATAGCAGTATAAAATCCATAGCCCAATCGTTTTACGACCCTCTCGCAGGTATCGACAGATACATCTTTGTGAATCATCTCCCTCTACTTCGAGGCAAGTTCACCTGCGCGGGCACGACGATTGTTTGTAATCATTTTGCTTAAAACTCGACTTTCAGCTTCGCTTGTGATTCGCGGCCTTCTTCACGTATCTTCAAACATTTAACCGTGCCATTTTTCCTGTGATATTTATATGTTGGTCTGAACTGTCGATCTTGGTAAGGCTGTTTAAAAACATTATTCACAAATTTTAAGCGATAAGGCTGCTCACATTGTCAATTTCTTTAATTAGTTTTTTTTTGTTGTATTTTGTTTTGTTATAAACAGTAATGTCAATAAAGACCTTTATTATTATTACTAGCGACGCTATTTTGTTCACAGATATCTTAGTCGGACTGTATTATCCTCGCGTGATGAAAGACAAGCTGGCCAAATTAAAAAAAAAGCTTACCGTTTAGGATCGTCATGACATCGAGCTTTTGTTAATGCTTGGTATACGACGAACGATGCGGATGCGTTCAGTGGAACCTGTAAAAAATTTGTAGAAATGTACAATTTAAAATAAATTCAAAAATTAAAAGACCGAATAATGGAACACAAAACAAGTGTTCCAGCCACGAAGAAGTTTTTTGAATATTCGTTGTTGTGTGCGACCGTAGACCAAACAATTAGTGGGGCGCTAATAATATCGTGGACACTCACTCTACAGGGCGTAAAAAGTACTGTTAAACCTGAAAAAGCAAAAGAGTTGCCTAAACTGAACATGTGTCCCAAATAAGCGCAAACCGTTTACGTTTACTGAAGTTACGAACACATTCTGACCGTGCACACAGGCGACGTCATAAGAGCTTGACACATATGAAACTGAAACACACACGTGAAACTGCCTATCTGATTTCAGATAGAATCTTGCATAAAGATGGGATACGACTTGGAAATACACATAAATATACTATGCCTTCATTGTTAAGGGATTGAGGTTTAAGGGAACTGAGACGCCCAAAGGATCTAGCAAAATACTGGTCAAGGAGCTCTTCATCTTTTTTCTGAGTTTCAAAACGGTTGTTGATATTTTTGACCTCAAGGCTGGAGTTAATTTTGCATAGCGTTTGTTGATAATGATCCACCGCGGTAATTCTACCTGCGTTTTAGACACTTTCTCCAATGTACAACCCAATTTAAGTGTTGTATTTTTTTTCGTTGCTAAGTTGTAAAACCTTTAATATCAATAGTTAATCCAAAAGCATTATTCACAAATTTGAATCATATGACAATTACAAACACAAAGTATGAACTCAATCAAATATTTTTTAAATATACGGGATAAGTGACAATCGGGGTATGCTGCAGATTAGCGGAGAACAGCTGGGGTCTCAAGCCAAAGTAAACGCTTTCGTAAACATGGCTACAGTGCGACCATTGATCACCTATGATTTTTTGGCCTGGCACAGGAAAACCGAACAACGCACTGCAATGTAACTCCAACACCTAGTTCGTAGTTGAGCACTTCCCATATTAGACTTAATGTATATCTTATTTTGATTCCTTATTGCTTTTATTTCTTGTTTATAAATTAACAGTTTTTACCTTCAGAATAGCGTAAGGTATCTGTAACGACACATTATGAACACACACGAGGAAGCTGTCGGGCGGCGCCCGAGTGTCGTCCTGAGGTCGCTCGAGTTCTGTCGCCATTGAGCTGCTAGGGTTGCGGTCGGTTGAGGTCGATCTGAAAGAAAATGTTTATTTTAGGTGATAGTAATAATAAGTCCCTAGACAAAAACACCGTTTTATGGCCACAGAGTAAGCAGAGCTTGTGTTATGATGGATTACTATACAGCGAACGGGGGGGAACCCAGAATAAACATTTATGTATAAACAACCATGACACAAGAACAAATTTCTGTGTTCATCACACAAATGAATACCCTGACCAGGACTCGAACCATCCCTGGTTGGGTCCCATCCAGGACGTCCCCGTCGGGCGGCTAACAGCACAGACGCCACTCGGCCGACTTAAAAAAGTTGTTTTATATAGTTATTTGTAGTGATGACTTTAAAGAATACTTGATATACCGAAATTATAACACTTTCATTTTAGTTACTTATTTACATTCTATGCTGTTGATTCTTTTGTGTAGTTACGTAATTTATTAACGAGATGCGCTTCACCCTCGTTACTCCTGAGCCCTAAAGAATTTTGGTATAAATGTGTAGGGTAGCATGTCATTGCTTGGCTGTTAAGCCATTGTAAATTTATTTTGAAAAAGATAGAAGTTTCGTGCCAGTTTTTTTTTCACAAAGTCACGAGCCAATGTAGCTAAATTTAGGTCTTAATTTGAATGTTAATAAAAAAATGTAAATGTTTTTTTTTTCATAAGTTAGTACACTTGATTAGTTCAAAGAATTGTATATAGTTTTTACACATTTTTCATAAATTTAAATACACGTGTTTTGGAATCTCGTTATGCAGTTAGTATAAAGCCAAGCACCAGATACCATAGATCCCGCGTTAAAACTTATAACCTCCATCTGAGTGATCTTATTAATCGAATAATTCATTCAACACGACTAAAGTTTAAAGTGACGTCTTTTATGTGGGACAGAAGTTGCACATTATTATTTATTTCGGTTTTTCTCGCCGGTGTATGTTTATGGTAACGGTATCACAGGGCTTCGAAGCGACGTACTTGTACCAAATTACAACGCGTACAAACAAGGTATATATGAGGTATATTGACGCGAGATTTGTTCGACCACCCGGTCAAGTACACATTTGTAGCGCAAGTCGCTTCGTGAGATAAAAGTAATTTAAATTACTAAAGTATTGAGCGGTACTGCTGTAGCAACACTTGCTTTGTATATTACAAGCCGCCCATTGGTTTCAATTGCTCCATAAATTAGCACCTTTATTCTGGACCTCTTTTAGCTCAAAAAAGGTCAGCAACAACAGAGCGTGGTTTCGAGTAATATATTTCGGACACAACAAAGGGAAGGGTTTAAGCTCTATTAACAATATTACTTATCTTATACTAGGTAGCCACGCCCTATTATAGATTGTTTAGGCCTACTAGCGCAGCTCTTAGCTAGCGTTAGACTAAATATTGCTTTATATCTCTATCAGTTCCATACAAATAGACAGTGACAGAGGGACAATTTTTCACCTAACTCACCGGCTACCTAAGATCTGCACAAGTGGACCTTAGGGTGGAAAAGGGGTTTGAACCTTTTTAATAGTATAACTTACCTAATGCTAGTCAGCCACGCCCTACTGCTGGGGTCGTCGCCGACCCTTTTCAGGAGTAACCTTGCTCCAGCCCTGCCCGTCGCCACTTTTAATACTCTTTCGTGCGGAGCTAAGACCCTAGGATAGAATTGATACTGGTTTAATTTAAATGACAATTTATATTTATTTTTTTATAATTCAAGTACTGAACTGGAAAAATTAATTTCGAATATACAAAAAGGTTACTGGTGGTCTTATTGCTAGACTACGATGTCTATTACAGTACCGGAAACGTTGGTTACAAAAATTTTGTAAAGGTATATAAGCTTGAGAAAAGCTGTGAATAGAGATAAAGATAATAATAGTAATTCCCCAGACAAACACATGGTTTATCACACAAATGAATATAAGTACAGTAATTTAATATTTGTATTCAAAATATACATTTATGGCGATCGAAATAGGGAGGATTTTGGTAACGCCTCAGACGAGATCTTACCATAAGAAATGTAAGTAGAGTAGTTGTTGGAGTCTTATACTTCCAAAGCAATTATGGAAAGTAGGTTATTAGAATAAGTGTCCTGTGGTATTCATAATACAGTTTAAATCCCATAAAACTGAAAAGCAAATAGGAAGAAAACACAATTATTATAGTTGAGCCATTACATACGTGTGAACTGAGTCATATATCATTTTTATCAGATCTCTCGCTCACACTTATAGGCATATCGGAACTCTCGCTCACACTTCTATTGTTGTGTGTATCCCTTTGATGTAATGTTTAATGACTCAGTTCGCACGTTTGTAATGGCTCAACTATAGTGTGTATGTTCACCGCGGTAGGTTGCGATTTCTAGAATTGTTTTTCTTAAGAATATGGAGCAAACAAATAATATGTGAACAAACTTACCTTTGCGTAGGCGCTCTCGAAGGCACTTCTTCCACTAAGACGTAGGAACCTCTCACTGACCGACAAACCCCTGCTTTTGTTAGACATTGGGCTATGGCCTGCGAACAATAGGTAAGGTTTTTTTTTTAGGCTCGCATCTTCTTTAAGCCTGTTAGACGGATTCTTATGGGAATTTACCGGAATTTCCATAAGAACAGAATCTGCTTGGCAAAAATAGTTGTAGCAGCCGGGTTTTTTCCTCTTTGGCAGTAG
Organism: Marasmarcha lunaedactyla; assembly: GCA_923062675.1. NCBI lineage: Eukaryota > Metazoa > Arthropoda > Insecta > Lepidoptera > Pterophoridae > Marasmarcha > Marasmarcha lunaedactyla. The sequence goes on along the minus strand of OV281367.1, from coordinate 8,003,011 downwards.
ATGGACCTTTAGAACCAGTGGTAGTTTCAATATACGACGACCTTAGCCGAGGTCCGTGCCCTCTCGGGTGCCTTTAGGCGTATCTTATGTAGGAGTAGTTTAAGTTCCGGCTAAGCGCCCTTAGCGTTTAGCCCCAAAGTCCGGTGAAATTTAAAAGGCCCATATGGCCAAAAATAAGCAGTCCATTTCATTTAAAAACAGTCGGATTTCTTAATTTGACATATTCTGCAGCTCGTCCTCTTACCCTTACCTCATTAGCCGTAGTGTCCTGCGTAACCTTCAATATACTATAAGGCTCATGTCTCGCCACAGCATATACCACAAGGAAGTGGAGCTTCCTTCTCTGCTGAGGGGAAGTCGGTTCAATGTCCGATCTGCTACTCTCTCCTGCTAGCTCCTCGGAGCAGCGGGAGAAGATGAGAAGAGAGGCCATGTTTAGAGGCTGGTTGGCGGGTGAGCTGAAAGAGATTTGGGTTTTTTAGTGGAACAAAGGGAAGCGTGTTATAAGTTTAACGTGTGTATCCGTCTGTCTGCGTGTCTGTCTGTGTGTGGCATCGTATCTCTTATCCGATTTGACCGATACTTACTTTTTGACGAAACTCACGTCAAACTCAACATTTTCGAACATTTCCGTCAACCACCTTGAAACTCAGATTTGTCATATATACATATATATGCCAGTATATAATTCAGTGGAATGAGGATCGCCCTTCAAGATGGACAAACTGGCACCTATGGATACACCTTATGACGTGACAAATAGAATTGCCAAAAGTAAATTTTGCGCATCGTTAATTTTAGGAGTCCAACGCTTCAATTCTGCCAGCCTCTTGGTCACTTTGACCTATGTATGACCTGTCTTCGATATTTTCTTTTTTTTCTGTTTCCTTTTGTTGATTTGTAAAAAAGTAATGTTTAATATCTTACCGTAGTCTTACGTGTCTATAGCCCGGCTTCAGACACTGCAATTCGATGACCCTCTGAGACAACATGTAGTTGGTGTCGGCGTCGTACACCTCAAACCTAACGAACGCTAATTCTGGGAAGTTTATCTGAAATTAAGAGCGAAAAGGAATAGTAATTCATAAAAATGTTTTTTTCCAAGCGATTGTTACCTACTTAGGGAGTTTCCTAATGCGAAAAAAAAGTTAAATGCGTGATTATCCAAAGTACCCCCTTAAAGCAAGATAGCAGAATATTGGTGATTCGCGTACATAACATACCTGAAAAAGGGTCTAGTACTACCACACATACCTACATTGACTCACACAAACAAAATTATATACTATATCCCCGACATAACACAGATAGAATGATGCAACACGTGGGTTTGTGAGCTAAACCCTTTGTATTCGCATAGTGTCGTATATTGTAAATTAATAAAGGCTTCATTTCACTTTCCATACATGGTCTGGCTTAAGAGTGCCCAACATCTTTCACATAAAATTTTATATTGTCTAGGTAAAACAAGGTACTGCAATTTTGATATTAAGCATTATTTAGTGGAATAATACGTTTGGAATTAAAGACTTTTAAAAAAGTTAACAATATTTATTTTATTAATTTGTTGCACTACAATTACCTAATTATTAAATTAAGAAAAAAATACTATTAATTTTAACATTAACATTATTTTATTCCTAACCTGGGCAGCTGAAAGCCAGGAATAAAATGAAGCATTTAAATGTAAATCTTCTTCTTTCTTTTAATTCTTCTAGAAGTCTCTTAAAGGCTATTGTATCAGTTTTTTTTTTGTTTTTCTTTTATTTTGTAATCTAAAAGTTATCCTTAACGGAAGTAGCGGGTCATTCCCAATACGAGTATCCTCTGATTACTCACTGGGAAGTCTTAGAAAAATGTTGGAACCAAGATTACTGAAATGAACGAAATTTTTGTTTTATTTAATTTTTGATTTTGTTATATTGCATACTATTTAGCTAAAGATAACCATTCAATAAATATAGGTTTAGGGAAAATATAATGGACGGTCTATTCCAGACTACCAAGGTTATCATTGTAACATAAAATATTTCAGTAGTATGTAGATATTTAAGGAGAGATATTTCAGTAGATACAAAAAAATATATATTACATCATAATATTACTATGAAATTGCCGTTTTTCACGAAATAAATGAAGCGTAATTTTTTTATATATTTTTTATTTCTATTAATCAAAATAATCACCCATGCAATCAATGCATCTTTGCCAACGCATTGGTAGCTTATTGATGCCTTTCTTGAAGAAATCAGCTGGACGGGAGGCAACAAATTCTTCAAAGGCATTTTGTACTGCCTCTCGGGTATTGAATTTTTTTCCCGCCAAGAAGTTATCCAAATTCTGGAAAAAGTAGAAGTCTGTAGGTGCAAGGTCTGGTGAGTACGGCGGATGACGGAGAACTTCCAACCCCAACTCTTGTAGCTTGGAGACCGTCTGTTGTGCAGTATGAGGCCGCGCGTTGTCGTGCAGGAGCAGTGGAGCCGAACGATTGACCAAAGCTGGTTGTAGACGTGCGAGCTTCTCCATCATTGTGTTCAGTTCTTCACAGTACACATCTGCAGTAATGCTTGTCCCGTTTGGCAAGAAGCTGTGATGAATTACACCCGCGTTAGACCACCAAACAGTGACCATCACTTTTCTAGGGGTAAGTTTTCGTTTAGAGCATTGTTTGGGAGCTGAACCAGGGTCCAACCAACTTGCTGAGCGCTTACGATTGTCAAACAGGATCTATTTCTCGTCACAAGTAACAATGCGGTTCAGAATTCCTTCATTTGTATGCCTGCTGAGCAGTGCAAGGCACGTCTCCACGCGTACTTCGCGCTGGCGGTCATTGAGTTCGTGGGGTACCCATTTGTCAAGCTTTTTTACCTTGCCAGTTTGACGCAAATGGACCAATATTGTTTTGATGCTAACGTCGAAAGCTGCTGCTAATTCAGCCGTGGATTGAGTTTCATCAGCTTCCACAATTGCCTTTAATTCGTCATTGTCGACCAAAGTTTTCGGACGACCACGGGGTTCATTTTTCAGGTCAAAATTTCCAGAACGGAAGCGGGTAAACCAATAACGGGTGGTGCGTTCGTTTGTAGTGTTCGCTCCGTAAACGTCGTTGATGTTGCGTGCCGCTTGTGCCGCTTTGCTGCCACGACGGTACTCATACTCCATAATTACTCGAATTTTTAACTTATCCATGATGACGAAAAATGTTCGAATGCGTTGAAAACAAAACACTAACTATTAAACAAATGACGATTTTAGAAAAAGAATTCCATGTTTGTCAAATAAAATTAATTTGAAATTAGAATTATCAGTCAAAAAAAAAATATTTTCATTTGAAATGGCCAGTACGGCAAAATGGCAGTTTCATAGGTAAAGACCTATTATTATATATCAAAACTCAACATAAGTATTTTAACATAAGTTAATGACGTTAAGTTACAGATGTTAAATTATACTTAGGAGTTAAGATAAAATACTTATGTTTGTGCTTATACTTCGTGCGCTTTCGAATAGTGGAATGAAATTTTGTACATGACCGCAGGAAGCATATACCTAATGCTGTCCAGTTTTATCGACAACTATTCTTTAATTATAAATCTCATTCTAGTAAATTATTATTCTAACGAAGAATTGAATATTCGTAGTAAAAATTATCGTCGGTGGTAGTAACCTTGCCTCATACACCCGAGGTCTCAGGTTCGAGTCCTGGCCGGGGCATTCATTATATGATGAACGCGATGTTTGTTCTCGGGTTGTTGATATTTATATATGTATGTTTATTCTGGGTCTGCTTACTTTGGGACCATACACTTGATGTGTTTGTCTGGGATTTATTATTATGTTACAAATAAGTTCCTTTTGTTTGGGTTAGAATGGTTTTGTATATATTTAATTAATGCAATTCAATCAAGTATTCTCGCTCACCTTAAAACTAAAAGTATGATTCCAAACCGGGTTCAACGCATTACGACAACTGGCTTTCGTCCTCATCTTCCTGCAATCCGCCCCGACACCCAAAATCTCCACTTCAACGAAGGCATTGTAGAAAGAATATATATTTTCTGCCACGTATTGTCCAGAGATAACAGCTAGGGTTAGATGAGCAGCGTGGATACCGTCGAATTCTTTGTCCATGGGGTTGAATCTGTAGAAGAAAAATAAATATTGGAAAATTCACAAGCTAATCGTTGTATAAGAGTGATAGTGGAAGGGAGGGCTACTTCTAGTGGCAGAATTGATTAAGCCGATTTTGGGAACCTCACATCTTTTTCGTTTGCGACACAAATGAAATGATATATTTATTTTTCAACATTTACAATTACTTGTTCTTATTGACGTCAAATAAAACACGACTCTACCACCAGTTCGGAAAAACCTTCGTGAAGAAGAACTGGCAAGAAACTTCACGGGTATATTTTTTTCAAAATAAATTTACTGAGTATATTTATGTCTATACAAAATTATTGTTATCTGCATCTGTTAGCTCGGCAAGTCTCCTTCCCCCTAAACGACGAACACCCTCAAAAGCAATTATGCTCGAATCTTAGAAAATAAATTCTTCTAACTGGTAGCGTCGGCACTATGTGCCCTTCGTTACGCTTAAGTAGGCAGCCATTGGCGGTCACCCATCCCTGACCTGTCCATCTATGACAACCGTGCGACAACGAAAACCGTTTGGAATTGTCAAAAGGTTAACAAAAAACAAAATCGTTGATTCTACATATTGCTGAATTTGACAAATAAAAAACCCGAGCGCTAAAGTCATTTTCCAAAGTAATTTCTGTTTCAATAGGAATTTCAGGAAACAATATACCTTATGTTACTCTTACAATTAAAACGAATCTCGTGTATTGAAATTCGTCGAGCGGTTTAGGCTGTAGAGTGTGCCAAAGAAATATGCATACATAAACTCATATACTCCAAAAATTACCATTTTTCTGACAGTCCGGTAAAAATTGACAGTTAAACCATAGGATTAGTATGAGTATTCGATTTTCTTTTCATTTTTTTATTTATCTTTAGGAAAGTTAGGACGTAGGACGGAAACCTATGTGCACGTCTTTCCGAACGGCAAAAAAGTCACCCGGTAGGTATACATTCAAATTCGAATACAAATATAGATTTCTCAACATTGACAATTATTGACGTCAAATAAAGCATGACTCTACCATCAGTTCGGAAAAACTTTCGTGAAGAAGAACTGTCAACAAACTTGTCGGGTACATTTTTACAAAAATAATTTACAATGCCTCTCTAGGTCTATACAAAATTATTCTTATCTGCGTCTGTTAGCTCGGCAAGCCCAAATGAGGAACTGCCCTCAAAGGGCGTTCACGAGTTACCGCGGGCTCTAGCCATCGCCCTCCTCAACCATATTAGAGGGAAGTGAATGACCCGTCGCCCGACGCTACCGTTTATTGCGTCATAATATAGTATGTAGATTAGAAGGTTTCAGATTGCCGAATCTATTCTTAGCTTACCAGACCATTATGCCGTCTAGGTCCCATACTTAAATACGTATAGAACTGTAGTTAGAGTCAGCATGGCAAAAGTTATTTTGGATCTTCAACCATTTTACCGTCCTGAACTGTGTAAGAACATCTCAAGTTCTTTCTGCTCTAAACTTACGGGTAATCTAACGTTCCGTTTACTCTTAATGGTTTTAATGAAGGATTTACCTCAATTGAAGTAAGAAAAAGCACAGTTCCAATTACCTCGATAGATGGCGGTAAGGATAAAGTATAAGATAGACAGACTGAAAAGAAGACGAATTTTTTACAATAACACAACAACATTAACTACACAACACACAATTAAATCATAGTAAAAATAATAGTTACTTAATATTAACAACAAACCAGGCTGTATGGCGTTGTTCTTTGCCTTTCTTGTAGGTAGATTCGATAAGCCAACTTGTACTAGCGCCAAGTATGTTATAATTGATTTACAATTTACCGAGCTGTCAGACAACCCCTCATTATAGAGGCAATAAATATTAATATAGCTAGTAATCTTATCTGTGATTAGTCCATCACATAAAACCGAAGGAACCATGAACATACCTGCGATAAGCTATGTGCCTGGTGTCCCACATGACACTGGGCTTGCGCCTGACGCCGACGCCGCCGCTGGCCTCGAACATCGCGGCGTTTATCGCCATGGCTGCGTCTTCGGTCTGATAGTTTAGTGCCACCAGTTGAACGCCGCACGACCAGAACATCAGAGGGTCTAAGTTTGACGAGTCTATTCGTAGGCTGTGGAAGAAATATTAATAGGTTATTTGGGTATTTACTCTCTGATGAAGAAGGGTAAAGAATGGAGGAACGGCTGAAAATCGGCTTTCTTCAAACATGGCAAAGAAAACTCTCGATTCATTAAACTTATATATGCAAATATCATCAAAATCGGTTCAGCCGTTTGGGAGCTATGGTGCCACAGACATACACACAAATATACAAGTCAAACTTAACCCCTTGCGTTAGGTTGAAAAAGAAACGAAATATAATGAGAAAAGTACTTAAATAAATAAATAACGATTTGTTTATTTACAAGCAAGAATATTTACAAATTAACAAAAGGAAAAGAAAAACACTTTCATACAGTGTACAACGCCTAAATTACTTTGTGTATAAGGAAAAGTGGCCAAAAGGCTGGCGGAATTGCCGCCTTGGATCGGATTGATAGAATACGACTATAACCACGTAAACTTGATTAAAATAAGATGTACGGTAGAACTTTTCCAGACGATATCTTAACAAAAGAAACTTACTATACTATTTCCATTTCTTTATTTTCTCGATGACAGTTCTATCTATCTCGTTTATCGATATAGCTCCATCCCTATCAGCTTCTCCGACTCTGGTATTATATAACCTTGTACGTGCGTAAACGTCATATTGTTATAAAATAATGCACCGCACAAGTTTTCACAAGAGCTGTCATCGAGAAAATAAAGAAATGGAAATAGTATAAAATGGTGGAGTAATTATACAATTGTTTCAGACGTAACATAGTCTATCGATTTCATATTTAAAAAGTGCAAAAAATCTTTCCTCTTAATGACGTATGTACTGTTACGTCACGCAGCCACGATCGCTTTACTTCTAGTTGTTAGTGTCTAATCACGCTACGCTAATCACAAAACAAAACAAACCTCGCGTCACGCACACATATACATATACCTTGTTTGTACACGTTGCTATTGTTTACTACAAGTAAAACAAAAGTCATGAGATATAAATAGAATTTATATTGAGGTATAGATAAATTGAAAGTTGGTACTAACCCGGCGGGGTATGTTCGGACTAATTGGGTTTCCGTGTGAGCTATTAAGGCAAGCGGATGTTTGCGACAAATCTTCTTTCCTGGAACAAAAATAAGAATTTTTTTTAAATTGTTCAGATTCTTATTAGATATCTCAATTATCTTTTCTATGATATGTTTTAGGATCTCAAAAACATAAGGCTAATCTGGATACTAAACTCAACTTAACTGCAATTTGGGGTTTTTAGTTGCAAACCCCTTAAAAAGTGATCATAGCTCTTTACTATAGTACTAAAGAATTATTACTAAGATGTTTTAATGGATTGGTTTATCGATGGTTGTTGACCGTATGCTTCAGGTGACATTGCCTTTGTTCCAGTACTCGCACTGGCTGTACCTTCCCTTTGACCGGAACACGAAATAAACATGCTTATTACGGTGGTCAAAATAGGAAGGGCTGTAGAACCACTCCAGGTGAAATCTGAATAAAATTGTTAACTACACCTCGATGTTTTCACAAAGCAGTGTCCGTGGCGCAGTGGTCAAAGCGCTGACTTTTCGTTCTTAAGGGCACGCCAAATGTACCCGTGTAGATTTTACAACTTAAATACATAAAACCAACTGCTCTAACGGTGGAGAAAAACCAAACCCGTCGGGTGACGGGTCGCTCACTTCCCTCTAATATGGTTGAGGAGGGCGATGGCTGGATCCCGCGTTAACTCGTGAACGGGTGCCGTTTGAGGGTGTTCGTCGTTTGGATACTTGGGGGGAGGGAGACTTGCCGAGCTAACAGATGCAGAAAAGAATAATTTCATAAAGAGACTGTGTAAATTTATTTTGAAAAAATATACCCGTGAAGTTTCTTGCCAGTTCTTCTTCACGAAGGTTTTTTCGCACTGGTGGCTGAATCATGTTTTATTTGACGTCAATAAGAATAAGTAATTGTCAATGCTGACAAATAAATATTTCATTATTTCATTTCATTTCATTTCAACATCGTGCGGAAACCCTTCTTCTTCTTTTTCAAACATAAGGTGCTAGTCATAGCGATCTAATTATTTATATATTTAGCTGACGTGTTACCTATAGCCTCATTCACTGATGAGCATCTGTAGCACGGGTGATGGACCGCGGCTGCGTTCAAACATCTCGTTCTAGACGATGTGGACTGTTGAGCCATTTGCTGAAATAATTAAAATGACTTTTTTTAGATCCTGGAACAACCACTCTAAGTTTATGGCCTCAGAGTAAACAGAATTTGGTTTGTGGATGACCATACAGCAAATTGGGGGAACCTAGAATAAACTTACGTATATAAATATATATAAAACCATGACCTGAGAACCAACATCTGTGTTCGTCACACAAATGAACAGGGCTACCAAAAAATAATGTACCTTTAACCCCCGGGACAAAAAAATTAATGGCGGTTACGAGCATAAGTTGAATGTGTGTCTGTCTGCTGTGGCATCGTATCTCCCACACTAAGGGACTGATGTTGATGTTTTTTGTCTTTTTGAAAGCTGAATTTTGAGGCAACGAAATTTGAGGTTTAATGAAAATCGGTTCAGTCATTCAAAAGCTATACGTGTTTTTGTCAGTCAGGCTTTTTAAAATGTATATTAAAGAACTTACTAATAAGATAGGAAATCAAAGGAATTCCAAAAAAAAAAACCAAATAAATAGTCGAGGTTACAGTTTTTCTGGCAAATTGGCTTTGATGGAGCATCTTAAGGTCTCAGGTTCATCGGTCTACCACAAAAATTCAAATTTTCAACATAGACTCCATCTTCAAACACTTTAAAATTCATTGAGAAATTTGTACAGTGAAAGCAATATTCCGAGAGGAAATCCACATACCTAAGAAATTATTTCGAAGTTATGTGTGAAATCTCCCAACGCAGTAGGCAAGCATGGTAGACTATAAATTTGCTGACACGACTCCGTTGTTGAGTGTTTCTGATGTCCTTTTCGGATGTAATATTAAGGCTGTCGGGAATTGAGTTTTTACTTACAGAAGCAGTACTGTCACTGCTCTCCGAGGACTCGAAGCTGCAAGGAGCACTATCTTTGTGAGTACTTGATTGCTTAAAGGAGCTCTTTGGCGACAGCGGATTTAGGCCACGGAATTTTATAGCCTGTGGGTATCATAATAAGGTTGAAATTAGATTGGTTTTCTTTTTGGTTATTCATTGGATTGGATTTGGATGTGGGTATCGGAACAAGGTTAAAATTAAATTGATTTTCTATTTGGTTATTAATTAGATTTCATGCTGAGTAGGTATTTCTTCCTTTCGACTCAAGTGAAACAAGTGAAAGAGAGTTTTTACAAAAGAACTGATACAAAGTGGGTGTCGAAACTTTAAGTTATAAAATATTGACAAAAAGCAACGTCATAAGTGTTTGTCATGGCAAGAGACAAAGGCGTTTAATATTTGTAAGGTTTGAAAAACAATCCTGGAAACTCATAGAAAAGATTAATTATTTTTAGTTATCGTTTATTATGAACAATTAAGTAAAATGAACTCCTTTACGTTATGAATTGAGGGAAATCCATGCTGAAATAAGTATATAACAAAAAAAGAACTACGATTCAGAAGTCAATGATATAATGTCACATTCAAATGATAGTGAAGCATTGGAAGTCTTGTAAACAATTTCATGAGTCGAGATGCACTGGTTTAGGCTGTCTTTTTCAAATATAAAAATTGCTACGTTACTGACCTGAACGTAAGTGACCATATCGCTCAATTCCTTTGCTATTTGATTACTCCTTTTCCTATTTGAGGAATGTTTGACGCTTCCAGAGCTGGTCTCGCCGTCTCCCTCACTTCTACGAAAGCTTTGATAGAAAGAAAGAGACGTCCGACATGACTTTTCTTCGATGGAGTTGAGGATTTTGTGTAGCTCTTTTTCTGAGGAGTAGAGAAAATTTGGATTTTAATGCTTTGGATAAATTAAAATAGGGGAAGATAAGTGACGTTCTCACATGAGGTTCTTGAGTAATAGATGTGGTTCTCACACAAACTCATATGTTACATTAAAGTTCTGAAAGTTTATATTAATGAAACTGTGAAAGAGACAGCATGGAGCAATGATATTGTGTAGCTGCGTAGCAACGTCATACCGTCGGAGGTGCAAGGCTCGAGCAGAGTCGTAATTTGTTTTAATTTTCAAACTACAACGGGCTAAAACATTGCATAGTCCTTAGCAACGTCTTACTCGGGGCGCGAGGTGCGGGGAACCGCGCGGGCGTCCGTTGTATCGGCCGCATACAACAGACCACGCCGGACATTGAAACTGTCGCACGCGTGTCGGTCGCGTTAAGTTTGTCTCAAAAATAAATTACGTAATTGAATTACTTCAAAACTTTTAACAAAATATGGTACTGGTATTATAACAAGAGGGCGTAGACTATGTGATTTGGTCAATAGGACGGCTCTACAAAGCAGCAGCTCTGAGCCACCCATTGAAAATAACGATTCTGCAGCAGACGAAATAGAACCCAACATTATTCCTGATTCAAACATCCGAAATATCACTGGTAAGTTTCTTTTTAGTATTAGTTTATAAGCTTTAGTTAGGATAACGTTTCTTTTTTTGTTGATGATAACCTAAAATGTTGTGTTGATTACTTACAACGGTATACGTTATTTAGCGTGCATTAACAAGTGTTGTAAATATAACATACAACGTCTAATAGAATATCTAAAGCGTCATTGTCACTAAAGTACGTCTTCTTATGGTAGCGTCGGGTGACGGGTCGCTCACTTCCCTCTAATATGGTTGAGGAGGGCGATGGCTGGATCCCGCGTTAACTCGTGAACGGGTGTTGTTTGAGGGTGTCGTTTGGATACTTGGGGGGATGGAGATTTGCCGAGCTAACAGATGCAGATAAGAATAATTTTGTATAGACATAAAGAGACTCTGTAAATTTATTTTGAAAAAAAAATAAATATTTCATTTCATTTCAATTCGTTTTACGTTGTTGAATATGCATTAAAAATATTGCATGTGATACATACATCATTTGACGTTGTCATTTAAAAAAAATGTTTTAATTACCACACACAATATTGTACTTCGTAAGTTAAATTTCAAAGTACTGTTATACAAAATTTAACGTTGCTATTACTTATATTTTATTGCTTAAACTTAATGTGGTATGTATCCTGACTGACTACCATATTGACCTATTAGCATAGTGCTGCTAATAAATGGTAAAAAAAAATTCTTTGTTTCAGAGTCTCCGTGGCCAATAAGTTTTAACGAATCAGAAATTAATGAGCTTGCAAATATGATAGATAGTGATAATAACTCAGATGTTGGAACTAATTTGAATACTAAAAATTTTGAAACACAGCATCCTTCGCCTTCTTGTAGTATCAATCACTTAGATTATGACTGTGATAATCATTTTTGACCATACTACATAGAAAAGGAAAGGTTGTCAGAATTCAATATTCTTCAACTCTCACCAGCATGTCTTTCTAGCTGCTCAGTGTATACAACAATGAACAGTAGTCCATTATCAGATATTTCAAATAAAGTCCCAGCTCGTCAACTGCTAACCGCCACCGTCAATCAAGGAAATATAAAGGCAATATAAGAAAAAGATATTTTAATGAATGGATAGATAATAAGAGAAAGTTTTTACGTAATTTGGGAAAAGAATATATGTCGAGAAAAGGCAAAATACAACCAAGTCGGAAGAAGGGCCCGCCATGTTGCTGCCGAAAGAAATGTTTCGATAAATTAAGCGAAGAAGATAAAAAGAAGATTTTTGACAGTTTTTGGAGAAAAGCAATAAAGAATGAAAATAAAACGAAAAATAAACGAACAGTGTACACAGACACAACCTCAAGACGTAATTATACATTAAAATATTAATTACCAGTGGGACATGACGAAAATAGAATTAACTATGTAGATGTGTGCAAAAAACATTTTTTAAGCACGTTGTCTGTCAGTGATCAGGTTATTAATAAGGCTCTAGAAAAGATGGACAAGACAACGGGAGTAATAGTCCCAGATCAAAGAGGGAAACATTCCAACCATCCTATAAAGTTGACAGATTCTCTTAAAAACAGTGTATGTGACCATATTAATAGCTTGCAGCCAGTTGACTCACATTATACTAGGCAAAGGGCAAACAAATTATATCTCGATGGAGACCTACATTTTCATAAATTTGAAATTTTTTAAATGTATGAAGTTCCCATACATATGATAATAATGTTGAAACTGAACGTCAATATCGCGATGTAGTAAATGAAAACTTTAAACTCAGTTTTTTCGTCCCCAACAAAGATCAGTGCGATCTGTGTCATATTTTTCGAAATTTTGCGACTCCAACTGAACAAGAAATTACATATCATGAAAATCACTTCTCAAACAAGCCCGGCAAAACATCCCGGCAACTCATGAAGTCTCACAAAAATGAAAGCATATCTTCTAAAGGTAAAGTTGTTGCTGCAACATTTGACTTTCAAAAGATTCTTAATGCACCTCACGGCCAATTAAGTGTTTTATATTATAAGCGAAGGTTTTCGGTTTTTCATTTTATATTATTTGATTTGGCAAACAAAGAGGGACATTGTTATATGTGGCACTAGGGGGAAGCCAAACGTGGTTCTAACAAGGTATCGATCTGTCTGTCAGATTTTATACGAAAAAATCATGGCCATGGTGCCACGGAATTCCGGTACTGGTCAGATAACTGTGCTGGCCAGAACCGTAATCGTATGTTTGCATTTTATGTGTATATAGCTCAGAAACTCAACATTACTATAAAACATACTTTCTTAGAAAAAGGTCATACCCAAGCAGAGGGGGACAGTGTTCACGCTGTAATAGAACGTTCGTCTAAAAATAAACTTCTTTATATACCTCTGGAAAGGTTTAGTTTAGTAAGATGGGCTTAACAGGATGGACAGCCATATAACGTCATAGAAATGAAGCATACTGATTTCTTTAACTATAAAGAGCTTTAAGACGGGCGTAATTGGTCAAAAAATGTGCGTGGAGTCGTAGTAAAGTGGACCAAAATAAAAGTGACCAAAAGAAGTGCGGGTGTGCGCAGAAGATCCTTTCAAAATTGAATATCGGTACGATGTGGCCAATAGTGATGTTACGACGATTGCCTTTGCCAATAGCCGAAGACGACAGAGAAATAGCATTGCAGAGTTAAGTCCTCTCTACTCTAACCGGCTACGTTTAACAAAGGCAAAATATGATGACCTAATGAGTCTTTGTAACAATGGAATTATTCCATATCATGACTTTTTTAGGGGTTTATTTTATGCTGTTGTAACTCACAATAAAGAAATGTCTGATTCCAGAATAGAAGATAAATTCGTTTTGTTTTTTTTACGCTTATTTAGTATTTTTTTTCATTATCCGACTACGAAACTTCGTTTTTAGGCTCATAAAAATAATCACGTTTTTTCTGTTTACTGCTCCAATTTAGCCGAAATTATGTTTGTTAACTAAGCCCAAAGATAATAGCATTAATTTTAAATGGTTAACTCATTTCTAGTTGTCCTAGTTGATCTCATAGAAATTATAAGATTTCATAAGTAAGTTATGTTATTATTTTTTGTTTTATAATAGCTATTGTTAATTTTTAAGATTTTATTTTAATTGGATTCTAAAGAAGAGTGTTATGTTTTAAAATATAATAACTTTAAATTCCTTAGTAGTAGTGTTACCTGTTTTTGTTTGTACAATGATCGTTTTATGTTACTTTTGCTGAAAAACTCATTGAAATATTTTAGAAATAGCTTGTAGTGTCATGTGTTCTTATAAAAAAAATAAAGGAATTTGGCTTTGATAATATTTCTTTTTTATTTCTTAACCTAGAATTAGCTCAAATGCAATAATATACACTCAAAATTTTAAATTATGTTCATTGTAATTGTCACATACAGTTAACATTTCAGTGTTTATTGTTGTAACTAAACACATAAACAAAATTCCTTAGTATAATATTGTAACTACGAGATACAACAGCTAAGGAAATCTAGATTCCGCAGAATAATGTTGTATGTATGAGATGCAACTACTGGGGCAGCATTTTTTATGCAGTAAAGTGTTGTTAGAACCATATCTCAGAAAATACATATAATTCCTTAATTATCTTTTAACATAGACAAGAATAACACTCATATTGCAAATTTTATAAAGATTTGACAATTGATACAGTTTTTAGGGTAATTTGAATCTCTGAAACGCTCTCCTGTAAAATTATTGTTTCGGGAATACAACAACTTACGTGGGAGCTATCGCATTCATCGTAGATGTTATTGATTGGTTATACAGGGTGCAATATAAGTCGTAAACAGAACTCGTAACTCCATCGACATTAACTCTAGAAGCAAACGATTAAACTTTACTGATAATAATTTTAAATAGCAAAAACACCAACCTTATGGTCACCCTATTCGAATACAGTAACATGCTATGGGTCTATGACTGTTTAACGTAGCAATGAGGGCGACCATGCGACTCAGTAAATTTAAGCAAAAAAAAAATATTTACGAATCATCAAACAACGTTTGCATATTTTTGCCTGTTGTCACGTCCACATGTTTAAACTAAAGTTAAAAAAAAACGCATATTTCTGTTTACGACTTATGGTTCACCCGGTTTTATCAAATAATGATGTGCTGCGTATCGTGCGCTTTAGTTGGGGGGGCAAACAAGTTAATAAACCCCTGACTGAAGGCAAAAATAACGCATTGCTTTTGAACGGCTACCGAGTTTCTTCAAACATGGCTAAGAACTCTCTCGATTTATTCAACTTGAAAATAAAGGAGCTACATCGAAATTGGTTGCACCGTTCGGGAGCTGCGGTGCCACAGGCAGACACGCAAACAAACAAATACGTCAAATGTGTTTGATTGGATATCAACCCGAAATGGATGATTGTTGTGTTATAGTATCTGTGCTGCGTTTTCCCCAAAGATGTATGAATAATTTCGGTTCTTCATTTTCGTGATCATAAAGATAAGAAATTGAATAATACTATTGGTAGACTTTTACAGAAGGAGGAGCCAAGGAAGCTTCCTTGCATTTCATTGCTGAATATGCTCTTAAGCTCAATGACCTTTGAAAATTAAGTATCCAAAAATATGTCGATCGAATACAGTTCTGAATGTAATTAAGAAATTACTTGACATTAGCTCTTAATTTCTGATCATAGTCCTGCCTCAGACTCTTAGCAAAGGAAACTCAACTACCCTAAAGACACTTACCATCCATTTCCTCATCGTCTTCGTCATACTCCTCATCAGAGAAGTACTCCGTGAGCGAACTGCCGGCAGACTGCGTTGACATGATGGAACTGGTCCTGATGCTCTGTTCCGGGAGAGAGGTGGACGTATGGCGGATGCCGTTCGATCTGATAAGGAAATAGAGAGATATGTTAAAGATTGGCGTCAAAAATAAAAGACGATTGGTCTAATATAAAATAACAAATAAAGATTGTTACTTAAATTGAATTTGAACTAAGTGCTATTTACTATTCTGCTGATTTTTGCTGTTCAGTATTTCACTTCATGGAGCTTCTACTAGCGAGCGAACACTAAAGCCAGCTAGTCCCTAACCGATGCCAAGTTGCAATATAAATAAATAAATAAATATAAATATACCCCAGACAAACACACCAACTGTATGGCCCCAAAGTAAGCAGAGCTTGTGTTATGGATGACCATACAGCGAACTGGGGGGGAACCCAGAATAAACATACATATATAAATACAAACAACCATGACCCGAGAACAAACATCTGTGTTCATCACACAAATGAATGCCCCGGCCGGACTCGAACCTGGGACCTTCGGCGTATGAGGCAAGGCTACTTACCACTACACCACTCGGTCGTCAGATATAGGTACATGATTGATCGTAGAGGTTGAAGATTGATCAAATTGTTATTGTTTGATCATAGTGTGATGCTGGCGAAAAGGTTTTCAATGTACCCTATTGATTAATTTAAATTGTATATTTCCAGGTGTTAGTTATCTCTTTATACATATATTGTAAACTGAAGAAAACTTTTTTATAATGTACCTGCATAAAAGATGTTATAGAGTGTTTTAGCTTTTAAATATGTGAATAAATTATTACCTAAGCTAAAAAGAAAAACGTGGCCATAGGAGCTAATAAAATCATAATTTATTTTCTCCTCACTTCATGAGTCTACGGTGGGCATGGGTTTCATTCGAAGGCTTCAAATTCGCAGCGCCACTGTAAATAACGTAAATAAAATTGCGATGGCGCCTCACACTGTGTCAAGAAACATAATATTGTCTGTTGTTTTCAAAAGTTTTCTGTTATATTATATTTTTGAATCTTCATTTTCCCGGTTTTTTTTTGTTTTTTCTGATGTACTGACATATTTTCATGGAGTAAAAGCCTCTTTTCAAAATAAGATTTAAAAAAATGGTCTGACGCCAAAACCACAAAAATGACCGTGTTTGATTCGTAACAATTACGACGTTGTTACGGATTAGGAAAATTTAACTTTTTAAACTAGATGGCAGTACTAGTTTAGAAAGTTAACACACTCGCTACTCGGTGACTTGTCCTGACACGTACCTATTGCCACAATTTTTTTGTTCTCTTTGTCACTTCTCTCTGACTTATAACTTGTGTTCTTGCCTTGTAAAAGTATTATGTATAAATAAAGAAACACCTTTATATATAATCTATGATTTATATTATCCAATTTGTAAAAATTCTTGGTTTAGTTAACTTTTGTCGCAGCTTCTTATTATATGAATATTTAGTTGTAAGTCTTAATGTATTACTCACTGGTTGTCCTATTATATAATAAATAAATAAATTACTGAAACCCTTAATGTTTACTTAAAACAAACCCCTAACCGATCAGAGGTGTTATGCTTTTCAAAATCAAACGAAAATATAGACTTTGAAGATATTGATCTAACCCTAACTTTCTTTACGTAATCAATATTAATATGTGAAAAACAATAATTTATTACCTGAAAGCATTCGATAAAACTCCACTATGTCCTTGAGCAGAACTCGCTCCGGTCAACCCGACAGTAGGACTCGCTTCCAAATGCAGAAGTTTCTTGTTCTTTATGAGCACCTGGTGGATGGCAGAGGTAACTAATAATTATAATAAACAATATTATAAAAAATCCGCAGATAAACACACCAACCGTATGGCCCCAAAGTAAGCAGAGCTTGTGTTGAGGACGACCTTACAGCGAACTTGCGGGAACCCAGAATAAACATACATATATAAATATAAACAACCATGATCCGAGACCAAAAAAGTGTGTGAATCTCGGACCTCAGGCGTATAAGGCGCTAGTGTATCCACTACACCACTCGGCCATCAAATAAGTAAATACAAATCGATGAACAAATTTTTGATAATTTCTTATAAATTTTATGATAATTCAAATTCAAATATTTATTTATCAACACTGACAAACACTTGTTGCATGCACTACCTACACAAAGCATGACTCTACCGTGAAGACGAACTGGCAAGAAACTTCATGGGTATAATTTTTTCAGAATAAAACCAATGTCCCTTTATGTCTTTATATATATATATATATATTTCAAATTTATTCTTATCTGCATCTGTTAGTTCGGCAAGTCCCCCTCGCCCCAACTGTCCAAAGGACGACCCTCAAACGGCAGTAGTAGGGATTGGCGGATTCCCGCTCACTTATTAGGTATGGTATCAAACGCGAATTTATTTAATAAGGTCGCGAGGGGTCGAATCAAACCGCGATGCTCGCTAACTTAGCGAACGTTCATCAAACGAATCCGCGATATTATTTTGATTAAACCGCGGATCAAAGTAATTCGCAATATTATTTTGATTAATCCGCGTATCAAATTAATTCGCGCCGAGTAGAACGCGAAGTCCAACTTTCCCAAAAAACCAAAAATGCCCTGGTTTCTGGTAGTAGTAGGGATTGGCGGATTCCCGCTCACTTATTAGGTATGGTATCAAACGCGAATTTATTTAATAAGGTCGCGAGGGGTCGAATCAAACCGCGATACCGCTAAGTTTGCGAACGTTCATCAAACGAATCCGCGATATTATTTTGATTAAACCGCGGATCAAATTAATTCGCGCCTAGTAGAACGCGAAGTCCAACTTTCCCAAACAACCAAAAATGCCCTGGTTTCTGGTAGTAGTAGGGATTGGCGGATTCCCGCTCACTTATTAGGTATGGTATCAAACGCGAATTTATTTCATAAGGTCGCGGGTGGTCGAATCAAACCGCGATGCTCGCTAAGTTAGCGAACGTTCATCAAACTAATCCGCGATATTCAGTTTTATTAAATAATATTTTATCTTAGTATACCTATTGTGAAGTATAATCATTTACGAAAAGGTGCTTAAGTAGCGTCTTATTGTTCATATTATTGAAACGTTATGCAGCATGCTTTAACTTGTTAGATAAGGCAAAACAAATTCTTGACATAACAATGTAGGCTTGTCATAACAATGTGACGACGGTTACTTTTTGTGTTTCTTGGAAAGTTACAATGGGTTTTATATCAAAAACAAATTCTCGTGATAACAATAAAGGGGCATAATTTGCTTCGAATCAATTGCGTATCAAAATGATTAGGTCACGGCCGCCAATAGTACGCTGTGAAGTCCAAATTTCTTCAAAAATCTAAAATGTCCTGTTTCTGGGTAGTAGTAAGCACCTGCAATTATATTTAAACAATGCTGGTTTTTATATTAAAACCTTGGACGGTTTGCAGATCAAAGTAGGTATTTCAATCATTTCATACCAACTACCACAGTTAGAGTACCATCAATGTTATTTGATTTTCATGGTTTAAACAACTTTTTCATTCATACTATCACAGTAACAGTACCTTTAATGTAATATTAACGATAACCTTTTTTTGTGTTGAAACTGTGGGAGATTTCTCGAAAATTTGATTGCTATAGTTATTATATAAATAAAAATAATAATAATCTTTATTTGTTCTTCACATACAAGGCACATAATAAGATGTTAGATGTATTTACTTTCACAATTTATTCATGTACTAGTGAAGATTGATGCATGAGATTTGTCGAAGCATGTGTTTCAGGAGTTAGAATTTTAAAAAGAGAAAAAGTATATGTAACTAGAACTGTAGACATTTCAAGATTATATAATTGGGAATATTACATCTAAACATCAGGTATGTTTTTGTGAAAGAGAGAGGGAGTGGGATTGTTTATACGGGTACGTGAGTGTGTATGTGTGTTTCAGGAGTTAGAATTTTAAAAAGAGAAAAAGTATGTGTAACTAGAACTGTAGACATTTCAAGATTATATAATTGGGAATATTACATCTAAACATCAGGTATGTATTTGTGAAAGAGAGAGGGAGTGGGATTGTTTATACGGGTGCGTGAGTGTGTATGTGTGTTTCAGGAGTTAGAATTTTAAAAAGAGAAAGAGTATGTGTAACAAGAACTGTAGACATTTCAAGATTAAATAATAGAGAAAATTACATCTAAACATCAGGTATGTATTTGTGAAAGAGAGAGGGAGTGGGATTGTGTATACGGGTGCGTGAGTGTGTGAGAGAGAGTATCTGTTTTGTATGTATATGTATGGTGAGTCTGTGTGAGACTGAGTGGTATAATTAGTGTAATGGTTTTAGCAGGGGTTCGGTGTCGGAGTACGACTTTTCTTTAAGCCATGTAACAACTTTATTTTTGCAGTTAAATGTAATTTAGTGGTATATGTATGGTTCAAGAAAGTAGAAAAATCTTTGGTTAAAAGAGGTTTTCGGAAAGGTGTAGGAGAAAACTAGGTGATTTCTTTTAGATTGAATCTCAAAACAGAAGGGTGTAATTTTATGGTGGAGGAGTATAGTTTCTAAAATAAACAATGTCCTATATATTTAAGGGTGCTAATTAAAAATCTATATTGCTTTCTTAATTACTAAGCCAGCCACAATTTGCAGGCGTCTGAACGATACTGTCTTAGCCACTATAAATTTGCTGTCGCGGGGTGTTTTTGTTAAAAAATTTAGAATTATCATCCAATTTCGATTATGGCGCTTCGCCGGGTGCTGCCGCACCACGCTCACTGCGTTCGCTCGGCTCACGCATTTGATAATTACAGTCTAACCTAACCTAACCCAAATTTAACTACTACGCTTTCTATAGATTATTTAGCGGGCGTTGCAAAAAAAAAAAAAGATTAATTAATGTATTAGAGGCTATCTCATTTTCCTGTGGTTTAGTTATAAAATTAAAAGTTTGATCACGTAACCAATAAAGAAATTTGTGACTTGGCTTTTAATTTCTGTATATTTATATCTACTTTACACAATTTACATTTCAAACATTATTTCGAATCCACCCATCCGCATATCAAAGCTGTTAATACCTTCCAACGAACACGGTTTTTAATTACTGCACAGACAAATGTTATTGACATAGTATTCAGCTTTATTAAATAGTATTTTATGTTAGTGTACATATTGCGATTATAATCATTTCACAAACGTATAGAAATATATGAGTAGTAAAGTTTTTTGTTAGTGTTACGACCTATTGATAGCTATAATATTTAATCTTCTTTAAGCATGTTAAATTTTTTGTTAACCTTTATATTAGTCATGCGCAAATTATATCTCTGAAAGAAAAGAGTGATATATATCTTTTCAAACCAAGATATATGTATATCTATTATATCTCGTTCTGAGCGAGATTTAGATATTAATGTTAAATTTCGGGCGATTGAAACAACTGAAGCAAGTATACGTACTGACACTGATTATACTTACTGATCTTATACTGCAATAATTATTTTTCTGCAGTGTTATTTCCAAATAACTGTTATCGAAATCTGTTATTGTTATCGTTGTATTATAACAGTATGAAATAGTTATTGGACTACTGGTCATAGTAAATTAGACCTTACGACTTAAAGGCGACTTAAAATCTTATGCAACAGAAATGTGTTCTTTAATAATAAAATATTTAGGTTTCAGTGTCTACAACCGTACTCCGTCGAATTAAAGTTGATTTTCTATTAGCGTGTGAAAGCAGTATAATGATTATCATTGTGAAACGGTAATTCGGATGTTAGTCAAATTAGACTTAACTGCTACGAAATAAAGTGTAAATTTGTCTGGTTATCGAAATTAACATCTATAATGTAAATGTTATTTTCACAAAACATTTATGTACCATACACTTTTTAGTATTTACAAAAACAAATACATGAAACTCGTAATCAGTGCCGTAGCCTCATTATTAAGGTACTCGTACTATTATTGCTGCGTTTAATCGGCACGAGTCAAACCAAGAACGCGCGGGACATCCAACTGGCTTATTTCAAAAAAAGTAATTAACTTACAAAATACCATTTCTTCGAAAATACCTAAAATCTAATAGGTACTGCACTTGGAATGAAACTTGATTTAGTCGTACAATAATATACCTTTTAACAATGCAGTAACGCATGGTTTGCGCGGCTGGTAGCTATGAAAGTGAACGAGAAGGCGTTGTACCTTTGTTTCGCTCACGCGGTCACAGCCATACATTCAACTTTATCAAATTTCTTTCAAATGAAAGATCTAACTTTTTGATAAAAAAATTATTTTAATATGAAAATACAGTCTTGAATAGATTTCTTTCAAATTAAACCGTTAGATAAAGTATCCTCAGTAAGCCTTTCTTTTGTAATCAAACATTGGTATTTTGTTAAATCTAAGTGTACAAACAAAAGACTAGACTTCCACAGACCGAAGTCAGGTAGTTTTGCAGAACTGATCCATTAAACATTGAAACATAAATCAGACATACAAAATTTTACATAAACAATACAAGTTGTTTGAACAACGCATAGTGACCACATCAATTTTTCTTTATATTCCTTAGGAATTCTAATTCTCATGAAAATAAAAATGCAAATACTGTTCAGTTTTAATACACAATTTATCTATAATATAAAGATTAACCCTGGACAAGTGGAAATAAAACTAAAACGAATTAAAAAATTTTAAGATGGTTACATAAAAACTAAAACTCAAAACAATTTTTTTTTAAATCTTACATAAAAATTTTCGCGATTTTCAAGATGGTTACAAAAAAAGTAAAACTTAAAACAATTTTTTTTAAATCGTAGATAAAAATTTTAACAATTTTCAAGATATTTACAACAAAAACTAAAACTTAAAACAATTTTTTTAAATCGTACATAAAATTTTTAAAATCGTAGATAAAAATTTTAACAATTTTCAAGATATTTACAACAAAAACTAAAACTTAAAACAATTTTTTTTATATCGTACATAAAAATTTTAGCAGTTTTCAAGATGATCACAAAAAAACTAAAACTTAAAACAAATTTTTCAAAATTCGTACATAAAAATTTTAACATAAATCAAACATACACAATTTTTCACAAACAATACAAGTTGCATGAGCAACCAATAGAGATCACATAAATTTTTCTTTTTATCCTTTAGGAATTCTAACTCTCGTGAAAATAAAAACACATCTATCTGCTTTCCAAAAGATTTCTTCCACAATAATGCATTCCATACGAAAAAAACTAAAACTTAAAATAAATTTTTCAAAATTCGTACATAAAAATTTTAACATAAATCAAACATACACAATTTTTCACAAACAATACAAGTTGCATGAGCAACCAATAGAGATCACATAAATTTTTCTTTTTATTCTTTAGGAATTCTAACTCTTGTGAAAATAAAAACACATCTATCTGCTTTCCAAAAGATTTCTTCCACAATAATGCATTCCATACGAGAAGCAATTTCCTTAAATTTTGTCTAGTTTTCAATTTTTATAAGCGCCGTGTTATAACTTCTATCGAAAGACATCAAAAAATACCATTCAGACTTTCACAGACAGAATTTCACAATTCAATGAAAAATCATTGCGACCAAGTTTGGGACTCGCTTAGAGGATCTGATTTGTGTCAAAATCTAGTAATTTCAATGCGAAGTCTGTGTGATGCAGTTAATCGATGCGATAAGAGCGCTGACGTCAATAAGAACAAGTAATTGTCAATGTTGAGAAAAATAAATATAAATATAAATATACGCGGTTTTTGTTTTAAATTTATGAAGTTGATTTATATAAATATTTCATTATACTCTAAGTTGATTTATATAATTATTTGATACTTGGATTAACCTGTTTTTCTGATATTAAATTTTCTTAAGTATTTGAACGTTGATTGTTTTCATTTTTAAGAGGTAATGATTTTTTCCATACTTTTTATAACTAATATTGAATTTCCGCATGGCTTTTATTTTACTTTTTATTTTAAATTTTATCATTTCGAACATTACAAAGTATACTCGTTAAAGTTTTGTTGATCTACTTTAAATATTTTTCTAACTTTTTTAAAAATACCTTTATTTTGTCAGTTTCTCTCTTACAAAAAGATAAATGAAATACAGATAAATATATAATTTAAAATTTGCTATACAGATAAATGGGATTTTTCTTTCTCTCTTTTTTTTGTAAACTGTGCTACCATTTGTTGGGACATAAATATTGATACTTTCAAAATTCAAATATCATTATAATTTCAATGTTCGAAAAATTCATTTCTTTTTGTCTTATTGTCATCGATTGTGGATCATTGTTTTAAAATAAGAATGATCATAGGGCGACACGTATTTTTTGTATGCTATAAAATGTTTTCAATTCTAGTTGGTCAAGTTCAGAAAGTACTAGACATTATGTTAAAATAACCTCACTGTCTTGTTTTTACATACGTTGCATTTTATATTTAGTTAATATTAAACGGTCTTTTAGAAATAACTGCAAATAAATATTTATTATATAATAATATGAACAGTGAATGGCAATTTTATTATTATTATTATTATTATTATAAACTTTTGGAAAGCAGATAGGTACACTTGCGATTTTTCAAATACCTACAGTCTGAATGGTATTTTTTGATGTCTTTCGATAGAAGTTATAACACGGCGCTTATAAAAATTGAAAACTAGACAAAATTTAAGGAAATTGCTTCTCGTATGGAATGCATTATTGTGGAAGAAATCTTTTGGAAAGCAGATAGATGTGTTTTTATTTTCACAAGAGTTAGAATTCCTTTAATCTTTAATCTTTAATCAATTTATTATAACAAATACTTATTTCTATGCTTAAAAAACAATGTAACATAAACTTAATAAAGTTTTAAATAAAGAATAAAAAGAAAAATTTATGTGATCTCTATTGGTTGCTCATGCAACTTGTATTGTTTGTGAAAAATTGTGTATGTTTGATTTATGTTAAAATTTTTATGTACGAATTTTGAAAAATTTGTTTTAAGTTTTAGTTTTTTTGTGATCATCTTGAAAACTGCTAAAATTTTCATGTACGATTTAAAAAAAATTGTTTTAAGTTTTAGTTTTTGTTGTAAATATCTTGAAAATTGTTAAAATTTTTATCTACGATTTTAAAAATTTTATGTACGATTTAAAAAAAAATTGTTTTTAGTTTTAGTTTTTGTTGTAAATATCTTGAAAATTGTTAAAATTTTTATCTACGATTTAAAAAAAATTGTTTTAAGTTTTACTTTTTTTGTAACCATCTTGAAAATCGCGAAAATTTTTATGTAAGATTTAAAAAAAAATTGTTTTGAGTTTTAGTTTTTATGTAACCATCTTGAAAATCGCGAAAATTTTTATGTAAGATTTAAAAAAAAATTGTTTTGAGTTTTAGTTTTTATGTAACCATCTTAAAATTTTTTAATTCGTTTTAGTTTTATTTCCACTTGTCCAGGGTTAATCTTTATATTATAGATAAATTGTGTATTAAAACTGAACAGTATTTGCATTTTTATTTTCATGAGAATTAGAATTCCTAAAGAATATAAAGAAAAATTGATGTGGTCACTATGCGTTGTTCAAACAACTTGTATTGTTTATGTAAAATTTTGTATGTCTGATTTATGTTTCAATGTTTAATGGATCAGTTCTGCAAAACTACCTGACTTCGGTCTGTGGAAGTCTAGTCTTTTGTTTGTACACTTAGATTTAACAAAATACCAACGTTTGATTACAAAAGAAAGGCTTACTGAGGATACTTTATCTAACGGTTTAATTTGAAAGAAATCTATTCAAGACTGTATTTTCATATTAAAATAATTTTTTTATCAAAAAGTTAGATCTTTCATTTGAAAGAAATTTGATAAAGTTGAATGTATGGCTGTGACCGCGTGAGCGAAACAAAGGTACAACGCCTTCTCGTTCACTTTCATAGCTACCAGCCGCGCAAACCATGCGTTACTGCATTGTTAAAAGGTATATTATTGTACGACTAAATCAAGTTTCATTCCAAGTGCAGTACCTATTAGATTTTAGGTATTTTCGAAGAAATGGTATTTTGTAAGTTAATTACTTTTTTTGAAATAAGCCAGTTGGATGTCCCGCGCGTTCTTGGTTTGACTCGTGCCGATTAAACGCAGCAATAATAGTACGAGTACCTTAATAATGAGGCTACGGCACTGATTACGAGTTTCATGTATTTGTTTTTGTAAATACTAAAAAGTGTATGGTACATAAATGTTTTGTGAAAATAACATTTACATTATAGATGTTAATTTCGATAACCAGACAAATTTACACTTTATTTCGTAGCAGTTAAGTCTAATTTGACTAACATCCGAATTACCGTTTCACAATGATAATCATTATACTGCTTTCACACGCTAATAGAAAATCAACTTTAATTCGACGGAGTACGGTTGTAGACACTGAAACCTAAATATTTTATTATTAAAGAACACATTTCTGTTGCATAAGATTTTAAGTCGCCTTTAAGTCGTAAGGTCTAATTTACTATGACCAGTAGTCCAATAACTATTTCATACTGTTATAATACAACGATAACAATAACAGATTTCGATAACAGTTATTTGGAAATAACACTGCAGAAAAATAATTATTGCAGTATAAGATCAGTAAGTATAATCAGTGTCAGTACGTATACTTGCTTCAGTTGTTTCAATCGCCCGAAATTTAACATTAATATCTAAATCTCGCTCAGAACGAGATATAATAGATATACATATATCTTGGTTTGAAAAGATATATATCACTCTTTTCTTTCAGAGATATAATTTGCGCATGACTAATATAAAGGTTAACAAAAAATTTAACATGCTTAAAGAAGATTAAATATTATAGCTATCAATAGGTCGTAACACTAACAAAAAACTTTACTACTCATATATTTCTATACGTTTGTGAAATGATTATAATCGCAATATGTACACTAACATAAAATACTATTTAATAAAGCTGAATACTATGTCAATAACATTTGTCTGTGCAGTAATTAAAAACCGTGTTCGTTGGAAGGTATTAACAGCTTTGATATGCGGATGGGTGGATTCGAAATAATGTTTGAAATGTAAATTGTGTAAAGTAGATATAAATATACAGAAATTAAAAGCCAAGTCACAAATTTCTTTATTGGTTACGTGATCAAACTTTTAATTTTATAACTAAACCACAGGAAAATGAGATAGCCTCTAATACATTAATTAATCTTTTTTTTTTTTGCAACGCCCGCTAAATAATCTATAGAAAGCGTAGTAGTTAAATTTGGGTTAGGTTAGGTTAGACTGTAATTATCAAATGCGTGAGCCGAGCGAACGCAGTGAGCGTGGTGCGGCAGCACCCGGCGAAGCGCCATAATCGAAATTGGATGATAATTCTAAATTTTTTAACAAAAACACCCCGCGACAGCAAATTTATAGTGGCTAAGACAGTATCGTTCAGACGCCTGCAAATTGTGGCTGGCTTAGTAATTAAGAAAGCAATATAGATTTTTAATTAGCACCCTTAAATATATAGGACATTGTTTATTTTAGAAACTATACTCCTCCACCATAAAATTACACCCTTCTGTTTTGAGATTCAATCTAAAAGAAATCACCTAGTTTTCTCCTACACCTTTCCGAAAACCTCTTTTAACCAAAGATTTTTCTACTTTCTTGAACCATACATATACCACTAAATTACATTTAACTGCAAAAATAAAGTTGTTACATGGCTTAAAGAAAAGTCGTACTCCGACACCGAACCCCTGCTAAAACCATTACACTAATTATACCACTCAGTCTCACACAGACTCACCATACATATACATACAAAACAGATACTCTCTCTCACACACTCACGCACCCGTATACACAATCCCACTCCCTCTCTCTTTCACAAATACATACCTGATGTTTAGATGTAATTTTCTCTATTATTTAATCTTGAAATGTCTACAGTTCTTGTTACACATACTCTTTCTCTTTTTAAAATTCTAACTCCTGAAACACACATACACACTCACGCACCCGTATAAACAATCCCACTCCCTCTCTCTTTCACAAATACATACCTGATGTTTAGATGTAATATTCCCAATTATATAATCTTGAAATGTCTACAGTTCTAGTTACACATACTTTTTCTCTTTTTAAAATTCTAACTCCTGAAACACACATACACACTCACGTACCCGTATAAACAATCCCACTCCCTCTCTCTTTCACAAAAACATACCTGATGTTTAGATGTAATATTCCCAATTATATAATCTTGAAATGTCTACAGCTCTAGTTACATATACTTTTTCTCTTTTTAAAATTCTAACTCCTGAAACACATGCTTCGACAAATCTCATGCATCAATCTTCACTAGTACATGAATAAATTGTGAAAGTAAATACATCTAACATCTTACTATACCAATCAAATGTTCGAAAAATCTCCTACAGTTTCAACGCAAAAAAGGTTATCGTTAATATTACATTAAAGGTACTGTTACTGTGACCATGAAAATCAAATAACATTGATGGTACTCTAACTGTGGTAGTTGGTATCAAATGATTGAAATACATACTTTGATCTGCAAACCGTCCAAGGTTTTAATATAAAAACCAGCATTGTTTAAATATAATTGTAGTTGCTTACTACTACCCAGAAACAGGCCATTTTGGATTTTTGAAGAAATTTGGACTTCACCGCGTCCTATGGGCGGCCGTGACCTAATTATTTTGGTACGCGGATTATGATTACTTTGATCAACGTTCGCTAACTTAGCGAGCATCACGGTTTGATTCGAAGCAAATTATGTCCCTTTATTGTTATCACAATAATTTGTTTTTGATAAAAAACCCATTTTAACATTGTAATTTTCCAAGAAACACAAAAAGTAACCGTCGTCATTGTTATGACAAGCCTACATTGTTATGTCAAGAATTTGTGTTGCGTTATCTAACAAGTTAAAACATGCTGCATAACGTTAAAATAATATGAACAATAAGACGCTACTTAATCACCCTTTCGTAAAATATTTGAAATACCTTGCGGGTGAAATGATTATAATTCACAATAGGTATACTAAGATAAAAGTATTATTTAAGAAAACTGAATACTCAATGACATTTGTCTGTTGGTGACCTGATCAATCTTGTAATGTTATAACAAAAACACGGTTACTTAGCGAACGGGAATCCGCCAATCCCTACTACTACCAGAAACCAGGGCATTTTTGGTTTTTTGGGAAAGTTGGACTTCGCGTTCTACTAGGCGCGAATTAATTTGATACGCGGATTAATCAAAATAATATCGCGAATTACTTTGATCCGCGGTTTAATCAAAATAATATCGCGGATTCGTTTGATGAACGTTCGCTAAGTTAGCGAGCATCGCGGTTTGATTCGACCCGCCGCGACCTTATTAAATAAATTCGCGTTTGATACCATACCTAATAAGTGAGCGGGAATCCGCCAATCCCTACTACTACCAGAAACCAGGGCATATTTGGTTTTTTGGGAAAGTTGGACTTCGCGTTCTACTAGGCGCGAATTAATTTGATACTTGATACGCGGATTAATCAAAATAATATCGCGAATTACTTTGATCCGCGGTTCAATCAAAATAATATCGCGGATTCGTTTGATGAACGTTCGCAAACTTAGCGAGCATCGCGGTTTGATTCGACCCCTCGCGACCTTATTAAATAAATTCGCGTTTGATACCATACCTAATAAGTGAGCGGGAATCCGCCAATCCCTACTACTAACGGCGCCCGTTCACGAATTAACGCTGGATCCAGCCATCGCCCTCCTTAACGATATTTGAGGGAAGTGAGTGACTCACCCGACGCTTCCATAAGACGACGTATTTTAGTGACTATGACGCTTTAGATATTCATCGGGGCGAAGAACTCAACAAACAAACAGACACAATACACATGTTTTATTAGAAATACTAGTAAAAACTTGTAAATGAGGGGATTATACCCAAGGGCTTCTATTGTCCAAATAATTGGATAGTTTAATTATAGGTACCTAACACAGCTTTATAGTTTCTTTGAATTTGTCAATAGGAAGACCTTGGATATCCTTAGGAACCTTATTATAAAAGCGTATACATTGACCCATGAATGAGTTAGTGATTTCTTCCTCTTGTGTTAACATTGTGCAGATCTCTTTATCTTTTGAACAAGGTTATGTTCTTTTTAAATACATTATATTTATAGTATATTGCAAATGAAAAGTAAGAATATTTATTTCCTTAAATTTACTTCTAAGTGACAGCACCGCGTTCGGTTGTTTAGAAGATTTAACAGACTGACACAACCTGCGCTCAGGTTCTACTAATCGCATGGCGTCCAATTGTTTTGTACCTGCATTATATGATTAAAACTTAATTTGAATAACAATATAAATATCACTCTATTACTGTCAATTTGTATCGGACTGAGAGAGAAAGAAACACATCTCATATATCGGTAAAAGGTAAGGGGCGCTAATCACTTATACGGGCCCACACTTTCTGTTGGACAGTACTCGTTGAACGACAAGGCCAGTCGATAGTATAATGCCGATCGTATAGCCCATTCGGTTTTCTGAGCCGATTAACGCCGGGCTGAATACAAGTATAGCGCCCTTAACTCAAGTCTACACCACTCCATAGCTTTGTCTTATACGCCGTAGGGATCAAATCTCAGTAAAAAATAATTCTCCCATTTAGATAGCATTGGCGTCACATGTTCTCATGATAGTAGAGTTTCTCTGGGAAGATCTCGTGCTTCCTATTCTTATTAGTCGATTTAAAAATCAGAAATCAATAAATAAAACACCAAGATTAATGATACCCATAGGTGCGGACACCACTTACCATCAGACGGATCTTGTATGAAAAGAGTGAAAAAAGCCCAAAGAATTTGCTTCAAACAATTTCTGTGTAAGTAGCTTAGTTGTAATCATCTTACCTTGTACTTCAGCTGCTCCGGACTCGGCAACCGCGGTTCTTCCGTGTAATCTGCCTCGAATAGAAACGACGTCACCAGCTTGTCTCCGAACACTGCCTGGATGAAGAGGACTCAGTAGAGCATCGTCCAGTTATTGTTTATATTTAGAAATAAATACACAATATGTTGACAAATCAATAGTATGAACTGAAGGTTAGGAACTTAGTGGGAAGAAAGTGGAAAACCGCCAAGGATCGTCATTGTACTACAAATACTTCTCTACGTATAACGAATAAATACGAGTCGAAAATAAACTTCTTAGTTTCTTGTGCAAATGTATATCCATGAACCTAGGATTTATGGTATACATATAAAAATAACCCCACATGACTATTTTATTTAAACAAGAAACCTCTGGCACGGAAGGCAAGGCTACTTACCTCCACACCAAACAGGATTGCTATTGATAAAAGTTGTGCAATTTCATAATAATCGTTTTGAAATTTCACTGTAGAGTCTTTAAGCAGCCGGCCCTCAGGACCCCATAGTTTCAACGCCAAATATTTGAATAATTACAATAGATGACTATTCAAATACAATACTTTTTTATTCACATGAAACATGTATGCAAGAAACGAAATAAATAAATCAATCCGCAGACAAACACACCAATTTTATGGCCCCAAAGTAAGCAGAGCTTGTGTAATGGATGACCACACAGCGAACTGAGGGGGGCCGAATATGTGCCTGTCTTTAAATGTCTAGCATCGCGTTGGTGGCACAGTGTTAAAGGTGCTGTCTTCTCCATCTTAAGGCCTGGGGTTCGATCTCAGTTACTACCAAATGTTCCAACGAGTTTTCACAACATTGGACATAGTGAAGATACCCACAAACTTGAAAAATCATTTCGAATGTATGTCCTCAACGCACCCCTTAATTGCGTTGAGGCTGATATCACTGCAGTGGGGTATCAGGATCAAGGCTGTCCTGGATGCCACAGGAACTTTTGTCACATTTGGCATAAAATCTCCTACTACTTCCCTGCTTACTACTGCTTCCTTACCCAGGCGTTATTCAGTTATCTAAGTATCAGGGTGTAGTTACAGGTGACAGAAAGCTTGGGCAAGCACGAATGTTAACTCTCATATTAAACCTTCAACAAACATAGAATGAGAAACTGACCTCAAAGGTGCTAGCCATGACTTGCTGCTGCGGTAAACTGCAGTGGTTTTCTATGCTCAAAATTAAGGGATACGGCGACGCTACAAAGGCACTCCTGGAATAAAATAAAAAGCATGTTATTTTAGGTAGAGAAATGAAACATCCAAGTGTAATAATTGTATGATAAAATACGATTCTAGAAAAACGGCGTAATTAATTTAAAAAGAGACCTTATTACTTATTGGCAGAAATCCATGTAGCGCACTAAAACCTAGCTCAGACTTATCACAGCTAAATGGTCAAATAAAAATCCACTTTATACGGTACATATTCTGAAAACATATGAACAGAAAATGTATCAAAAATATTTATTGAGATTTTCATCACTATGTAGTCAATAACAGAATCTCTTTTCATTTGACCATGTAACTGAGATAAGTATTTTAGATTTCAGTCTAAGGTACATACCCAGATACTTTCCTTTCAATTATCATAGATAATTTGTATAGTTAGATGGACATTTAGATTACTACTTATAACATAAAGCCTTGATTAAACTTCTAATTCTTGGCCGAACGATTCGTTATCGCTGGACCATTGTCAAAGTTAAGCAACGTTCGCTGCGGCAGACCTAGGATGGGTGACCGCCTGCGGCTAAAGTTGGTACTTCAGCGTTTCCGTTGTCAGAAGAAGCTGTGGGGTTTCTAGTAGAGGAGTCTGAGGACTAGAGGTAGCCACACCCTAATACGATTAGTAATAATATTTGACTGCCGAAGCGAATGTACCCAAAGAATATTCTAAGTGTCCGTACCTGGCAATGGTCTCCACGACCCTTCTAAACGGTATCTTGGTTGTAAACGTATGTCCGTGGTAAATGACTGGACTGCCGTCGTCTCCGTCCCAGCAGTCAAGTTCGACGCAACGGCAACCAGTCAAGAGTACCTGATTGAGAATAGGGATTTAGAGTTAGATACATGGCAGTAATTAGCGACAAACAAAACTTCGGCCTGGTGGCTTTTTACCTTGAAAAAGGGCACTTGGGTGATATATAAATAAACTACAGAATTATTCGAAAACAAATTAGGTAGTGACTTTTTTTTAAGTCAGAGTATACGAATTCTTTGTTAGTTTAAGTAAAAAAATATTTTTTGAAAACTTCGAGAATTGGAAACTTTCAGGTAACTTTCGCGAAATTTACCTTCAAATAGGAAGCTTTCGAGGTAATTTTCAACATAATTTGTACATATCAATTTATTTTAACACTTAGACATGAAAGGTAGTACAATTATTTATTTATTTGTTTATTAATACCTACTCAGTTATTTATATCTAAGTAGGTACGTACCATATGTATAAGCTAGCTGAAATTTTATTTAAGTTCGTCAACGAGTAGGTATAATGATAGATAATAATCACTGATAATCACAAATTTTAACAGTACATACCTAGGTATACCTAATTAATACATTAAAGTATTATTTTCGTAAGGTGCAGATTTTTGTAAAAACGCCATCTCCATAATGATATGTGAAACTAAAACCGCGAACGAATATTGCGCATGTCTGTAAATATATTGATTGTTCGTTAGACGACATGAAGTGAACCGTTCATTTATTTAGTTGAAGACGTAGGTAGAATTCGAAAAGAGCAAGTTTAGTTTATTAATTAATAATATTTTTGGGAAAGTTTACAAATTGAAATATACTTTGTTTATGTGACTGTCAGTCAATCATTCATTCAATTTGTCAATCATCTTTTGTTTTCAAACATAACCTTGCTTCTTTTAGCCGGGTGCAAATAATACATTAATTGAGTCTAGTTTTCCAGTGAATCCTTGAAAAATGAAGGATAACAATACAGAGTTTGACTCTCGTAACATCGTCAAGAACCGTGAGCTACTCTACCGTCTGATTATCAGGTGTAACTCCAACAATTTTTTACTGTGTTGTGTTCTTCAAAAATTGTTGTAAACTATATCAATTTTATTTTAGACGCATATTGTCTTATTATGAATCGCGTTAGTTTATCTTACACGCTTTATTACTTACCTTAAAATGAACATACAAATTTATATCTCATTATTTCAGCCAACTGTACAACGATGGATATCAACCGATTGCAGCTACATTGGCAGCAGCAGTGCATGCTGATCCTCCCTGTCCACCAAGTGACAGGTAAGTTTAGCAAGTCGTTTTATAAGTATATTAGTCAGGACAATGTTCTTGATTGTTAGCAGCAAAATAAACCTAGGCTCGTTGACAACAATGAAGCTATCATCAATACCTTGTGGTATTTATAACTGGGTGGTTTCCACAAACAAGTTGTGTTCATATAGTACATTTACAATGCATTTACAATATCTACAATGCTACAATGTTACAATTAGTACATAGTTACATTAGTAACCTAAATGCTTAGTAACAAATTTTTTAATCATTACCCAAGCATTTGTGTACTTCTTACACAATAACAAAACATAGTGAAGTAAGAGATGTTTCAGTTACTTTATATTGCAAGCATTTTATTTTATTTTTATTTTTAAACAAACAAGCATTAAAACTTAATACCTTGTATTTTGAACGATTTCTACATTACTTGAATAGTTATTAGTATTTGTTATTTTCAGGTTGCTGAATGTAATGATGGTAGGTCTACAACATGAACCGGATCGCAAGGATCGTCTCATCTCTAGCGGAGCGGAACATCTCCTGGGAACCACTGGATTTGGTAAGATTATATTTTCTTTGAATAACATCATTGTTTGCAAACTCAACATTATGTTACTTATAAGACGGGACAACTATTTTTGGCATATTAGTATTTTAGTAAGGTTTAATAAGTATTCAAATAAATACTGAGACAGACATACCCAAGGAAATCATAGCTTGTCGAATGGACTATACATCAAGCGGAAGAACCATAGATGACTAACAATGACTTAAAAACAAACATGAAACTGATGTCTCAAACCCATATAAGAACTAAAACTCAGATAATCTAGTGCACATGGTTTGGTTGTTACCATCATGAGGCTTTTGAATTTACTTTTTGAAACTTTTTCATGTAAGTCTTGTAAAGCATTGTGATAATTATAAAATATGACCATAAAATAATAATAGATAGATAATAGAGATCTCTTTGTCAAAGTGCTTGTATATTGAGTGCAATTAAATGAGCTTATATTAAATATTCTTTGTTAATTGATATGCTTTTAATTTTTCTATTTTGATGATATTTTCTCTATGTATATTTTCTTAAGTAATTTTGTTGAATCTTACAGACTGTATCTTCAAATTCAAATATTTATTGCTCAACATTGACAATTGTTCTTATTGACATTAAATAAAGCATGACTCTACCACCAGTTAGGAAAACCTTTGTGGAGAAGAAATGGCAAGTAACTTCACATGTATAAATTTCCTGTATTAGCTGTGAAGTCCTGGTATCTTAAAGTACCACCTCTAGAGTTAATTTATACATCAGTGTCCATTATTCCTAACATATTCAAAAATTTTACTGTAAACACATTATTTGTAAGCACGAATTAAAAACCCTGACTGCAAAAATTCCCACATAACTTCTGGCTGATGATGGCTGAGCTGATTTTCTTCAAACATAGCTAAAACGATTCTCTATTTAATAAATTTTTAAACAAATAAAACAGCATCACAGTTAGTCTATTCATACAGATGCCACAGTATACAGGCAGTGGATATACAGTCCACAAACACAGTTGACGACCGAGTAGCGTAGTGGTTAGTAGCCCTGCCTCATACGCCGGAGGTCCCACGTTCGAGTCCTGGCCGGGGAATTCATTTGTGTGATGAACATGAATGTTTGTTCTTGGGTCATGGTTGTTTTTTTTAAATTAATAATTAGCAGGTGTTTGTCTTCCATCTCACCTGATGGAAAGTGGCGATGAAGACGAGGATCATACACGCCTGTCCAAGAGGTACCTATTCACTCTACACTTGAAAGCTCCAGGGTTATATTTGTCTGGAAAAACAGACGCAAGCAAATCGTTCCACTGTTTGGCAACACGAACCAAAAATTAGCTATCGAACCGTTTAGTTCGGCTCTTCGGCACGCTGACCACTAACCATAAAGTTGGTGTAATTGTTTGGGGATTTATTTACATTTAAACCACCCCTTTACTTTGTGTCTCAATTTCCAATGTTTTAAAAAAATATTACTTTTCCATGAATTTAATAATATACTTGAACAACACATAAGTTCAATTTTATTCTGAATGTTTGCATGGAAAGGGGATGGCCGGTTTACACGCGTTAAGTAGTTAAGTTGGTAACTAAATTTCAAATTAAAAATTACGTGTAAACAGTCAGATATCAGATAAGTGACAAGTGGTAACTTAAAATTTAGTTCACAAGTGATTAAGTAGATTAGGCTTCGTTCTACTTTGAAATTTGTGTCGAAAAGTGTGTAGACGTCGATCAATGGCAGAATAGAAAATTCGACGTCGTAGTAGGCGTGATGGCCAATAATTGTCTGACACACCCCCCTGAGTTGGTAAGTCTGCCAACCCGCAGTTGGCGTGATGGCCTACAATTGTCTGACACCACCCCTGAGTTGGTAAGACTAGGTACAGAATTGACGAATTCCTTGACATTTATCACTGCTCATCTTCATTGAGCTTATGAACTTAACTACTTAATCCGTTTGGACACACAAGTGACATGTAGTGACTTAAAATTTAGTTACAAACTTAACTAATACATGTAAACCGCGTATTAGACATATCTCATATGTCAAACCCTAAAAAGTTATTAAATTCTAATGAGTTTCTTTTCGCTTAAATTCTAGAAAGTTCTTAAATTCTAATAAAGAGTTATTATTAATATTATTATTATCCTTGAATTGGAGTGAAATAGTGGTAGGTAATCCTGTCCTTGTCACTTGATCTAACTTCGTTGCTAACTAACTGCAACTACGACCAAATAACTGAGGCGATACGACATGACACTAGTACGACTCATTACATAATTCTGTAGCTTTTTAAGTTTAATTAATTTAAAGTTTTAACAATATACTTGAGTTTCTGTGAGTGCCACATTAACTGTCTTTATTCCTCCTGAAAGAATGTTTCTGCTATATTAATCAAATACTAAAATGTAATCAATATTATTCATTTTATAAGTGAAATTAAAACTCAACTCCTAACACTCCACAGATCTCGAATATGAGATGGACGCGTCTTCCCTCGCGCCCGAGCCCGCAACTTATGAAACTGCGTACGTGACGTCACACAAGATGGCGTGTCGGTCCGGCGCTTTTAGTGCGTGCGGACAGTTGGTAGCTACTGGCAGTGTCGATGCTAGTATTAAGGTAATTAATCAATTGACTGGTTTTACTATAATAATATGTTTAGACTATGATCGTTTAGATTCTGATCGGGTAATATAACATAATATCTTTTCAAGAAGCTTATAATTATGTGACCATGTAAATAAATTAATATATACATGATGAATCTCTATTATGTGCACATATGAAAATGGGGGAAACTAGACAGAAAAGAATTAAAAAAAGAAAAAACATTTTTTGAAGGAGTTATGATGTTTTCAATTTTTTATTCGGGGAATTTGAAATGGTGAGAAGGGCCACGCAGAACATTTTATTACGTGCGACGTTGTGTTTGCAACAAAGCGCGTGCGGCCATTTCGAAAACTTTTTACATTAATGTTTACTTTTGTATTTCTTGTATTTCTCAATGAATATGCTTAGATTTTTATAAAATCTCTTTTTTTTCTTAATCACAGTCGTCGAACAAGGGTATAAAAAAGGGTCTCTACCTGAGTTATGATTCCTGCGGCCGCGAAAGACCCGTAATGAGTGTTTTTGTTTAACGGCCTGCAGCAAATGTTATGTTTGAGCTAGAAGAATGTTTTTTTTAGTATTCGAAAGCTAATACAATGTAGAATTAGATGAAATAATAATAAAGTAATAAACACGTGAGATCTTTTGAGAAAATCGTCAATTTCCTAAAAATAAACACGAAAAAATAATTTTTTTCCAAAATAATGTTTTATTTTCGTGTGAAGATGAATTTTATGGGTACTTTTTGTTTATAAGTCAGTATTGCCATTGCTTTCCTGTCATTTGAGTTTTTATTTGAACACGATAGGCTATTTAGTTCAAAAGTTATAGCGATTTATTCACATAGCTTCAAATTCCCCGAATAAAAAATTAAAAACATCATAACACCTACAAAAAAAATTTTTTGTTTTTTTTTTATTCTTTTCTGTCGATAAAATCCGGTCTAGTTTCCCCCATTTTAATATGTGCACATTATAGAGATTCACCCTGTATATATATGATTTTATATGCTCTTTGTGATAGAAAATTGAAGCATCATATTGCATATTCTAAGTGATTAGTTTGTCCTAATTGTCATTATGTTTTTATCAACTTAAATGTAAAAATTACCAATAACTTGTACTTAAAAGGTACTACAGACCTTTTATATTCTAATATATATTAATTAAAATCTTTATTATTAGATTTTGGATGTAGAGCGCATGTTGGCTAAGTCAGCCCCAGAAGAGGTGGACCCTGGCCGTGAACAGCAAGGCCATCCCGTGATCAGGACTTTGTGAGTGCACAACATTCTAATTGTAATAGAATCGGTACAAATGTTAAATCATAAATTGGAAAACAAATCATATATTAATACGATTTTAATAGATTAATGATGATTTGTATCTTTGTTGGTTAGAGTGAAATAATAAATGAAATTCCGGACTAACAGACCATTTGTATGGCCCCAAAGTAAGTAAATCTTGTGTTATGGATGACCATACAGCGAAGATTGAGCTGGAAGCCAAAATTAACATACACATATAAATACAAACAACAATGGCCCAACAACAGGCATTTGTATTCATCAAAAAATGAATGCCTCAACCAGGACTCTAACCAGAGACCTCCGGCATATGAGGCAGACCACTGACACCAGAAAAATTGTGAAAGGTGCTGGGATTAGTCTCTTATATTTAATTTTTGTGATATATTATGTAAAATTTATTGACAATGCTCAGTAATTAAGGCAAAAACATAATAAAAATCAGGTCTCTTTAAATATTACAGATACGACCACACAGATGAAATAACGGCTTTAGATTTTCACCCTCGTGAACAAATCTTAGTATCAGCCTCGAGAGACTGCTGCATCAAACTGTTTGATATCACCAAAGCATCGGCTAAGAAAGCGTACAAGTCTATAACTGTAAGTATATTATTTAGAAGGAGGGTAGAATGAAAATATATATGCATATACAGTTAGAACCCAAAATACTTACTAATTATTCATAAAATAAACCAATTTTTAGCAGTCAAAAGACTGTCAAAAGGAATGTTATATTTTCGGGTGTATGTATGTATGTATGTATCTGTGGAACACTCTACAGCTTTTACCTTTTGACGGTATTCAATATATCAGGTGTCATTTGATTCGTCTCAGTCAATGACATATTACATATAGACAGGTTATTCGCTTTCAAAAATGGCAACGCAAATGCAAGGCAGTTGCCGGCTATTTGACTCAGTCTTGTGCAACCCAGTGTCACGGCTAAACGTCAAACAAAACTTATTCCCTATTCTGTGTTTTTAATACCGTACAATGCCTTCTTGTGTGTTTAGACAGTGTACTAATTACACTGTTACTGTTAAAGATAGAATAAACGTTTCTTTTCATGCGTAAGTACTATTTTTTATAATTATCTTATTTATTATTTTATTTTACTATTTAAAATGACGTTTTAAAATTGACATGGCTATTCGTTGTTGAAACGAAGAGCGAGATGTGATATGATTTTGTATGTGGGAGTAAAAGAGACAACAACTTATTACGTTGACGCCGTTTTTTTGTGCGGTAATGTTCGGGTATGACTTGTCTATATGTAATATGTCATTGGTCTCAGTGTTATACAGTATAACACTTAGACGGCCTGTTTGGTGTGGAGGTAAATACCCTTGCCTTCCATGCCAGAGGTCCCGGGTTCAAATCCTAGTAGATGCAGATATTTTATTATAATTGCTTTCTAGTCATGGATGTGTATGTATGTTTATTTAAGTTTATTTCTAATATTTATATATAAAAAAAAATATTAAGAACTTACTTAAGAAATATATAAATATTTCTTAAGTAAGTTCTTAATGATACTTAATTTGGGCTAGATAATGTTGTGTGATTGTTAGAAATATTTATTTATATTATTTCAAAAATCTTGGAATTTCCATGACATCAGGAATTACACTGGAAAATAACTAGTATTAGGGGTTTTTCATCTGTCAAATTCCACAGCTTGTTTTGTTATTTTATTTCAGTTATGACAAAAATAATAATTGTATTGTACTATAAGCGCCTTAATTTATTTAAATTTATTAATTTACCCTTACAGGATGCAGAACCAGTGCTCTGCGTGGCTTTCCACCCCCTCGGAGACCACTTAATTGCGTCGACGACCCACCCCGTAATAAGGCTGTATGACGTCACTACCAGCCAATGCTTCGTCTGCCCCATACCTTCGCATCACCACACCAAACCTGTTATTGCTATTAAGTAAGTGCTTTACCAGGTGTAATGACAACTCGCAATGACAGAACATGTCAATAATGCTCCAGTCCAGTCCAACATGTCTGCGAATTGACAGGCGTTGCTAGTATCTTCATTTAAATTTCATGAAAATGTTTACTAATTTCAGAAAAACTATAAAGACCAATGCAAGTAAATTATGAAAATGGCTTGAAAATATCAAGACACATATTAGACTAGTGAGCGCATTCGGGCTTTATGAGTTTGTTTGGGGATTCTTTATTATATTATTAATTAGTATAAAGTTTTAAGTATTCTCGATCAACCGAAAAACGTCCACTGCTGGACAAAAACCTCCCCTCCAAAGGGGGGGGATTTCGCCGTAATCGCCACGCTTGGCAGGCAAGTTGGCGATCGCAGTAGGTGGTCATACTGGTTACGGGATGCTCCCCACGGGTAGAGATGGGGTGGTGCTATTCTGGTGCGGCGCCACACAAAGTATTAAATAAATAATAATTAATTCCCAGGTTCTCCCCCAACGGTAAATACTTCGCGAGTGCGTCCTCGGACGGCTCCATCAAGCTGTGGGACACGGTGTCGAACAGATGCTTCAACACGTTCGTGAACGCGCACGACGGGTACGAAGTTTGTTCGGTCGCGTTTACTAGGAACAGCAAGGTGGGTGGTTTTTGTTGTAATTTGAAAATGTGGTCAAGATGTGATACGGTTACGAATGGCCGATAGAGTTATTATTGTTAGATATCTATGTTTATATTTTGCTATTGGCGTAGCCGGCGAACGAGCACGCGACCAGCCTGACTACAGCTGGTGTATCTGCACTCGATGATATCATTATTGGTCTTGGGTGTTTTAATTTTCAATATTATATATATATATATCGCGACTGTATGCCGTTGCCGCCAGAAGCCTTGTGGCCTTTGTTTCCTATTTTACAGTTTAGAGAACACAACCACGCGTCCCCACCGATGGAAGAGCGTGAGCAGGCCGCGGCCCACAGCCCGACACTCGTTGTCGGAAAGCCGTATATATTCTAATCGCTTAAGTAAAGTTGATATCGCGATGTAGAACACGCGTTGTGATTGGTCGGTTGAGTAGCGCGGCACCGCTGCAGCAGAAACACAACCACATAAACGGGATTTTATGTCGATTAAGTACATGATGTTTAGTTTTTTGATTGTAATTGGAGATTACAGCGACACAATCGCCCAAAACAGTGATTGTAGTAATTTTCATATTTTTGTCTTTGAAAACGTAACGCACACCCTTATCATGGAAACAGGTGATCAGTTGTGACGTCACAACTCGGTATCGGTTTGTATGGAGCGTTTTTAATGAATCATAGTTGCTGTATCCAGAAAACTATTGATTGTAAACATAGTGTAATATTTCTTTACTATTGATGAGCTGGAATTAAACAAATTTAATCAAAAACCCAATTGTTAATGTTTAGAAATAAATATTTGAATTTGAAGTAATGTTGTATCCAAATATCAAACTACTTATTAAAGAAAAAAGCGAAATAGATGATCAGACAAACATTTTTGTTCAAAGTTCATTTTTTTATATCTTTGTTGGCTTGACTATTTTTTTTTTCAGTACGTCCTGTCATCTGGGTTCGATTCGTCCATAAAAATGTGGGAGATCTCCAGCAGCCGGTGTTTGACGCAGTACACTGGAGCTGGGACTACTGGTACGATTCTACGATTCTCATTGGTTTAGCACTTTATGTGTGTGAGTGAGTGTGTGTGTGTGTGAGAGAGCGAGTGTGAGTGGGTGTGAGAGAGCGAGAGTGTGTGTGTGTGTGTGAGAGAGAGAGTGAGTGTGTGTGTGTGTGAGTGGGTGTGTATGATAAGTATATGATTTCTCTTCTTCCAGGCAAACAAGAACACTATGCCCAAGCCATCCTCAACCACACGGAGGACTACGTGCTGTTCCCGGACGCTGCGAGCACTTCGCTATGCACGTGGAACTCCCGGAACGCGGCAAGGTGTCAACTGATGTCGTTGGGACACAATGGCGCAGTTAGGTAATTAAATATAATTTCTTTGAAACAAGCCATTTTTTGAAATTACCTTTTTATTTATGGTCTCATTTTAAATTTCACTCGAGTTAATGGCTTACCACTGACGTGTATTTCAGGCAATTTTTTTTTGCATTTCATTGGTTAGTTCAAGGAGTTTGTGGGCGCGTAGTTTCCGATTCCACGAGTATTTTAAGGATTTAATTTATGTTATGTTACTAATGTAGCTTTACAACGGTTATTTGCTTTTACTTAACGGTTTGTCATTCCTCTTTATAATAGGCATAAATAAATAAAACTCCAGACAAACACATAAACTGTATGGCCCTAAAGTAAGAGCTTGCGTTATTGATGACCATACAGTGAACCGGGGGGGGGGGGGGGCAAAATAAACATTTATTTATTTAAATACATTTATGAATGTCAACATGCCATGACCCGAGAACAAACATCTGTGTTCATCTCACAAGTGAATGCCCCGATCAGAACTTGAACCTGGGACCAGAATGTGAGGCAGGGCTGCTACCCGCTACGCCACTCGACTTCAATCATATTGCTTTTTTATTGATTATCGATCAGTTCCAGTAATGGCGCTGGCTTTTCCGTCCCTTAATCCGGAACACAATCACGTGACGTGATTTTTACAGCGGCAAAGATGGAAGGACTGCAGTACCGCCCTAGACGAGATCTTGAAACTAACTAATAATTGTCTTTTCAGACATATCGTGCATTCCGGCACCGCCCCCGCTTTCTTAACGTGCAGTGACGATTACCGCGCGAGGTTTTGGTACAGAAGAAACACGCATTAAGCTTATATGGTATCAATTTAAGTGTATAACGATAA
The DNA here is from genome assembly GCA_923062675.1 of Marasmarcha lunaedactyla. Classification (NCBI taxonomy): domain Eukaryota; kingdom Metazoa; phylum Arthropoda; class Insecta; order Lepidoptera; family Pterophoridae; genus Marasmarcha; species Marasmarcha lunaedactyla. The sequence continues at coordinate 7,959,884 of OV281367.1, read as the reverse complement.
TAAATGTAATGATTTTTCAATTGTAATAGTGTAACCCTTACAATAAAATAAAATGGCGGTAGCGCAATGTACCGGGATTATTTTTTTATTATTATGAGGACTTCATATTATGGAAAGATAATTCTTTAATTCTCCTTTAGTTATATTTATTTTAAAGATCCTTATAGAAATGAACACATCTTTTTATTGTAATAATACCAGCAAGTTTATAATGTCTATTATATAAAGCACAAACAAACTTTGCGGTAGACAGGTGACAGCTTCTCACTGTCTCCACGCGAAAAGAACCGAGATGATACGAACTCCGTCTTGCTCGCACGCTAAGTTGTTGCATCATTCTATCTCTTTCTCGGTTTCACTCTTGTAAAGTTCCAACAATGTAAGATACTTGAGTTTGTGTGAGAATTAGATCCATTGCTCAAGAACCTTAGCTGTCTTCCGATATTTTAATTTTATTGAAAGTGTAATCGTTTAAAAAAAATTTTTTTTTTGCTTTTTTTATCTCGGTCTGATAGATAACATTATTACACGTTTGTTTGTGAATTAAAATGTAAATAAAACGTAAATGGTCAAATAAAAAGCTACTTTGTATTTAAACATTGTTTTTTTACATTGTACTCATAGCTAGCACCCTGTGACGGTTGTCTATTTCGACCTCTTTTTGTCAGTAAATTTTATTTTTTTTGTCGTTCCCGACGTAATTTTAAACTAGGAATTACGTAGTGTCGGAGAACGGCAATGTTTTGATTTGACAAGTCAGTCACGAAATATTATCCATCAAAGCAACTTGAATCTATTTATTTATTATTGTTTCCGAGTTTATTATTCAAAATTACATAGTTAAGATATTTTATTATCTACAATCAAAGTTTTTTTTAAGAAACCTATAATTTATTTTTACGTTCACGAGTGTGCGTAGCCAAAATTTTTGGTAAGGATTCTCATTCATTAAAATTTTATTTTATTGTTATTTATTCTTTTCAGATCAAATTTAATTGTATTAATATTTCTGTTCTATTTTGTGTGACTATTTTTTTTATTTCCATTTTTTTTATATTTTTCTGTTTGTATTTACAGGCATTTTTGTATATTTTAAATTTTACCGAAAAAATAAACATAGAAGAGAGTTTTGGTGTTTTACTGGTACTACGTTACATACTGGCGCCCGAATATTCAAACGTAGTTTATGGAGAGGAGAAGAGGAACTGTATCAGCAGAAGAATTGCAACATTAAAAAAAATTTTTTTATAATTATTATTGAGGTCAGGCATAAAACTTAATTTGTTACCATTTTCAATCATTAACATTCACTATAATATATTTATATATATATCTACTATAATATATCTACTATAATATATCTACTATAATATATCAAAATACTGCTAAATTATTCAGACATTTAAGTTTCTTTAGTTTCTTTCGTTATAATATCCTTGAAGAAATTTTCTGAAGACACAACATTCTATAACCCAGTAATTTCACTATTTAAATAACATTTTCTATTCATTTTCATCACTTGAAAATACGTATATTTTTAAGGCTCTATTCTGCATAACGACTATTAACAAATTTGTTTCACTTTAACATTTTTTTTTTTGATTTTGCAATGAATTTTTCACAATTAAATAAACCTGAAATAATTTATGAATTAAAAATCAGAAATATAAATTTTTCTTCGACGCAATCTGTAGACGAACTACGATCATTATTATTAAATATTAATGTAGATTCTGAAACAGAAATTTTACAAAATAGCCCTGAAGAATTTTCAGAAGATATTAATACCATTAAAAAAAATTTAAAACTTGTTGAAGCTTGTATAAACTCTTATCCTATTAGGAAACAAAAAATTTCACCTTATTTAACTCATATAAGAACAAGATTAGGCCTCATTGACATTACATCAGATTTATCTTCAGAGCAGTTAGATTTAATAAATTCATGTTGGAATGATTTAACTCAATTAGACTCACGTTTTAAAAATTTGGAAAAATCACCAACACATTCCACATATCATTCCGCAGAATCTATACAAAATATTAATCTACAACCCCTTTCTTTTTTCGAAGCATTAACTGATAAGGTCAGTAAAATTACAGAAAATCGAACTAACAATGATTTAAAAAGATTTATTTATAAAGGTGAAGGTTGTCCAAAGGATTTTATTCAAAAACTTGAAGAATTTTCACAAATAAAAAATATTTCTGAAAAATCTTTATTCTCACATATTTATGATATTTTATCTGGATCTGCTCTTGATTGGTTTAGAGCTAGAAAGTCGACTATTAATGACTGGTCATCTTTCCGATCGGCATTGTTGAATGATTTTGCAATTACCGATTACGATTATAAACTAAAAAAAGTAATCGATGCTCGTAAACAAAAACATAATGAGAGAATTATCATCTACTTTGCTACAATGGAATCTCTTTTTTCAAAGCTCTTGGAACCAATGTCCGAAAAAGAAAAAATTAATACTCTTGTTAGAAATCTTAAACCTGAATTCACATTACGTCTTTCACCTACTGATTTACATACTGTAAATTCCCTCTTGGAATCATGCAAATTTACAGAAAGCATTCTCCAAGTTTCTAATAATACATCTTACTACTCTTCATCATCACCACCAGATCATTATCATTCTTTTCCTATTCCTTCTACATCAAATTCTAATAACAAATCGTATAATAATACTCTACTTTCACATAATCAACCATATATTCCTGAATTTCCTTTTAAAGCTTGTACATATAATTCCATAGCAGCTGTAGCTAATCCATTACCTAATACTGTAGCTGCAATTAATAAAAATCAGAATTTTTATAAATTCACTTGCCCACGTTGTAGATCTAATACACATTTATTAAAAGACTGTACTAACACTAATATAGTGTGTTTTCGTTGTGGAAAAAAAGACTTTATTACTAGTAAATGTCCTAATTGTAATAAGTCGATTTCAAAAAACTAAATTACGAGGAGTGCATAAACAAAAATAATGGTATTAAATCATCAAATTTTGACAAAAAAGATTGGGATACATGGTTAAAAACTTTAACAATTTTTTTTAAATCTTATAACACTTGTGCTCTCCTCTTTAATAAAACATCAGATTTTGAACGTCCTTATTTACATATAAAAGTAAACGATTTAATTTTAAATGGTCTTTTAGATAGTGGTAGTGCTATCACTATATTGGGTAATAATTCTCATAAAATTTTATCACAACATGGTCTTTTTATGCAAAAAAACTGTTTAATAAAAGGTAATGTTGCAAACGGACAAACTATTTCTTCTATCGGCATTATTACTCTTCCTACTTTTTATAACAATAAATTTGCGTTAATTACAGCTCATGTGATCCCAGAAATCACTGAATCACTCATTTTGGGTATTGATTTTTGGAAAACTTTTAATCTTGCTCCGGATATTCTTAGTAATATCACATTACAACCTTCAAATTTAAACTCATCTTTTCTCATTAATACAGATCCTAACTTTCATTTACATGAATACCATTCTTTAACAGATACACAAAAAATTATTGCAGATGCAATTATGGAAAAGTTTAGGTTGATTTCAACTGAATGTAAACCTTTAGGTCGTACTCATTTAGTCGAACATTTCATCGACACTGGAGACCATCCACCTATTCGTCAACGCTGTTACAGACTTTCTCCTGAGAAACAAAAAGCTCTTTGTAAAGAAGTTGATGATATGTTACAATTAGATGTCATTGAACCCAGTGACAGCCCATGGCTGAACCCAATTATTATTACACCTAAAAAAGATGGTACTTGGCGATTTTGTATTGATAGTCGTAAATTAAACGATATCACAAAAAAAGATGCTTACAAACTTCCTTTCATTTCTGATATATTAGATAACCTTAAAGATGCTAAATTTATATCATCTATTGACATTGCTAAAGCGTTTTGGAATATTCCCTTAAAAAAAGAGGATAAACTCAAAACTGCATTCCATGTTCCAGGCCGAGGAATGTTTCAATTTAAAGTTATGCCATTTGGTTTAACTAATGCACCTGCTACCCAACAAAGATTCATTGAAAATCTACTAAATGACCTTACAAATGATAATAATGTTTTCTATTTTATCGACGATATAGTCTGTATCTCTCAAACCTTTGAACAACATGTCGATATACTTACTAAAATTCTTAAAAAACTTTCAGATGCGAATCTCACAGTCAATTTTCCAAAATGTTCATTTTTCCGGAAAGAATTAAAGTACTTAGGCTATGTAGTTAATGAAAATGGTTTAAAAACGGATCCTAAAAAAGTTCAAGCTATTCTTGATATACAAACTCCAAAATCTGCTAAGGAGGTCAAACGTTTTTTGGGTACTGCCAGCTGGTACAGACGTTTTGTACCTAATTTAAGCACTCTTGCAGCACCGTTAACTAAATTAACTTCTACAAGCAAAAAATCACCTCCATTTAAGTGGTCTGATGAAGCTGAAATTGCTTTCAAGGCTATTAAGCAAGCTTTAATTAGTACACCAGTTCTGGCATGTCCAGATTTCTCTAAACCATTTGCTGTTCATTGTGATGCCTCTTCCTACGGCATTGGCGCAATGTTAACTCAGGAAGTTGATAATATTGATAAACCTATTGCTTATATGAGTAAATCACTTACAGGCGCTCAAAAGAATTATTCAGTCACTGAACGTGAACTTTTAAGTGTTATTACAGCACTAGAGCATTGGCGTTGTTATTTAGATAATGGATTACAATTTACAATTTATACTGATCACGCAGCCCTTCAGTGGTTTATGCATTTAAATAATCCTACTGGCAGATTAGCTCGATGGAGTATTCGTTTATCTATGTTTAATTTCGTAATTAAACACAAAAAAGGCTCAGATCATGTTGTACCAGATACTTTATCACGTATAAAACCAATTGATTTAATTAATTTTTCTACTTCTCAAACTAAAGACACTTGGTATTTAGCAATTTATAATAAATGTTTATCATTTCCTTCTAGTACTCCGGATTACATGATTCATAATAATAAATTGTTTAGATTTTGTAGATCTAACACATTATTTAACTCTGAATTTAATTGGAAACAAGTAATACCATTAGAATTTAGGGAATCTGTTATTACACAAAATCATTCTACTCCCCAAACGGCACATTTTGGTACTTTTAAAACATACCATAGAATTAAAAATCTCTATTTTTGGCCTGGCATGTATAAAGACGTAGCCATGTTTATTGCTAAGTGCGAGACTTGTTTAGCTACCAAGCACCAAAATCAAAACTTAATTGGTTTAATGGGCAAACTCAAACATTGTTCACGCCCTTTCCAATGTTTATCCATAGATTTGATAGGTCCACTTCCTACTTCACGTAAGCAGAATAGATTTCTATTTGTAGTTACTTGTTGTTTTTCCAAATATTGTTTGTTATTTCCAATAAAACATGCAACCGCTTCTATTATTCGCCATATATTGGACAATTTAGTTTTTATGGTTTATGGAGTTCCAGAAACTATTATATTAGATAATGGTCCTCAAATGATAAGTACAGAATTATCTGAATTATTTAAATTTTACAACATACCAAAAATACATTACACCCCACGTTACTGTCCACAGGTTAACACCGTTGAGCGTTACAATAAAACTATTGTAACGGCGATTGCAGCTTTTATAGATAAAGATCACAGAACTTGGGATACCTATATAAACAAAATACAGTTTGCTATTAATACTGCGGTTAATGAAACCACAAAATTCACCCCATCATTTTTAGTATTTGGTAGAGAAGCTGTTACATGTGGATCTATCTACAAAAATAAAGATTCCAGAGATGAACTAATTTTCAGTCCTAGGGATGTATATGCTGAAAACATAGGACAATTAATACCTATCTTTTCCGAAGTACAGAAGCGGTTATTTAATGCACATCAATATAATGCAACTTATTATAACAAACATCATCAGAATTTAGAATTTAATAACGGTGATATTGTTTGGAGGCGAAACCATGTAATAAGTTCCTCTAAAAAACATTTTTGTGCTAAGTTTGCACCCAAATTTATTAAATGTAAAGTTTCAAATAAAGTTTCACCATTAATTTACGATTTAGTGGATATGAATAATAACCCATTAGGTCGTTGGCATATCAGAGACATTAAACCTCTACCGCGTTTAACTTCTTCTTTGAGTGACTAGATTGGTTGTTACCAATTACTTTATATGAATTCATATATAATTATTGCTAATTATCTCACGGCGAGCATAAGCCGATTCTTTTTGTCTTATTTTTTTTTTTCTCTATGCACCTCATTATCGTTTGGCTATACCATTAACATTGACGTTGGTCAAAACTTATAATTAATTATCATCATCGTAGTATTAGGTTAACTTTTTGTGTAATTTATTTAATATTTGCAATTCTAATTTTTTCTTCTCAATTTTTTTTTTTCAAGCGGTTTGCAACTTGTAAAATTAAGCCTTCTGCACGAGCGTTTATTAAGGTAACTCGTTAAACTAAACCATACCTATGTGTATTATTTATACGCTTGAATCACTTTCCTGTGAGAATTATTTTCATATGTTTATTACATAAATATTTTAATTACTTCACAAAAGACCCTTGGATTTTATTTAAAAGTCAATATTTCACGACTGGCTATGATTTTCTTTTCTTTCCGGCATATTTATTTCAGTCTTTAACTGAAACTTGTTTATAGTAATCACCGTGCGGGAGTTAGCGACACGTTAAAGAAGCCATAAGCTATTAATATTTTCAGCGGATGGCAACTATTAAAGCCTTTTGCCGTTGCGTTCAACTCTGTTGAGTTGACTTATTTAGGATATGATTCCTCATAAGCAACTCTAACTGCATGATGTTTTATTTCCAGTAGTTGGAATAAGACTAGTATGAAAGAGAATGTATGTTGTAATTATAATGTACGTTGATGGAGTTGAACGATGTATATTAACATTGTATATTCCAAGAACATGTTTAAAATTTTATCATTCATGAACCATGTAATTTAAGATAATTATTTAGGATTTTTTTTTTCTCTCTCTCGTCTGTTTTGTTTTTTTTTTCTATTAAATAACTTGTTGATATGCAATATATCAGTATTATTTTTTTTTTTTTTTCATATATACAGGATGTTTTTTTCAGAAAAATTCTTCTATAGGATGTTAATATTAATTTTCATTTTGCTTTTAATTATTATTTTTTTTTTTTTTTTGATTGTTCTTTCATTTAGCAGATTAAATATTAAAATTCGATATGTATATGCGGTTTATTTTGATTTGGTTTGAATTTGAAATTTTACTAAAAAAAAATCTTTCAGATTTTTTTTTTCCCGGCCCCCGGGGTATTGTGACGGTTGTCTATTTCGACCTCTTTTTGTCAGTAAATTTTATTTTTTTTGTCGTTCCCGACGTAATTTTAAACTAGGAATTACGTAGTGTCGGAGAACGGCAATGTTTTGATTTGACAAGTCAGTCACGAAATATTATCCATCAAAGCAACTTGAATCTATTTATTTATTATTGTTTCCGAGTTTATTATTCAAAATTACATAGTTAAGATATTTTATTATCTACAATCAAAGTTTTTTTTAAGAAACCTATAATTTATTTTTACGTTCACGAGTGTGCGTAGCCAAAATTTTTGGTAAGGATTCTCATTCATTAAAATTTTATTTTATTGTTATTTATTCTTTTCAGATCAAATTTAATTGTATTAATATTTCTGTTCTATTTTGTGTGACTATTTTTTTATTTCAATTTTGTTTATATTTTTCTGTTTGTATTTACAGGCATTTTTGTATATTTTAAATTTTACCGAAAAAATAAACATAGAAGAGAGTTTTGGTGTTTTACTGGTACTACGTTACAACCCATCTGAACGTAACGACATCATACAAAATAGTTCATGCCTTTTACTTTGTTGAAAAGGCACAAATATGCAGTTGTGGCTATTTTTCTTAATCATTATTTATATTTCATTGAAATATAAATAATCGTCGTTTGAATACTTGGGGGGAGGGAGACTTGCCGAGCTAACAGATGCAGATAACAATAATTTTGTATAGACATAAAGAGTTTTTGAACGAAAAAGTTACTCCGAACTGGTGGTAGAGTCATGTTTTATTCGACGTCAATAAGAACAACTAATTGCCAATGTTGAGAAATAACGATTTCATTTCATTTCATTTCACGGCGGTCAAATTATGAAGAACTGTAGTACCGACCCTGCCGAGATCTCAACTAAGAAACTATACTATCGCTAGCGTACATATTGCTGTCTAAATGCGACCCTTTATTTTTTACTGAGATTTCATCCCTACACCGTATAAGACAAAGTCGATTTTCATTTGACCATAGAGCTGAGAAAAGTGTGAGATGACTAAGCTTGCTGCATAGATCAACCCTAACTGTTCTGTAATTGTTTCAAGTAACAATATGTTGTCTTTCGACACGTGTGATGGACAACATCGTATGTGAATTTCGTGTTAGTTCAGTAAGTCTGTCATAAAAATTTAAAGGGTTTTGTTTATTTCATCTGTGTTATGTAATTTATTTGGACTGAAACTTAGAATGATTGAAGTTATGTGCATTGTTCTAAGTTTATTAGAACCTAAGCAAAATTATTACGAATAAAAAAGCTGTTTGGATTTATGTGGTTTTATTTCATCTTCAAGTGACATGGAAATTATGCTTTCATTTGACGAGTTCTTGTCTGCGATTCGTCATGTTGTCGTTATTGGTAAGAATAAGAAAATAAAATTGATTTAGAGCTGATTTCATTAGTCAATTCACAAGTCAATATGTACTGAGGGGAACTTTCTAAAACGTAGCCATAAAGTCCGCATAGCGTTTAAAGGGTTTCATTTAAGCTAGCGCCAATTTAATTGGTTTCGCATTTCTTAAATAATAAGGTTTGTCGCCAAAATGTAGTCGCCAAACAATAATAAATAAATTTTACAAAAAATCACCTAAAATCATCGGGATAAGTATATGATTAAGTACTAATTATATTTTTTTGTATTAATCATAATAAATTGTTTGTTCTGATGACTGTATAGTCAAACTAATTGAAAGAGATCATCAAAGCTGGAAATGGTACTTAATTTGGTGCTGGCGCTTCGCTTCGCTTGCTCGGCTAGCGCGAGCATTAACTACACCCAATTGAACGGGTGTCTCATTTCTCAATATTTGGCGACAGATCTACCATTCTGAGCACGAAACTATTACTTGAGGAATAAACCTAATATTCTAAGAACGAAACTTTTATTAATTTAATGAACTACAGTTATATTGGTAATCCATCTCTTATTTTAGATGTATATGGATACTAAATAGATAATTCATACTTGAGTACACTTTTTATAATATGAGAATGAAAATATTCCGATAGATCGATTAATTACGTAATATAAGTTGATGACAAATATAAGCTTTGCTGACAAGAAATATAGTTCCCTTTTTTAAATCTATTATTTACCCATATTTTGGGGCTAGCGTCAATCAGCACTGCCGGGTGGCAAAGCCAAATATGTTTAGAAAAACGTGAGGAAAATGTGGCCCGGCTAATGCTGTTCTGGTTTTGGCAAGACGAGCCAAATGAACCGGCGGGTTTACAGGACAAATAGACTACCCGTTCGGCACATGCTGAATATGTGCTGTAGTTGGTTCGGGCTGGAATTGTTCAACAAATTCTGCCAATTCAAGTGCTGACCTGGACATTTGGGAAGGGCCCTAATATAGCACCCTTTTACATCTTGCATACGGTCCCTTTATGAGGAGTTATCAGTCAATGAAAGTAAGCCTAAATGCTTATAAATTAAATGGTAAACCTTACATTACCCACTGGTTTACTTAATGGTAATCGCGGTCTGTATGATAAATTATTTAAAAAAAGAAGGTTACAAAATTTTATTTTTTCTACAAAAAACTATTAAACATCACACAAAAAAAACCAAGGGAGAAATAACCTTACGCTTGTTTGCAGTCGCGCGGTGTTGCTAGGCTATCCTTGTTTAATAAAAATAACCTTAAAGTACATTTATGCATTTACCCGCGCCCAGAGAGAGTAGGTAGACTACGGCATTATGTACGAAATGTTTTGTCTGTTACGCAGTAACTTGTTCAGTAATCTGTGCTCCAATTTCCTTCCGAACCAGTGGTAGTTTCAATGTACGACGTCCTACGCCGAGGTCCGTGCCCTCTCGGGTGCCTTTAAGCGTATCGTATGTAGGAGTAGTTTAAGTTCCGGCAAGCGCCGTCAGCGCTAGGCGAATATGGCTATAAAAAAACATACCATTTCGAAAAAAAGTGGTCCAAATATTAATATAAAGATTTTATAATTAAAATATTCGCACACATATGAAACGAAGACATATTTACAAAGAACTCTTTGATACCAAAACCTACCTGATGACATGCTGTTCGAACGTGGAGATCCTTGAAGCACGTGGAGATCCTTGAAGGAGGCTTTTGTCCTATATTTTTTCGGCTTAAATAAAACTTACCTGACTATACAACTCCACGGAACTTTCGCCTTTCAGCTGATGCCCCGTTAAGTAGGTGTTGTGGCTGCTCGCGATGTAGTACTGACTGAGGGGACCGGACATGTCGAACTTGTAGGCTTCCTCGTCGTCGGGTTTCACTTGTTTACTGGAATTAATAAATATAATACAATATCTTACAATGTAATGTATATTTATATGTACTTTTAGAAGGTTTCGCAATTTTCTTCCCATACCAACCAGAACTGATCTAACGCAGTCACTTATACTTTCTGTTCAAATTCAAAATATGTTTATTTCAGATACTTATTGCATAGGTGTTAGTAATGATGAACTAAACTAAATGTTATTAATACATTGAGATCAGAAATTTATAAACAAGTCCAACACTAAAATAAAATTAAAAATTCGTACATCTTTAAATCATAAAAACCTATACTGGATTACGCTGACATTAGCTATCTTGATTTCACGGAAGAGCAATTAAGCTTGAGCGCCTCCAGAGTATTTGCGTAAGATTCATATTTGGCTTGCGTAAATATGATCATGTTTCTGAATTCAGCACAAAACTCAAGTGGTTCCCAATTCGATTTCGAAGGAATGCTCACATACTTAATTTGTTATACGGAATACTGGTCAAGGCTATCCTGCCCCACTATTTAAAAGAACGATTTAGTTTCCGGCATCAACACCATGAACGTATCTTGCGATCAGCTGGTAACTTTTTGCTAGCTTCTCCTGGGCACACAGGTTATCAGCAATCGTTCATAGTGAAAACCAATGGAATTCACTCCTTGCAGATTATAATATTATATTGAAAATTGTTTTGGTAGTAATTTTTACCTTTTAATTTAAATAATTTGAATTTATTTAACTTTGTTACCCATTTATAAAAAAAAAAAATAAAGGTTAAGAAAACATTGAGATGATGTGGTTCTCACTTTAATAGACTATTTGACAAAACAAAAACATTTTCTGCCATCGGCATAGATAGATAATGTATTTTAAAAGCAATTTACATTACTATACAAATACACTTATCTAATTTGGGATTGAATATCAACACATAAAACGGTTTTGATTGGCTAAGTTTTAAATGTTGTCACAGGCAAGTAAAAATCTCGTTAAGGCATGCCGTGTGTTGACGCCACACGGTGACGTCACAGGCCAGTCTTGACGCCATATTGCTGGAGCAAGCGTTTTGACAGCTCAAATAATCAGTGTACTTTGTGATTCGTTTTTTACAATTAAAAACTTCACCTCTAAATAAAAATCGATATGATTTTCGAAAACATGTCAAATATTTTATTGTAATATATACAATTCTCTGATTAAAGTAAAATAGCTCCTGATGCATGGATGTCATAAAGCCTGATTTAACTTAGCAATCCGATTGTCACTACACGAAAAGAACCGAGGCGACACGACACGACGTCTGACTTGTCAAATATTTTATTGTAATATATACAATTCTCTGATTAAAGTAAAATAGCTCCTGATGCATGGACGTCATAAAGCCTGATTTAACTTAGCAATCCGATTGTCACTACACGAAAAGAACCGAGGCGACACGACACGACGTCCGATCTGGTACGAACACAAACGCGATACATTGTTGAAGCTATAAATTAATCAAACTTAGAAAGGGACAGAATTATGCAATGAAGTGACGCGCCAGCGTGGATATTATCTCGTATTTTCTCGGTTCTTTTCGCCTAGCGAGATGGTAAAGTGGAGACGCGACGACGGTGACAAGATTTATGAGATCCATGCCTCACCTATCTTGCGCTATTTTGCTTTAATCAAAGTTTACAAAAATTATACGCTTGAACTATTCATTTAAAAAATTTTATCCGAATCACTACACTAGATCCAATGAAAAATTACGAGAGATAATAACAATAAATCCCCAGACAATCACACCAACTGTATGGCCCCAAAGTAAGCAGAGCTTGTGTTGTTGATGACCAAACAGCGAACTGGGGGTAACCCAGAATAAACATACATACATAAATATAAACAATCATGACACGAGAACAAATTTTGTGTTAGTCACACAATTGACTGCCCCGGCCAGGACTCGAACCTGGAACCTCCGGCGAACGAGGCAGGGCTACGAACCTATGCTACTCGGTCGTCAAGAGATAGAGATATAACTCTTAAAAGAGTTTCTTCGTTAAGATCTCGTCCCGGTTGGAACTGCAGTCCTTAGTTTGACAGCCATAATAATCACTTTCCGGTTGAAGGAAGGCACAACCAGTCCAGTTACTGGAACGGAGGCATCTCCAACTGAAGTCTACGGTCAGCAGCGCATCATTAGAGGAGATGATGACCACATTCTATATTGATGAATAAAACGCCCCCGACTTATGATGGCCAAGGATGCAGATGCCACTTACAGGTAGGTCGTATGCTTGTTTACTGAATATGAAAGTAGTAAAAAATACGGACATACTTCTTAAATTGCATTTTTCATCTTTATTTTGAAGAAAAGAGGTCTCCAAATTCTAGATATACTCTTTAACTGGACTTTGAAATAGATCAACTCTCTACTAAAATATATTTACTTACATAGTCGTATTGTTAGCTTTTCTCTCTTCAGGTACAAAAGCGTAGTTATCTTTGTCAGTCAAGAATCGAACGAAACCCTCGAAAGATAGGCAGTTTTCCACCCTCAGCACAGGGTCTGGTTCGTGCCTCTGGAAATATACAGTTATGTAGATAGATAGGGTGTTACCACACCAATTGATCGACGTCGACCGGCCGACGTCGATCGATGGCACAATAGAACAGTCGACGTCGATCGACACCGTCGGTAACACCCTTACTAAGCGCCCTAACCATAACTAATTACTCAGACGAGCAATTACTTACACTACACTCAGAGTCGTTACATGATTACTTAAGACGGTAAGCATAGATGTTACTCAGCAAAATTATACTTAAACATAACTGCATCTAAGTCTGTATTTGCTAAGCAAAACCAATATTAAGAGCGCCGTCTACCTATGTAAGTCTATGTTTGCATATTAAAACCTATATCTGTTGGAAGTATTTTAGTGCAGTTAGACAAGTTCTTACTTGGAGCCAGAAATCCGTAAACAAATTAAAACATTTCATAGTCGCGTTCTGCACAATTTCTGGCTTAGCATTCTGTCCTTTGACAGTTCTTACCTTTGCCAATTTCGCAACTATAAAATCAAACTCATTGCTTAAGACGTTAAACTTTGGTTAAGAAATTACTATACTCAAGTAATTCTATGTTTATAAATACAAGTGTTAAAGTAGTGGATTAAGGCGATAAGCAACAAGACGAACGTCACAGCAATAATGTACGAATTCATGCTTCTACAATGACATATCATTTATAGTCCTATTATAACTATAAAAATAAAAGAATTCTTAGAGCCATTGGACAGAGTTTTCAACACACTTAAATATGACAAATGAGCATTCGCAATTCAAAAACTGGAAAAGATAACCTTTTAAATTAATATATAGCGTAGCTTTTCCGTTCTAAATATTTCATGTGCGTTTTAATGTTATTGGCAGTATATCTTTCTCTGAATTTTAATAATTCTATGAGCTATGTTTGTGACGGTTGTCTATTTCGACCTCTTTTTGTCAGTAAATTTTATTTTTTTGTTGTTCCCGACGTAATTTTAAACTAGGAATTACGTAGTGTCGGAGAACGGCAATGTTTTGATTTGACAAGTCAGTCACGAAAAATTATCCATCAAAGCAACTTGAATCTATTTATTTATTATTTTCCGAGTTTATTATTCCAAATTACATAGTTAAGATATTTTATTATCGATAATCAAAGTTCTTTTTAAGAAACCTATATTTATTTTTTACGTTCACGAGTGTGCGTAGCCAAAATTGTTGGCATCTTTGTATATTTTAAATTTTACCGAAAAAATAAACACAGAAGAGAATTTTGTGTTTTATTGAAACTACGCCACATACTGGCGCCCGAATATTCAAACGTAGCTTATGGAGAAGAGAGGAGAAATTGCAACAGAAGGAACAAAAGGAACAGAAGAATTGCAACATTAAAAATAATTTTTTTATAATTATTATTGAGGTCAGGCATAAAACTTTATTTGTTACCATTTTCAATCATTAACATTCACTATAATATATTTATATATATATCTACTATAATATATCTACTATAATATATCAAAATACTGCTAAATTATTCAGACATTTAAGTTTCTTTAGTTTCTTTCGTTATAATATCCTTGAAGAAATTTTCTGAAGACACAACATTCTATAACCCAGTAATTTCACTATTTAAATAACATTTTCTATTCATTTTCATCACTCGAAAATACGTATATTTTTAAGGCTTTATTCTGCATAACGACTATTAACAAATTTGTTTCACTTTAACATTTTTTTTTGATTTTGCAATGAATTTTTCACAATTAAATAAACCTGAAATAATTTATGAATTAAAAATCAGAAATATAAATTTTTCTTCGACGCAATCTGTAGACGAGCTACGATCATTATTATTAAATATTAATGTAGATTCTGAAACAGAAATTTTACAAAATAGCCCTGAAGAATTTTCAGAGAGAGAGAGAATTTTCACGGCGAGCATAAGCCGATTCTTTTTGTCTTATTTTTTTTCTATGCACCTCATTATCGTTTGGCTATACCATTAACATTGACGTTGGTCAAAACTTATAATTAATTATCATCATCGTAGTATTAGGTTAACTTATTGTGTAATTTATTTAATATTTGCAATTCTAATTTTTTCTTCTCAATTTTTTTTTTTTCAAGCGGTTTGCAACTTGTAAAATTAAGCCTTCTGCACGAGCGTTTATTAAGGTAACTCGTTAAACTAAACCATACCTATGTGTATTATTTATACGCTTGACTCACTTTCCTGTGAGAATTATTTTCATATGTTTATTACATAAATATTTTAATTACTTCACAAAAGACCCTTGGATTTTATTTAAAAGTCAATGTTTCACGACTGGCTATGATTTTCTTTTCTTTCCGGCATATTTATTTCAGTCTTTAACTGAAACTTGTTTATAGTAATCACCGTGCGGGAGTTAGCGACACGTTAAAGAAGCCATAAGCTATTAATATTTTCAGCGGATGGCAACTATTAAAGCCTTTTGCCGTTGCGTTCAACTCTGTTGAGTTGACTTTTTTAGGATACGATTCCTCATAAGCAACTCTAACTGCATGATGTTTTATTTCCAGTAGTTGGAATAAGACTAGTATGAAAGAGAATGTATGTTGTAATTATAATGTACGTTGATGGAGTTGAACGATGTATATTAACATTGTATATTTCAGGAACATGTTTAAAATTTTATCATTCATGAACCATGTAATTTAAGATAATTATTTAGGATTTTTTTTTTTCTCTCTCGTCTGTTTTGTTTTCTTTTTCTATTAAATAACTTGTTGATAAGCATTATATCAGTATTATTTTTTTTTTTCATATATACAGGATGTTTTTTCAGAAAAATTTTTCTATAGGATGTTAATATTAATTTTCATTTTGCTTTTAATTATTATTATTTTTTTTTTATTGTTCTTTCATTTAGCAGATTAAATATTAAAATTCGATATGTATATGCGGTTTATTTTGATTTGGTTTGAATTTGAAATTTTACTAAAAAAAATCTTTCAGATTTTTTTTTTCCCGGCCCCCGGGGTATTGTGACGGTTGTCTATTTCGACCTCTTTTTGTCAGTAAATTTTATTTTTTTGTTGTTCCCGACGTAATTTTAAACTAGGAATTACGTAGTGTCGGAGAACGGCAATGTTTTGATTTGACAAGTCAGTCACGAAAAATTATCCATCAAAGCAACTTGAATCTATTTATTTATTATTTTCCGAGTTTATTATTCCAAATTACATAGTTAAGATATTTTATTATCGATAATCAAAGTTCTTTTTAAGAAACCTATATTTATTTTTTACGTTCACGAGTGTGCGTAGCCAAAATTGTTGGCATCTTTGTATATTTTAAATTTTACCGAAAAAATAAACACAGAAGAGAATTTTGTGTTTTATTGAAACTACGCTACATGTTTAAATTAAAATGGCGGAGGAGAGGAATTACGTATTTGAGGAATTGTGAGTACCATTCTCACACAAACTAAATCTCTTACGATTGAAATTATTGGGATACAATATTAGGTCTTTACATATGAAATTGGCGTCTTGTCGTACTGGCCACTTTGATCTGTATTATCTCCTCTTTGATTAAGAATTCCAATTTCAAATTTATACAGCTATTTACTCACGTATTTGTGTTTCGAAAACCGTAACTCATTTGTTCTTTACTGTTTTGGTTCTTTGCGTTTGTTTAACTTAGTTTACAATATGGAAAACTTGAAATATCGCGTTATTTACGAGTACGAGTGTCACTGTGGCACCAGTGCTGCAGAAACGGCTCGAAGTATTAAGGCTGTGTGTAAGTGTGTGTGTGAAGTGGCGGCGGTGTCGCAAAAGAGAACACAGTGCGTTTTTGGTTCCAACGTTTTCGTTCTGGAAATTCGACCTGCAGAACAAGCCCCGTGGACGGCCGGAGACCAAAGTTGATAATGAAGAATTTAAGGCTATTGTGGAAGCACATCCATTGCAAACCACGTCCGAGTTAGCTGTAGGCTGCGGTGTTAGTGACAAAACTGTTTTAATCCATTTGAAGCAAATTGAGAAGGTGAAAAAGCTTGAGAGGTGGGTACCTCATAAATTGAGTGCAGCAAACCAACAAACGCGGGTCGACTGCTGAGTGACATTACTCAACCGGCACAATAGTGAAAGGATTTTAAATCGAATCATCACCTGTGATAAAAAGGGTATCCTGAACGACAATCGGAAACGCTCATCGCAATGGTTGGACCCTGGTGAACCAGCCAAATCCTGCCCCAAGCGAAAATTGATCCAAAAAATTTTACTTGTGAGCGGTTGGTGGACTAGTGCCGGCGTCGTTCTCTACAGCTTTTTTAAATCTGACGAGACGATTACGACAGGTGGCTGTTGTCAGCAACTGCAAACGATGATGGAAAAGCTAGCAACTAAACAACCGAGGCCGGTCAATCGATCTAGGCCACTGCTGCTTCATGACAACGCTAGACCAAACACTGCCCAACGCACAGCTGCCAAACTGGAGGAATTTCAATTAGAATGTCGAAGACGCCCACCGTACTCCCCGACCTTGCTCCAACAGGTCACCATTTTTTTCGAAATTTAGATAACTTACAAGGGAAAAAATTCAACTCCGATGGGGCAGTTCAAAGCGCCTTCAAAGATTTTATTGATTCCCGTCCGAATGGTTTTATTAGTATAGGGACCAATGAACGACCCGTGAGATGGCAAAAGTGCATAGATAGCAATGGTACATAATTTGATTAAATAAATGTATTATATTTTTACAAAATTGACTTACAAAACGCCAGTTTTATATGTAATGACCTAATATAATGAAACTGAAAAAGAGACAGATTGATGCGATGTCGAGGCGGAAGTTGGATTGCGACTAGGTTAAATCAAGCGAGGGTTTATTTCCGAAGGTCATGCGTCAAGACCTTGTCAGATATCTTGCGCTATTTTACTTAAATCTATATAAATGTATATTTGTGAAACTCACCTGTATAATATCTTTCAATTGTTTCTCAGTCTTGGGTTCGTTCTGTCTAGTTTCGCAGAACTTTCCTAATGTTGGGAGAGATAGCACTCGCCCTGATAAATCTGGACAGGCCCCTGCATAGATAATAAACAATGCATTATGGTATAAATAAACACACCAATTGTATGGCCCCAAAATAAGCATAGCTTGTGTTATGGATGACCATACATCGATCTGGTGGGGATCCTAGAATACATTGAAAAATACATACATAAATGTCATCTATGACCCAGGAGGAAACATCTGTGTTTATCACAGTTTATCACAGCCAGTGTAATTACTGCAACGGAGGCATCTCCAACTGAAATCTACGGTCAGCAGCGCATCATTAGAGGAGATGATGACCACATTCTATATTGATGAATAAAACGCCCCCGACTAACAATGTCCATGGGCGAAGGGGCCGCTTACCATGAAGTGGGTCGTGGGCTCGTTTGCCGGCTGTGAAAATAGTTAACGAGAAATCGTTTACTTGAACATCTTTAGAACAGCCTCAGGTCTACATTAATATACCTTGTTATTTTATATACCATAACAGTATAACTATCTACCTATTTCAAGGTTTCAAGATGGCATGCGCACTTAAGAGATTTTCATTGTCTTAAAATGCAGACAGATGTATCTAGTCGTAATTTGTCGATAGCTTTTTAAATATTTTTGGTACTTTTTTTGTAGTTGTTACTTGTTAGCCTTTGTGTGTGGTTTCGAGTGACAGGTCGTCACAAGTCGGCACATTAACCAAGTTCTCAAACATTTACGAGGAATACGAACGAATGACATGCATTTATTTATTATCAAACATACAATAGACTTATTAATATACAATGAGCCCCACAAAACCATCTCCACGGTTTGTCTGTAGGATCCATGAGCTGCGAAATAAACTATTCTTAATCATGACTAAATATATTAATACCTGGCAAAGCAGCGGCAGCCAGCAGATCGAATGCTTTCTTCCTGCCGGCCTTGTCACTCGGCGGTTCCAGGTCCAAAGATCCATTTCTTGTGAGTAGGCCTGGGAATACAGGTAGTCAGTTAAAGTTATTACAGACATCATTTCTATAGGTACGTTTGTGTGGTCCTTAAATAATATGCCGATACATTGATGCACCAATGACTGTCAAGTCGAAATAAATTTATCGTAGACTTTTCTCAGCCAAATGGACAAACAAAAAGTGAGCTTCATTTCTTTTGCATAGATGTACATGTACATATTCCAATAACCTAATACAACGATATTGTCATAATGGAGCCATTATGTTGTATTGAATTATCATTGCTATATATAATAAAACAAAGTCGCTTTTTATTTACCCGTTTAGCTGGGATAACCGTTAATCTGAGATGAGTAAAAGCTTCTTTCCTATGTAAATCGTCGGTGGATTTTCAGACATTCTTCTCGTTATAATTTTAGGCATAGCTAGAAATAGCAACAATAAAAACTTATGTCTATACAAGTAATTCTTATCCGAATCTATCAGCTCGGCATGATATCAGCCCGTTCACGGGGGACCTGCGATCACCTTCCTCAACCATATTATTTATAAAGGGTTCTTTTTATATCCTTTCTGTGAGAGTCTTGCCAAGCTAACAGATGCAGATAAGAATAATTTTGTAGTGACATAAAGAGACACTGTAAATTGATTTTGAAAAAAATATACCCGTGAAGTTTCTTGCCAGTTCTTCTTCACGAAGGTTTTTCCGAACTGGTGGTAGAGTCACGTTTTATTTGACGTCAATAACAACAAGTATTGTCAATGTTAATTAATAAATATTTGAATTTAGATTTGACATAACACCTAAAATCCATGTTTGACGGTAGACAGAAATTTTATAATAAATACCAAATACAACTCACCAGTCCTAAATCCCTTAGCGTTTCTAAACAGCTCTGGCGAGCTCCTGCTCTTCTCGGCGGCGAGCAGCGGCGAGCGCGCGCGAGGCACCGCGAGCTGCTCGAATATGTCGCGCAGCTCGCCTCGCATTACTAGACTGAGAGTACATTTTAAAAATGTTATATTACTTTATACGACCATTTATTTATTTGACGACCGAGTAGCGTAGTGGTTAGCAGCCCTGCCTCATACGTCGGAGGTCCCAGGTTCAAGCCTGGTCGGCGCATTAATAATAATAAATAATAATATTAATAAATAAAATAAATAATTTGTCCGGCCGGCACTTTTGGGTAGGCTAGTATTTACTGAATGACGAGGCCGCCTCGAACCAACTGCCACACATATTCGGCTAGTGACGATTCGGTATTGTATTCGGGCTTTATGCAGGTTGGTTCACACGGCTCGTCTCACCAAAACCCGAAAGGTGTAGGCCAGGCGGCATTTCTTCCGAACGTTAATCTATACATTTTTAGTCGGCCCAAATGTGTGGGCAGCTCACTCGGGCTGTCAAATGTGTAGCATCTGTCTTCCGCAATTCTACTTTTAAGTAGACAATTTGTAAATTTCGCAGCCGGATAGTAAAACTTGCCTTTTAACTAAACGACCAGCCGTTTTACTTTACAGTAACTTCTGTTACCTCACGAAGAGACATTCGCTTTACATGTAGTTGTTAGTGTCCAAACACGCAACGAATGTGTGCGTAACCGGGCGGAGTGAACAAATCTCGCGTCACGCACACATACGTACCTTGTTTGTACACGTGCTCATTTGTTTACTACAAATAAAGCGAACAACGCTCCTTGTGATAAAAATACTATAGAAATAAGGAGTAAAGATGTTGGGTAGAGCAGTGAAATAAATATGCTTAACTTAATAACAATATTAAACCATAAGGTGATAATTGACTTCGTTTAAAGGTAAATCATTAGAATTTAAAGATGAGAAACTTACCTAAAACTTCTAAATAAGGCAACGAAGTCCATAAAATCTAATTGTGTATCAAAACCGACGGAACCCGTCCTTAAGTGCTTCAAGTTTTCCCAAAACCTTTCACTTGTCTCCAGCCTTTTTAAGCTGAAAGGAACAGAAAAAAAACGATTATTATTCTTTTTTTTTTTGTTATATTTATATTAATAATCGTGGATGTTTAATTTATTATTGGTGTATCGAATAACAGTTCGCTGCTGACCTTAGGTTTCCAGTTTCAGAAATTGTACTAAATATTCCTTCCCTTTGCCTGGAACACATTCACGTCAACATCAAAATAGGAAATGAAATATTTATTTGTCAACATTGACAATTACTTGTTCTTATTGACGTCGAATAAAACATGACTCTGCCACCGGTTCGAAAAAAACCTTCGTGAAGAAGAACTGGCAAGAAACTTCACGGGTATATTTTTTTCAAAATAAATTTCCAGAGTCTCTTTATGTTTATACAAAGTTATTCTTATCTGCATCCGTTAGCTCGGCAAGTCTCCCTTCCCCCAAGTATCCAAACGACGAACACCCTCAAACGGCACCCGTTCACGAGTTAAGGCGGGATCCAGCCATCGCCCTCCTCAAACATATTAGAGGGAAGTGAGCGACCCGTCACCCGACGCTACCGTAACAAGACGTACTTTAGTGACAATGACGCATTAGATATTTATCGACTGTAGCACCGCCCCTAACGAGTTCTTAACGAAAGGTACTTTTCTGCCGTTGTATTTGTGAACGAAAGGAAATCAAACGTGATGCCCCAAAAAGTGAAGGCCGAGTTTTTAAAGACGACCCTAATTATCATTGATGTGGAAAGTGGGTCAAGGTCATTAAAAAAATAGAAAATAAGTACAAGATCAATGTGGAATTTTATTTTAAATAAATCAAAAGCAACAAATAATAGATATATTAACTTTTGGTATTATAGATAATTAACTAGCATTTGAAGCGATACGTGTTATCTAAGATTTTTTACTGTCTGCACAAAAAACGCGTGTTTTAAGTTTAACGTGTGTTTGTCTGTGGCGTCGTATCTCACGTACTAATGAACCGATTTTGGTACAGTCTTTTTGTTTGAACGCTGAATGAATTGAGAGTGTGCTGAGTCCTGTTTAAAGAATAGGTATCTCGTTGATAGACGTGTAACACCATCGTCTTCATGATAGTGTTCCATCAGGTGACACAATACAAACGTCTCAAAAAAAGAACGTTGATTGAACCGTTTAAAAGTTATGCGAGCTTTTTACCATCAGTAGGGGGTTTTTTGATTGTAATTGTGCATACAAATTACTTGATTTTCATAGATTCGCAATAATCTATTTCTTTGTTAAAGTGCTTCTCCAAGTAGTAAAGCTGGGAGAGATACTTTAAGATGAATAATTATTTTCTACTCACTTAGGTAAGTTAAGATAAAACATATTATAACTATTCCATTATCGTAAAATTTTATACTGTTTTCTTTTGAAATAGGTTTGAGCTCTGTGGTTCCATACACATTAGGATAAATTCTGGAAATTTTTTAAGTTAGTACAGACTACACGAAACCACTATGCTTTATGAATTTCTTTGTTAAATTCAATTTTATATACAAAGCATACAGGTGGTTATTACACGCTATCATGTGATTAATTGGAAGCTCTCCACTTTATACTGTAAACAGCATGCAATAAACAAAATGCTACAATTATCGACACCCATATACACAATAATAAAAGACAATCGAAGTTATACTAACAAGTTCATAGCAAATTCAGATTATAAACCCCCGACTTAGGGAATAAACATGCATAGGTACTTGTAAATATCATGTAATATAACATGATGTATGATGATCATGGTTAAATTTATTACATACCTGTCATTAGCTTATATAAATAGCTTAGCTTATATATATTTTAATTGTATTGCTGTTGGATATCCAAATAAATAAATAAGTAAATGGCTGTACCGTTTCTTAGGAAACACGGTAAAAAACATTCAAGCTTTAAGTTTTTATTTATTAATTTATCATTTACTCAAAAATATTACAGTATCATATTAAATAGCATCTATAAGCCACAAAGGTTTAACCTAGTGCTATTATTTATACATTATATTTATTATAGGTAATACAATACATAGGTATGTTTAGTTTCTTACTTCCAAATTCATTAACATTCCACACTTTTAATTTTATTTGCTAACAAGAAATAAAGAAATAGGCATCTCACACAATATATTAAAATACAGTATAATCTAATATCCTATTGAATCCATATATTATTGAGTGATTTTTAAGTATTGTTTAATATTTTTTGTTGTCAATCTATGGATGAGCTCAGTAGGTAGTTCGTTAGTAAGCCGAGGAACCATATCGCCGGTTGTGCGCTCGCCGCACGCATTGTGTGCGCGTTGAGTCCGAAGTCTGTTCTAGAAACGGCTCGGAGGAATACAGAGATTATATTATCGAAATTGGTTATTTTTTTTGAAATTTTTTTAGAAGACACGACGCCACTTCCGATCCCGAAATATCAAATAAGTAAACTCGAAATTTTTTAAAGCTGGTGACGTTCGAACTTCAGTTTTAGGGATTCTAAACTTAGGTATTTTAGTTTTCGAGGATTTATATTTCCCCTCTTTTTGCGTCGGGATGCAAAAAACATGAACACAATACAATTCAAATGTGTAATTTAGATTTATAAATTAATTATTGAATTTATTTACCTGCTCCTGTTCGAGGCCGCCATGACGCTGGTGGCAGCGGCGGTGAGGCTGCTGTGGCGGTGGCTGCTGGAGCACGCGGAGTACGAGCTACGAAGGACAATGAGTTTCTTGAGAGTACTTTTTTAAGTTCGTCATAGTAGGCAAAGGAGCAAGCGCGAAGATGGAATTTAAATGCTTGATTCTTAACAATGACAATTGTTTGTTCTTATTGACGTCGAATAAAACATGACTCTACCACCAGTTCGGAAAACTTTTCGTGAAGAAGAACTGGCAAGAAGGCTTGAGATGGAATCGAATTTAGGTTGCGTATTAACAACCAGCAACAAGCTTTTTGTTTCAGTAAGTGTCAGTACGTTTTATAGATTTCCCGTATATATATATATATACCCCCGTACATATATGAATATTCACCTGTGTCTCGGAGAACCCTGTATGACCTCGTCTTCGCTCCGCGCGCCAGTGGACGGAGGCACGCCGAAGTTTTTTGGAGAACTCGTTTTTAATTCCGAAGTTGACTTATTTTTCTGGAAAATTAAATATTGGTATTTTTTTAATTCATTGCAATTGATACAGTTTGAGTTTGTATTTATGTAGTTATGAACCATCCGCGAAGCCGCGCTACTGATTTCTTTGGTCTACTTTCGATCGAAGAATAGGCTATTTAATATAACCTAACCTATAATAATTCAAAATAATATTTGACTAGCTTTTGACTACCATCTCACATTATTTGTTGATGTGCAAACCCTACAGATGTTATTTCTTTTAATTTATTTTAAGTATTCCATTCAAAAAACTCATAATAAAGTATACTGATTTTTAAGATGTCAAAACGCTTGCACCAGTAGTATGGCGTCGAGATTTGCCTGCGACGTCACGCCGCCGCGCCGTGGCGTCAAGCCACGGCATGCATTAACAGACACAAGATTTTTACTTGCCTGTGGTGTCATTATAAACTTAGCCAATTGAAACTGTTTAGCATGTAGATGTTCCAACTCAAGTAAGATAAATTTATTTAGATTTTTTTCCTGGAGGAAATATTAACTATATTTTATGTCAAGTAATGCGGATAGCTTATAAAATGTAGGTATTTCATATCTATGCGGATGGCAAGAAATACTTCATTAGTTTTTTATATTGTCAAATAGTTTATTCACTCACGTCGCAGTCACATTGTAAACCTTTTATTTTATGTATTTAACAATTTTGACAAAAGATTTTACGCCGGCTTTTTGTGCCGCTCGGCTAGCTCTTCGAAAAGTCGAAGTTAAGATCTGAAGACAATGATGAAATAATAGAAGGATTTCATCATCGTTCTGATTTATGATGAAATTAAATATTTAGAATGTGAAAAAAGAGCGGGGCAAGTTTTTGTAAACATTTTTTTTTGTTCCCCTCCACGGGAAGAGCAGGAGGATATAATAAATGCTCTGACGCATACTCCGCGCGCGCGATCGGAGTTATGTGGGACTCGTCCAGACGCCTACCAGAACCATACCCACTAAAAAACTCCCTGTCGGCTCGTGCATTTTTGCCACTCAGCCTTCATCTGAGCGACGGCCAATTGGAGAAAGAGGCCGCGCTAGCGGGGCCCAGAAGGGGTCACCCGCTGGGATTACATAGCACTGAAGGTGCTCAAAGCACTAAAGGTGCTCAAAATGAAAAGTAAATAATTAAAAACATTAGAAATTGAAAAATAAAATTGCATTAATTCGGATTTACGTTAGAATTAGAATTTGCGGCCTGAAGGGCTAAGAGATCTAGCGTCAGCTGCGTCGCTACGTTCGTGTGCACGTTTCTCAGTCTAGCGACTTTGAATTTCGAATCTAAGACAGGAGCAGTATATGAGACTGAATCTCGAACTAGAGGATTGGGATGGGATTCGGCGCGTTTGAAGAACGATTCTGAGAGTGTTTTGAGGTGCCGTTGCACTGTAGGTAGTTCAAGATCTCTGTGCAGGTCCACGTTATGCACGTACCACGGTGCGTCTGTGGCCCTGCGGCAGAAGAGATTTTGAACTACCTGCAGTTTTCGCAGAACGGAGGGTTGGGCGTGGGCAAAGACTGGCGAGGCATATGTCAGGACTGGTCTAACGCAGACCTTATAAAGCGTACGTTTGTTTCTGAACGACATTTTACTTTTTCTACCTTACATACTATATAAGCGGCCTAAGTAAAAACGGGCGAGTTTCGTTACTCTATCGACGTGTGGCTTGAAAGAAAGCGTCTGGTCTAAGGTGACGCCTAAGTATTTCGTAGTGCACTTCCAGGGGATGGGAGTACCTAACATTCGAACGTGCAGATTGTCAGCGACATGACGTTGTTTGCGGTCGAAGTAAACCGCAGAATTCTTGTCTGGGTTCACATCGATACGCCATTTTTGAAACCATGCACCGAGGGCGTCTACAGCCTTTTGGAGTCTGGTGGTGAGACCCGGGACACTTTGGCCTTTGGTGTAAAGGGCTGTGTCGTCGGCAAAGAGGGCGAGTTCGACGTCTTTCGGTGGAATGGGAATGTCGTTAGTGTACACGGTATACAACAGAGGGGCGAGGACTGAGCCTTGAGGGACTCCAGCCTTTATGGGACGAGGCGCGGAAAGCGTGCCTTCGTGTTTGAAACGAAACGTGTGGTCTTTGAGAAACGACGCGATTATCCTAACTAGGCGAGCCGGTAAGCCTATTTTGTAGAGTTTATAAACGAGACCGCTGTGCCAGACTTTGTCGAAAGCCTTGGCTACGTCAAAGAAAACTGCAATCGTTTTCTTTCGTTTCGGATAGAAGCCGTCGAGTATGTACTCGACGATTCGATGGAATTGCTGAGGGCAGGAGTGCTTAGCGCGGAAGCCGAACTGGTGGGGAATAATGAGAGGATTGGAAACAGCATTGGCGTTGGAAACAGATGGTACCTAATTCGAGAGAGTATGACTCTTTCGAGAAGTTTAGACATGGCCTTGAGGAGGTTGATAGGTCTGTGATTAGCCGGGATATTCAGAGGTTTACCCGGCTTGGGAATGCCTATGACTGTCTCTTCTTTCCAGGCTTTTGGAAAGTAGCTGTGGTAGAAGCAGGCATTGAAGATGATGGCTAACAAGGTGAGAACCTGTTGAGGCAGGTGAGGATCTTTAGAAAGTGTTAGGGATAACAAAGTAACAAAATAAGGTTACTTCACTAAATGTGTGTGTTACTCCATTGTAACCAACATCTATAACAAAGATATTTTAAGGCAAGCTTAATATTTAGTGGAGGGGGGCAGAATACAATTTTTTTTATTTTTTATTTTAATAAAATTATGACCCTTTACCTTAAACCTAATCCCAGTACTTCTAATAGAATCCGTGTGTGAATCGGAAAATACTCCTTTAACGGGGGTGGAGTGCGACGAACTCGTGTAAGTGGAGTCCCGACCGCCGAAAACCTGGAAATTACAATATTATATTAAACAGGGTGTTTACCATAACTTGTCAGGTCGAAAAAAGATGATAGTCGACTACCATCCCTATCTTTTGAATCCTTATATGAGTTTCGGTAGCATTAATAGCAAATCAGTTAAAGAAAAATGTGCAGAGAAATGTGAACCCAATAAAAAGCTAGAGAAAATTTAAGTCAATTCGTCATAAGACACCTAAAAAGACCCTAAAAATAACTTATAATAATAATTCTTTTTATCGGACAGCATAATCCATATTACAAAAATTACACAGCACAGTCACATATAAAATTAATTAATAGAACAGTCCACTTACATCACAATTATACAATAATAAAAAATTTAATTCCATTACAATTATAACATATTTTAGTGTACAATTATAATAATTACAGTATATAATTTAAATTGAAAAAAAAAACACATTACAATTTTGATAAATTACGACGTTATAATATAAATAAAATATTAATAGGACTTAGTAGAATATGAATTATGATATTATGTGTTTATGAAAAGAGTAAACAAAACATGTATACATAGAAAAATAAAGATACGTACAGGTGTCACTGCTACGATTTACCAGTCGACATTATACGACAATGACCTAGGTATAGACAATCTGGCGGTTAGATTCTAGCCTATTGGCAATATTATATCTCGGAAACAACCAAGAATCGCTGAACATACATAGGGGTTGCCTCGATAGGTGTGGTAGTCCCCTGTCATCTGCGTTCAGCTTAATAAGTTATGGGACATGGGATATAACACCATACGTGTTTATTATTATAGATTGAATTTAACGGAAACATTCAGAAATTAATTTAGAAAAGGTCTATCTGTGGTATTATTATTATCTTATGTTCATTTATTTGCATCATTTGTCAGGTTAAGTATACTCTGTATATTTTAGTGTGCATATATTTATAAATCATGGATATTCTATTTATATGTAGATAAGTAGTTTATATTTTTATTTAATACGACATGTAAGTATATCTGTATATTTTATATTAGCATTTGTTTATATAGTCTTTATCATGTGTATAAAAATATATAAATTAGTACACACTAAATTTTCTATTATTCACACTCTCCAGTCTCAGGTGTGTTGGAAGAGATTTCTGTTAGAAATAAACTGTACCTTTGTACATTATTTAGTGACTATTTTTTATACTTTTATTAAAACCAGTGTGTACATTAATTATTAAATATTAATAAATAAAGGCACTGGCGGGTCTGCAGCATTTCTTGTACGACGATGGCGGCCTGAACGAATTACTATACGTATTAGGTAAGTGCGCCGATCAGTCGGCACCAGCTTAAGTTGGAGCCTTATGAACCTTGCAAACCCCTATTTAAAGCTTTGAATTTGTTGACTCTGCCGTGTATGTATATTTTGGAAGTTGCTATATTTGTGAAACGTAACATTCATTATTTTAGTCGAGCTAAAAACTTAGGCAGGGCCACGCGGCACGGAGAAAGATTAGTGTATGACGATGTACCGCGCCTGCAACTATATCTTAACCAATCATACGCAATGTGCATAAAAATTTTTAATGCGCTACCAGACCGTTTTAAATATTTGCCAGAAAACAAATTAAAAGGCGAACTCTCACATTGGTTAACAGAAAAATGTTTTTATACGCTTAATGAATATTTTAAATGTAAAACCTAAATTATGATAAATGTATTGCAAACTTCATAAATCTTAAAGAATGTACCTAAATTAAAAATTAATAATAGTAATAATAATATAAGCTTTATTATCTTTATTGATATTATTGTAATTGTTTTTAACTAAATTCTGTGACATGTAATTGTTTTTAAGTTATTTTTAAGTGATGAAGTGAATTGTGACGTTTTTTAGCTTTTAAGTAACATACTATTGTAAAATTGCATGCTGTATAACAGTTTTGTATGTGGAGCATAACTTTTTTGTAAACAACTATTTTTTACCATACATTGAGCAATAAATTAATCTGAATCTGAATCTGAATCTTGTTCCGGTAATTGCATTGGCCGTTCATTCCCTTTATCCGGAACACAACGACGTAAACGTCATTATTATGGCGATCAAAATAGGAAGGTCTAGTGCCACGCACTTCCCTAAGGTTAAAAGGAGAGCGAGGGCTGAATCCCGGGTTTACCTCACGAACAGGTGCCGTTTTGAGGGTGTTCGTCGTTTGGATACTTGGGGGGAGGGAGACTTGCCGAGCAAACAGACATTTAGACTCATTGTAAATTTATTTTGATATTGAAATGATCAAATGAAAGTGATTTTATTTTATACCCGTGAATCCGTGAAACGAGGTCTTAACATCAGACATTCTACAACCGCCTTACTTAGGTGATGCAGATGTCGCTGTAGTGGGCTTACTACAATGACATATTACATATACACAAATCGTCCGCTCTCAATAATAGCAACGCAAATGCAAGGCAATTGCCCTCCGTTTCACTTAGTCTTGTGCAACCCAGTGTCAGGCTAAACGTCAAACAAAACTTATTCCCAATTCGGTGTTTTTAATACCGTACAATACCTTCTTGTGTGTTTAGACAGTGTACAAATTACACTTTAACAGTAAAAGAAATTTATTTTCGTAATGTACGTTTATTTTCATACGAAGATACTATTTTTTTATAATAGGTCTTTACCTATGAAACTGCCGTTTTGCCGTACTGGCCATTTCAAATGAAAATATATTTTTTTTACTGATAATTCTAATTTCAAATTAATTTTATTTGACAAACATGGAATTCTTTTTCTAAAATCGTCATTTGTTTAATAGTTAGTGTTTTGTTTTCAACGCATTCGAACATTTTTCGTCATCATGGATAAGTTAAAAATTCGAGTAATTATGGAGTATGAGTACCGTCGTGGCAGCAAAGCGGCACAAGCGGCACGCAACATCAACGACGTTTACGGAGCGAACACTACAAACGAACGCACCACCCGTGGACCCTGGTTCAGCACCCAAACAATGCCCTAAACGAAAACTTACCCCTAGAAAAGTGATGGTCACTGTTTGGTGGTCTAACGCGGGTGTAATTCATCACAGCTTCTTGCCAAACGGGACAAACATTACTGCAGATGTGTACTGTGAAGAACTGAACACAATGATGGAGAAGCTCGCACGTCTCCAACCAGCTTTGGTCAATCGTTCGGCTCCACTGCTCCTGCACGACAACGCGCGACCTCATACTGCACAGCAGACGGTCTCCAAGCTACAAGAGTTGGGGTTGGAAGTTCTCCGTCATCCGCCGTACTCACCAGACCTTGCGCCTACAGACTTCTACTTTTTCCAGAATTTGGATAACTTCTTGGCGGGAAAAAAATTCAATACCCGAGAGGCAGTACAAAATGCCTTTGAAGAATTTGTTGCCTCCCGTCCAGCTGATTTCTTCAAGAAAGGCATCAATAAGCTACCAATGCGTTGGCAAAGATGCATTGATTGCATGGGTGATTATTTTGATTAATAGAAATAAAAAATAATAGGTCTTTACCTATGAAACTGCCGTTTTGCCGTACTGGCCATTTCAAATGAAAATTTTTTTTTTACTGATAATTCTAATTTCAAATTAATTTTATTTGACAAACATGGAATTCTTTTTCTAAAATCGTCATTTGTTTAATAGTTAGTGTTTTGTTTTCAACGCATTCGAACATTTTTCGTCATCATGGATAAGTTAAAAATTCGAGTACTTATGGAGTATGAGTACCGTCGTGGCAGCAAAGCGGTACAAGCGGCACGCAACATCAACGACGTTTACGGAGCGAACACTACAAACGAACGCACCACCCGTTATTGGTTTACCCGCTTCCGTTCTGGAAATTTTGACCTGAAAAATGAACCCCGTGGTCGTCCGAAAACTTTGGTCGACAATGACGAATTAAAGGCAATTGTGGAAGCTGATGAAACTCAATCCACGGCTGAATTAGCAGCAGCTTTCGACGTTAGCATCAAAACAATATTGGTCCATTTGCGTCAAATTGGCAAGGTAAAAAAGCTTGACAAATGGGTACCCCACGAACTCAATGACGGCCAGCGCGAAGTACGCGTGGAGACGTGCCTTGCACTGCTCAGCAGGCATACAAATGAAGGAATTCTGAACCGCATTGTTACTTGTGACGAGAAATGGATCCTGTTTGACAATCGTAAGCGCTCAGCAAGTTGGTTGGACCCTGGTTCAGCACCCAAACAATGCCCTAAATGAAAACTTACCCCTAGAAAAGTGATGGTCACTGTTTGGTGGTCTAACGCGGGTGTAATTCATCACAGCTTCTTGCCAAACGGGACAAGCATTACTGCAGATGTGTACTGTGAAGAACTGAACACAATGATGGAGAAGCTCGCACGTCTCCAACCAGCTTTGGTCAATCGTTCGTCTCCACTGCTCTTGCACGATAACGCGCGACCTCATACTGCACAGCAGATGGTCTCCAAGCTACAAGAGTTGGGGTTGGAAGTTCTCCGTCATCCGCCGTACTCTTCAGACCTTGCGCCTACAGACTTCTACTTTTTCCAGAATTTGGATAACTTCTTGGCGGGAAAAAAATTCAATACCCGAGAGGCAGTACAAAATGCCTTTGAAGAATTTGTTGCCTCCCGTCCAGCTGATTTCTTCAAGAAAGGCATCAATAAGCTACCAATGCGTTGGCAAAGATGCATTGATTGCATGGGTGATTATTTTGATTAATAGAAATAAAAAATATATAAAAAAATTACGCTTCATTTATTTCGTGAAAAACGGCAATTTCATAGGTAAAGACCTAATATATAAAAAAATTACGCTTCATTTATTTCGTGAAAAACGGCAATTTCATAGGTAAAGACCTAATAGCTAGGTATCTCATTTATTATTTTATTTTCCTATTTAAAATGACGTTTTAAAATTGACATGGCTATACATTTCAACAAACTCAAAGAGCGAGATGTAATATGATTTTGAATTTAGGAGTAAAAGAGACAATACTATATACTGCGACAATTTACGTATTACGTCACGTACGCTCGCGACCAATTAATGCGAGGCAACGTCACGCAACACATATATTTATCTCTCTTACAACAAGTAAACCGTATTATTCTTTCCTTCTCCCACAAATTATATTAGTTTTTATATCGGGTAGGTATTTATAGTTAAGTTGACGCCGTTTTTTTGTGCGGTAATGTTTGGGTGTGACTTGTCTGTATGTCATTGGCTTATTAAGGCTGTTGAGGAATGATTTCTTAGATTAATAATGATTTATTATGTTTCTCACCCGTATCGCATCTGAAACTAATGGCTCGCAACAGCACCCGTCTTCGTAATACAAAGCTGTATATTTATTCTTCAACCACGCGAGACTCCTGTCAGCTAGTTTAGTTTGGTTCATCAGAGCTTTGATCACTGCGTGTAGACCAACTGCCCATACCCTGGAATATAATTTTTTTAAATGATTATACATATGAAAAATAGGCTAAAAATTCCCAGTTGTGATATTAGGTAAGAAACCCGAGCGATTATCGCTGAACGTCAAATAACCGTCGAACTAAATACATACAAATTTTTTTCTGTCGCTGGTACGTAATACTGTTTTTGACAATTAGTGATCGAAGAGCAAATATCGCAATTTTTTTCTATCGCTTTTCTATCGTAAGTTACCGGAAAAAGCCATGCATATCTCTTGAAGCGTCGGTGGCGCAGTAGACAAGGCGCTGACTTCTCGATCTACAGGTCCCGGGTTCGTACCCCGGTTCCAATGAGCTTTAATAACTTAAGTGCTTAAAGCCAACTGCTATAGGAAAGAAAACATCGTGAGGAAAACAAACCCACAAATCTAAGAAATTTTTTCGAGGGTACAAATCAAGTCTGCTAGCCCCCTATAAATTGCCTGAAACTACCCCTTGGTTACATAAGATTGATATATATCCTTGCAGTGGGTTACTGAAGCTTTCGTGAACTTATGAAGGGCTGAAACGATTTTATCAAAGATGGCTAAGCACTCTCTCGATTTATTCAGTTTTCAAATACTCGGAACTACCTATTCCACTTGTGGAGTGTTTTTCAATAGAATAAAATAAATATGTATGCAAAATAGTTATAAGGATGATCAACAAACCACGTGTGAGATATTGGGTATTTAAAAAAATATATTATTAACTGTTTGTCCGCAGTAAACATGTATTGCAGAAGTAACAGAATGTTTACAATCAATAGTTTTCTAGATACAGCGATGTATTTGAGAAGCCGCTGTAAGTCGCCGAAAACCGCTCCGAGTTGTGCCGTCACAACGTGTAAATAATACCGAAATTTTTTTGGATAAAATATATAACAGCTACGTAGATAATGCGTTTACAAGCATACTGTCATAAGAAAAATTGGTATATTTAATGTCAGTTAAAAATTGTATATATTTAATACTTAATAAGTTTTTGCTTCTTTTTTAAATTTCTAATCTGTATAATTACGATATCAAACTCAAAACTTCATTTAAAAAAAAATGGTTCGTTTCAAAATAATTTATATTCTCCGAGACCGCGATCGATCCGATAGCGAACCAAAAGTGGTCAGTGACGTGACGTGACGTGCCAGTTGCCGTCCTTTGACACAGCACCTCAGGTTCCCTGCGATGATGTCTGTGATGATGTCTTGTGTCGGTAACAGAAAGTGTCCAAGTTTGCGCAGCACCTTGACCAATGTAATGATCGCGTTTTCGTGGATGGCGCTTGATTTATATTATTTAGTTTTTGATATTTATTTATTTATTGTAACAAAAAAATAATACAATGAGAGTACAAGCCCTGACTGATGAACTAGCGTAAGCTGTTTGTCGGCAGTCAGTTAATTCACAAAACAAGAGAAACTTATTAATTTATCACTTATACTAAGTTTAAACATATATAGAAACTCAATACATTATTTTACAAATAAATATGATTCAACAATATGCGCATTTGCGTGTACGAATGCATGTGTATTTGTAAAAAGAATATAAAATAGTATGTGTAACGTATGTATAGTGTGTATGTGTGTGTGTATGTGTGCGCGTGTGTTTCTAATGTTTGTATTTTAAAAACATTGAATGTTGGATGTTTTCAATCCAGAATTAGCAACAGGTTTTCTGTTTCTTCATATTTTAGGTCCTTTAACCAAAGTTTAATTGTATGCTTGATTTCAAAATTTGTTAAATTTCTAGTTTTATACGTAGTGTTAAGTTTGTTGTATAATCTGGGTACTACATTACTATAGTGTTGTTGGGCAATTTTACTATGAACTCTGGGAACTGGACTTTTATTTATTCTTTTACCTGAGTTTTGTGCAAAGGGTATTGCATTTTTGTGGTATTTACGGATGCATTAAATAAATAACTTTCTCACCGAGAGAACATTAGCTTTGTCATAAATCAGATGTGTGGGATGTCTAAATGGCAAGTTAAGGAGAACCTTCAGCACACAGCGTTGCGCTTTCTCTAGTTCAAGCATGTATGTTTTAGCTGCTGATCCCCATGAACAAATGCAGTAGGTGATAATACATTCTGCCAATGCTTTGTATGTTTGTACCAAAAGTGCAAAGTCTGATATAATTCGTAGGTTTTTAAATATATAGATAAACTTTCTCAATCTATTGCTAACTGTTGATAGGTGCTTCTTCCATTTTAGTTTCATCTATGATGATACCTAGAAATTTGACATCTGATGATTGTGACAAAATAGGACACCTGCAGTTTGTTGTGAGAACATTATAGGATCGGTTACAGGGATACGAATGCATACGTAGACAATAGTCATTTGGCGATGATGCATTTGTTTTGATAAAGCAGAGAAATGTTGTTTTGTTGGTGTTAAGTGATAATAAGCTGTCTTCAAGCCATGCAGTCACAGAGGTCATGCCTTTTTCAGTTAGTTTTTGTAAACTTTCCCAGGTGTTACTGTGGAAAAGTATAACTATGTCATCAGCAAACATTTGTATCTCAGCACCTTCAATTTGGTATTTTCATAATTCGTTTATATATATTAAAAATAATGTGGGGCCAAGTGTGCTGCCCTGGGGCAACCCATACCTCCCCAAACTGAAGCTACTATCCTGATCATCAACCTTGACACATTGTTTTCTATCAGTCAGGTAATCCTGGAACCACAAAAGTGCGTTTCCCCTTATTCCGATGTTCTCTTAACGAGTAAGTAAGATTGGGATAGAAACTGTATCGAACGCCTTTTGCAGATCCAGGAACACTCCGACACATTTGTGGTTTCCGTCCAGGTGTGCGGTTATCTTAGAAGTCAGTTGCAAAACTGCATCTTCGGTGGAGCGGTTAACCCGAAAGCCATATTGGTTCTCACCTAGAATTTTATTCTTTTCCAAATATTTGACTAACCTTTTATTCATAAGCTTTTCGACTACTTTAGATATAATGTGTTTCACCACAATGTAACATCGGACCATATTATTGTCGAGAAAAATTACTAAATCAAAGAAAAAATATCAAGTAATTTATCAATCCAGATCCAAGACATAATATTATTATTAATTATTTTAAATCCCCAGACAATCACACCAACTGTATGGCCTCAAAGTAAGGAGAGCTTGTGTTATGAATGACCATACAGCGAACTGGGGGGTACCCAGAATAAACATACATATTAAAATATCAACAACCATGACCCGATAACAAACATCTGTGTTCATCACACAAATTAAAACCACTACGCCTCTCAGCCGTCAAACAATAAATAATTAAATTAAAGATAGAAACCATCGCCTAAATTATTTTGTATACATTGAAAGAGTAAAAGCCAAATTACAAAGAGTAAAGTGGCCAAACAGCAGAATTATCGTTATCTTGAATTAAAATCCCAAAAATTTACTAAAATTACGTTACTTACAAATCTTACCTATAGGAATAAGGTGGCAGAACAAAATGAACGGTCCTGTTATCACTTAGTGTAGTTCCATACACAAGTGATATTATATGCGGGTTTTGCGTACAAGCGGAGAGACCAAGTCTTCTCGCTGTGGATACTAGATCCGCTATGTCTCGAGGATCCATGAGTCTTCCACCTAGACGCATGTCTTTTACGAATTGGAGGTCTATAAATCTGGAAAATAGAATGTTTTTCGTGAATTTTGGTTAGAAGACATCTGGTAGAGGAATGGTTTGACGGAAAAATGTGGCTGGAACTTTTGGAGGGGTATGCATTATTATGTTCTTAATTTCAACGTTTTGCCGGGTGAGAAGACAGTTTTACCCGCTTTTCTTTCTATTTCTATTTTCTTTATTCAATTTTAAGATGGTAAGGGGCATGGACCCATAAGTCGTAGGTGTTTTATTCATCAATATAGAATGTGGTCATCATCTCCACTAATGATGCGCTGCTGACCGTAGACTTCAGTTGGAGATGCCTCCGGTGCAGTAATTACACAGGCTGTTCATTCCCTTTGTGGTTATTACGGCAGTCAAAACAGGAAGGATTTTAACAAATTTGAAATTTACTTTTTATAATAATAGAGACGACTTTTCAAAATTCTGGATACCACCGTTTACTCAGTTGAAATAGAAGATTATATTTCTTATATATCTGATAGTGGCTTGCTAATTGGGCTTGCTAGTGTGCCTGCTAGCTAGTGTTGCTAATAAATATTTTGTGTCGCTGTGGAATACCATTAATCAGGGCTTATTGATTAATAGGTAGGTCCTGTAATTTCATTGGGTAATCCAAATTTTACTTGCATACAAATAGGAAATATTCTGTTACCACCCTGATCATTTGTGTCCCTACTGGCCTTATAAATATCACTCAATTTTATGAGCTTAAATTACTCCTACATACGAAAGGCCCAAGGGCACCCGAGAGAGTACGGACCTCGGCTTGAAGCATATTGAATTTACCACTGGTTCGAAGCCTGTTCTCGCCTCAGACGAGTTCTAAGCTATACAAACTTTACTAATACTAAAGATAACCTCACCTATGTAACCAAACTCTTACAAAATAAAAAAACAACTCTGATGACACCCAACGCACAGCCCAGTACATTAAGACACATGACACTTTGTGTGGAAACGTAAGAGAGCCCTAAGAAACGATTTTTCAAAACTCTTCCCCTAAAGAAGCAAAATTGGCTTATAAATACGCACCCTTCCTCTCCTACAATGCCAGCCTCATTCTCATGACCTGGATGTGCAGTGTACTTCAATGGGACTACTTCTTCTGGATTGTAAGAGAGAATAACTTCCGGTTGCTGAACGTTTTCTGATGGGATTTCTACTGAAAAAAGAAGAGTTACTAAACAGACTATTTTAAATAATTAGGTTAGATAATTTGTCAGGTTGTCTTTTTGGATTCGATCTAAAATTCAACATACCCTTACACCTCAAAATTGTTTTATTGATTTCGTTTAATTAACTCTTAGTCGCTCAGACAGTAAACCGTTACCAAAAAACCGTACCAAAAAACAGTGTACCGTTTTTCCGATCAGAAAAAGGCACTTTTAATATAAAATTAAAATTTTCAAATTAAAATGTTTTTAAATTTTTTAAATATTTTTTTTTATTAATAATTAGCAGGCGTTTGTCTTCCATCTCACCTGATGGAAAGTGACGATGAAGACGAGGATCATACACGCCTATCCAAGAGGTACCTATTCACTCTACACTTGAAAGCTCCAGGGTTATATTTGTCTGGAAAAACAGACGCAGGCAAATCGTTCCACTCTTTGGCAACACGAACCAAAAATGAGCTATCGAACCGTTTAGTTCGGCTCTTCGGCACGCTAACCACAAACGTGTGAAACTTCTGTCTGCGTCTGATCGGTGGAGAAAGTGGGAATGTTCGATCAGCTGAAAAAGAGCATTCGCACACTCTCCAAAGTGCAATCTGTAAAAAACCGATAGACTAGCAACTTTTCGACGATGTTCGAGACTTCGCAGTCTCGAAGAAGTAAGTTTGTCGTCACTTATGAGTCTACGAGCCCTTCGGTCGACAGAAGCCAACGCTTCAAGATGGTACTTAGCGGAATCATGCCAAAGATGGCTGCAGTACTCCATACAGGATCGAACCTGAGCTGTGTACAGGTTGAGCAGCTGTTCGGAGTTGAAGTACCGCCGGACCTTTGCGATGACTCCCAATTTTTGGAAGCTGACTGTGCCATGGTTTCAATCTGTTAACCGAAATTAAGCTTCGACGTGATGGTCATACCTAGAAGCCCTAGATGGTTTGTGATCAGTACAGATACACCTTGGAAAGTGAGCGTCAAGTTGAAAGAGACACGTCTGGGTTTTGGAAGGGTTGAACTTGACAAGGTTGGCTTCACCCCAATCGGAAACCCTACATAATGTCAAATCAACCCGTCCGATCATTGATTCTCTCTGAAATTGGATCTGGTTTGGACTCGCTCGCGCATTGGACACATATCTCTCTACAACAGTGCTGTCATCGGCGTAACCAATAATGCCTTCCGATAAAAAAAGGTCATTAAGGCTGCACAGAGAACAGATCCCTGAGGTACGCCGGCGTTGATCGCCATTAGGTCCGATGAGAAGCCATCGACGACAACTCGAATTCACCGTTCCCTCAGGAAATCAGAAATCCAATTGCAGAGTCCAGACGGTATGCTATACGCAGGAAGCTTGCTGAAGAAGGCTTCGTGCCATACCCGGTCAAAGGCCTTGGAGATATCTAAGGATACGGCTATTGCTACGCTAGAAGGTCTCCTGTTGAGCGTCCTCTGCAGAAACCATATTGTCCGTATTGTATGTCAGGAGACGATGGTTCAATACACGTTCCATAATTTTGCAAATTATGGAAGTGATTGCAATAGGTCTATAGTTGACTGGGTCGGCTCGGCTGCCCTTTTTTGGTACGGGCTGTACGTTTGCAACCTTCCATGATTTTGGAACTTTTCCAGTCCTTAGAGAGAGTCGATATAGGCGTGTCAAAACAGGAGACAACTCGGCTGCACAGTGCTTTAGAACCATTGCGGGAATGCCATCCGGACCGCTGGCTTTGATCACGTCTAGATTTAGTAAGCATTTGAGTACCTCTTTCTGGTGAATTTGGACGGCCTCCATCTTGGGGCCCAATGGGGGTAACGTGGGTGGGCTTTTACCTTTGGAATCTAGACGTGAACATTCCGCGAAGAGCTTTGCGCACAAGTCTGCCTTCTCTTTTGCGCTGTGGGCCAAAGACCCATCAGGCCTTTGCAGTGGTGGCAGTGATGGACGACAGAAGTTCATTTCAACCAACTTGGCAAGGGACCAGAAAGCTTTACTCCCCGTGGGATAGGATGCTAACTTGTCCCCGATACGGCCTATGTGGTCGAAACGAGCGCTTCAAATCACCTTTTTGCAGGACTTGGCAGCAGCATTGTACGCCTGCTTCTTAGTTGGGAGATCCATAGCTTTGCTTCTGCGAGCGCTAGCCCAGGCTTGGTATGCTGCATGCTTACGCTTTTCAGCTAGGAGGCAATTAGCATTAAACCATGGGCGGGCTTTGGACTCCAGGGATACATCAGAGAACAGTATAAAGTACTCCATACCTTGACATATCACGCTGGAGACAGCATCAGCACAGCATGATGGATAATCGGAAGTGAAGCAAGCTTGCCGCCAAGTATAAGAGGCGAAAAAGTGACGCATCTCATTCCAATCTGCTGACTTAAACCGCCATACTCGCCTATTGCCTTTTGGGCTGG
This sequence comes from Marasmarcha lunaedactyla, assembly GCA_923062675.1. Lineage (NCBI taxonomy): Eukaryota > Metazoa > Arthropoda > Insecta > Lepidoptera > Pterophoridae > Marasmarcha > Marasmarcha lunaedactyla. The sequence goes on along the minus strand of OV281367.1, from coordinate 7,920,011 downwards.
TATCGGTTGGCGAGTATTGCGACACAGATTTCACCAGAGAGTTGTCGGATGTCCCTTATGGCGGAGATACGGACACCGAGTATCTGTCTGGATCGGTTGTCAGCAGAAGGTCCAAGCAATACGCAGTATGGTCAACCAAGTCAGGAATGCGCGTAGGTTCGTGGACGAGCTGGGAGAGACCATGAGTTACTGCGAACCGATAGGTTTCTCTGCCAGCGTGGTCGGTGTCCTTGAAAGGGTACAGCCACTCTCCATGGTGGGCATTAAAGTCCCCAAGGAACACCAACTGCGCAGAGGGATAGCGTCGTTGGACCTTATCTGCAGTATCACTAAGATATTCAATAAGTCGAGTTGTCTTCTGAGCGCCCGTGTGTGATCGGTAAATACTGGCGTATACAATTCGGTCTGGGCCAGTATCTACATAGACCCATAAAACAGAAAAATCTGGAACTTCCAAGTATCGGAGGCGCCGACAACAGATCTCGTCTCTGACATACACGCACACGCCCGCATTGGCGAGAAATTTGGTCTCCAGGATATAGCCTGGGTAATGCAGGTATGCCAGATCCGAACGATCACAGATCTGCGTCTCTGTCAGAAAAAATATGGGCCGCCTTTCTGTGTCAAGGTGGTGGTGGGCATCGTGGAGATTTGAGTGCACTTCTCGGATGTTACAGAAGTGTACTTTTAGGGAGAGGGAGTGCATCCGCTGTCGGCACTTATATTTCTTTGTGGGCTTTTCCATTATGTTGTTGGTAGGGTGAATAGGGGAGAGGAATAGAAGTTGAGTGAAGCGCAACGTTTGGAACCAAGCAACTCGAGTGGTCAGACCCACTGGTGGGAGAGTCACATGGAGACCGCGGGGACGCCCAAAACCCCCCGGGGATCGCCCTCAGGCCTTCTCCATCCGGTCGCCAACTGGCACGATGGAGCAATCCCGGGATTTTACACAGGCAGTGGGGCAGCCTTTCACGAATGGCTAGAACGCTAGTTGGGCCCCCTACAACCTGCGGTCGCCCAGCGGTGCACCGTTTCTTTGGATCCCGTTGCCCTCCAGAATGAGCCACCCGGTGCATCATAACTCTTCGAGTTCAAACGGCTTTCATACGTTGCGCAATTACTCGGACCTATTCTCCTCCAATGGCTACTCAAGACATCATGCCGGAACGTGACTTGGTCACTTGGTGGCATGGCTTTGTCTAGAGGGTGGTTGCAAGCCGCGGTCGAAACCTGCCACCTGCAAAATGGTTATCCCGCCATTCATCGGTCGCCAGAGCCTCGTCCGCTGTCCGGCAGGGTGCACCACGGGCAGGTGAGGTTGGCATTTGGAGAGTCTTGATGGTAGGCGACTTCCCCTTACACCCCAAAGTTTTTTTATTTGTTTCTCAACATTGACAACTACTTGTTCTTATTGAGGTCAAATAAAGCATGACTCTACCACCAGTTGGGAAAAACCGTCGTCTTCTTCATGAACTTCACTGGCGAAAACGAAGCCTTAATTACTTCTGTTTAAAATAACTTTCTGATACTGAAAAGATTTTTAAAATCTGCTCAATAGTTTCGGAGTTAAATAATGACGTTTAAACACACAAACAAATCTTTTGTTCAAAATAACATTATATAATACAACAATATTGGATGGTGGTGAGTGACAGGTGTTTATCCTTCATTTCACCTGGATGATCAAGAAATGGATGGTACAGTACCGTCACGGTTAGGCCTTACGAAACACGTCAGAACGTCGCGATATTTTAGTAAAGAGGTCGAAATAAATTAAGAAGAAAATATATATTTGAATACATCGAATGACATAAAAAATAAAAGAGACAATACATTCTGACTTCCTCCATCATCGGAGTAAGTAGTAAGAATCAGATGTAGTAGATTGAGTAAATAAAATAAAAACAATAAGTTATTAGAATAAATATTTTAATTGAACATCCAAGAGATGGTAGGTCCATCTCTTCAGTCTATTTATAAAACGTCAATCAACAAAACGTTTTTTTTGACATTTTAATACCTCCTTGTCATGTAATCCCTAGACTTGCCGCAGAATCTCCGATATATAAATCTTTTTTTTTATCACTCACCTGCGTGCGAGGGCGGCCTGCACCACGCCAGCACAGCGCAGGCGCGCTCGAGCCGCAGCTGTGCCAGCGCGCCGCCCCATTCCGCCTCGCCTACTACACATGCTGTGCCGTGGTGCATTATCTATTGGTCAAAAATAGTCGTATTTTACTTCATCTTCATAATTATAGCGTAAATAACCCTTGACTTCGGATTTTAATATGCGAAAAAAGCCTTTATTATTCCACTGTAAGGAATTCAACCTCACCAAACTAAAGAAAGGTTTCAGGAGATTTATAGGACCCCACACTAGTTTACCTTGAAGTGACAGCCCTTACACAGAATATATTTATAAGGTCTTAGGTACGCCAGTTTCCGAATGCCTTTTTACACTGTTAGGGCAGTCAGCTTCATGTAGGTAATCAAAATATAAAAACTCTTAGGTACATTTGGCAGTCGCGTACAAAAATATACTGAGTGTTAAATAAACTGTGTCCGTAGCTTAAGGACCGGTTTAGCATAAATAAATACATCATTTGAAAACACAAATTCTGACACAGATTCAATCATAATATAATAATTTTTATTATATATTTTTTAATTTATTTATTACAGTTTGGACTTTCAGAGAAAGTTACAATATTTCTTACATCTACATAAACATTCAAAGAATAATAATTATCATAAGTGTAACAATCTGCTTAAGGTAGCCAATAAACTGTAAATCCCCAGACAAACACACCAACTGTATGGCCCCGAAGTAAGGAGAGCTTGTGTCATGGATGATCATAGCTTGTGTTTATCACACAAATGAACGTCCCGGCCAGGACTCGAACCTGGGACCTCCGGGGATATGCGGCTGGGCTACAAACCACTACGCCATTCGGTCGTCAACATGGAACTTAGGTGAATTGGAATTTGAAGTATTGAGCCGCTGTTTTTTATATACATAAATCAATAACTTTTCTGTATGGTGGGTATAGAAAGCTTGATTCTCAGGGCTAGCTGTATAATACTTTGTTTTGCTGTATAATATCCCATACATACTCATACATAGAGAAACTTAAAAAAAACCCAACCGTTAGTATACAGTATAATGATGGATTTATATACCAATGAAACTGAGCTCTAGCGCCCTAAAAATAACGACAAATTGCACAAAATCTAGAACTCACCTGTAAAACATGTCTATCTATCCTTTCCCCATTCTGCGGTGCCAATGGAAACATGGTGACCCCGTGATCATGAGGTAACGGCTGGACAGGGCAGTACCCGCCGCCTTCCAACTCATATAAGGCTTCGTTCTCGAATTCACAGCCTAAAGTCTTTTGAGGAGATGCAAAGACTGGCTCTTCGCAAGAAAGCATTGCTGCTCTGCAGAGGATTGGTTATCAGAGTTTTATAAAAAAATCACAGGCGGAGTTATGCTGTTATCTTTACAGGTTGTGTTTATCAAAAGGATCTGTTTTAATTTTAGGGGTTCAAGTTGATAAAGTATACCATTAATTAAATTTACGTTAGGTCTACATTTGAATGGCCTAATCGAGTTATTTATGGCGATTACAATATCTTATTAAAATGATATTTTTTCAATCTAAAAACATTCTTCATTTCAAAAAATAAGCAAAATAATTACCTCAGATGCTCTCCAAAAATAGGCGCACTGGTCCTCAGTAACGCATGATGGTGCTGATGAAAGCTGGCTATGTGATCCATGACAGCCTGCGTCCTGTACACCTTCTCCAAGTTAACCAGGCCTTCTGGTCCTACTCGTCGCCAGCCAGGAGTGTGATCGCCTTCCTCGTCGAACGATGCTATGTACTGTTGATAGACGATAAAGAAAATTTAAGTGTTTTTCGTTTATTCTAATGACGCGTCGGATAATCGTAATAAACGTCGGATGCTTTTAGTAATTTACGGAGATTTATTTTTGAATAGGGGTAATAACATGACATGATAAGAAAAACTGAAAGAAGAAATCATAGTAGCTTATAAAATTAACTTTAACTCGTGAACGGGTGCCGTTAGAGGGTATTCGTCGTTTGGATAGTTGGGGAGAGGGAGACTTGCCGAGCTAACAGATGCAGAAAAGAATAAATTTGTGTAGACATAAAGAGACACTGTAAATAACAACAACCATTATGGGCTCGGCTGAGATCTTTGAACAAACACACGGAAAGAAATACATTTTAAAAAAGATTTAAAAAATAATAATGTGATTATTAATAATGATTATGTAGTACCAACATTAATAATTAAAAAAAAACAGTTTAAATAAGCTTTTAATTGATTTGTATAGCGACACCATAAATCGTACAGTCAAAAGTTTCAAAAAGTTAAGACAGATGGCGCTTTGTAAAAAGACGAATCAAAAGTGTTTATATCGTGATTTCAGAACTTTAAAAAATGTATTGATGTATTTTACAATATTTTGCTAGTAAAATAATCAATACGACAGTATGCATATGCTTATAAAGGTTGAAAACCTACCTACTTTATGTCAAAGAACCTATCGTGGAATGTTTTAGTCTGGCAAAAATATAGTTTATGTCAATGTCAATGTTCTCAATCTGTCAATCTCATTCGCTCGCATTTCGCGTGGTGTTTACTTGTTGGTGCTGGCGCGTTTACGTTTTGATGAGTGTTTTTTAAAATTTTTGGTTTTAACGACGACTTCTGCTATTGAAAATGGACTCCGAGGTATCTCAACCCAGCGACCACAGCATGCCCTCGGACTTAGGACATTCTTCTTTAAACAATGACTGGCATTTCTCGGCATAATGAATCTTCTTTACATGATGACCTGCGCATGAACATGAATTTACCGATTTCGTCTCAAGAATCAATGCATTGTGTTAATTGTGGTACTGCAATCACGCATCGGAGAAGACATATATACAAAAATGATTAATCAAAAATATTTTATATTGTTTTATTTAACTAACTTAGTACTAAAACACCTTTAGATATGTGATTTCGTTGTTATAAACATCTCAAAACAATAAATAGAACTACAATACTTTATTGTTCATGTCCAAGCCCAAGCACTATACAATGTGGTTAGTGTCATTTATTTTGAAAAAAAAATATACCTGTGAAGTTTCTTGCCAGTTCATCTTCACGAAAGTTTTTTCGAACTGGTGGTAGAGTCATGTTTTATTCGACGTCAATAAGAACAAGTAATTGTCAATGTTCAGAAATTAATTTTGAAATTTGAAATATCAGAGCAACTTACCACTAACTAAACCACTGACCCTGACTAGATATCCCCCACCAAAACATGCCAAAGAGGTTATACATCTACCATCTATGTCAACCTCCTTGAAGGTAAAACTTGAAAGCGTTTACCACTTTAGACAACATTTCACTTCATCGGAGGTCCTCCTTAGAAGTCCATCGAAGTGGAATAATGTAATTAAGAATGTGGTTATCATATAGAATATATAATTTACATGTTATAAAGGGTTTATTAGGGTGCCTATGAGAGGTTCAGTGGGTTTCGTCGTTTCAAGTGTGAGAGTTTAAACACGTGTTTTGGAAGGGTCGATTTTTGTGTATATAATAAATCCTTGGAATAACACACGAATTGAATTGTAAAGTAAGGAAAGTTTGTTTACTATTGATACTACGGCGGTGACACTTTTGTAAATATACAGGGTGAATCTATATAATGTGCACATATTAAACTTGAGGAAACTAGACCGCATTTTATCGACAAAAAAGAACAAGGACTCACGTGCCAATTATTTGATAATAGACTCGAACCGTCAACGTAATAGTATCTTTGGTACTATACAGGGTGAATCTCTATAATGTGTACATATTGAAATGGGGGAAACTAGACCAAATTTTATCGACAGAAAAGAATAAATTTTTTTTTTTGTAGGAGTAATGATGTTTTTAATTTTGCATTCGGGAAATTTGATGCTATGTTAATAAATTGCTATAACTTTTGAACTAAAAGGCCTATCGTGTTCAAACAAAAACTAAAATGACAAGAAACCAATGGCAATACAAAGCGCGTGCGGCCATTTCGAAAACTTATTACATTAATGTTTACTTTTGTATTTCTTTACAATGAATAAATGCTTTGATTATCATAAAATTTTTTTTTTTAAATCACAGTCGAACAACAAATAAAAAATGGTCTCTACCTGAGTTATGATTCATGCGGCCGCGAAAGACCCGTAATGAGTGTTTTTGTTTAACGGCCTGCAGCAAATGTTATGTTGGAGCTAGAAGAATGTTTTTTTTAGTATTCGAAAGCTAATACGATGTAGAATTAGATAAAATAATAATAGAATAATAAAAATATGAGATCTTTTTGAGAAAATCGTCAATTTCCTGAAAATTAACACAAAAAAAATATTTTTTTTCCAAAAAAATGTTTATTTTGCACGTGAAGATAAATTTTATGGGTACTTTTTGTTTATAAATCAGTATTGCCATTGCTTTCCCATCATTTAAATTTTTATTTGAACACGATAGGCCATTTAGTTCAAAAGTTATAGCAATTTATTTACATAGCTTCAAATTTCCCGAAAGAAAACTTAAAAACATCATAACTCCTACAAAAATTTATTTTTATTTTTTTTAATTCTTTTCTGTCGATAAAATTTGGTCTAGTTTCCCCCATTTCAATATGTACACATTATAGAGATTCACCCTGTATAGTACCAAAGATACTATTATGTTGACGGTTCGAGTCTATTATCAAATAATTGGCACGTGAGTGCTTTTTTAAGCATATTTGTACTGGTATTAGCAGACTCAGCTAACTAAAGCTAAAGTATGAAATTTAAAAAAATGACACCGGTAATTTATCCTAAGTAGTATTTTTTATACAAAATTGTTATACTCAGGATATACAGGGGTCGGCACTCGAAGTGTTATTTTTACAATTTTGTTTTTTTTTTAATTTCAAAACTTCAGTAGGTATATATAAAAAAAAAAACATTTAAATTTAAAAAGAAAAAGTTATTGCTCAATGTGGCCTCCTTTAGTGCGGATAACAGCATCGAGTCTGTCCGAGAAGGCTTCACACACTGCACGAATGTGGATAAAATATTTGGGTTTCACGGGCTTTGTGGAAACGTCCAATGGTTTCTACCGAATTGCCTACGTGCCCAAGGTAATAAAGCATCGTTTTAAATCTTTTCACGGTAGATTTGCTGGTTTATCTTTGCACCCTGTTCTATGAAAACGAGAGGTGAACGTCCCGTAGCAATTACCGCGGCCCAAACCATCACTGATGTTTATGCTTGCTTTCGGAGAGCAATTCGTTGGTCTAAATTGTCGTTTGATTTATACTTTAACCATACGCGATCGTTTTGTTTGTGTTTTGACTCCTTCGCTCTTTCTAGGCGAAGTGCCTTTTGTGCATGTGGCAAGTATTGCACTTTTTGTATTTTGTAGGGCTTCAGTTGTAGTTTATTTTTTAATATGCGCCCTATGCTCCGGTCGCACATTAAGACTTTTCGCCAATTTAACTGCGCTTTGTCGTGGATTTCGTTCAATTCTAGCCTTTACCTTTCGAACAATTTCTGATGATGTTGCTGTAGTAGGATGTCCACCTCCATGGCGTTTTTTGATGCTACCCGTATTATTGTAACGCGTGATGTCCGATACACAAACATTTTGTTTAGATGTAAATGTCGTAGCTCACTAACAATGGCTGGTTGCGATTTTCCAGCCAAATACTAAGCAATGACACAGTTGCGTTTGAATTCCATCTGGATAACTTTTCTAACAGCGATGAAAAGCAATAAGCTTCTGTAAGTTTATAATTGTTCATAATTGGGGGAAATGTAATACTCAAGTTTTTATAAACAATCCTTAAATCTCCTTTTTGTTATCTCTATACTTTATTTTTGGATTTTTCTAAAATGTTTTTGTTTACTTTATTGACAAATCGTGTCAACCTAATTTTTTATGGCAGCAATGGAGGCTGGCAAACAAACTAAGCCTGTTACACACAAATTCATACAAAAACATTGTATGAAAACATGCTTGATTCCTGGCTAATAAGATTAATTTCAAAATTTCAAATTGCGGTTCCAATGGAAGGCGAGCCCGGCCGTATAAGCCGATTGCTGGCCTTAGAACGTAAGTCTATTTCAAGCCATACTACCGATAACATCTTCAGTCTATTACAAGCCGAACTACTGTTAACATCTAGAGTCTTCAACACACCAGTCTACTGCAAGTAACTCTGCAAGCTACCTGACGCTGAAGCTGCCTCATGCTGAAGCTACCTGACGCTGAAGTTGCCTCATGCAGAAGCTACCTGAAGTTGCCTCATGTTGAAAACCCCGACATTGACGCCTGATCCTGCTCCTGCTGTTGACCCTGATGATCCTGCCTACCACTTCCTCCTGCTGTTCCAACCTGCTCCTTCTGTTCCTGCTCTCACTGATCCTGCACGCGCCAGAGCTCCAGTCGGCGACTGCGCGTCTGCCACTAACCCTGCACGCGCCTAAGCGCCTTCACCATGGAAGCCTTCACGTCAACCCCTCCGAATAATTCATAGGTACCTATTAAGTTTTGGTTTATACAAAATTGGTAAAATCAAGACATTTAGGCACGTAAGTGTGTATCTGTGCGTGTTGGTGTATTTGTTTCTATCTAGGGTGATATAATAGTAAATAAAAATGATAACCAATTGGTAATAATTTGTAAAAAAATTTTTTGGTATGTAAATAAAAAAATTGTCTATTGTAGAGCAGTGGAGATCGAAATCGTAAAGTGAATGTGTGTGTTGTGTTTGTTACAGGTACATGCCCGACCGCAAAATTACGTCTTTTAATTACATGAGATATTCGAATGCAAAAAAAAAAAAACAACTGCTCGATTAGTCTATTTTGGTTACTTCCACAGCCTCATGACATATGGTATTCTGCTGTGGGGGAGTGCTGCCGACATCAATGCTATATTTATTCTGCAGAAAAGGGCTGTTCGCGCAATCTATCAGCTCGGTCCAAGGGTGTCACTTAGAAGTAAATTTAAGGAAATAAATATTCTTACCTTCCATTCACAATATATTTTAGAAAATTTAATGTATGTTAAAAAGAACATTACCATGTTCAAAAGAAAAAAAGATCTGCACAATGTTAACACAAGAGGAAGAAATATGCTGGCAGCTCATAATAGCAGGCTTCATAAAGTCACTAACTCATTCATGGGTCAATGTATACGCTTTTATAATAAGGTTCCTGAGGATATCCAAGGTCTTCCTATTGACAAATTCAAAGAAACTATAAAGGAGAAGTTGTGTGCTAGAGCATATTATAAACTATCCGATTATTTGGATGATAAAAGCCCTTGGGTATAATCCCCTCATTAACAGGATTGTACTAGTATTTGTAACAAAGCATGTGTAATGTGTCTGTTTGTGCGATGAGTTCTTCGTCCCGATGAATATCTAAAGCGTCATTGTCACTAAAGTACGTCTTCTTATGGTAGCGTCGGGTGACGGGGCCGCTCACTTCCCTCTAATATGGTTGAGGAGGGCGATGGCTGGATCCCGCGTTAACTCGTGAACGGGTGCCGTTTGAGGGTGTTCGTCGTTTGGATACTTGGGGGGAGGGAAGACTTGCCGAGCTAACAGATGCAGAAAAGAATAATTTTGTATAGACATAAAGGGACTCTGTAAATTTATTTTGAAAAAAAATTTACCCGTGAAGTTTCTTGCCAGTTCTTCTTCACGAAGGTTTTTTTCGAACTGGTGGTAGAATCATGTTTTATTTGACGTCAATAAGAACAAGTAATTGTCAATGTTGAGAAATAAATATTTGAATTTGAATTTGAATTTGAATGTTAAGTGATTTGTGTTTTCTGAATATAGTTAGCAGAGAGTAGAGTTTCCTAACTTAGAGGATATTGCTGTCGATGACTAATTATTCAGTAGGGTAGGTTGTTTTCTTGAAATACATTATTTTAAATAAAACTCGCTGTGCTCTCTCTTTACACATTTTATTTTAGCCACTCTTTCCCGTATGGGGATACAGTAAGTGAGTACACACTGAGCTAAGGAGATGTATATTTGGTTTAATTATTTTGATTTGATAGTTAATCAGATTTCCCTGGCACAATATGTCTCTAGCTTTTGTAAATCCAGTTCAGATTCCTAATTCGGTTAACTAATTGCTCTAGGTGAGTAAAAAAAACAACTGCAGTGCCGTCGGCATAAGAAAAACTGTTTGCGTTTCAGGTTTCAGGTTGTACAGTTCGTTTATAAAGACTAAAAACAACGTGGGGCCCAGGACGCTACTCTGTGGAACTCCGTAAGCTACGTCTGTATCACATTGTACATTTTCTGGTTTAATCCTTTGTTGATTCTTCGTTAAGTTATCTTTCAAAAGATTCAGCGGTGGGCCTGTGACGCAGATCATCAGTTTCTTTGCAAGGAGTAGGACTGAAACAGTGTCGAAGGCTTTTTGTATATCAAGGAAAACGGTTAAACATTTCATACCAGTAGCTATTCTTTCAAATAGTTCAAAAACGCCGGAGTTTACAGGTTCGAGTCCTTATGCGGACATTCATTTGTGTGATGGACACGGATGTTTGTTCTCGGGTTTTTTTTTTTTTTTTGGTTCCCCTCCACGGGAAGGGCAGGAGGACATAAAAAATGCTCTGACGCATACTCCGCGCGCGCGATCGGAGTTATGTGGGACTCGTCCCGACGCCTACCAGAACCATACCCACTAAAAAACCCCCTGTCGGCTCGTGCATTTTTGCCACTCAGCCTTCATCTGAGCGACGGCCAATCGGAGAAAGAGGCCGCGCTAGCGGGGCCCTTAAGGGGTCACCCGCTGGGATTTACATAGCACTGAAGGTGCTCAAAAAAGAAAAGTAAATAAATAAAAAACATTAAAAATTGACAAATAAAATTGCATTAATTCGGATTTACGTTAGAATTAGAATTTACGTTAGAATTAGAATTTACGTTAGAATTAGAATTTGCGGCCTGAAGGGCCTCTAGATCTAAAGTTAACTGCGTGCGTTCGCTCGTGTGCGCGTTTCTTGGTCTAGCGATTTTGTAAATCGAATCTAACACAGGAACAGTATATGAGACTGAATCTCGAACAAGATGATTGGGATGGGATTCGGCGCGTTTGAAGAACGATTCTGAGAGTGTTTTGAGGTGCAGTTGCACTGTAGGCAGTTCAAGATCTCTGTGCAGGTCCGCGTTACGCACGTACCAAGGTGCGTTTGTGGCCCTGCGGCAGAAGAGATTTTGAACTACCTGCAGCTTATACAGGACGGAGGGTTTGGCGTGGGCAAAGACTGGCGAAGCATATGACATGACGGGTCTAACGCAGACCTTATAAAGCGTACGTACTAAAAGACATTTTACTTTTTCTTCCTATCATACTATATAGACGGCTTAAGTAAAAACGCGCGAGTTTCGTTACTCTATCGACGTGTGGCTTGAAAGAAAGCGTCTGGTCTAAGGTGACGCCTAAGTATTTGACAGTGCGCTTCCAGGGGATGGGAATACCTAACATACGAATGTGCGGATCGTTGTGGCGATTGCGACGTTTGTGGTCGAATTGAATAGCAGAACTCTTTTCTGGGTTGACATCGATACGCCATTTTTGAAACCAAACACCGAGGGCGTTTACGGCCTTTTGGAGTCTGGTGATGTTATACGGGATCGCTTGACTTTTAGTGTAAAGGGCGGTATCGTCTGCAAAGAGGGCGAGTTCGACGCCTTTCGGCGGGATGGGGATGTCGTTAGTGTACACGGTGTACAGCAGAGGGGCGAGGACTGAGCCTTGCGGGACTCCAGCCTTTATGGGACGAGGCGCGGAGAGCGTGCCTTCATGTTTGAATCGAAAAGTACGGTCTTTAAGAAACGACGCTATTAATCTGACTAGGCGAGCGAGACCGCTGTGCCAGACTTTGTCGAAAGCCTTGGCTACGTCAAAGAGAACCGCGATTGTTTTTTTACGACGCTAAGAGAATCCTTCGAGTATGTACTCGACGATTCGATGGACTTGCTGAGGGCAGGAGTGCTTAGCGCGAAAGCCGAACTGGTGGGGAATGATGAGAGGGTCGCCATCCGTTGGAAACAGATGGTTCCGCATTCGAGAGAGTATGACTCTTTCGAGAAGTTTAGACTGTCTGTGAGTCTAAACTTCTCGAGAGTGACTGTAGTCTGTGATTTTCCGGGACATTCAGAGGTTTACCCGGCTTGGGAATGCCTATGACTGTCGCTTCTTTCCAGGCTTTTGGAAAGTAGCTATGGTCGAAGCAGACATTGAAGATGATAGCTAACAAGGTAAGCACCTGCTGAGGCAGGTGCTTAAGTGCGTGGTTGGAAATTCCATCCGCAGCCGGAGCCTTTTTGGACTTTTGCTTTCTAATGAGAAGCAAGATTTCATCATTAGAGACTGTGACGGGGTCGTCGGTGATAGGAAGAGATTCTCTGCGGAGAACTTCGTCCTCTACCGCCTGGATGTGGGAGGGATCCGCGGGTTGCGTGCTGGGCGAGCATTGTGCCGCTATGCTGTCGGCGAAGCATTCGGCTTTCTCTTCGACTTCGAAAGCAATGGTGCCGTCGGGACGAGTGAGAGGAGGAACGTGAGAGGCGGTGTCTACGCGTAAGGCTAAACTGATCGTTAAACTGAGTGTCACGGAGTTCCGCGAGGCGAGACCTAACTTTACGTTGAAGCTGATTCGCAGCTGTTCTGTATGCTGGCGTGGGATATTTCTTTGCTCTCCGGAGAGCCGCGTTCTTGGCTTTAATGAGATTGCTAACGGCTAGTGGAAGCGCGGGTTTGCTTTGCTTAGCAACCTTTTCGTTGTCGTTGATGGCTGTGTTAATAGCATCAGTTAGAGTATTGACTAATGAATCAATTTTATCCGGGCTATCTAATTGGTCGGGCGAAATCGCGAGCGGAGAGTTAGGGGCCTCTAAGGCTGAAACTAACGTATTTTTAAAGCCTTTCCAATTGGTAAAGGTCTTAGGAGGTGTGACGTTAACGTTAGGCGTACCTAGCACGAGGGAGACGGGGCGATGGTCGGAGCCTAGGTCATCGAGCGGTTCGATAGACCTTAGATCAAGATTGATTCGCTTGATAATTGCAAAGTCGAGGATGTCAGGAGAGTAGGTCGGGTTGTTGGGATAGTGAGTGGGAGTGATGGGGGATATGACGTCTAAGTCGAGTTAGTGATGTCGAGGAGAGCGATACCGCTGGTGTTGGTTGATAGGCACGTCCAGTCAGTATGTTTGGAGTTAAAGTCTCCGAACATAATGACTGAATGGCCGAGGGCGAGAATGGCCTCAAAGTCGCTGCGGATTGGATTGGAGCCACACGGTATGAAGACTGAAGCTATGATGATGGTCGGATGACCAGTCATAGCCAATCTACACACCGTGGCCTCCATGTTGAGGAGAGGAGGGGTAGGGAGAGGACAGCAATGGAAGCCTCTTTTGTAATATATAGCGGTGCCGCCGTAACCGTCGGAGTTGGGCCTATCGTTGCGAGTAAACGCGTACTTAGGAATAGCGTATCCCCTGGAGCGTTTTGGAGTAAGCCATGTCTCCTGGAGAAGGAATAAGTCAGGTTCTTTGTTCTGAAGGAACAGTTTAATCTCGGGAAGGTAAGTGCTAAGGCTACGAGCGTTAAAAGATACTAGGGATAAGCCCTTGGGTTTAATACGACTGGACGCGGGATTCGCGGGTCTAGACATTATAATTTACTTATTTACGATTTTATACAAAAAATAAAAAAAAAAATAAAATAAATTTACAACGAACTTAGGAGCGAGTGATGCTCGGCTAACGCGAATAAACGCTCTTGAGGAGAGCGGGCGGCTCGCAGTTTGCGTGCGAGTACGGAAATTTCGTTAATATCGACGTTTTGAATAACGTCGAACACGGTCTTCATATCCTCAGCCAACGACGGCTGAGGTACGGATAACGGAGCGGGACGCGGCCCTACTGGGATGGGTCGGGAAGGTGCAGGTGGAACGGCCGGACGCTGCCTCCAAGACAGAGCCTGAGTAGGCGTCGGCTGAACGGGCTTTGCTTCCGGGGGACCCCGGTTGCGCAGCGGCGGGAAGTGAGCGGGAGTGAGCGGCGGCGCCGGTTTCGGCGCGACCCTCTAGACGGTGGAGCGCGGAGCGCGCGGGCAACCCCTGTAGTTAGCTGTGTGGCCGGACTGGCCGCACAGCACACAGGCAGGGGGGGAAGTGGATTCGGGAGTGCGAGTGCACTCCTTAGTGAAGTGAGGATCCAGGCACTTTACGCACCTGGGGGGAGCTGAACAGTTAGCTGCTGCGTGGCCATATAGCTGGCAGCGGTGGCACTGCCCAGGGTGACCGCGGGGGTTGGGACGCTCGACGGAGATGTTCGAGAGGTTCTCGGGTCATGGCTGTTTATATTTATATGTGTATGTTTATTCTGCCTCCCCCCTCAGTTTGCTGTTAATTTATCCCTAACACAAGCTCTGCTTAATTTGGGGCCATACAGTTGGTGTGTTTGTCTGAGGATTTATAATTCATCTCGGCGCGGTTTCGGTCGCTCTAAGTCTGATCCATAAGCATGTGGGATAAAACATAGCATATGATAGGTATGTATGTACATGGATACTGGATAGTGTAGTGTAGTGTAGTGCACAATAGTGACAACATTCTGAACTCAATCAAGTAGTTAAACACCTACTAGATATAAGAAAACTTAAATTTAAACTGAAATAAAATGAAACTCGTAAGGCTGCCTGTTCACCAGAGCGGAGACAAGAGGAGAGGAGTCGAATTGGGTAAATTGTCCGCTCGGGTACAGTGGACTGGGATTTGTAAAGTACTATTAAAACTCATATATATAAACGCGGAGCTGGAAAGCGGAGCGGGGAAGCTCAAATGACTCGCGTGTTCGCGGCCTAGCTACACGTATGGAAAACACAGTGCGCAACTCCGCCCTGCAGGACTTTCTCGCTACGCTCCGCCGTCTATGGACATACACAGTCCACATTGCTCCGCTCTGGTTTATCGCAAGCAATCGAACGCAGCAACTCTGCCAGCCATTTGCTGTAAGCTCAAAGCAATTTAGGCGTTGTATTGTAACTTTAATGATTATTTTATTTATTTTACTTTTTTTTATTGTTAATATTGAAATATTCTTTACAAGTGAAAGTAAATAAAATTACTTTCACATTAGGTAGATAGTTGTAGTTAGATTAACATTTACAAATTGCATGCGTGATTTTCTAATATAAAGCTAATAAATGACGAAAACAAAACTTTGACTCCAAGTTTGAGTACATTCCAAAAATGTAATGTACTTCCATAATAAAGCAATAATATCACCGTTACTCGTTGACCAAAGCGCTGTTTCAGTTAAATGAAAGATTTATGATACTAATCTAATAATGGAATATTGAACAAGCCATTATTCGGTAGTACAGTCTGCAAGACAGGAGGAGAAATATTAAACTTCTCTGTGACGAACCGAAATTGAGTTTATTAGGAATAATAATAATAAATCCCCAGACAATCACACCAACTGTATGGCCCCAAAGTAAGCAGAGCTTGTGTTATGGAGGACTATACAGCGAACTGGAGGGGAACCCAGAATAAACATACATATATAAATATCAAGAACCATGACCCGAGAACAAACATCTATGTTCTTCGAACAAATGACTGCCCCGGCCAGGAACTGGGAACAGGAACCTGGGACCTCCGGCGACCACTACGCTACTCGGTCATGAATAGGACATTTATTTAAAAGAATATTATAATGCAACATCAAGAATAATAATAATAATAAAAACACTTTATTGCTCACAAAAAACAGAGTACAAATTTACAATAGGAAACTTAAACTAAAGTGGGCAAAGGCGGCCTTATCACTAGCAGCGATCTCTTCCAGACAACCTTTGTGTGGACGGAAAACTACAAAAAGAAAGAGAGGTAGTGCATTATAAGGAGAAAAAAAAATACAGTGCAATAAATAAATAAATGTATAAGGAATAAATGCTGTATACACAAATATGATAACATAACACTGATATATAATTGATAGTAAACTTATAATAAATAATTGTAATTGTAGATCAGTAATTGTAGCTCATAACTTTCCCAAAAGATGTTTATGGAGTTTGGATTTAAAAGTGGTTATGGACTTCGAGTGCCGTACAACAGCCGGTAGCTTGTTCCACAGATGAGCGGACCTAACTGTGAAGGATTCGTGAAAATATCCTGATCGAGTAAGTGGTGCCTCAATGAGGTTATCAGCATCAGATCGTAGGTCGCGGTTGTGTCGTACACCAAGAAACCTGAAGCTTAATTACGCCCAAAATTCTGTTATTAACCGTCTGTAGGAAACATATTATAACAAATTTTCTTCCCTGGACATATTCCGTTCCAGATCGGGCTCTTTTAAAAATCACATTGTGTATTTTTATCAACATTTATGTTTCCTTATATTAGGTCTACTTATAAGGTTGAAAAACGTATATCTCCTCTTACCTACATATTCTATAAGCATATGTAAAATTCGTTATTTGCTGTATGTCTTTTGAATATAAGTTTGTTAATCTAGATTTTTTAATATCATACTGAAAAAAGAAAAATTTAAAATTATGATTGTGGAATAAGTGTACGATAGATGTTTTTCAAAGAAAAAAGTTCTTAAATTTATCTTATTGCACGGTTTTAATGAAAAATCTTCCAGACTGTAGAGGTAAGTAAGTTTCGAAGTAACTAATCTACTTTAAAACCTAAATTAAGTAGAAATCGTAACGCCACTTGGTTGTGTGGGATCTTATTTTTGAAGTTTGCATTATATTAAATATTACACCAAGCTACTCAGAAAATTTTGCGAAAAACAGTTTTTAAACATGGAACGCTGGCGAGCTATATACTTTATTTTGAAAATTCAATTATTGAAAAGATTTAAAATTTTATATTTGTTCCAAATTATTGTTGTTCTAAGTAAAACATAAAGAGGCATTGTATTTTTAGTGAGACATTGTTCTCGAAGGTTTTTCCCGAACTGGTGGTTGAGTCATGCTTTATTTGACGTCAATAAGAACAAATCGTCAATGTTGAGAAGTAAATTTTTAATTTTGAACTTTATCGCCAGAAGAAGCGCTTACTGCTGCAGACTGGAAAAACTGCATTGAAAATTGGTTCAGACGCATGAAATTTTGTATGACACTGGTGGAGAGTTTTCTGAAAAGACTTAATAAAAAAAAAATATATCCTATGTACAAAAATTTTTTCTCAAGATTTTCTGTGTGTCCCGCGTACGGACAAAATGCCAAATTAAAAATAATTTTGTCATTGGTACAAAAGTCGGAATACTGAACACATATTTCCACACACACCTTCGGCCTTTAAAAGGTATTAAGTAGATCTAGAGGCAAAAAAAGCCGGCGAAAAAGCCATTCTTTGTCAAAACGTTCTATACATGAAATAGCAATTTGTAGGTCTATACACGATTTGACTACGACGTGAAAGAAGCAAGCACAAGACAGCTAATCGTCTACGCTACGTCATGTCGCAGCCAAGCTGTTTACACAGTATTTATATTTTACATTTCAGAAACAGAAACAAAAACAGCCAGTGAGAAGAAACCAAGAGATAGTAATATTATTGTTAATGATGAGCTTTAACTTACTACAATAACACTTTGGAAATCATAAGCTGACGCGGGAAAATGGCACTTACCACTTGTCTATTAGGCTCATTTCGGGGATCTCTCTTACAGCTGTCTCGTAATGGACTAGTTGTCGACCCGTGGTCCACTCGTTTCCCACTTTCTCTTCTCGAAGAGTCTACTTTCGAAGACCTGTAGAGTAACAAACATTCTTCATACATATGAAGCAACAAACGCGAAGTCTAAAGTCAAACAATTTAAAAGGAAATGTAATTTTTTTTTTCAAGTTTAAAACGAAAATATCTCAATTAGTAAGATATCACTTACGAAGTGTTGTCAAAGAATATACGCAGTTTGATAGACGAACGCGAAAACTGACTTTTTGTGTAGTTACACGTTTAAGGATAAAGAACAAATTTCACTCGCATCTTGAGAGTCTTGAGAGAGATCTTGAGAGAAAACGCAATACAATTGTACTGTCACATGAGTAGATAAACGGAACAGAGACAAAGCTTCTTAAGAACGTGAAAAATTGTTACCTATTTTGGTAGGGTTGTCACAATAGGTTATGACAAATTAAACAAAACATTTGTTAAATAGTTTAATTATTTAGTATGATAGAATACTTCACAAATTACTAACTCTAATAATTTTCTTTTTATAATTTTTGTTTTTTAATAAATTCTGAATCTAACATATAGTTTTTTCAAGGGAAACACTCACATGTTATATCAAATTTACAATATTTAATACGTTTAAGTATTTCATTGCAAATATTGACAATATTTATTTCAAGATCGAAAAATTCGCTAAACTTTTGCTCGAGCAATTCAATTTTATTTTTTCTATTATTCATACAAACAGTACAGTAAACAACCATGATAGATAATAAAATCCAACGTTTTTATATTAAAATATTTAAACTTGCAACTAACAAAACAAACAACGTGCGTCGCAATGACCCTGAGATTGTCAACTGGCTGTGCCTTTTGACAATGTCTTTTGACCTGTCTCGCCGCGTACGTGACAAGCGGCCAGTGGTCAAACACACATGCCCCGCGTGCTTGTAGTAGTGCAACCAATTCGTGTGGTTGTATGATGCTTTCTCTCTGCTCTGTTTATCTACTCATGTGGTACTGTTCCGGTATACGAATGATAACGGCTGAGTGTCTCGTTCGAGCCCTAGCCGGGGCATTAATTTGTGTGATGAACACAGATGTTTGTTCTCGGATCATGGTTGGATATACTTATATACCTATGTATGTTTATTCTCCCCCCAGTTCGCTGTATGGTCATCAATAGCACAAGCTTTGCCTACTTTGGGGCCATACAGTTCCTGGGTTGGGCTGGAGATTTATTATTATTATTATCTTCATGTTCAATGTTACTTTTGTGACAGTATCGCGTAAGATGGAAGGCAAACTTCTTACCTATATTAAATAAAGAAACTTACCTATCTTCTTTAGTTGACTCTCTCTTAAACTCTCTTCTATGATGCGTAGGCGTTGCTGCTACTGAGTTAGAACCCGTAAGAGATGGACTGGCTGCCAGGATCTCTCTGTAATAGAAAAGTAAGATATTTAGACAGATATAGGTTTACATAATTTTGAGTCTTATTTTTTATCAAAGTGAAGCGAAACGGTAGTATAATCATAGGTATGTGTAGACGAGAGTTTGGATGCTTTTTCCATATAGATTTTCATATAGAATAAATTTTTATATGAAAATCTAGATATGCAACTTGATTTACCAGTATTATATAGTAAATAAGTTATAATATATAACTTTTCTCGACAGAACTGAGCAATTATTGTAAAATTTGACATTGTTGTTCAAGAGGGAGTGCCCAGCTAAGTATTAAGGAAATTTAGATTATAGTCTGTGGATTTTTAAATTCACACAATCAAGTATAATATAAAGATACACAATCCGATGTAACGGTGTACGATGGCTTCGAAAAACTAAGCCTTGTTTGTAATGTATGTACGCTTCATTAACAGTTACCGTATTCTTTTAAATTTGGACGTTCTGACGCCAGAGTCAAAAAGCAATGTAGAGATTTGGCCAGACATCATTTCATATTTTTATTGTGAACAATGTTAATTTTATTAATATATTATTATTATTATTTTACCGACAAAAACGAGTTTTGAATTTCACTTTCGCTTTTTGGAATAAACAATAAAATCTCCGATGTCGACGTTGAAATAATTTAATGATCTGCAATAATACAAGGCCGTTTAGGTTAGTAATATATTCTTATGTTTGGCTATCATTGCTTACAGGCATTTTTATTTTTATTCCCTTATTCTATCAATAAATGAAGAAGATTTACTGGTTTTGAATTTATCTATCCTGTCTTTCCTACAACATCTTATTACGTTGATCTTTGAACAGTGTCAGCGCTACGCGACATTTCGCCCCCGAACAGGGACCGCCATTGAACGCAGTGTCATTTTTTTTTTGCTGCCGAGGCACCCTCGCGGGAGGGAGGTGGAAGATGCGTCATGCATACCGCCCGCAGGTAAATTCTTCTGCGGGGGGTTATGTGGGACTCACCAGAATGGCACCTACCCACTAAAAACCACCTGTTGGCTGTAGTTATTACCGTTAACCTTCATCGGAAGCGACACCCGTCGGGAAGTTGGGCGCGCTGGCGGAGACCTGCTAGCGGGTCTTCCGCCTGTAGTGAAAGTTGCACTGAAGGTGCTCAAAGGGACAT
Organism: Marasmarcha lunaedactyla; assembly: GCA_923062675.1. NCBI lineage: Eukaryota > Metazoa > Arthropoda > Insecta > Lepidoptera > Pterophoridae > Marasmarcha > Marasmarcha lunaedactyla. The sequence goes on along the minus strand of OV281367.1, from coordinate 7,899,612 downwards.
GAGTTGGTGGCCGTGTGGCCATGTGGCCGAGTGGGCAGCCTCCGGTTAAGCCGGGGCTGGGCAGAGGTCGGCCGAAGCATGATTTAGGGATCAATTCATTTAAATGAACCTATAATGAATTGAGAAGGGAACTATGCTCCGCCAGAGCTAGCAAACGCTCTGTCGGAGTACGTGAAGCCCTAAGTTTACGGGCTAAGACTGCGATTTCACTAACATCGACATTTCTTATAGCGTCGCAGATGATACGCATATCGTCTGCTACGGAGGATTGAGGAGTGGGTTTGTATGGGCGAGGAGCCGGGATGGGATTCGATGCTGGGCGCTGCCTCCAGTTTTCTGGGGGAGGCCTGGGCTGTGTAGGCTTAGCAGCCGGAGGAACCCGGCTACGCAGCGGCGGAAAGTTTTCTTGAGAAAGGCGCGCGGCCTGTTTGGGTGCCGCCCTTTTGAAATTGGAGCGCATACAACGGGGTGCACGAGGGCAGCCCCTGTAATTTGCGGTGTGGCCGGACTGGCCACAAAGCACGCAATCGGGAGGAGAGGGAGTTTCAGGAGTGCACTCCTTAGTGAAGTGCGGGACCAGGCACTTGACGCACCTGGGCGGTGCGCGGCAGTTGGCCGTCGCGTGCCCGTACAACTGACACCGATGGCACTGGCCGGGATGACCGCGGCTATGAGGCGAATCGATCGAGATCCCAGAGAGGCCGCATATAGTGCTAACCCCTTTGAGGATCTCCCTGGACTTGGGGACGTTGGCGAGAACCACCAAAGCGAGAGGGTGTTGCCTCCCGTACTTGCTGTGCATTTTATGCACCGCGAGTGCCGGGAAGCCTTGGGACTGCAGATCCTCCAGGATAGCCTCGTTCGATAATTCGAACGGGACTCCCCTGAGTACCGCTCTGATCTTACGCTCTTCTGACAGAGCATAAGTATGATAAGCATATTGCTTATCGGTGAGGAGCTTTGTTAAAGCACGAAAGTCGTCTATCGACGAGACTAAGATTTTAATAGATTCACCCGAGTTGGCTGCTCGGATGTAATGGATTTTGTGCTCATTGCACAATGTCGAGACCTCAGTCTATTTACCCTTTTCCCGAAGGAAAACGGGTGGTGGGACCTTGGCCTTGACAGAAGTTGGGGCCGGAGCGGGTGTTGAAGACACCGGGGCAGCTGACGTTGAAGACGCCGCAGGGGGTGTCGGGACGGGCGCCGAGGGCGCCGGGTCTTGTTTCGAGCGCTTCTTAGAGCGCTTCTTAACAAGGGTGAAAGAGGGAGGCTCATCAGGGCCAGTTAAGGTGGCATCCGAGGATGACTCGGTCGCGGGTGCGCGCTTGCGGCGCGGAGGGGCGTCTACTTCGCACTCCATGTCACTGGAGGAAGGGGACGCGGGAGGGCCTAAGACCTGAGGGGTCTGGGGGACTGGGGTGGCCTGAGGGGCCATTGAGGGAATTAACGCCATGATATGCGGGATGAGAGAGTCCAAGAAACGATACTTATCAGCATTTATAGACATGCCTTCAGCACCGGTACTATCAAGTAACTTCCTCATAAACTCATCAGAGCTTAGAGAAGCCATTGCGGAGGGGTTGGGCAGGGACAATATATGAACCTAACAACGATGACTAACTTCCTAAAACCACCCTACGCGCAGTAGGGCGGTTGAGAACGACGCGGATAGCTTACTCGAACACGGCAGTTGAAGTCCTGGAACGACGAAACCCCGTCGACGAAGCTCACGTTCCACGGAGTACGATTAACAACCCACTATCCGCCGTGAAAACGGCGTTAGAAACTTATTAGAAGTACGGTTAACGACCCACTGTCCGCCGTGAAAACGGCGTTAGAAACTTATTACGGTATACAACTATGAAATTATATATTACGACAACAACCAGTGAAATTTGGGTGCTCAATTAGCGCGGGGGCTAATAGAGCGGGAAGGCGTCTGCGATCGACGTGCGCTCGAGAACGCACGCAGACCGAGACTCGTTAGTCAAACGCAGTGTCAGAAAATCATTGACCTTTATACATGGTGGCCGGAACTTTGCCATCCAAAAAAAAAAAACTTTCACTCATTACTTTAATTGAAAAGATATTTTGAATTATTTTTGGAATTACTAAAATGCATAAGTTCAACAAGCTTTTATTTCCCTCCATGCTGAAACTCCAAACAAATTGTATATTCAAAAAGTTATAAATTTGCTTAACTTCATTTTTACTTTAGTCTGTAAACATCAGTTTATTAAATTAAGTAGAGAAAATTCTTCTACACGCTTTGTTTCGTATCGTTCTGTCTGTAAATACATTTTTAAATAACACAAATTAGCAAAATTTGCAAGTGCGTTTGCATAAGCTGGAACGGTATTTACGAGTAAGTCACGTTTTTTTAGTGAAAAAGGATTTTGTAAGAGTTGTAACAAAACAGATTTTTTATTATTATTTTTAAAGAGCCAACAGTACTTTCAGAAGAAAGGTTCCAATTTTTCGAGTATGTGTGTATATTTCTTTGGCACGCTGTACAGACTAAACCTTTTAATGGATTTCAACATATGAAGTGTCATTAGATTTGCCTTAGTTGTGGGAGTAACAAAGGGTATATTATTTCCTGGAATTTCCATGGGAGTAGAAATAACACAGAAAAATAACTTGAAAATGGGTTTTTAATTATTTATGTATTTAACTGCCAATTACAGTTTAAAAATTTGTTTAATTCACCTTTTAAAGGTGTTTATGATATTTTTTATACTTTTGTTGATAATAGTTTCATTATTAACTGAACAAACACCAAAAAACATTATTTTAATAAAAATAATAGGAATTGAAAATATCCATCAAAGCTGAACAAGATCGACAAATTAAACAGATTTTTAATTAATTGATTAATTACGGTATTTCTGTGGAGATTTTTTGCATCGTTCCTTAATACTCAAACCATTTATGACACACAGTTCGATTAACACATTTTATAGTAAATTAAAAACTTTTCGGCGAACTTAGGATGAGCTGCAGCGCAGGCTCCGTTATAGTTAAAGTTAAAATTACCCTCAACAAGAACAATGAGGTTAATATTCAACAGTTGTGTGTTGCAACAAGTTTTTATTTGTTCTTTTTAACAAACATAACATCTACACTTTGATTGTTAACATCCAGCGGTTAGGGTTAGCGCTAGTTCATCGTTTGCTAAAATGGTGTAACCCATATTTGACTTAACCGTTAAAGTTACATGGTGCAACTCACATTTATATTGAAACTTATAACTTCTTTAGATACAATCTCAAGAATACGATATCAGTAAACTTTACAAATGGGAACGTACTTATTTTACTATTCATTTACTATTCTAAACACGTAGTGTATTTGAATAGAGTATATTAATAATAAATAACCAGAATATAAATTTGCGTAGGACCAATGCCTGTTTGCGTGGGACTAAGTCAAAGTTGGAAAATATCCATAATAGTATCCAGATTGGTGCTCATTTTAAGGGTAAGCTATAATACATAAGCTTTTAAGATTATGGTTGAAATTTATAGACAACAGAGTATTGAAAAGTTGTCTATTTCGAAGTTAAAATTCTAAAAATATACATAAAGCAAATACAGTGTCTTCAGTCCTGTAAAATGATATTAAAAATATAGTCGTAGACATTATGTCTACGGCCACACTTAAAGAAATCAAATGTTTGCTTAAAACACGCCTAAGTCTAGATTTTGAAAATCTAGACTTATATGAAATAAAAATAAAGTATAAAGTCAATTAGCAAATTCCATACCTAGGAGTACTTTAAGTAATCACTTCACATGTCTGCGACCAACCCCCTTCCTTTGTTATTGATGGGTTTTAAAAACAACGCTGAAGTTATAATAATATGTAAATCTAGTTTGTGTAAACCTGGAAGGACAAACAAAAGTAATTCCGAACATTATAACTTTTTTGAATTGTAAATTTTAATGTTGGTTGACTTGCTTTCCAAATACATTTATTTTTCTCACTTGTTCATTGGTTGTAAAATATACAAAAAATGATTTACATCTATGGGTTTTAACTTTGCGTTCGTAATTTAAACACACTGAAGTTTTTGGATCAATATTCACACTTACAGGAAACAGGAACTCGTAGGCGGTACAGGTCGTATCATGTAAAAAGAACACTGAAGAAAGTAGAGGGGGTGGGTTTGTGCATGAGTACAATCGCGCACGAAAGTACTAGGCTTTTTGCTTGCGGCTTCGTATAATGGTTCGCACATTAAAAATATATTAGAAAGAATATCATTAAATAGAAATAAAAACATGTTTGATTCAGTGTAGAACATTTAATGTATATTAGTAAAAAAAAAGTAAAAAAGAAACAAAAAATAATAATATTAAAGTAATGGGAAAACTCTTTCCATTAAGTCATCGTGGGTGACATTAAATTATCGACTAAGTTATTATCAGCCTCTCTCTTCATAAAAGCAATAAACGTCAAAAATCATTTCCCAACTTTTTTATGTAAAACCACAATTCCAAAATCATAAATAAAAACTTTTGTGCGCAATGGTATTTCGAGAACGAACGTAGCGTGGATTCAACGCGGGAAGCAGAGACCAACTGACGAACCAATAGCTCACCTGCAAGCATGTGGCCCGTGACCTGCCCGCCCCGCGCCGTACCTCAAATAGACCGATAAATCGGCTACTGCGCAGCTTGTTTTTTTTTTTTTTTTTTTTTTTGTTCCCCTCCGCGGGAAGGGCAGGAGGATAAAAATGCCCTGACGCATACTCTGGCGCGATTCCAAAGTTATGTGGGACTCGTCCCGACGCCTACCAGGACCATACCCACTAAAAACCCCCTGTCGGCTCGTGCATTTTTGCCACTCAGCCTTCATCGGAGCGACGGCCAATTGGAGAAAGAGGCCGCGCTAGCGGGGCCCAGAAGGGGTCACCCGCTGGGATTACATAGCACTGAAGGTGCTCAAAAATTAGAAGTAAATAAAAACATTAAAAATGAAAAGTAAATAATGAAAACATTAAAAATTGAAAATTAAATTTGCATTAATTCGGATTTACGTTAGAATTAGAATTTACGTTAGAATTAGAATTTGCGGCCAGAAGGGCCTCGAGATCGAGTGACAGTCTGGTGGATGAGTACGCTTGCGCATTTCTAGGCCAAGCGACTTTGAACTTCGAGTCTAACACAGGAGTAGCATATGAGACAGAATCACGAACTAGAGGATTGGGATGGGTTTCGGAGCGTTTGAAGAACGCTTCAGAGAGTGTTTTGAGATATTGTTGTACTGTAGGCAGTTCAAGATCTCTATGCAAGTCCGCGTTACGCACGTACCACGGTGCGCCTGTGGCCCGGCGGCAAAAGAGGTTTTGAACTACCTGCAGTTTGTGCAGGAGGGAGGGTTTGGCGTGGGCAAAGATTGGCGAGGCATACGTCATGACGGGTCTAACGCAGACCTTGTAAAGTGTACGTTTGTTTCTGAAGGACATTTTACTTTTTCTACCTAACATGCTATTTAGGCGGACTAAATAGTGACGAGCGAGTTTCGAAACTCTTTCAACGTGTGGCTTGAAAGAAAGCGTCGGATCTAATGTGACGCCTAAGTATTTAGTACTGCGCTTCCAGGGGATGGGAATGCCTAACATTCGAACGTGGGGATCGCCATCGGGACGACGGCGTTTGTGGTCGAAGCGCATCGCAGAACTCTTTTCAGGGTTCACATCGATGCGCCATTCTTGAAACCATGCACCAAGGGCGTTTACGGCCCTTTGGAGTCTGGTTACAAGGTGCCGAACACTGTGGCCCCTGGTATAGAGTGCGGTGTCGTCAGCGAAGAGGGCGAGTTCGACGCCTTTCGGCGGGATGGGAATGTCGTTGGTGTACACGGTGTACAGCAGAGGGGCGAGGACTGAGCCTTGAGGGACTCCAGCCTTTATGGGACGAGGTGCAGAAAGCGTGCCTTCGTGTTTAAATCGAAGCGTACGGTCTTTGAGAAACGACGCTATTATCCTGACTAGGCGATCCGGTAAGCCTATCTTGTAGAGTTTATAAACGAGACCGCTGTGCCAGACTTTATCGAAAGCCTTGGCTACGTCAAAGAAAACCGCGACTGTTTTATAACGACGCGGATAGAAACCGTCAAGTATATACTCGACGATTCGGTGGACTTGCTGAGGGCAGGAGTGTTTAGCGCGAAAGCCGAACTGATGGGGAATAATGAGAGGATCGCCATCCGTTGGAAACAGATGGTTCCGCATTCGAGAAAGTATGACTCTCGAGAAGTTTAGACATTGCCTTGAGGAGGCTGATGGGTCTGTGATTAGCCGGGACGTTCAGAGGTTTGCCCGGCTTGGGAATGCCTATGACTGTCGCTTCTTTCCAAGCTTTAGGAAAGTAGCTATGGTCGAAGCAGGCATTGAAAATGATAGCTAACAAGGTAAGCATCTGTTGCGGTAGGTGCTTAAGTGCGTGGTTGGAAATTCCATCCGCACCCGGAGCCTTTTTGGACTTTTGATTTCTAATGAGAAGCAAGATTTCGTCATTAGAGACTGTGACAGGGTCGGCGGTGATGGGGAGAGAGTCTCTGCGAAGGACTTCGTCCTCCACCGCTTTGATGTGAGTGGGATTCGCGGGTTGCGTGCTGGGCGAGCATTGTGCGGCAATGCTGTCGGCGAAGCATTCGGCTTTCTCTTCGACTTCGAAGGCAGTAGTGCCATCGGGACGAGTGAGAGGAGGAACGTGAGAGACGGTGTCTACGCGTAAGGCTCGGGCCATGCTATAGTACGCTTGGTGGGACGGAGAGATATTCGCCATGAGATCGTTCATCTGAGCGTCTCGGAGTTCCGCGAGGCAAGACCTAACTTTACGTTGAAGCTGATTCGCAGCTGTTCTATAGGCGGGCGTGGGATATTTCTTGGCTCTCCGGAGAGCCGCGTTCTTAGCTTTAATAAGATTGCTAACGGCTAAGGGAAGCGTGGGTTTGCCTTGCTTAGCAACCTTTTCGTTGTCACTGATGGCTGAGTTGATAGCATCAGTGAGAGAATTTACTAATGAATCGATTTTATCCGGGCTATCTAATTGCTCGGGAGAGATCGCGAGTGGAGAGTTCGGAGCCTCTAAGGCTGAAACTAACGTATTTTTAAAACCTTTCCAATTGGTAAAGGTCTTAGGAGATGAGACGTTATCGTTCGGCGGTCCTAGCACGAGGGAAACGGGGCGATGGTCGGAGCCTAGGTCATCGAGCGGTTCGATAGACCTTAGGTCAAGATTGATACGCTTGATAATTGCAAAGTCGAGGATGTCAGGAGAGTAGGACGGGTTGTTGGGATAGTGAGTGGGAGTGACGGGGGATATGACATCTAGGTCAAGGGAGTTAGTGATGTCGAGGAGAGCGATACCGCTGGTGTTAGTCGATAGGCACGTCCAGTCAGTATGTTTGGAGTTAAAGTCTCCGAACATAATGACTGAATGGCCGAGGGCGAGAATGGCCTCAAAGTCGCTGCGGATTGGTCTGGTACCACTAGGTATGTAGATTGAAGCTATGATGATGGTCGGATGACCAGTCATAGCCAATCCACACACAGTGGCTTCCATGTTGAGGAGAGGAGGGGTAGGGAGAGGACAGCAGTGGAAGCCTCTTTTGTAATATATAGCGGTGCCGCCGAAACCGTCAGAGTTGGGCCTATCGTTACGAATAAACGCGTACTTAGGTATAGCGAATCCCCTGGAGCGGTTTGGAGTAAGCCATGTCTCCTGGAGAAGGAATAAGTCAGGTTCTTTGTTCTGAAGGAACAGTTTAATCTCGGGAAGGTTGGTATTAAGGCTACGGGCGTTAAAAGATACTAGGGATGAGCCCTTGGGTTTAATACGACTGGACGCGGGATTCGCGGGTCTAGACATTATAATTTATTATTTACGAATTTATAAATTATAAAAGAATTTACAACGAACTTAGGAGCGAGTGATGCTCGGCTAAAGCAAATAAACGCTCTTGAGGAGAGCGGGCGGCTCGCAGTTTGCGTGCGAGCACGGAAATTTCGTTAATATCGACGTTTTGAATAACGTCGAATACGGTCTTCATGTCCTCAGCCAACGACGACTGAGGTGCGGAAGACGGAGAAGGACGCGGCCCTACGGGAGCTACGGGAGCTGGGATAGGTCGGGAAGGTGCAGGCGGAACGGCCGGACGCTGCCTCCAAGACAGAGCCGGAGTAGGTGTCGGCTGAACGGGCTTTGCTTCCGGGGGACCCCGGTTGCGCAGCGGCGGGAAGTTGGCAGGAGTGAGCGGCGGCGCCGGTTTAGGCGCGACCCTCTTGGTGGTGGAGCGCGGAGCGCGCGGGCAACCCCTGTAGTTAGCTGTGTGGCCGGACTGGCCGCACAGCACACAGGCAGGGGGGGAAGTGGATTCGGGAGTGCGAGTGCACTCCTTGGTGAAGTGAGGATCCAGGCACTTTACGTACCTGGGGGGAGCTGAACAGTTAGCCGCTGCGTGGCCATAGAGCTGGCAGCGGTGGCACTGCCCAGGGTGACCACGGGGGTTGGGACGCTCGACGGAGATATTTGAGAGTCCGCAAATTGTGCGAGCCTCTCTAAAGATCTCCCTCGAGTTGGGAGTATTCGACAGGATTACCAACGCTAAGGGAAAACGCCTACCGCGGTTGGAGTGCATCTTGTGCACTGCTGTGACCGGGAAACCCTGAGACTTAAGGTCATCGAGGATGTCTTCGTTGCTGAGTTCGAACGGGACGCCCCGTAGTACTGCGCGGATCTTACGCTCCTCCGGGAGGGCGTAGGTGTGATACGCGATTTGGTTTAATCCGAGTAACCTGGTAAACGAGCGGAAGTCGTCGACGGTCGCTATTTGAATCTTGATTGTATCGCCAGCGTTGGCGGCTTTTAAATAATTAATTTTGTGCACTTTGCACAAGTTTGAAACCGCGGTCCAGCGCGCTTTTTCACGCAGGAAGACGGGCGGAGGGAGCTGAGGCTTCGGCGGGACGGGAGCGCAGCGCGTCGCTGGCTTCGATGTGACCGACGGAGACGCGGTTACTACGAGCGATTTTAACGGCGCGGGGGCTGGTGTTGAAGACACCGGGGAGGGCTCGGGTATTGAAGATACCGAAGCTTTCTTAGAGCGCTTCTTGGAGCGCTTGGCGACGAGTTGAAACGCGGGCTCAGGAGAGCCGGTTAAGGTGACGGCATCTGACGACGTATCAGACGCGGGTTCGGAGTCGCTCCCGGGAGCGGTACGCTTACGACGCGACGCGTGAGAGGATGCGACCGATTCGCAGTCCATCTCGGACGAGGCGGGAGACGCGGGAGAGCTGAAGACCTGAGGGGTCTGGACGTCGGAGGCCTGAGGGGCCGGGGTTGAGGCCTGAGGGGCCGGGGACGCGATAGATGCCTGTAAGGCCTGCGTTAGTATGTCATCGGGTATGCTGACGCCGGACGCGGCGAGCACCTGGGCGAATGACCTAAGAGCGTTAACGAGGTCCATTGGAGGGCTTGGGATAATATGAAATATATAAATATATAATGTATGCCTAGGTTCCCTAGCAAACCTAGCGCCTATTTATATAACAAATGCCTAGAATTCCTAAATAAAAATCTAGCGAACCCTAGCGGCAAACCTCCCTACCAGCGGTAGGGGGGCTGGGGAGAATAAATTAAAACTAACAATAGTACGCCGAAGGCCGCTACCTAGAAACCTAAAAAAGGGTGCGCAGGTAAAGAGTTGACCGCGTTGGGGTCAACCTTTACCGACAGAAAGGACAAATACACACGAAAACACACAAATATGATAGAAATAAATATGAAAATAGGAGAAAAATAAATAAAATAGAGAAGAGAAATAAATAAAAATAAAAAGGACTGGTTCAGTACAAATTCGTTGTCACCGTTAAGTATCCTTTGCACTGAAACCAGACTACTTACGCCGGGCACAACACTGCACTCAGCACAAGCACAACACAACTTAGCACAGCACTTTGAAGACTAAGAGGCTTAGTCGCAAAGAAAAATCGCACTTCGAAAGCACTCAGACGGAGTAGAAAGACTTAGGAAACCGTAGCACGGAGCCAACACGCTAGACTGTGACGTCAGTAAACTGAGCGCCGCGGAATGGCGGGAAGGGACCGATCAACGGAGAGCTGGGTCTTGCACGTCCGCACTGGGCGGCGATCGGAGCGAGAATGTGCGTGCGCAGCTTGACAGCCAGCGTTCTTTTTATATGACGCAACCTGTACTACAGTGGCGTGAAAAAGTTACAAACAAATTCAATTTTTAAATAAATAATGCAAAAGGAAAGGGATCAATAAATTGTGATCACTTTACTGATCACGAAGAAACAAACGGATAGTATCAACTTCTGAACATATTTTTGTAATTTTTACACCATTAGATAGAAACGTTTTCGAGAAGTAAAATAGATGTATTTTATCAAAATACTTCAATGGAGCTAGGACATACACGAGTAAACCTAAGAAACCTTGTATACAGTAAAATCCAAACTAAGTTATAGATGCATAAAGGTGTTCGAGTGACTCTACTGGTAAATGCTGGTATTTCAATGTTGAGAATAGATGGTTCAACTATCTTTGCGCTTGGTGCTAAGTGTGCATGTGCGAGCGTGACGCGTCAGCCGCCATCTTGTCGAACCGTGTTGTCTTCGCTTTGGTATGCGTGTTTAATCAGTACATCTTGTCACGCACACATAGTCACTATGTATACACAAGCTGAACGCACACATAGGGCCGTGCGTACAAATGACTTGAAATATCTGTGTCAGTTAACCTATTTTCCTTACATCTCTCGTCTGAAATTGAATCCAATACGTCAGACGCAGCTGCTCCTTGTCCCTAAATTTATGCCGCAAAAAACCCGACTATTGTTTATTACGGGGAATAGATTTCTAGTTCAGAAAAAAGTTTATCTTTAGTTAATATTTCATTGAATAACTTGATTGGCTCTTTTTTAGTACGTAATTATGAAATAAAATGGGCGCCTGAAATATTGAACTAACATAACCTAACTAACCATACCTATCTAGACGCCTTCCAGCAATTTCAGTTCTTGATCCAGTGGTTATATTTGCATAAAAGTCTTTTTAAACTTTTTTTTCTAGTTTGCGTAGTCGGCAAAGGGGCTCGTGGGCCAATGTGGGTTAATCGTAGGTGTGATATTTATGAATATTGAATGTGATGATGTTTTTAACATTAATACGCTATTATAAAAAACTAATACATTTTTTTTTGGCTGCCAATCATATTTCCTAGCTAAAATAAGGTATCGTGATGGAGTGTCAGCTGTTTATAAGAATAGAATATAATACTTATAAGAAAAAGAATCGTGTCCTTCACTTTAAGGTATCCACTAACATTATTACTAAATAAATATACTGCTGAGCAAATCTAGATTTAGATAAAACAGAGATAATGTACAAATTCGCTAAACAAATTATTGACATAGGACCGCCTAAGTAACAATTTGACGTATTATGTCAAAGTGCGGTCAGATGTATCCCATAAGCGTTGGTAAAACGCACGGACGCCGTTATGTATCTCCTAAGTAGGAATAGAGGGAGTCTAGCCAAGTTACAAATCAAAAATCGCTAACGCTGTGGAAAACTCCGCAGCCAAAGCATTAAGCGCTTGGTTTAGGAAATGGAGAATAGAAGTCAACCCAGAAAAAAGTGCAGCAGTATACTTCCCTCTCAACCCGATCTAGGACAACCTCTAGGACTCATTGTATGTAAAGCATGTTGATGAAAACAGGCAAAAATCTTTCTTCACGAAAAATGCGCACATATCAGCTTATACATCCAAACGGCAGTGGAACACTGTATTCTAATGAAGTAACATACGCTTCACTTGCAGTAACCAACTTTAGGAACATATAACAATGAAGACAATTAGGTATTTAATAACCCGGCTTATTACACTTATTATACTTACACTTACACTTATTACGCTTATTATACACGCCGCGTGTATAGTGTAGCCGCGACTACACTCACCCCCTGAAGATGGACTCCAGACGAGTCCGAAACTAGTGGGACCTATCCGACCGTGTGCCGTGAGTAAGCCGCGTTATTAAATATCTAATTAAAAATGTCTCACGTAAGTTTTATGAAATTAATGAAGACAATACATACTGCTTATATCATTGTCAAAATGGAAATAAATAATTGAATAAAATATATACTCTGTGTGTTTATTATTAAGTTTTCTTTCAAATAATAGAGACTTAAAAAAATATATTTTATCATTTAAAAAACAACACGGCACTTCTTACTTGGCCATCTAAATAAGGACATAAAATTTGGGTTCCAAATTCAAAATTTTAGAAAGTTAATACATTTTTTTTTCATGCTGCATAATTTTGGCGCCATCTTTAATTTGTTGTTTTGTGCATGAATACAATTAATTATATCTTGAAATAAAATGGGTAAAAGCAATAGGTTTAGTGCTAGGATGCGAATAACTATTGTTAATTTTTATGAACGTCAATTGCCGTATCGGAACATAATAGATCGTTTTTGTTGTTCTAAGATTAGGGTTTTTAAGGCAGATATTAAAAATGCATAAGACGGTTCAAAATCTTCCTAGGAAGAAAGGACCGAGGAATACGAAACCTCAAGAAGATCTTATGATAATTGATATGGTCGAGCTAAAACCATTTAGGGTTCCGTTCTGGTAAAAAGCGAAATCATTCGAACACATCCAGGTAATAGCATTTCAGCAAGAAATTATCTTGTTATTTATTATATCTTTGTTTCTTTTAAGCTTAAATCAGTTTTATTTGAGCTTTTATTTAAGTCCAAAGATAAGCACCAAAGCTCTACGGATGTACTCGTTAAACAGAATTAAAGAATATATTTACTAACATAGAACAGTGAGTGAGCGCGAGAGTCGGTTGGTAGCGACGGGTGACGGGTCGCTCACTTCCCTCTAATATGGTTGAGGAGGGCGATGGCTGGATCTCGCGTTTACTCGTGAACCTACCTTTTGAGGGTGTTAGTCGTTTGGGGGGAAGGAGACTTGCCAAGCTAACAGATGCAGATAAGAATAATGTTGTACAGACATAAAGAGACTGGAAATTTATCTTGAAAAAAATATATATACCCGTGGAGTTTCTTGCCAGTTCTTCTTCACGAAGGCTTTTCCTAACTGGTGGTAGAGTAATTTTTTATTTGACGTCAATAAGAACAAGTAATTGTCAATGTTGAGAAATAAATATTGAAATTTGAATTTGAATTTAGAGTTGTTCGCTCCGCCCGGTCTCGCTCGCATGCGTACCTTGTTTGGTTGACCACTAACCACTACAAGCAAGGCGAACGTCGCTTCGTAAGATAAAACTTTTATCTATTTTGCTTCTATCATGAATTTATCATAAAGTTATACCGTTGTAACAACTCCATGCATATATTAATCAACTGGACCACACTCGACTGCACACAAGCGGGTGATATTTTTTAATTACTTCTCCGTGTTTACACAGAGTCAACCAAGAATGCTTAATACCCTCGCTATTCCTGTTATTTAATTAGGTTCCCTGTTAAGGGCAATTTCAATTGAGTTTGTAGGTGAAATGTAAAAAAAAGCTAATTGATTTGTTTTTAGGTATGAGTTTTGCGTGACTTTACCAGAGCAAACAAATGATAGAAAGGGATTTCTTGAAAAAAAGTAAATAAAATCTATGTTACTTGTAAATAATGAAGATTTTTAATGGTTAATGATTATTTTTTATCGATCAAACATATTATCGCATTAGGTTTACCCTAAGGTGTTTGTAATAAATAAATAAATATAAATAACTACTGTTCCCTCGGCAGGTTCGCTCGGAGGAATCGAGTGCGAGAATCACTTGTTCGGTCTTTTGCAGGCGACTCAACAGGGATTCGAATGCTAAGTTCAAAATTAAAATTCAAATATTTATTTCTCAACATTGACAATTACTTGTTCTTATTGACGTCAAATAAAAAAAATAACTCTACCATCAGTTTGGAAAAACCTTCGTGAAGAAGAACTGGCAAGAAACTTCACAAGTTTAATTTTTCAAAATAAATTTACAGAGTCTCTTTATGTCTGTACAAAATTATTCTTATCTGCATCTGTTAGCTCGCCAAGTCTCCCTCCTCCAAACTATTCAAACGAATATTGTATAAACTGAGCCTGCATTAAGATTCCCCGATTGTACATCATCATCACCCAACTAAGGGATACTTTCAGACAATTTATACTTCACATACCTTCTTTTTATTATGAAGTTCAAACAGAATGACGTTGCGGGCATAATGTAGTTTAATTTCAGATAAAAAGCTGGAAACATGATCAATCAATCGCGCCATTTTTAACCCTCAACGCAAAAACAGGGGTGTCATATACTATATGTAATAATAATAATATAATAAATCCCCAGACAAACACATCAACTGTATGGCTCAAAAATAAGCAGAGCTTGTGTTAAGACCATACATTGAACTGGAAGGGGGTAACCCAGAATAAACTTACTTATGTAAGTACAAACAACTATGACCCAAGAACAAACATGTATTTTAATTACAAAAATGAATGCCCCGGCCAGGACTCGAACCTGGCTCCTCCGGCGTATGAGACAGGGCTACAAACCGCTACGCCACTCAGTCGTCTATATGTAGGTTTAACTTGTTTATTTATGTATTAGTTAGTGTGCCTGAAAGCAGATGTACAACAAAACCCATGGTTTTGGAATAACATGGTTGAAACTTTTATTCAGTGGATACGAGTCTTCTTTTTTTTAAGTGCTTTTGCTCGAGAACTTTCCATCAAAAGTTCCAAAGCTAAAACAAATCCACTCTGTGTTTTTGCTTCGTACATCAGTTTTATTATTATGAATTTCCAAGGAACTTTCTACTGAATTCTTACTGGTTTCATTAAGTTTCATGAGCATATGGAAACCTTAATATTATTATATTTAAATACAGTTAAAATTTTCTTGGTATTTAATTACAAATATGAAACCTTGATGGAATATTATAAAAGCCTTTCGTGGAAAATCTGTGATTACGTTAGTCATAACCTTACACCGAAACAAAAATTGTTAGTTATTTAAATATTTGACTTATTTATTTGTTTTGGATAGTTCAACTAATCTTTGCGTGCGGTGCTATGTGTGCGTGTGCATGTAATTACGCAACTGAACTTTGTGCAGCAAAATTGTGAAAATTCATGTACTTACAACCACTTTTTTTTTTACTATTTTCACAGCCTGGCAACGAGCTTGCTTCGTCCGTAGGTGTTTTGTCTATCAATAGTGAATGTAATTAATATATCGACAAATGACGCCTATCGAAGGCTACAGTTGGAGTCAAATCAACTGTCAGAGATGTCAGTGTTTCTCTTATCACATAATATTCAAAGTGTTTTTAGTTCAAAATCATTCTGAATGAGACTGGCTTCATTATTTTTTTATCCACGAAACGATGTTATGGGTGGATCAAGTCAATTGTGCGCGTGGAGCGATGTGTGCGTGTGCATGTAAATACGCAATTTAACTTAGTGTGGTAGCCGCCATCTTGTCAAACCGTATTCTCATCGCTTTGGTGTGCGTGTATAGTCAGTACATCTTGTCACGCACACACAGTTGCTGTATATATACAAGCTTAAAGCACACATAAGAACGCCCGCAGAAATAAACCATCTATACATGCACCCGCATAACTCCTTGTGGGAATTTCGGGATAAAGTACAGCCTATGTTAATTCTGAACAACGCTGCATTCTAATAGTCAAATGATTTTTCGAATCGTTTCTGTCACTTAAGATTTGCATATAAACTAACGAACAAGCAAAGTATCTTAGTCTTTATTATACTGGAATAAAAACGTTAATATTATTTTTCATTGTCAATAAACTTTAGCGGTACATATTAAAAATGACCACGAAGCGACTATCTATTCATCAAAATGAGTCCCTAACATTAAATTATGAGTAGGTACTTTAAGATAAGATCCAAGCATAGGTACATCTGTACGTTCATTGTAAAGAATATATATTTATTTCTCAACATTGACAATTACTTGTTCTTATTGACGTCAAATACAGCATAACTCTACCACCAGTTTGGAAAAACCTTCGTGAAAGGACTTGCAAGAGACTTCACGGGTATAGTTTTTCAAAATAAATGCTCAATACTCAATACTTTATTGCAATCATAATTTTACAACTGATAGTGATTAAAAAAATGATAGTGAATATATACAATAAAAATAAGTATAATTATGCGCCTAATTTAGTTATTGCAATCCAGGAGAGGACATTTTGGGTCCATTTAAATTTAAATAAATTATTTGGACATATTATTCGTTAATTATACCTATTTATGTCTAATTCATTTAAAATTTAATAATTAAGTATTCGTAAGCAGTGTAATAAATTTTTTTTGATAGGAGTTGTTTTAGCAAGAGCGTGAATCTATTGTCACTTTTTTCATTTTTTATATATTCCGGTAATTGACTATATAATTTGATTGTCATAGCCATAGGACCAGTTGAGTGAAAATTTAGGTGGGACGTAGGTTGTATTAAGATATTTCAATTTACAATGTCTCCTTATGTCTATACGAAATTATTCTTGTCTGCATCTGTTATCGCCCTAGCTAGACTGAAACTCAATAGTAAAGTGATAGCAAGACGTTAGTATCAAAAAACAGACTTCTAGGATCAAAATAAAAAGTACTGTCTACACTCCTCCAATGCACTTGGTTATGATTCACAATAAACTATCACCATCATATACTAAACACTAACTAAGGCATTTCTTAAGTTTTCACGATACATACTTTAAATAAAACACTTTTTACCGGATTTTATTACTGGCAATAGATGAACAACACCTTAGTCTATCGTGACCACGGCAACTGCAAAGATGCCGAAACGTCGAAATAATTTTAAAATTAACTAAAATATACGCGATAATATCCGGTAAAAAGTGTTTTATTTAAACTAACTAAGGCACACAAAAAATAAAAACAAATGTAGACTTACTTCGTTCATTTCTCGCCAAAAAAGTCGAAAGGAATGTACCAAATAAAATTTATAAAACCTGAGAATAGTTCATTAAACTACGTCCGTATCTTTTGAAATAAACTTAAAACTAAATGTAAATGGAATTATACTTTTGAAAAGGTCTGCGAAATTAAAATGCGAAGTTGCAAGTCTTTTAAATTTTTTAATGTAAATATAATCAGTGCAGAAGTGCACAAAAACGTGTTTCAGAAGAGTGAAAGTTACAGTCGAGCGCAAAAGTCGATACCGTTTGTTTTGTTAATACAATACTAATTTTGATGAAGTACATTTATTATAGTACAATTTGTTACAAGGTCCTAAGGGCACGGACTTCATAAAAATTGTCCCGCAATTCGAATACGACTTAGAAGTGCGCACGGAAAGCCTGCGTGGGGTTGCTTTTTTGTTTGTTTAATTATGTGGTTGGATAAAACGTTAAAAAGCTAAATAATATTGTTTTCTTGTAGTCAAGTATTTACTCAAATCAATTAGAATAAATAAGAAATCGCGCCTATAACTTTATAGAAGGATGCCTCCAATTCCATTAAATCCACCGTTTTTAAAGTATCTGTCAATGCAGGCGAGTAACGACTCGTCAGTTTAGCCAATCGGAAGTCTTCATACAAGAAATTCAAATAAATTTAAACTCTGAGTTAACGTAGAGTGTTGCAAATAATACATATCAGAAATTCTGACACAAATGTAAAAACAAATTACTGGCATAAAGACATTTCATTTTTGGCTAGCGTGATGTACAACTATTTGGAATGTATGAAAAAATATTAAAAAAACTACATACTGCATTATGTTCTACTTTGAAACAAAAAACAAAACATCATGTGGCCACACCGAGGTGACGTTTCCATATTCCGCCATGTTGAACCAAAATATGAACTTGTGCCATTGAGTCTGTGTTTGTTTGTTTTTGTTGTCGGCCTTGTCTGTGGTTAGTTCAGGTCCGTTTGTCGAACTAGAGCAGACTGTATGGTTTTAATAAACGATATACACTACGAGTTACAACGTAGTAAGCTTACAAAAACTTTGGAGGTTTCAAATGATCGGCAACAAAGACAATAATCGTTTTGGCAACCTAAAATAACCAAAATATTTTATAAAATTATCAATTATTCGATTATAAATGAAGATTTTTGCAGCTGCAATGGTAAATAATTCAGTAACACGAAAAACTCTAAAGGAGCTCGTAAAAAGGAAAAATAAAAGTTACAGCACAATTAACCTCAAAACTTGAAATATAAATAAAACATCAACATGACATATGACGCCATGTTTTCAAAAGGTAGTGTAAGCTTTACGAATTTTAAAAGTTTTCCTTAGACAAAATTAAACGAAATAATCAATTATTGGAATTCGATACTCGTTGTATTTATTTTATACAATCCTGGAAACATTCGTAGAAAAGCTAGCCTAGCGCTCTTTAAATATTGAATCGTCTCCTTTGCTAACTTTTGCGCAAATTGAATATAACTAATACTAATGAATATAATAATGCTTTTGAAAAAACAAGGTTTGGACCTCGTTCAGTATTAATTTGTTTTCATATTTAGGAAAAATTTATAACTTTTTCAGTTTACTTTTCAAGCTCACTGTACCCTGAGTACACAAACCGAGACCTTAGTGGAATCTTTTAATTGCATCTATTTAAAAATACCTCTGCTAGTCCATAAATACCTAGCATGTAGTTTTTGCTTGTCTAAATTTCTAAGCATGAATGGAAAAAGCAGGATAAAGTATTTGATTTAAAGTTGTTTTAGAGACTTTATTTGTTTGTGTATTAGCAGTCGATAAGTTCTGAAAGTACTGTAATGATTTTAATGATACTTTCACCAAAATGATAGCTTTATTCAAGTCAACTATTTAGGAAAGTACTTACAACTACTGGGGCCCTAGTCAAGTTGCAATCTAAAGTTAGAGAAAACGCGTAAACTGTATGGAGCATCACGTGATATGACAAAAGTCACAGTACAATTTCAGCATCTTCTATAGCGTTAGCGATCATAGAATGCTACTTGGGTAGACCCCCTGGTTTCCAAGGTACAGGCAACTTTTACCTACTTTGGGAACCCCAGGTAGTGTTTTAGTGATACATTTTTTTAAACTTTTATTGTGCACCTTAATATTGTGAAGTGAGAAGATAATATTATACAACACAATAAAGTGGCCTTATTGCTAAGACGCCATTTCTTCCAGGCAACCAACTCTTGATGTGGATATACTCGTACTAGGTTTGGCGCTAATTTAATTAATAATAATAATATACGTTATTATTATACAAACAGACCAACTGTGTGTGCCCCAAAGTAAGCAGAGCTTGTTGAACCCAGAATAAACATACATTATAGATGCGGATCTGTTACAAAAAGATCTTACTAGTTTGGAAAAATGGTGCGATGACAACAAAATGTCTTTCAATATCGATAAATGCTGCCATATTCAAATAACACGAAGCATACAAACTAGACACGTGCTACTTTCTTAACGGATCTGGCTCTTGCAGGAAGTTGATACGGATAAAGATTTGAGCGATATAATGGACTCCAAACTAACTTTCATTCCACATAGCGATGACGTCATTAATAGAGCTTCTAGAGCGCTTGGATTTGAGATGAGAAACGGTAAGGTCTTTAAGGATCCAGGACTTAAACAATAATGTTTAATGGTTTCGTGCGTAGTATCCTACAATACTGCTGTGTTGTATGGTATCCTCAATTTAGTGTCCTCCAGCTACGTATCGATTCAAAGACGTTTCACAAGACATCTTGCTTTTTACAGTGGCTTAAAAACAAATATCTCGTACAAAGAACGAATACAGCACTTTAAAATGAATACCCTTGTTAAAAACAGAAGGAGACTTTGTTTAAAAAAAAAGGAATGAAATAGCCTGCTCTCAAGTACTGAGCATGTTCAACATTAGAGTCCCTCGCAAACCACCGCGCAAAATTTCGCCGTTGAACTAGAAGCCGTCCGCGAGAACTAATGCGCGCCTCCAAACTGCTTCTTATCGCCTGCCTGATGCTTACAAATTTTCGATATTTTCAAAAATAAAATACTAGACTTTTTCAGCGATGCATAGTTATCAAAATATAATTTATTGTTTATGTTTGTGGGTTTTATATTTCTAAAGCATCAGTTTTGAAATAAGGTATTTGTAAGTTTTTCATGCAATGTTAAATGAAAAAACTTTCTTATTATTATTTCAGTTTTGAGCTTTTAAAAAATATTGTAGTGTTAATTTTTTTAAGAATGATGTGGCTACCTTCAACAGATGTGCATTAAACGTTTTCTTTTGTATTAATAATCCCAAGTTTAAGATCAAATGTAATATCCACCGGCGGTCCTATTAACAAATAAATACATATAGATATATTTATATCAAAAACCATGACTCCGAACAGGACTCAAACCTGGGACCTCCGGCGCATGACGCGAGGCTACTTACCACTACGCCACTCGGCCGTCAACTGTCATTTACAATAAAACAACTTATCTAAATGGCAACACATTCATAAAATTGGCAATATTTGTAAAACAATGTGAAAAAAGTATGAAAATTGATTAAAGGAATCATTGAATAAAACAATAATTTTATTACATTGTCCAACAGCCACTTACCATTACACGAATGGTATACTCGTTCGTAGACAACAGCAAATTAGAAAAAAGAATCAGATATATGAGATAGGGATATAATAGGTCTTTACCTATGAAACTGCCGTTTTGCCGTACTGGCCATTTCAAATGAAAATATTTTTATTTTATAATTCTAATTTTAAATTAATTTTATTTGACAAACATGGAATTCTTTTTCTAAAATCTTCATTTGTTTAATAGTTAGTGTTTTGTTTTCAACGCATTCGAACATTTTTCGTCATCATGGATAAGTTAAAAATTCGAGTAATTATGGAGTATGAGTACCGTCGTGGCAGCAAAGCGGCACAAGCGGCACGCAACATCAACGACGTTTACGGAGCGAACACTACAAACGAACGCACCACCCGTTATTGGTTTACCCGCTTCCGTTCTGGAAATTTTGACCTGAAAAATGAACCCCGTGGTCGTCCGAAAACTTTGGTCGACAATGACGAATTAAAGACAATTGTGGAAGCTGATGAAACTCAATCCACGGCTGAATTAGCAGCAGCTTTCGACGTTAGCATCAAAACAATATTGGTCCATTTGCGTCAAATTGGCAAGGTAAAAAAGCTTGACAAATGGGTACCCCACGAACTCAATGACCGCCAGCGCGAAGTACGCGTGGAGACGTGCCTTGCACTGCTCAGCAGGCATACAAATGAAGGAATTCTGAACCACATTGTTACTTGTGACGAGAAATGGATCCTGTTTGACAATCGTAAGCGCTCAGCAAGTTGGTTGGACCCTGGTTCAGCACCCAAACAATGCCCTAAACGAAAACTTACCCCTAGAAAAGTGATGGTCACTGTTTGGTGGTCTAACGCGGGTGTAATTCATCACAGCTTCTTGCCAAACGGGACAAGCATTACTGCAGATGTGTACTGTGAAGAACTGAACACAATGATGGAGAAGCTCGCACGTCTCCAACCAGCTTTGGTCAATCGTTCGGCTCCACTGCTCCTGCACGACAACGCGCGACCTCATACTGCACAGCAGACGGTCTCCAAGCTACAAGAGTTGGGGTTGGAAGTACTCCGTCATCCGCCGTACTCACCAGACCTTGTGCCTACAGACTTCTACTTTTTCCAGAATTTGAATAACTTCTTGGCGGGAAAAAAATTCAACACCCGAGAGGCAGTACAAAATGCCTTTGAAGAATTTGTTGCCTCCCGTCCAGCTGATTTCTTCAAGAAAGGCATCAATAAGCTACCAATGCGTTGGCAAAGATGCATTGATTGCATGGGTGATTATTTTGATTAATAGAAATAAAAAATATATAAAAAAATTACGCTTCATTTATTTCGTGAAAAACGGCAATTTCATAGGTAAAGACCTAATATCAAAACATTCTTACGGCAACCACCTGGTCTTAAGATTTAAATTCTAAATTCAAATTCAAAATATTTTATTTCATCACAGGTCAAAACATTTTTTCATTGGTTACCTTCTTTTACATCTTCGTCGAGATTGCATGAATACTACTTAAAGGTATTATGGGCAGACTGAGGGAAAAACACTGGCGGAAAAAAAATCTCGGCACACTTTTATAAAAAAAAAAAAATCTAGTAAAATTCTTGAGGTAGAAAGTGTACAATTTGACGACGACATGAAAAAACACACACATCACAGCTAATTGTGCGTGCTGTAAGCTATTTACATCATATTATTTTGCACAAACAGAATTAATCAATAAGACTCTAGATTAATCATTAAATTTTAGTGCAATCGGGTCACCCGATTAATGTCTAAAGTGCGTCTTCTGAAGGTAGCGTCGGGTGACGGGTCGCTGTAAATGTTTGAGAAGGGCGATGGAAGGCTGACACCCGCGTTAACTCGTGAACGTGTGCTGTTTGAGGGTGTTCGTCGTTTGGATAGTTCACAGAACTAACAGATGCAGATACTCATAATTTTTTGTAAGAGCGATTGTAAATTTAGTTTGAAAGAATGACTCCCGTTAAGTATCTTGTATTCACGGAAGTCTTTCTGAATTGGTAGATGTGACATTAATCAGTGAAAAAGAAATTCAATATTGTTAAATGAAATAAAAAAACATCACTCAGCGAGTCGGCTATCGCCCAGGCTCAGAGCGTCATTCGCTTGCACGTTGTACGGTCTTTAGTACGTGCCATGGACACTATAGTCCGGGAGGATGCGTTGCAAATACAAAAGTCATAGTAAGCCGGCTGATATTAACAGCGATAGTGGATCTTATATGACTAGTAAGTGAACCGGCCGTCAGCTGCTCAAGTCGCGGTGCGTGTGGAATAGGGAGGTTGTGGAAGTGGTGAAAAATAAAAATAAATTTAAGTGATAGTACGCCGGCTGAAACTTTTTCCATAAATAGTTGTTATCATACTGAGCTGGAAAAAAATCGCCAGCTGCATAGTGGAGGGGGGATTATGCGTCAGCTGCTCGTGTGGACTTGTAAAAAAAACATAAAATAAAGTTATATTACGCAGAATGATATTAAACTACGTGATTCTTCAAAAAATACAGAGTACGAAAACAACAATTAGCTGCGTGTATAGCGGTGGAATGACCGTCAGCTAACCCAGTGAAGATTTAAAATATTAGAGCATTGCTATTATGCTGCTTCCTTTTATAACACGACCTTCGGGCTACCTGAGCGTCTCCTCCCAATGTTTCAAAGCAACATCTGCGTGTCCGTGTGGATCTTTGTCGTACACAATCAGTTTCTGTCATAGCAGGTAGTCTTCATACAAAAAAGCTAGGAATTATGTCTTAATCTTTTTGATGATGACAGCCCCATTGCTACTTTTTGGGCGTACAATTGTCATATGTCACTTGTCAAAAAAAAAGTTGTCAAATTGTCAGATTGAAAACGGGAGTTCCTAGTGTTGTTGTTAAGAAGTCGTTCGTCTGATGCGTAGCATCACTAATTAGTTTGTGCGGACGTGAAAAAACGATAGAAAAATATACACCCATATTGGAGATTCGTCGGAAAAATTATCTATCTATGAAAAACGCTAAAGTGCCGTTGGAATTAAACGATTTCCAAACATACCACCCGAAGTGTTAGCGACAATTCACCACTTTACCGCCAAAATACAGAGTAGCCGTTGAAAATCCTTCGACATCTGAGGCGTCAAGGTATTCTTTACTGTTTTACTGTTATTTGCATTGAAATTCATTTTGATTTTTACTCTTTTATTCTAATAATATTGAAGTTCACATTGTTGACTCGCAAGGAAAAAAATTTCAATTGTTTGTTTTACCATTTTTTTATTAACCGTCCCCATTTTCCTAGCAGATTTTCAATCAATCAATCCACCGAAGGAGCACAAGAAGCTGAAGGCGAAGAAACAACGACGCCTGATTTATGCGGAGCTGAGGACGTTCAAAAATCCATGGAACACGTGTCCATTTTTTGCAACAAAAGTCGTAAAAAACATCAAAGTCGCGAGCAACAGTAACAGACGTGTGCAACCGTTGAGAGCATCGTCAGCTTGAAACGTAACGTGAGCGAAATAGGTGACATAGATTTATTGGATAAAATTACGGCACAATTTTCAAAAGATCGAATCATTTTTTACCACAAATTTTGTCGATCGAATTTTCGAAATGCACTCAAGTTGCAGATCGTCGCTCAGAACAAAAAAACAGAGTGGCACAAATCCCGGGATGTTCATGAAAAGGCCTTCGAACAAGTTTGACGTTTTGTTTTGGAGAAACGTAATTTAAAAAAATGCTTCTGCTATCCTAAAAAATCTTTTTTAAAATCAGATTTTATTAATTGTGCGAAAGATGAAAATGCTGGCGTATCTGTGGACATCGAACCGTATAATTTGGAAAATAGATTAGAAGCATTTAAAAAAAATTGCCATAGTGTCTCTGAACACAAAAAAGGTTGCTAAACCGTACGCCAGAGTTTGGGTAAAAAACGATTTGGAAACTTTGGAAAAACAGGATATTTCAGATAGAGTTGTTTTAATTTTGCGATCGGAAATCCGTGTTATGAAACACAATCCACTGCCAGACAAATTAACAACGAAACATTTAATAACAGGAGAAAGTGACAGTCCAAAAAAGGCTCTAGTTTTCGGTGGAAGCTGTGACGGTACAAACTCGAACTGTGTATTTAAAATGGGAATATAATCTCAATATACCTACTATTAGGATTTGGCAATATTAATTTTCAAAAGTTACTATAAAAATGCTAATAATGATAGACGTAATTGTAGATTTATAAAAGAAGTAAAAATTAGTTAACGAAAAGGAAGCGATCTTAATATATTTTGTTCCTTTACTGGACTATGGAGCCTCTAAATGAAACTCTGACTTTTTGCAGACTTGATTTTAATTGTATAACAATATTGTTTCACAATGATGTGGTTTAAATGACGACCAGAGATAGAATAAGTAGGTAGGTATACAATGCAAATAATTCAATGAATCATACGCCTGTAAAATAAAGATAGCAAAGTTGTAGCACCCAAACAATGTCTATGAATAACGTTAGGTGGACACCTACGTGGTTAGCAGCCAGTTAGCTGGCGTTAACACATTTTATTGATTAAAATTACGACGAACGAGTGGTGTAGTGGTGAGTGTCCTTGCCTCTTGCGCCGGGGTTCCCGGGTTCGAGTCCTGGTGGGGGCGTGCATTTGTGTGATGAACGCAGGTGTTTGTTCTTGGGTCATAGTTGTTTTTGTATTTGTATATGTATGTTTATTCTGTAGAGTTTCTCTCCCTTTGTTAAATACGATCTTTTTAGTAGTAATTATTTATAGGAAAAATAAGTAAGGGAAGCTTTCGCGTCTACACATTGATTATAACACAAAGGTTCATTCTTTTATAACAGTTTATTATACTTTGCTTCGAGATATCATTTGAAACTTAATGCTAGTAATAGGGTATATAGTCGCAAGTGCGTTGTGTGCGTGTGGTGCACCGTGAGAAAGGCATTCTTTCGTTTGGGTATAAATAGGGCAGTAGGCCGCAGAGTGGGACACTGGATTTTCAGCTTCGGGTTCGGGAACATTTGATCTTTTGATTTGTCGGGAAGGGAAAGTAATCCAAAAGTTCTGCCGGTTTGTACATAGTCAAAGTTTTAATTTAAAGTAGAATACAGTGTTGTGTTTGAAGGTGGGTCCTGTTTTTGGGTGAGTGTTTATTTTATTTATATTGTAGGACAAATTAATAGGGAATTTAGATTTTAGGAAAGTTCTGCCAATTCGTAGACAAAAGTTTAATTTTCGAATTTATCTTAGATTATTTACATAATAGTTTAGATTATTGAGTTTGGTGGTGAATCTTGTTTTAGTGAGTGTTTATTTTATTTAAATTGGTAGGGTAACTTAATAGGGAGATTAACTTTTAGATTATATTTATTTAAATTTGGTCTTGATTTATTTATTAAAATTTTATGTATTTTATTCTTTATATATTTATTATCATATATATTTATTTATATATATGTATGTATATATATATCTATATATTCTTACATTTCATATTTTGATTTTATTTATATTAAAAGTAATTAACCACACGCACACAGAACACAATACATACACACTAAAAACGCTGTCATTTGTGATGTGCTTTATATTTGCCTAAATATAATGTATTTATGGATTGCAATGGTGAGATATTCTAAAGAGTTATTTGATTGAATCAAAATAATTTATCTAACATACATTTGTACACTGAGTGTGATTATCTCCAACTTGGTGAAGTTTGCAGAGGTGATAAGTTAGGATATCTATCTCTTTATTTTCTTTCTTTATCTTTGGTTAGGTATGTCAATTGGCTCACAACCACTGTCGTGAAGTCTCTTGTAACCATTTTCAATAATCTGGGTTTCTGGTGTTACGACAGGATGACATTCCGGTGCATCAGCCTCAGTGAGAAAGTTGGTTCTGGAACTTCTTGACTAAATAATTGACAAATTCAAACAATTCGACAAATTCCTTCTTTCATTTATGTTCATTTTGTGACTTGTTAACTGGCATAAGACCAAACAGTGGTTGAAGTTTCTTGTAATCAATTTCAATGATCTGAGCTTCTGGTGTTACGACAGGATGACACTCCGGTACATCAGACTCAGTGAGAAAGTTGGTTCTGGCGCTTCTTGGCTGTATAATTAACAAATGTCATGGAATGAATTATAAATCTATTTATTTCTCTTCTTCATTCATATATTTATTTCATGAATTATTAACGAACGTAATATTAAACAGTCGTTAGAGTTTCTAGTTTCATTCTCATTGTTCTGACTATCTGTTGATGCGACAAGGACGAGTTCCGGCTCACCAGACTCAGAGGGAGATTGGATTTGGAAATTCTTGGCTGAATAATTGACAAATATTAAAGATTCTTATTTCTTTCCTACATTTATGTTCATTTTGTGACTTGTTATCTGGCATAAGACCAAACAGTGGTTGAAGTCTCTTGTTATCAATTTCAATGATCTGAGCTTCTGGTGTTACGACAGGATGACCCTCCGGTGCATCAGACTCAGTGAGAAAGTTGGTTCTGGAACTTCTTGGCTGAATAATTAACAAATGTCAAGGAATGAATTATGAATTGGGATTTGAAAATTCTTGGCTGAATAAATAACAATTATCATGAAATGGATATATCAATTACCCTTCTGTGTAATTAATGAGATCTATGCAAAATAATCCAATTTGGAGACCACACTACTCAGTTTAAAATAAAATATCTACAAATTTGGGTTTTGTGAGATAATTAACTTTATTCAGGATTGTGGAAGCTATTGTTAGTTTTATTTATTCTCACAATCTCACCATATGCCATCTTCTACTAATCTTATAAATCTATCTTCTTACAATGTATTATTATGCATTACTAACACTCGGGTGTTGGATTGGTGAATCCTGGAGAGGGAAAATCAAAAAATGAAAGGATGTCTCTCACATGAATAGGGCGAGGATAGGGGCCCTACTCACACCCCATTTTTTATAAATTCCCAATATATTTTAATTCATCAAACCTATTTAAACAGTCCTTTATTAGTACCTTATATACATTATATACATTACAGTACCTTATATATCTTTTATTATATATTATATTATATGTACTTATTATATTATATTTATTATATATTTTTATTACAATAGCATTTACTTTCATTCTTAGGTACATTCTTTGTTTCTTATCTTTGTCACATACCTCGGAAAAGAACTTGGTTACTATACAACACATTGTAGAGTCCTACCCAACCTTAGACGATCACGCCAAATAAATATTGTATTTAATTGATAATATTTTATATCGTGCCAATTATAATTGCTCATTCTATTAGCTGAAGGTTTTATATATATTTTGGATAAAAGGTATAAGAATAAAGTTTGACAGTTATATGTTAGGTTTTATATTATGTTTATGTATTTATTTCAAATTTATATTTATGACATTCCCTTATTTTACATTATATGATGTTTGAAAGGGGGGGGGGGTCGTTACAATTTGGTGCCGTGACCAGGATAAGTAAAAAGGAGGTAGATCATTTGTAAAATTAGTTAAATATTACTGTGGTTTAGTATAGTTACCTCAGTAGTAGCTAAGTGTAGAATGAGTAAGGTAGAATGAGTATTATTGGCATAATTTTTGATTAAAATGTATTTAAATTCCAGTGGCTTCAAGGCCACAATTTGTTGCTTGTGACCTGGGTCGAGGTTTGAAAATGTGACAGAGGTTTGAAATAAGTGGGGGCGACTATTGTAATGTTTAAAATATTTTTGATCATTTTGTATATATATGTGTATCTATGTGTATGTGATAATTTTATATTTATTATGACACTGAAACATTCAAGCAACACATGATTACACCACCAAACTTTAGTTTGTTTTTATTATTTTGTTTATTTTTATTATATATTTTGGATTCAAACATTTAACAGTTTATTTGTTGTGTAGATCTTCACATATACTAGATTATATGTTTTTTTGGATAGTGTTTTTTTCCTTTTTCTTTAAATTAGCTGGAAGATACAAAAAGAGATTTAGTAAGCAAAGTGGTATTCTAGGTAAAACTTAGATAATATTTTGAAGATATTGATATATTTTTCTCTTAATAATTCACATATTATTTAAACTTTAATTGTAAGTTTTCAGAAAATTTTGGTAGATATTTCATGCATAGATTTAAATATTTGCTTTACTGTCTTTATTGTTTGCTATTTATGTTGTTATTATCAATAATAACTGAAATATTCAAGGCGAAAAGGTAAGGTTTTGTTTATTTTTTTTATTTAATTTTTATGCAATTTTGATTTTTATTATGATTCTATTTGTGTTTTCTATTATTTCTTTGTTTTTCATTTTACAATTTGTTATGAGTGTTATTTTCAGGACTTTTTATTTATTATTTATTTTCCATTGGTTGTGTTCTTTTCAGCATTTACTTTATTTTTCGGTTTGGTTGTAGAATGGTTTTGATTTAATACTTTTAGGTATTATGGCTAAAGGTTAAAAGGGTAATAGATAGTAGTTTATAATTCAACTATATTCAAATGTACTGTTTAACATAATATCAAATTTTCTTTTTGGGTTAGATAACACTGTTCTATATATTCTGTTAGATCAATTAATTGATTGATCTTATTGTAGGTTAATTTTTACGCCTTCATTGATAGGTTATTCTAGAATTCTGAGATGTTTTACAGGTTTGTTTATTTGATTTAATTAGATTTAGGTAAGCTACAAATCAGGTGAATGTAGGGTGTTTTAGTTTTTTTAATTACTTATTTAGGAAAGCTATTGTTTTTATTAGGTACGTTATTAGTTGAATATTAAAATAACTACAGAATTGAATATTTTGTAATTACTGTTACATTATTTTGTTTCACTGGAGGTCTAAATAGGCAGTTTTAAGTTAAATGTAATAGGATCTTATTATGATTCATATTAGTAATTTCTAAATGGTAACATAGAGGGTAATTCATGGAATTAATCTCGCACAATACACATCTTGTAATTCATTTGTTTATAGTTTTATAAAGAAATTTCTAAAATGTTTATATATTATGAGTTGCTAGGTGTCAAATAGCTGGATCATAAAAAAGTTACCTAAGACGATGTTTGACCAAAACATTGTATAAACCACTCACTTACTTCAAAATAAAGTGTTTCAACTCACACGTAATTCATAGGCCGAATAATAGAGCTTTCTTCTCATTTGACCACTTAAGTGGATATTTTTTCATTAATGTTAAACATGTTCAAGTGGAGAATTTTAAATGTTACAGCATTAGCTTACTAAAACAAAGAACAAGACGTGTTTGTTAACGTGTGAGAAACCCACTTGTTAACGTATTCAAATAACTAATCTAAGTGTTATAGCATTAGTTATTTAGAACCAGTGTTTGTTAGTTTAACGTGTAAAAAGATCCATTTAGAAACGTATCCAAATAAATAATTTTAATAGTTATGGTTTTTAGTTACAGTAATTTATCGGGCAACTCGGTTATGTTTACTTTTCATTTCCTTACAGTTATTTATTTATATTAGAAAGACTGTGCGTCTGTTTAAATTTTTTTATTGCTTGCGGTGACATCTGACAGTTGACAGTAAACTAAAACGAAATGATTCTATGTGTTGAGTCACAATCATCATTGTTTCTATGACTGGTTGTGTTGTTAGTTAAAATATAGTTTTCTTACATTTGTTTATAGTCGGTACAGATGTGGTTTTATTATTTTCGAAATGACAATAATTTCAACAGAATCAAATATGATTTAGTTAGGCAGTCAGTCAGTCAATCAAGTTATAAAATAAATTGATAGAGAATTATAATTATGCGTCTGTTTTATAAAAATTAGAAAGATTGTTGAGGTTTTCAAAGAATTTAGGAGATGAATTTTGTTTGTACAAATTGCCTTATATTAAAATTTTAGACCTTCTGATGAAATGATTTTAATCTTTTGAAAATAATGGTTTCGGAAATTCAGGGTAGTTAAATTACAAAGTCTTACTTACTTACATATTAATCTCAATTTAAACGATTGAAATAATTCTATTTACCTACTTTGTTGATTGGTCTTTTTAAAAATATTTTAGGTGGAATGTTATTTCGGTGTTTATAATAGTATCTACAAAGATTATCATTTTTGTAGTATTGGAGTCAATATAAACCTTTTACAGACCAATACTTTTTTTTTCGTGTCTATCAAATTATCAATCCATTTTAGGTATTCAGTGAATTTATGGGTAGTTGTCTGAATAGTGAATGATAGTGTATTAATTTAAATTTCATTTAACAATTTCGCGTGGGAGTAGATAAGATTAATCAGTGTATTTTTAAAATAGGTTTATTTGTTAGGAAGTAAAATTATTAGGTCATATACTGAAGCGACCGAGTGGCGTAGTGGTTGGTGGTTCTGCCTCGTGCGCCGGGAGTCCCGGGTTCGATTCCTGGATGGGGCGTTGGTTTGTGTGTTGAGTATGGGTGGTTGTTCACTGGTCATGGTTGATGAGATTTTGTGTGTATGTTTGTTCTGCGTTTCCCCACCGTTCGCTGTGTGGTGGCCCGTGGCATGGGCCCACAGACATGCAGTTGGTTTGGTTGTCTGAGGATTAATTATTTATTTATTTTATATTGTTTCTGTGGAAGGAATTAAGACAGATCCTGAAAAACTAGAGGCCATTAGAAATTTCCCCATTCCTAAGAAAGCAAAACATTTAAGAGCATTTTTAGGATTATGTAACTATTAAGATTTATCCCAGATTATAATCAGTCTATTCAATCACTTTGCTAATTGATTAGAAAAGATCAAGTTTGGTTTTGGACACAAAGAGCTCCAGATACGTGAACAATTAAAGTCACGTTTTTAAATACAATAACGTTACATCATCCAGATTATACAAAATCATTATATTTACAACCAGATAGTTCAGGAGAAGGGCATTAAGAGGTGCCGAATTAAGATGGACAGTGTTTTGTCCCGAAATTCATTAAATGGAAGTTAAAAGAAATAAATCTTCAATATCTGACTTAAACAAAAAAAAAAAAAAACGTGAAGTGTTAGATTAGAATTTTGTGTCAAATTTAATTATGGTTTGAATTTGGGATTGGATTATCAAATGAAAATTTAAAACCTTAGGATAAATAAAATATTATTATTTATATTATATTATTTATATAATTATCATTATTTTATATATTTTAATTATTATTATTATAAATTATAAGAAATAAATTTTTCTTTTGAACTAATAGAGTTTAATTGAACTGGGGAAATATAATAGGAACATGGATATCAAGTACTGCATATAATTTTATATATTAATATTTTTCTAAATTTCGTAACGTCATTTTATATCAATAAATATGGAAAAAAAATGTATTGCTATTTTTATAGGTTTATATTATGCATAGAAGGAATGGGTAGGTGACTCAGGTACCTTTTTTTTAGTTACATGATTAACTTTATAAAAGTTAGATTTATTATTTCGTAGTCTTATCACTTTCATTAACATTTTACTTAATAATCACATATATAATACATATATTGTACTAATTTTGATTGGGTTTTTCAAGTTTGATCATAGATCACATAGATATATCTGGAGGGGTATTGGGTGGTCATTTCCGAAAAAAGGGGAGGGATTTAATTGGTCTTTTTACTAAAAATTAAAAGAATAATATTTATCTTGTAAGTTTAAAGGTACCATTTAAATTTGATATACGTATAAATACTTCCATTTGTTCTTTTCTATTGTAAATTATTACTCCAGTGAATTTCGTAATAATTTAGGGGGCGATTGTGACGGTACAAACTCGAACTGTGTATTTAAAATGGGAATATAATCTCAATATACCTACTATTAGGATTTGGCAATATTAATTTTCAAAAGTTACTATAAAAATGCTAATAATGATAGACGTAATTGTAGATTTATAAAAGAAGTAAAAATTAGTTAACGAAAAGGAAGCGATCTTAATATATTTTGTTCCTTTACTGGACTATGGAGCCTCTAAATGAAACTCTGACTTTTTGCAGACTTGATTTTAATTGTATAACAATATTGTTTCACAATGATGTGGTTTAAATGACGACCAGAGATAGAATAAGTAGGTAGGTATACAATGCAAATAATTCAATGAATCATACGCCTGTAAAATAAAGATAGCAAAGTTGTAGCACCCAAACAATGTCTATGAATAACGTTAGGTGGACACCTACGTGGTTAGCAGCCAGTTAGCTGGCGTTAACACATTTTATTGATTAAAATTACGACGAACGAGTGGTGTAGTGGTGAGTGTCCTTGCCTCTTGCGCCGGGGTTCCCGGGTTCGAGTCCTGGTGGGGGCGTGCATTTGTGTGATGAACGCAGGTGTTTGTTCTTGGGTCATAGTTGTTTTTGTATTTGTATATGTATGTTTATTCTGTAGAGTTTCTCTCCCTTTGTTAAATACGATCTTTTTAGTAGTAATTATTTATAGGAAAAATAAGTAAGGGAAGCTTTCGCGTCTACACATTGATTATAACACAAAGGTTCATTCTTTTATAACAGTTTATTATACTTTGCTTCGAGATATCATTTGAAACTTAATGCTAGTAATAGGGTATATAGTCGCAAGTGCGTTGTGTGCGTGTGGTGCACCGTGAGAAAAGCATTCTTTCGTTTGGGTATAAATAGGGCAGTAGGCCGCAGAGTGGGACACTGGATTTTCAGCTTCGGGTTCGGGAACATTTGATCTTTTGATTTGTCGGGAAGGGAAAGTAATCCAAAAGTTCTGCCGGTTTGTACATAGTCAAAGTTTTAATTTAAAGTAGAATACAGTGTTGTGTTTGAAGGTGGGTCCTGTTTTTGGGTGAGTGTTTATTTTATTTATATTGTAGGACAAATTAATAGGGAATTTAGATTTTAGGAAAGTTCTGCCAATTCGTAGACAAAAGTTTAATTTTCGAATTTATCTTAGATTATTTACATAATAGTTTAGATTATTGAGTTTGGTGGTGAATCTTGTTTTAGTGAGTGTTTATTTTATTTAAATTGGTAGGGTAACTTAATAGGGAGATTAACTTTTAGATTAAATTTATTTAAATTTGGTCTTGATTTATTTATTAAAATTTTATGTATTTTATTCTTTATATATTTATTATCATATATATTTATTTATATATATGTATGTATATATATATCTATATATTCTTACATTTCATATTTTGATTTTATTTATATTAAAAGTAATTAACCACACGCACACAGAACACAATACATACACACTAAAAACGCTGTCATTTGTGATGTGCTTTATATTTGCCTAAATATAATGTATTTATGGATTGCAATGGTGAGATATTCTAAAGAGTTATTTGATTGAATCAAAATAATTTATCTAACATACATTTGTACACTGAGTGTGATTATCTCCAACTTGGTGAAGTTTGCAGAGGTGATAAGTTAGGATATCTATCTCTTTATTTTCTTTCTTTATCTTTGGTTAGGTATGTCAATTGGCTCACAACCACTGTCGTGAAGTCTCTTGTAACCATTTTCAATAATCTGGGTTTCTGGTGTTACGACAGGATGACATTCCGGTGCATCAGCCTCAGTGAGAAAGTTGGTTCTGGAACTTCTTGACTAAATAATTGACAAATTCAAACAATTCGACAAATTCCTTCTTTCATTTATGTTCATTTTGTGACTTGTTAACTGGCATAAGACCAAACAGTGGTTGAAGTTTCTTGTAATCAATTTCAATGATCTGAGCTTCTGGTGTTACGACAGGATGACACTCCGGTACATCAGACTCAGTGAGAAAGTTGGTTCTGGCGCTTCTTGGCTGTATAATTAACAAATGTCATGGAATGAATTATAAATCTATTTATTTCTCTTCTTCATTCATATATTTATTTCATGAATTATTAACGAACGTAATATTAAACAGTCGTTAGAGTTTCTAGTTTCATTCTCATTGTTCTGACTATCTGTTGATGCGACAAGGACGAGTTCCGGCTCACCAGACTCAGAGGGAGATTGGATTTGGAAATTCTTGGCTGAATAATTGACAAATATTAAAGATTCTTATTTCTTTCCTACATTTATGTTCATTTTGTGACTTGTTATCTGGCATAAGACCAAACAGTGGTTGAAGTCTCTTGTTATCAATTTCAATGATCTGAGCTTCTGGTGTTACGACAGGATGACCCTCCGGTGCATCAGACTCAGTGAGAAAGTTGGTTCTGGAACTTCTTGGCTGAATAATTAACAAATGTCATGGAATGAATTATGAATTGGGATTTGAAAATTCTTGGCTGAATAAATAACAATTATCATGAAATGGATATATCAATTACCCTTCTGTGTAATTAATGAGATCTATGCAAAATAATCCAATTTGGAGACCACACTACTCAGTTTAAAATAAAATATCTACAAATTTGGGTTTTGTGAGATAATTAACTTTATTCAGGATTGTGGAAGCTATTGTTAGTTTTATTTATTCTCACAATCTCACCATATGCCATCTTCTACTAATCTTATAAATCTATCTTCTTACAATGTATTATTATGCATTACTAACACTCGGGTGTTGGATTGGTGAATCCTGGAGAGGGAAAATCAAAAAATGAAAGGATGTCTCTCACATGAATAGGGCGAGGATAGGGGCCCTACTCACACCCCATTTTTTATAAATTCCCAATATATTTTAATTCATCAAACCTATTTAAACAGTCCTTTATTAGTACCTTATATACATTATATACATTACAGTACCTTATATATCTTTTATTATATATTATATTATATGTACTTATTATATTATATTTATTATATATTTTTATTACAATAGCATTTACTTTCATTCTTAGGTACATTCTTTGTTTCTTATCTTTGTCACATACCTCGGAAAAGAACTTGGTTACTATACAACACATTGTAGAGTCCTACCCAACCTTAGACGATCACGCCAAATAAATATTGTATTTAATTGATAATATTTTATATCGTGCCAATTATAATTGCTCATTCTATTAGCTGAAGGTTTTATATATATTTTGGATAAAAGGTATAAGAATAAAGTTTGACAGTTATATGTTAGGTTTTATATTATGTTTATGTATTTATTTCAAATTTATATTTATGACATTCCCTTATTTTACATTATATGATGTTTGAAGGGGGGGGGGGGTCGTTACAAAGCGTAATTCGAATGTGACGAGATTGGCTGGATCATTTACCGAAGATTTAATTTATGCGGTGTCGAACGGGCAAATTAAATCTTCGAAACATATTAATCTTGGTCTGGCATTAAAAAGTTTAACGAGCAATAAAAAAATTATTAATATTATAAATAAGTACGGGCATTGCTGTGGCCGCACTGTTTTAGAAGAATTGGAAACTGAAGCGACATTTTCTTCTACTCTTCGATCAAACATTTGTCCTAATGATACAATTCGCTCAAGAAGTTTATGCAAGGGATTAGCTTTCAACAATTTCGATCGGTTGGTAGATACTCCAACAGGCAAAGATACATTGCATGACACTGTTGGCATTATATTCCAGGACATGGTTGATTCCGGTCACTATGATTCTACAACAAGATATCCCTCAAGATTTTTGATATATCTCTTAGAATAGAGAGAGAGAATACCGCGGCTTCAGAAATGTTGCACTAAATGCTGGGAGTTCTGAGAGTTTGAAAAAGAGACGGCGCACTTTTGATGCTATAACGTTTGAGTTGGAACCATACAAGAAAGAACCAAAATTACATGAAACTTTAGAGCCTGCTGAAAGCCTTTTGCGATTATATATTCCTGAAAATCTTCGATCATTTAAACATCTTGATCTTGCTTGGATACTCTCCCATTTTTTGAAATTGCCTAATACTCCATCATGGGTAGGATACAATAGCATGATTTATCTTGACATCAGTTGCAAACAAAAAATTTCCTATTTAACGACAATAAATTCTTCTCCAACGAATACTGCAGTTGTTATCAAAACAATGAAACAGAGACAACAAGTAGCTTCAGTATGCAATGAAAATTATATGGAAGTTACGTACGATTTGGCTATCGCCAAAATCGCATTGCAGATTCAAAGTATGGAAGAACCACGATTCGATAACTTATTCATTCATTTTGGATCATTTCACATTATGATGGCATATTTTAAAGCAGTAGGAAAGTTCATCGACGGTTGCGGAGTTACGAATGTAATGTTAAATAGTGAGATTCTAGCGAGCGGCTCTATAAATAGTTTTATAACGGGTAAACACTTTAACAGGTGCAAACGACTACACACTCTTTTATCTTTGGCTTTGCAAAACCTAAATTTTGAAAAATTCGCAAATGATCGAAATATGGAAATTACATATGAAATCAAGAAATATTTATCAGATTTCATGGAAGGAAAATCAGTCAATCCAACGGTTACGCGAAAAGAATTGGTTAATATTTTTGAAAAGTATGAAGAGTATAAAGAACAAAACTGAAGAGTATGGCAAAACTCCGCAATTTTATTGATTTATGTAAATTTGATCGAGTACTATTTTATGCTATGCAGAAGTATTCGATTGATCTTTTGATCTTTTTTGATTTGTTGTACCCTAAAATTGCAAATCTATTTTTCAGTTTCAATCAACAAAATTATTCACGTTATTATTATACCGTGATATATCACGATAAATTGATGAAAGTGCATGAATCTCACCCAGGGTTGCAATTGCAGCTTGGAAGGGGATAGTTTGGAGTTAAAAGAACGGACAAAACATTTTCGAGACAGCCTATTGATCTGACGTTAGAACAATTGATAAATGCAGATGCTGCAAATAAATTGACGGGAATAATGCATACAACAAATTCAATTTCGGCTCGTCAACGTTGGTGCAAAAGTCATAGCATTTGCTCAATCATTATCAGCCATATCATGGAGCAAACAGGATTGAAAAAGTCTCAAGACATTACTGCAGACCTTGAGAAGAGTCAAATTAAAAGAAATTCGTTACAACTCGAGAATTTCATTGCTAATATCAAACAGAACATCAATTCCTTTTCAAATGATTTAGAGAAAAGTTTGTTGGATAATATTTCAACAGGTGAAGCAACACAAGCGAACGTTGAGCAATTTCTGCTTAATGTAGAGAACCGTGGAAATGAATTGCGTGAACAATTCATTAAAGAATGTTCTGAAGATGCAGAAAAATTTGAAAAGGCGATAAAAAGGAATACAATTTTTACCTTTGTGGATACAAAAAAAACGTAGCTATTTCTGGAAAATTGGTAGAAGTTAGCATGCAGCGTGACTTATTTACATCGTTGCTTTTAATTTCTCTGGAGCAAACGTTAAATATTGATAAAGTTTTGACTTATCCACTAACGCCAGTTCCCTTGGCTATGTGTCATGCAGATGGGGTCATTTGTAAAACTGATATAAATCAGTTTTACTAAAAATACTTGAAAAAGAAACTGATAGCAACCGACCACAAAAATGCAAGGTACTAATTTATGATTTTTTATGCTTCATGCATTGAAAGACGTTCCATCTACATTTGGGAATATTTCGAAAAAGCTTATTCAAATTTTCACGAAAAATAATGCGCGTATTATTATAATCGGATTCAATTGATATTTTTCGCCATCGATTAAAGATATCGAGCATTTGTTAAAAGGCAAGGTGAGAGGTCAAAATGCGTGCCATCGTTTTTGTTTCAGTATACCGAGAAGATCACATATTACTCCTTTTCTAAACAAATACAAAATATTAAACATGAAATACCGTAGAAACTTACACCTAGCTAGCTTAGTATATAAAATAGTGCACAAACACAGGCCTAACTATTTATTTTCAAAATTTTCTTGGGTAAATGAGAGTCACAACGTTAACACTCGAAGTACAAATTTAAAGAAGATGTGTATGTTAATGTGTATAAGTAATTTTTACTGTGGGTTTATGTGGCAACATTAAAAAATTAACAATCTGTGGTGACAACTCTTCCTGTTCCTTTTTTGTTGATTGTCAATCGCCATGCTCTGTAATAATTGTAAAGTGCAACATAAAATAAAACAAAGGCTTTTCCAGCATCAAGTTGTTTGTTTGTATTACTTTCCCCTGCGCAGCTCCTCTGACCTCAACAGTGTATACCTGAACACAATAACCAAGGATTTAGAGGTGGTTTCAAGTATTCCGCCTCTAAAATCTGGAATGATCTTCCCCCACCTCTTCATCAAAGTATGTCTCTGTCCAAACCTTTAAAATTAAATTAAAAGCAATTCTTTTGGATAGACAACTTATTTATTAATTACTATATCACTCAGGTTATACAGAAATACCTAATTATGAAGTAATCCTATAAGTATACTATTTAAATGTACTTATGTATTTATTCTAAGGAATATTAGTCTATGATTAGTATATTATGCAAGTAACTGTGTATCAAAGTGTATAATTATAATTTATGTATTAAATCTTTTATATATATATGCTTTATTTTAGGAAAAGCATTATAATAATTTCTCAAATAAGATAAACAAATAGAGATAAGTGTTAGTGTTATGTGTGATTGTAACTGTCTTCCTACTGAAGATTTGTGGATGTGTATTTGTTATTGTCTGTATTTATTTTGTGTTATTTTAGATAATAATTGTATTTGTTTCCTGGGGACTGACTGAAAACCAGCGCTGGTTGAGTAAGTGTGACTACATACTTACACCAGCAACACGCTGAGTCTGTTACTACTCCCCATTGTACCTATAGTTCATGTAATTGTTATTTGTCTTTTGCTTGTTAAGGGTACCTAGCTCTTATTTTATTGTCCTAAGATATGAACTTTTGTGTTGTGTCTTTGTGGGAATAAATGTTTCTTTATCTTTATCTTTAAATGGGCCCGATCAAGTACGCCCAGCAAATTTTTCAAACGAATTGTAGAATATATATTTCAAAGCAGCCTTAGTGGAATTTCTTTGTGACGACTGGGAAAATAATTATATGGCAAGCTACATAGGATTATAACGATTATTGTTGTAAATTAGAACAACAAAATAATGAAGTTCTAAGAACCGTCGATAATCATTTATCTTGTCCAGCTCACGAAGAAGCTGGTACGAACATTGTGTTCCACGTTTGTAAGTTAGATTTCGATGCTCACGTTACGATAAGATGCTCAGACATGGATATTTTTATCATAATGCTCGGCAATATGAATGCAGTTCAAACCGATTTGAAAATAAACATTGCACGTTGGTTTTGGGAATTTGCAAAGATTCGTTAATATAACGAAATTATATCAACAATTGGGAACCGATTTGTGCTCTCCATTCCCTCACAGGCTGTGATTTCAATCCTGCATTTTACAAAAAAGGAAAAAGAAAGCCTCTGCAATTGTTGCGGAAATCTCGGGCGTATATACGGGCATTGGGTCATATTACAAATATTCCCAGTTGGAACTTAGAAGAGGTCTTCATAACAATTGAAGAATTTGTTTGTCGCCTGTACGGATTTAAAGGGATAAACGATTTCAACGCTACACAAGGGGCAACGTTCATTAAACATTATCAAATTAATGAGAAAAATGATCTACTCAAGTGGAAAAACCGTATCGACGGGGCGATCTTCCCACCATGCAAATCCGACCTTTGCCAGCATTTACTGCGCACTGCGTACACAGCGCGCCTTTGGAGCCATGCTCACCTTCAAGATCCTTCTCAATTATCTCCCACTGACTGGGGCTGGGAAGAAAAAGATGAAAGATATGTCTTTAAATGGTTCGAGGGAGATCAAGATCAGTCACCAGTATAACGGATAGCAGCGGAAATATTGGCGGTATGGATTTTTATCGTTGACACTTTCTTGGAGCTTGTTTATTTCTGGTAGCCAAATTTTGATGATAAACATTTTCATGTACAGATGATGGTGAAGAAAATCGAACATTAGAACCCGATCAAGAAGAAGAGAACGATTTCGAGGCCAGTCAGGACTGTTCGGAAGATGATGTGTCAGAAAACGAATACGATAGCGATATCATCGATAAAGAATACTTCTGCAAAGTTCTCAATTATTTCTATTTTCCGACTTTTTTTTTAAATATTAGCTTTATTTTAGTTCATTTCATTTAACACTCAATATCCTTTTATATTATGAATTATGTTCAAAACAAAGGAAGACAAAAATATATTGTGAAAGATTCTGTGCACTGCTCGAAAAGTCTGCATTTTACTGCTTCAGCTGACGGCTTTTCCACCGCTATACACGCAGCTGAGTGTTGTTTTCGTAATCTTAATTATTTAAAGAATCACGTTGTTAAATTTATTTTACGTTATTTTTATAAGTTCATGCGAGCATCTGACGCATAATCCCCCCTCCACGATGCAGCTGAGGATTTTTTTCAGCTCAATATGATAACAACTACTTATGGAAAAAGTTTCAGCCGGCGTACTATCACTTAATTTTTTTTACCACTTCCGCAACTTCCCAATTCCACACCCACCGCGGGTGCGCTAGCTGACACTTGGTTCAGTTGTAAGTCATTTGAGACCTATTGAAAAAGATGGCAAGCAATAGGCGTATAATGGTGGACGACAGGGAATTCGAACGCGATCTGCAGTCACCCGAACGTAATTATTTGCATTTCAAAAGACATTTTTTTTTATAGAATGACGGTCAATAAAATTATTGATGACTTGCAATCTCGCGTGTCACTACGTAGCAAATTATCCCGTTGGAGTATCTGGATGAAATACCTTAAATTAGTTTAAGTAAGGGAGTTTCAGAATATTTTTGGCAGTTACAGTTACATTGTACGTACCCGCTTGTTGGAGATAATATTTTACCCCAGTTGTTTGTCGTTTGTTATTTCGTCGTACGTCCGGAGGAACAGGTGGCCGAGCGGTGGAATCGTGTGACTGTCATGCGGGATGTTCGAGGATCGAATCTCAGAATAGCGAATTTTAATGAATACTTAAGCAATGATTTAAGGTTTTTTTACTATACTTATTATTCTGCTGGTTTAATTTTAATGGTTTATATTATTAATTTAGTATTCCAATTTATTTTATATTTTGTGCAATGAATTACAGTTTCTATCCATCACAGTATAAGTTTTTGCTCTAATTGTGTTATTTTGAAGAAAACTTGTTATCTTACATAGCTTTCTTTTTTGACAATCTAATTTAATACTTTTAATTTTGACAACTGCAAAAGCATTATTTTGTGTTTTGGTATTGAATTTGACATAACTCTGACTTTGTTATAAGTTTGAATACCTACATGACTATACTTTGTTAGTTGAAATTAAAAATTATATTTTGGCATTATTAGTTGCGAATTTCTTATGTTATGGCTTTTTAATATTAATTATTCAGATCTTGGAAAACTTCAATAAAAATTCGTGTCTTTTATTTTATATTATAGTAGGACTTTTGTTCAAAAAGATCTCTTTAATTTTGATATTGAAAATTTTGTTAGATTGTCTTTCGTCATACATTTATTGTATATTTTTGCCTGTATTTCTCCTTTGAGCCAAAATGAAGTTTGCGTGCTGTAAATTAACTGCTGAGTGTACAGCATCAAATTGCATGACTTGTGCAAGATGTAGACAAAATTTTCATACTTCTTGCTTGTACACTGGTGGAAAGAGTAAAGACTCTGTTGTTGAAGTCAGAAATTTATGGGTCTGTCCAGAATGTTTCTTAAAGAAACCCAGAGTATTGAACCATGATAGTACACCTATTAGAGGCAGTAGTTCTTAACAATCAACTTCAACTGAGAGTCCGGACAACGTGACAGTACGCAGAGGCGGCACCAGCCAAGCAGTTCACGATTTTGATTCTGAACACAAATGCAACGGCATGGAGTTACTGTGAAGTTTATTTACATCCGAAATGCATTAGTTCAAGCTGCAAGTTGAGTCCACTGTGAAACGGTTGGTTTCTTCAGAATTCAGTGCAATAAAAAGTGAAATTGCGAGCTTGAAAGATTCATTGTCTTTCATACACTCTGAATTTGAGGATATGCAGAAGAGGATTAATAAGTTGGAAAATAATGCCAAAGTAGTCACTGCTACGACATCCAATCTTACTGAAATTAGGTTACGTGTATGGAGAACATGACTTCAGAAAATAATAAAAGAGAACAGTGGGCAATTCGATCAAACGTAGAAATATATGGCGTTCCGGAGCAAAAAAGTGCAAACTTGGTTTGCATGGTACAGAAGAATGCTGATCAAGCTGGATATCAGTTAAATACGTCTATTGATATTGATTTTGTGACCAGAGTCGCACCAAAAAGTAAAGACGACAATAACAAGCGAACCAAGCCAATCATAGTTAAATTCTTAGCTCGGTACAAAAAGATGACTTTTTGTCTCATGTTAGAAAACATAAATTGAAGGCCTGTTATATTGGTTTCTCAGGTAACAGCAGCAACATATATTTCAGTGATCATCTTACGAGAATAAATAAAGAAATCCCGAGGAAAGCAAAACATTTGGCAAAGGAACACAATTATTTATTTGTGTGGGTAAAGAACTGTTCCATCATGATAAGAAAGTCTGCCACTAGTCCCATCTTGCACATCTCATGGAGCAAAGATTTAAACAAAATAAAGTAGGAAATATTTTATCACCTGTGATCAATTATTTACTTTGTATGTTCTGCCTCTTTCTTTTTGTATCAGTAGTTTTTTAGCAGCGTTCATTTATGTTATACTAATACTATACAAAGGAAACATTTTAATTTATGGTTCAATTATTTCAATTTCTATCTCTGAATGGAATATCTGGTCCCGAACATATTGTTTTTGTTTTGCGAGCTTATTTTTTAATTGGAAGATTATTTATATGACTACAGTTTTAATCACAAATGGCTAACCTTGACCTGATGATATATTATCAAAACGTACGCGGTCTGCGCACAAAGACTAGTACCCTCATTCGTAACTTACTGGCCTCTGACTACGATGTTATCTACCTTACTGAGACCTGGTTCTTGCTTGGAATTTATGATGCTGAACTCTTTGACTTAAGATATTGCGTATACAGGTGCGATCATGATTATGCGTCGCGTGGCGATAGTCTTGGTGGGGGTGTACTAATTGCGGTGCATCAACGCTTCTCCGTAAAACATTTTTCTACAATTACTATCACAAACAGTGCAGCAGATGATTTATTAGTTTCAATTGTTATAAATAAAGTTACCTGTATCCAAATGTATTGCGGTTATTTCCCTCATTGTCCGCTTCATCACGATGCTTTAAATGAATTCTTTGAACTGATATCTGATCGTTTTGTCGCACAGCCTTTTGATAAGTACCTAATAGTTGGTGATTTTAACGTATCACAGGCCAAGTGGGTTGCAGCGTCTGCTAATGAGTACTTATTGCTAGACTCAAATCAAAATGACTCTATGTCGCATTTAGTTTCTAATTTTCAATGCTTTACCGACTTTAAACAGTACAACAATGTATCGAACGTTAATAATAGGTTACTCGATTTGATATTTGGCAACTCTTCCTGCTTAATAAGCAGATGTAGCGAACCACTAGTGCCAGAAGACGGACCATCCTGCATTACAATGTCAATGTCAAATACCTAGCTTTAATTACCTGCGCCCCGTCTCATTCAATTGTTTCGCAAAGCTGATTATGACATAGTAAATGAGTCAATTCGTACTCAGGATTGGTCAAAGCTATATAACATAAATGATATAGACCTA
Organism: Marasmarcha lunaedactyla; assembly: GCA_923062675.1. Classification (NCBI taxonomy): domain Eukaryota; kingdom Metazoa; phylum Arthropoda; class Insecta; order Lepidoptera; family Pterophoridae; genus Marasmarcha; species Marasmarcha lunaedactyla. Next base: position 7,855,282 of record OV281367.1, on the reverse strand, counting down.
GCCCTAGATAAATTTTACAAGGTAATTAACAAGGTTATCAGTGATTTCGTACCTCGATTGGAAGTAAAAGGCGAGTCGAGGTATCCTCCATGGTTTTCCAAAGCTCTTATAAAAATTATTAAAGAAAAATTAAAATTTCATAAGCGCTGAAAATTATATGGTAGACTGAGTGACTATGACGCTTTAAACCTCCTGCGTAAACGCCAAAAAGCCGTACAACTCGAATGTTACAATAAGTTTATTGCAAGTACTGAAGATAAGATAAAAAAGAATAGTAAACAATTTTGGAGTTTTGTCAAATCAAAAAAGTGCTCCAATGTACTTCCAAAATCTGTTTTTCTAAATGATGTAATCTGTTCAGATGGAGCTGATATGTGCAATTTATTCAACACTTATTTCCAGTCGGTATTTGAACCGCAAATAGATTCAAACCCTCGCAATACGTCAACTCAGTCCGCTTCACGTAATTCCAGTCACGTCTCGTTATCTTCTGTTAGTATTTCCATTGAAATGGTAGAAAAATATCTAAGGGCCTGGATGTTAACAAGGGTTGCGGACCTGATGGTATACCAGCACTATTTCAAAAAAAATGCTGGAGGTCTCTCTCTAACCCGTGGTTCTTTCTCTTCCAATTATCTCTACGTTCTGGTACTTTCCCTAAGGCATGGAAACAATCGTACATTATTCCTATCTATAAATCTGGGGATAAACATAATATTCAAAATATAGAGCAATTTTTAAAATAAATATAATCCCTAAATTATTCGAAAAATGTGTATTTGATGTGATTTATCCCATACTTAGTCCTATTATTATTGTGCAGCAGCATGGGTTTGTTGAGAAAAAGTGTACTGAAACAAACCTTTGTGAATTTGTGCATAACGTTGCCACTGCAATGGATAATGGCTACCAGGTGGACGCGGTGTATACCGACTACTCTAAAGCCTTTGACAAAATTTCTCACGGTCTCCTTATAAATAAACTGGGTAACATCGGTATCCACGGTGATCTTCTTCGGTGGCTTGAATCCTATCTGCAGTCAGGCTGTTGTTATTAAGGGATTTTGTTCATCTTTTGTTCCTGTTACATCAGGAGTACCTCAGAGTTCTCATTTGGGTCCTTTACTATTTAATTTATATATAAATGACATTAATTTGATTTTAAGACAATCTAATTTTGTATTATACGCTGATGACATGAAAATTTATAAAACTATTAAAACTGACTCTGACTGAAATTTGCTCCAAAATGACCTTACTAATTTAAAAACTTATTGTGCAGACAATTATTTACATCTGAACATTAAAAAATGCTATGTAATAAGTTTCACTAGAAAGAAAAAGAAAAATATATTACACAATTATTATATTAGTAACGAACCTTTGAATCGCGTTGAAGAGGTAAAGGACTTAGGGGTGATTCTTGATACGAAACTAACATTTAACAAGCACATAGAGACCACACTTTTAAAAGCCCTCAGAATCTAGGGATTTGTTTTTAGAATTGCTAATGACTATAAGCGATGTTCTACATTTACTCTTTTATTTAATAGCTTCATTAGATCGATTTTGGAATATGCCTCAACTGTCTGGAATCCCCAGTACAATATCTATATACATAGCATTGAAAAAATATATCTCAAATTCATGAAATATCTTTCCTTTAGATGTTCGCATTGCAGGGCCAATTATAAAAAGATGTGCGAAAAAAATTTAATGCATGATCACCGCTGTCAAAGGGACCAGATGCTTCTGTTTAAAATAATTAATAATTTTATTGATTCTCCTTCACTTTTAAGAAATGTATGTATTAGGTGCCCTCAAATTAACTATATAAATAATAATTTGTTTAGTGTTTCCCTCGTAAGAACAAACTATACTGCAAACACATTTTTATACAGAACATGTAATAATTACAACAATATATTTAGTTTAATTGATATGTTTGACTGTAGCATGAACGTGTATAAAAAGAAACTAGGAGACATACTTGACATTTAACTTAAAATTTTAATTTTTAGTTTATAGTAATAATTTTTTAAAATATTTGAATTGTATTATAAGTTTTATTATTGTTGTATTCTTATTATTGGATTTGTGTAATATTTTAACTGTGGAAACTCTAGTGGCTTTTGTGTTACCCATTATTAATTAACTTAACTGCACTACATAGTTGCACGTTTCCCAAATAAATAAATAAATAAATTTATCACAAAAACGCCATTTTTTACTATTTTCGTAACATGCAAACGAGCACGCGTCCCGGCCGATTATTATTCGTAGATGTTTGAATTATGAATAAATATTGAATTTGATTATGATATCGACAATAATGCGTTGCCAGTCGTAGCCTCCAGTTTCACTTGCCTTTGCTGTAGTAATTACATTGGATGTTATTTCCCTTTGACCGAAACACAGCCACGTAAAAGTAATTTTCATGGCGGTCAGTGTTGGATGGATTGTATTACCACCCCAAGGGAAATCTTAGCAAAAAAGACCCTACTACCACCTTGTTTTAATAAGGGAAATTATAAGTCAAGCCACAAATTTCTTTATTGTCAACGTGATCAAACTTCAAATTTTATAACTAAGCCACAGGAAAATGAGATAGCTTTTAATACACTAATTCGTCTTTTTGCAACGTCTAATAAATATTCTATAGAAAGCGTAGTAGTTTCTGGGTTAGGTTAATGTTAGGCTGCATTTTACGCATGTGCGAGCCGAGCGAGCGAAGCGAGCGTGGTGCGGCAGCACCCGGCAAAGCGCCATAATTAAAATTGGATGATAATTCAAAATGTTATAACAAAAACATCATGTAACAACATATTTTTAGTGGCGAAGATAGTAACGTTCACACGCTCGTAAATTGTGACCGACTTAGTAATTTAGAAGGCAATGTACATTTTTAGAGGCGAATAATGTTATTTAAAAGAAGCCTGTTTCATTAGCATCCTTTTTGTAATACTAAATATTTGCTGAAATTAAAACTACAGATTAAAGTGAAAAGGAAAAGCAAACGTTGGGTCGTATAAGAAACTCAAAGTAAAAGCAGAGGATAGAATGGAATGGCGATTACTCCACCGATAAGAGCGGGACTAAATCAAAAAGTGGATCCACGTAGCGGTACGAGGAAGATCAGAGACGTGGAACCAGAAGATAACTTAATTTATGGTTTTCTAACCAAAATATTTACAAATTAACAATAGGAAAAAGAAAATCTAGGAAAAAAAAGAATTAAAGGCAGAAAACAACGTCCTGAAATTTTTTGAGTGTATAATTTTACTATGAAGGTATAAATATCGTATAAGATCCCATTAAAAAGATATTCAAAATATCCCTGGGGTCTCGCCATCTTGACATTCGCTCAGTACATGCGTTCGGCCGACGATGTGTTTACTGCTTGGTATAGGGTGCTAATTGAAAAGACTTTTTTTTAATAGCATGATTCGCCTCTTCAAATCTACATTGCCTTCTAAATTACTAAGTCAGCCACAATTTACGAGCGTCTGAACGATACTACCTTAGCCACTAAAAATATGTTGTTAAATGAATGAATGATAAAATTTTGAATTATCATTCAATTTCGATTAAATGGCGCTACCCGGCGCTTCGCCAGATGCTCGCGCACCACGCTCGCTTCGCTCGCTCCGCTCGCGCATGCGATAAAATCAGCCTAACATTAACCTTATCCAAATTTAACTACTTCGCTTTCTATAGAATATTTAGTAGGCGTTGCAAAAAAGACGACTTAGTTTATTAGAGGCTATTTCATTTTCCCGTGGCTTAGTTATAAAATTAGAAATTTGATCACGTGGCTAATCAAGAAATCTGTGGCATGACTCATATTTTCCCATTGGTATATGTATGAGTATGGTTCACGACTGGCGGTTTTCTACGCTATGCCAAGGTAATAGTGTTTATTATTTCTTACTTTGGGAAAGTGCGTGTAAACGTGTGGGTGGAATGTTGTAAGGTTTAATTATGTGCGAGTGTGAGCAAGGAGTGGGGACCAATACGGTATCAGGTGTACTGCAAGTAAATTCAAACAAAGACATTTCTTTTACTCAATATTAGGAGTTCTGTGTAACTATGGCATATTAGAAAATAAACCCACATTTACCTTTATTTAGATATTTTTTATTGTCTACGTGTTATTTGTTATAATAAGCCTTAGTATTTAGATTGCGTATCCGTTAAAAATGAGCATGATAGCTGTGCTAAGTAAAGATTACTTAATTATCCTTTTCAAGAAAGGTTTTTTTAACCATTTGACTATTTTTGAGCCTCTTGGCGGTGAGATTATGGAGTCCGGACTTCATTTTGCTTATAGCTTATATTAAAAGGCTTGATTTTCTTTGCATAACATTTATCGTAAGTGATCTAACGCGTCGGTTTGCAGCCTTTTGGTCACTTTGTTCAATTAAAAAGTAGTTAAAACAAAAAGAGTGGTCCTGCTTTTCAAATTCTTGACTCGCGATTCACGTCAAAATAGCGGGACCACCTATCAATTCCGTGGAAATAAAATGAATCTGATGGCCTGACTGAAATCTGAACACACTGCGTTTTACTGTGGCTGAATTCGAGTTTTAATGTTGTTATTATTACGTAGTGTGTAGAATAAAACAGAAAGATCTACCTCTGTCAATTTGTCAATGTGCCAACAATTTGCCCCTACACAATTTATATGAGCAAGAATTACACTTGATATTGCTAAGCCAGGAGTTTCTCCGTTAGAAGTTTAATAAATATTTTTTAAAATAACAACATAAGAACTAAATTGAACTTCAACCGTACTAAATTTAGGTCATGGCTTTTCATTTCCATGCAATTAATGTGGACCCCTTTCTTTATAAAATATCTTGAAATTGTTTTGAGTGTACAATTTTACTATGGTAGAAATGTCGTATTAGATCCCATTAAAAAGATATTCAAAAAATCCATTTTAACATTCACAATATGTTTTCACAGAAGGAAGCCTCGCTTTCAACGAATAATGCTAGTCCAACAACCAAAGAGAATCAAAATATACGATCAGAACAAATCGTGATCAGATCGAATCGAAACATTTCCCATGTGCGACTCGCATACCATCTCTAGGTTTGTCCCCATCTTAGAAGTTCTGTGCAACTAACAAAAGTAGTGGCACTATGTGAACTTCAGTATTATGCAGTATCAACACCCCTATAAAAATGCACATTATTCAAATTTCCTACTCGAACATCGAACATGCCTCCATTTCGCATTGTCATTAAGTTTGTTATATCTCACTAGTTTAATTAGGAAACACTGCGTGACAGTCCCTAGTGTACTATTACTGAAGGCTTCGTTACTGAATGTAATAAAATACTACCTGTTACATTAAAGCACAAATAGGACACATTCGCCGAAACAATAAGTAAGTATACATTAATTTCTTTTTAATTTACAATTGGATTTGTATTTGATATCCATCTCATCTGAGAGAAAGCACAAAAAAAAAATGTTAAAAAGTGTTAAAAAAAAATATAAAGTCAAAGATGTTAGACGCCTGGACAAGAGGAGCCTATTAACTGTGCACTTGAAGGTTCCAGGACAATAAGTTTCAGTTTAAAATCAAACATCCGTCCTTTTTTATAAATTTGTTTCGGCTTGTACCTGTTGTTCGGTTGGGATGATGCCAGGAATATTACCTTTCCCATACAAAATATTGTTGATTAAAAAAAAAAAATTTATCGATACACTTTGAAGCTGAAGATAAACTGGACTAATTAAAAATAAATCATTATTAGAAACATAGAATTTTTGTAACAAAATCACCATGGCATTTATTCCTGTGCGGTTTCATTTTTAACCCTGCGGCAAGTCAAGCAAGTAACAAATATATCTATCAATAATATTGTTTTCCAAAGGTAAAGCGTTTTTTTAAATTTAGTCTGTCGTTTGTGATTTTTTTATCTTTTTATAATAATACTAAAGAAGTGTAGATTAGATTTACTACACTTATCATATAATAATCAACATCAAATAAGGACATTTTAGTTTAAACAAAAAATTATTTCTCTACATATAATAATAATTCCTTCAGCATCCCAAAAAACGCCATAGATTTTCCTGCCGAATTTGACAGCTTGAATTTTTTCGGCGTCGAGGAAGAGGCTCGTTTCCAAGTCATTGACTGCTGTTTGGTTTCCGGATCATAATGGTGGTTCCAAGTCTCATCCATGGTCACAAAACGAGACAAAAAAATTCCTGATCCGTTTGGGACTTTTCGAGATTCATCCTCGAAATGTTGATTCGTTTTTTCTTTTGCTCATTGGCTAACTTTCTCGGCACTCTATGCGCAGAGACCTTTTTCATATGCAGCTCGTTCACAAAGATTCTTTGAACACTGCGATATGACATCCCTGTGACTTCAGCTACATGCCTCATGGTCACTCTTCGATCTGCCAACACGATATCTTCGATTTTTTTCACGTTTTCTGCAGTGAGGGACGTGGATGGGTGACCCTCGCGATGTTCATCTTCTGTGGATATTCTACCCAGCTTAAACTCCTTTGCCCAGCGCGCAATTGTAGAATGTGGAGGAGCTGAGCCCCCCAACGTTTCGACTAGGTCACTGTGTATGTTTTTGGTAGACATTTTTTTCAAACAGAGGTACTTGATGATAGCTCTGATTTAGTTTTTCTCCATTTTGATATTTTCTCCCTTACTGTGTAAGGTGTCCGTGACTGTGTCAAATGAATGTATCTCCCGGTAATTGTGGCCTATTATTATGACTTTTTTATGCTGACCTTGAGAATATATGAGGAAGCAAAAACACCTTGCTTCCAGGGGAATGTTGTAAAATTTCAGAAATAAATCATTTACGCTAAATTTGACAACTGATTAAAAAGTAACTCCGTATTTACAAAAGTTATTTGTCACTTAAATTATCTGTACACGTTAGTTGTACTCAAAAATATCTTAAATAACATCCTTGAAAAGGAAATTATATTTCTTATAAATCCTTACTTATCAACGAAGGTGACTGTACAGTCAACAGGTCCGGGGATCGATTCGCGAGGCGGCGTCATTAACGATATTGCAGGGGGTGCGTCCACTTTTTAATGAATGAGTTTTATTTGTATTCTTTTTAATTCCGTTTTATTATCTTTATTTGTTTCGATGCTTAAGTTAATTGCCAATTAGGAAAGAATAAAATATGAAATTAGTTTTTTAAGCTATTCAGGTAGACACGGTTTTGTTATTGTTCGTATTTGTAAGATTGAAGACGAATAAATAAAAGATACGTTTTTGCTGTTTCATTAGTGTACCTCGTTCAGATAACCTTTTTATGGAAATACATGGTATACGGAAAATGGATTATCTTCTCTGGATTGTCCTACAGCAGTACTTTATATCTCACAATTGTTTTTATTTAAAAAAGTGCTGCTGAATTTGGTTTCCCATGGAAATTCTGGAAAATAAAATAGCCACTCCCACAACTGAGACGTATCCAATGACACCTCGTATGTTGAAACCCGTCAACTAATCAGCTTGCCAAAGAAATATACATACATACACTCAAAACATAACTGCCTTTCTAACAGTCGGGTAACTAGAAATATAGGGACGCCACTCTGTGTGTTGCTATATTTATAAGAAGTCTTTATATTCTGATTATTGTCCTCCTGCTGTTCTTACTTCTTGTCTCCAGCTGAAATCAATCCACTGCAAACTAAACCCTCTCCCATGGATGCCACTTGGTATTGTCCTCATTATTTTTAGAAAAATACATTATGTATTTCAATAACAACAACAAGTAACTAATACACTTAAAAACCTCTGACTAACAGGAAAATACATTTTGTTACAAATACCTGACAACCACTCTCTATTCATTAATCTTTCAAGTAGAAAAAAACCTAGGCAAAATCAGACCATTTGTAAGTGAGATATGACGCCACAGCCAAAAACGCTAAACTCCCAAAACTTCTCTTTTTTGCAGTTGAAGTTCAGAAATAACCCAACACGTACCTTAACTCCCTTAAAAAAGCACCAAAGAACGGCACCAGTCGGCACTCAGGCATAGCCAGTGCCCTGCCCAGGGCCCTCTCATACTCTGCGGACAGAAGAGCGGCAGACAAGAAGTCCAGGGTGGGAAGAGGTTCCTCTGCTATACTCTGCCAGAAATTTTTCAGCTTGTTTGACCTGTGAAAGAAGAGATGTTTGTTAATTTTGAACTTCAGCAGGCTTAACCGCTGGACCGATTAGCACGAAATGTTTCACACACAATCTTAAAAGTAAGAAAATGACCTAGGGCATCTCATATTCAAAATTGAATTTTTTCGCAAGCGAAATCGAGAGAATAATCTAATTATGTCTTAATGGTGCCATTAACTCCTTTTCTTTTCGAGCCAATAAGACAAAGCTCAAGTAAATTGGTATCCTGACTCTGGGACAATTAAATATTACACGGAAGGGTAACGGGTCGCCCACTCCCTTCTAATAAGGTTGAAGAGGGTGTCATGTCCGTGAACGGTTGCGGTATTTCATATATTTATAAATTGATGGTACTAAAAAATTTGTAATCTATTACTAATACTATTTATTTAGAAATTTTCAGCTCCTCATCTGAGTTATACATTTAAATAGTGTGTAAAGATCAACAAGTTTTTAGCTATTTTTGAAGTAGAACTGCCAGTGGAGGCAAAACGTAGAACTTTGCCTCCACTCTGTACACCTTCTCGACCGTAGCGTTATGTAATAGCTTGGTCGAATAAACCTATGATATCGAAAACAGTAACCATCCTATCATAACAAAACTTTCTACGAAAAGCTCTTAACCTTTTTTATCGGGACCTCAAGTTTCCAATAAGTTTAAGTACTTACATAAAGAATTATTGAAAGCCCAAGAGATTACTTTCTTAAGTCTTAATATAAAACGGTTTAATGCAATCAAAGCTCTTTTTAACTTTCGACATAAAAAGAGGGGTACTGTAAATTTAGCGTGTGTCTGTGACACATCTTCCATAAGAATGGATCCATTTTGATGTGGTATTGTTTGTTTGGAATGAATCGAGATTATTTTTAGGCATGTCTGAAGATAATCGGCGCAGCAATTCGTATCGCTTATTACATTTTATAACAATATAGACTGTATCAAAAAAGAAATTTTAAAATGTATGGGTTAATATGGCTGATATTTCATTGTGTGTTTTTGCCGCCAATGGGATGTTTCTTATTGGTGTTTAAAAATAATTATAGCAAGCTGAGTTGCGTTCATTGTTTACCTTGCTAAACAAATTTAAGTCTTATGTCAAGAATTGTAAGCAAATTTTGCTCTATCTTTGTTACCGAGAGAGAAATTATTAGCATTTTGACAATAAATAAATACTTGGAAGATTTACATTAATTACTTATTTAACTAGAAATATTTAAACCTGGTAGGGGCAGATATTTTATTATATTTGCTTTCTATTCATGGATGTGTATGTACGTAAAGTTTATTTCTAATATTTATATATTAAAAAAATCTATGTGTGTTTATATATTTCTTAAGTTTATTTATCCGTTATCTAATATCCATAGCACAAGTTCTTAATGATACTTAATTTGGGCTAGATAATGCGGTGTGATTGTTAGAAATATTGATTATTATTATTATTTGTGGTAGAGCAAAAAGTTAATCAAAACCGATCGTATACGGCAATTATGTCAGTCTTTTGGCCCTACTACCAATGAAATTGAAAATGTTGTATACTCTCTTTTATTATTTTTTTCTTGTTTTTGTTTTTCCTATTTTGAAAATATTCTTGTTTGTGAATAACTAAGAGTACATTGTTCATCGAGGGGAGAAAGTGACTGATTACCAACGAAACTTGAACTCACCCGTATAAGCCTCATTTCACACGAGTTGGGAATCGGGCTTTTTTCCGAGCGATACATAGTGCTTATATATTATACTATGTCAAGAAGAAAATAAAAATATAACTTAAGTATTAGTATTTGTAATTCATCCTTTATTAGGATAGGCAAAGGAGCTGAGCCAAACGGCCTGTTCTTATATATTATTACTTGAAACGAACAATTTTTTTTTCACTTTTTTTGCTACTTATTTTACGGAAGAGGCAAAGGGCAGAAAGTCTTTACAGCCGAGTCTTTAGTTCTTTTTTATTAATAAGTGGCAGGCGTTTGTCTTCCATCTCACCTGATGGAAAGTGACGATGAAGACGAGGATCACACACGCCTATCCAAGAGGTACCTATTCACTCTATACTTGAAAGCTCCAGGGTTATATTTGTCTGGAAAAACAGACGCAGGCAAATCGTTCCACTCTTTGGCAACACGAACCAAAAATGAACTATGAAACCGTTTAGTTCGGCTCTTCGGCACGCTAACCACAAACGGGTGAAACTTCTGTCTGCGTCTGGTTGACCGTGGAGAAAGGCGGAAGGTTCGATCAGCTGAAAAAGAGCATTCGCACACTCTCCACATTGCAATCTGTAAAAACCGATAAACTAGCAACTTTTCAACGATGTTCGAGACTTTGCAGTCTCGAAGAAGTAAGTTTGTCGTTACTTATGAGTCTACGGGCCCTTCGGTCGACAGAATCCAACGCTTCAAGATGGTACTTAGCGGAATCATGCCAAAGATGGCTGCAGTATTCCATACAGGATCGAACCTGGGCTGTGTACAGGTTGAGCAACTGTTCGGAGTTGAAGTACCGCCGGACCTTTGCGATGACTCCCAATTTTTTGGAAGCTGACTGTGCCATGGTTTCAATCTGTTAACCGAAATTAAGCTTCGACGTGATGGTCATGCCTAGAAGCCCTAGATGGTTTGTGATCGGTACAGATACACCTTGGAAAGTGAGCGTCAAGTTGAATGTGCTCTTTTTACCGGAGAAGAGACACGCCTGGGTTTTGGAAGGGTTGAACTTGAAAAGGTTGGCTTCACCCCAATCGGAAACCCTACATAATGTCAAATCAACCCGTCCGATCATTGATTCTCTCTGAAATTGGATCTGGTTTGGACTCGCTCGCGCATTGGACACATATCTCTCTACAACAGTGCTGTCATTGGCGTAACCAATAATGCCTTCCGATAAAAGAAGGTCATTAATGTGCAGCAGGAATAATGTTGCAGAGAGAACAGATCCCTGAGGTATGCCGGCGTTGATCGCCATTAGGTCCTATGAGAAGCCATCGACGACAATTCGAATTCACCGTTCCCTCAGGAAATCAGAAATCCAGTCGCAGAGTCCAGATGGTATGCCATACGCAGGAAGCTTGCTCAAGAGGGCTTCGTCCCATACCCGGACAAAGTCCTTGGAGATATCTAAGGATACGGCTATTGCCTCTCCGTGCCCTTCCAAGGCCATGCTCCATAGATGCGTGACGTACACTAGAAGGTCTCCTGTTGAGCGTCCTCCGCGGAAACCATATTGGTTGTCACTGAGGAGCTCATTGGTCTCTAGGTACGTCAGGAGACGATGGTTCAATACACGTTCCATAATTTTGCAAATTATGGAAGTGATTGCAATAGGTCTATAGTTGACTGGGTCGGCTCGACTACCCTTTTTTGGTACGGGCTGTACGTTTGCAAACTTCCACGATTTTGGAACTTTTCCAGTCCTTAGAGAGTGTCGATATAGGCGTGTCAAAACAGGAGACAACTCGGCTGCACAGTGCTTTAGAACTACTGCGGGAATGCCATCCGGACCACTGGCTTTATTCACGTCTAGATTTAGTAAGCATTTGAGTACCTCTTTCTAGTGAATTTGGACGGCCTCCATCTAGGGGCCGAATTGAGGTTACGTGGGTTGGGCTTTGAAAAATAGACGTGAACATTCCGCGAAGAGATTTGCGAACCAGTCTGCCTTCTCTTTTGCGCTGTGGGCCAAAGACCCGTCAGGCCTTTGCAGTGGTGGCAGTGATGGGCGACAGAAGTTCATCTCAACCGACTTGGCAAGGGACCAGAAAGCTTTACTCCCCGTGGGATAGGATGCTAACTTGTTCCCGATACGGCCAATGTGGTCGAAACGAGCGCTTCTGATCACCTTTTTGCAGGACTTTGCAACAGCATTGTACGCCTGTTTCTTAGCTGGAAGATCCATAGCTTTGCTTCTGCGAGCGCTAGCCCAGGCTTGGTATGCTATATGCTTTCGCTTTTCAGCTAGGAGGCAATCAGCATTAAACCATGGGTGGGCTTTTGACTCCAGGGATACATCAGAGAACGGTATAATGTACTCCATACCTTGACATATCACACTGGAGACAGCATCAGCACAGCATAATGGATCAATAAAGCAAGCTTGCCGCCAAGGATAAGAGGCGAAAAAGTGGCGCATCTCATCCCAATCTGCTGACTTGAACCGCCATACTCGCCTATTGCCTTTTGGGCTGGTATCAGTTGGCGAGTATTGCGACACAGATTTCACCAGACAGTGGTCGGATGTCCCTAACGGCGGAGATATGGACACCGAGTATCTGTCTGGATCGGTTGTCAGCAGAAGGTCCAAGCAATACGCAGTATGGTCAACAGCGTCAGGAATGCGCGTAGGTTCATGGACGAGCTGGGAGAGACCATGAGTTACTGCAAACCGATAGATTTCTCCACCAGCGTGGTCGGTGTCCTTGAAAGGGTACAGCCACTCTCCATGATGGGCATTAAAGTCCCCAAGGAACACCAACTGCGCAGAGGGATAGCGTCGTTGGACCTTATCTGCAGTGTCACTAAGATATTCAATAAGTCGAGTTGTCTTCTGAGCGCCCGTGTGTGATCGGTAAACACTGGCGTATACAATTCGGTCCAGGCCAGTATCTACATAGACCCATAAAACAGAAAAATCCGGAACTTCCAAGTATCGGAGACGCCGACAACAGATCTCGTCTCTGACATACACGCACACGCCCGCATTGGGTAGAAATTTGGTCTGGGTAATGCAGGTATGCCAGATCCGAACGATCACAGATCTGCGTCTCTGTCAGAAAGAATAACTGCGGCCTCTCTGTCTCAAGGTGGTGGTGGGCATCGTGGAGATTTGAGTGCACTCCTCGGATGTTAGAGAAGTATACTTTAAGGAAAAGGGAGTGCATCCGCTGTCGCCACTTATTTTTCTTTTTTGACTTTTCATTGTTGTTGGTAGGGTGAATAGGGGAGAGGAATAGAAGTTGAGTGAAGCGCAACGTTTGGAACCAAGCAACTCGAGTGGTCAGACCCACTGGTGGGAGACTCACATGGAGACCGCCGGGACGCCCAAAACCCCCCGGGGATCGCCATCGGGCCTTCTCCATCCGGTCGCCAACCGGCACGATGGAGCAATCCCGAGATTTTACACAGGCGGTGGGGCAGCCTTTCACGAATGGCTAGAACGCTAGTTGGGCCCCCTACAACCTGCGGTCGGCCAGCGGTGCACCGTTTCTTTGGATCCCGTTGCCATCCAGAATGAGCCACCCGGTGCATCATAACCCTTCGAGTTCAAACGGCTCTCATACGTTGCGCAATTACTCGGACCTATTCTCCTCTAATGGCTACTCAAGACATCATGCCGGAACGTGACTAGGTCACTTGGCGGCATGGCTTTGTCGAGAGGGTGGTTGCAAGCCGCGGTCGAAACCTACCACCTGCAAAATGGTTATCCCGCCATTCAACGGTCGCCAGAGCCTCGTCCGCTGTCCAGCAGGGTGCAAGAGACAAGGGTGAAGAGTCTTGATGGTAGGCGACTCCCCTTTACACCCCAAAGCTTAGAAGTAGCATGTGGCCATCATTTTTCTGACTTCTATATGCAGACTTTTTGTCTTTTGGTATCCGCCTGAATCGCATCTTAAATATTAAAAAAATATAAAATAAAGAAAGCGTAAATAGAAATACTTTTTTAACTACTAAAGCAGGGCAGAAATGAGTTTTGATAAATTTGTTAAGTTAAGAAAAAACTAATTGATGTTCCGCGAAGTTGTAGTAGTTGTTGGTACTGACATTCTTAAAAATTATGTGAATAAATTACGTTATTTATTTCGTTGTAAGTATTTACATCAAATAAAAAATGTTTGCATGACAAAAAGTACACCAAGCAAATACCACAACATTTAAAAGAAACATTTTGAAAATAAAGTTCTTCAAAAAGACCACTCAAAAAATAAATCATTTATATCATCTAAATATTTTATATAATATGCACACCGCTCCTGGTAAAATGTGTTTTCTTTTCCCGCAAAAAAAAACAACAACCTACTTTCGGTTGATTGAGTTTTTAATCCGGAGAGGCAAAGGATTTCCTATACAGCCTTCAATGCATTCCTCAGGGACTTTGTTTTACGGAAAATTTCCTTTTAATCTTTTTCGACTGGCATTCCGCGTTCTACAAAGGTATTTGAATAATCGTTCGTTTTTCAAATTACTTGGAATGATTGTTCTAGTTCTTTTTTTAAATGAATCTTGAATTTTTGTTATATGATATTGGCTTGGTATTTTCTTCTACTTCTTAGCAATTTAAGTAAAATTTGCCAGGAAGATATGGAATCAAAATATCTTGGCATTTTAATCCACATCCTTTTAAAACAAAGGGAATTGTCATTTTACCTAACAAACTGTTCGTCAACTTATTCGTTTTTTTTTACAGATAAGTAATTTTCTTTTCATATAAAAAAATATCTAATAACAGAATGCTTGAGCCTGTTACCTGTTATTATAGGATAAAAAAGTAAAATTATAGAGTGGCCTTAAAGTAAAATAGTAGAAGATATACTCAGAGCAAAGGATCTGGTACTCACACAAACTCAAGTATATTACATTGTTGGAACTTTAAATTAATAAAACTAAGAATGAGACAGCAAAATGCAATGACAAGACGCGCAAGCAAGATGGAATAACTTTCGTTGGTACTCGTGTCATGTCGTACCACCTCGGTTATTGTCACGTAGTGACAGTCGGACTGCCACTAAGTTAAATCAGGCGACGGGAACAAGCTTTATGAGGTCCGTGCTGTGATTGTCATATATGTGTGGTTAAATAAATTTAATTAGTTTCGTTTCGGATCCTCAAAGAAATATGTGGAAACAACAAAAACGGTATCCAAACATTTGATAAAAAACAAATAACAGATTTTTCATTTGAAAAACATCGTTTGACAAAATTATATTTGATAAATTTGTCATTTTACAGACTATTGTTTTATAAACTACTCATTAGACAAAATATTTACTAGAAAAAATTTCATTATGACAAAACACCATTTCAGAAATTGATTATTTTTTTTAAACTGCAGCATGCATTTGATGCTCACTCCGCTTGCTTTCCGTCTGGTTCCTGGCACAATACTGGTTCAATTGTTTTTTTTTTTTGTTCCCCTCCGCGGGAAGGGCAGGAGGATAAAAATGCCCTGACGCATACTCTGGCGCGATTACAAAGTTATGTGGGACTCGTCCCGACGCCTACCAGGACCATACCCACTAAAAACCCCCTGTCGGCTCGTGCATTTTTGCCACTCAGCCTTCATCTGAGCGACGGCCAATTGGAGAAAGAGGCCGCGCTAGCGGGGCCCAGAAGGGGTCACCCGCTGGGATTACATAGCACTGAAGGTGCTCAAAGCACTGAAGGTGAATACATAGCACTGAAGGTGCTCAAAATGAAAATCAATAATTAAAACAAAAATTAAAAAATTGCAAAATAAAATTGAATTAATTCGCATTTACGTTAGAATTAGGATTTACGTTAGAATTAGAATTTACGTTAGAATTAGAATTTGCGGCCAGAAGGGCTTCGAGATCGGCTGACAGTTTGGTGGATGAGTACGCTTGCGCATTCCTAGGCCTAGCGACTTTGAACTTCGAATCTAACACAGGAGTAGTATATGAGACTGAATCACGAACTAGAGGATTGGGATGGGTTTCGGAGCGTTTGAAGAACGCTTCAGTTCAATTCGAACGATCAATTCATTTAAATGAACCTATAATGAATTGAGAAGGGAACTATGCTCCGCCAGAGCTAGCAAACGCTCTGTCGGAGTACGTGAAGCCCTAAGTTTACGGGCTAAGACTGCGATTTCACTAACATCGATATTTTTCATAGCGTCGCAGACGATACGCATATCGTCTGCTACGGAGGATTGAGGAGTGGGTTTGTATGGGCGAGGAGCCGGGATGGGATGCGATGCGGGGCGCAGCTTCCAGTTTTCTGGAGCAGGCCTGGACTGTGTAGGCTTTGCAGCCGGAGGAACTCGACTACGCAGCGGCGGAAAGTTTTCCTGAGAAAGAGGCGGGGCCTGTTTGGGTGCCGCCCTCTTGGAATTGGAGCGCATACAACGGGGTGCACGAGGGCAGCCCCTGTAATTTGCGGTGTGGCCGGACTGGCCACAAAGCACGCAATCGGGAGGTGAAGGAGTTTCAGGAGTGCGATTGCACTCCTTAGTGAAGTGAGGGACCAGGCACTTGACGCACCTAGGCGGTGCGCGGCAGTTGGCCGCCGCGTGCCCGTACAACTGGCACCGATGGCACTGGCCGGGATGACCGCGGTGATGAGGCGCCTCGATCGAGATCCCAGAGAGGCCGCATATAGTGCTAACCCCTTTCAGGATATCCCTGGACTTGGGGACGTTGGCGAGAACCACCAAAGCGAGAGGGTGACTCCTCCCGTACTTGCTGTGCATTTTATGCACCGCGAGTGCCGGAAAGCCTTGGGACTGCAGATCCTCCATGATAGCCTCGTTCGATAATTCGAACGGGACTCCCCTGAGTACCGCTCTGATCTTACGCTCTTCTGACAGAGCATAAGTGTGATACGCATATTGCTTATCGGTGAGGAGCTTTGTTAAAGCACGAAAGTCGTCTATCGACGAGACTAAGATTTTAATAGATTCACCCGAGTTGGCTGCTCGGGTGTAATGGATCTTGTGCTCATTGCACAATGTCGAAACCTCAGTCCATTTACCCTTTTCCCGAAGGAAAACGGGTGGTGGGACCTTGGCCTTGACAGAAGCTGGGGCCGGAGCGGGTGTTGAAGACACCGGGGCAGCTGGCGTTGAAGACGCCGCAGGGGGTGTAGGGACGGGCATCGAGGGCGCCGGGGCTTGTTTCGAGCGCTTCTTAGAGCGCTTCTTAACAAGCGTAAAAAAGGGAGACTCAGGGCCTGTTGGGGTGGCGTCCGAGGACGACTCGGTCGCGGGTGCGCGCTTGCGGCTCGGAGGGGCGTCTAATTCGCACTCCATGTCACTGGAGGAAGGGGACGCGGGAGGGCCTAAGACCAGAGCGGTCTGAGGGACGGAGGTGGCCTGAGGGGCCGGTGTGATCAGTGAAAGGATTGCAGTGTGCGAATCATATGAGGAGGGCAATGAGTGCCTTGGGCGTCGTAATCAGCGATCAGCTTATTGAGAACCTCCTCGGGGTTCAGGGAAGCCATTGCGGAGGGGTTGGGGAAGGACAACAATATATAACTGCCTAGAGTTCCTAAATAAAAACCTAGCGCACCCTAGCGGCTAACCTCCGTACCAGCGGTAGGGGGGCTGGGGAGAATAAATTAAAACTAACCGTAGTACGCCGAAGGCCGCTACCTAGAAACCTAAAAAAGGGTACGCAGGTAAAGAGTTGACCGCGTTAGGGTCAACCTTTACCGACAGAAATTACAAATACACACACGAAAAACACACAGATATGATAAAAATAAATATGAAATAGGAGAAAAATAAATAAAATAGAGAAGAGAAATAAAAAAATAAAAATAAAAGGACTGGTTCAGTACAAATTCGTTGTCACCGTTAAGTATCCTTTGTACTGAGACCAGACTACTTACGCTGGGCACAACACTGCACTCAGCACAACACAACTTAGCACAGCACTTTGAAGACTAAGGGGCTTAGTCGCAAAGAAAAATCGCACTTCGATAGCACTCAGAGGGAGTAGAAAGAACCTTGAAAACCGTAGCACGGAACCAACACGCTAAACTGTGACGTCAGTAGACTGAGCGGCACGGAATATCGGGAAGGGACCAAACAACGGAGAACGGGGTCTTGCACGTCCGCACTGGGCGGCGATCGGAGCGAGAATGGGTTCAATTGGGTGAGGTTAGGCTTTTATGTAGTTAATACACGCGCGAGCCGAGCGAGTGAAGGGAGCGTAGTGCGGCAGCACCCGGCGAAGCGCCAGGACCAAATTAAGAACCATTTCCTTTTATCCATATCCAGCTTTTCACGGAAAGTGACTTTGGTTCAAATTGCTTCAAACAAACATCACGACACGAGGTGTTTTATAATAAAAAAATTTTCCCATTGAAATATTTCCTAAGTAAAACATTTGAGAAACCTGTATTATGTCAAATGATTTTTTTTAAAGTAATCGTTTCCTAAATTAAAGTTTGTCAAATGATTAGTTTTCAAACGTTGTTTCTAAAATGATCTTTTGTCATACGTTTTTTGTTAAACAATAGTAAATTAACAAAAACCCATATCCACTTTACATAGAGTTCCAAACCATGTAACTCAATGTAACCCTGAGGATGTTCCTAAGCGCAAAGTTCTTTAACTCTAAAAATGTTCTAATCTTAAACTTTATTTATCCCAGTGCAAAAGAAAATAAAATGTGGGAATCCTTTTCAAAATCACTAAAACCTTATGCCAACAAAAACATTACAGTCATTACTATCCTTACAACGAACCTCCTTACTAACCTAAAAAAAAAACAAAATAAAAGCAAAATTCGTACAATAAAGGATCAGGATCAAAAAAGGTTTCCTTTACGGCAAATACTCGAATAGGGGTCCGCTAAGTCGTTACTCGAACGTGGGGTCTACAGTGCCACCCACTTATTTATGCAGCTGCAACAATTGGAACTAAAGTATTTTTACGTGACTATATGTCAGACTTCATTTGTCGTAGTACGCAGCGCCACTCTTTACTTAAGAGATCAGTTGGTCGAACTAAACATTAGGTCGCACCTGTCACCTTCTTTAGAAGTTTTTTAAAAATAAATAAAGGTTCGAACTTCGTTTTTAAATGGGTTCCGTAGGATCGAATTTTGAAACAAATGCGTTGGTTTTCGTAATAGCTCAGCTGCCTATTGTTGTGGTAAAAAACTGCCATTAATGTTCTTTACCAAATATTCGTATTTAAACAAAACATGTACATTTTTAAAGTTTTTGAAAATTATACTTTAACCGAACTTCCAAGAACAAATTCAAAATAGTAGCCTAGGCCGCCATAGACCGTATGCTGTATTGTAATAGCAACCGCTTTGCCTCTTCAGGAGTAGCACGGGCGTCTTGCTACTGCAAATTGTGGTATACTCCGTGACACAAGTCTTGTCTTGGCACTCTATGCTACGGCAATAGGCAATACGGTAAATAGAAGTATAATTTTGTTGAATTCGAACACTAATTACCGGTTAATTAAAGTCGGGCTTCTTATCTTATAGATGAGGTACTGAATCTCTTCGAAAAAATTAATAATTTAATGTGTTTTTTGATACAAAATGTGACTTAACTTTGTATACAGGGTGCTCATTAAATAACGTGCCACAGCTACTGGACGGGTCAATATCAAAGAAGGAATACCCAAAATAATAAAAAAATTAAAGACAATAACACTAAAATATTCCTGGTTCAGTTACTAGATAACAACAGAATGCTACCACACCTATTTTGTTGCTTATTAGTAAGTTTACCAGAAATGTTTAAAACATTTTCTTAATTTTTATTTATTTTTTGGGACTTTCTTGATACTGAATCTTGGCATGGCAATGCCACTGCCACTGGCCTTTGGCAAGTAGTTCATTTAACATCCTGTATTGTAACATGTCTTAGAGCCAAATGGCCTTAGGCAATAGGATAAACAAGGTCTAAACTATTTATCCCCATATAGCCCCAAATGTCAAACTCGACATTTTACAAAGTCTTGATTGACATGTAGCGAGTGCTTGCAGGAAGAAGAGATATAATGTCACTGAATGGAAACTTACCTACCTTTACCGTATCTACTGTACGGTTATCCATAACATTAACGGAGATTATTCAAAGCTAAACAGTTCAAGAGGTTATTTAGGTTTTTGTGTATCACACGGAACCCTAACTAGGTAAAAATACTCGGGCGCAAGCCAATTTGTACGGCAATCTGCCGCGTTTATTACGCAAAATTGTTCCTCTAACTGTTCTTATTGACTTTGTTGATTATATTTCGTCCTTTAATTTAAGGCGTTCTCATACATTTGTATAATATTTTATAAACATGCACAAACATTATTCTTGGGAGGGCCAATATATTTTTTTCGGTAGTAATCCATATAGAGATAGAGAATTTATCTTTGTGGAAAAGTGACGTGTAAAGTAAAACGTAATAATTTTCGTTTTTTTCTTTTGCCCGTTCGGTGCACATTATACACAAGGCAATACTACACACATAAAATAAAATAAAAAAATCTTGTCACCCCAATGGGCATTAATTCCGAAAAGACCGTGCCGTGATATAACCTTTTTGGTAATATTTTCAAAAATCAATAACCACTCATCTCTTTTAATAGTTTAAATATTTCATCATACGTCTGGAAACGCCTTTAGATTTATATTTCTTAGCTCTTAATAATAATCCTTTTTTAATTTAACAAGCTGCTATTATATTAAGGGTGTGTTTGTTAAGGTTTATTTGGCATAATTTGTGAAAATCTTTTGTTTTATTATGTTTCTTCTAAATTGTAAAGTAAATGAGTTCTATTTGCAAAAAATGTATTTTTATTTACCGAGAAAATGCCTGGGAGCATTATTGTTACAAGATGATTTTTGAAAATTTCTGAGAAAATAGCTCGTATTTATTGGTCTAAATAAGAACCCGTGGCTCTTTTATTAGTTACCTTTTGTTCTTCAATCAGGATGGCCATTTTAATTGTTAGAAATATTGTCGAAGTTAGAGAAAAATCTCGAATCTTTCGATTTTTTTTACTATTATCATAGCCGGAAAACTAGCATTTGGCCCATCTGGACCCAGGACCATTACTTATCGTGGCTGTTCTATCTAATGAGTTTTATATTATGTAATTGTA
This sequence comes from Marasmarcha lunaedactyla, assembly GCA_923062675.1. NCBI lineage: Eukaryota > Metazoa > Arthropoda > Insecta > Lepidoptera > Pterophoridae > Marasmarcha > Marasmarcha lunaedactyla. Next base: position 7,834,305 of record OV281367.1, on the reverse strand, counting down.
TAAAATAGTAATTGTGATTATTGTATCGCCTGTTGATTGTTTCAGTTAATATTCAGATAGGTAGATAGATAAATAGTTTTTTTTGAAATTTCTTAAAAACACATTTTACAAAATTAGACATAACAAAAGACAAAATTCAAAAAGAAAAAAAAAGAAAAATCAGTTCAAAATAAGTTGTATACAATCAACACATTATGCACACAATAAAAAGGCAAAATATGTGTCTAATGTAATGTTACATGTTGCTGTGTGTAGTTCAAGTCTCAGTGCGGGGATGCTGCCGTTTTGCCAAAATTATATTGAAAAAATTTTATAATCCGAACAAATTTTAGCAAATGTTTTTTATGCTAAGTAATGCAACATTTGGAATTATTTTAGTATGCACATTTTCATTTGGTCAAATTTTGACTCGGCAGTATGTTACCAAGGATAATGGCACTAAGTAATTTGGTCTTTTAATAAGTGATTTATTATAGCAAACAAACTTTATAGAAATAGCATTTAGTCAAATGATTTGTTTGGACATAAAATTTTAAGACAAAAGTAACTAATTCGGTTAGGTTTGGTTTGTGTGTATACACGCGTGAGCCGAGCGAGCAAAGCGAACGTGGTGCGGCAGCACCCGGCGAAACGCCAGGACCCAATTAAGTTCCAATTCAGGCTTTTCACGAAAAGCGACTTTGGTTGAAAACAAAAAAAAAAGACATGATCATAGGAATTCCAAACTTCACTATAGTACATTCTGTGCCACTGATCAAATGATGTAAATAGAAATGGTTAATTGAAAATTGACGAGTCAAATTATTTGCCTTATTTTATTTTGCGAAACCTTTGACTAAATTAAAATTGGTTACAAGTTGGTAAGTTGGTAAGCGAGTTATTGTTTAAACATTCACTTGGAAAAGATTAGGTTTGCGATACAATTATTTGTGAGGAGTTTATTTGCCAAGTAATAATTTGGCAAATAAAATTTTGCGAAACATGGTTTGGGAAGTAATAATTCGTTAATTTTTTTTTGATGAACCAAGGGATACCCCTCAGTGCGTGACTAAGAGCCATGCTCTGATAATTCTGCCACAGCTTGATCATGGCAACCGCGACAAGAAAACGAATATAAGTAATTAGATTCAATGTATTTTGTATCAAAATTTTGCGTTGAGTACTTAAATTTTTACAATAATTTATATATTTGGTGTGATTCTAACCCGTGGGGTGTCAGTAATAACGTTCGCTCATTTGTTGTTTTACTGCGTATTACACAGTAAAATCCGCCACCGAAAGATCTGTTGGAATATTCATCTTTTTGTTTATTTAAAATATAGGTTTTAAAATGTGTTTTAAAACTTAATTTAGAGTTACTTTACTATAGGTGGTGGTATATTATTTCATAGTAATGATTCCTTTTTTCTAACGATTAGTCGAAGTTACCTTAGCCAAACAGGAAAACTTTAAACAGCAAAAATCGATTTCACATAGTTAAAATCCTAAAGACCGAACGAAGACCTTATAATCCTATTAAAAAAAAAAACAACGCTCTAAATAAAAAAACATGCCATGCTGAAATCGAACTTCCGCAATGTTAATAAGAGCTTCTGAAAGATCAAATGCTTTACCTGCCCCAAATGTACTTTCTAGTCTCAGGTGGTTTTTAAGGAAAATACATTTTACGAAGTTCGAAAACTGGTTTTATCTGAAAAACGTTTTAGTTACGGTTTCTATGGAGATAAGGTACGTTACGTGTCTAAAATGGAAGGAAGGATAAAAGTAGGTGAAATGTACGTATCGGTGTGATCTTAAAACATGGTTGTGTAAAATGAGTGCTATTTTATAAAAAGTATTTTTATGATATGGAGTTTTATTATAAATAATAAATTTACAAATTAGAGACGTCTTTGTATTTCTTAACTGGACTAACAAAGTTGAAATGTTGGAAGTAGTTTTACTTTATAAGGTTCAATAAAAAAAAAAAAATAAAGGAACAGGATATTCTGAAATGGGGATGGTTTAATTTCAACGCTAAAGTGCTGAAACCTTAGAAATATACACAAAATATATATATATGTGTGTGTACATATAAAATTTAAACGGAATTTCACGAATCGTGGCCAAGAGCTATTTAACAATAAATGCTTTGAAGTCCAGCTTAGGGTTACTATTTTTCGTATACGTACAACAAGTACAAGCCCATTCTAAGGGTTAGAATCGCTTGCGTGTTGTAACGTATTTTGAAGGTTTCCACATACAAGGGAACGACAACACAGCTGGGGATTCTGACCCTACCGCAGCGCACCCGACCGTGACTATTTCTTATATCATTATCGTCATGGTAGAACGTTTCCAAGGAATGAAAAATATTTTTACTACGACCTTAGAAAATCTCGGATCTTTTCTTTAAATATTTTTTAGTTTGCTTAGAGATTCATAGTAATGAAAACATTATACAATTCGGAATGTGATTTTGAATAGTGATCTGATTCATACCTCAATCGAGATTAGATTTTAGCGTTGTAACATTGCTCATACAAGTTTTTTCTCGAACCCGTCGAATGCCTTAGTATACGTTTGTTGGTTTATTAGAACATGCTAAACCTAAAAGGTTAATATGTAAATATTTATGTTTGTAAATTAATATTTTAATGAGGATATAAACTAAAAAAATTAATAAAACAAATAAAATATTTTCATGGATTTTGTTGGTTACGAATACTAAAATATTAAAGAAGAAAATCCTTGAATTTTATAGCGAACAGGACAGATTGTTTTGGAAACTGCGCAACAGAAGCTTAAAATCAAACATTTTATTAGATTATCCAACACAATAAGCAAAGATAAGAAAAACCAGGAAAACCGACTTTTTCTTCTTTCCAACAAAGCGACGAAGCTGATCAGCTGGCAGGTTAACACAGATCAAGTTTAAAACTAATAAATCGTTCAAAGGCGCAGTTCCTGCGAACAAAGTCTTTTCTTTTATAAAAAAGAACCTTAACTTTTGCCGGATTATCTTTTTGGATTGGTTCGTTATAGGTATTTATTGCTTGAATACCTTGTATGTTTCCAAATCTTAATTATCTAAAGATTAAAGGGATGCTTTTAATCTTTTGTTGGTTGTTGGTAACTATGACTTAGAACATTGTCATGGATATTGTTGTTCAAATTTAAAAAAAGGAAAAAAAGTAACAAGGAAGGAATGATATTATACAACGCCTAAATTATTTTGAACAAGATAATCGCGCAAAATATGTTTCAGCTGTAGGCACGAAATCCTTCACCAAGCGTTTAAAAATTTCACTAGACATGAACACCTTGATCCCAGCACATCAACGCCAGAAGCTTCAGAAACATAACCATTATCTAATGTTGATATTTCCTATGTTTCGCACTTGCCACGTCACGGGCAGCCACGCCAGTTTTAACACTCCTCGAAGATACTTATTTAAAACAACGTTATAGGTATAAAAAGGTTTTTTAATTATAATTTAATTTATTATAAGTCGAACCAAACGCTTCGATAGATAATTTTTGGTGCGGGTTGCCAAGGTGTGGAATGAACTGCCTGCATGTGTTTTTTCAGAAAACTATAGTCCTAGATCTATCAAGTGTCGAGTGAATAGGTTTCTCGTGGATAGACGTGTAACACCTTCGACTTCATCGTCACTTTCCATCAGAGGAGACAGAAGACAAACGTGTAATCCGTTTAAAATAAAATATATATGTTATTTTTATGAGCATGATCGGAAACTTAAAACTTTCGTAACATTAGGTAAGCAGGTATTATTTCTTTGTTCATTTATCTTCAACGAACAATAAAACTATTGCGCCAATTTCTTTCATTATACTTTCGACATGTATTCCAAGAAGTAATCACTGAGAAAGTAGATATTGGTTTTAATTATTACAATTTGAATTTTTATATTGAATAATTATTACCTAAGCTATCAAAATGACAAAATAAAAACAATACAGAACTAAAACTTATAAAATCGCCAGTATAACTACAGTGCGCACTGCTTTATACTCTTAGTACCGAACCAAGGCACGTTCTCCACATTTGTGCGTCAGAATCAATACTCAATACGTACGTACCAAGTACGTATAGATATTAGCTGTTATTTGCACTAGGAACGTGTCGGTAATACGGGTTTGATTTCAGCACTCAATCGGGCTGAATATGAGACTCAATCGGGCTCTGAATATGAGGCTCGATTGGACTATATACGGGAGTCAATTGGACGATATGGATCTTAAAGAGATTGGTGGCGTTTGATTTGTCTACCTGGTGATTTGGAGTTGATCAAATAGTTCGGTATATTCCTACTACCTTACTTGTAATTCTGTATGTATGATTATTTTACGCGTTTGCGTTAAAATAAGCTTAACCGCTTTTATCTGCAAGCTTTTACTAAAGAAATAGCAACAAAAAAAAATTGCAATGGTTTTTGAATTGGTATCCAATCTTTTGACAAAAAACAAATAACAAATTTTCATTTGCAAAACAACGTTTGACAAAATTATAGTTGAAAAATTTATCATTTCACAAACTAACTATTGTTTATAAACTACTCATTAGACAAAATATTTACTAGAAAAAATTTCATTATGCCAAAACATCATTTCACAAATTGATTATTTTTTTTAACTTCATGCATATATTTGGCGCTCGGTCCGCTTGCGTTCAGTTTGGTCAATTGGCTTAGGTTAGGTTTTTAGTTAATACACAAGCGAGCCGAGCGAACGAAGCGAGCGTAGTGCGGTAGCACCTGGTGAAGCGCCAGGACCAAATTAAGTATCATATCCAGATCGACTTTCAAACAAACATCAAGACACGAGGTGTTTTATAATAAGTATTTCAGCAATTAAAATATTTCCTAAGTAAAACTTTTGCGAAATCTATATTATATCAAAGGATTCTATTTAAAGTAGTATGTTTGCGAAATGAAAGTTTGTCAAATGATTAGTTTTTGTAACGTTGTCTGTAAAATGATGTTTTGTCATATGTTTTTTGTCAAACAATAGTAAACCTTTTGAATTAGAATCAATCTTTATTCTTTACATACCTAATTGTTCCCGGCTTTATAACAAGAAGAACTCTGTCAGTTTATTAATTTGATTACATGTTTTTAAGATGTTTAGGGCGGTCTTTAAATATAATTAAGTTGGAACTAGAATTGTATTAAACCTCAAAGAGTTAAAGGTCCATTAGAGGTTTTAATAAAATGAAAAAAAAAAACTACAAAGTCAAGTAGTTCACCTGGAATATTTTAACTAACTAATGACATATCTAAAATACTTTTCACTCTCTCTTCGACATCTTGTGTTCACTAATAATGCCCTACCAGTTTTGACAACTGAATGACAGCTGTCAAAATTGTGAATGGAGTAATCGATCAATGCTTTAAGTGGTTCGCGTATCAGTCAAATGGGCCGCGCACTTATACGGGCCAGCAATAATTAACACAGATGCGTGTTCGGCAAAAACGTCGCTCGGCTTATGATGTTGGGGTTTGGCAGAGACTTACTACCGAGACCGAATATCCTGCTCTGCATATAGCCCAAATATGCGTACTAGTTGCTTCGGGCTGCCTACAAATGTGCCTTGTCGTTCTAGAAATACTACCAACCCGAATCTGCCGACGTTTGTAGTAGGTAGTGCCTATAATCGAGAGGATAATGCTAGATTTCAACTGAAGCGGTGCGAAGGAAACATAATAATAATAAATCCCCAGAAAAACACACCAACTGTATTTATTTATTTCTTGAAAGAAACATACAGCATCAATATTTCACATAGACATGTTTACGATGAATAGTACGGTGCATTTGCCAAAACAGTTTCCGACGTTAACTATTACATTACAAATACTTATTAATATACTACTTACATATGAAAATATGACAACATTTAAAGAAATGATTACTTAAAATTATAACAGAGAATATGAATATAAATAAAAATTAATAATAATAAATGTATGTAAACAAAAAACAAAAAAAAAAACAGTTTAAATGGCAAAAATTTTAATAAAACAGGTTAGTAAGTTATGGGTTTTAAGTGGGTTTATACAAAATCGTGCAATTTTAGAAGTTTTCAGTGTTCGTTTCCGATCAAAATATTACACGTATGCTATCAAAATATCTTATCGTCTAAAACATGTTTTGAGGAAATTTTCATTTCAGAAACTTTTTTAGTACGCATTTCATTGTTCATACGCCTTTCATACCCGACGAAACATGCGTACTTTGCCGATCGATAAGTATAAAAGTAACTGATACAAACAGAAAAAGAAAAGATTGCTATGGTCTCAGCTTTGTCTTCAAAAGAGTCTATAAAGAAAATAGTACAAAGTAATAATTTTTATTTCTTATTACTTATTAACTGAAATAAAACAGAAATACTATTCAAGTCCATTTAAAAATACTTAAAAATCTAAACTAAAAAATCATTTTAAAAATGTCTAAAATTTATATAAAATCTAATGGACGCACTGCTTGTACATAACTATTTAGTACCGGCCGAGGCCATCCAGAGTGTGGACGTATCGCTTTTTTTCCCGCGCTTTCGCCCAGTGCTATCTTACTCCGTCGTAAATATCAAACGCTTGCCATCAATTTTGATACTTTTGGTATAAATATTTATTGTTATTATAAATAATAAATTTAATATTGAAGAACTGCATTTTTCCAAGTATTATTTTACTAGTAAGTAATACACAAATCTATAAGTCTCTTCTTTTAGGTACCGTCACGGCTAAGCCTTATGAAGCACGTCAGAATGCTACGATGTTTCAGTAAATAGGTCGATATAAATTAAAAAGAAAATATATTTGAATATATGTTTCTCATAAAAGAAATAAAAGAATCAGGACATTCTGATTGCTCCATCATCGGAGTAAGATGTAGGTATCAAATTAAAGTTATATATAAAATAGAAAAGATAAAGTTATTTCAAGACCAACATTTTATTTTAAACACGCGTGCAATTACCACCAACTTTTAAAATAGGTAATAAATGTAGGAAACAATATAATTTTAAAAGAAAAAATCGAAGTGGTCGCCAAAATAATGATATCACGAAGGCTAGAGAAGCAAAATTGCACGTTACCTTATTATTATTTATTCATTACACATATTATTCAGAGCCACGAGAAGGCTCGTACCCTGCAGTGGGTTGAAAATGGGTTGATGATGATGATGATGACTCAGAGCTGTGGTGGCGCAGTGGCTGGCCTCTTAATCCAAGGGTCGTTTGTTCGAACGAACCCAGCCGCCCAATAATGGTTTTTTATCTTTACAAATGTATGAGCGTATAAAAACCTGCACTGACCGGTAAACAAACTCATGAGGATACCGACATGTCTTAGAACCCAAAGTTCAAAAAGAAATTCGCCAATCCGGAGGAGGCACCGATGCCTTCTTAATATAATGCGATATTGTCCCTCTGGGAGGAGGCTTTTGCCCTGCAGCGGGTCGACAATGAGTTTATAATAATTACTTTTTTACCGGGTACTTAAAGGTTCAGACTTTTAATTAATATACAGGGTAAACTATATGTCCTAAAATCGGAATATATACACCTTCTTCACCTTAAGCTCATTATGTTAACTGAAGGTATGCAATTATGTCAATAGTGTCATTTTCGGTACATTGTTTTATAGATTAAAAATCACTATGAACAAGGAGCAACCAGCGACTACTATAGTCGAATATAACGAAGATCTTCCCAGTACACGTTACACCAAAACGTTGACAATGCTCGATAGATTTAACAAAAGTAAATATTTTGGTCTGCATAAAGTAATAATTTCAAAATATTGAGACAGTGCAACACGTCATTTATGAAAATATTAAAAAGTAGAGCACCCAGATGAGAGCCCTTGGGTACGCCAGAAGTGATAGGGCCGAACCTAGATGTATAACCCTTTATTGCTACTGCCTGGATCTATCACGCAAGTAAGAGGTCAGCCATCTAAGGAGATCGCCGTATATACCGATGTTTTTTAGCTAACTAATTAATAAATTGTGCGAAATTTTATCGAATGCTTTAGAAAAATCAGTATACACGACGTTCACCTGATATTCCTTTTCTATAGAGCTTCTAAAGTCAAATCCAAAAACTCACACAGATTAGATTCCGTATGGTCTCGAAGTAAGCAGAGCTTGTGTTATGGATGACCATACAGCGAACTGGGGGGGGGGAACCCAGAATAAACATACGTATATAAACAAACAAGGTCAATGAACCGAGAACAAATATCTGTGTTCATTACACAAACGAATATCCCGGCCAGGACTCGAACCTGGGGCCTCTGGCGTATGAGGCAGGGCTACTAAACTACTCGGTCGTCCTAAACATTTACCTTTATTTAATATAGACAAGCTGCGTGCGCTGAGCTGCTAATTTCGTTAATTATTTTAAATTCATTATTACTTATTGTTATTAATTTTACGCTAACATGTACCCTAAAAAAGTTTTTGAAATAATTTTCAAATTTAGGTTTCAACAATGCCTTAAACCTTTAAAGAAGATTACCTGATAACAGAACTGCTGCGTTTTGGCAATAATTCAAAACGCCGCCTCCTCTCCCGCCAAACAAAATATTATCTATAGCTACAGCGTGCTCTAGATAAATCTGTCTTGAAATTACTTGAAGTAGCTTAAAGGGACATATTTTTCTTTATTTTAAATAATATGGCGGCCGAATATTTATTTATTTATTTGGGAAACATACAACTATTTAATGCAGTTAAGTTAATTAATAATGGGTAACTCAAAAGTCACTAGAGGGTATGGGAAGGGTCCTGCCTCATGCGCCGCACCGGAGTTCCCAGGTTCGGGAGGCCGGGGCGTTCATTTGTGTGATGAGCACTTATGTTTGTTCTCGGATCATTGTATTTAATATGTATGTGTATCCTACATGTATATAAAAAACAAGTAAACCATGTATTAATATTTTTATTAACCTAATCTCAAAATGAATGATTTTTTTGTAGAATATTCATCAGTCAGTAAAAAATCGCGTACAAAATCCTAATAAGATAATGTTAATTGGTCCTGACCAAAATAAATAAACCTTATTTGGTTGTCTTAAGACACTGATGGAGAAGATTAGAGGTTTTCCTGATAATGAGCCATTTTCTCAACCAAATTATTTATACATAATAATTTTTTTCGAAATGAACAGTTTATTTATAGCCCTTTTGGCCTTTAAAATTTCACCGGACTTTGTGGCCTAGCGCTGAGGGCACGAACCGCGGCTTAATACGTCGTATATTAAAATTACCAATGGTTGGGAAGGATCACCGTTCGTTCATATTATTGAAGTTTTTTTTTTCTTTTATATGTTCATGTTGACGTTTTGGATTTAGTCTGTAAGTTGAAATTGAATTGATTTGATAAATAAATAAATAAATCGACTGCCTAAGAACCAGCGAGAGATTCAGTAGGAATGCGTATCTGGCCCAACGGAGCGTTGTTGTTTGGCGTTTAGAGGCCAACTTCGTGAATGCGCTAATGGTGAACAGATGGCGCTAAGAAAAGCTGGTCGATACGGCAACGCCGAGTGAATATGTAAAATGTTGTGTAAAATTGTCTGGTTGAGATCGCTGTGTAGCGATAAGACCGCCAAATATAACCTTATTGTATAATTAAATTCTTTTATGGTATTTATTGTTATAAAGGTGTATTGAAGTGTGAATAAATAAATAATACGGCCAAACAGTGTTTTTTTTAAATATAATCTATCGTAAAAACTTAAGAACATATTAAATAAACCTTTTCGATCATTGTTTTTCTAAATTCTTAGCCGGAAATCGAACACGCAACCCACCTCATAGATAGTGGCGTCCGGAACCATGGAAATAATTAATCGAAGGTGTCTTGTTTATCAATACTGATTGTGATTATAATAATCGACTAGTGACAGGTGGACTTTGCTTTGTTCCTGTAATTTGTACTGGCAGTTCCTTACCTTTAATTTTTCCATATTTATTAGGGCTATCAAAATAGAAAGGATGAAATGTTAAAAATGTTCTAACAGTTTACTAACACTGTTGACTTCATGTTTTAAAACAACACCGCATTTTATATTTGTCTACTCTTATCATCCCAAAATAAAACGAAACCATCCTGTATAAACATTGTAGTAAAAATGTTCCACGTTTTAGTATTTACGGCGTCTGAATTAAAATTTATCGCACAAAATATTACAGTGCGGGTTCCAAACGGATTTTTGTATTTCAGCATGTTACCCAACTCGCGAAATAAAGTGGTTTATGTTATTACACTAGCAACGCTCTTCATGAGAAGTTTCTTGGAATATGTGTTGACTGACTTTGGTGATTTATTTAGACTCTTGTTGAGATGTTTGAAATTATCATAAATTCTTAATTCCTATTTTATTGTTTACATACATCCGCGTTATTCCTGAAACCCTAAGCGTTTCTGGATAAAATGTACCTAATGGAATAAGCTGTCTGTGTTTGAAACCGATTTCAAAAATTCTTTCACCATTAGGAAGGTACAGTACTCAGGAGGCTATATTTTATCCCGGAATTCCCGCGGGATCAAAAGTGACGTAACAGTAAAAGCAGAGAGACATTATTAGCTTTAGGGCGCACTATCTGTACGCGTGGCTCTATGTGTGCGTGCGTGATGTACTGATTGTATACGCACACGAAGCGACGTACGAGTACGCGAAGTACACGTACTCGTACGTCGAGAACACGGTTTGACAAGATGGCGGCTGCCACATAAAGTTAAGTTGTAAATTTACAGCGCACGCACACATAGGGCACGCGCACAATTGAGTTGAACCCTCTATAATAAATCAAAAGTCTGTGACGTTCCTCCAAAAGATACATTAATTCCAAGGGTCCAATTCCAAGGGTCAACATTCCAAGGCAGTTCAGGGGTTCACAATACGGTATATATACAAACAAATAGTGTTTTTTTTTCAATAACTTCAAGATAAGTAACATAAATTATTTATATTTACCAGCACTTTTAAAAAAATAAATGAATATTATAAAAATTAAATACAAGAAATCCGTGTATAAAAACAGACTTGACAAACGTATGAAAAAATTATGTGATTGCAAAATGTTTATATTCTTAAAATATCTAGAGACGCCCAGCGTTACAGGGTTACGCTAATAGTGACAGGTATATGCTCTATTTAATGTTATAACATTTTATTTTCTACTGCCATTCAGTACCTATTACAGGAAAATTAATAAATTAATTATGTTATACCTTGGAGATGAGAATCCGCAGGAATGTTGGTAATTTAATTGTTATTCGGTGAAAAAGAAAGCGTGGTTTTGGTCAGAATCATTATTACCTCAAAGAATAAAATAAAAATGGCCGTTTAACAGTTTAAACAGTTTAAAGTGGTTCTTTTAGAAACTTTCGCTTTAACTAACTTAAATAAAGGAAGAAAAGGACATTTATTCCTAGCTGTCTACGAGACTTAAAACTATAACATTAACTTATTAACTTTACATAACATAACATTGTGTATAAATTTAACATTAACAAAAAGATACATTTCAAAATGACAAAATGGTAAGGTAAATAAATGGATAGTTGCTCACTTTAGTGGTACGGCAAAATATAGCATTCCAAAAATGTTTCTGTGGGCCCTGTTCAATAAAACTTGCAAGTGTATATTACAGGTGACAGGCGACAATTTTATTTCACAAGTTTCTGTTCAATATAAAGTACAAATTAAACATTTTTTTTACAAATTTGTAATGGCGGAAAATTTGCATATTTGTCGAATTTTAGTTACAATTTTACAAATTTCCGTTCAATAACACTTTTGCGTGACAGGTGACAACTTACTAATTTGTCGGAAAAACTCCTTTATTGAACGTTTAGAAGTTTCCATATAATTAGAATTGTAATACATTTCTGACAGGTGACCTTACCCTCGGTAAAACATTTACAAGTGATAATACCCCGGCATTATACCTTATTATTGTTTTGTTTTATGTTTTATTTTTAATTTCTCACTAAACCGACCAAAAAAATATCTTTGTTTCTATGTATAAGCGACGGAAAAGTTAATTTCTTGTTCAGCTCCATTTTTACTCATAACAGAAAATATCTCATCAATAAACCTAAAAATTTTTGATTTACATACATAACCGCAAAGATTAATGAGGAATCTGTGGGGTTATGCGATGTTACAATTTTAATACATAATGTAGAATTGTAAACTACCGTGCAATATTGGTAATACATAATTATCATGTGTTTTGACAGGCGATTTTTGTTGTTGGAAATGTTTTATTAAACTAAATATTTGTAAATATTTGTCCTCGTCTTCATCGTCACTTTCCATCAGGTGAGATGGAAGACAAACGCCTGCTAATTATTAATAAAAAAATTAAAAAAAAAAGATTTTATTGAACAGAACTTGTATGACAATTCGATAATTATGTAACTTATTGACAAATTTGTAGAATTGTAAATTTTATTGAACAGGAGCCCTGTATGAAAATATGTTAAAAAATAAAAATAAGCCTTGAATTGCAGTAAGCAAACTCACAGCATACAAAAATAATCATGAGTTCCAGAAGGTTAAAAAGATGCACATGCTTAAATTATATCATACTTTATAGCCAACAAAATAAAGTTCAGATTTAAGTATTAATACAGAACCCAAAGAACCGCAAATTAAACCTCCAAAAACTGCCACTGACGGAAATTAACTCATCAATATTACGAAATTTCGTTTAAACCCCAAAAAGAGCCTTTAAATATAAAAACAAATTAAATTCAACCGTAAATCCTATGCAATATGACTGAATATTCAATGTAGTTGTGGTTACAAAATGGAATTAAAACGAAGTAAGACTGGTTGTTCAAGTTTTTTTTGTTAAAAACTTTTTTTTAACAAAAATTTAAATTTTAGAAATCATTTATCGTATAATAAAATTAGTATGTAAATATACCTAATAATGTGCGACAATACAATGCTATGAATACTTGTCACGTTTATTCGTTAAAGAATCTAATCCAGATGCTAATCCAGAATCCATTTCTATATATCACTTGATTCTGTAATATAGTTTGTTAGCGACAGATCGCGGAATAATGCGATAAAACTACCCACAAACTGCCAACAACATATTTACAAAAAAATCTAAAAAATAAAAAAAAACTTATTTCTAGTATAATATTATGTCAATTATAAGCACATACAGGGTTCTTAAGTCATGCGCTCAAACTAAAAACATGAAAATAAAATATAAATTACAATTAAATAGTAACAAAAAATAAAATTAAAATTTGTTACATTAAAACATTACAAAAATACAATGTCAAGAATCATAAAACAAATTTAAAAAATGTCAAAATAGTAGAAATAATAGGGTTTAAGATAAGTGTCCGGGTGCAAGTTGAACAAATTTCAAATATAAAAAAAAATATTTTAAGGAAAATGCACAATATAATAATTGTTATGAAACCTAGATGTGACTACTATATTATGTCATCAAGTTGCACCATTTTCTAACTCTGTTGTTAAAACGTCATGTCAATGTTAGCAATCCATATCTGTCATCAGAATCTTTACTTTAGGCGCTCCTAAGTATAGATTTTGCTTAGCAAATTCCAACTTTATCTATACTCTATCGAGCGCCTTCAGTTACCATCTAACGTCTTTAGTGTGGTTGTAATACATTTTTTATCCGATTACAAAGAGATACTACTCACTACATGACGTCATCATATGAAATTGTTAAAAAAAATTATGAAAGTTTTTTTTTCTTTAGCCGCCTAAGTAGTACCCTCCGCGGGGAGGGAGGTCGAAGATGCATCATGCATACCTCCGCAGGGAACTGACTTCTGCGGGGTGATGTGGGACTCACCAGAGTGGCACCTACCCACTAAAAACTTCAACAAGTTGAAAGGAAATTAATTTATATACCATGGGGTCCTGGGGATAAGAGGCTCATCGCCTATATTCGGACTTAGCGAGGCGATTGGTGAGTGAAACTCGTGACTCTAACGCTCGCACAGCAAACATAGCGATCCGGTGGTAATTCGGCCAGCCTTTTGGCTACATTGCCTTCGATAGATTCTGCTGACGTGTAGCTTTTTACTTGCAGCGGTTTTTTATCTTATAAAATAATTAACACACTTTTATCTACATGCCTGAAATGTAAATATTTTTCATAATTTGTGAATAAATAATTTAAAATGTTTCAAATATAATAACCGTTCAAAAGTAGACTACTATCGGACTGTTTGTGTAAGTGTCAAAAAAGCGTGTCGCAGCGTGGCACTTAGGAAACATTAAAAAATACTTTTGATAACGCTAAAATCTTACAAAGTGACGGTTAAACCACATGAGTAGATAAACGGAACAGAGACAAAGCTTCTTAAGAACAAGAAAAATTGTTACCTATTTTGGTAGGTTAAGACAAATTAAACAAAACATTTTGTTAAATAGTTTCATTATTCAGTGTGATAGAATACTTTACAAATTACTTACTGTAATAATTTTCATTTATAATTTTTGGTTTTTAATAATTTATTGTTTTTTTTTTGATGTTGTGGTAAATTCTGAATTTAACATATAGTTTTTTCAAGTAATCTAACGGGAAACACTCACATGGCATATCAAATTTACAATCTTTAATACGCTTAAGTATTTCATTGCCAATATAGACAATATTTATTTCAAGATCGAAATATTCGCAAAACTTTGGCTCGAGCAATTGAAATTTATTTTTTCTAGAATTATTTATACACACAGTACAATTAACAACCATAATTAATAAAAAATACAACGTTTTTACATTAAAATGATCAAATTTGCAACTAACAAAACAAACAACGTGCGTCGCAATGACCCTGAGATTGTCAACTGGCTGTGCCTTTTGACAATGTCTTTTGACCTGTCTAGCCACGTACGTGACAAGCGGCCAGTGGTCACGCACACATGCCCCGCGTGCTCGTTGTAGTGCAACCAATTCGTGCGGTCGTATGGAGCTTTGTCTCTGTTCTGTTTATCTACTCATGTGGTTAACCTTCAAATTCAAAAAAAAATTTCGCAACATTGACAATTATTTGTTCTTACTGACGTCAAGAACATTGTCCAAGGTAGTGCGTTTATTCTTAGTTTTGATAAACTATAGTGTTTCTGTTTCTTACACAAAACTGCTAAAGAATTGGATTATCCTTATGGAGGCATTAAAAATAGCTGGTGGTGGAACTTTAAGGTTGGTACATTTCTTTACTTAAGAATCCGTGACTCTATCTTCTACTGAAGTTAGCAACGCAGCTAGGATTAACTTAGAATACTTTGATCTTAGAAAACAGCGGTAATATTGATTAAGACCAGCCCCAACCAAACGACGGGTACACAGTTTAACAAGATGGCGGCTGCCACACAAGGTGGAGTTGCATATTTACAAGCTCACGCACACATAGAACCGCGCTCATAAATGACTTGAACCATATTTACAAACTACGGGGGACGGAAACCGGGATGGCAACGGTTGGTGAGGTGAAATGAAATGAAATGTGAAATAAAATGAAATGAAATATTTATTTCTCAACATTGACAATTACTTGTTCTTATTGACGTCAAATAAAACATGATTCTACCACCAAGTTCGAAAAAACCTTCGTGAAGAAGAACTGGCAAGAAATTTCACGGGTATATTTTTTTTCAAAATAAATTTACAAAGTCTCTTTATGTCCATACAAAATTATTCTTATCTGCATCTGTTAGCTAGGCAAGTCTCCCTCCCCCCAAGTATCCAAACGACGAACACCCTCAAACGGCACCCGTTCACGAGTTAACGCGGGATCGCCCTCCTCAACCATATTAGAGGGAGGTTTATTTCGAATCATAATGTTACATAAACAAATATGAAAAAGAAATAGTAACTATAGTGAAAGAACATGAACTTCATCAACATGAACGTTCAATATAATAAGTAATTATGGTTTAGTTTACAAATCAAACACACTTTGTACTGTATTTTTATTTTTGCTTTTTGTTTTTATATTTTCTTTCCGCGTGATTGTTGTGAAACAATAATAATGTTCAATCATCTGTGGATCATGTCATTGTATGTTATCATATCTAATTTATATTGTTAAAAAAGTGATGTACATTACTGTTTGTGATCGCATTGGGTTTAATAAAATAAAATAAAAACAAATACAAATTCTTTGTTAATTTCATTAAAACTGTAAATATAAGCCTTACTGGTTTCATTTGGGCTTCCATAAAAATCGTACCAATGTAACTCGTTTCTTAATATCTATGTTTATGACACCAGAATGCAAATCCCACAACCACTTATGATCTACAACCACCCCCACTACAAATCCATCACTCTTCTTTTTTCTCTCGTAGTCTTTTCGTATCATCAGCAAGTAGTTTCCGCCGGCCTACAGTCTAGAATCAGCTGAAGGCCGAAAGAAACCCCTGCAGAGTATACAAGATCTTCTGGATGTCTTCTTCTTCATTATCTTCTTTTTTTGATATCAGGCTGCGGAATGACTTGGTATTTGTAACAGTGGAGCTTACAAGCATTTGAATTCAATATCGTTCGTATAAATATTAGTTTGCATATAATATTGAATTATGTATCATGGATATTCAATTTGTAGTTAGTTAGGTATTTTATATTTATATTTAATACATTATGTAACTATATTAGGATTTGTTTATAGTATTTATCTTATGTATTAATTACACTCTCCAGTCTGAGGTCTGTTGGAAGAGACTTTTTATACTTTAAAAAAAACCTGTGTGGACATGAATTATTTAATAATAAATAAATAAATAAATTATATGTACATGTGGTAGTCGGTTTGTGTAATTAACGGTTGGGGTAATTCTAATTCCGTAACAATATATTACAAAATGCTATTCTCAAGACATTTCCCTCTATATTGCTGACAAGCACTCAAAACATATCAAAATAAAAATATTTTATTTCATCACAAGTAAGAAAAATACACGTGATGAATGTCTTCTTTTTCTTCATAATTCATAAATACTCCTTGACTTCGGCTTTTAAAAGGTAGACCGAGAGGACAAGAACCGGAGGAAAAAATCGCTCTCAGTACTCTTTTATCAACATTGTAAAATACATGAAATAAATATACAACTTACGACATGAAAGAAACGAAGACAAAATCTGACAGAATGCATAAATTATATACGCACCCCTACACACAAAACACAAGCTTTCACATTCATAATTGTAGAACGATTTTCATTCTATAAAAACATCTTGAAGCTAAGGCTTACCTTAGAATTATGTCATCTTAATCACGCAAGATTCAAATAAAAAGCGACATTATTTTGTACTACTACCACATATATGACCTCCCACGACTCTGCCACACGGAGGGCAAGTACCTTGAATATTGTAGATGGAACATTTTACTGAAAGAAGACATTGTTTTAGTTTAAAAACGATTAAACATAGATTTTTTTAATAATTACATGGTTGAACCGGGAATCGAACCCGCTACACGAGAAAAAAAATTACCCTGTAGTTTTACCATACCGATCGCAAGGCTTTATCGTAAGAATTATTTGTTGCTAAATAACACAGTGTCAGAAATAGAAGGAAGCTCTCCATGCGGAATAGCCGTGGGACGCCCTGTATAAAAAATTGTGAGACTAATCTTGTCAAAATGGCCATTATTATAATAAAAAAATACGAAAATCAGTACTAGAAATCAAGGCTTCATTATTTTTAACAGTCTTTAAATATACTAATTGCAAATTATATAACATCAAATAATTATTTTCATTTAAAATAGACATCAGTTTATTTACAAAATCTTTAAAATTCGAAATTAAAACTCGCAACGCACTCGACAACGACCCAGTCTAAGGCGCTTTTCCGTTGTTCGGGACGACGACACTGCAACAACCAAATCAACAAGGGATTCGATTGCGAATTTGAGCCTCCACTAAGTTACACGATTGTATATTTTTAAACAACTAGTCTATTTCGCCGTATCAACTAATCCATGCAAAGATTTAGTTTAGAATAATTTCAATCTTGCATCTAACTGACTACCTTCATGTGTTTATGTTTTTATAGCTGTAAGAAGGACGCTAGTAACTTCAGTTTCTCTTGTCCACGGTGGCTGAAAAGGCACCGAAACGTTGAGTTTAAATGTAAAAATAATAATAATATCAAACATGATAAAATTCGGTCACATTAAATTCAAATTCAAATTCACACATTTATTCAACATATTACACTACAACACGAAATAAAAACAACAGGTGTTTTATTAACCAACTTCAAAAAAAGGAGGAGGCTCTCAATTCATCTGTAATTTTTTTATAATCTGTCATAAACTTTTAGTTTCTGGACCGATTTTGTTGAATTTTTTATGTTCAAGCTTTAATAGACCTGTTCTTTTTAAAAAGACCTCGCAGTAAGGATTAAAGTACAATAGTACAATACGTTTTCCGTAGCTTAGTAAATAATAATAATATAAATCTTTTTCAGAAATAAATTTCAGACATAAAAGCCCATAGAGTGGTTAGTAAAACAATGACTAAACACTATTGTTTGTAAGCAAATGGATTTTTTTGAGATAGATATAGGCTCTCCCAATGACGCAGCATCGGGGAGTCCCAACGATCAACTAAAACCTTCAAGATCTACAGTGTCTTAAATACAAAAAAAAAATAAAGCTATTAAGACTGTAGTTAATTATGTAAGTATACCTTCGTGTGTGGCAAAAGAAAGAATGACAAATTACAGACTCTGCTAACGACTAAAATTTGTTCTTTCTGTCTGGCCGGAACACATTTTCTAGCCTTATTGATATATCACTAGTCTAGGAGTGGATGGTTCAAGTATTTTGTACCAAGTATTAAGTGACCCAATGTGTGCGATAAGCTTTTTGCAAAGCAGCTATATGAGCGTGACAAAAATGAACTGATGTGAAACGCACACCAAAATGATGAGCACACGGTTCGACATGATGGCGGCTGCTACACAAAGTTAAGTTGCATAATATTTACAATTAACGTAACACAGTGACAATTGAATGGAACCTATAAAAAACTTACTACTTATTTCATAAGGATTTCTTCCTTTATTTAAGAAACGAAATTATTAATTTGTCAAAGTAAATGATCTGATAACTTTAATCTGTAAGAAAAGATTTATAGTTTGGCCCAATTTCTATTAAAAGTTTTATTAAGTATCTCATAATATATCAAATTTATTTAACAAATATTTTATGTGCATAGTTTTTTTTTATATTTTCTATTACAGATACCAAAAATACTCTTTTTTTGAAAACCCGACCGAATAGAACGAAACTTCAGTTGTTGAATTGGCAGCGTATAAATCATATTTTTGCCGACGTAGGTTATATCTTTTTTAACCCTTTTTTGAGGGCTCCTTTTAAAAGGGTTTTGTGCCCAAAGGGTGCGAACACGAAGGCCCTACCTTTCAAGGGTTACAACTTTTGTGCGGTTACAGAATGGTTGAATTTTGTAAATAATTACTTATTTATTGTAATGCAACATTCTTTATCAGAAAAACGAGGTCTTTGTTACAAGGTTTTTATTCTTGGTTTAATTAATATGTATTTTCAAGGTTTACAAATAATTAACGTAAGGGGCTATACTACGTGTTTTCTGACAGTTATTCGGGACGTCTTAAAATGATATAAAATTTGAAACGGCACCGAAAACTGAACTCAGACTTCTCGAATGAGTTAGCCACAAAAAAGATATTTAGATTTTTGTGATTTCACATTGTGTCACCTGTCGAATTTATAGGTATATTTTGAACATCTTAACAGTTGACGGATAATTCAAATAATGTAAAAATGAATTTGTCCCAAGTTCGTATTTCAAAAAATATGGTTGACAACAGACCTAGCATATGATGGCAATCCCTAGGGAATGGAAATTTTTTGCTGTTTGGACTGCAGCAGTTGGCATCGCTACTAAGTGGTTTTTCGTGAATGTTAGGCTTATTTCTAGTCAATCCAGCCATGTCAGAGTTGGGTCATTTGTTTTACCTAGAAACAAGTCGTTTTTGGAAAAAGATTACATTATAATGAGTTTGCTAGTTTAGGCAACTTTTCCGTTCTCCATCTATGTTTGGAGTGAAGATGTTCGATAGATTCTTAAAATGTTACAAAAAAACGTGAAAGCATCTAATTACAGACTTGCTTAGAGGTATCACAATTGAAATCTATTTACATAGTTTAATTTTATGTTACAGAATTTCAAAACGGTTAGTTAAAAAATACACCATTACATCAGAGTAAGTCTTTCGTATATATTTGCTAGCAGATTGCTGAGTACATATTTGGTGGATACGCAACTGTTCATCCTGTCACAAGACTTTCATAATAAACTTTACCATACGTATAGGATAAACTTTACCATACGTATGGAATACTCACTTTAAGCCAGCTACAATCTCCATGGCTCCGTTAAAGTTTCCAATATTCCAGCAAGTAAGAGCCACCCGGAGAACGCAGGCCAGGGCCACCTTCTTCTCTTCCAATGAATTTGGGGAAGCTATCAGCTGCGTCACCCAGAGAGATACCTGTGGGAAGAGAAGATTCAATTAAATATGAAGTATTAATTTTTTAGTTTAAACATTGAACAACAGCTTCTACGACCGTTCTAATAATTCCACAAGTGCTTTTTCAGCGTCACCCACTCAGGTTTCAGGCAATTTACAGTCCAACATACAATGCCTACTGGTAGTTGGCTGACTTCATACAAGTGAACGTTTGACTTAATAACAGAGTGAGCTTCTGTTACCGTAAGAGGACCAGTACGGGACTCCAGCACCGTTACCACTGCACCGCCGACGCCCTTACAAGAGCGTTAACAAGAGTTAACCTGATGTTAAAGCTGAGTCAGTAATACAAACATATATATATTAATTATATAATGCACTCCTATTTTAGTAGTTTAGTTAACATAATTGGTTTACCTAGTTATAGATCTGACCCCATTTAAATTTGATGCAAAGACTTTGTTGCTTCACAGATGCATCATCGATTTTGTCCTAAAAATATACCTATGAATCTTAGTTTGCCGATATTTCAGGCTCCTAGAAAGTAGGTTAGATTTACTGGGGCAATGTAAATCACTTTAATACGATACCTACTGTATCCTGGCAGAGATTTTCTCCATAGTTGACGTCAGCAAAAACGTTAGTATACTCCAACACGTCTACCATTTTTTTTAAAAGTAATTTGGAAAACTATTTTGAACATGGATTTGTTGTCAATGAAAAAATATGCAAGTTTTATTATGTTTTTTAAATGTACTTTTATGGTTAATTTATATACTATTTTTAATAACATGGTCATATGTTCAAATGTTAATTATTACTCGACTATCAGAATAAGGGAATTTTAATTTTCGGTACAGTCGGGTGACGGGTCGCTCACTTCCCTCTAATATGGTCTAAGATCCAACGTTAACTCGTGAACGGGCACCGTTTGAGGGTGTTTGTCATTTGCATAGTTGGGAGGTAGACTTGCCAAGCTAACAGATGCACATAAGAATAAGTTATGGATTTAAAAGTACAGACATACAGACACATTAGATATTTAATAAAGCTATTAAATTAAATATCTAATTAAAATGTCTCACGTAAGAATTATACACATGCAGTTTCTTGCCAGTTCTTCTTCATGAAGGTTTTTCCGTGATGTAGATTCATGCTTTAATTGACGTCAATAATAACAAGTAATTATAAATGTTGAGAAATAAATATTTGAATTTGAATATGAGACTAAACCGTTTGATGAATTTCAACACATGAGGTGTCATTAGATCTCAGGTTTAGGAGTGCCATGGAGTTCAAAAAAATATCAAAATATTTTTAATTCATCATAGGTAAAAAAATGTTACACTTGGTGAAAGTCTTCCTTTTCTTGATCTTCATCAAGATTGCGTTAATACAACTTTAATTCGGCTTTTAAGAGGTATTATGGGCAGACTGAGAGGAAAAAAAGTCGACGAACAAAAGTCGACGATTTTTTTTTATTGTAAAATCATATAGCTTGTTTTATTAATCCCGGAATATCAGTTTATTGATTTCAGGCTGTGTATAGTCCACCACGTTTGTCCACTGCGAATGGGTAGATAGACCTATCTGAATAATAACTACAAGAGCTTCGTTCCGACGTTTTCCTTCACAGTCAGAACCGTTGACCTAGCGTGCGGCACCTAGCAACTACGCACCATATTTATTCTTTGACATGAATCTTATCATCAATACGTGCACTAATTGAAACTGGCAGTAATGCATGAAACTGAAACTTTCAGACAATTAAACATGATATGCAGACTACAGGCCGAGCGACTTGCGTTCTATTGTGAATGAAGTTTGTGTGTCATGTAACAAATGCTTTAGTTTCAGGTTTTACTACTGAGCAATGAGATGGTGACACTGCATGAGACAAAAGAATTCCTTTATCCAAAATTACAGAACTTGCAATTGTTATGACATTTTATTAGGGTGTAAGAAGTAATTGTAATTTAACTGATAAGTATTTTTGAATATGTATTGCTGATTATCATAACTTAAATTCCCTTTTTAATATGTATACTTGTATTTTAAGCCTTATATTTATCATTACAACCAATGTAGACTTAGGTTAGCATTATCTTATAAACCTTAGTGGTTTTCTGAAGCTAATTTGTATATTATTTTCATTTATTTAAGTTTATTATTATGATAATAAATAAATAAAAAAATACGTATTTAGTCCAACTTAAATAGTAAACTTAATAGTTTAAGTTCCGGCTAAGCACCGTCAGCGCTAAGCAACAAAGCCCGGTAAACATTTAAACATAAAAATTACCTGTCCATTTAAAAAAAAAATATTAAAAAAAAAAATTTATGCACTTTCTGGCACTGGCATTGAACATGGCAAAAGGTCGAACCAAGAAGCAGACGCTTTAGCAATTCCGCCATAAATTACGCTTGTTTATAAACAGCGGATTGAACAAAAACGTGAAATATGAAATTCCACAAAGGATCCCCTACTAAAAACCACAGGTTTAATAAGCTTACTATCATATTTTTCGGGATTTTGAGTCCCGTATAGACCGTTCATACTGCGTAACTTTTTGTACAGTTAGGAAAAATGGCAATTGGGTATTTTACACCATTTGTAAAGCAAGTTTTTATCATTTACTTATAAACTATAAGTTAATTTGACCCAAAAAATTTCTTGAACAATAAAGTTCTGAATTTAGTATCGAAATTATATAGATTAGAAAACTTTTTTTTTACACGTTGTGATGTCACAACTCGGTGTCGTTTTGTATGGAGCGTTTTTCAGCGACTCGCAACAGCTCCTCGAACACATCGCTGTATCTAGAAAACGATTGATTGTAAACATACTGTTACTTCTGCAATATTTCAGTCTCGGTCTGCGTGCGTTCCCGAGCGCACGTCGATCGCAGACGCCTTCCCGCTCTTTTAGCCCCCGCGCTATTTGAGCACCCAAATTTCACTGGTTGTTGTCGTAATCATAATAATTTCATAGTTGTATACCGTAATAAGTTTCTAACGCCGTTTTCACGGCGGACAGTGGGTCGTTAACCGTACTTCTAATAAGTTTCTAACGCCGTTTTCACGGCGGATAGAGGGTTGTTAACCGTACTTCGTGGAACGTGAGCTTCGTCGACGGGGATTCGTCGTTCCAGGACTTCAAGTGCCGTGTTCGAGTAAGTTATCCGCGTCGTTCTCAACCGCCCTACTGCGTGTAGGGTGGTTTTAGGAAGTTAGTCATCGTTGTTAGGTTCATATATTGCCCCTCCCCAACCCCTCCGCAATGGCTTCCCTAAGCTTTGACGAGTTTAGGAAGAAGTTACTTGAAAGTACTGAAGGCATGTCTATAAAAGCTGATAAGTACCGTTTCTTAGATTCTCTTATCCCTCATCTCATGACGTTAAGGTCCACAATGGCCCCTCAGGCCACCCCAGTTCCCCAGACCCCTCAGGTCTTAGGCCCTCCCGCGTCCCCTTCCTCCAGTGACATGGAGTGCGAAGTAGACGCCCCTCCGCGACGCAAGCGCGCACCCGCGACCGAGTCATCCTCGGACGCCACCCCAACTGGCCCTGAGTCTCCCTCTTTTACGCTTGTTAAGAAGCGCTCTAAGAAGCGGTCGAAACAAGACCCGGCGCCCTCGACGCCCGTCCCCACACCCCCTGCGGCGTCTTCAACGCCAGCTGCCCCGGTGTCTTCAACACCCGCTCCGGCCCCAACTTCTGTCAAGGCCAAGGTCCCACCACCCGTTTTCCTTCGGGAAAAGGGTAAATGGACTGAGGTTTCGACATTGTGCAATGAGCACAAGGTTCATAACACCCGAGCGGCCAACTCGGGTGAATCTATTAAAATCTTAGTCTCGTCGATAGACGACTTCCGTGCTTTAACAAAGCTCCTCACCGATAAGCAATATGCTTATCATACTTATGCTCTGTCAGAAGAGCGTAAGATCAGAGCGTTACTCAGGGGAGTCCCGTTCGAATTATCGAACGAGGCTATCCTTGAGGATCTGCAGTCCCAAGGCTTCCCGGCACTCGCGGTGCATAAAATGCACAGCAAGTACGGGAGGCAACACCCTCTCGCTTTGGTGGTTCTCGCCAACGTCCCCAAGTCCAGGGAGATCCTCAAAGGGGTTAGCACTATATGCGGCCTCTCTGGGATCTCGATCGAGGCGCCTCATCGCCGCGGTCATCCCGGCCAGTGCCATCGGTGCCAGTTGTACGGGCACGCGGCGGCCAACTGCCGCGCACCGCCCAGGTGCGTCAAGTGCCTGGTCCCTCATTTCACTAAGGAATGCAATCGCACTCCTGAAACTCCCTCTCCTCCCGATTGCGTGTTTTGTGGCCAGTCCGGCCACACCGCAAATTACAGGGGCTGCCCTCGTGCACCCCGTTGTATGCGCTCCAATTCCAAGAGGGCGGCACCCAAACAGGCTCCGCGCCTTTCTCAAGAAAACTTTCCGCCGCTGCGTAGCCGGGTTCTTCCGGCTGCTAAGCCTACACAGTCCAGGCCTGCCCCGCAGTCCAGAAAACTGGAGGCAGCGCCCCGCATTGAATCCCATCCCGGCAAGGACAAAATTAAGTATAAAATTCTAAACTCCGGGAAGAAACTAAATTGTGAAGACTTAAAAAACCGGGATCCTCTTCTTGTCCTACGCGATGTCCTGTCCTTCCACACAGATGATGAACTACTGCTAGCCCTCAAGATGCAGAACAAGGAGCTCTTAGAAGGAGTGGCTCCTGGTGAAGAGCGTCTTGCAGTAAAATACCGTATGAAGGCACGAAATCCGCTAACGGGTCACATTGTGCTCACAACATCACCCATTATTTGGAGAAGGGCGACTGAAGCAGGAGTGTTGCACATTGACCTGCAGCGGGTCAAGGTGGAGGATCAGTCGCCCTTAGCACAATGTACCCGTTGCTTGGAGTACGGCCATAGCAAGAAATACTGCAAGACTGCTCTGGACCGGTGTAGCCACTGCGGTGGACAACATATTAGGGCGAAATGTGAGAAATGGCTAGCAGGCATGACTCCCACCTGTTGCAATTGTGAGACCGCGAAATACGACCAACGTGAGCACAACGCGTTTAGCCAGATATGCCCGGTGCGAAAGCGATGGGACGCTCTGGCTAGATCCTCCGTTGCGTATTGTTAAGGTCTCACCTGCACACACTGCCCAAATCTGCACCGTAAAACGCGCACAAATTGAAATTCCGCCACCGAAACCGGCAAACCAGGCACATATTAAGAAGGATATCCGGATTAGCGGGGGATTCGATTCTCCGCTATTCTGCAGAAATAACGGAACCGAAATCTACCTGCTAATTCAACCATTCACCGTTTGCCGGAAAAGAAAAGAAAAACAGTGCACTGGCGCCTTTCACATATAATAATAAATGAAAATAGAATGACTGAGGATCTGCATAAAAACAACATAAGGAAGACACGTAGGACAGTTTACAAAAGATAAAGGAAAAATATGTTTCGAGGATATTTTGGAAATATCCAAGTAAATTATATATTTGGAATGGTATTATAAGGTGGGAAAAGATGGAAAAAATGCAAATCTAAGAATCAAAATAGTAATTCGACCGCTGAATATTAAAGCTAAAAATTTTTTTTTTTTGTAATATATAGAAATTCTGTTTGCCGGAAAATAAAAGTAAAACGGTGCACTGGCGCTCTCCACATATATTAATAGATCTCGTTGAAGATGATTTCTATAAAAAACAACATAAGGAAGACACGTAGGACAGTTTATAAAAGATGAAGGAAGAATATGTTTTAAGGATATTTTGAAAAATATTCTAGTAAATCATATATTTGGAATGGTATTGTGAGATGGAAAAGATAGAAAAAATAGAAATCTAATAAAAAAATGATTGATTAAAGTTGAATATTGAAGCTAAAAATTTGTAATGTATAGAAATCTTGTTTCTTTTGGAATTATATTCTAGCAAGCAATAAATGTATCAGAGAAATGTCAAATTTGCTAAGATGATAAATATATAATAATAAAAATATGTAAATGTGAATATTAATGAAAAACGCAAAAACAAACAAAAATAACAAGCCTATGAGCTTGAATTAAAATAATATAAAGTACAAAACTGAAATCCATAAAAACAGTCTGTGGCCACCATGCCAGAGGTAAAAGATTAAAAAAAAAAAAAAAAAAAAAAAAAAAAAAAAAAAAAAAAAATCCCATCCCGGCTCCTCGCCCATACAAACCCAGTCCTCAATCCTCCGTAGCAGACGATATGCGTATCGTCTGCGACGCTATAAAAAATGTCGATGTTAGTGAAATCGCAGTCAGCCCGTAAACTTAGGGCTTCACGTACTCCGACAGAGCGTTTGCTAGCTCTGGCGGAGCATAGTTCTCTTCTCAATTCATTATAGGTTCATTTAAATGAATTGATCCCTAAATCATGTTTCGGCCGACCTCTGCCCAGCCCCGGCTTCACCGGAGGCTGCCCAGAACGGCCACCAACTCATGTCCCTTTGAGCACCTTCAGTGCAACTTTCACTACAGGCGGAAGACCCGCTAGCGGGTCTCCGCCAGCGTGCCCAACTTCCCGACGGGTGTCGCTTCCGATGAAGGCTAACGGTAATAACTACAGCCAACAGGTGACTTTTAGTGGGTAGGTGCCATTCTGGTGAGTCCCACATAACCCCCCGCAGAGGAATTTACCTGTGGGCGGTATGCATGACGCATCTTCCACCTCCATCCCGCGAGGGTGCCTCGGCAGCAAAAAAAAAAATTAAAAAAAAGCAATATTTCACACAGTCTCGGTCTGCGTGCGTTCTCGAGCGCACGTCGATCGCAGACGCCTTCCCGCTCTATTAGCCCCCGCGCTAATTGAGCACCCAAATTTCACTGGTTGTTGTCGTAATATATAATTTCATAGTTGTATACCGTATTATGTTTCTAACGCCGTTTTCACGGCGGACAGTGGCTCGTTAACCGTACTTCTAATAAGTTTCTAACGCCGTTTTCACGGCGGAAAGTGGGTTTTTTACCGTACATCTAATAAGTTTCTAACGCCGTTTTCACGGCGGACAGTGGGCTGTTAACCGTACTTCGTGGAACGTGAGCTTCGTCCACCGAATTTCGTCGTTCCAGGTGCCTCGAGTCTTCGTGTTCGAGTAAGTTATCCGCGTCGTCCTCAACCACCCTACTGCGTGTAGGGTGGTTTTTAGGAAGTTAGTCATCGTTGATAGGTTCATAGTATATATTTATATATTGTTGTCCCTCCCCAACCCCTCCGCAATGGCTTCTCTAAGCTTTGATGAGTTTATGAGGAAGTTACTTGATAGTACCGGTGCTGAAGGCATGTCGATAAATGCTGATAAGTATCGTTTCTTGGACTCTCTCATCCCGCATATCATGGCGTTAATTCCCTCAATGGCCCCTCAGGCCACCCCAGTACCCCAGACCCCTCTGGTCTTAGGCCCTCCCGCGTCCCCTTCCTCCAGTGACATGGAGTGCGAAGTAGACGCCCCTCCGCGCCGCAAGCGCGCACCCGCGACTGAGTCATCCTCAGACGCCACCCCAACTGGCCCTGAGCCTCCCTCTTTCACCCTTTTTAAGAAGCGCTCTAAGAAGCGCTCGAAACAAGACCCGGCGTCCTCGACGCCCGTCCCTACACCCCCTGCGGCGTCTTCAACGCCAGCTGCCCCGGTGTCTTCAACACCCACTCCGGCCCCAACTTCTGTCAAGGCCAAGGTCCCACCACCCGTTTTCCTTCGGGAAAAGGGTAAATGGACTGAGGTCTCGACATTGTGCAATGAGCACAAAATCCATTACACCCGAGCGGTAAACTCGGGTAAATCTATTAAAATCACTGTCTCGTCGATAGATGATTTCCGAGCTTTGACTAAGCTCCTCACCGATAAGCAATATGCTTATCACACTTATGCTCTGTCAGAAGAGTGTAAGATCAGAGCGGTACTCAGGGGAGTCCCGTTCGAATTATCGAACGAGGCTATCCTGGAGGATCTGCAGTCCCAAGGCTTCCCGGCACTCGCGGTGCATAAAATGCACAGCAAGTACGGCAGGCAACACCCTCTCGCTTTGGTGATTCTCACCAACGTCTCCAAGTCCAGGGAGATCCTGAAAGGGGTTAGCTCTATTTGCGGCCTCTCTGGGATCTCGATCGAGGCGCCTCATCGCCGCGGTCATCCCGGCCAGTGCCATCGGTGCCAGTTGTACGGGCACGCGGTGGCCAACTGCCGCGCACCACCCAGGTGCGTCAAGTGCCTGGTCCCTCACTTCACTAAGGAGTGCAATCGCACTCCTGAAACTCCCTCTCCTCCCGATTGCGTGCTTTGTGGCCAGTCCGGCCACACCGCAAATTACAGGGGCTGCCCTCGTGCACCCCGTTGTATGCGCTCCAATTCCAAGAGGGCGGTACCCAAACAGGCGCCGCGCCTTTCTCAAGAAAACTTTCCGCCGCTGCGTAGCCGGGTTCCTCCGGCTGCAAAGCCTACACAGTCCAGGCCTGCCCCAGAAAACTGGAGGCAGCGCCCCGCATCGAATCCCATCCCGGCTCCTCGCCCATACAAACCCACTCCTCAATCCTCCGTAGCAGACGATATGCGTATCGTCTGCGACGCTATGAAAAATGTCGGTGTTAGTGAAATCGCAGTCTTAGCCCGTAAACTTAGGGCTTCACGTACTCCGACAGAGCGTTTGCTAGCTCTGGCGGAGCATAGTTCCCTTCTCAATTCATTATAGGTTCATTTAAATGAATTGATCCCTAAATCATGCTTCGGCCGACCTCTGCCCAGCCCCGGCTTCACCGGAGGCTGCCCAGAACGGCCACCAACTCATGTCCCTTTGAGCACCTTCAGTGCAACTTTCACTACAGGCGGAAGACCCGCTAGCGGGTCTCCGCCAGCGCGCCTAACTTCCCGACGGGTGTCGCTTCCGATGAAGGCTAACGGTAATAACTGCAGCCAACAGGTGGTTTTTAGTGGGTAGGTGCCATTCTGGTGAGTCCCACATAACCCCCCGCAGAGGAATTTACCTGTGGGCGGTATGCATGACGCATCTTCCACCTCCATCCCGCGAGGGTGCCTCGGCAGCAAAAAAAAAATGCAATATTTCTTTACAGTTCAGTATTGAGGTCTGAGCGGCAAAAAAAATCACCTAGTATAAACTAAATTGCGCATATAAGATTTTCAATGAGTTCACAAAGTTTGAAAATGTCTAATAGTATTTTTTTTATAAGCGTTATTAGGGTTTGCTTGTAGCATTACTCGCAGATGTAAAATATTGTATAGGTATCCTTTTCTGGAACCCCTACAACGTGTTTGTAGTAAGCGAGCGAAGATAGTTAAAAAAGTCAGTTTCTTGCGAGTTCAAACAGTAGGCGATCAAGTAGAACGACAAAGTCGGTAAGCCGATACGTCTGCCTCTAACTGTTAACGTTGGTCTTTTTGGCGGGAAATGGAAAAGGCAAATCGTGCTCTTCGTTAATTTTGCTTTTTTTGTACCTACCGTTTATTATAATGATGATAAATGTAATAGAAAATCCAATGACGATTGTATACAGTGCTTTTCGTTAATTCCAAGAGGTCCGTTTGATAGTAAAGTAATGCTATCACTTCACAAATGACTTTGACCTCCATTATCATCATATCACCATCATCGTTATTAAACAAGAAGTCGATGACGAAAACGCGACTGTAGCAAGACGGTTTATGTTTTTGGACTGTACGTTTTTCTTCAGCACGCTTTGCTCTGCGGATCTCAATATTATCACGTGTCATTTGGTTCATTTTTTAGGGTCATTTTTTTCTTTATCATAACAGTGTGGTTTACACGGGAATATAATTATAGTAACCGCGTTTTTTTATTTGTCAAATTCAACAGCATGTTATTAGCAGCCTGTCTGAACGATCTTTCATGAAAGCCGCGTCCCTTTATTTCATAATACTATAGGATCTCATATCCGAATCTAAAAGATTATATCATCAACGGAACCCGTGTTTTTCAACGGGATCTAAAAGGGACTCACGGATATTATGCAAAAACCGTCATAAAATAAAAGTGCAAAAGGTCCAGGGTAGTCTTAAAATTTGGGATTTTATTCCCTTTTGTAATGAACGGTGACGAGAAAATCTTGTATGGATGTCCAATTTAGCTTTTTCTGAGTAAAATTTAGATTGATGTGATAACAAAATGGAGGACATTAGAATTTATATTCAATTGTTGCTACTTATATACAGCAATGTTTGCCACATCGTTTTTTACAAATAAATTATTGTTTGTCAGCTGTTGTTTTGAAGAATGATATATATATATTTTTAATACGGTGTCGTTACTATAACTCCAGGTTTATTTTGTTAAGATCTGGTCTGGGGCGCTACTGCAGTGCCCATTTTGATGTTGTTCCATAACAACCATGTTTACGCGGCTTTGTTCCAGTTGAAAGGAATGAACAGGCAATGCAATTACTGGAACAAAGGCAACTCCAAATGAAGCCTATGACCGAGAAGTGGGTCACGAGCCCAATTGCCAGCTTTGATTTTATTTAAAAAAAATTAAGGATTTTAAGGATTCTTGTAAGCTTGTTAACATACGCAATACTTAATAAAAAATTTGAAAGATCGATATTAATAATTAGTTTTGCATGTTTGTTCAGCTTCTATGTTTAAATTTTCGCATGACCTGATTCTACATTCAGCATTAACCTCAGCTCGTTAACGTTGTTATTTACTATCAAATAACGTTTTTTTTCAAAATATTAATAAATATAAAAATGCTTCTTTTATATTTATTTATTTTCCATTTCAAAATAATTGGATATTCAGATTCCACTTGAGGTTTCATGAATATACAGATTATCAAGTATTATTATGGCAAACATGTACTTTTAGGAATATCAGAAACTTACCTTGAAAAGCTTAGAGTCCCTAAAGTATTGTAAGCTAGCCCTAAACTCAGAGATTGTTCATAGTAAATCGGATATGTAAATTAGTATTGCACCTTGAGGGTGGGCGAGGGGGAGGAAACTTGCACGAAGGGTAAAAAACAGAAGAATATCTGGAGAAAACCTTGTTTCTTGCTACTTCATTATGTACCTTTCCAACCTTTGAAGGCTGAGTGGCCAGAGGTCCCAGGATCGAGTCCTGGCCGGGGCATTCATTTGTGCGATGAATATTGATGTTTGTTCGCGGGCATGGTTGTTGATATGTAAATATGTATGTTTATTCTGGGTTCCCCCCCAGTTTTCAGTATGATCATCCATAACACAAGCTCTGCTTACTTTGATGACATTTCTTTTGGTGAGATTGCCCGGGGAATTATTGTTATTATTAATAATTATTAAACGAATTTCGGTGTAATTATTTGATATTCGAACCCAAGGAGTTTATTTCTGCAAAATTGTTATCATTCTTGGGTGATAATAAATGATTTCTACTCCATTCTCTAAACGGAGTTTTTGAAAAATATGTCTCATTTAAACACATTTTATTTACAAAAAAGGTTAACACGCTTTTCTAAAAGCCTTCATACTGCCGCATAGGTAGACTTCCATCCCCTCACAAGGGTGTAAGCAGCCCTTAAATAGAATTATA
This sequence comes from Marasmarcha lunaedactyla, assembly GCA_923062675.1. Taxonomy (NCBI): domain Eukaryota; kingdom Metazoa; phylum Arthropoda; class Insecta; order Lepidoptera; family Pterophoridae; genus Marasmarcha; species Marasmarcha lunaedactyla. Next base: position 7,802,172 of record OV281367.1, on the reverse strand, counting down.
TATCGATGGAACGAACAAATTGAGCTTCATATAATTATATAGAAAACGACTCTTTTATACAGAGGAAATTCTATTTCTGATGCAATTAGGGATGGGACAGTGTCGATGTAATATCGATAGATTTGATTTATTCTATTTAATTCTTCGAATTTGTTTTCTTTAATAATGTTTCCGACTTTCTTTAAATAAAATACCCATATTCCAACTTATATTGTCATTTCATACAGTTGAGAATAAAACTATTCCATTGCATAGAAATAAAGCTATCTTGAATCCAAAATTTCACGTATAAATTAAGAGATTGTCTTATGCAATGGGCCTCTTTGCTTATTTATTTATTATTTACAAAATCCATGGCAATGAAAAATTACATTAAATATAACAAATATAAAAAAATATATACTAAACAAAAACAACTATGTTCCCTAATCCTAAAAAAACAAACAATTTTCGAGTATTGGTATAAACTGCTATCTAAAACAACAGTAACATGGCATTCTCGCTCCGATCGCCACGCGGTGCGGACGTGCAAGACCCAGCTCTCCGTTGATCGGTCCCTTCCCGCCCTTCCGCGGCGCTCAGTTTACTGACGTCACAGTCTAGCGTGTTGGCTCCGTGCCACGGTTTCCTGAGTCTTTCTACTCCGTCTGAGTGCTTTCGAAGTGCGATTTTTCTTTGCGACTAAGCCTCTTAGTCTTCAAAGTGCTGTGCTAAGTTGTGTTGTGCTTGTGCTGAGTGCAGTGTTGTGCCCGGCGTAAGTAGTCTGGTTTCAGTGCAAAGGATACTTAACGGTGACAACGAATTTGTACTGAACCAGTCCTTTTTATTTTTATTTATTTCTCTTCTCTATTTTATTTATTTTTCTCCTATTTTCATATTTATTTTTATCATATTTGTGTGTATTCGTGTGTATTTGTCCTTTCTGTCGGTAAAGGTTGACCCTAACGCGGTCAACTCTTTACCTGCGTACCCTTTTTTAGGTTTCTAGGTAGCGGCCTTCGGCGTACTATTGTTAGTTTTAAGTTTTTTCTCCCCAGCCCCCCTACCGCTGGTAGGGAGGTTTGCCGCTTTGATTTTGCTAGGTTGTTAGGAACTAGGCATCTTTATTGTACTTATATTTTTACATATTATTGTCCCAACCCTCCCTAATGGATCCGCTAATCATTATTAACGCGTTCACCCAGGCGCTTGCTGCGGCAGGCGTCTCCATCCCAAAAGACATCCTAACGCAGGCCTTGCAGGCATCAATCGCGTCCCCGGCCCCTCAGGCCCCAACCCCAGCCCCTCAGGCCTCCAACATCCAGACCCCTCAGGTCTATAGCTCTCCCGCGTCTCCCGTTCCATCCGATATGGACTGCGCGTCGGTCTCATCCTCGCGCTCTTCTCGTAGGAAGCGTACCGCTCCCGGGAGCGATTCAGACTCCACCGCGTCCGTAGCTTCGTCGGTCGCCGCCACCCTAACCGGCTCTCCAGAGCCCGAGTTCCAATTAGTTGCCAAACGCTCTAAGAAGCGTTCGAAAAAGGCCGCGGTGTCTTCAACACCCGAGCCAACCCCGGTGTCTTCTACACCCGCCCCCACGCCGCTCATGTCACTCGAAGTGACCGCGATTCCGTCGGTCACATCGAAGCCAGCGACGCGCTGCGCTCCCGTCCCGCCGAAGCCTCAGCTCCCTCCGCCCGTCTTCCTGCGTGAAAAAGCGCGCTGGACCGCGGTTTCAAACTTGTGCAAAGTGCACAAAATTAATTACTTAAAAGCCGCCAACGCTGGCGATACAATCAAGATTCAAATAGCGACCGTCGACGACTTCCGCGCGTTTACCAGGTTACTCGGATTAAACCAAATCGCGTATCACACCTACGCCCTCCCGGAGGAGCGTAAGATCCGCGCTGTACTACGGGGCGTCCCGTTCGAACTCAGTAACGAGGACATTCTCGATGACCTTAAGTCTCAGGGTTTCCCGGTCACAGCAGTGCACAAGATGCACTCCAACCGCGGTAGGCGTTTTCCCTTAGCGTTGGTAATCTTGTCGAATACTCCCAACTCGAGGGAGATCTTTAGAGAGGCTCGCACAATTTGCGGACTCTCAAATATCTCCGTCGAGCGTCCCAACCCCCGCGGTCACCCTGGGCAGTGCCACCGCTGCCAGCTCTACGGCCACGCAGCGGCTAACTGCTCAGCTCCCCCCAGGTGCGTTAAGTGCCTGGATCCACATTTCACAAAGGAGTGCACTCGCACTCCCGAATCCACTTCCCCCCCTGCCTGTGTGCTGTGCGGCCAGTCTGGTCACACAGCTAACTACAGGGGCTGCCCGCGTGCACCGCGTTCCACCGCCAAGAGGGTCGCGCCTAAACCGGCGCCGCCGCTCACTCACGCTAACTTCCCGCCGCTGCGCAACCGGGGTCCCCCGGAAGCAAAGCCCGTTCAGCCGACGCCTACTCCGGCTCTGTCTTGGAGGCAGCGTCCGGCCGTTCCGCCTGCACCTTCCCGACCCATCCCAGCTCCCGTAGCTTCCGTAGGGCCGCGTCCTTCTCCGTCATCCGCACCTCAGTCGTCGTTGGCTGAGGACATGAAGACCGTGTTCGACGTTATCCAAAACGTCGATATTAATGAAATTTCCGTGCTCGCACGCAAACTGCGAGCCGCCCGCTCTCCTCAAGAGTGTTTATTTGCTTTAGCCGAGCATCACTCACTCCTAAGTTCGTTGTAAATTCTTTTTTATTTGTATAAATTCGTATATAATAAATTATAATGTCTAGACCCGCGAATCCCGCGTCCTGTCGTATCAAACCCAAGGGCTTATCCCTAATATCTTTTAACGCTCGTAGCCTGAACACCAACCTTCCCGAGATTAAACTGTTCCTTCAGAACAAAGAACCTGACTTATTCCTTCTCCAGGAGACATGGCTTACTCCAAACCGCTCCAGGGGATTCGCTATACCTAAGTACGCGTTTATTCGTAACGATAGGCCCAACTCCGACGGTTTCGGCGGCACCGCTATATATTACAAAAGAGGTTTCCATTGCTGTCCTCTCCCTACCCCTCCTCTCCTCAACATGGAAGCCACTGTGTGTAGATTGGCTATGACTGGTCATCCGACCATCATCATAGCTTCAATCTACATACCTAGTGGTACCAGACCAATCCGCAGCGACTTTGAGGCCATTCTCGCCCTCGGCCATTCAGTCATTATGTTCGGAGACTTTAACTCCAAACATACTGACTGGACGTGCCTATCGACTAACACCAGCGGTATCGCTCTCCTCGACATCACTAACTCCCTTGACCTAGATGTCATATCCCCCATCACTCCCACTCACTATCCCAACAACCCGTCCTACTCTCCTGACATCCTCGACTTTGCAATTATCAAGCGAATCAATCTTGACCTAAGGTCTATCGAACCGCTCGATGACCTAGGCTCCGACCATCGCCCCGTTTCCCTCGTGCTAGGACCGCCGAACGATAACGCCTCATCTCCTAAGACCTTTACCAACTGGAAAGGTTTTAAAAATACGTTAGTTTCAGCCTTAGAGGCTCCGAACTCTCCACTCGCGATCTCTCCCGAACAATTAGATAGCCCGGATAAAATCGATTCATTAGTAAATTCTCTCACTGATGCTATCAACTCAGCCATCAGTGACAACGAAAAGGTTGCTAAGCAAGGCAAACCCACGCTTCCCTTAGCCGTTAGCAATCTTATTAAAGCTAAAAACGCGGCTCTCCGGAGAGCCAAGAAGTATCCCACGCCCGCCTATAGAACAGCTGCGAATCAGCTTCAACGTAAAGTTAGGTCTTGCCTCGCGGAACTCCGAGACGCTCAGATGAACGATCTCATGGCGAATATCTCTCCGTCCCACCAAGCGTACTATAGCATGGCCCGAGCCTTACGCGTAGACACCGTTTCTCACGTTCCTCCTCTCACTCGTCCCGACGGCACTACTGCCTTCGAAGTCGAAGAGAAAGCCGAATGCTTCGCCGACAGCATTGCCGCACAATGCTCGCCCAGCACGCAACCTGCTGATCCCTCACACATCCAGGCGGTGGAGGACGAAGTCCTTCGCAGAGACTCTCTCCCCATCACCGCCGACCCTGTCACAGTCTCTAATGATGAAATCTTGCTTCTCATTAGAAATCAAAAGTCCAAAAAGGCTCCGGGTGCGGATGGAATTTCCAACCACGCACTTAAGCACCTACCTCAACAGATGCTTACCTTATTAGCTATCATTTTCAATGCCTGCTTCGACCATAGCTACTTTCCAAAAGCTTGGAAAGAAGCGACAGTCATAGGCATTCCCAAGCCGGGCAAACCTCTGAACGTCCCGGCTAATCACAGACCCATCAGCCTCCTCAAGGCAATGTCTAAACTTCTCGAGAGAGTCATACTCTCTCGAATGCGGAACCATCTGTTTCCAACGGATGGCGATCCTCTCATTATTCCCCATCAGTTCGGCTTTCGCGCTAAACACTCCTGCCCTCAACAAGTCCACCGAATCGTCGAGTATATACTTGACGGTTTCTATCCGCGTCGTTATAAATCAGTCGCGGTTTTCTTTGACGTAGCCAAGGCTTTCGATAAAGTCTGGCACAGCGGTCTCGTTTATAAACTCTACAAGATAGGCTTACCGGATCGCCTAGTCAGGTTAATAGCGTCGTTTCTCAAAGACCGTACGTTTCGATTTAAACACGAAGGCACGCTTTCTGCACCTCGTCCCATAAAGGCTGGAGTCCCTCAAGGCTCAGTCCTCGCCCCTCTGCTGTACACCGTGTACACCAACGACATTCCCATCCCGCCGAAAGGCGTCGAACTCGCCCTCTTCGCTGACGACACCGCACTCTATACCAAAGGCCACGGTGTTCGGCGCCTTGTAACCAGACTCCAAAAGGCCGTAAACGCCCTTGGTGCATGGTTTCAAGAATGGCGCATCGATGTGAACCCTGAAAAGAGTTCTGCGATGCGCTTCGACCACAAACGCCGTCGTCCCGATGGCGATCCCCACGTTCGAATGTTAGGCATTCCCATCCCCTGGAAGCGCAGTACTAAATACTTAGGCGTCACATTAGATCCGACGCTTTCTTTCAAGCCACACGTTGAAAGAGTTTCGAAACTCGCTCGTCACTATTTAGTCCGCCTAAATAGCATGTTAGGTAGAAAAAGTAAAATGTCCTTCAGAAACAAACGTACACTTTACAAGGTCTGCGTTAGACCCGTCATGACGTATGCCTCGCCAATCTTTGCCCACGCCAAACCCTCCCTCCTGCACAAACTGCAGGTAGTTCAAAACCTCTTTTGCCGCCGGGCCACAGGCGCACCGTGGTACGTGCGTAACGCGGACTTGCATAGAGATCTTGAACTGCCTACAGTACAACAATATCTCAAAACACTCTCTGAAGCGTTCTTCAAACGCTCCGAAACCCATCCCAATCCTCTAGTTCGTGATTCTGTCTCATATGCTGCTCCTGTGTTAGACTCGAAGTTCAAAGTCGCTAGGCCTAGAAATGCGCAAACGTACTCATCCACCAGACTGTCACGCGATCTCGAGGCCCTTCTGGCCGCAAATTCTAATTCTAACGTAAATCCGAATTAATGCATATTTAATTTTTCAATTTTTAATGTTTTCATTATTTACTTTTCATTTTTAATGTTTTTATTTTACTTTTAATTTTTGAGCACCTTCAGTGCTATGTAATCCCAGCGGGTGACCCCTTCTGGGCCCCGCTAGCGCGGCCTCTTTCTCCAATTGGCCGTCGCTCCGATGAAGGCTGAGTGGCAAAAATTTTTTTTTTTTTTTTTTTTTTTTTTATTAATAATTAGCAGGCGTTTGTCTTCCATCTCACCTGATGGAAAGTGACGATGAAGACGAGGATCGTACACGCCTGTCTAAGAGGTACCTATTCACTCTACACTTGAAAGCTCCAGGGTTATATTTGTCTGGAAAAACAGACGCAGGCAAATCGTTCCACTCTTTGGCAACACGAACCAAAAATGAGCTATCGAACCGTTTAGTTCGGCTCATCGGCACGCTAACCACAAACGGGTGAAACTTCTGTCTGCGCCTGGTTGACCGGTGGAGAAAGGGGGAAGGTTCGATCAACTGAAAAAGAGCATTCGCACACTCTCCAATGCACGAGCCGACAGGGGGTTTTTAGTGGGTATGGTCCTGGTAGGCGTCGGGACGAGTCCCACATAACTTTGGAATCGCGCCAGAGTATGCGTCAGGGCATTTTTATCCTCCTGCCCTTCCCGCGGAGGGGAACAAAAAAAAAAAAAAAAAAAACAGTAACATAAATCGTTTTCAATTATACAAATTGAAGTTATTTGTGGAGATTAAACTACAGCAATTATTCGATTTAATTAAGCTATCAATTTTAGGATACTGTACTTCAGAAACCTGAGATAGATATTATGTGATTAATTATATTCCTGGAATAACTGATAAGCTACTAATCCACTATTTCTTATTTCGAGGTTGTTCTGATAAAACCAGATAATTACTCAACATTTTATTTTTTGTTTTAGGTGTTTATAGGGTTGTGGAGGTTAAGGTCAACCTAATACCTAAGTTACTGTGAAATTCGGTGAAATTACTAAGTGGCCAATTTATATGACATGTAACTGACAGTTTTCCAGGCAAACACGTTTCAGTGCGCAAGGTAATAGAAGCATATTTCATATTTGAACAAAATGAAAAAACATGACAACATGATTTTTCAATTCATGTGTTGTATAAAGATAGCACAATATACTTCTTGTCAGCTTGAGTCATTATCAGTAAAGTAAGTAAACATATTTAGTTATGCATGTTATCGAATCAGGTAGGATACACACACACATGATTAATAAAAGTAAAAGTCGGCGTCTAGGCCGAGCATTGATTTGATTTTACTTGAAAAGTATAAATAAGCTTCTTATTTTTAATGAACTAGTATAAAAACAAATAAATATTGCATTTATTCGTTTAATGTTTGTTAGACATCATTAATTGTAATTGTTATTAATGATGAAAGAAAGAAGAAGAAAGAACTCTATTAGGTTTGAAATGCCCTTGTTCCAAGCAACAACTGCCCTTTACTGGCTGTTCTTTCTCACTATACGGAACACAACCATGTAAATATGGTTATTAAGACGGTTAAAATAGAGAGGACTGTAGCACCACTCCAGACGAGATCTTAACATAAGAAACTCTATTACTACTATAGTGCCCATAAACTTACACAGTTATACTAATTCTATTCCCAAATAATCATAAAAATACAATATATAGTTCAGGTTTAATACGAAGACCATAATTTGTGCAGTTCATGAATTGACCTATGTTTTTTCAATCATATGATTTCAATATGTCCTGTATCATAGAGATATGTAAAACCTTCTGGGTTCGAAGGACACGCGTAGTAACGTATTTGGGGATTGGAACTGCTCGCGTCCGCAAGGTTTAGCCCGCGATGCCTTGTACGTGGTCCCTGGGTGGTGCTAAACGAGCAGTGTCTTCTGGTGGTAGGCTTCGGCCGTGGCTTGTCACATTCCACTAAACAAAGCCATGCCACCAAGTGACATGGTCGCGTTTCGGTATGATGTTTAGTGTAGCCTTTGAGGAGGGTAGGTCTAAGTAATCGTGCTGCATCAGAGAACTGTCTTCAGCTCGTAATTTATTGGCTCGCCGGGTAACTGGTTTTGGAGGGTAGCGGGATCCGAAGCAGCGGTGCACCGCTGGCCGACCGCAAGTAGTAGGGGGCCCAAGTAGTGTACTAGCTACATGCGAAAGGCTGCCCTACCACCTTGCGAAAAACCCTGGGAGGCTTCATCGTGCCAGCTGGCGACTGGTTAGAGAGGACCCGATGACAATCCCCGGGGGGGTTCGGGCGTCCCCGCAGTCTCCGAGCGAGTTTCTTATCGGTGCGTTGTTTATTGCGAGTTGCTTGGTTCCATTTGCAGCGCTTCACTCAACTTCTGTCCTCCTCCCTATTCACTCACACAATTAATATGAAAAGTCGTAAGAAGAGTAAGGTTTTACAGCGGTTGGACTTCTTCTCTCTTAAAGTGCACTTCTGCAACATCAGAGGAATGCGCTCAAATCTCAACGATGTCCACCACCACCTTGAGACAGAGAGACCTCACTTACTCTTCCTAACGGAGAGGCAGATCTGTAATCCGTCAGACTCGGCATACCTTTTGTTACCCAGGGTACATACTGGAGTCCGATTTCCGCCCAAACGCCGGGGTGCGCATGTATGCCAGTGACGAGATCTGTTGTCAGCGGAAGCTCTTTGGAATCCGGAAAGATCCCTAAATCCTGGAAGCTGGCTAACGTGCAACCAGTACCAAAAAAGGGAAGCTGTGCAGATCCTATCAACTACCGACATATTGCAATCACCTCCATACTTTGCAAAGTTATGGAGCGTGTATTGAACAATCGTCTCCGTGCATACCTTGAGTCCAACGAGCTCCTTAGAGATAACCAATATGGTTTTCGTAGTGAACGCTCGACTGGAGATCTTCTTGTGTATGCCACTCACTTATGGAGCGAAGCCTTGGAAGGACACGGTGAAGCTATAGCTGTATCCTTAGACATTTCCAAAGCTTTTGATAGGGTCTAGCATGATGGTCTCTTGAGTAAGATTCCAGCATACGGAATACCTAATCGGCTCTGCGACTGGATGTCTGATTTTCTGAGGGAACGGTCAATTCGATTACTCTTAGACGGCTGCTCTTCTGACCTAATGGCAGTCAATGCCGAGGTACCTCAGGGATCTGTTCTCTCCGCAACGTTATTCTTGCTGCATATTAATGACCTGCTAACCCCAGGCATTATTGGTTACGCTGATGACAGCACTGTTGTCGAGAGTTACAAGTCCAATGCGCCGAAGTCCGAAAAATTAATAACAACTTTGACCTCACCACCAAAAAACTGCAAAGCCTCGACCATCGTCGGAAAGTTACCAGTTTAGCAGTTTTCTACAGATTACAGTTTGGAGAGTGCGCGAATGCTCTTTTTGATAAGGTTGAACCCACACCCTTCTAACATAGGACAACTAGACGCAGACAGGCCTTCCATCCCTTTATAGTAGAATTCCCAAGTTGTCGAACCAAACGCTTCGATAGTTCCTTTTTGGTGCGGATCGCTAACAAAAATTAGACAAACGTCTAATCCTTTTTCAATAAAAAAAAACGTGAATTGGCAGTTAGGTCTTTGATTTTTATTTATCTATTTGTCGATTAAGTCAATTTCATATCTTAATGTTGAAATATTGGGATTGTAACAGATAATTTACACGTGCGTATGTAATATTAATTGTTAAATAAATTATATACATATTTTATAAATGTGGAAGTAAAATAATTTGATTGTAATTTTTATTACGGAATTCTGCTAACACGTTGTAGGAGGTACAAAAAGGACAAAATAATTCATCTAAACAAATACAGTTTTCAAGGGATACACAAGCAAACCCGCAGTCACAGCCTAGTTATAAACATCATGTACTTTTTACATTCTTATTTCAACGGTTAATTACCAAACCTCAAAAAAATAGATGCTTCAAGAAGAGTGGGGCAAACAAAACCCTTTTTTATAAGAACAAAGGCTGTCTCTTGTGACATTTCGTTTGATATTTGCTGTTCCTTTTCTGTAAGATTTAAATTTGAAAGTTTTTTAAAATAAATAACAATAAATTATGAGAGAATTAAATCACTTTGGAGCGAGATCTACTTATTCGTGCCATCAATTTTACATAATAGCACATATTTGCAGATGAATGTCCTTTGCCTGCATGTACTAAATGGCACTATCGGCACAAACCGAATATGTTTTCCTGCGGGCTAGCCGTGATGTGTAACAAATACTGCCAAACCAAATGTGCTGAAACGAACAAATGAGTAGTGGCGCTTTGAATTCTCGGAATAATTTTTGCGTTAAGTTGGATGGCCTCTATGTCAAGTAGATGCTTAACACCATTTTAAGGTTATCACAATATTGATATTAATTGACTCTTACCTTACCTTACTCCAGGGTGTGCTACGAAATGCATATTTGGATCTTTAGTATTTTTTAAGAAACTTTTTTTATAAATTGGAGGTTTTTGTAATTGACCCTTCACGTTATTTAAGTATATTTTGTATTTTGTTAGAAAATTATTTCAACAATACGAACATAAAAACATTAGTACTCGCGGGAATTCAAAGAAGGGGATTCGGCGTCATGACCCAACCCTAAAAACCTTAAACTTGACCTGAACAAATCTGAAAATAATGTGCAATTTACAAAAATATTATATGCAAAATAGTTCCTTGTTTCTATAAAGCTCTAAAAAATATGTTGCCAATATATTGCCAAAGCGATCAAAATTGTATATCATCGAAATGTTTTTTTAAATTTTTTAGTTCTCAAAACAGACAATTGAATATGAATTCTATTTCAAATAGATGATTGCATATTACTATTACTAGTACACGTCGTGTTACATCCCAACTCTCTATATTGACAGTTGGAATACAGGTCAAAAAAAGAGGGTCCTTCATACAAAAAAATAAAAATATTTCTATTAGACATTTGATTTCAAATCAAATTTCCTGTAACCTTAGTACAGGATAATAATACAGGAAAATGTATACTATCTTTTTTCAGTAAGGCAAATAAACCAGTAGATCTAGTATCACAATACTTCACAATGTCCATAGTTCAAGAGACTTCTTGACTATTAATAAAAAAACAATTGCAAACGATATAATACTCAATACTTTCATAATGAGGTCAGGTAGGTAAATAAATACTGGCCTTAAGTACCATAATTCGTTCTGCAAAGCTTTGCTTTTAATTTCACGTTTAAGTATTTGGTTGTAAGCTTAAAGTGTGTATCTGAATATATGGAAAACGGATGGATTGGTTTTGATTCAGTTAATATTGTAAAGATTGAGTGTTCTATGATCGATAGTGTTTTTTACTATGATTTAATAAAATCTTTTCATTTGTTTATTGCTTCTGTTTCTTTGCTTTGTTTATTATTTATAGTGTATTACAAGGTATAAATGTTAAATACCTTGCTTCTACTGCGCAAGCGTAAGGAATTTTGAATAAAATATAACATATGTAACTTTGGGATAAATTAAATTTCCAAAAGTGAGGGAATTTTAAAAATCAGTTCAAGTGTTTATCGATTATTTCATTGTTTTCTTTATTTCTGTATATTTATCGATTTATTTATATTTAAATAGTAATCTAGCTTCTTTATAATAATAAAGAAAAAACAAACTTACGTGTTTACTAACATAACCTAAACATTAATTACAAGTTCTATTATTAAGCCAGCGAACCCCTAATACATAAATGTAACTATTGGTGTTCGAAAAATAAAACCACGTATTTCCCTCCAATATTTAGGTCACGCAATATCAAATTTATATCATCCAGTAGAAAAACAAACCTTACAACTTTATACGTAAAGGTGATTTTTCTATCGACAGTCGATAGAATTAGGTAATACGTCGATAAATAATTTAGTAGCAACACTAGAAAATGGACGGTGTCTCTACTCATTGGTCGTGTAAGATGGAGTCATTACAGGTTAGTGCAAACAATGTTATCTGGAATATATTTCTTTGAAAGTTGATATTTGAAAGAACTTGGACGCAATTGACTATTTACAAACTTAGTTTAGTTAACCATTGTAATTTAAAAACAAAAACCATATTAATAATAATAAATAATCTTAAATCCCCAGACAAACACACCAACTGTATGGCTCCGAAGTAAGCAGAGAACCCATATTAAACATACATATACAAATGTAAACAACCATGACCCGAGAACAAACACCTGTTTTCATCACAGAAATGTATGCCACGACCGGGACGAGACCGGATTTCTAACCTGAGACCACTGGCGTATGAGGCAGGGCTACTATCCATTTTGATGTCATTTAAATTATATTTTTGAAATGTTTTAATTTATACAAACAAGAATAGTAAAGGCACTTAAAAGCAAAAGAAGAAAAAGAAAAGAATTAAAGCGGCAAAGTGGCCAAATGGCTAGCAGATTTGCCATATTAGATCTATAAAGATAAACATTATGCAAAATAAGAGCCAACCTTGGGGTCACAAGTTTTAATCACCAATCGTTCGTAATATTTGAGATCATTTACTCTTACACCTACAAAGTTAGGTAGATATAATATTAAACACTAAAATCACAAAACGTCTGTTAAGATTTGATAGATAGAAAGCGATTCAATAACCGTTTAGGCTGACTTGAGCTGATCTAACTCGGGTTTGAATATTGCTCTAAAAATATTGTAACTGTCCATCAGGCTAAACACGGTACAAATAACCCAGGCCCGTGCAAGTAGCAGATACAAGCTCAAATATCACTGTTATTAGAATATTCCTTAATTATTTGGAACTGAATCTTATTTCGTAATATTACGTAAAACTTAGAAAAATAATTTTGTTTTTCGGATTTTTCTAACCTTCTATTATTATAAAAAAACTCTACGTGAAAGTAGAGAATCTTATGATAACATCTCTTCTGGGGTCGTACTACAGTTCTTGCTATTTTCACCGTCGTAATAAACACGTCACGTGATTGTGTTCCGGATAAAGGGACAGAACAGACAGTGCAACTACTGGAACAAAGACGAACTGTCTTTAAACTTACGGTCGGCTGCGCGTCATTATTTGAAAAACAATAAATAACAATAATGTTCATGGACACGGATCCCAGCTACCATGAGGTTGATCGCTTGCCCATTTGCTGGCAAAGAACAACTTAAAAAAAAAATCCTTTTTTTACAAAAACGGTAAACATTTTTGTCCGCGCCTGTAATTTACAACCTGTACGTACTCGTCTTGTATATCTCTTAGGAGTAAGCGTATGGAATCCGCATACTGAGTATCTTTGTAATTCGGAAAGAACTTTCTGTTCCTCATTACTGGGCTTTTTGGAGGAGTTCATGTTGCTTCTTTACTCGCGCTCACGCACACATACATACTTAATTGTTTGTACCCATGGTCATTTGTTAACTACATGTAAAGCTAATGTCACTTCATGAGATAACAGTACTATCCTGGATAAAGCGACGGCCTATCCTAAAGCGCCAGAAAGCAGTGAATGTAGCTGTAAAAAGTCGACTGGTGTGTACATCTTTGGAGACGTCTTTCGAATGAAAAAGGTCACACGAGCAAAAAAACTTAGATAAAACGTGGCCTAATTAAAATCCGCTTATTGTCACAAACTAGCAGAAGTTAATATAATCTAAGAACAACAGCCTATAGTTTTAGAGCAATTCACATGCCATTATATCTCGAATTCAAGATGCAATAGACATCTTCATCTCTACCGCTGACAAGCACTCGCTGCATGTCGATCAATAAACTTCGTAAAATTACGAGTACAACACGTGCTTGATATCCCCAGAATGTCAAATTCTAAATCTCGATCTTAAAAGTAGGTATCTAGATTCGAGATTTATTCACCAACTTTAATTTCACATTTAGACGGACAATAACATTTAGGTTTTGCTCGTTTTAGAAAAAGTTACAGTTTTACTTAAAAATCAACAATGTATAATTTGTTAGCCTTTCGGCCAGTTTCTCATTTGTGGAGTATTATTAAGGTAATCTGGTGTTATATTTTCTTCTTTCTTTCTTACTTTTTTTATTGGTGTTAAATTTTTCTTCTGGTAAAGGTCTGGAGGTAACTTTTGAAGGTGACCCTATACCGGCTGTACGACAGGTACCTCCCCGCCCTTTGCAAGCCAATACAACTTTAAATAAAAGCTTTTTCTAAGTGCATGGCAAATACTATTTTTCTACATTCCATCCAGCTATTTCCCGCCATTTTCCCTTTCTTAGTGGAAGACTGGCATTAAGTCAAAAAGGACACAGTTCTGCGCCCTAGTTCTCGGAGATTTGTCGTATTGAGATTGTCATTTGAACCCAAAGTATATGCCCCGTACGTGTTTACTGCATAAATCCTAAAGTTACAGAAAATGTATTGGTCGTTGAGGAAATAATCTTGTGTGGGCGTTAAGGTTGTAGTTGTTTACAAACAAACTTAATATTATATTTATTTATTACGAAAACCAACAGTATTTACAGACAGTAGTTACAAATAGCACTTCCTTAAAAACAAAGCTAATAACAGGTTTTCCTATTAAAATACTATTAGTGCAATATTTTGTTGAAGACTAAACACTAAAATTAAACTATAAACGAGCGAATAAGGTTCATATTTATGTATAGGAAGAGTTAGGTGAACGGAGACATAATATAAAATAGATATCAAAGAAATATAAAGTTATATAAAAAATTTGATATTTCAATAGAGTAAGATGATATAATCAATCAGAATATAATAACAATATTGATATGTGTACATACAATATAATAAAATCAATGACCAATTCTGTAATAATATAGAAAAAGCTTATTTCTGAACATACACATTTAACAATTCAAGTTTAAATTTGTATTTGCTGCATGAAAAAAGTCCACATGGTTAAATTTTGTGTTAAGTATTTGTGATACGAGAAACAATTGTGTTTTTGGCGTAGTTTGTTGAGTGCTTTTCTTCATGCAACAGTGATGTCTCTTGATATTTAAATATAAAGTCTCTATCTTACTATTCTGAATATATTTAATGTTACTCATTAGGTATTTTGCCTGCCACTAAACCATTCTTATATATAAAATCATTCCATGGAAAAAACATAAATCATACTGCGTATTTAGTAGTTTGATGCATACTTGTGTGTTGATATTCATATTTTTATAACGTTTAAAACATACCTTGCTACCTCGAACCAGTTTTCAGAGTCATCTATGAGATAAAATACAATACGATTCAATAATAAACACAAAAATGTACGTATAAATAAAAATTTGAATAGAACGTTTCTTTAGAAGTTTCTCGTGTTCTATATCAGTATCGAAATTATAAGAGCATCTCTTAATTGACCTTTTTTCTATTCCCGTTCATTCCGAACTGATATAGAACTGATAATTCCCAAAATATGTCGGAAAATTATTTTTGCTTACCCTTAAAATATTATTTATGATTCATGCTTTTCAGTGTGTTAATTTGAATAGCCTTCTTTGCAATAAAATAACACATGAATTACTGTGCAATTTGATTCCAATTGGTTCCAGAAAGGCGAGGGGAGAGATTCATCGTTTTCCGTTGAAGAGAACGAAGCTGTGACCAAAGTGTAATATAAAATATACGCCAACTCGAATATAAAGCACGTGAACCTACACACCACTCCATACTTTCATATTTAGCTCAGGTTAATTGTACTCCCGGGAGTCGAACCAAGGACCCACATTATTAATTCACTGTTTTATAATTTACACTCTCGTTCGTCGAGAGCGACGAGTTAATTAGAAAACGCTGTTTTCTGTTTTTTTTTACCTTTTAGAAACTTGAATCTCTTGAACTGAGAGTGTGTTTTATCTTTTTGTTGTGTTAGCTTGAAATAAGGTCATGTTGAAATGTACAGCGGTGTTCTTTATTTACGAACAAGAGTATTACCAAATCAACAATTGTAAAACGAAAAAGAAAGAAATTAAAATAAATATAGAATACAAAGCCTACAAAATTGTCGCGTTGTGCAAAATAAGTTGCGGCCATGAGGGTCACGAGTTTCATTCGCCGATTGTATCAATGCACTGAAGTGTCTATGAGCGCCCTGACTAGGCCCAAGGTTTTAAAGCCAAAAGCTTCATAGATATAGCCATTGCCTTTGTTGCATAATTCTAGGAATATGGTTTGTTCTAAGATGATGAAACCTTTGATGGTTTTAATGTTAGCCAACCCAGATCAGCGCAAATGGGCCTAAGCAACAAAATGTAAGAATTTTTCATTCATATTTAGTAGTATACACATCAAGAATAGTGTGAGATCACTAGCTAAAGATGGATTTTTTTTGTTTTACCTTTTAAAATAATGTTGCTTACGTATGATCTTTTTATAAAAAAGATTCACTATTTTAAAATTAAAAAATTAAATAATTTTTTATTGACAAAAATTGAATTTAAAAGTCCATTTCAGATTTAACTAAATATTATGTACATTTATTATGAAATTATTTTTATTCCTTATATATATATATCCTTTATATATTTTATTATATTTTTATTATATCCTTATATATATTTTATTATTATTATAGAAAACTCCTCCCCTGGCTCGAGCGCATGTGGCAATCCTTCTGGGCATGCTGAGAATTAAGTTATCCAGCATTTCTTGCAGTAACCTGTCCCACTCTTGAATAACGGTTTGCCTGATCTCTGGCACTGTCTTGGGAGGTGGCTGACGGTTCCAAACAGCTCGCTTGACAGCATCCCACGCGTGCTCTATCAGGTTTAAATCAGACGAGCCGGCAGGCCAGTCTGACCTGGTAAGGTCGTATTCACACAGAGCAGCGTTGATTCGTAGAGCTCGATGTGCTTTGAGCTTATCGTCAACCAATATGAATCGAAAGCCATGGTTTATTCTAAATGACCTGACAATTCCATCAATAGCAATGGTTTGGTACAAAGCTGCAGTCATACAACTACGATACGGGTTCAACGGCGTTCTAGTACCACTCATTATACCGCCCCAAAAGGATACCGAATTTCCGCCTTGTTCTTTGTTTTTCAACGTTCCCACGTCTTCTCCAGACACGAAGAAGTCGGTTGTCCGGATGAGTGCTAATTCTGGACTCGTCAATGAAGAGATAATTCCACCAAATGTTTTCCTCGTCTTGTTCTTCATTTTGGCGCAGTCTAGCCCACTAGAATCTGCGTCACTGTCGTTGCTGTGAGTTCAGGGATGCTCGCCAGGATCTTCTCGCTCGTAATCCAACCTGGTGTAAGAAATTCCTGATGGTCTGAGTGCTGATTTCTAGTCCAGTAGCAGCCCGCAACTCAGTTTTTATTTTAGTGGCATTGATTGTTGGGCCTCGGGCAGTCAGCAATCTGATGTAACGCTTCTGAGCAGTTGTAAGAACAGTTGGCCGACCATTGCGAGGTCGATCAGCAAAGTTATCCACGCTGAAATACCTCCGTAAAGTGTTTACGACACAGGATTGGGATACGGCCACTCTGCGTGCTATTTATTTCTCTCGTAGAATGTTTTTCTTCCCCCAAAGTAACAATTCTTGCTCGTAAAACTTCTGATGATCCCCATCTTTTTGAATGAACTCCTTCTTCGAAAAGTCAAAAAACACGCTTCAATTAAGTTGGTGAGATGTCTGAATGAGCGTAAACAAGGATTTAATCTCTTTTTATACAGAAAAACAATTGACATTTTAAAATATGTTGTTATTGAAAGATTTGATTTTTAAATGAAGAATCTTAGAAGAAAAAACGTTTTGTTCTACTGTAACAAAAAATATGTCGTATTTTCAAAGTGATCTCAAACTTTTTTTGATGTGCGTATGTACTTTGTTAATAAATGGAGGTAATTCATAAATTAGAGTCTGTTTGCTTGTAGTTAAATATGTGTTAGTATATTAAATCTGTACAAGGTCACTTACTAAAATTATGATCAACTCTGTAAAATTATGTGGTGATAAAAGAAAAAATTTCGTATTTCAAAACAAGTACCCTCACACCTCATACCCCACATACCTCGTTGAACCTCCTGATCAGAGCTCTCACAGACGTCTGAGGCTTAGACCCATGGGTGGGCGAAGGTCTTCTGATCATATGACGCTCGCTGACGGCTCCAAGGACACCTTCTCCTCCAAGGTCCAGGGTCACTTGGCGGAGGTAGTCGATTGGCGGCACCTGGTAAGAGAAGTAGGTAATTGAACGGATTTCTGATGAACATTGCTGGGAGATGCTGACTTTGAGATTAACATTTCTAACATTTTAAAACACAAAGCTTATTCGTACTCAGATTTTTCAGAAACTAATAAATTTTTTCGCAAACTTATTATGGAATGGAAAGCCTAGCCAAGTAAGTAGCATATGCAAATTAAAGCGAGCTCAAATAAGGTGGGAAAAAAAAAATGTCCTACCATTGAGAAAGAATTACCTTCTATTGTATGGTCAGTTAAACAGATCATATTAATATGAAATTCAGGCTTATTTTAGAGGAATAGGATTTTATTTGGAAGGTAAAAACAATTTAGCGGCAGACGCCTTGTCATGCACGCAAATTACGTCAGAATAATTAGATAAATCAGATTAATGAAAGTGATTAGCGATTCAATTAAAACTGAAACTTTAAATAATAATATATCCCCAGACAAACACACCAACTGTAAGGCCGCAAAGTAAGCAGAGCTTGTGTTATGGATGACCATACAGCGAACTGAGGGAGCCCAGAATGAACATACCTACATAAACATCAGTGTCCATAACATAAAGAATGCTTCGATTAGGACTCGAACCTGAAACCTTCGGCGTCTGAGGCAGGGCCACCGACAACTCGGAGGATTGGCAATGTAAAATAATTGGATGAGACAAATCAAATCAAATTTTATCAATCGTTTCAATTTATGACTTTTGATGTATGTGCTTAATATCACATACACACATATTCAAAACTTGATTAAAAACCATATAATATAGGCTAATCCAGATGTTTACGAAATAAAGATACGCAGCATATTTAGCTTGAAATTACGCGTTTTCTCCAGCGTAAGGGTGTATAGGCACCAAAGCTTTGCGAGAAAAGCTTTCAAAAATTGTATTTTTTTATTTCTCAAACCAAAATGTTTTTTTCCGGCTAACGAAAACGCGATCCAACGAGCCAACATCCACCATCATCATTCATTGTAGGTGTTTTATTTATTAAAAGTTATTGTGATGATTATTTAGATCAATGATGCGTTACCGACCGATTGGCCTTTGTTTTAGTAATAGGCTGGTCCTTCCCTTTAACCCCCCCCCACACGGTGGTTAAAAGATTAAAAACAATAAATCCAATTACCTCAAGCTTCAAATTACATAAATACTTTATCCAGAAATGTAAACCGAGTAACAACAATAAATTTATGCGAACTGATTAAGTGATAAATCAACAGTATGCGGTTTAATTTATCACGACCGAGCAAGTTGGCGGGAATTATTGAGGATCTAGCAGATTGTTCGAATTATGTTGGACCTGCTTAGATAACAAGTTTAGTTTAATTTGACATTTTAGAATACGATCTGAAGTTAAGTTTGATAAGTGAAGTAAGCGCGGTTTAACAAGTAAAACCAAATATTTAAATTCTATAGAATACTATACGGTGGGACTAGCCGGATGCCCGGTTTCATCCACGGTTGGTGCTACAGTAACTGTGCGTGTGTGACAAAAATGTACACGTTTTGACAAGATGGCGGCAGCCACACAAAGTAACGTTGCATATTTATATGTACACCCCCACACATAGTTCCACGCGCAAACATGAGCTGAGCCATCTACACTGCAAGATAACGTTTATTTTTTTTAACAATCTTTAAATCCATGATTCACCAACAAATATGTCCACTATAATAAGTTTATAATAAAACGGGGATGGAATGTCGCTCTATAAATCAGTCCTTACGGAAATTTCATTTAAAATATCCAAGAATATAAAACATTTTGTTTGGTACGCGTTGCCAAAATGTGCCCTCTTCTGCCTTTGTCTACCCTGTTTTGTATTCAAATTTGACTCCAAGCGTTGACCATCCTAGTCTTCAGCATCACATACCACCAGATGAGAAGGGTAACAGACACCTGCCGATTTATCCGTCCGATCCATAAAAATTTGCTTATATGTGAGATCCGTACTGAATGTGTTCATGTTTGCTAGTGGAAGATGTTATCCAAAAATAAAAGATAATCGATTTCTTACAGTTAAAATTCTTATTTTTCAGAGGGCGCTTAGGTTTTCGATTGAAGATTGATTGGGTCCACACACTCTCACACTTATTATATCACCTTGATTACACTTGGCGAACAAAATAAAGGAGGTATTTGTTTTCGATTCAAGTTTCAATATAAAAGAAGCTAAATTAGAAGGAAGAAACAAAGTCTCACAGACGACACCTGAATCTAAAATGCCATAAATCACTCAGCATAATATCCGTCCAATACAATACTGTCGCATGAAATTATACAGCAAAACCATATTTCATACTCAATCTCATGAAAATTTCTTTCAAAAATTCACCAGATCTGTCACTCACTCCGCTCCGCACTCCACAATGATTTTACCCCGAAATTTCGACAATAGCAGCTGAATAAGTCAGCTTATTTACAAAGTTGCTAACATTAAACTTGTAGGCGTTTGAAGTACCGTCGGCGACGTGTTGAGTGGTGAATGAAGTTTGACAAACCAGCTTATTACTTTGATACAGAGTTCATTTTATTTAGAGCGCTTGCTTTGTTGTAATAATTGAAAGCGTTTTGTATGTGCTTGTTTATTTTTTGGAACTGCCTTGTTTCGTTGTTACAGAAATTAGTGAGACGTATATCATATTTTAGATATGATATTCAGATTACGGCTTGAAAGGAAAACTGACATTTCAAACGAAATGAAATCTGACTGGAAATTAACAGATAGCTTACGGCGTAGGCAGTATTGTCATACCATAACCAACTTATATTATCATTGGTTAAGTAATTGAATAGAATATTTTACTGGTATGAAAACAGACGTGGAATAAGGGTAGGTCGTGCAATACGACATGACAATTTTTAAAAGAGGAAACATAGAAGGAAAAGTATGTGAGGAAGATCTAGAAGGAGCGTCATGGTCATGTGAAAGGAGAAACAAATATTTGGTCATATAGGGAAATGAAGGTGAAGGCGGGGTTATACAGAATTTAGAATTAGAGAATTACTATTAGAGCTGGCACTATTTTTAGATATTTTGGAAACTTTTCACTATTATTAAAGGCACAAAATTAAAAAACTACAAAACTATAAAATACCTATGGCCTTATCTGAAACTAAAGAACTTGTGACAGTTCATTAATAAAATATTGTTACATTTAATAAGAAATTGAAATCACTAGGAAAATTATACTGGATCTGGGTATCAACTGCTATGTCAATCATTATTTTTCAATCTTTATTAATCAATCAATCATCAATTTACACATTTTCTATATTCTCCTAAACCCAAGAAATACATAAAAAAATAGATAGTATATGCATGCCCAATTATTGGACAGAAATACCACGGATTTCAATCCAAGCGGTAAAATATATCATCAAATAACCAGAACTCCCAAGAGCACCGACCCTACCCGATCCCAACCTACAAACGTTCTGGAAATTTCTGTAAATCACAATTTTAACAAGGAAAAGTTAAATGTAAAATAATGTTTGCTGAAACGTATGACATTTTCAAGCAAGATTTTATCTCAAAAAGCACTTCGTCCCATGCGGGCAGTTGCGACTGTTTTCAAAAGAAAATGGCGGATAAAATGGTAGTTGTTTCGTGTATTCAAATGATGTTTTTTTGTTTATGCCACCTAAACAGTACCCTCACGGGAGGGAGGTGGAGGATGCGTCATGCATACCGCCGCAGGCAACCGACTTCCGCGACGGTGATGTGGGACTCACCAAAGTGGCACCTACCCACTAAAAACCACCTTGCCGGCTGTAGCATGGGAATGCTGTCAGCCTTCATCGGAGCGACACCCGGGTAGGGAGGTGGGTGCGCAAAGTCAAATGATGTTTGTTTTCAAAATCTTCTGCACTCGATCCCGTTTTGGACACCCTGATGGTAAGTGGCATTCGCCCCTATGAGCTTCAGTTGAAATTGCCTTTGTTCCAGTAATTGCACAGGTTTTTTCCTACCCTTTAACCGCATCGATTGGAAATTGGATACTATTTGCGAGGGGTTCCGTTGTTTTGACGATTTCGTAAACGGGGACGACATTTATGAGGTTCGTGTGACAGAACCTTCTCACATATCTTACCATATTGTACTTTAATCAAAGATAATCATTTATAAGTGGAAGATACTTTGTTAAGAGCTCGTCTGTGGTGGTATAAAAGTCCTTCCTATTTTGACCACCCTAAAAACTACGGATGAAGACAAGAATCCGCCAGTGTAATCACTAGGACAAAGGCTACTCCAACTAATAACTACGGTTGGCCACGCATCATGAATCGATAACCAGTTTATCAACACAATCTATGATTATTTATTTGCATGTGAACGGATGCCACTTTGCACAGACTATGCCAATTAAAAAAAAACAATATATCCATTACTTAAGGCAACAGGTGAAAAGGTCTTATACTCATAACTAATCATGAATGTCGATAACGCTGCTGTAAAGTGAGGCGTCTTCTACGAACCATATAACATCAACTCACCTGATAAAACAGTTGGTATTCCGTATCTGTCAACCGTAGAGCGACTTCTTCGGGAAAGTGTAGGAGGCACTTCAGTGACATCAGCTCCTCATAACTACTGTCTTCTGGAAGCGTATATCCTGGAGAAGAAGGAGAAGATTAGCATCCTTGGTTTGAAGAATAGAAGGAATTTGGTGCAGTCTTCAGATTCTTCCTCGCATACATTTTCACATATAGGTTACTTTTGTTGGCTGAAATTGCCCATATCTACAAAATATATTTTTTATTCCGATTATCGCATTATAGATGTAGGTACTGCCACTAGTTTTCATCCACAAGTTGATTAGTCAATTGAAAAATTAAATTTATGAAAAATTTATTTTAAAAAAATTTATAAAAATTAATGAAAGTTATCCGAAATTGCACACCCCCCTAATCCTAACCGAACTAGCAAACGTTATAAATGATTTATCTATTTTTTAACATTAAAAAAGAGTTTGTGTATTCGTTTCTCTTTTACGCTTGAAATGTGAACGCAACAGATCGTCAAGAAACTACGACGTACCCGCTTTCAGGGCTATACTTTTCAGCTGGAAACAAGGGGTACTAAAAGGTATAAAATATTGGTTAAAATCGACTACCTAACCCTAGCTGAATAGCGAACATGAACATGTTCCACGTAAATGCTCTATGTTCGTTTACTGAAATAAAAATATATAGAAACAATGCAATTGTGTATTTCTATACAGTTATTTTCTATGTTTCAAAGCAGAGTTGGTATTCCATTGTTTGTAAACTGAACAAACATAGCCGTTTGCTCTTCCAATTGTGTAAAAATTGTGGTAAATGGAAACCATAAAAGAAAAATTAAATATGATTGAGAAGAGCCCTTTTGCACTTGTACATTTTCATTGATTTTCAATAGGAGTTTTTCAAGTTTGATATTTGGATGTTCTCGTATGAAAAGACTTAGCATACAGATATAAAACCACAAAATTTTGACACGTAGGCAAAGTCGTGGGAAATAAGTATTACGACATAAATAAAATGTCTGAAAATATCTTCACAAGATTTCGTAGTTAGATAAGTACAAGACTATTTAGTTGTGTAGTTTTATCAATGGATCTATTTAAAACTTACTGAAAAAAATTGTTTGTAATGCGATATCAGATAGCTTTTCCTTATATATATTTATATACCTGTCAACTTACGTGGGAACTAACAAATAATATAGTTTGGTAAGTTTAAATGTTGCCATTTTATTAAAATGTATACCTATTGAAATTTTGTTAATAATAAAACTAGAAAACGAATTTCAATAAGACTGTCACGTTTAAAAATACAGATATATCACAGATAACTTAGTAGGTCTATAGTCATGTATACTCGTCTTTGCATGCGGCCAATGTGGGCGTGAGCTTGTAAAAATGCATCTTAACTTTGTGTGGCAGCCGCCATCTTGTCAAACCGTATTTTCGTCGCTTTGGTATGCGTGTAGGTAAATCAAGAGTTTTTTTTATAGTAATTAGTATTTGTTTATTTATTTCTGAAATTCCTAACTTGTATCTTAAAGCAGTGTTTAATGAGTTAAGGTGACAAAAAGAGCTAACGAAGGCTTTAAAATAACTTTAAAAAAATTTTTACAAGGTTAAAACGTATTAAAACCCCCAGCAATCATTCTAAAGTTAGGAAAGATTGGTCTCCACAAAGTATAACCATAATTCTGTTATTTAAGATTAATGTGTATTATTATCTATTAGTATTATTATATAGTATTATAATGTATGTATTATAATGTATATTATATCTTCAGTGTAACTTCAAAACTATTGGTTAGTGAGCCTTGTGAACTAATGCGATATCATGAGGCAATTCTGTCAGCCTTTTGGCCTCTTTGTCCTATGTACAAAAGTAATTATGGCGTATTTACGGGTAATTGTTTTATTGCTCTATTTTCCTTATTCGTATTGTTATTTTGTATTGTTTTTAACTAAGTACATAGGTAGCTGGCAAAACATGCGACCCAGCTGATGGTTGGTAGCATCTGCATCCATGGACATAATTAATCAACCTAATTATAAATAATTATATCGACTAATGATGCGTTGCTGACATCAGGCTTCAGTTGAAAATGCCTAGTTGTTCCAGTAATAACAATGGCTGTTTCTCTTTAAACGGTGTACGACCACGTAAATGGCAAAATACGAAGGACTGTAGTACCGCCCCAAAGAATACATTAACAAAGAAACTTTACTGAAAAGTTACAATAATACCTAAAATAACTAACTTCCACCGCCAAAACTATTCTCATTTAAAAAATAATCGCAATCTTTTTTGCTTTCATCCCTCCTTTTTAATACCTTAAAATCGAAATACTTCTCTTCAACAAACGTATTACAAGAAATTTACAAATACTTCAATCAAACAAAGAGAAATCCTTCCATAGGCACTAGAAATACAAGAAGATTTCAATGAAATTGTTATATATTACAACTTTTTAATGGGATTTCACCTAGAAAATTGTTTGCAAAGTTTTCTCGTTACACTGAGTTCATTCCACAATCATCTCCGAATGAAACGGATTTAAAAAAGTTATTTTCATTTTGGTGGTATTTACTGTTGTTTGTGAAATTTCAGTTTTCAAGCATATTGGTTGGAATGCCAAATTTGAATTCCGAAATATTTTAAAACGTCGGAAAAATCAACCAATAAGGTCACTTTATTCTTGATCAAAACTGTCAAAAACAAATAAAGTAGTAATGACGATGATAGATTTTTTTCTGCACAATTGGGACATTTAACATGTTCGGGCCAGCGCATTCGGTGCGGCAATATTTGTCGAGCGACACAGCCAGCCTTCTAGTTTTAAAATAAAAAGCTCTGAAAATTGGGATGTATTTTAATAAGCTTTAGATTTCAAAGGAAAAATGTCTTTACCGTGAACTCTCTTTTGATGAATATTTTTGGTTAATATAAAAATGTTTATTCACAAAGAAGAATATATACAAATTTACAATAAAAGATAAACAAGGAAAGAAAAAGAATCATAGAGAACGCCAAATTTTCATGTACAGTGGGCAAAGAAAAATAATTATAGAGAATACAACGCCTAATTTTCATGTACACTGGGCAAAGAAAAATAATTATAGAGAATACAACGCCTAATTTTCATGTACACTGGGCAATGAAAAATAATTATAGAGAATACAACGCCTAATTTTCATGTACACTGGGCAATGAAAAATAATTATAGAGAATACAACGCCTAATTTTTATGTACACTGGGCAATGAAAAATAATTATAGAGAATACAACGCCAAATTTTTATGTACACTGGGCAATGAAAAATAATTATAGAGAATACAACGCCTAATTTTCATGTACACTGGGCAATGAAAAATAATTATAGAGAATACAACGCTTAATTTTTATGTACACTGGGCAAAGTGGCCAAAAGTCTGGCATAATTCTGTATGTATGTACTTTAAAGTATCTTTTTTATATTTTTTCCGAAAGAATGAGGTCTTTTGAGACATCAATTACAATATTTTCTGATTTTCTGGTTGAAATTGAAAGGTCTAAATTCTGATTTCTGTGCAGTATTTAATTTTAAATACATTTTTACATAATTTCGTACGATGACGTCATGAAATATTTTCTTTATAAATTGCTTTTCAAAGTTTATTATATTACCCGGAATGAAGAACTCTACAGTTTTGTTTGGGTTCTTGTGACAGATATTTATTGTCAACATGTACATGAGAGTTCAAGCAAAAAATAATTAGAAGTCGATTCTACTCGATAACGTCATCTAGAGGTTGAATGAGAGTCAATTCAATTTGCGTATTATCGTTAAAATAAGCTCGAACGCATTACTCTGCGCGTTGCTACTGACAAAATATATCACAGAAAAGTGCTTTTACCAAATTGTGTTTCGAATTAGATTCAGACGTATTTTCGAATTGCCACGTTGTCCCTAAGGTATTGTTGATTATTTGAAAATAAAACATCTACGCAAAAAATCTCCATTAAAATAAATGTATGTGTAATTTACATAAATGAGTTTCATTGGTTAAAATTGATGAGTATGCTCCCTCAGAGTCGGCCATGTTTTTTATTTTATTTCATTTAAAAATTTTAACAAGCAGTATTGAAAAAAATATACATTTACCTTACATTTAGTATGGCAGTAAAAATATCTCACATTATTTAAAATGATGTTCTGACATTGAAAATGGCTCTTCTACTAACGTGCATTATATATTGCACTCCGACACAAAAGAGATAGATGCAAAACATGGGCTTGCGAGCAAGACAAAAATATTTCGTCTCTGTCTCGTTATTTGTATTTTTGTTGTGTCGTATAAAGTCGTTTTGGTTCGGGTAGTGACCAAAGCATTTGACCAGTAATATCGGGCGGGCAGGAACAAGATGATGAGGTCTCGCAGGAGCTTGTAACCTATTTTCTGCTATTTTACTTTAGTAAAAATTTTCCTAATTACCAAAATATTAGGTCATTACATATGAAATTGGCGTTCTGTAGTACGTAGGGAAAGTACTCTAAATAATTGAGATACCAAATTTAACTCCAAAGAAATATCCCTTTATTTTTGAATAGAAATAAAACCGCATTCAAAGATTTTCGAAAATTCGTTCGTTTCACCCAGTAGTCGAACCGACTAAAATCTGTAAAAATTACAACCCTACAATTTTATTTCATCGATCGTTAGGGTCAATCACAAGGATGAAATCTCTCTGACATACTTGGTCATTTTAATGAAAGGAAAACCTTGAAATCTTCAATTATTATAATTACCTATTTACAAAAAATGGTAAACTAACTAATTAGTTGTTCAAAATGGGCTCCATTTGCTTGGATACACAAGTTTATTCAGTTAACAAATTCAGTTCTAGTATCCGTTAATATCGTGTTGTGGTGAATATTATAAATCATAATTATTCTGAACTTCGTCTCTCAACTCGTTCACACTTGCTTAAGATTTAGTGTAAGTTTTATGTTTTACATATTCCCACAAAAAAATCTAAAGGGGTGAGATCTGGTGATCTTGCGGGCTATCTGATTGTACCGTTTGTACCAATCCAATTATTAAAATGTTTATTAATGTAGGAAGCAGATTCTGCTGTTATGGGCTGGAGCTCCATCTTCTTGTATAATTATTTGATTTCGCTCTTCATCGGTAAACCATTTAATTCATTTCTCAACAGGTTCCGTATTTCAAGATACTGGACAGTGTTTAAATGACCTTCGTACACGTGAACTAAAACAACCATATTTCTCATAATTCCGCACCAAACGTTGAAAGAAAATCTTATTTGACTTTTAGTTCCACGAACACGAACAGGATTCACTTTAGACCAGTGTTTCCCAAACTTTTATAACCACCATACACCATCTTAAATTTTAAAAATTTGAATATGTCCCCCATACAGTATTTTTAACATTAAAAATTTGATTTATTCTCTTAATTTTTAAACATAAGTCCGGCGCAAAAGCCTCAAAATCGTGCAGTTGTTTTGAAAATGCCCCCCTCTAACCATCAAATTGCCCCCCTGTGGGGTGTAGGCCCCACGTTGGGAAACACTGCTCTATACCAATAGTTGTGATTGCGGCGATTGTACATACCATTATTGCTATACAATGTTGCTCAAAAAATTTAGGGTTACAGTCAATTTATCTAAGCATGCTTTGACAAAAATGTAGTCGTCTCTCACAATCCCCAGGATGCAATTTTTGAACCAACCGACCATCACTATAACATTTTTAACTTATACTTTTTCAGTATTTTAAGTACGCGAGTGTGGGTTGTACCAATTACTTTGACAGCTTCTCTGCTTGAAACTTTCTGAAATGCTTCGAAGTATGTTTACATACATTTACATTCAAATATGTTTACGTATATTTAGGTCAAAATCGTTATTGTTCTGCTGAAGAGTTTGCAGCCGACTTTCGTAACTGCCCGTATTCTTTAAATTTTCTACCATTCTTTTCAATACGAACCGAGTTGGTGGCCGTTGGTCTCAATATCTCTCCTCATACCACCACAGAGCTTAATTCACATTCTTGTTATTTAAAAAATAGGCCTCCATTAAATCACATTGTTCTTGATAAGCCATTTTTACCGTTAAAATGATTTGTGAAGCAATCAAATGTGAATAACAAAAATGACAATCTACATATTTTCTAATATTACATTCCATATTCAAAACTACTTACATACACGCAGTTATGTCGCATCTAAGAAAGGAGTTTGCATTACAAACATGATCACAGGTAATGATTCGATTTAAAACCCTTGAATTATTGTGCCGGTTGAGTAATGTAACGCAGCAGTCGACGCTCGTTAGTCGCCTTGTGAACTAATGCGATATCATGAGGCAATTCTGTCAGCCTTTTGGCCTCTTTGTCCTATGTACAAAAGTAATTATGGCGTATTTACGGGTAATTGTTTTATTGCTCTATTTTCCTTATTCGTATTGTTATTTTGTATTGTTTTTAACTAAGTACATAGGTAGCTGGCAAAACATGCGACCCAGCTGATGGTTGGTAGCATCTGCATCCATGGACATAATTAATCAACCTAATTATAAATAATTATATCGACTAATGATGCGTTGCTGACATCAGGCTTCAGTTGAAAATGCCTAGTTGTTCCAGTAATAACAATGGCTGTTTCTCTTTAAACGGTGTACGACCACGTAAATGGCAAAATACGAAGGACTGTAGTACCGCCCCAAAGAATACATTAACAAAGAAACTTTACTGAAAAGTTACAATAATACCTAAAATAACTAACTTCCACCGCCAAAACTATTCTCATTTAAAAAATAATCGCAATCTTTTTTGCTTTCATCCCTCCTTTTTAATACCTTAAAATCGAAATACTTCTCTTCAACAAACGTATTACAAGAAATTTACAAATACTTCAATCAAACAAAGAGAAATCCTTCCATAGGCACTAGAAATACAAGAAGATTTCAATGAAATTGTTATATATTACAACTTTTTAATGGGATTTCACCTAGAAAATTGTTTGCAAAGTTTTCTCGTTACACTGAGTTCATTCCACAATCATCTCCGAATGAAACGGATTTAAAAAAGTTATTTTCATTTTGGTGGTATTTACTGTTGTTTGTGAAATTTCAGTTTTCAAGCATATTGGTTGGAATGCCAAATTTGAATTCCGAAATATTTTAAAACGTCGGAAAAATCAACCAATAAGGTCACTTTATTCTTGATCAAAACTGTCAAAAACAAATAAAGTAGTAATGACGATGATAGATTTTTTTCTGCACAATTGGGACATTTAACATGTTCGGGCCAGCGCATTCGGTGCGGCAATATTTGTCGAGCGACACAGCCAGCCTTCTAGTTTTAAAATAAAAAGCTCTGAAAATTGGGATGTATTTTAATAAGCTTTAGATTTCAAAGGAAAAATGTCTTTACCGTGAACTCTCTTTTGATGAATATTTTTGGTTAATATAAAAATGTTTATTCACAAAGAAGAATATATACAAATTTACAATAAAAGATAAACAAGGAAAGAAAAAGAATCATAGAGAACGCCAAATTTTCATGTACAGTGGGCAAAGAAAAATAATTATAGAGAATACAACGCCTAATTTTCATGTACACTGGGCAAAGAAAAATAATTATAGAGAATACAACGCCTAATTTTCATGTACACTGGGCAATGAAAAATAATTATAGAGAATACAACGCCTAATTTTCATGTACACTGGGCAATGAAAAATAATTATAGAGAATACAACGCCTAATTTTTATGTACACTGGGCAATGAAAAATAATTATAGAGAATACAACGCCAAATTTTTATGTACACTGGGCAATGAAAAATAATTATAGAGAATACAACGCCTAATTTTCATGTACACTGGGCAATGAAAAATAATTATAGAGAATACAACGCTTAATTTTTATGTACACTGGGCAAAGTGGCCAAAAGTCTGGCATAATTCTGTATGTATGTACTTTAAAGTATCTTTTTTATATTTTTTCCGAAAGAATGAGGTCTTTTGAGACATCAATTACAATATTTTCTGATTTTCTGGTTGAAATTGAAAGGTCTAAATTCTGATTTCTGTGCAGTATTTAATTTTAAATACATTTTTACATAATTTCGTACGATGACGTCATGAAATATTTTCTTTATAAATTGCTTTTCAAAGTTTATTATATTACCCGGAATGAAGAACTCTACAGTTTTGTTTGGGTTCTTGTGACAGATATTTATTGTCAACATGTACATGAGAGTTCAAGCAAAAAATAATTAGAAGTCGATTCTACTCGATAACGTCATCTAGAGGTTGAATGAGAGTCAATTCAATTTGCGTATTATCGTTAAAATAAGCTCGAACGCATTACTCTGCGCGTTGCTACTGACAAAATATATCACAGAAAAGTGCTTTTACCAAATTGTGTTTCGAATTAGATTCAGACGTATTTTCGAATTGCCACGTTGTCCCTAAGGTATTGTTGATTATTTGAAAATAAAACATCTACGCAAAAAATCTCCATTAAAATAAATGTATGTGTAATTTACATAAATGAGTTTCATTGGTTAAAATTGATGAGTATGCTCCCTCAGAGTCGGCCATGTTTTTTATTTTATTTCATTTAAAAATTTTAACAAGCAGTATTGAAAAAAATATACATTTACCTTACATTTAGTATGGCAGTAAAAATATCTCACATTATTTAAAATGATGTTCTGACATTGAAAATGGCTCTTCTACTAACGTGCATTATATATTGCACTCCGACACAAAAGAGATAGATGCAAAACATGGGCTTGCGAGCAAGACAAAAATATTTCGTCTCTGTCTCGTTATTTGTATTTTTGTTGTGTCGTATAAAGTCGTTTTGGTTCGGGTAGTGACCAAAGCATTTGACCAGTAATATCGGGCGGGCAGGAACAAGATGATGAGGTCTCGCAGGAGCTTGTAACCTATTTTCTGCTATTTTACTTTAGTAAAAATTTTCCTAATTACCAAAATATTAGGTCATTACATATGAAATTGGCGTTCTGTAGTACGTAGGGAAAGTACTCTAAATAATTGAGATACCAAATTTAACTCCAAAGAAATATCCCTTTATTTTTGAATAGAAATAAAACCGCATTCAAAGATTTTCGAAAATTCGTTCGTTTCACCCAGTAGTCGAACCGACTAAAATCTGTAAAAATTACAACCCTACAATTTTATTTCATCGATCGTTAGGGTCAATCACAAGGATGAAATCTCTCTGACATACTTGGTCATTTTAATGAAAGGAAAACCTTGAAATCTTCAATTATTATAATTACCTATTTACAAAAAATGGTAAACTAACTAATTAGTTGTTCAAAATGGGCTCCATTTGCTTGGATACACAAGTTTATTCAGTTAACAAATTCAGTTCTAGTATCCGTTAATATCGTGTTGTGGTGAATATTATAAATCATAATTATTCTGAACTTCGTCTCTCAACTCGTTCACACTTGCTTAAGATTTAGTGTAAGTTTTATGTTTTACATATTCCCACAAAAAAATCTAAAGGGGTGAGATCTGGTGATCTTGCGGGCTATCTGATTGTACCGTTTGTACCAATCCAATTATTAAAATGTTTATTAATGTAGGAAGCAGATTCTGCTGTTATGGGCTGGAGCTCCATCTTCTTGTATAATTATTTGATTTCGCTCTTCATCGGTAAACCATTTAATTCATTTCTCAACAGGTTCCGTATTTCAAGATACTGGACAGTGTTTAAATGACCTTCGTACACGTGAACTAAAACAACCATATTTCTCATAATTCCGCACCAAACGTTGAAAGAAAATCTTATTTGACTTTTAGTTCCACGAACACGAACAGGATTCACTTTAGACCAGTGTTTCCCAAACTTTTATAACCACCATACACCATCTTAAATTTTAAAAATTTGAATATGTCCCCCATACAGTATTTTTAACATTAAAAATTTGATTTATTCTCTTAATTTTTAAACATAAGTCCGGCGCAAAAGCCTCAAAATCGTGCAGTTGTTTTGAAAATGCCCCCCTCTAACCATCAAATTGCCCCCCTGTGGGGTGTAGGCCCCACGTTGGGAAACACTGCTCTATACCAATAGTTGTGATTGCGGCGATTGTACATACCATTATTGCTATACAATGTTGCTCAAAAAATTTAGGGTTACAGTCAATTTATCTAAGCATGCTTTGACAAAAATGTAGTCGTCTCTCACAATCCCCAGGATGCAATTTTTGAACCAACCGACCATCACTATAACATTTTTAACTTATACTTTTTCAGTATTTTAAGTACGCGAGTGTGGGTTGTACCAATTACTTTGACAGCTTCTCTGCTTGAAACTTTCTGAAATGCTTCGAAGTATGTTTACATACATTTACATTCAAATATGTTTACGTATATTTAGGTCAAAATCGTTATTGTTCTGCTGAAGAGTTTGCAGCCGACTTTCGTAACTGCCCGTATTCTTTAAATTTTCTACCATTCTTTTCAATACGAACCGAGTTGGTGGCCGTTGGTCTCAATATCTCTCCTCATACCACCACAGAGCTTAATTCACATTCTTGTTATTTAAAAAATAGGCCTCCATTAAATCACATTGTTCTTGATAAGCCATTTTTACCGTTAAAATGATTTGTGAAGCAATCAAATGTGAATAACAAAAATGACAATCTACATATTTTCTAATATTACATTCCATATTCAAAACTACTTACATACACGCAGTTATGTCGCATCTAAGAAAGGAGTTTGCATTACAAACATGATCACAGGTAATGATTCGATTTAAAACCCTTGAATTATTGTGCCGGTTGAGTAATGTAACGCAGCAGTCGACGCTCGTTAGTCGCCCACCTCTCAAGCTTTTTCACCTTCCCAATTTGCTTCAAGTGGATTAAAAC
This sequence comes from Marasmarcha lunaedactyla, assembly GCA_923062675.1. Lineage (NCBI taxonomy): Eukaryota > Metazoa > Arthropoda > Insecta > Lepidoptera > Pterophoridae > Marasmarcha > Marasmarcha lunaedactyla. The sequence goes on along the minus strand of OV281367.1, from coordinate 7,768,956 downwards.
AGTTTTGTTACTAACACCGCAGCTAACTCGGACGTGGTTTGCAATGGATGTGCTTTCACAATAGCCTTAAATTCTTCATTATCAACTGTGGTCTCCGGCAGTCCACGGGGCTTGTTTTGCAGGTCGGAATACACCATACACAGCATTACTACTTCAAGCCGTTTCTGCAGCACTGGAGCCACGGTGGAACTCGTACTCGTTAATAACGCGATATTTCAAGTTTTCCATATCGTAAACAAAGTGACGCAAAGAAAAAACCAAAAGAGGAAAAACCAAATCATATGATATAAATTTGAAATTGGAATTCTTAATCAAAGAGGAGATAATACAGATCAAAGTGGTCAGTACGACAAAACGCCAATTTCATTTGTTAGGACCTAATATTACACAATTTCAATGATTGTGTAGTTTGTAGAGAAACGTTTCTCAATTACTTTTGTTCCATTGTTATCTGGAACTAATAAATTAAGTTATTAATTTCTTCACTGTTAGAAGTATTAACATTTTCGGGCCGTCGTCAATTGGCATTACCGTGCGCCGAAACCTATGTGTAGATGAATGTTCGGGGAAAAAAGCCGCACAGCTTATGATAGGAATACGAGCCGAAATTGCTGACCTGCATGAAGCCCGAATGGACGAATATGTGTAATTCCACTGGGTTGGCCTGCCGAATCGAATGTGCTGCTTGCGCCTTTAGTTAGCCAGGAGTAAGATCTACTCCTAATCAAACATATCATCTAATCTTACAGCTATAAATGCGAGTTTGTTTGTTTGTTTGTTTGTTACGTCTGAATTACAGGAGTAACCGACACGACATAACACATAGGTAAGAGGACACTCAGAGGAAATTTTATTGAAAAATCGCGGCTATACGGCTATAATGTTTAGGTTCGCAGTAGAGATTCTCAAACTGTGAGTTGTCATGGATGTCGCATATGAATAGTTGAATTAGACATAACACAATCTAGTCTTGAAAGAATGGATTTGTTTAGCTAACGGGTAGCCGTCATGTAGAATAGTTAGTTATAAAGCAGGAAATATGCGATTTGTTAAATATTTTCTTACAAGCTTGTTGATATCGTGTGATTTGCACGATTCGAGCGAAAGAAGTGAACGTGGTATGGCAGCACCTGTCGCCACGTCATTGTGAAAATTGCGGACTTTCAGAAACTTTTAACCAAACTGCTAACTGTTGAGTTGAATGTCTATTTCAACTACACTCTTACTTACTTTTCTACCTTTCTTTGACTCTTACGTAAGACGAAAGAATTGTGAGTCATATGCACTGGATTTTTCGCCATTTTTTACTTAAGAAACAGATAATTTAATCCTATAATTGCAAATCCATGTCCTGAGCTCTATTATGAGAAGAAATGTCACTCATCTTTAGGTGACACGTAGCTTTTACTTACATTATTTTTGATTCATATTAAGCTATGCCTCTAACACAACGTATTCAGGAAAGATGAACCCTCGGCTGTGAGCCAGGAAAATTCCCTTAATGGAATTGCTCCATTTTCGTAAGCAAGAAAGAGAAGATAAACAAAGTAATCCTATTAGTAGAATAAAACGTCATTATCACTAAAGGGCACCTTCTTACGGAAGCGTCGAGTGACGGGTCGTTCACTTCCCTCCAATATGGTTGAGGAGGTGCTGTCCGAGGATGGTCGTCGTTTGGATAGTTTAGATGCAGATAAGAATTATTATGTATCGATATCAGAGCCATTGTAAATTTTTGTTTGGAAAAATGATAATCATGAACAGTTTTTTACAGTTTTTCATGCCAGTTGTTCTTCACGAAGGTTTAGCCGAACTGGTGGTCAGCGTCAGATATATCGAAGCATCTAAAGTAACCAAAATGATCAGATGAGCGTTATTTCATTTATATTTACGCAGTCAAATTAGCCAATGTATGTTGCATTATGGTTTTAAATGTTATACAACATGTCAGGATGTTCATTAATATATGTGCAAATAAAGAGTTCACCAGTACTCATATTTATGCAGGCATAGTAGTCATAAATACTTCATAACAGAAATAATTCTTAATCCTTATACTATTTCCTCCATCCCTATCAGTTTCTCCGACTCTGGTATTATATAACCTTGTACGTGTATAAACGTCATATTTTTATAAAATAATGCATACATAATGTAAAAAAAACGCTCGCACAAGGTTACACAGGAGCTGTCATCGAGAAAATAAAGAAATGGAAATAGTATAGTAACACCACATTATTTTGACTGACATGTACTTATTTAAATATAGTATTGTTTTAAGTTGTTCGACGTAATAGTGACGTCACGCACAAAATGAAAGATAGATATAATTTTGAATTAACAAAGAATAAATTAGGACCTCAGCTTCTTTTATTAAATATGATAAGAGGTAATCAAAAACGTATCTCAAAATTAAGGCTGTAAGGTTTAAATTTCCCAAATGCATAGATGTTTTGACCAATATGCCTGCACCAATAACCCTTGAGTGACTTACTTGCGAACATACATAGTTTTGAACACCTGCTTAGATACAATTGAAAGCAAGGTTGCTCAGATATTTTGAGCATTTCATGTGAGTATGTCAGTATAGTAACTTTGGTTACTAAAATTGAGCCATTTCAAACGTCATAAATATTTTTTATCAGATCTATCGCACTTATAGGCGTATCGGAACTCTCGCTCGCACTTCTAGTGTTCTGTGTTACAACAACGAAGGGATTTGTCGTAATGTTTTATGACTCAGTTCGCACGTTTGTAATGGCTCAACTATAAGATAAAATTGATTTTCTGTACGTGCAGTCGTTGGGACCTTAGATAATTGCAACGCTGACTGTACAATTAGGCCTAACCTAACCTAACCTAACAAGAACAAGTTTTGTCAATGTTGAGAAATACATATTTGAATTAAACGCAGCGCCAAGTTTTCTCGCAAAGCATTGGTGAAAACCTAGTTTTAGATCTAAACTTATCGCATTTTAAGTTTTACGATTCATTGTATATAAAACACGTTTAATCGAATATCGCGAATAATTATATATTACATTTTAACCAAACGTTTTGCTATCTTTACAGATAATCCACTCGTGACCACGATAACGAAGGGAACATGTCTCGTTTAACTTTAATCGATTGCGATTTAGCAAAGTTTAGTGAGTACCAACGATTCCTTTTTTAGTCTAATCATCAAGTCCAAGATCGACAAGTAGTGGGATTCGTGGATGGGGTTAACTATAATTCTGTCAGCCCTTAATTTCACTTTTATATATATAATTGTAACATTGTATAGGCATTTTTTAGCTTTATTAATTTTGGCAGGGTTGCTTTGTACATATATTTGGTAAAATATTACACGTTTTCTTGTTTGTATAAAATTATACAGTAAATGAGAAACTATTAAGATTTTGTTAAATGATAAAGGATTATGGTTTCAAGATTCAAAATACCTTTTTGATCTAGCAAGTGAAAGTAGCAGTATTGAGTCGGTACGTGGTTCCCGTGGCAATCCTTTACTCAGACACAACTTCATGCTAGTAATATTTTTGGTTCAATATGTATTAGACATGAATACCTTTTTTACTATTTCAATGACATGTCAAGCACGCGACCGACCCATGATGGACATCATAAATCGTAGGTTATTATTACATCGAAATGCTTCAGTTGTCATTGTCTTTATTCCTGTAATTTACTGGCTGCCCCTTTAACCGTTTCCTTTTCCAGAACTTAGCTACCTAAGGAAGAACAAAAAGAAACTCAGCGAAAACTATATCGAAGCTCGAAACAGTCACTGGGGAACTGTAGGTGATTTTTATAAGCTTTATTAGTTCTTTTTGTTTTTCATAGTATTAATAATAAATCCTTGTATTTTAAGGCAGATAACTAGTTTTTTCTTCCTTATTAGATCTCCCGCTGCTTCACCTACATATTTCTCGGGAACAGTACCTACTTTTTTCTACATCTAATTTAAAGATAAATATGGTTTTAATTACACAGAGTTATTTAAACAAGTAGGGAAGAAGCCATGTGACCTAATTAAAGACTGCCAGTCTTAACCACTTACTTGTTTCCCAGTCAGAATTATTTTTAACATTCAGTTTAGTTTTACTTTAAAAAGTATGTTGAATTTTGTAAAACATGTTTATGTCTGTCTGTATAGATGTATATGTATACATTATATTATGCTTATCTTAAAAGGATATTTATACATAAATACGTATAACCAAAATTAGTAATCTGATAAATAAATCTCGTCACAAAAACAAATATTTAGGTAGAGGCTTCAAGATAGATATCTGGGTGTTAAGACCCAGAAATAAGGTTTTATACATACACGATTAGTTTTGGGACATCATTAAGTATAGTATAATAAAATAATTTATTGAAAACTCCAACGAAATATCTTTTATTCTCTACTAAAATATCTTTTATCTTAACTTCTAGAAGTACAAATGTTTTCAAATTTCAGGTGAACACTTCAAATGTATGTTTCTTATAGAAAACACAATTTTCAAGTTGTTTACATCATAGCCCAGAAATGTATGGGACGGTATCTGCCTCCTTTGAAGGATAAAGAAAGAAGTGGCCGTTCTTTGCTGCTGTTACGGAAGAAAACGTGCTGCAAGTGAAAAATTTTGATTCAACAAAACCAGCAAATCACATACGAGAAGATTGAGCCAAATATGCTCATTGTATGGGGAACTGTTCATGATATTCTACACAACCACCTTTGCATAAGGAGGATTATTTTGCGCTGGTACCTCACAACCTTACCGATGCTCAGAAACATGCGCGCGTAGAATGAGACCATTCCACGATGTGATATGATCGATAAATTCAAAGCAGATACTTCCCGCCGATGCAGTGTTTACGATATCATAACAGCTGACGAATCTTGAATTTATCAATATGATCCAGAATTAACGCGCCAGTCTATGGCTCTTTCTTAACAACGATATAACTCAAAAGAATCTGCAGCTCACTCTTACAAATTTAAGCTTCCTCGCACATCTCTGGCTGATTTAGTCAGTTTTACCTGATTTGTACAATGGGCACTGGTATCGAACCCAGGGTCTTAAGATCGAGAAATTCGCGCTTTTGCGCCACCTTTCCTTCAAATAGGTAAATCAATTTATATGCCTTTTAATATATCTCTCTCAAAAATCTAATATTTCATAGTGTTTTAGTATAGGAAAAAAAATTACACTTAACGAAAGTCTTATTTTTCTTCCAAATTGTGCTCATATTTTGATATTACTTCAAAACTAGACATCGGCTTTAAAATATAACGAAACTGTATTTAAAATTTAATAAGATAACTTTTATTACATCCAATCGGAGCAGCCCCAATAAGAACAACTCAAAATACGAAACTCTGCCAGATTTATTCTCTATTTTCTTTTGGAAATGATTTACATTTATGTAGAAAGTTTGATGGGCTTACATTTTACGTTATCAAAATAGGCACCTATTTGCCGACAGTCTCGTCTTAATTCGTTTCGGGGAAAAACTTTGGACAGACTTTGGGCATATTTTTGACTAAAGACAGTAAAATATTTCGTCTGAATTCCCATTTGAATTTTCGGAACAAAAGTAACCAGTGTTTTTTACAAAACATCCTATTCGTAAAGTGAAGTTTCACTACTACATTCAATCGCCATCTTTAAGACGTCAATCAATACCACACCGAATTTTTCAACTCTCGTTTTCATGGCCTAGATAACAAATACAAGAGGTTAGTGGTTCTTTTAAGATCTCGTCTGGAGTGGTGCTACAGTCCTTCCTGTTTTGTCCACCGTAATAATCAAGTTTACGTGGTTGTGTTCCGGCAAAAGGGAAGACAGCCGGTGCAGTAACTGGGACAAAGGCAACTCCAACTAAAGTCTACGGTTGGCAACAGATTATAAGCTGATATAATAATCACTTTCACTATTAATAAATAGAACACCTCCGACTAATGATGTCCATGGCGGATCCCCTGCTCATTCGCCAGCTTTGAAAAGAGAAAAAAGTATTTACTGTGAAATTTATAACGGATTGGGCAGAGAAGCTCGTGACTTACTATGCAAGGTTAGTCTGCCAGTCTTTTGGGCCCCTTTCCCCTTTGTAGAATGTCATTAAGGCCAAATTTATATTATGTGTCTTTATTTTGCTTTCCTTGCTTTCTATTGTTAATTTGTAAATTAATTGTAATTTATATTAAAAACGTTGATAAATTATGTAATGAGATTCAAACTCGAGGCCTATTAAAGGTGAGATCTAAATCCATTGTGCCATCGACGCACTCCAAAGTAAATTGTATCACAACCAAACTTCTTCTCAATTTGTCACAACTTTGCACCTAAGTGGTAATTCACGAGCAGAATTTCGATACAAACTCGATATAACAAAACATAGAAAGGTTCGCAATTTCTGTTTGACAGTTATGTATCGTCGATGAATTTTATCTCTTGTACTATTGACAGCTTGAGAGAGTGGCAAATTTTATTCGTATAGTGGTTGATCAATCAAATCTATTATTGGAGAGGAGATTTTGTAAATATGTTTAGTGGAAATTTATACATATTTTAGAAACTACTGAGTAATTATTTCATATGAAAGATATGTTATCGAGAACATAACATAGGTATTTAGACAGTTCTGGCCACTTATACAAAAAAAAATTGTTTAACTACGAAAATATACTTTGAAAAAAAAAATTAAACATGGAATTCTTTCTTCGAAATCAGTCTTTTGATTAGCGTAATATTTTCATCAAATTTAAATCATTTTGGTTATAATGTACTTTAAATATATAAATTTAATTTTTAATTTTTATTTAAATTTAATTTTGATTTGTTATGAAATATCAGTACCGTCGTGGCAGCTACGCGGCACAAACTTCACGCAACATGAACGACGTATACGGAGCGAACTAGCACAGAAAAAAGGTATGCCTCACGAACATAATGACTGCCAGTGCGATGTATTCAAATTCTAATATTTGTTTCTCAACATTGTGTTGACGCCAAATAAAGCATGACTCTGCTACCAGTTTGGAAAAACCTTCGTGAAGAAGAACTGGCAAGAAACTGCACAGGTATAATTTTTTCAAAATAAATGTACAATGTCTCTTTATGTCTATACAAAATTATTCTAATCTGCATCTTTTAGCTCGGCAAGTCTCCCTCCCCTCAAAGTGATGAACACCCCAAACGGCACCCGTTCACGAGTTTACACGGGTTCCAGCTATCTAAGACCAGATTTATGAGGTCTGTACGTCGGAAGCTTGTCACATACTTCTCTATTTAACTTTAATCAAAGACCTACTAAAAGTTTTATTTTATATTAAAATCTTTCAAAAAGAAACTGTATGCAATATAAAAATATGAGTGTGAAGAAGAAGAGAAAATACTACTAGTGTATCCGAATAATTTGATGTAACATGTTGTTATTTACATTAGAATCAGTCTCAAGTGTTAAAACGGCACGACCATGCAACTTAATTTCTTGCTGTGACATATGTTGTTTATAAAAATAATAAAATAATAATTATAATAAATCCCAAGACAATCACACCAACTGTATGGCCCCAAATTAAGCATACCTTGTGTTATGGATGACCATACAGCGAACTGGGCGAATCCAGAATAAACATACATATACATATAAATACATTAATAAACAAATGAATGAATGATTGCAATCCGAATTGTGATATAATCTGTGAATTCCAATTCAACTATTTTATTTCATCATATGTAAATAATTCCTTTCGTTTTTCTTCTCCATCGAGTGTATAAATATCCTCCTACGTAAATACAACTTATATTCGGCTTTAAAAGGTATTATGGGTATGATAGTATAAAAATCGGACGAAAAAAATGGCACTTTTTTATAAAAAAATATTTGACAAAATGCTTGGGGTAGAAAGTATACAATTTGACGATGACATCAAAGAAACACACACATGACAGTTAATTGTGCGTCATATTGAAATGCCACAGCTAAGGTGTTAACATTGTGTGTATATACTGTTTACAAACGGAAACAGAAATAGCCTGTGGGGATTTCAATCCCACGCCCTTTTGTCATCCAAATATCAGGAAGCTTTTTGACATAGCGTTTCCTTAATAGGTTTCTTGAACTTATTGAGGGGCAGGGATTGAACTGATTTCGGTATTTCATTGTAACAACATATTAACATTCCAATAAATGATTTGCTCCTTTAAGTCAGCAAAAACTTTGGAAACGCTAACTTACAGTGACGTTAGTCTTGTCTTGGCTTGGCACGCCATGCTACTACTGCATATTACCCTGCCATGCTAACCTACCCATATTAAAAACTTCTTGGTATAAATTATAAAATATAAAATTTTCTTTTGCATATTTCGTTTTTTACCGGAATACTATTTTGAATATTAATATATCGACCGGAACCGCGTCATGAAACCGCCTCCAGTGTCTGATAAAGTTGTGAAAGCGTAGTCGTTGATTACCCTCTAGCCTATGTCAAGCTATTGCTTTTGCTTAAAAGGCTAAATAAGGATATTATGGATGAGAATCATTAAAAGTTTTGTAAAAATAATAAAGTGGACCAATTGGACTATATTAACGTGACCGTAGTAAGAAAAGATTCACATAGTAATAAAGATCTTTATATTATTGATATTTTTAACTCTTTTTTTTATAGCTGGCATACGAGCATCTGATGGTAAGTATCACCCGCACCAATGAACATCAGTATAGTTGAGCCATTACAAACGTGCGAACTGAGTCATAAATAATTTTTATCAGATCTCTCGCTCACACTTATAGGCATATCGGAACTCTCGCTGGCACTTCTAGTGTTGTGTGTAACAACAAAGAAGGGGTTTGTCGTAATGTTTCATGACTCAGTTCGCACGTTTGTAATGGCTCAACTATAGTCTTTGGTGTTTTAATTAATAACATTGAATTTGATTATTATCTCCAGTAATGATTCATGACCGACCGTAGGCTTTAAACGGAAATGCCTTCGTTCCAGTAATGCACTGGCTGTGCCTCTCCTTTAACCGGGACACAATCAAGTAAACCTGATGATTATAGCGGTCAAAATAGGAAGTAAAAAAAACTATTGTTAAATTCCAATTAATATTAAAAAAAGCGATTCAAACTAACCAGACTCAAATGAATCAAACATCAGCGAAACCCGGCTCTATCAATAATCCCTTTAGGTCCCCCTGTGTGTGTAAAACCCACGCGGTGAGCGGGAAAAAGTGTCGGCTTTCAGAAATGATGCCCGCTAAAAATTCTGTTCTGAAATTGTGCTTTTAGGTGTTTATACAGTAAGATCTTTAAATTAAACAAGGAATTAAAAGTAAGCCTTTTTGCATGCAGTCCTCTGGGCGCGGAGGGTGTACGGTATCATTTATACGTCGTTACTTTACTAATCTGTGTGAATGTACATAAGCAACACTCTCCGCCCCCACTAGAATCAATTAACGCACCTCACCCCGCGGGTCGCCCTCGAGTTCCTTTGCTCCTTATTAAGGCATTTATTTCGGACTGTTTGATTAAATTTATATTGTTTTGTTTTTACTTGAAATTAAAACATAAAAGTTATACAGTGAGCTGTGAAGTTTCTAGGTAAAATGAATACTCGTAAACTAGAAACACGGTTGTACAATCAAGCTATTGACCGCAGCTTCGCTCTCGTAAAATAAAAGGAGTGATAAATTAAATTTTCTTGCAAATGCAACGAAAATAAAAAAAACTTCGTTGACATTAATAAGAAATAGAAATAAACTGAATTGATAACTAAATTGGTATTGAACTTCTTTCTTTGCTATTTTAAGCTTATGTTTCCAAACTAATCTTAAATAATGCAAGGGTTGTAAATGGTGATCAAAAGGTGATCAAAAACATTTAATTTTAAAATTTAAGCCAAATACTGAACACACCCATTTTCTAAAAAAAGTAAATAATTTAGAATTATCCAAATAGTGTTAATGATAACCAAAAGATTTACTGTATTGTTTGCTATACATTGAGTTTTCAGTTACTCTCAAATTAACTGCTAATAAAATACACATATCGAAATATTTAAGCCCGTTCGCACCAACTTTAACTAACATCCGAATAATTTAAACCTTTAAAATGTTTATCCTGCCAACATTCAAATATGCAAGTGAAATAAACACAAAGTGACTTATTGTAGGTAAGTAACTCCTAACCACATGAAAACCTTTCAGACCTAATTCATTACACAGCGTTTTTGACAAATTGCTGGGGTCTTAAAAATTTTACAACGGACACAACTTTTTTCCCAGACTTTTACTTTAAACTAAGACTTTTTCCCCAGCCTCGCCCGCAACGCGCTTGACCTCCATGCGCCCAATCACTCTCCCACCGTCGTAACATTTAAAAATTTGTCCTTATACGTAGTTTTACGTACACAGTTTATTGAAATTAAATACCAGAGAAATTCTTTAATTCTATTCATTGTATTGTATTGTATTGAGTTTATGGTTCACTATTTTGGATGATTTACATGTTCAATATAGATTTATGCTGCCGCGGCCTTTTTTGTAGAACTGTTTAAGGGAAACTTTTCCAACATGCATTATATTTATATTACTCTTAGGGGTTTAGCAGCGCTCGCTATAATATGTAGCTCGGATTGAGTACAGAACATCCATACCTGTTTTATTTTATTTATTTATTTTTATTTTATTAAACGTAAGGTGTAAATAAAAACTAATATAAAACACAGATGTAAATTGGATATGATTATTGTAAATTGGACCTTCTCACAAACTTGCGCATTTATAACATTAGTACTATTTTTCATACCGTAGGTTACAATATTGTTTTTTCTCAAATATTTTTGAAAATAAAATAAAGCTTATTTTATTCTCTTATAATATAGCTTTCTGCAGGTGAAATAATTTTTTAATCAGTTAAGTAAACATACAAAAAATCAAAGCATTCCTTAAATGGACATTAATATGGACCTTAAATGGTTGGGGTGGATAAGAATCTTCTGCTTATCTTTTGCCATCTATTTTCTAAGGCGCCTGTTAAGACGGCGACAACAAAAAAAAAACAATTAATTTAAGGTTTTTCATCTGACACATGTTTTTTTAAATGTTACCTAAAGCAAACGTACCGAAATGATAAAACGTGACCGTTTTTTAAAACGTGGTTTAAATAAATAAATAAAAACCCTTTGTGTGATGAACACAGATGTCTGTTCTCGGGTCATGGTTGTTTATATTTATGTGTGGATTTATATTCTGGGTTTCCTCCCATTCGTTGTATGGTCATGGGTGGCTTTACCATACCAATGTGTGTTTGTCTGGGGATTTTTTATTAACTATATCATGCCGCTTACTCTTTCATCAACTGGTCTTATAAAGATGGTTCAACTCACTTAGAAATAAGCTTACACTTAACAAAACATATTATATGCCAGTGTGGCTTTCGCTCACTCCTACAAGTCAAATTTAAATCTCTTGCAAGTCGTCCAAACTAAGATCTTACGCAAATGCATATTATCCGCCCCATGTTCGTAATTTAGACCTGCAGAAGGATCTTGAGCTGCCCACCATTGACACGTTCATGAAGATGACGTCTAGACGTCACTTTGAAAAAGCTCGCCATCATCCCAACCCACTGGTAAATTAGTCAGTCGAATGCACAGCTAACCCTGATGTGGTGGTTTGTTAGAGTCGTCCGCATAACGTCTTAATAGATCCCGATTTCGTCGTTTCATCGAGAAACGCCGGTCTTACAATTAGAAATAAATACCCTTATGACTTGTCTTCAGCGCTAGGCCATAAAGTACAGTGAAATTTAAAATCACATAAGGGTCATAAATAAACAGTCGATCTCGAAAAAAGCCGACACAGCCTTATGGGAACGCAGCCAAAAGTTCAGGAGTTACGTACCTTCATCAGAGTTACATCCATGGCCCGGCGAGGCTCCACTAGGGCCCGGCTTGGACCCGTCTCGCATCGCACACACACTTTAACACTTAAACCATAACAATTCTACAGAAAAGTAAAAAAAAAAACAAAATCACTCTCACTTATTATTTTTGAAACAACGCCATCTATTGGCGAATTTTATATCTAGCTTTCATGTCACTAATGGAATCTGTTGATTTTTGTTGCCACTTGATTTGGTAGAGTCTCTTTGCATTTTCATTGGTTTGTCTGTTAGTTTACCTGAAACAAAAGAATAAAAGACTGTTCAATGATGTATAATAAAACATTCAAATAGTTAGAAAAAATTCATATTTCGTATCAGCCTTTGAAATGTCTAGATAAAGAAGCTATGTTTTGGAGGAATATTCTTAAGGCCAAATTAAGTTGAGGAACCTTTCTGCGAATTATCAACTTGAAATGTCGAACGCGATTGACCCAAAAATTATTATTTTCGTGAACAGCTAGAAAGCTACAGACCTAAGTACCGCCACTTGCTTTTCGATATCTCGTTCTAATGAATACTGTCGTTACGAGTATACAAGAGATACAGTCGCCCAAGAAAGTGATTTACCACTTTTTAAAAAGATTCCTTTGAACTAAAATGGCTGTAAAGTATTGTTTGTTAACAGTCGCAATGTTAACATTACAATAAAGAGAACAGACTAATAACTTAGAATATTATTACAGAGGACAACCAACTTAGTTGTTTTGTGACGTGAAAATGGACTTTACACGTAGATAGTAATTTTTGGCTGTCTTTATATATTGAGTTTTCTTTGAAATATTATTGGGATGGAAACAGGCGCAGGCTCAGTTTCAACTACTATACCATTTGAACTAAGCTAAGTAACCATATGAACTTTTATTATCCTTAACAATTTATTTTCATATTCCATTAAAAAACCATGCAAGTCAATCTTTCTATCAAAGATATTTTTGATATGCGTTTGTGTTCATGTTTACTCCTTTTACCTTGCGAAGTGACGGCCGCGGCGAGTAATATTTTTTTTTTTTTTGAAAATTAAATCATGAGTAAAGTATGGTTGTTCTAAATTTAAATTTCTTCTACATCTTTTTACCAGCGCTGTGAAACTATCGTGTGTCACAGAAAAATGTATCTGCGTTGGGACAATTTTAGTGCGATAATTTTTTACGACAAGGCGCCTTCTAAAGCAATCTATGTACCTACTGGTAGAGTAGTACCTACTCTACGCTGGTAGAACGAATTTAAGTGCGATCGCTTACATTTGAAGGATGAAGAAAGAAGTGGCTATTCTTTGACTGCTGTTACGGAAGAAAATGTATTACTAGTGACAACATTTTTTCGACAAAAGAGTGGAATGGTGCCAAGATATGATTGAAAAATTCAAAGCAGGTTCCTTCCGCCGTAATTACGATAGGTATCATAACAAATGACGATTCTTTGATTTATTAATATGATCCAGAAACAAAGCGCCAGTCAACACTGTGGTGGTTTCAAAACGGGGTTCGTTACGAAGGTGAAACGATCGAGAAGCGCTGGAAAAATATTGTTCGCCAGTTTTTTTTCTCCTTAACGGGGTATCTATTATCATTTCCATTAAGAAACCAAAGTAACATCCATGCAGAGCGGCACTAAATGCATGCCAGAAGTTTTTGCAGCTGCGGGCAACAAGTGCTTTTGCTCCACCACGACAACGCGCCCGCGCAATCCACGATCAAGACGAGGGACTTCCTAAACACCACACCGGTAAACGTGGGTCATCCGCCTGATGCGATTGAGTGCGTTCGAGAAGGTCGTTGAGGAAGATCCTATTGCAGACTGGAAAATGTGCTTTGAAAGTTGTTTCAGACGCATGACGCTTGTTTGAGAGGTCTTTGAAAAGATGTAAAAAAAAAAACTATAACTTACACAACATTTTTTTTCTCACAATTTTCTGAGTGTCCCACGTGTGAGCGCAGAAATATCTCCAAATGGTGTTCGAATTACTTTACCAAGGATATTTTATCATAGGTTTTAACAAGAATTAGGCATGTTACACCCCGGATCTAGTAATACCTTAATACGTATATAATATGAATTAATCTTTGATTAAATTAAAATATCGAAAGATAGGTGACGTTTTATATAAGGCGTGTTTAGCAATTGACCTGGTACTCACACAAACTTATGTTTGTAATGTACTGAAACTGTGTTACTTTAAATTAATGAAACGTAGAAAAATCATGTAAATACCCATATTTGTGCAAATAAAATGATTTGATGTTTGATTTGATTTGATTTGAAAAACACAGAATAAGCAATGGCGAAGGTCGCGAGCATGAGGGAATAATGTCTTGGTTCTTTACGCGTAGTTCCAAATAATTAAATCAGGCAAAGGGATTCAGATTTACAAGGGTCGTGCATCATGAGTTTGTCACCTATCTGCTGCTAATTAACTTTAATCAAAGTTAATCATATAATTTTAACTTTTACTTCTACTACTTATTATACATAACGTCTTTCTCCGAACAAAGATCATTAAAAGCCCTTAAATGCCGAATTTCTCATGCGATTCCGGACTTAACTTAAAAATTAAGTTAGCAAATTCCGAACATACGGGTAAATTACCACGCTCATTCCCCACAGTGGGAAGAATAATCCAACTCGGGTAATTTCGTTGGCGTAAGAATGGCAGTAGGACTCATTACGGAGCTGTACCGTCGGCATAAAAAGTTATGGTTCATTTTAATATCAGTAGGATTTGGGAATCATTTTATATTTTCTGAGTGAATTGTGATGAGTAATTATTGGTTTTAAGAAATGGATGTAGGTTACATATTTTAACCAACTGTTAGTATTCGCTTGTATGTAGATTTCTTTGGCATGATCGAAATACCCATTTAACGTATTTGAACAAATGAGGTGTCATTAAATTTGTCTCAACTGTGAGAGTTAATATATTTTCCAGGAATTCGGTATGCAAAATAATTTCAAAGCATCTTTTTTATGTTTTTTTTTAAAAATAGGTATTTTGAGAAAACAATTGAACATTTCATTGTGCAGTATGTAATTATGAATAAATTTTTGAAGAAGTTCGTATTGTGATGACACAGATAGTTATCTGTTTAAAATCGCATTACAAAATACCTACAAAGTACCTGGAATGGACAACTCTAAAATTTTTCACGAAATCTTGTGTCAGTTATATTTAGTAAACTGTAACATTTACATGACAATTTAACCAAAGAGTAATTAGACGTTGATGCTACTCGACGATGTCATAGAGCGTAATATAATGACGTAATTTTTTTATTCGATGACGTATCGTTAAAATAAGTTCAATCTCCGTATTTGGCTCGTTGTTTCGGACAAAATGTTCAATAAAAATGTTATACCTGTAAATTTTTTCAAATTAGAAACGGACTTTTTTTATTTACATACTAGGAATTACTCGATCAGCAGTCAGGTACCTATTTTAATTTGTACTGCAAATTTCTCAAGCATCATTTTTGAAATTTGTCTATTGCCTGGAAGCAATTATGCAATTCTTGAAATAAATTTATTATCATTATAGTGAATCCGAAGTACAAGCCAAACACTTCAATAATATTACTTTATATTTGAAATATTGCTCGTTTGCTGCGTTATTACAGTAAAGTTACTTAAAGGCATTGTATAAATTATTTTTATCAGGAAACTTTCGCACGAAACGAGAATTTTAGGCAGTTCTATGTACTAAGTATTGCATGTTCACGTGACTCTAATACGTTTTAAGACGCTTTCTTAATAGCTTCAAGATCCGAACTTAAAGTGTGTACGGTGAGCAATAGCTCTGCATATGCCATATCCAATCAATCATGTTTCTGCTAACCGTATACAGTTTAACTTTAGGCAATATTTTATTCTTGTCGATATTATTGCGTTCGGTTGACGGATCACCTCATAAATCTATGAAGGGCGTCTTGCAATGCTTTCATTAGGAACAAGGTTATTTTTCAAATGCTCGACTGTCTGGTGATGGTGTAGAATAGAGTTTATATGATTGATTGACAGAGTAGGAGTTTTGGCAAAAGTACAAAAGCGGAAATATCGTTGTTCCATTTAACTCAGGTGCAACGTGACAGTTAGAACAGAAACAGAAAGAGAAACAACAAGTACATAGAATTTTACTCGAGCGCCTTGGCATTGCATAATTGGGTATTTCACATCATTTGAAAATGCAAGTTTTTTTTTTCATTTAATCGGAAAATATAAGTTATTTTGACACAAACAATAAAAAAAAAAGTTTTGAATTTAATATCGAAATTATGAAGAAAACTAAAATAAGAGAAAAAAACTTATCATAAGTATGTTAATTTTTTATATAATTTGCTGACAGACATTAAATATAACAGCTGTTTTCATTATGAAAGTGTGCATCAACGCATTATCTACGTAGCTATTACATATTTTATCCAAGCGCCCCTATAATTTTTAGTATGATCTACACGTTGTGACGTCACAACTCGGTACCGTTTTGTATGGAGCTTTTTCGGCAACTCGCAGCAGCTCCCCAAACATATCGCTGTATCTAGAAAGGTTTACTATTGTTTGAAAAAAAAACGTATGACAAAAGATCATTTTACAGGCAACGTTTGTGAAACTGATCATTTGGCAAACTTTCATTTCGCAAACATGTGTTTGAACTTTTGACTTTAAAAAGAATCATTTGAGAAAATACAGGTTTCGCAAATGTTTTACTTAGGAAACAATTCAATTGTTAAAATATTAATTATTAAACACCTCGTGTTTAACGAAAGTGGTTTTTCGTGAAAGGCTGGATTGCCGGCTACTTTGCCGCACCACGCTCGCTTTGCTCGCTCGGCACGAGCGTGTATTAACTACATACAAACCTAACCTAACCCAATTGAACCCTGTATAGTGACTAGACAGAAAGCAAGCGGAGCGCAGCGGAGTGCAGCGGAGCGAGGGTCTAAAGCATGCATGTAGTTTTAAAAAAAATTCAATTTGTGAATTTATTTTTTGGCATAATGAAATTTTTTCTAGTAATTATTTTGTGTTTCAAATGAAAATTTGATACTTGTTTTCTGTCAAATGATTGGATACCATCTAGAAAACTATTAATTGTAAACATAGTATTACTTCTGCAATATTTCTTTGCTGTAATAAAATATTTAAATTTGCAATAAAAAAAATCAAATACCCAATTCTGTCTGTTCCTAAATGTTAATAAATGTTTCATAATTGAGTACCAGATTCATTGCTAGATAGCCATTAAATAATGTACCAATTACCAATACCAAGGACGACACCAATTTTTCGTTGTGTTCTGCAATCAGAGGGTTAGAGTCAATTATTTGATGGTTTTTTAATTATTTAACCGTTCGATGTGAGACCATGTATTAAATTAATTATTTCGTAATTTGTTTATATGCACAGCACAGTTACAAAATTAAAAGCAAAATATTTTATTTCATAAAAGGTTACATGTGATGAATGTTTTTTTTCTTGATTGAATCAATTTTCTTCGTGATTGCGGAAATACATCTAAACGTCGGCTTTTAAAAGTATTATGAGTAGACTAAGAGGGAAATAAGCCTGCGAAAAAATCTCCTCAGCATGTATTTTACAATGTTGACAAAAGAGATTAAATAGGTAATTAGGTTTACAGCGTGACTACATGAAATATACAGAAACTATCTAGACTTATGTGTCAGTAACAGATTTGTCATGTACGAACATCACATATTTTTCGCTTTTTTAATTTGAATTCAATCAAAGTGCCGTTTCTTATACTTATAATAACTTTATATTTTTTCATATAACTGAAAACCGATGAGATCCCTACTCTACATTCCTCTACCTTGAGATCTATTATGAAATGAAACATTTTTGTGTTCGAACCTTATACTTGCTAACAAAAACAAAACTATTTTTTTTTGTACGCCAACTAAAAAAAACTCTAGGAAAATTGTGTTTCATAAAAGCCTTTTAAATACACGTGTACTCTGCCGTCTTTTATGGGTTTGTTTTTATGAGATAGTGATGTGTCTGTATAGATACAACAGTTTTATCGATAGATTTTTTTTTCTGGAGATTTAGCATGTGAATAGTATATCAAACTTATAAGGGGTAGTTATGAAATTTATAATGTAATATTTTATTACATAAAAAATATTATATTACCAACATTTTGTTACCAGAATACTTGGTTTGCCAGCGGTTGTATTTACCGGGAAGTTGAAAACTAAGTGATATTTTTTGTCTTCCATGTCATCTGGTACAAATTGAAGATGAACACGAGGATGTTACTTAGATACAATTTTATTATTTGATGAACATTTTCAATGTTTTACAAAATTTATATAATGTTTCAAATTAAACAAACAAATTAATAATGTTTTATTTGTTTAAATTTATTAAGGCAAACAAACAGGTAACAATTACTTAAATAAAAATAAAAATCAAGTAAAATATTTGGTTTGAAACCAGATTGGAACTCAGAAATTGGGAACATACACAGCAAACATAAGTATGATAACAGGATTCAGTTAAAATTCAATTAAATGACAGTTACTTAGATTAGTTTAGATTTATGAATGATCTATACGTGATTTATCCCTTCAGTCGACCTATAAAAGCTTCTAAACGGACTGACTTTGGACTTAGTTCAGCAAATGGAATTTTTTTTTTCCTTTTAAATTTCACCGGATTTTGTAGGTTAGCGTTGACGGCGCTTAGATGGATGTTAAACTACTCCTACATACGATACGCCTGCACCCGAGAGGGCACGAACCTCGGCTTAGGACGTCGTATATTGAAACTACCTCTCTGTGTGCGTACCAAAACGAGATTTAAATTTCACTATCCGACTTTGGAAATGGAAATCAGAGGTTATAAATAATGGCTGTAGACAAACACGAAAACTCACAATCTAGAAATAATACTATTTAAGCTTTTACCATTATAGTGTAATTAAAAAAATACAGTTATTGTAATTTTTTTTCCTACTTATTTATTTAATATCCTAATTTAAAAATTTGTTAAAACAAGATAAAATTCATTAATACAAACTATTTCTTCAAAACAAATAAATAAAGATGAATGACATAAAATCATCGATAGCGATGTATCACCCTCACCACAACACAAGAGTTTATCTATTTCACGGGAAAGATATCTTGATTTAGTGTATCCTTATTCTCTTCCCAGTTTGCTTGCATTAAAGATAAATGCTGTACCTACATCCAATATTGCTGTTTTTAATAAAACTCCCATGGCGCTGTAGTAAGAAAAGTTTGAACCAATATTACTGACTTCCATCCATGCATACTCTAAAAATGTATTCTCATGTTAAGAGTTTTTATTATCTGTTTTGAATTTATGATTTCTGCATTTTGCGTAATTTCTTTTTATGTTTTGTATATTTCTTACTAATGCATACAAATGTATTATTATGTACAGTCACCCAAAAAAGTGTACGAATTTGACAAATTTGCGGTGTAAAATAAAGCCTCAGTAACCGTCAGAATATCAATATCAGTTACAAGGGAAAATTTACCTTGTTGTTTTAAGACGCGCAAGCGAAATTGACCCGTAGGGTGGTAGACCACATTTTTTGCCGACTGTAAATCTTCTTAAGCAAACTGAGGGAGAACTAAAAACTAGATCCAAAATAGGATCATTGATGAAATTGTCACATACGTCACACATAAGGCAGTATAAAAAAATCAGTAGCTGATCAGTTTAAACAAGACAGGTTATCAAAAAATGATTTATAGTAGTAGTTCAGTTTCATTTGTTAAGATATCCTCTGGAGTCGCTATTTTGACCGCCATAACAATCAAGTCTACGTGGTTGTGTTCCGGTTTAAGGAAAGCCACAACCAGTGAAGTTACTGGACAAGGGTAACTCTAACTGAAACAGTCGGTAACGTATTATTAGTCAATATTCGAATTACACTCAAAGTAAATAAATTAAAACTCCTACGATTATGTCCTACGACTATGTACAAATATGTCCATGGGCGCGGATCCCACTTACCTTCAGGCTCATAGACCTTACAGTAAAGTTTCAAAACGATTGGTTCGTGTTATTCATTTGTTTTTTTTTCCGATAGCCATCCAACGTGACAGTTCTGCCTGCCTTTTGCCAACTTTGTCCTATTTACAATGTAATGAAGGCATTGTAAATCTGTATTATTTTCCTTTCCTTATTCATATTTCTTCCAAAAATTCTTGTTTGTACATAATTGGAATCATTTTAGGTAAGTTTCTTTTTTAAGATAACTCTTTTAAACCAACTTAAAAACGGATAAAATGTGAAACCGACTTAGAATAACTAGAAGCCAAGACATGAAGCTACATAAAACTTGAAAAGCTCTTAGCTTTCGTCACTCAAAGCATTTCTTATTGTCTCAGCACATGTCTCTGAGCTTTATTTTATTAAGCTCTAGAAAATATAAGGTCTTAGCAAAGTGGTGGAAAGCAGAATATGTGTAGAACAAGTTTTATTAATATTTAAGATTCTGTAGGTTGGCCTCTTTTATCAAAAAGGAGTTTCGTGTGGATTTTCTATTTTATCGTACGTACACGCAAAACAAGATGGCGGCTGCCATAAAAAATTAAGTTGTATATTTACAAGTACACATACATCGTATAGATACATAGTCTTATCTATTACATAACCTATTCGCAAATACGTTTTATGGTAAATAAATACACCGAACATAACTTTTTTCGGTAAATCAATCAATCGCCTAACTAGGTCAGAATACGGAAAAAACAGCCTTCCCAAAAACCAATACTTATTTATCAATAACGGAAAATAGTATTTTTGATAGTTTGCCAAAAGCAAAAATCAATTTTCTCGATTAACTTGATGAGTTTTCTATTGACAGTTCATCAAATTATACAACTTATTCTTATGTTTATTTAGGTTGGTAGCGTAATTTTTATTTCATGTTGGTAGATTATTTGGCGTTGTTGCCGCACGTTATCGATGTTGATTTCAAAGTTAAGTTAAGTTCGATACGGAGAGATCTAGGATGGGGACCGCCAGCAGCTTGGGCACTTGTAAGTTTTCGAGCTTTGATCTACCTAAAATACAAGTTTAAAGCCGAAGTTAAAGATGTATTTGCACTGCGATGATGAAGTAAAACAATAACATTGGTTCAGTGTAAAAGTTTTAACCTATGACGAATTAAAATATTTTGAACTTCGGAGGGCCTTTAAGCCGTCGGTCACGATTGTTTATAATAAATAAATAGATATTTCTAACAATCACACCACATTATTTAGCCCAAATTAAGTATCATTAAGAACTTGTGTTATGGATACTAGATGAGGGATAAATAAACTTAAGAAATACTTATATAAACACACAAAGACATTTTTTGTTCATATATAAATATTAGAAGTAAACTAAAATAAACATACATACACATCCATGACTAGAAAGCAAATATTATAAAATATCTGCCTCTACCAGGATTCGGCATGAAATGCAAGGGTACCTACGTCTACACCAAACAGGCCGTCAGAAATCTGTTTGTTTCCAGAACTCGAAGCATGACATTCCAAAATAACACTAATGTCACGGATCTCAAATTGTCCGATATAATCAGTACAATCGCATTAATTTGTTCAATTTTATATCACGCCCAGAGGGCCTTATTCACAGCGAGAGATCAAGTCACAAGGTCAACCCGTACTATGACTTAAGACTCATTCCAAGACTGGGACTGGTCGAATTTTTGACACATAAGTCTTATGTCACTCATTTTAGACTTGCAGTAGCTTCTTGATCAACGAATTACGTCGTTGTAATAACTTAGTAGTATAGTTAAGTTGTAGTGATATTTAGAATCAATAAGTTTTAAACTAATTCCTTCTTTGCACCAGTGGATTTTTCATTCTTGATTTCAGACGGTGCATGCCAGTGTACAGTACTGGCATTCGCGCGTGTGAAATTAGCTGATTTTAATAATTCTTTTACATATACTTACATAATTTTACTAATTGTCAAAATTATAAAAAAAACTGAATTTAATCTTTAATAGTAGTACGATATTATGTCAACATCACTTCAATGTGTTCACTACAATGGCGGACTCATATATAGCTGCGGAATTAGTCAAATAAACAGTTTATTTTCCCGTGTAACTCGGTATGTAAAGAAAAACCTTCAGATTCTAATTCGAAAAGCATTTGAAGCTATCTATTATTTTGTTAGTAACAGCGCGCAGAATAAAACCATTGAGCTTGTTTTATCGATAATACGCTTTAATTTGGGAATGAGACTCAATTTATTGACTCTCATTCATCCTCTATATGACATCATCGAATAACCTCAACTTCTCTTTTGTCAAACTACCATGTCTACGTTTACAATAAATAACTGTCACAAGGATTCATATAATTTGTAGAGTGGTTCGAACCAGATAATAAAACAAACTTTGTAATGCGATTTTAAAAAGATAACGACTCCATGACGTCATGGAACGAAATACTGTAAAAATTAATTTAAAATTAAATAGTATACATTTGTAATTGTTTTTCAAAATAGCTTTACGTGTGTACCGAATTTCCATGCCTTTCGGAAATCTGTCAACCGCACAGCTGAGAATCTAAATGACACCTAATATGTTGAAATCCAAACTGTTTAGGTAGAGGATGCCAAAGAAAAGTATATAAATATATACCTTCTTCTAACAGTCGGGTAAAAATCCACGTCACTTCTCAAAAATTGCCATGTTTTTTAAGTGGCATGCGATATTTAAAAAAATTGTCATGTCCAAACAAAAGAAAACCAGAAAATGTATACATGACAAGTCATATAATGGTTATACCTAAGTAGATACCTATTGGTCAGATCGGTAATCAATAGCGTAATTTTGAATTCAATATTTAATCCGAATGATTATGTAATTGCTGTGGAATGGAAAAGAAAATCGATACTTGGTCAAAATTTCTTTTCCTAGCGTAATTACACCTGTAGGTTACGTACGACTTGTGTTATTGTATATATTCCGAATATGTTTTTAAACAGAGCACGAAATGATTATAACAAGAAATTTAATTCAATAGATATGTTTAATTGAAGACCGAGTGGTGTAGTGGTAATTAGCCTTGCCTCATACGCCGAAGGTCCCAGGTTCGAGTCCTGGCCGGGGCATACATTTGTGTGATGATCACAGAGATTTGTTCTCGGGTCATGTTTGTTTGTATTTATACAATTATGTTTATTCTGGTTTCCCCCAGTTTGCTGTATGGTCATCCATAACACAAGCTCTGCTTACCTTGGGGTCCAACAGCTGGTGTGTTTGCCTGGGGATTTAAAAAAAATTCCAGCGGGATTGTTTATAAAAGGAGAATTAGGGAGGAGCTCATTATGCAATAATCTCTGTCTATTTTTGCATTAAATTGTTATAATGTAATGTTTATGTTTATGTAATTTAACTTTCAAAATTTTTATAGCTGTGACTACCTTAATTGAGTTAGTTAATAGTGGAAACTTTATTAAATTGTTATATTATTTATATAATTTATGTAACTGTATCAAAGTATTGTATGTTCCCCAAATAAATAAATAAGTTGTAATATAAATGAAAATTTGACTGTATTTCTGAATATATAATGGCGTTGAGTAGAGGCTCGGTGGTGCAGTGCAGTTAAGGCGCTAGCTTCCCAATTTTAACATCCCGGGTGTGATCCCCATGACAGCCAAAGGTACCAATGAGTTTGTACAACCTAAGTACATAAAGTCGACTGCTCTAACGGTGGAGGAAAACGTCGGGAGGAAATATATAACGAAGAAAATGTTTCGAAGGTCTGTCAAGGAACTCGAGTGCAAGGTTGCTTGACTCGGAAGGTGGACTATAGTTTTCCAATACCACACCTTGGTTGGAGGCTCATGTAGCTGCAAGGCTATCGTGGTAGTATCTGAGGTGCTGGTCTCTATCAAAGGTTCCGGTGAGTGCCAAGTGTAACAATGAGCTTTCAAAAGCTTCATTTCACTTCGGCTTAAGAGTGACCAACATCTTTCACATACAATTTTATATTGTCTTGGTAAAACAAGGTACTGGAATTGTGATATGAAGAATTTATTTAGTGGAAAAATTGATTTTATAAGCTCAAAATACGTTTGGAATTGAAGAATAATTAAAAGTTAGAAAATAAATAAAGGGAATGGTTTTTTATGTATTTATTCTGATTCATATTTGAGAAGTACATTATCTAATGACTGGGCAGGTGTTACAACATTATTTTCATACCTTGCCCAGCCAAGGTACTAAATGATTTTGGCAATGTGTGCGAAGCAACCCACTGTCCTCTGACCTACCTTGCAATTATTATGAATGTGTTTATTTAGTTAAAAAAAATAATATGTAAATCTTGTAATTTTTTATTTTTGTTTGTGTAAACTATTACTTGCACTTGTGTCACCGACAATTGTCCTGGGTTTTATTGGACTACCGTACCTGCGTTGGCTGAAAGAGATTTCTTTTAGAGATAAGTCCACCTTTGCTAAATAATTAACCTATTTTTGTACCTAGTTCTTAAAATTTGATTACGTGCAGTAAAGAATATAAATCATTGTAAGCATAGTACCGGATTGGTAGACCGGCTTCGAAGATAAGGTGGCGTTTAATTTTACAGGAGGTATGTGGATGTTGCTTTAATAACAGTAAAAACCGGCTTTTGTGTAATCAGAAATTTTGGATATAGGTGTTCATTGAGAATATCAAAAAGTTACACGAAATAATGAAATACAAAGTTTGCTACATTATATCTTATGTAAATCAATATCACTTATACCAAAAAAAAACTTTATTATACGAAATCGTAGGTCATAGTCAGTGGAGGCTACGACCATGAACATTATTTGTCGTATGTATTTCATTTATGAATGGTGAATATGATAATTTTGTCGACCATTACTGGATTGGATGGCCTTTACTCCAATAACTGCACTGAAGGTTCCTTCTCTTCAACAGTTACTTAACTGTGATTATTATGGCGGTCAAAAAGAAAGGAATCGAATACCGCCCAGGCGAGATCTTAACAAAAGAAACTCTTCTATCTCTAAAATCAGCGAATATATTCGGCACCATATTTTCGGCAACATTTTCAAAAGGGATTATATTTAGCTAATCTTTTAATTTTTACACATTTTATTTTCAAAACATGGACAGTAGATCACAAACAGATGCTGTTTATACAGATTTCTGCAAGGCTTTCGACAAGGTGGATCATGAAATCCTACTACGTAAGATAGCCTTCAACGGAATCCATGGTAACTTGTTGCGGTGGCTAGCTTCTTATATTTCCAACACAAGTCAAAAAGTTGTCATGAATGGTTATGCATCTGAAGCTATAAATGTCTCTTCTTGAGTCCCCCAGGGGTCTATTCTGGGACCTCTGCTTTTTACATTATATATAAACGATATTAATAAATGTTTCCATAATAGAAAATTTCTATTTTATGCTGACGATCTTAAAATTTATAAATCAATTTGTAATCAATTTTTAATTTATTATGATCGTATAAATTTGCAGCAAGACCTTGATCGCTTTCTTACTTACTGTATAGCTAACAAGCTGCAATTAAGTTTGCCCAAATGTAAATCAATAACATTAAAAATTACCTTTTCCTAATGTTTTTTTCTTATGCCATTTACTTATTTGAGTTACTTAACTTATATATGGATAATGATGCTGGTTGCATGGTTAATTCTTATTTAGTGTTTCAAATGTATAAGCTACTCTGTTACTGTGTAACTGTTTTTTTTTATCCCAAATTTAAAAAAAAATACATTAATTCTTATTTTGAAATTACACGAGTTGCAGGCAAGTTTTATAAATACGTAATCGCAAAATCCTTTTCCACCCTAAGTTTGATACTACCCATTAGTATTCATTGCATATCAGATTAATGGCGCCAACTCGCAAAGACGCCGCTTTTCTTAACGCGGACCAGGTGTTTGTTTTTAAATGGTATTTTCATAAAATAACCAGTTTAATGTAATGTATTGTAAAAATATGTGTAGAGATATAATTTCTGCCTCTCATACAGGCAATTTGAGATTAAGAATTGCTAAGGCATGTTCGAAATAGAAGTATATTGAAACTCTCAGTCATATTGAGATTTGCTTGCCATTTTTATAATTTACTAGCTTAAATCTTAATAGTTTCATCGGAACTAGTATATAATTTAATAAAATGGCTACAATAAAACGATATAAGTGACGCTTGTTAGTTTACATAAAAGCTGGTAGGGTGAAGAAAAGGATGTGGATGCGACACAATGTATGTTAAAAAGAACATAACCTTGTTCAAAAGAAAAAAAGATCTGCACAATGTTAACACAAGAGCAAGAAATATGCTGGCAGGTCATAATAGTAGGCTTTATAAAGTCACTAACTCATTCATGGGTCAATGTATATGTATATTTTATATACGTATACATTGTATACGTATATAAAATAATGTATACGTATAATGTATATTTTATAATAAGGTTCCTGAGGATATGCAAGGTCTTCCTATTGACAAATTCAAAGAAACTATAAAGGAGAAGTTGTGTGCTAGAGCATATTATAAACTATCCAATTATTTGGATGATAAAAGCCCTTGGGTATAATCCCCTCATTAATAGGATTGTACTAGTATTTGTAACAAAGCATGTGTAATGTGTCTGTATGTTCGATGAGTTCTTCGTCCCGATGAATATCTAAAGCGTCATTGTCACTAAAGTACGTCTTCTTATGGTAGCGTCGGGTGACGGGTCGCTCACTTCCCTCTAATATGGTTGAGGAGGGCGATGGCTGGATCCCGCGTTAACTCGTGAACGGGTGCCGTTTGAGGGTGTTCGTCGTTTGGATACTTGGGGGGAGGGAGACTTGCCGAGCTAACAGATGCAGAAAAGAATAATTTTGTATAGACAAAAAGAGACTCTGTAAATTTATTTTGAAAAAAATTTACCCGTGAAGTTTCTTGCCAGTTCTTCTTCACTAAGGTATTTCCGAACTGGTGGTAGAATCATGTTTTATTTGACGTCAATAAGAACAAGTAATTGTCAACGTTGAGAAATAAATATTTTATAAATATTTATCGTCTAGATTATTAATAGATCAAAATATGAAAGTATAGATACTTCAACTCATCTTTGAGCGCGGTGTTATGTGTGCGTGTGCTTGTAAATACGCAACTTCACTTTGTGTAGCAGCCGCCATCTTGCACTTCTTGTTACGCACACAAGAACTATACAAGTATACGTTATAGTTTTACGCACATATAGGGCCCGCGTTACCTATAAGATGTTGAACTATCTATAATCAGAAGTTGTTATAACATGACAATGTATATAAATGTTCAAAGGTTTCTTTATTTATAATTATATTATCCCATTGCATATATTTGGTTTGTAGTATATTAAGTACTAGTGTTTGGCCGCGACTTTACTCCCGCATCCCTCAAACGAAAACACTTTTGCATTCTATATACTAGAAGCCAAAACCATATTCGTAAATTTGTGTTAAGTTAAAAAGCTACCCTTAAAATTACGCTAGTGAATTTTGGAGACTGGGATAACTATGAGAACATTGGAACGATCTTTAGAAAATTTAACAAAACAACTTTTTTATTGGCCTCATAGTTTGGTATAAGTAGCTATAGAGAAACTGCTCTGGAACCTGGTAGTTCCACTTTGGTCTTTCACTTTGAATCGATTTTAATCCTCGCACAAACTCACAACTGTTTATTCCCATAGTAAGCAGAGCTTGTGTTATATATTACCATACAGTGAACTGAATAAACATCTGAGTTCATCATACAAAAAAATGCTCTGGCCAGGACTCGAACCTGGTACCTCCTGCGTATGAAGCAGGGCTACTACCACTCAAACTGATTGCCAGCGAAATTGATTTGAAAGATGACAGAGGGATATGCGATTCTATTTAGTTAACCTTTCATAATTTACTTACATATATCAGTAACCTGTAATTGGAGGACTGTCAATTTTTCGTTTGCGGTGTACACACGGTTTTCGTCATTTGTCGGTTTTTTTTGGTGATTTTGTTATCAACATTGAGTTATTTTAAGTGTTTTTGCTTTTCTCTTCCTCGCCTGGTAAGTGGTTGTATGAATTATCTAGCTCTTAATGAGCATGGATTGTGTTCCAATCCCTCCTAAGCCCCCAGATCCAATCCCGTTTCCTGATGTCAACAACTCCCCTGACCCTTTCTCTCAACATGTGCAAACAAGAAAACGTCCGAGTATAAATCGGGATTCGTCCCCTACTCCTAAAAAATCTGTTTCGAATGCTCTTCCATCTCAAGCCAATAACCTTATTTACACTCATCTAAGTCTTTTAGAAGAAAAATCTTACCATCCTTCTGACAAAGGTCCTTTCATTGTTCATGTGTCCAGGTCAGAAAATCACCCTAAGTCAGGCAGTACATTTAATCACCTAAATTTTGGAAAATTTTTATTTACATCATACATTAAAAATATTAAAAATGATGGTATAAAGAGTGTTGGCAGAAATCGGGTCTCTGTGGAATTCTCATCTGCATGTGCAGCAAACGAGTTTCTCAGAAACCCGAGTCTTAAATCTCATAACTATATAGCTTTAATTCCTACATATAATATAACAAGAATGGGGCTGATTCGCGGGATCCCAACTTCTTGGTCAATGGAGGAAGTTGTATCAGCAATCTCCACAAGCCAAGGTGATATAATAATTTTGAAGGCTCGTCGCTTAAACAGAAAAGTGTCCATGGAGTCTGGTTCCACTTGGACCCCCACGGGTTCTGTAGTGATCACTTTCTCTGGACAATGCTTACCTGATAAAGTGTTTATATTTAACTCATCAATAACCGTTGATCCATACATTTTGCCTTCCATAAAATGCTTAAACTGTTGTAGATTTGGCCATGTGAAAGCCCAATGCCGATCCAGTGCTCGTTGCTTCAAATGTGCACAGTCCCACTCAGGTGACTCTTGCCCTGCATCCTCTGAAGTTTCCTGCCTGCAATGCTCAGGCCCTCATTTAGCAACTGACAAATCTTGCCCGGAACATTCCCGGCAAAAGAATATTAAAATCACCATGTCCCAAAAGAACATATCATTCAAGGATGCATCATCCCTCTTCCCTTCAGTTAAAAAATCGTATGCAGATGCTTCTAAAAGTTCTCCTTCACTAAATCTTTCTTACAAAAAAACAATATATAAACCATCAAAACCCAGTCCGTCTTTATCTCCAGGCTATGACAAAATTGCCCATAATGCTATTATTTCTAATCTTCCATCTTCTAAATCGGGTAACGCCTTCCTCCCTACCTCTTCCTGCTCCCCTAATGACAATTTTTTAGAACTCCTGATTTCCCTAGTTTTGAACATTCTTTCAAAATTTGAAGACATCCCACTACCGTCCTCCGTTGCTAAAAAGTTATCCCCTATTGCTAATCTTCTTCTTAACAATGGCCAGACTCCTGCAATGGAATAGTAGAAGCATCCGAAATAAACAGCATGAAATTTCTCATTTGGCTCATCAGCATGACCCTTTGGCTATTGTTGTCTCTGAGACTTGGCTATCCCCAGGCAGTCGATTCAAATTGCCTGGGTTTGTCTGTCTTAGAGATGACAGAGCAGATGGGCATGGTGGTGCAGCTCTCTTCGTGAAGGTTTCTCTTCCATACACAACTATCCGAATTCCCCCCCACTCATTTGAAATTAGTATACTTGCTGTCAAAATTCTTCAATTTGTTCTTGTTTCAGTCTATATATCTGACCCCACTATTTCACTTATAGATGAATTTCATTCACTCATTTCCCGTTTGCCGAGTAACCCTATTATTCTAGGTGACTTCAACTGTCACCATGTCCTATGGGGTAGCCAATGTTCACAGGCTTGTGACGGTCCTGGTCAGCGTTTAGCAGACATAATTGATGAGCAAAATTTATATGTCCTGAATGATGGTTGTCCTACTCGTTTTTCTGGCCCTCATCAGAACCCTAGTGCTGTGGACATTTCCATGTGCTGTGCTGCTGATAGTGCGTCGATTAGTTGGAGAAGGCTTAATTCCCTATATGGCAGTGACCACTACCCTATAATTATAACCATACCTTCTTCTTGTCATATTCCTCCTAAGTTACCACCCCTTCTGCAGCATAAAATTGATAAGGCCGACTGGTACAACTACACTAAAGCTACTAATGACTTGTCCTCCCACATTCTCTCCCCGTCCTTGTATAATATCCAAGAGTGCGAGCCTAATCTCTTGCATTCAATCTGCGGCAGACTTACATATTCCAAAGAAGAACCCAGATAAAAGACTTCGATCATCTCCCCCATGGTGGGACTCAGACTGCTCTGACATGATCAGAATGCGTAGGTCTGCTATCCGCAAATTTGCGGCCACTATGTCAATGTTTAATTACATTCAAGTTAAAAAAGTGTCAGCCCAGACCAGGAGACTATTTAAAAAAAAGAAGAAAGAGGCGTGGCGTAAGTTCTGCGAGAATTTGGCTCCTCGTTCCCCCTCTTCCCATGTCTGGAGCGCTATTCGACGCTTCCGCGGCTCCATGTCATACACTCCACCGGGGCTCTCTTACAACCCATCCCTTTGGCTTGATAAATTTCTGGATAAAATTGCTCCCCTCTTATGTCCCGATTTCTGTTTTACAACCTTGCAATTATTCTACTCTCACCTCATCTAGTCCCCTCGATGCTCCCTTCACCATGGACGAATTAAATCTTGTCCTCAATAACCTTCATGACTCAACCCCGGGTCATGATAGTATTCCTTATTCTTTCTTATCCAGGGCTGGTATCCTCCTTAAGGAATCCTTACTTAAAATTATTAACATCATTTTCATATCTGGTGAGATACCAGCTCCCTGGAAACTCTATTTAGTAATTCCCATCCTAATACCAGGCAAAGACCCAGATGTTCATAATTCCTATCGGCCAGTTGCGCTAGCTCCAACTCCATTAAAAGTCACTGAACACCTTATTAAGAATCGCCTTGAATGGTATGTTGAGAGTCATAATCTGCTAAGTTCAACACAATTTGGTTTTCGGAAAGGCATGAGCACCATGGACAGCCTGAGCATCTTCACCACTGATTTAAGGTTAGCTTTGTCTAATAAAGAATCAGTGATTGCGGTGTTCTTGGATGTCTGTTCTGCTTATGACAACGTTCAACCTCCCATACTTAAACAGAAAATGCTGCGATTAGGTTTATCGGTGAGGTTGACCTACTTCATTTACAATCTTCTTGTGTCTAGATCTGTCCAAATCAGACATCAGCACTCTAATCTATCTCCTCGTTTAGTTTGGCAGGGTCTTCCTCAAGGTTCTGTCTTAAGCCCACTGCTATATAACATCTATACTTCTGATTTGGACACATCTGTGTCTTCCTTTTGTAATATCCTGCAATATGCAGATGATATCACTCTCTACTCGAAGGTAGCCACAGCAGAGATTACTTCAGGTCGCCTCAACACTGCTCTTTTCTACCTAGGCAACTGGCTGGAATACCATGGCCTCTCTCTCTCTCCCTCTAAGAGTAAGGCTCTTATCTTTACGAGGAAGAGACAATATCCCCCAATAGCTATCTCTTTTCAAGGTGTTCCCATTCCAATGTGCAATGAGGTGAAATTTTTAGGTATTATACTAAATTCTAGTCTGTCTTTCTCATCCCACATATATTATATAGTTCAAAAGTGTGAAAAAAATATCAATTTGTTGCGCTCACTCTCTGGGGTTTGGTGGGGATCTCACCCTTACACTCAGAGACTATTATATAATGCATTAATCAGGAGCATTATGGATTATGGCTCTTTTTGCTTTATCCCATGTAACAAATCAGTATTACATTTACTGGATAAGATACAAAGTAAGGCCCTTCGGATCATCTTAGGTGCCATGAAATCCTCGCCCATTAATGCTATGCAGGTGGAATGTGCAGAACCCCCTTTACATCTTCGAAGACAATTTCTGGCAGATAGATTCCTTGCCAACAGGTTCATTCTCATCCTCTTCACACTAAACTTAACTATTTAAAATTTTTAACTTCTTCCTCTACATTCTGGTCCAATAAGGATATTCCTTGTTTGGTTAACAGTCTCTCTAATTTAGACTCTTCCTCTATTCCTACGTTCAGGATGGATCGTCAAATTCTCTATACCATTCCCTATGAAGCCCTTATATATTCCCCCAATGTTATATCGAGCCTAGGTTTAGCTAAAAACATGCCAAATGCTAATACTGAATTTCTAAGGATTGTCAATGAAAAATGGAGGGATTGGACCTTAATCTTCACTGATGCCTCAAAAATTTCTCCTTCGGGTGTGTCGGGGTGGCAGTATGGATCCCTAAGTACTCCATCTTGCTATCCTACAAATGTCCACCGCAAACAACTGTATTTACTGGTGAAGCCATAGCCATCCTTGAGGCCATAAAATACGTCTCGGATAATAATTTGTGTAACTCCCTTATTTTGACAGATTGCCTTAGCTCCTTACAGGCCTTAAAGGGTAACCCTTTCAAATTAGGCTCTAAATTCCCAGTTATCTTACAAATTAGAAATATTCTGTTCTCTTGCTATCTTAAATCCCTAAGCATTACACTAGCTTGGATACCGGGGCACTCTGGTATTGCAGATAATTGTACAGTGGATAGTTTTGCTAAAGCATCTATCAATATGGGTACGCTAGAACACTTTATGTGTTTTGGCCAAGATTTGAAGCTTCTGGCGCAGACACGCCTAAGTATGGCATGGGCCTCTATATGGTGCAATTCAAGGCTAACAACAGGAAAGTACTATGGAGACATCCAACCATCCATCCCAACTAAACCTTGGTTCTGTAAATTTAAATATATGGATAAGAAAACAACATCTGTCATCTGCAGGCTGAGATTGCGTCATTGTTGTACTCCAGTATTTCTTCATAAACTTGGCATAAGAAGGACTTCAGTCTGTGATTGTGGTTTGGGGGATGGAACCACTGACCATCTCCTCTTTAATTGCCCTCTCTCACCAGCTTCCTTATATGACCATCTCCCACTCCAGTTCCTTAAACCTACAAGTATCAAAACTCTGCTCTCCTCTCAAAATCCTCTTATCTTTAAGGTTCTTGGAAGATTTATCCATTTGTTTAATATCAAATTATAAATATGTAATTATACTCTTCTAAAGATCTGTAAAAACTTATATCATCCCCCTGTTTTTGTATTGTACAAGGTAACTCAATGTTCGAGATACTGCAAGTTCTACTCAGCTGTTCGCTACAAAATTATTAACCTAGTGTAGTACGTGTGTATACTAATACTTGAAATTGGCAGAAATAGTTATTGTGTAGTAACAACAGCTGATTGCCATTATACATAAAATAATAACAATAATAATAACCTGTAATTGTACGGGCTTTGTCATACAAGTGACAGCTAATCTTTAGTTCCAATTTGAAGCGCCTCTAGCGAGTACTCTCAGAAACTTACATAAAGGCTTCGGACTACTTTAGATACATCTACCGGCCATGAAAAGACTTCAAAGAATGAATACATAAATAAATCCTCAGAATAATACACCAATTTGTATATAAACTAGTATATAAGAATAGAGTTCACTACTATCATGTGAGAATGTACATACTTCAAAAAAATACTAATTTAATTATTAAGGTTTCGTCAATCGCTCATATACAATGCTCATATACTTATTATCATATTTATAGGATAGAAACGCGTTAATTCCTTAAACTATTGTTTTATTCTATATGGGAACTAGACTATGTACTATGAAAATTAAATAAATAAATTTTTTAAAAATGTATTTACTTTTGTATAAGCTATTTTCTTACTGTGAGTGAAAACCATTACGTAAGGTTTTTTTCAAGGGAGAACGGAAACCTCATAAGATTTGACTGCAGAATTGCATTTCATACAACGACATGACGAGATATAAATTTAAAAAACGGGATTTATTGAATGAAAGGATTGATTTTACAGATTCGCCTTAATATATTTAGCTTGGTCTCATAGATACTAACATATAAAAGAGTAACTTACACAACAAAATCAATTCGTATCACTACTGGACCTACATTCAAACTTAAAACCTATTTTTGTAAAACCCGCTTTTGTACATAAATCTATGAACAAAAGCGGAGCACACCAGAAGGGGGTAACTCTCACAATTCGCTCTCTTACCCCAAAAGCTTTCACCCCAAAAGTTACCTTTCTGTAATAGCTTTTTTAAGTCTTTACTGTACATAAATCTTTTCGCCGAAGTAGAATGTTTTAGAAGCTTAATCGTCTCCTGTAATGTCGGTCTGGTCAGCCTGTTCCGAAATAGGTTCATATTGAAAGATGTGATTAATTTATAATTGAGAAAGAAATTGATCGATTTTGCTTAAATAGCGAACTGGGTAGGAAATACTACAGTAATTACTAAGGGTTTTTCGGGTATATTTCGCTGCAAAAGGTATAGAAACTGAATAACAGTAGCACTTTTAGAAATCTGCTTTTAGAAGCAAAGGCCATGTATCAACGAAAGGTGAGCGAGGTAGCTTGGAGCTATTCTAAGATAATTCCACTAAAATAGATTACTTCCTTTTACAAGTCTCCCTTAGTTCAGACTGAAATCAATAAACTGTACTTATTCATTTCAGACTCAGTTCCGCTAAACAAAACCGATTCTATTTCATTAAATACCTTCGAACAAAAATCATTTCAAAACTTTAATTTGTTTTTGTCGACACTTTATTAAGAACTAAGAACACTTTAGAATACATATTCTGACAACATGTGACACTAATCTTGTCATTCCTATTTATTAATGGATTTTCATCATAAAGTGGCTTTTTATTTGATGAGCTATTTGATAGCTGAGATAATTCTAAAGCAAGTCTCTAAGAACGCTTAATATTGATATAAGCCTAAGTAGCGCCAGGATTTGTACATGCAAAATATATTTTGTTTCTTTATCTCAAGAACTTCGATTCCAAAAACACAATGTGTTTTATATGTCATATACAAAAAAAATTGCAAAAATACCCTGTCCCTCTAAATTCTGGCATTTTATCTTAATTTTTAACTTTATAGATAGTTGTTTTATAGCTCAATAGTTCCTCAAAACAAGTTTTTGATCATTTCACTTGTTTCCTTTTAATTAGGAAGTTATTTGATTTTGCACTTATGTTGCTATTTTAAACGCGATAGACTATTGTTGTCTTTCTTACTCTCATGTAAACAAGCAGTTCTTTTGACTTTTATTGTATACAACTTACTCAAAAAATGTTTTGACATCGGAACATAACCGTGTTCATTTTCTAGTACACAGAATAATTTTCCAAGCATCTCGAGCTTTGCCCTGAAAAAAATTCAGAAATATTTGTGATTCGAAAATACTGATGTAAAAAGACGCCATTTTGTTTTATATTAATTGATTAAGGTTTTTAAAAGATTTTAAAAGTTATTTCTAAGCAGTGTTAATCTTAACCACTTTTTCGTTTTGACATTAACAGAATATTGGAAATCTTTTTGTTTAATTCAAATGAGCGTAAGTAAACTTTCTTCTGATTACAAATTCAAATTCACCAAACCTTGCCAGTTGATAATGTAGGTTTTATTTTATAATCAATCCTATGTTAAAATGTTCCTCATACGAACGCATGGACAGTTAAACCCCTGCAATTTAGTAATAGATATGTCGCAGGCGAACTGTTATCTAAACTATTTGGTTGAATATAACTAACCGGCTAGCCATAACGTAGAATAATTAATTAAAAAAGAAAGGAACAATCGATGTGTTAATGTTTTTCTTACAAACTTGTCGATTCCTGCGTCAATAAAATGAAAGTTTATTTATTTATTAACGACAAATCAATATTTACAACATTAATTACGGTAATAAATGTGAATGTTTTAAATGTGCAACCAACGAAGGTTTGCGATTTCAAAACAGAAATACTGACAAGTACATTGCATTTTATTACACATAAATAAATATTACAATTCCTTTTGATCAATACAAAAGTTCAGCACAAATTTAAAAATAATTACAAGAATAATAATTCAAAGAAAAAAGAAGATTATATTTACATACCCAGAGGTTCATGAGATAAATTACAATGTGAATCTTTATAATGTGCACATATTAAAATGGGGGAAACTACACCAAATTTTATCGACAGAAAAAAATTTAAAAATAAAAATAAAAATTTTGTACGAATTATGATGTTTTTAATTTATTTACATAACTTCAAATTTCCCGAATCAAAAATTACAATTTTAGAATTTTTTCTGTCGATAAAATTCGGTCTAGTTTCCCCCATTTTAATAAGTGCACATTATAAAGATTCACACTGTATAATGATAATATATAAAGGTATACAATGATAATGATAATAAAGGTATACAATCCCATATGCACTAAAGACTTTGATGTAAATACAAATAAACGGTACAAAGTGTCACAAGATAACCCACACTTTTACAGAATCATCAAAAAATTAAATCACTTAAAATTTGAACCGTGTATTGTTGCATTACAGCTAACTATTGCGTGCCACGATTGTGCACCTTACGTTGCTGCAATATTAGAAGCTCACGATAAAATCACCTTATTTAGCTTCGACTACTTCGAGCGTTCAGATTTTGACAGTTTTCACCGAGCAATATGTCATTTTAGATGTGTTGTCGGCCAATAAATTTTAGACTGGTCTGATATCACTATTGTTACATTTTAGACTACAAAAAAAAAATCAAACGTCAACCGTTTAATTCAAACATTTATTTAAACTCTAGAATTCCAAAGCTATGTTATCTAAAAGGACCAAGGGCTTTATTATATCAAGAAGCTCCTATATAGGTAGCTTGGATTAGCTTGGTTGGCGACCAGGTGAACCTGCGTGACCCCAAGTCGTAAATAAACCTTGTTATTAGAACCGGTACAGAAAACCGCACATAGGCTGTGTATCCACCGACGCTATGCGAGGAATAAATACCAGTAGGATAAAATTCAACAAATACGATGATAAATCTGTAAAAAAAAATTCAAAGACAGCAAATGAGCCCATCCACCTGATGGTAAGTGCAATCCTCACCCATGCACAGTAATAAATAAAACCGAATAATCTACCGACTATCGACTATACGTTTCGACCGTAGATTTCAGTTGGAATCGCCTACGTTCCGGTAATTTGACTTCTTCCCTGTAACCGGTATACAACCACGTCAATGTGATTATTATGGCGGTCAATAACTCTTAACTTACCAAAAGTAATCCCAATGCTCCGTCTTCATCACAGTAAGATCATCACTCATCACTTTCATTCATCACTTCATGCGAGTAAGGTGGAATCACCCACGAACAGCATTACTACAATACTTTTTTCAAAAAAAAAAAAAAATTACCCAACATTTTGTGGTTAAGTAGCCTAAGGGGTACTACATATGTCGGTACATATTCGAGCAGGCATTGTCGTGCCGCAAAGTCAAATTTATGAAGAAGAACGTTTGGAAAAACTGCCGCCCGGCCAGTGCCGTTCGGGTTTTAGCGCGAGGAGCCGAATGAGCGGATCCGTATAAAGCCCTAATGGGGGCCGGTGGATCTGTACTAGCCAAATTTGTAAAGTAGTTAAATCGGGTTGGCGTTGCCATTACAAATACTGCCGACCGAATCTTCCGGCTCGAACGTATAGCCGCCCTGACAGTATTATTTAACGTGGCTTTTTAGCTAATAAAGATTTGTCGTTTGCACAAAAAGTGCTCCATTTAAAAGCTCCACATTTGGGCTTGCGTGTAGGATAACATAAAATCCTATAAAACAGGGATTCCCATGTAAATACGTGATAAGCCTAATGGATTTGCATGTTCTAATGTGAGAGTTCGCATGACGTGCAAAAATTCAGCAAAATATGTTCACGAAGATTCTTTTGTGTTGGATAATATTTGTATTAAGGATGTAGTAAATAAAGAGGAAGGTAAATAAAGGTAAATAAAATAAAGTAAATAATAAGGTAAATAAATAAATATAATAAAATCCCCAGACAAACACACAAACTGTATGGCCCCAAAGTAAGCAGAGCTTGTGTTATGGATGCGAACTGGGGGGAACCCAAAATAAACAAACATAGATATAAATATTAACGTTATTATAATAAAATATTAAATAAAATATCAGCCGGCCAAAAGGCTACGACTCATCATAATGTTGCGACAGCATTTATACGAAAATACCTTTGGTACTTAAAATTTCCTATAAAGAAATATTCAAACACAAAATATTTAGAACACAAGGCTGCATGAACCTTTGCCTTCCCCTAAAGGTAAAGAATAAAAAAAATATTTAGAACACATAGTTCTTACGAACACATTGTTCTTACGAATATTAAAACAGTAAAAAATCAAAAAAGATGCTTAGGCACTGTGTGTCATCGCCCCAAGCGTATTAAAAAATAAGTTTGAACTAATTAAATGCAATCCGTTATGTGTAATTTGAA
The DNA here is from genome assembly GCA_923062675.1 of Marasmarcha lunaedactyla. NCBI lineage: Eukaryota > Metazoa > Arthropoda > Insecta > Lepidoptera > Pterophoridae > Marasmarcha > Marasmarcha lunaedactyla. Next base: position 7,730,536 of record OV281367.1, on the reverse strand, counting down.
CTTTAGATAACTATATATTATATACATTATTTATGTTTAAGTTTATTTGTTAACATGCCGAAACCGATTTATTATTTAGAGTAACTATGATCAACTGTAAAATTTTATAATTAGCTTTAAGATATTTAAGTAGGTGGTAATTTTGTCAAATAAGTAGTTTCCTTTCCTTTAAAAAAAAAAAGGTATAAAACAAAATCTGCAAAATATTACGCTTATTAAAGCCGCATTTTGCAAAATCTAATAAAAAAACCCATCATTTTCGAACTTCTCCAAGTTCCGTCATAGTTTTTATTAGCTGCGAGCTTTCACGGAGAGCTTTCGTAGAGAAGTTCAAAAGAATGCACAGAGCGGATGGAAAAGCTCTGCTCTTTGTTAAAAATATTATTTATTCATGAAAAGGCGCAATAAAACTAGGTGTTTTAAGATTATTGAAATTCTTCTAAAATTTTTAGTGAAAGTAGGAAATTCAGTAGGTTAATGTTACTTAATTTATTTTTATCAGCGAATTTACTGGAACAAATGCAATTCTAATTGAAGTCGTCAGTCCCATCATGTCTCGGAGGGAGTGGAAAGATGCGTCATGCATACCTGCCGACCTGCGGGGTGATGTGGAACTCACCAAAGTGGCACCTACCCAGTAAAAACCACCTTTATGGCTGTGGGATGGGAATGCTATGCAGCCTTTATCGGAGCGACACCCGGTTAGTCAAGGGGGTGCGCAAACGGTGGTAGTGGTATTTATAATGCGCTAATTAAAAAAAAAAACATAATTATAATAAAATCCCCAGACCGAGGCTGACATGCGCGTACCTGAGTCAAAATATAAGCTAACTTAGGTTAAAACATGCGAATCTAATAGACAATCATAGTGGCGAAATGAGAATTTTAACTGTCTTGCCGGTTAACTCTGTTCTTTTACTGTAACATACTGTTGGAACCCTCAACATCGGCAGCACAGGATGGTACGGGCCGGTCCCCGAAGCACATAAGTAGATAAACAGAACAGAGACAAAGCTCTAAACAACCGCACGAATCGGTTGCACTACTACAAGCACGCGGGGCATGTGTGCGTGACCACTGGCCGCTTGTCACGTACGCGGCTAGACAGGTCAAAAGACATTGTCAAAAGGCACAGCCAGTTGACAATCTCAGGGTCATTGCGACGCACGTTGTTTGTTTTGTTAGTTGCAAGTTTGATTATTTTAATGTAAAAACGTTGTATTTTTTATTAATAATGGTTGTTATTGTACTATGTGTATGAATAATTCTAGAAAAAATAAAATTGAATTGCACGTGCCAAAGTTTCGCGAACATTTCGATCTTGAAATAAATATTCTCTATATTGGCAATGAAATACTTAAGCGTATTAAAGACTGTAAATTTTATATGCCATGTGAGTGTTTCCCGGTAGATTACTTGAAAAACCTTTTTGTTTAATTCAGAATTCACCACAACATCAAAAAAAAAAACAGTAAATTATTAAAAAACAAAAAATATAAAAGAAAATTATTAGAGTAAGTAATTTGTAAAGTATAAGTATTCTATCATTCTGAATAATGAAACTATTTAACAAATGTTTTCTTTAATTTGTCTTAACCTATTGTGACAACCCTACCAAAATAGGTAACAATTTTTCTCGTTCTTAAGAAGCTTTGTCTCTGTTTCGTTTATGCACTCATGTCCCCAAAGTAAGCAGAGCTTGTGTTATGGATGGCCGTACAGCGGATTACTACCCACTAAGCCAATCGACCGTCATAAACTCATTCCAAACATTAACTATGAATAGCAACTTGTAACTGACGTAGGTTTATTCTCAGAACTATTAAAATTAAACTTAGCCATACGTGATTTACAATTCTAAGCAGCCCGGACCGTTTCATTTAATATTTGTAACAATGCGCCGTGTGGTACAAACTGCGTTGGGTTCGGCTTCATAAAGCTTTAGGTATCGAGTACCATCCTGTTTCAGAATAAAAGGGTTGTTCCATTTATAATTACTTTATTATAAAGAGAACAATTTGTTTTTTTTGTTTGTGTACAGGTAATCAATGGACCTGGAAACCAATGAAATGTAGGATGATTACTTGAATTGATATTTAACTTGCGATACCAAAACCACATCATATTTGTTCTTCAATCGCTGATTCCCAAAATAACTATCAGCGATAACAGTGCGACGGCAAGCAAAGTGTATGTGATGTGGAGTTCAGCATTGATCATGATGATCATTGGTCGTTTTTCTAACGTAATACAGCAGCCGGTTTCAAAAGTCTTTCACCATCAGAAAGCTACATTATCCAGACCTAACATGGGTTATATTTTATCCCGCGTGGATCTTCCAGTATTAGGTAGGTATAACTGGTATAACTTTAAAATTAGCATTTGAAAATTATATTGAGCTTTTGTTGTAAATTTAATTTGTGTCATAGGGTTTTCTAATCCTTCGTTCTTTAAATACTAAAAATGTCAAAAATATTATTTTAAAGCTAACAGCTGACAGATGCAGATAAGAACAATTTTGTATAGACATAAAGAGACATTATACTTATTTTGAAAAATGTATACCCGTGAAGTTTCTTGCCAGTTCTTCTTCACGCAGGTTTTTTCGAACTGGCGGTAGAGTCATGTTTTATTTGACGTCAATAAGAACAAGTAATTGTCAATGTTGATAAATAAATATTTCATTTCATTTCATTTCACGCGCCTCACCAGATCAGAGACAGTATTAGTCGTAGGTGTTTTAATCATCAGTAAGAAGTGATTGTAATTATTATCTCGACTAATAATGCGTTGCCAACTGCAGGAATGGCCTTCGTTCTAGTAACTGTACTGACTGTGCCTTCCCTATATCCGGAACACAACTGTCCAAAGGAATGTAGCACCGCCCCAGCGAGATCTTTACGAAAAAAAAACTCTTCAACAACAAAAATGGTTGCCATGGTTACACATGATAGACAGAAAAGAGTGACATTTCTAAGATTCATGTGTCAACGTATAGTATATAGTGTCAAGTATTTTTTGTGTCATTTTAATGGTCATTCCACAACAATGATAGATATCATTTGCACGACGCGGCTGGCGGATTTGTTTAAAATCAATAATACGGGTTTTTGATATATTTTTAACTATTAAAATATGTTATACCTTCATCGCCCATTTCAAAAATGAGTGGGGACTGACAGCTACGCTCACAACCGCTCGATTTCATTTCATGCGTGGTTCTGAATGATTCCACTGCAAGAGCTTCACTAATAGGTTAAACTAATTACCGATAAAATGTGTTAAAGAATCTTTGTTTTTGTGTAGGCAACCGTTGAGTAGAGTAGATTTTAGAATGAAAATCCAAACCCGTTGAGGTTTAATTTTATTTCAGTAATACGTAGACGATTAATTTTTCTATGTTTATGTTTCTATTGCCACTACATCAACAAAAATTATGAGTTGTTATGATAATATGGAGCCCTTGCGTTTTTAGTTGTATACGTGGCACGCATAATATCTTCTTTTTAATCCAATAGTGAAACCAAATGACCAAAAGAAACAATCCTTATTATTTGGCTTACTTTTTCTCCAGAAATTTTGCGAACACACATTAGAGCAATTAGTTGGTTTGACGTGATTAGGACCCAATACCCGTAGTACATAATGCGTGATCAATTTTCGTTTAAATACAATCTTTTAGTAAATAGATACTTGGATTCTTAGTTATTTATTTACTTTTAGAACATAATCGAGGGTCCCTCACTTCCCTCTAATATGGTTAAGGAGGGCGATGGCTGGATCCCGCGTTAGCTAGTAAACGGGTGCCGTTTGAGGCTGTTCGTCGTTTGAATAGCTGAGGGGAGACTTGCCGAGCTAACAGATGCAGATAAGAATAAATTTGATATATATAAAGACATAAAGGGTTTATTTAAAAAAATATATACACATGAAGTTTCTTGCCAGTTCGTCTTTACGATGGTTTTTCCGAACTGGTGGTAGCGTCATGCTATTTAATAATTGTCACTGTCGAGAAATAAATATTTGAATTTGTATATTGGATCAATGCCGGGTGGCATTGATCGGCACTGTCAGGTAACAATATCAATAATATATGGATGAACGTTCAGCAAAAACGCCGCTGGGATTATGCCGTTTTGGGTTTTGGCGAGACGAACCGACTTGTATATATCGAGAATGGAGTACCCTAACGGAACGAGCCGAATAATGTTTTTTCTTCGGGGCGTTCTTGTTGTTCAACAGATATTGCTGATCCGAACGTCCCGAACCGAATATGTGGGTACCATCCCTAACATTTCACTTTTTGTTATGAAATGTAAACATATATACATATATATTTTAATTTAATATTTAACTAGCTTTGTCTGTTTATATATTATCTCAACTTAATGTGTAAACAAGAAGCGACACTGTTTTAAACTCTATTGTAATCAAATTCTGAAAACATTTGAATCCAATCTGGTCAAAAACGTTATTTAACATTTTCGTTACTATATAAAATAAAAAAAAGTCAAATAATGTCGTTTTTCTGACCATTTAGATAAGATAAGTCTAAGCCACCTTTCTGATATCAGTCTTAAACTAGTAGATATTTTATACAATTTAAAATCATCAGTACAAGATAAGTAGATCAGATAGGTCCCGACGCGGTTTTACCCGCGTAACCTCTGATTCCGACAGAATTGCAGACATAGCTTCAGGTACTTTTGTACACAGCGCTAATCAAGAACTAGTTACTTAAAATATTTACAAATACAATACATCATATGTCAAATTATCTAAATGGTGGATGAAACAGCTTTAAAGAAACCAAGAATACAAAAACACAGTTTAATATTTTCTAAGTAAATTTAAAACGAAAGACTACACATATATATACCACCAGAACAATCATGGGCTAATATTTAATTGATGAATTACACATTATCCCTAAAGACTTCAGATTTTAAGCAGAGGCTGCGAGAAGCGTTGGACGCGGTATCTGAGGGGTAGCAAATCAAACAGAGATAACGGAACGGGGTGTAATTAAAAAATACAGGGTAAAATTTTGAGTAAAATTTTGAATTCCCCTTTTGATAACATTCTAACAGTTTCTAATGCTCTCTTTATCGTATATTGTAGAAGCGGTATCTCTTTGACTGTTGACCTCATACGTCGTAATTGGGCGTCCTTTTCATTGTTAGAAAGAGTCAACCTGACAGCTATTTTGAAGGCACAGATAGTTCTGTCTTGAGTGTTATTTTTGGGCGACTAGTAATTTAAAATTGTTGCAGATTTAGAGCTTGTCGCTTATCAACAAATAATAATTAATTAAGTACGCAGAGCTTGAGTTATTGATGAATATGGATAAACAGCCTGTGTTAATCACACAAATGGATGCACTCGAACCTGGGACCTCCAGCGTAGTAGACTTATTTTCGAATTATAAGGATTTTAATAAAAATAAAATTGTAAAAAGAAACTCCTTTTGACATGATTAATGATTCCATATATTATTACCTACATGTATTACAAGTATGACATGTATATTTCAATTCAATTCTTTGGGTGCTACGATATGTATATCTTGACTTAATTATAATGAATTAATATCGAATTTGACATTAACTTATTGACATTTTGTAAAACTTATATTTACTGCACTTGTTGTTCGCTATTTTCTTTTTTTCTCCAATTGCAATTGTTTTTTTGTTTTAATAATAATTTAACTGGTTACTTGTTCAATATATTTCTTGAAAACGCTGTGCGTAGCTCTAATCGGACTGCAAACTTATACCTATAAGATGTACTTGATAATTTTAGTCATAAGATGGTTTGTAATCTGTAGTTATGCCTAAAAATAAATAAATAAATAAGTATGAGACAGGGCTACTATCCACTACGACCGTCTCTTTCTTCCATATAATAATTGAACAGATTAATCAAAGTTTCATCCCACAAAGAGGGTTGACAAGGTCCCAACCATCGTAATATCCGGTTATTTGTAGGATAACCGGTGTAACCATTAATCACGTCAAACAATGACTGTTTCTATTGAATTGTATCATAGCGCTAGTGAAGTTTATTTTGTTAAGAGTTTGTCTTTTTTATTATAAAAGCATTTACAAGCACTTTTCGATTTAAAGGAACGAATACTTCAACAAGCAGTGAAATACAAGGAACAACAATCTTAGCTCACAACAAAATTCGATGGACAATTTCAGGCAAATATGACATTTTAAACTTTGCAACATGGCTTAGAAGTTAGTCATGAAATGACCATTGGTAGGTTACAACATGTTTAGTTGCAAACACAAACTAACGGAGAGGATACAGACGCTGAGTGAGAATCAAATGGTTTGGCGCATTTTCTTTAAAATGCGCTTACGATTACGATTTCTACGTAATCGAATACGATTCTACGGGCTGTTGCTAAAAAGTAATGTTATGAAAAAGTGATATTTTAAAATGGTTTGCGCATTGTAATCTGAATTTTTATCTTTACATACCGAATTATTAGTTATTATTGTAGCGACCGTACTCATTGATGGAACTTTGATGTAACATCAAAATGAACTTATTTCAAATATTGTAGAAAATAGCTATTATCACTTAAGCCTCGGGAATATTGCCAGATTCTCCGGAAGTATGGTAAAAGCCATTTGATAAGAGCAATTTTGAAACGATTTTTACAAAGTGTGTAGCTTTTCTAAGGATTATAAATTCAAAGGTATTGTAACAATAAGATTAAAAATAAAATATATTTCTGAAGAACTTACGTCTAGGAATACACAATACGAATTTACAAATTTATTACTGAGATAAACTACATAATGATCAATTATAATAGGTGTCGAAAAATTAACAATAAATACTATAATTACGATAACTCATACTATCGGTTTATCATGATCTAGACTATGTAATTATGAATTACCTGTTTCTAGGTACTAAAAAACAGGTGGTTAGTGTGCTGTAACTTGAAGAGAAAACCCCAAAAACTTTGTAGCCCCAAAGTACGCAGAGCTTTTGTTATAGATGACAATACAGCAACCTGGGGGAACCCAGAATAAACATATATGCATAAATACAAACAACCATGACCCGAGAACGAATATCTGTGTTCATCACACAAATGAATGCCAGGACTCAACCCTGGGACCTCCGGCGTATAAGGCAGGGCTCGGTCCACCACACCACTCCGTCGCATCGTCTGGACTACATTAATATGAACAGATTTTGTACAAGTAAAAGTTTCTGTCGAATGCCAAGATTGTAGGTTAATTTTTAATAATTATAAATATATTATTATGATATTTTTGATTTTAAATAGCATTTATGCGCGTGGTTTTAGCAGCTGCAGTGTTTTTTGCAGCATTAACTTTCTATTTAATATACAAATAAACTTATAAAATATATTACGTTCTTATATGTAAGACGTTGATTGCATACTTAAAGATTGCAATTATTTTTAATCTTGATTTTACCTCCTTATTTACTTAGACAAACACAGCAACTTTATGTCCCCAAGGTAAACAGAGCTTGCGTTATGGATGACCATAGCAAACTGGGGGCAGTATAAACAATCATGACATGAAAACAAACATCTGTATTCGCCAAAAAAATGGCCGTCAAATTACTTATAAAGCACTCATTTAAAATGTCAAGACCTTTACAGTCGATTATGTCATTATTTACCTACGAACCAAGAAAATATATCATGACAATAAATTCAGATAAAAAGTTTTTTTGCTATTTTATGGCAACACCTTTCGAGACGCATTTACATAAGTCAAGAAAAAAGGTTTTCCGACGTTTACGGATATCGTTCTTGGCAAGTGCTACCTCGTTTGAGGAAAACTTTTTGTGTATATTTATTTTATTTTTATTTATACGAAAGGAGTATTTTGCACAAAGAATTTATGCAATTGAATTTTCTGGGTAACGGTAGATTATGAAAAGTGTGAGGAGAATTTGTCTTCGCTTGTGATGAAGTACAATTTTTCGAGTTGATGATTCGCTTAGGATATTGCAAGACGCTATAGAAAGGCAGAGTATTCTTGTGGATACACTTTACTTTACGAATCTGTTAGAATTGAACATTTTCAACTAAATGGGAATTTTGTTTGTTTTTCCTACGAAGTGTTTTATCAATTTCGGTGAAAAATTATTTTAGTGTCTCTAGGGTTATAAATACGTATAACAGCATTTCTTCATCACAGATATATTATTATGAATACTAAGATGAAAGTCTAGTCAATTCGAGTTTACAATGGCACTTAACGAAATAGATCATGGGTAAGCGATTTTCTACCCTCCAATTAACCTTGTCTAAATAGGGTGACAGGCTCTTTGGGATATTGAATAAGCACGTTGTATTTTAAAATAGTAACGGTCAATTTGGTCAATCACTGGTGCCTGATTGATTGAGATATTTAATGAAAAATATTTGTTTATCTTTTGGCCTCTTTGTACTGTTTTATCTATTATTATGGTATGTTTGTTCTTTGTTCTAAACTGAATTTTTGAAACTCTTTAGAAAAAAAGATTATTACATTATCGAGGAGTAACACAGATAATATTTTATCCTGAAATTCCCACAGGATAGTTCCGCGGATGAAACAAGCTGGGACCATAGTATTTAATGTATTTTAACGTAGAGAACCATATGCAATTCGGTATGTAAAGTAATATTGAGGTATTCATATTGTTATGAAAGAATGAAGTATTTTGGGAAAACAATTTGAATATTTCTGCATTCTTTGCAGTGTTTAAAAGTAAATTTTTTAAAACTTAACTTTTTAAAACCGCGTCGCAAAGTCTACTATTACCCGGAGTGAACAACTCTACAATTTACTATGGATTCTTGATGACAAATTATTTTACGCATTTTCGTTAATGCGCTTAATCGCTTATATCTACGAGATATATTATAAAAAGTAATATCTCGAAATGGTTTTTGAATAAGCATCAGATTTTTTCTTCATATACCGAATTGCTTTTATTAGATTTTTCTAGGATACTGTCAGGCTTATGTCACTGGATATGCGCTCGCTAAATACTTGCCATATCGTGCTCGCGTTTAAGTTCATTTTTGCTTGCAGTCGTCAGCCCGCGGAGATAGTAGGTTCAGTAAAAAAGGCGGGAACGTAATTTTTTGTACGCATTGATTAGTATGCTACAAAGTTACTCCAGTAATCTGTGATACTGTGTTATCCTGCCGCCCAACCCTCAGGTGGCTGCATCTTATTAACCGCAGTAAATTTTGTGCAGAATATGTATTTCTATCACCGACAAAAACAACAAATAATAAAAATTTTATGATATACGTTTGTGCGTCAGTCCTGTTTTGTTATTGTCTTTTTGTAAATATACTCAGGCCTTTCCTTTCTCCACTTACTCGGCAATTCTAGTCGAGTTTTCCTTTTTTTTCTCGAAATGTCTGATTATGGACCTTTAAAATTTCACCAGACTTGGTGGATGCTGTCAGCGCTTAGCCGGAATCTAGTCGAGTTTTATTACGTAATCCTATGAAATTTTAATTTCAAATACAAACGCATGATATGTGTGCATGTTATTTGAAGTTATTCTTCTCAAGTTTATTAATTATTTTTTAAACGCAAAAAAATAAACTGAACCCGACAATCAGGTTGCTCACCAAAACGGATCCCACGCAACTGTTTAAAACCATGTATTCATGTATTTAGTATTACTTGTGTTTTTTTTTGCTTTTTTCCTATTTGGTAAAGGATCAAGCGTTTCACCTGATGGTAAGGGGCACCCATGCCCATAGACGTCATTAATCGAAGGTAGTAGACTTCCTTTAGTTAAGATCTCGTCTGGGGGGGGGGGGGGGTACTTGAGTCCTTCCTATTTTTCCCGCCATAATAATCACGTTTACGCGGTGGTGTTCCGGTTTCAGAGAATCTATAAGGACCAAAGCTTGTAAATTTTAAGATGACTGCCAAATTTAAAAATACTGCCATTTCACAGATATTTTGGCAGGTCTTAACGTAATAGTCGCGAAAAGCGTATGTATATATAATACGATACATTAAACCAGTTATTTAAAAAAAATACGATTGAAAACAAACAACCGGTTTGTTTCTTAACAAACAACAAACATTAATATGAAATGCAATGAATACTAATGAGTAGTAGCTTAAGTTGGAAAAGGATTTTGCATTCACGTATTTATTAAATTTGCCTGCGGCTTCACTCGCGTATTATCAATATTACTGTAGCGCCAAGGATTTTTTTAAAGATCTCTTCTCTGGCTGCAATTGGCTGAGTTCTTGCTGTTTTGACCGCCATTATAGTTGGATTTACGTAACTGCCAAGGGAAGGAACGACCAGTGCTGGAACAACGGCAAGTCCAGCTGTAGTCAACGGTCAGCAACGCTTCTTTAATCGATCATACAAATGAACAATCACGACGAATATTAATAATAGAGTAACCATGAAATGAAATGAAATGAAATGAAATATATATAATATCTTGCCAGTTCTTCTTCACGAAGGTTTTTTCAAACTGGTGGTAGAGTCATGTTTTATTTGAAATCAATAAGAACAAGAAATCGTCAATGTTGAGAAAAAAATAAATATTTCAATATTGTGGAGAATGAAAATAATAAAATAAACCTTAACAAAAGACATGTAGTATAAAATCTGGTACTGCAGCTAATAACGCTGAAAGCCTCAAACGTAGAAAATATCAGAATTTGGGTAGTGGGTATATTTTTGAAGCTTTTGGCGTTGAAACCATGGGGTCCTGGGGACCAGGGGCTCATCGCCTTTTTTCGGTCCTAGCGAGACGATTGGTGAGTGAAACTCGTGACCCAAAGGCCGGCATTTATGTTTGTTTAATTTAAGTTAAGTTTTGAATTTGTCAATAAAACTTGAAAAAAGGCAGAATAATAATTGAAAAAAGACATGTAGTTAAAATTTGAAAATGAGCAACAATTTTATCAACGCAATGTACCTACAAAAACTTAGCTTAAAACGTCATACTCAACAGCATATTCACACCCCATTCTACACCCAGCTTTAAACTTTACAAAATTTTAACTTTCACTTTAGGCGACCTTGTGCTAGATTGGGGTGAAAACCTCCCCGAATATACTGGGGAGGGGGTAACTACTCCTCTGGGGGTAGCCAGGAGGTCAAGTTTGATTAAGATAGTTTCAATGCAGAACTAATGGAGCCTGACGTGTAAGAGACCGGTCAGTCGTGTGGTTACATAGTTCGGGTTTCGGGTTCGATTCCGGGTCAAGTTTTCAAGATTCTGGTTACTGATAAATATGCTTAGTTTCGTTTTGATGCAAACCTAGAATGCAAAGTTTCATTCACGGTGGATTTATAACATTCGCTAATTAGTATTCATTATATCTGTTATTTATAAACCTTAAATATTTACTTAACAGACCGCCGCTGGAGTCATTCCGTTAGTTAAAAAAAAATGACAGTTGGAAACAAAAAGAATTAAAGATAGAACACAACGTCTGAACAACTTTATACATAGGGCAAGGTCACCAAAAGACTGGCAGAATTGCCGCATAAGATTGCTAAAATAAATGTAACGCAAAATAAGATTCAGCCTTAGGGTCATCAGATTCACTCACCGATCGTTTTGAAATTTCACTGAAGAGTGATCCCAGGACCCCAATTTTAAAAACATAAATCTTGTGTTTCAGGTGACCATAGCGTGAACATAAAAATATAAACATACACAACCCCGACCGGAGAACAAACATCTGCATTTATTACACAGATGACTTCCCCAAGTGGGGAAGTATAAAGCAGGCTCGGCCACTCGGCCGTCATTAAAATGAGGAATGTAATAAATATGAGACAATTTTATTTGTTCACGAATATTCTATTTTCGGTTTCGGCCGACGATGACCTGGCTCGGTCGACAAATTTTTTACAACACTGTACAATAGTGTCGACACAACTATGTATGGGAATACGCACTAAGTTATTAGAAACTAAAACATTTAGCGTCAGCCATATATATCGCTAAAGTAAATCTTATTATTAGTAAGGTCTCTGATGTGTTAGTATATTTTACAAATTTAGAATTATATATTCGTTCGTCGATAGCGCTGTATTCTATTTTTAAATCTTTTTCTCTTCTTTTTTTGTCTTCTTCTTTTTGTTAATTTTATAAAAAATTTTTTAAAGTACTTGAATTAATTACAGACCTTTTTGTATTTTTTCTAAGCCATGTTATATTTATATATTATAACTACAAATTATTTACTATCTATAAATTTTTTACTATGGAAAAAATTTTAAATGTGAAAATATATTTCTAATAAAATATTACTTTAAACATCCAAAAGCGAAACTACACAATACTTCTCTGCCAAACCAGGAAAAAGATTTCCATAGGGACCAATCAAGGTAAAACATAAAAGAATTACTTAGGCTGATGTGAAATCGAATATCAAAGGTCTTGAGAATTCAATTGATTTCAATTCAAAAGGTCCTTAGGTAGCGATTTTTAAAATAGCTTGAACGAGGATTATTGATTTCTGTGTTATCTTTTAATGTGAGAATATGAGAATAAAACATATATTGGTATCCATTTTTGTGCGGTTTGACCAAGGTGGAAATTTCTGGATAAAATTGTAACTAGTAATTGAAATCTGCTTCTATTGATATCTTTAGTCGTATTTATCAGTACTGTTTGTGATTATTATATCTACTTATGATGCGTTACCGACCGTAGCCTTCATTCGGAATTGCGTATGTTCCAGTCATTGCTCTGGCTGTTTTTTTCCTTTAAACGGCACACAACCAGGCACATATGATTATTATGGCGGTCAAAATGTATGTAGTACCGCCCTAGACGAGATCTTAACAAAGAAACTAGATCACTTACTAATGTAGGTTTCTAATAATAAATAAATAATAATGTCGAATGCATAACTTTCAAATTTTTTCTAATAATATCCCATAAGGATTGTAATATACATTTATTGTTATATTAAAAGAGGTGTTATTTTGTTTTTTACTTACGAAACTTGTGTGTTCCTCTAAAATGTTGTCTTCAACATTTTATACAGTAACCTATAAATTCATAATTTAATTGTAATTAAAAATTTATTCAACATAGAAGCAATGCAATTTCTGTGCCCGGGTTGCAAAGTGTCAGAACAAAAAGGTTATAAAGACTCAAAAAGCTACTTAAAAACGAAGCTGCATCATATGTTTTTATAATACGCCAGGGGGTTCTAGCCAAGTTGCAATCTACAATTGCTAACGCTATCGAAAACGCGTAAACAGTATAGAGCATCACGTGATACAACGACAGTCAGATTCGAAGCTGGTGAGAACTGCTGTAAATTACACAGGGTTCTTATTCAATTCAACGTGATTATCCTGTTGTCTATATGTTTTTACGCCAATTTAAAAATCACATGTATAAAGTATTTTTGTGAATAAAAACTTCCTCCTAATTTTTGCGTAACAGCTTCAGAATTTGACAAATTTAAAAAATCCTTCTGCTAAAGTTATTTTCCCTTGTAGTTCCCGTTCCCTTGAGAATTCCAGGAAATAATATACCCTATGTCTTTCCCACAACTGAGACGAATCTAATGCCACCTCATATATTGAAATCTGTCAAACGGCTTAGGCTGTAAAGTGTGCCAAAGAAATATACACACTTGCGAATACTCGAAAATTATAACCATCCTTCTGTTAGTCGGGTAACATATATCCATGCAGCCATTAAATGTTACCAAAACAGCTTTTTCGAAATTAGGTCGGGAACCCTCATAAATTATGAACAAGTGGGCTACCAAATGACTGATGAGTGACCTCTGAAACTCGGGAAAATAAAGCAGAGCTTTTTCTGTCACATAAAAAGATACAATTAATGTCAGCTGTCAAGGTTGACATTTTGGTTGTATCGAATCGGCACTCGAGTCGAAACGAAAAAGATTATTTAGGTAGAGGGTCAAAAAAATATTTGAAATATTTTTGAAACTGTGTAAGTGGCATGGCCAAGCATGTAGTGGTTCGGCAGTATGTGTTGCACGACAAGGCTGCACAAATTCCACTGGTGCCGATTGGATTTTACATTTTACCTTTGCCGTGGTCACAAGTGACTTAACGATGATGCGCGCTCAGCGCTAGGCCACAAAGTCCAGTGAAATTTGAAAGGCTAATAGGGTCATAAATAAAGTGTCCATTTCGAGAAAAAAAAAACACTGAAGATAATATCGACGAATAAAAATGTAAAAATATTAAAAAAAGCGATACTTAATTGTCTGAATCTCAGTACAAATTTTACCAGCCACATTATTTCAGACTATCTATATATAAAATATATATATTATATATATATATATAACATATAAAATAATTTTGCAGATAGACGTCATACTACGCTTTATAGATTTAAGCCTTATGACCTAACAAAGATACGCTGGGGGCGTATTATATTGTTTGTCTTTTAAAATATAAATTCGCTTATCTTTTCTTTACTATTTTCTTTGCCGGCAAACGAGTAGGCAACCCTGACGGTAAGTGGCATCCGCGCCCATGGACAGGATTAGTTTTTTTGAGGGGAAATATAAGTCAAGCCACAAATTTCTTCGCCTAATATTCTATAGAAAGCGTAGTAGTTAAATTTGGGTTAGGTTAGGCTGCATTAATCGTATGCGCGAGCCGAACGAGCGAAGCGAGCATGGTGCGGGAAATTGGATGATAATTCAAAATTTTATAGAAAAACATCATAGTAAGAGCATATTTGTAGTGGCGAAGATAGTATCGTTCAGACGCTCGTAAATTGTGGCTCACTTAGTACTTTAGAAGCCAATGTAGATTTTTAAAGGCAAATAAGGCTATTAAAAAGAGTTCTGTTTAGTTAGCACCCTTTTATTTATGAATAGTAATTTTTTTAGTATATCGACTAATAATCCGACCGCAGGCGTCAGTTGAAATATTCTTTGTTCTAGAAATTTCACCGGCTGTTCCTTCAACGGGAGCAAGTAAGTCTTATCCACTTATGAGTCAGTGTTTTATTTATTAATTAAATTATTATTATTTCGACTAATGATGAGTTATCGACCATAGGCTTCAGTTGGAATTGCCCTTACTCAAGTAACTTCACTGGCGGTTCCAGAACCGGAAACAACGTAGTTCTCTCAATCAAAGATCTCTCTAACAAAGATACTCTACTATCACTAAAAGTTTTACCAAAACTAGTATTTTCATTAAAAATACTAATTAATGCAACTAAGCCCGTAAAAGTTTTAATGAACCATCATATGACCTTCCTAAATACATTTTGTAGTTTAATGTAAAGGACCCTTGGTTGACCTCGAGCGTGGGATGTTGTAGGCGGGATAAACTGGGAAAACAAATTTATAATATA
This sequence comes from Marasmarcha lunaedactyla, assembly GCA_923062675.1. Lineage (NCBI taxonomy): Eukaryota > Metazoa > Arthropoda > Insecta > Lepidoptera > Pterophoridae > Marasmarcha > Marasmarcha lunaedactyla. The sequence goes on along the minus strand of OV281367.1, from coordinate 7,715,172 downwards.
GTTGTTTTCATGTTTTAATCCCTAAACATACATCCATACTTTACGACCCAAAAGTTTAAACTAATTGATTTATTTAATTAATAGTAAATGTGCTAACTGCTGGTACGACTACGATCGTGTAATGCCAGCAGTGAAGGAGAAGTAACTGATAGAAAGGCATCTAGCACAGATTATTAAAGTCACTTCATGACAGATAAATCACTTCGCACAAAAAATGCCTCTCCCGCCTTTTTAACTACGATACGGCAATCTAGTTTGCTAAGGTTTGCACCACACTATATTCATACACGCACACATATTTACACACACGGACACTACCACACAAACACACACATACACACACACCCACACTCAGACACACACACGCACACACTTGCATTAATTCAGGTTTAGTAATTCGTTTTAATTAATCCATAATCTACGTACAATCCTACAGAGGAGCAGTCCTCCTGTCACACATGTACATTTGAACATTTAGAAGGAGGCCCTGGCCACTAAATATTTGTATACATTTCTTTGTTGTGCAATAAATAATTTTCATTTTCATTCTCAAGGGCGGCTGCCAGGCACTTACCGCGCTTAAGTGCATTGAGGTTGGCTCTAGTGTCAGAGTTGATCAAGCCGCTTCTGAAACCCCACAGGCCTCTGACGTGGCTTCATGACTGCGTTGTGAGACAACAACCGCGGCTGATTGCTTCGCGAACCCTCCCAAGCACGGAAACGCGTACGTCCGGCTCAAACTAGATGTCAAATGTGACGCGTGTTCTTTTATAAACAAACAGTAGCACTAATTTATTATATTTATTAATTTTTACCGTGCCACACATACCTACATATAAGTACTGTATTTAACTACTATATATAATAATAATAAATAACATAATAAATCCCCAGACAAACACACCAACTGTATGGCCCCAAAGTAAGCAGAGCTTGTGTTATGGATGACCATACAGCGAACTGGGGGGGATCCCAGAACAAACATACATATATAAATACAAACAACCATGACCCGAGAACAAACATCTGTGTTCATCACACAAATGTATGCCCCGGCCAGGACTCGAACCTGGGACCTTCGGCGTATGAGGCAAAGCAACTTACCACTACACCAATCGGTCGTCATACATAACTGTATATAGTATATATAACTTTAATTGCTATATTCTTCTTTGTTTTATGTTTAAGTAAAAATAAACGATAAAAATTTTATTTTGGAACTATCCCAGTGCATTTTTCCCTCTCCCAGAACGTCTATGGGGTTCAGGGTTTGACTGAAGACCAGAGTCGGGGATTTAACTGAATCCTCGACATTTTGCCGAGTCGAGTTACCATTTTATTTATTGTCGAATTACTGTATGTAATTTTTTATAAATATTTCTTATATTGTGTGAATATTATTTGAAACTTCGACATTTTTTTTTAAATAAATATATTTCTTCCTTCTTCTTCTTCTAATATTATTTTCTCCGGTATTTTTTTATAAATTACCGAATAATTGAGGGCAAATTTTTCTGCAACGCTTGTTTTTGTTCTAAGTTGTAAAGGACGGGAGCGTTCCATCCTAATTGCGTGATCGATTAGTAAGCCACTGGCAGTTATCTATTGTAGTTCTGTCAAACTGACTGTTACGGATTCAATTTGACATCAAACGATGAACACCTTATTACTCAATTACCTCATTTAACTAGTTTAGTTTTTCGGTAGCTCATTTTTCAAAGTTTTTTTATTTTTGTCAGAGCAGGCAATCCATCACGCGATCTATCTGTTAAGTGGCATCGGTGTGTAGACATAAATAACTATAAAAGTGTTTGATTAAATTATATAATTACATTTTGATCATCGATTAATGATGCCTTGAACGTAGGCTTAACTTGGAAATGCCTTTGTTGCCTTTATTCGGAACACAATAAAATTGGTTATTATTGTGTTTAAAAGAAAAGATCGTAGTTCCGCCCCAGACGAGTTTCTAACATAAGAAAATACCACCTAACTTCTGCTCACTCTTCTGTAGTGAGTTGTGAGTTCATTCGCATAGAATATTTCAAGTCGACAATTTGCGTTTAAAATGTCATCTGAACTTCGGAACGGGGTACTTTTGAAGTAGGGGTAGCTGTGAGACGTCGGAGTTCGCAAACACGGTGCCAAATTATGGTTAAACACAGCTATGTTTCCAATGACTTGCATCATAGGATGAAGTTTCGTCCGATATTCTACACTACTGATGACTTAGACTGAAATCTGTATAGCTTACTTACGAGAAGACTGATCTCAACCACATGGTCAATTAAAAAGCAACTTTGTTTTATAATACACAGTGATAAAAATCTCAATAACAATTTGACAAAACTGTTGTTACATGTTTTCATTATTATTATATTATGAAGATATGTATCCTGTCCCGTATAACATAAAGGGGTTTTTTATTTTTCAATTTAGCTGAGATAAGTCAATTTTCGCTTTATAAACTTCAGCACATTTTTAAACTCTCAAAAAGAATAGCCATGTTTATAAATGTGGTATCTATTGAACTAGATACCTGTTTGGTATGGAGGTGAGTGGCCTTGCCTTTCATACCAGAGGTCCCGGGGGCAAAGCCTGGTAGGGGCAGATATTTTATCATGTTTGCTGTCTAGTCATGGATGTGTATGTATGTTTATTAAAGTTTATTTCTAATATTGATATTAAAATCTATGTGTGTTTATATATTTCTTAAGTTTATTTATCCGTTATCTAGTATCCATAACACAAGTTCTTAATGATAATCAATTTGGGCTAGGTAATGTGGTGTGTTAATAAGAAATATTTATTTATTTTATTTATATTTTCAAAACCTGTGATTGCAATTCAGTTGTAGTGAAATATGTTTTTATTAATAAATGGATGAATTAGCTTGTCCGTGACGTGCATGTGTTAGGAGTTACAAGCAAAAACCTGGAAAATGTACGAAATTTTCGAGGTTTTCGGGCACCACGCAGTTAGTTTAGTTTTTGCGAAACTGTAAGCTTGGTTTTACAACGCTAAAAGCATCCCCGTAAATCGGCCTGAGAGATTTTTTGCCAACTCAAACAATATGTGTGTGAGACTGGCCTACTGCGCAGACGTGAATATAAATGTGTTTGGGATGAGCCATAACAAAGGTCATGTGAATTGATACCTAATCTATCATATCGCAGCTATCATACGCATTGATAATAGATAAATATGTATAAATTAGTTTAGACATACATATTATTAAAATTTTTTTATTAATGTATGTTTTTTTAATGCCCATGTAAATGTTTGTAGTATCTGTACATATATTGTTTAACAAATAAGTTCAATTTACCTATTTCTTTAGAAACAGGTTACTTTTTATTAGGTAACAGTTACCACTTAACCCGAGTTAGCTAACTCCTAGTTAAAATGATAACTTAGATCTGCACAAGTCGGACTAACTGCGACAACATTTTATTTTATCAGTCCCAGTTACTGGGAATCTGATTTCAAAATGGCATCCGTATTTGACAGCTACTTTAGCCACCATCCAATTTCAAGGTTTTTTTCTCTAAGTCTCGGTAATTTTCAACTTTTCGCGAAAAATCATTAGGACTAAACCCGTTCATCATTAAATTCTCTATATTTTGTTTTTAGCTTGGCTTTTGTCATGCGATCGATATTTTACGATAGATATTTTGGGAAGAAAAATCGGAAAAAGACACGGGTGCCTAAGGGCGGGCGAAATTAATTTCTGGCTTGGATTTTTTTCGGGTTTAAAGCTGATCCAACTGGACTATAAAAACAAATGTTTATTCTGGACTATAAAAAAGAACCTTTTATAAAATTAATAAATCAACGTTTACATTAATTGTAACAATTATAACCCCTTGTAATTCGCACTAATTACATCACTTGAACTTCTAGAAAAAGTGTTAATTAATTAAAAAATATTAAATAAAATTCTTGTGTAACCGGATTTTACAGCTTTTATCATATTTTTACATTTTAATGGTTTCGGTGTCTTTACCTTGGTCACAAGTGCCTAAAGTTACTGGCTTCCGCTTGAAAGTTATGAAATCATTCAATCATCTCTATCTGCTTCTCAGTCTGCGAGCGTAGCGTTCAGGATAAAACATAATTATAACATAATGATAAAACACCTTATGTTCCTGCAACAAGGAAGTTGTCAACTTGTCAAATTATGCAATTCTACTACTTTGAGCGTTCAAATTTTGACAGGTTATACCGAGCGATACGTTATTTTGGACGTGTTGTCGGGCGGCCGATCAAATCAAGACTATTATGGTATTCACACCATTTTTGCCCGGACGCTTTCGTAAGTCAATGTCTCCATATAAAGTAATTTTAAATCAAAATTCTGTTTTTTAACATTTCACGAGTTTACATGATACGAAACTCCAAAAATAAACCTATCGTAAAAGGTTTGCAGGAAGTTGGCGGAGACCGGAATTTCCGGTCATCCGGTTACCGGAAGTCGCCCACGATTGGGCACTCATTCCCGTATCTAAATATGTGATTTTTGAACGTTTTCAATTTGGAATTTTGGTTAACGATCTTTGAGGTTATGGACCTACCTCTCTGAAACATCTGAATATCAAGAAACATTTTATGTCTGAGTGTATAGATGATATTTTCGTTTATTTTATTTTTAACTTTTATTTACGTTTAAATTTTTAAACGTTAAACTAATGGTGTTGGTGGTAGGTCTATGTGCTTGTAAATATGCAACTCATCTTTTGTGTGGCAGCCAATGACATATTACATATAGACAAGTGATACCCAAACATTACCGCACAAAAAAACGGCGTCAACGTAACTATAGATACCTACCCGATATATAGAGTAATATAATTTATGGGAGAAGGAAAGAATAATACGGTTCACTTGTTGTAAAAAACAGATACCTATGTACTTCGTGACGTTGCTTCGCACTAATTATTCGCGAGTGTACGTGACGTAGTACGTAAATTGTCAAAACTCTATAGCGTTGTCTCTTTTACTCCCACGTGCAAAATCATATTACATCTTGCTCTTCGAGTTTGTTTAAACGAATAGCCATGTCAATTTTAAAACGTCACTTTAAATAGCAAAATAAAATAATAAATAAGATAGTTATAAAAATATAGTACTTACGCATGAAAAGAAATTTTTATTCTATCTTTAACAGTAACAGTGTAATTAGTACACTGTTTAAACACACAAGATGACATTGTACAGTATTAAAAACACAGAATAGGGAATAAGTTTTGTTTGACGTTTACCCGTAACACTGGGTTGCTGAGTCAAATAGCCGGCAACTGCCTTGCATTTGCGTTCCCATTTTTGAGAGCGAATAACCTGTCTATGTGTAATATGTAATTGGTGGCAGCCGCCATCTTGGCAAACCATGTAATCTTATCTTATCATCTATCAGTTTATTATAAAAACAAAAACTTATAACTATGCTTCAATATATATCATATAAAGTTAAAGATTTACCGTACATCGCCTATACACAGACATCGTCGATAGCTAATTGTTTGTAAGAAAATACTTAATATCTTTAACAAACAACTTCACGAGTTCATAATTAATTAAATTTTTATTTTTTATTTTTAATTAGTTTTTTACAAACCAAAAATCTGGTATTATGCAGTTGCGAGCGTGCACAATCACTACATTTTGGTCACGCTACTTCCGTTGCAATCTCTGCACCATTGACTTGAACCATCTATATGAGAATCTATACTTTTTATGTATAATGCCTACTAGTCACAGTAGGCGTAATACTAAAACCAAAGTAAAAAAAAGGAAAAAATATTTTAAAAATTTTCTAAGTATAGAATAGGGTTTAATCCCATATTATTTTATGATTTGTGTGTTTGTACGTATGTTACCGAAAAACTCTGAAACTAAATAGGTGATTGAAAAAAATCTTTCCTCATCAGAAAGGTTTATGATTTAGAAATAAAAAGGGTTATTATCCAGGAGCCGTGAGGCTTAAAATCTCTTTATTCAATCGTGTGTCTTAATCACACTCTAAATACTACTAAAAATCATGCAGTATTCAAAAAAATATTACCTTTAAATGCAATTGATTTCGAGAAATACATACGTAAACATTTCATACGAATAAGCGGCGCAATCGGCCCATTCTGAAGTCGAGATTCGCTTGCATCTTGTTCGATCCACAGCAGGCGCGTCTAGGAGATAACGACACTACAAGGGAATCAAACCCGAATCTGAGCTTACAGTAACCCGACATTTTTTCTTCTTTTTTTTCGAAATGGACAGTTTATTTATGGCCCTATTAGCCTTTTAAATTTCACCGGACTTTGTCGCCTAGCGCTGAGGGCGCTTAGCCGGAACTTAAACTAATCCTACATACGATACGCCTAAGGGTACCCGAGAGGGCACGGACCTATATTGAAACTACCACTGCTTTGGAACCGGAAGAGTCATCTACTGTCAAAAAACCAGCAAGAAACTCAGTAGGAATGCGTACGACGCGTTAGCCTGGCCCACCGGTGGGTTAGGCGATTCGAATGCCGTGTTGCCCTATTTCTAACTGGAACGCCGGCGTTCCTTGTTGTAATAGCGTCGTCGGGATCTGTTAAAACGTTACACGGACGCCTGTAACGGATCGGCAGTAACCCGAACCTACATTACTACGTAAGAAAAAACTTTTTACTAATCTCATTACATACATTGGAGTAAAAATTTCTCCGATCCGTTTGGTCACGCACACTATCGTAGAGTGTTTGGACACTAACAACCACAAGTAAAGTTAACGTCGCTTCGAAAGTAATTAGTACTGTAACCTCTTTTTTACCCATAAACTGTCTTCATAAAACGCCCCTAGTATTACTTGGTGTAACCTTAAAGTAATCTAAGTTAGTTATATTACTTCCGCATAATATAGTTAGTAACCCCTTGAGCTTAGCAAGCGAAGGTAAAAGTTAAGTTCACTTGGGTTTTATAATTAGTTTAGACTACAGTTAAATATTATTATCTAAGTGGTATATGAAGGTAGCAACATGCTACTAATAATTTCAAAGGGTACTCAGTTTGTCTGTCATTATGAAAATTTAATGCATGTAAAAAGAAAAAGAACATAATCTTGTACAGGAGAAAAAAAGATTTGCACAATGTTAGCACAAGCGGAAAAAATATGCTGGCACCTTATAATAGTACACATCATAAAGTCACACATTCATTAATGGGTTGTATACGCTTTTATAATAAGGTTCCTGAGGATATCCAAGGTCTTCATATTGACAAATTCAAAGAAACTATAGAGCAGAAGTTGTGCGCTAAAGCATTTTATAAACTATCCGATTATTTGGATGATAAAAGCCTTTGGGTATAATCCCCTCATTAACAGGATTGTACTAGTATTTGTAACAGAACATGTGTAATGTGTCTGTCTGTTCGTTGAGTTCTACGTCCCGACGAATATCGAAGTCACGTCGGGGGACGGATCGCTCACATCCCTCTAATATGGTTGAGGAGGGCGATGGCTGGATCCCGCATTAACTAGTGAACGGGTGCTGTTTAAGGTTGTTCGCCGTTTAGATACTTGGTTGAGGGAGACTTGCTGAGCTAACAGATGTAGATAAGAATAATTTTGTACATAGATAGACTCTGTAAACTTATTTTGAAAAAATATACCCGTGAAGTTTCTTGCCAGTTCTTCTTAAAGAAGGTTTGGTACTTCACGAACTGGCGGTAGAGTCATGTTTTATTTGACGTCAATAAGAAAAAGTAATTGGCAATGTTATGAAATAAATATTTGAATTTGAATTTGACCTTATTTCTTATAATCAAATACGCTACAGTGTATTCATTCCTTTTCAATTTATATATGTTAAGTTATTTGGCTTTTGTGCTACAGTGGATGTCTTTCGGCTGAACGAACGAATGAACGAAGGAACGAAGTTATTTTAATAAAGAGGTTCCTTTTTTATAACGTCTGTGTATCTGTGTGTGGTAAAAAATCTTTACTTTAGAATAGATAGATTAGGGATACATAATATCTACTTACAGTAGATTATCCAGGCCTAAGTAAAAAGGCCTCCTCACCCTTGTTATATTTTTATAATTATTATAACTGTGGTAATTATAAAAATATAGAAATATTTTACGCGTACATATGGGTCGCATCACTAGTTAAGATATGTTTATTACAAATATAAAATAGTAATAAATCAAAACTGTAAACTTTTGGTACAACGGCATGATGTAAATATATTAGCTTATATAGAAGAGTGGAGCCCCCCAGTGCAGACGCAATAGCCTAAATGGAAGCTCCAATCGCTGAATATGTTGTATCCTGGCTTACTTAATTACACATTTTTTTATCACATTGGCGCGTCGCCCACACGGCCCAGCACATTTGGGTGGGCAGTATTTGTAGAACAACACATATTCAGCAAGTTCCAATCGCTTAGTCCATTCATGCTTTACACGGGTTGGCTTATTACGCTCGTCGCACTAAAACCCGAACGGCATTTTCGACGAACTTTTGTCTCCACTTATTCAACTTTACCAGCTGGGAGTGCGGATTGAGGTCAGAATATGTTGGTAGCGTCTCTTACCTTTTTTTCTGTCAGTAAAACTCAATAAAACGCATCTTAAGGAACTATTTTAATTAGCCTTTTACTTCCACTTCAGGTAACATGATCCAATTTTGCTCAAAGACAATTGGAAAGCCAATCTATTAGATAAAAAGACCCATTATTATAGAACTGTGGGTCCATTGTGTGAACTCTAGTCTTTTGTTGGTCTAGATTCAATCTCTATTTATAGGAACTTAGGCTGAGTTTAGACTGGCCTATCAAAAGTGTGTTGATATTTTAACTTGCATCACGTGACTTTTTGGCAGGATATGGAAAATACAAGTCATGCTTTTCCTTTTGTGTGTTTTATTTTCGAGCAGAGATTACAAATGTTTTATTACATGGAATATGGACGAAAATTAACGTGTAAAAAAGATATTTTTAAATACACTTATGTACCTACAGCTAACTAGCCTCGGGGATTGAAAAAAAATATGAATCGGTCAATAGGTACTCTTAATAATTTAATGAGGTGCTTTTTTTTGAACTGGATTTATTGACCTTTTAAAATTAACCAGATTATGTGGCTAGTGCTGATGGGTCACTTGGCACGTAACACCTGCGCTTAATGGTTATTTTGCTTACTTATATTTAAGCTATACTTATTTTTAAGTTTTTAAAATAATAAACATTTTACATACCGGAGCCATTCTGTCCTGTTAAAGATCTGCAAGAGAAAACAGAGAATTAATTATACATTTTGTTTCCAGTATAAAAAAAGCCGATCTTATAAGATTATACCGTTAGAATTGTTTACAGTTTATTATAAATCTAATTTAATTACTGATAATGAGCTATAATTAAATAAAAAGTAGAGTGAGCAGGCTCCTCTTGGACAAGCAGTTATTATCTTCGTCTCCATCTTCACTTTAAATCAGGTGAGATGGAAGAAATCAGCATGCTAGTTGTTAACAACGAGCTGCAGAATCTGACAATTGAAAACCCAACCGACTTCTATATTTATTTTTCCCCGTTATTCCTGTTGCTATGCGACAGATAGCGATATTATTCCGAGAAATAATATACTCTAATGTCACTGACACAACTGAGATGAAATCTCTGTCTATGATGTGGAGAGTGCCAAAAAAATATGCATATATACAGCCGAAAAATATAACGCTCCTTCTTAAAGTCGGGTAAATAAGCAATTTTATGTAATGAAATGAAATGAAATATCTTTATTTGCTAGGAAGTTGGTACATTTTAGGTCTTAAAAATAAAGTAAGTTTCACAAAATCCTACCAACGAGTGTCGGTGTGCAAAAATTGGTGAAAATGAATATAATTTTAAAATTGTCATAATATTAAATTCGACCTGATGTCAAAAAGAGAAGGTTACAATTAGATTATATAATACAATGTGAATGTTTATAAGGACTTATCATTTAAAAAATCTGTTACTTTGTAATATAGTTTATATAGAAGTAAGTCAAAAATTCTTTTTTTAAATAAAGTCACTGGTAAGTTTTTGATATTTAGTGGAATTTTATTAAATATTTTTACCGCCATGCAAACAATATTTTTTTGAAAAATGCATAGCCTCTGGGCTGGAGTATAAAGCATTTCTGCATGTCTACTATGTCCATGTACTATGTGTACATAAGAACACTGCAGACACGGTTTAATTAACGAACACTATTACGCAATCAGCGTCGTGTACAGGTGTCTTTGTAAACCCATTATGCAAAGTGGAATTACTTATCAGGTACCTTAAAATGGGATGGCTGGAAGCGATGACAGAATATAGCTATGGATAGATATCGTGCGTATTACTGGATTAATCTGTAAAGTTATGGAGAGATAATTATCGCTGAGTACACAACGAAACTGTGCGAGCTACCGAATGATTTTCAAATAACTATTTTAAAATGTAGATTTTTGAAGGACTCATGGCCGAACGGTTGTCCATGACCAAGGATGGATGATCGCCAGTGGCTTGAAAACTTGAGCATTTCCGTGCTCCAGTCCCGGTTGTTGTCAGTTAGATAAGAGTCGTTAAGACACGTCAGCAGCCTATGGAGTGTCCAGAGGCGGCTTGATCAACTCTGAGATGGCAAACTCACTCTCAGGATAAGAAGAAGAAATAGGCGACGGTTGATTCTTAAAATTGTACCTATATTAGTTAAGAAAGAACTTTTACTTGCTGTATGCAAATTACAAATTTAGAAATAACATAAATTTATAAATAACATCAATCATGACCCGAGAGTAAACATTTATGTTCATTACACAAATGAATGCCCTGGCCAGGACTCTTTTTTTTATTGTAAAAGGATTAGACGTTTGTCTTCTATCTCACCTGATGGAAAGTGACGATGAAGACGAAGGTGTTACCCGAGAGTAAACATTTATATTCATAACACAAATGAATGCCCTGGCCAGGACTCTTTTTTTTATTGTAAAAGGATTAGACGTTTGTCTTCTATCTCACCTGATGGAAAGTGACGATGAAGACGAAGGTGTTACACGTCTATCCGCGAGATACCTATTCACTCGACGCTTGAAAGATCTAGGACTATAGTTTTCTGGAAAACCCAAAAAGGAACTGCACCAAAAAGGAACTATCGAAGCGTTTGGGTCGACTTCTTGGGATATCTACCATGAAGGGATGGAAGGTCTGTCTGCGTCTAGTGGTCCGATGCAAGAAGGGTGTGGGTTCAACCTGATCATAAAGAGCATTCGCGCACTCTCCAAAACCTGGGACCTATGGCGTATGAAGCAGGGATACTAACCACTCGGTCGTCATTAATCGATAATCAATAAATAACAATATTTGGCTGGATCCCGCGTTAACTCGTGAACGGGTGCCGTTTGAGGGTGTTCGTCGTTTGGATACTTGGGGGGACGGAGATGTCTCCCGAGCTTACAGATTCACATAAGAATAATTTTGTATAGACATAAAGAGACTCTGTAAATTTATTTTGAAAAAAATATGCCCGTTAAGGTTCTTGCCAGTTCTTCTTCACGAAGGTTTTTCGAACCGGTGGTAGAGTCATGCTTTATTTGACGTCAATAAGAACAAGTAATTGTCAATGTTGAGAAATTAATATTTCATTCCATTTATTTCATAGTTAATCAATATTAGCTACGATTGATTGATGTCTATGGCTACGGATTGCACTTACCATCAGCTGGTTAACGTGCTCGTTTGCAGGCTATTACAAAGTTTAAAAAACTTAATGGTACATTTGGCAATCACCCTCCCTCTATATGCAACGTCACAAAACCATATAAGTAAACTCCTTTAAAGTCCCCTTATACATTACTAAACAAAACTCTATTTATTCATAACTTCATAAAATCTTGCATGAAAGCTTTTACGCCATCCATTCCTGCAAAATAGGTTTGCACGCAAATTCACTTGATCTAACTTGTGTTTGACAGTTTCAAGTCGTCTCGGGGGTATACTGTCGCTTTTGCTTAATATGCTTTGTTTTGGATTTAAATAATAGGTCTTTACCTATGAAACTGCCGTTTTGGCGTACTGGCCATTTCAAATGAAAATATTTTTTTTTTGACTGATAATTCTAATTTCAAATTAATTTTATTTGACAAACATGGAATTCTTTTTCTAAAATCGTCATTTGTTTAATAGTTAGTGTTTTGTTTTCAACGCATTCGAACATTTTTCGTCATCATGGATAAGTTAAAAATTCGAGTAATTATGAAGTACGTACGACGTCGTGGCAGCAAAGCGGCACAAGCGGCACGCAACATCAACGACGTTTACGGAGCGAACACTACAAACGAACGCACCACCCGTTATTGGTTTACCCGCTTCCGTTCTAGAAATTTTGGCCTGAAAAATGAGCCCCGTGGTCGTCCGAAAACTTTGGTCGACAATGACGAATTAAAGGCAATTGTGGAAGCTGATGAAACTCAATCCACGGCTGAATTAGCAGCAGCTTTCGACGTTAGCATCAAAACAATATTGGTCCATTTGCGTCAAATTGGCAAGGTAAAAAAGCTTGACAAATGGGTACCCCACGAACTCAATGACCGCCAGCGCGAAGTACGCGTGGAGACGTGCCTTGCACTGCTCAGCAGGCATACAAATGAAGGAATTCTGAACCGCATTGTTACTTGTGACGAGAAATGGATCCTGTTTGACAATCGTAAGCGCTCAGCAAGTTGGTTGGACCCTGGTTCAGCACCCAAACAATGCCCTAAACGAAAACTTACCCCTAGAAAAGTGATGGTCACTGTTTGGTGGTCTAACGCGGGTGTAATTCATCACAGCTTCTTGCCAAACGGGACAAGCATTACTGCAGATGTGTACTGTGAAGAACTGAACACAATGATGGAGAAGCTCGCACGTCTCCAACCAGCTTTGGTCAATCGTTCGGCTCCACTGCTCCTGCACGACCTCATACTGCACAGCAGACGGTCTCCAAGCTACAAGAGTTGGGGTTGGAAGTTCTCCGTCATCCGCCGTACTCACCAGACCTTGCGCCTACAGACTTCTACTTTTTCCAGAATTTGGATAACTTCTTGGCGGGAAAAAAATTCAATACCCGAGAGGCAGTACAAAATGCCTTTGAAGAATTTGTTGCCTCCCGTCCAGCTGATTTCTTCAAGAAAGGCATCAATAAGCTACCAATGCGTTGGCAAAGATGCATTGATTGCATGGGTGATTATTTTGATTAATAGAAATAAAAAATATATAAAAAAATTACGCTTCATTTATTTCGTGAAAAACGGCAATTTCATAGGTAAAGACCTAATATATTTGGACGAGATCGCCATTTGTTAATAGTCTTGCGTGTATCTATAGATAGTTCCAGACATTTGTGCGCGAGGACCTATGTGTGTGTTTTGCGCCTAAGCAGGCTCCCTCCGCGGGGAGGGAGGTGGTAAATGCGTCAAGCGTACCCCGCAGCCGGTCTGCAGGGTGATGTGGGACTCACCAGAGTATTTTTTTTTTTTTGCTGCTTTTTGCCGCCTGTAGTGAAAGTTGCACTGAAGGTGCTCAAAGGGACATGAGTTGGTGGCCGTTCTGGGCAGCCTCCGGTGAAGCCGGGGCTGCGCAGAGGTCGGCCGAAGCTTGACTTAGGGATCAATTCATTTAAATGAACCTATAATGAATTAAGAAGGGAACTATGCTCCGCCAGAGCGAGCAGTCGCTCTGTCGGAGAACGTGAAGCCCTAAGTTTACGGGCTAAGACTGCGATTTCACTAACATCGATATTTTTCATAGCGTCGCAGACGATACGCATATCGTCTGCTACGGAGGATTAAGGAGTGGGTTTGTATGGGCGAGGAGCCGGGATGGGATTCGATGCGGGGCGCAGCCTCCAGTTTTCTGGAGCAGGCCTGGACTGTGTAGGCTTTGCAGCTGGAGGAACCCGACTACGCAGCGGCGGAAAGTTTTTCTGAGAAAGGGGCGGGGCCCGTTTGGGTGCCGCCCTCTTGGAATCGGAACGCATACAACGGGGTGCACGAGGGCAGCCCCTGTAATTAGCGGTGTGGCCGGACTGTAGAAGTATGTATTTTTTAATTTTTCTGAAAAATGAGATATTTCGAGGAAACAATTGGAATTTTTCGATTTCTGTAAATAATTCAATTTTAAAAGAATTCTATCTGATAACATGACTGAGTAGTTATTTTTTTAAATAGCATTACTATTGTTATACCTGGAATGAACAACTCTACAATTCTCTATGGATTCTTCTTACAAATATTTATTTTAAACATTGACATGACAGTTCAAGCGAAGAGTAATTAGAAGTCGATGCTTATCGATGACGTCATATACAGGTTGAAAGAGGGTCGATTTAATTTTCGCCGTATCGTTAAACTCATTCGACAAAATATATTACAGAAATTGATATCTCGAAATGGTTTTCAAATTTAATTCTGAAATTTGTAATGTATTGTTTTACAATATATTTCCTTTTTATAATTTCTTTAAATAGCGCATTGTAAATTTGTTTTACCGTCTAACTGAATATCTTAACCAAGTGCAAGACTACTAATGTGTCCGTAAAACAAAATATTTCTGTTACTAAACAATGATAATCTTCGAAAATAATAATAAAAATAATAAATAAAACTGACCACGATAGACTAGAGTCTATCGTGACCACGGCAACTGCAAAGATGCCGAAACGTCGAAATAATTTTAAAATTAACTAAAATATACGCGATAATATCCGGTAAAAAGTGTATTATTTAAAGTATGTATCGTGAAAACTTAAGAAAAGATTTAATAAAAATAATAGTATAATTTTACACCAGACAAACACCCCACTTGTATGGCCTCAAAGTAAGCGTAGCTTGTTTTAAGGATGACCGTACTGCGCACTGGGGGTACCCAGAATAACGCATTTATAACGCTAAATATAAACAACCATGCCCCGAATTGAACTTGGGACCTCGGGCGTATGCGGCAGAGCTACTATCCATTACGCCAATCGACAAACTCTTAAACTATTGGACTTATTTTTATAATTCTTCTTCAGAAGTCACGTAGGCTATAATTTATTTCAAAATTTCCACAGGACTCGGAGGTACACTTGTGAAATCGCGCAAGGACCTGCAGGTAAGTAAATAAGTGCTTCACATACATCCTACAACAGTTAAAACTCGTCACAAAACTTTTCACTAACGACAGCGCTAATGAGTCCCTCATAATCTCACCCCAAAGATATCAGCTTCACCCAACCAGGGGGTGTTGTCAGATCAAATCCAGTTAAAAGATTTTATTTCATCATAGATAAGTAAAATTACAGACTAGGTGAAAGTCTTCTTTTTATTCATCTTCATCAAGATTGCGTAAATACAACTTTACTTCGACTCTTAAAAGGTATTATAGGTAGCGAGAGGAAAAAAGCCAGTGGGAAAAAAGCTTTATAAATAAATTTTTTATAAAATACTTGGTGTAGAAAGTATACAATTAGACAATGACATGAAAGACACACATGACAACTAATTGTGCCTGATAACGAAATGCCGCAGCCAAGCGGTTTACATAGTATTGCTGCGTTCCGTTTGCCGATTACAGCGCTCACAGCGCTAAAAGTGCTCAAAACCGTTCCGGTCCGTTTGAGCGCGCTAAAAGTGTTATTAGTGCTATTGCAATTGGAACGGTAAATATCGCGCTAACATTCTGATTGTTTGTCACTTAAGTCTAAAGTTACAATTTCATTAAAATCTTTGACCCTGAATGAAGCAGGAGCCATTTTTTCATATTATTACAAAAGAAAATTAATAAGAAAGCTTTTAAAATCTTTAATCGACTAATAAAAACATCAACAAAGTAACGTCATGTGTCAGTATTGACAGGCCGCTCACAGCAACCATGCTCCGTAGCGTTGGCACTGTGAGCGGGAAGATGGCGGCGTTTATGACGTCATTGATGACGTATCGATATCGCTGTGAGCGCGGGGAATTCAAAATTTTTTTCATCCGAATAGTCTTCGATCGTATATAAAGCTTTTTGGCGTAGCGTTTCCTTAATAGCCTTTTTAAACTAATTGGGTTCGGTATTTTATTGTAACAACCTATTGACATTCCAATAAATTATTTACTCCTTTTCGCCAGCCTCAATTTTGGAAACGCTGAATTACCGTGGTTTCTTGTTCCTGCAAAGAAACCATTGTTATGATTATCTTTTTTAGTTTTAAATTTATTAATATATTATTCTTGTGAGTATACAATATATTTGTACATTGCAGTCCAATATTCCAATTTCTTTAAACTTTTCCATTAAACATTTTCGTTTCCTAATTTAGATATTCCTCAGATGGAACAAAGATAAATAATAAATTATAGCAAAATCTACACTCTGGAGTGCTTAGCTGTTAAACTAATTCGTACATTTGACTGTCACAGGCATGTATACATCTTCAACTACGAGCTAATCAAATGACAATCTATACTATTCTGTACATAACAGTGTTATCTTGAACACCATTTACAAAGCGATTGCACTATCAACGTACTTACAAAATTATACATCAAACAACGAGGGGATTGTGTTCTGGGATAAGCAGTTTTTTACAGGATTCGCAAAAGTCGCAAAAGATGTCGATGTCATGGTTGTTTAGACTGTTATAATTTCTCATACATCGATTCAATGTTGCCTAGAAAACCTGCCTAGATTGGTTCTGCCAAAGTAAATATTAATTATTCGGTTTCAATTGTTATTCGAAACATTTCATATGGCTAAAAGCCCATGCTAATTATGTGAGATCTCCAAAAATGGTGGAGTGATGGTTTCCACACACTATGGAGTGTGGAAATATCTCAATTTTGAATAAAAAAATATTATTTATTGCAAAACGAGTAGTGTGGATAGCAACCTGCGTAGACACTCTCACGGCCTCCTATCTTTCTAGGACGAGTGTCCAAGCTGAAAATATCAAATATCAAAACAGCAAATATCTACTTTTAGGTTATATTTTTGTGACTAAGCATTGATACTGTAACGCCGGCCAATACGCTTTTCTTGTAGCTCATTATATTTCTTTTATTTCCACTGTATTTATTTTCATTTTCTATAGGAACACGAACAAATAACCGTAGATTTATGATGATGATAAAATGTTGAAGAAATAGAAGACAGACCTTTATTGGCATGTCGAAATGAATATAACTTTTGATACTAATTCTGGGACTCTTTCACTATTGGGATGTACAACATAAGATTTTATATATTTGTGAGCCAAACCGTAAGTTTTAATTGTATACTTATATGACAACTTTGTCATTCTCATTTATAATATTTTGTTGTTTTCTCCATTCTGTTTTTGTAATGATTATGATTTTGCAGGCTCGTATTATATCATTTATGGGCTATGGGCATATATTGAGTAGAATCGCCTTTGTTCCAGTATTCCACTGGCTATTCTTATATTTTATCCGGAACACGATCATGTAAACGTGATTGTTAGGGCGGCCAAACTAGCAAGGACTTGAGGACCGCTCCAGACGAGATTTTAATTCTACTGTCACTTTTACATTTTCAATATTGTATTGGTTTTACCATCCTTTATGAATTACGTTTCTGAAATGAATAGTCATCATTTCAAAAACATAGCTTTTCTGTACAAGCTTCTGTTATACCATTAAATAAAGAAATCCTTCTTCTGGTCCTGGTGCTTGGGTCACGGTGCCTAAAGACTCTTTAGTGAAATTTCAAAATGGCTGATGACGTGACCCTACTGCTGAAATGTATTATGCACAAGGTTTGCATTAAGTCTGCAAGCCTTTAGGCCACGATGTATAAAGCTATGTAGGCGTTGCAATCTACCTTTATTTAATTACTTTCTTTCCATGTTTTTGAAATGTTATTTGGATATGAACCTTTTTTTTGCTAAAAGTAAATGGCAACTGTACCCATAGATATCATAAGTCGTAGGTGTTCTATTTATCAATAATGAGTGTGATTATTTCATATGTTACATAATTTCAATATGTTATATATATATATATATATATATATATATATATATATATATATATATGTGTGTGTATATATATATATTATAATAATATCAATATTGTTGTCGACCGTAAGAATCAGTTAGATTGCTTTTGTTTCAATAATTTCTGGTTTTTCTTTCCGGAACGTAAATGTGATTTTTATGGCATTCGAAATAGGAAGGAGTGTATTGCCACGTCATATCTCAACAAAACAAACCCTACTAACACTATAACTAAAAGGTTAGCATAATTAAGCTTTGGTAAGAAAAACAATCTCCCACTTTCACAGGGTATATTATAGCATATTTTAGTAAGTAGGTTACAGATGCCCTCTCAGACCTCTCTATCACAAAATCTTTTCACACACGTTTTGAATACGTAATTTGGGAAAGGCTTTGCGTGTTGTGCTAGTGACATAGGGTATGGAAACGTGCCTATGATAACGGGTCACATTTTGATGTACAATGTGAAACAATTGACTGTTTGTTTGTGTGTGATCCATTAAAATCTTAAATTACTTGACCGATTTAAACAACTGTTTTGAGATTGGCTACATTGAGCAGGAGATACAGCGACTTTATTTTGTACGATTTCTACGTTCAAAAATATCTTTACTATTTATAATAAAGGGTATTGTATGTATAGAACCTACGATACACCAATATATCGTGCAGTTTAATTCATTTTAATTTTAATTCGCATCAAATATTTTATCATTTATAGAATTTAGGACATATTTACCGTGATTTTGATTTCGAGTTTCTGATATTTATTCGCGATCACGAAGACTGGTAAATTAAATATTATAAAAATCTAATTCGTTCGAAGAATCCCATTAATTCTCTTATTAATAGTTTGAATTACCACGACAATCTAAAAATATTACAGTATTTTATTTTCGTAGGTATTTTCACAGCGCGTTTTATCTATAGTTCACTATTCTTTGCCAACATTCAAGTATGGGTGACACACGAATGCACACGATCCCTTTTGTCAAAGTTAAATAGAATTTTGTTAGTTTACTTGATTCGTAATGGAAGGCTGTATTTTTGCTGTAGATTTTATACGTCTGTGGAACGCTAGCCACTTATTCAGGCACATTCGGTTCGGCAGAATTTGTTGAACGACAAGGCTGGCCGGAAATAGTCACTATATTCGGTAGTCCATTCGCACTATATGCAGGTATATACATATATTAGATACATACATATAGTAGATATATAATAGACATATAATAGATATATACATTTAATTACAATAATGACTTTGAGTTTGGATAACAAAAGAGATTAGCCTTAGATAGACCACAGCCATTAATAAAAATACGGATATTGTATGTAGTATTAAAAAAAAAACTAAATTTTTTATTCAGATCAAAAATACTTTTATATTTCAATATAAAATGAAACTGTACAAAACGAAGTAAATTTTTAATATGGTATATTTTAATGAATTTTACCTTATGAATGCATTAGGTATTAAAATTAGGTATGAATTATACCTAATTAAAAAAAAAAATTTACCCGTGTCCATGGACATCGTGATTGCCTGCACAGAATAAAGTTACCCGGAGAGGATTATTTATCGCGTTGCTGACCGTCGGCCATTGACCGTTCCAGCCATTGTTCCTTTAATATCACTGGACATAATACTATTTATTTTATTTTATTATAACAGGAAGACCAACAGCCAAATTAATAAAAATAGATAACACAAATTGCTTTAGTGGGCCAATTTAAGATCCTCAAAATATAAAAATCAAATAAGAAACTAACTACGGCGATTAACAAATACGCGATTGAATTCGATATATTATTATTATTAAGAAAGAAAGAAAGAATTTGTTTGCTGAATATGGTCTAGGCTAGATGTTACAATTAGTGAGTACAGCATATTCAACCGTTGTGACGGTGTGCAAATGTTTTAGTTTAGAATACAATACATTGTCGACAATACTTAAGACGTCTGCAATTAAAAAATTGTAGGTCAAAAAAAAATCATCTTAAATTACAATTTTACGATGTCAATATACGTGTCAATTAATAAAATTAAATATAATTTCGAATCATAACTAAATTCATAATATCCATGTCAATAAAATAATAAAAACAAATTCCATTTAATAATGATTGTCATATTTGATTCAATTCAAAAGGAAGGATTTTAATTCTATTAAGATGTCAATTTAAAAATTCATTTACGCTATAAAAGTTTTTATCTAATAAAAAATTGAACAATTCGTTCTTAAATTTCCTAATGGGCATATCTTTTAAAATATTTGGCAATTTATTATAAATACGAATTGCCATGCAGAAAACATTTTTTGAATATAGTCCCAATCGTTGTGTGGGTATATAAAGTTTATTTTTATGTCTACCAGTAAGTACCAGTTAAGTACAAACTTGTTGAAATGCTCATAAATTCTAGTGTTCACCAAGATTATTAATAGGTTATTATGAGTTATTAAAGAAATCTTTACTTAAAGCACCCTCGCAGACGCAACGCTAGTATTGAATAGATCGAGATCGAATTTAATTAATAATGTATTAAAATTGCTACACGCGCGCCATACAAAAGTATTTAATGGGAGATGTAATAGTGCATTATTTCTAATGGGCTTGACAGGGCAAGACTATTTGACTGTGACATGACATTAGCAAGCACAATTTACTAACTACCTTCTGTTTGTTGCCGTCATGTCCTAGTCTAGAAGACTTTTGAGGGCCAAAAAGACAAAAGAGGGCCGCGAGGGTTTTTTCTGCCGACTTGTTTTTCTCTTGTTCTACCTAAAAAACCCTTTACAACCAACCGAGTTGCGTCGTGGTTAGTAAGTGGTCAGTAGGAAGTAGTCCTGGTTAGGGCATGCTTTTGTGTGATGGACGTAGATGTTCGTTTTCGGGTCACGGTTGTTGATTCTGGGTTCCCCCCAGTTTGCGGTATGGTCATCCATGACACAAGCTCGCTTACTTTGGAACCATACAGTTGAAGTTTTTGTCTGGGGATTTATAATTTTTTTTTGAAAACAAGCCAAAATCTAACCGTAGCATTTATTTATTAGTTCTTAATGAATGAATAATGAAACTAATGGCCATACTCAGAATCATCAAACGATTACTTAACTCGCGGCTTTGCTTACAAAATATAGACTTACATGAAGTTTAGATCAAAGTATGAATTCGCAAAGCAAAATCTATAATTAGTAACGCCCTTAGTAACGATTTGACGTGCGGCAGTTAATATTTTAGTTTTAAGTATAGTTTTCACTATTCGATTTGGTAACTGTAGACTATCAGATGCTTTTGGAAACGCGATGTCAGTACAGTTTAGAGGTTAGACTATGGTGGTTGCAGAGTGGGGGAAATGGATTCCAGTTACATGAAAACGATGTCTTTTTTAAATGACCAGAAAAGAAGGGGTGTTTAATTAAACTAACTGTCAGAAGGAGGGTTATATTGTCATGTTTGTATATTTCTTTGGCAGGCTGTGCGGCCGAAACCGTTCGACAGATTTCAACGTTTGAGATGTCGTTATATTCGTCTCAGGTTGGGAACGACATGGGGGATAGGGGAATTCTTATTGGAACAGGAATTACAAGGGTAAAAAGCTGTAGCAGTCGGGTTCTTGAAATGGTAAACATATTCGGCTGGTTATCTTTTTAGATTTATTTAATAAATAACGAGTTGCGTATATAATATTGTCTAAAGTGTTTACTAATGTTATCTAAGTTATCTAACTATTATCCTGAGTTAAGCAACATCGCATTTCTAGCTGCGCTAAAATGTAAATTAAAATGTATCGGAGAACTGTCAAATTAAAATTGTTTTGACATTTTAGTTTTATGACAATATAACGATAATGCATTTTAAATAATAGCTTACATAAAAACTATTTTCTACAAACACAGCTTGTCCTAAAAAGCTTAGAGTTCTGTTTAGACACGTACAGCATCTTACGGAGTAGATTGAACAGATCTTCTTGGATAGGTTGATCCTCAACTGTATCATCGCCTTTCCATCAGGTGTCGTGAGGAAAATAGACGCAAGTCCAGCGGTCTTATTGTCTAACTTCAACACCTATCGCGATCCATTTCAAAGGGATAGTGGTTGCAATAGTGATTAACAGAATTGTCTAATTTCTACGATCGCATTTGCTTTGGGATTTATGCTGTATTGAATGATACGACTGATATTGAGTGCCATAGAGCATTATCTGCGTTTTGTTGCTTTGATTTTTTCTAAGTCATTGGTTTATTTTTAATAACTATAAACAATTATTTTACGACTAAAATTATGATATTTTTATATTATCATTCATTCAAAAAGCGTCTCGATCGCTTTCGCCATCATGTGTGAAATATCTGTAGCGTGAAGTAAGTTTATATGCTTCAACTGTCAAATTCAAATTGATCCTGATAGGTGTTGAAGTTACACAATAAGGCCGCAGGTCTTAATGAACAAAAATTCGCCAAACATAATATTTAATCGGGAGTATTTTTGAAAGTCGATACAGTTCCCGCTCACCGCGTAGGTTTCACATTTCACACACACATGGTGCTCTAAATGGATTATTGATAGAGCTGAGTTTTGTTGGTTTTTTAATCATTAGAGCCCGGTTTGAGTTTTCATTGTTATTTCAATTTGGAGTCGTGTTTCTTCGTTCGCTTTTAGTATTTGTACAAGCATACCGCGTGTAACAAATTAATTGTGTTTGAGTGCTTATTTGAACTGCAATGGACGTTTTCGCGGGAATTTTAAGAATTTTAACATACACTTGAAATTAGACATAAAAAGATCAGGGAATTCAAGGAATTCGTTTTATAATCTCCTGAAAATTAACTTTTACAGCCAAAGAAATGTTTTAGTTCCAGTTTTGTCTACTGAACAGTTCAGTTAGTGGCACTGTACAGTTATAAGGGTTTGACTGAATAACTCACTTAATGATAAATCTAAACTGGCCACTACTCTGTCAGGCATTATTAACGGAGTAATATATTAAATAATAATAATAATAAAAAATGAATCCCCAGACAATCACTGTATGGCCCCAAAGTAAGCAGAGCTTGTGTTATGGATGACCATACAGCGAACTGGGGGAAGGGGGGAACCCATAATAAAACATACGTATATAAATATCAACAACCATGACCCGAGAACAAACACCTGTGTTCGTCACACAAATGAATGCCCCAGCCAGACTCGAACCTGGGACCTCCGGCGTATGAGACAGGGCTACTGACCACTACGCCACTCGACCGTCACATTAAGTCTATAATTATAATATTTAGCCTATGGTACAAATAGAAGGCTAGTAAAATAAAAGTATTGATTGGCTGACGATGGTCGCGGTCGTGCAGTCAATATGTAAATTCATTTGTTTAACCCTTCAGGCTGTGGCTGATGAACGGCGGGAGAAATATATTTTGTTTATCGTTAATATTTGAGTTGATTGCTGACTCTGGGAATTCTAGCTTTTTGTCATAGCTGGCAAAGCAGCACGCACCCACCTGATAGTTAGTGGTTTATGCGCCCAGGGACATCGTTAGTAGAAGGTGTTTTATTTTTGTGAACAACAAATCTGTCATGTAAATTAGTTTAGTTATACATTAGCTTGTGTACTCACCAAGGAAAATACCCTTATAGCACACTTACAAATTGTATTATGTTTTGTAGTTGTCACTAAAAACTGTTACACGCCATTAATATTCTAAAAATTGCTACTACAGAAACGAAACGTACGTATGAATGAACAAAATCGAATCTTTCACTCAACCGTTCAGTCAACAGCTCAATAAAAGTGGCTCAGCTTTTCAGGAGTAGAAGCGCTGCAATTTGCACCTTTAGGCACAATATGATACGCTCTAGACCTGCTATGCGATGTGCCCACAAAGCGCCATATCGGTTGCATAAAGGGTCTAGAGCAGGATATAGACTTTATTGTTAGCACGTTAAGTTGCAATATGATACGCTCTAAAGCTTATATGCAACCGTTTGTGCTAGTTGACTAAAGATTACAAATGGGATGGGAACAATACTCGTTTAAATATACTTACCTACTACGTATGTCATACAGTAGACCTGGGGCCGGAGAATTTTATTTTAATAGCGTTATTTAAATCATATGATTGATTGTAAATAAATCAGTAAATCAATAGGATCTAATCGTTGATGATCACATACCAGCACCTAACGCATGGACTGCTTACATTTTGTTTTCGTCGCCTAATTTAACTTAGTCGCAATCTCAGATAAGCTCTCATAAAAATAGACTGTACTACAAGTGGTTCATCACAATTTTGCGCACGGCCCTATGTGTGTGTGCACTGGTAAATATGCAACTTAACTTTGTGTAGCAGCCGCCGTCTGTGTGTGTGCACTCAGTTCAAATTTGTCACGCACGCACAGTTGATGATACACACTTAACGCACACATAAAGCAAGCACACACGCCTATATCTATCTATACCAGTAATTTAAACATATTATCAATGATACGTGATACTAAAGGCAAAGAAAACCCAAATCCCAACTTCCAAGAGGAACCTTTTAAGGCGTGTGACGTAACCAAACTTTCCCGGTCATTGGTCCTTTCAGCACAAAACCGGAAAAAATAACTCTTATTCGGTATCTATGCTTGTTTGCGTCCAAAATCGATACTTTTTTGTTCGTTAAACGTTTTATAATTATTGCCCTGTTAAGGTTTTATAACTGTCTGGTATTCGATAAAAATCAATAGGGGTTTAATAATTAATATGTATCGCTGACCTTTGTATATGGTGACAGTAATAAATTTTGTTGTACTAGCTATTTAGCCGCGTTTTTGATATGAAAACTCCCGCCTATTTTTGCATAATTATCCGCAATATAACATAGTACTGCTAAGAAGTATTTTTGGTCACAATCTGTCTTAATTATTCTTAAGTTTAATATCTATTTTATAAAAGATAGTTTTACTCACTACATAAATAAATACATTCTGAAATAACAACCATAGTTTCAGGGACAATCGGAATTTCCCTGATATAAGTAATAAATCAGGCAAAAGACAATCGTAAATAATGAATACACATCGAGGACAAATAAATGTTTACATACAAAATTATATACAAGTTATGTATAATGATTATAGAGTATGATATAAAAGTTACTAGTATAGTAAGTACTAGGAAATAGCCAAGTTTCGATTTACAATCGCTAACTGTATACTGAAAACTAAAAACTGTATACTGAAAAGATGTATCACGTGACATGCACGATATGCTCCACACAGTTTAAGCGTTTCTATAGCGTTTGCAATCATAGCTTGCAACTTGGGTAGTCTTGGCTGTCGTCTCACTTAGCGACGTTCGCTTAACTTCTGGTAACCAAATGACCAACAAGGTATATATGTGTGCGATGTCATGCACACATTAGTAGCGTGTTTCGACACTAACAACACATGTTCAGTAAATCGAAATTAATCTAGATGTACAGGGTGTAACATGTACAGGGTGGATTCTTGTTAAGTCATCTGGCAAGAAAAATCTTTTAATACTGAAGATACCATAAAAATAAGTAATCTGATGTAATATTGAGTAAAAGCGCTTTATTTGGTTTTTTTAAATGAATGAATAAATTAAGATTTTATGGTTTTTCTTGCATTTTAATAAATCTGTAGTAAACTCCCAGGCAAACACACTGATTATTTGGCACCAAAGTAAGCAGAGCGTGTGTTTTATACTATAACTATACCTTAAACTGGAGGGAACCCAGAGTAAGCATACATAAATAAATATAAACAAACGGGTCATCTGATAACTGTGTTCTCATCTGTGTTTTCCACACAAATGAGGATTCATTTCGACCAGGACTCGAAAATTAACGGTGGGGCCGTCGGAGGTCCGTAAATTAATTGACGTTTGGTTCTTCAAACGGTATTATGAATTTTTAAAGTAAGTATTTGTAACCTACGTTATTACGTCTTAGCTATTCAACCGCTGTCAACCGTTGTCAGGGGTACAGCAAAGACAAGGGGTGACTTTTACATACAGAAAAGCGCAGTTCGGATAATTGAAAAATATTTTGTTTGACTCTCGCAAGTCGCATGCGAAGAAACTTATTTTTAATATCACTTTGTTTTTAAGCTTGTCAACTTAACAAGAGATAAATCTTATGCTGCCCGGAACAAGTACCAGTTTCTTTAGCAAAGGTCTCGTTAAGGGGTGGTACTGCACGCCTTCATGTTTTGACAGCCATAATAATCACGCCTACATGGTTGTGTAGTTCATTCGCGTTAAGAATACAGTTACGTATTGTACCAGCATTAGGTTTTAGCCCATAGCATCACCGATAATAAGAAAACTTTTACTAATACGATGCCCTCATTGGCTAGTGTTTGTAGCTGCATCGATGATTCACTGTTTTCTTATCGCGGGTAGAATATAGTGTAATTACTGGACCAAAGGCAATTCTAACTGAAGCCATCAGGTAGGCAACAAATCAACATTCAATATATAATAAAAATCCCATTCACTAGTGGACATATAAGACACCTTACGACTAGTGTTATACGTGTGACTTACAATCGGACGGGTCGCGTTTTCGTTTGCTATTCATGAAAATGGCCGCAAAGGACTCTTTCATAATTCCACTTCTTTCTGTTTAATCATACAACTTCAAAGTAAAAAAAAAAACAAAACCACGCTTCAAATTTAACAAGTTTCTTTGAAATCTAACTAAGGGTATTCTGTGCCTCCGGCATTTCATAACTTTGAAGTGAAATGGCACGCGGTGCCCAAGGGTTAAATCTACAATTGTTTTGATAACATCCATTGCTACTATTTATAGAAAGCTTGCGTGGGAAACGAAGCTGGCTTAACATGTTAATGGTTTCATTATACTAAGTAAACATAAATATTTGGATTCACATCGATGTATTTCTCTTGTGTGGGTTTGTAGTTAAGTTATTTTAACCGTCCATGAGATTACGGCTCGTTTATAGATAAGTAGACAAGGGCAACTTAGTAAAAGATTTTTTTTTGCTTTGTCGTTCGCCTGATGTTTAGTGGCATGCCCAATTATTATTGGAGTTTTGTTTATCAATATTGGTTAAAATTTATAGCTAATCGAAGTTGAGTACGAATTACATTTGGTCTTATTAATTCAACTGGCTGTTTCTTCCCTTAAATGGAAAGACATCCACGTAAGTGTGATTATTATGTCGGTGAAAATAGGAAGGGCTGTAGTTCCGCTGCAGACCAGATCTTGACAAAATTAACTCTACTACCTCTGATGAACTGATTCTTGACAAGGTTATCCTGTTCAAAGTTATTTACTGCAGCAAATATCATTCCAATAATCAACCTCAAGCATTTACTATAAATAAAAATGATCGCATCGGCCTAACAAACCAGCGTATACTTCCATTCGATTCAAGCGATATTTCAAATGAATTAACAAACTAAGGGACTCATTTCGATGTGTTTTTCCATTCCGAATTAGGAAACGACTTACATGGTAATTGGATTCGTGGCACGGAGGGTTTTAATAATAAAACGACGTTTATTAGGCATTCCACTGAAAAGTTCCGGCTTTCGTTTTATGTCAATGAATCTACTTTAACCCAAAAAACATTTACTACTAAGTTTAAACTCGAAAAAGCTTCATAGTGGTAAAATAAGTGATTAAAGAAATTTATTAGTTTCAGAGTATATCGATGATTAACAGTTTATCCGCCATCTTGTATGAATATAAGCGCGATACAAATATTTTACCAGGCATAGTATTGTTATTCCCATAATGATTAGTGGTAATTCTCATGAAAACCTCTTAAGTCAACAACACTTTAAGGTATCTTCTCGGTCCATGCGTATTCCACAAGTATTCAACACCCCATATGCCAACAATAATGTATCTCAAAATTCCCCCCTATTACGCATGTGCCGTTATCATCACGAAATATGTTCACAGATTGACTTTTTTAATTGTAGCCTCGCCACATATATATCATGTTTGTATGTTAATCTTTGATAAATAATAGAATATTGTTTCAAAATATCAGTCACAATTTCACAAAAAATTAAATTATGAAATTAGAATCTAAATAAGTTTTATGTAAAATTATTAAGTTTTCAAGTTAAATAGAATAATTGTTTGTCAAATGCAAATGTTGTGTACAACTTTAATTGGTTTGCAAACTTACAAATGTCGCATAATGTGAATGTAGTTTGTAAGCTGTTGTTGTATCTGAATAAATAAAATAAAATAAATAATGATCTACAATTGGTGATATAGAAAATGAATTGAATTATCCATAATATTTCTTCTTATTCTAGTTTGATAAAAACTTATAACTCTCAACCAATATTGCAAAAGAATAGGTATCGATAAATGTTCAGACTTAAAGTCTCGGTGCAGATCCAACCCACGTCACTTTTGATCCATCGAGAATTTCGTGGAATAAATTTATGAATTTATTTTATATAAACTAACGAACAATCAAACCTTTCTTATTTAAATAAAAGTACCTACGCAGAATATTCAGATATTGCTGCGTTTCACCAGAGATGCAGGTGGAAGCTGTGAAACTGTGTGACTCCTTCCACTAAAGATGTGCAAAGTAGCTGAGCTGTGCAATGAAGATGAGTTGTTCAAGAATTTGAATTGTAAAAGGATATACGCTTGTCAAGTTCTGATTCGCTACAGGAGCTCGCACCTTTAACACGCCTCTTTTGCCCGAACCCCTCGCAAGCCTCCAATGTCATTTTGTATCGCTTTTCCACCAGAGATAACCTAAGCCAGGCTAAGAAAATGAACCAAGAAATCCAATGATCGACTTTTCCTAGTACACCACGGCGCTACTTTGCAAAGCTTTGATGGCAACGCCTTAAACATACCCAGATCTGAATGCATTCATCATGTTCCTATCAAATATAAACCGGTAATATAAAATTACTAAAAGGACGCCCTTACAACCGACGTGGGCGACGCGACGTCTACATACTTCAACGTTTGATGAACGAACATATGAGAAAGTAAATAGTTCATCGTAATCCTTGGTACGGTTAGCAAATGAATTCGCAAAATCGCAAAAATATGTGCTGCGTGAAGATGTGCTGCAATCACCAGGACAGATACGCATTGTTCTGTATTGTAGCTGTCAGGACGTCGTTTTGGCTTCTGGGTGTTTAGGCGATGAGGTTCTATAATATTTAGAAATGTGACTTTCATAGTATTTTCATGTGGCGTCAAACTGGGTTTAACATCTGTAAAATTTTACAACTCAAGAGGAGACTCGGGAACGATGTGATATTATATATAATAGCATATGCGATGATAGCGATAATAGCATACTTTCAATAAATAACATTTAGTAAATAAACTCATTACTTGAAGCCGGTGATTCTCAATCCAGGGCTACTCTAAAGAATGGGCAGCTGCATATACATGGATCGATCAGTTTAACTAACAAAGGTTTTTAAAATCCATTTCTTTACAACTTATAAAATCCTTTGAATAAACCGAGGAGTTTATGGCTTCTTCTCGTTTGAGTGTTACAACTTTGAATCGCTAATATTAATAATAAATTCCTATTAATACAAAGTTTGTTCCTCAATAAAACACAATGTTTCAATCAAACTAAGAAAAAACACGAAAACTGATGGATCGGCTTCGGACGGAAGTCTTCGTGACTTTGACAATTTGACAACAATGACATATAACAGCCGCCACAAGATTTATGAAATAAACTTTTTGGCGGGAAGTGGATCAAGCTAGTCGTTCTGTTCATTGGATTTTATTTTTTGTGCATCTAAGTTACTTTTTATAGTTTAGTAAAATTATAGTGCAGTGCTTTTCTTGTCGTTCCAAGAAGTCCATTTGTTGATAGTAAAATCACGCTTTTACTTTACTACTGATTTTCACCTTCACCCTTATCTACAAAATTTTTTTTAAAACAAGGTCATTTACGACCGACCAGGATGTATCCCTTGGTTTTTTTAATATAATAAACGTAGAAAAGGAATTTGACATTTTGTTGTCCAAAACCGTAGAAAAATTAGAAAAACTCATTCTACCATTGTATTTTAACAGATTCAAATAAAATATTTGCAATATGAATTCTCAATTTGAAATTGCTACTTAATATGTAGTAACTGCTTCGTTAAATATAATAAATTGAAAAAAAAAATGGAGGCGTGTTTCTTTTATCAGTATACAGTTAAGTTTTGAATTAGTATGCAATATATTTTGTCTGACCATACTCTGTGCGTCATAACGTCGTCTTCGTCGTCGTCACAAACCTTTTAATTGTGTTTGTTTTGTCCCTTTGTACACAAGTACAGACAGAAAAGTGCCTGCAAATATACTGAATTTTTTAACGTTTAATTTTTAAGCCTATATAGAAATACTAGGATTCTTATTACAAGGATAAAACAATATTTTTTTATAACTTAAAAATGCGTACATATATCCTTTATTTGTAAATCTCAAAGAAAAATTAATGTTTTAATATAATAAGTGTTATAAAAACCATATTTCTATTCGGTTTTTACTACTCATACTACATATGTTGTCCCAAACAAATAAGTTTTATTAGGACAACATATGTAGTATGCGTATTTTTATTCTTAATTTGAACTTAAAATAAAGTATTTTGATGCAAAAGCAACTATTTTTCATTATATTTGTATCTTCCATCAATGGCCACATGTAGCACAGTGGAATGTGAAAGTAGAAAACCTTACACTATGTTGCTGACCGTACTCAAAGGAAATTGGGCAAAGGATCTTTTGTCAGCCTTTCAGAGAAATTAAATGTGTTTGGACTGTTTGTCAAAAAGATTTTTTCCAAAACTTTCTGGATGCTACGAATAACCTTGGAGTAAATGAGTTTTGTGATTTTATACTTAAATGTACTTTTCGAACTGACCTTAGTTAACCTAGACATTAACAAATATTATTAAGTGTTCGAGCTATATCCACATAAGGAAAGAACGTGACGAGTTACGAGTTTATACCGTTTCGTCCATGGAGTTAGTATATTCTTGATAAAGACTAGCTGGCAGCGTTGTGACGCTTGACCAGTTCTGATTTGTCATTATGTTAGTTATTCTATCAAACCCTACGTAAATTACAGTACCACAACTCATGAGTTTCGTGAACCAAATCTGTACTAACAGATACCTAAGACTAGTCGTCATGTAATAAACCAATTTTAACATAGGATACACCACCCTTGAATACACGGATAACTTGGTCGATGTGCCGACTTGTGACGACCTGTCACAAGCTTTTTCAAAGAACACTCCAGCAGCTTTTACATAATCATGCGTCTGAACCAATTTTCAAAGCAAATCTTCCAATCCGCAACAGGTACTTCCTCAACAGCCTTCTCGAACGCAGTGAGCGATATTCGGCCGATGAAAACTGTATACCCCCTGAGCAAGTTTTTTTAATGTTAGGGAACAAGCACGTTTTACCGGTGTGGTGTTTAGAAAGTCTTGATAGAGTCTTGATAGCGGAGTACGCGGGTGCGTTGTTGTAGTGGAGCAAAAGACCTCAGAATCCCGTCCCAGAATCGGTCACTTGTTGTTCGTAGCAGCAAAACTTCTGGCAAGCATTTGGTAGTACACCACTCTGCATTGATGCTACTTTCGTTTCGTAAAATAGACCGTTAAGGAGAAAAAACTGACGATCAAAAATTTTTCAACGACTTTCGTAAGTTTCAAGCTTGAGCCACACATCTGACTGGCACTTTGTTTCTGGATCATATTGGTTAATCTAAGTTTCGTCACCTGTTATGATATAGTAAACACGGTGGGACAGACCTGCGTTGAATTGATCAATCATATCATGGCAACATTCCACGAGCGCCTGCTTCTGAGCATTGATGAGGTTGTGGGGTACCCAGCGCGAAACTATCCTCTTTAAGCAAAGGTGGTTGTGTAGACTGTCATAAACACTTTCCCAGACAATCTGCAGATTGTGCTGAATCTTTGCGGATGCGATTCGCCGGTTTTGTTGAATCAAATTTTTCAATAGTAGCACGTTTTCTTCCATAACAGCAGTCAAAGAACGACCACTTCTTTCTTTATCCTTCAAATTTAAGCGACCGCACTTAAACTCGTTATAGTAGCGGTACACATTTGCTTTAGAAGTCATCTTGTTCAAACTAATTGAAGTCAATTCAGCGATTGATCAGGTTTCAAGTTGGACTTGAAGTCATAAAAAATCAATGCACAAAAATGTTCCCGACCCAGATCCATTTTTCTAAGACACCCAATAGTTGTATAATGTTGGTAAAAAAAATTTAGAGAGAAATTTAAATATGCAACAATAACTTTTTTACTATTATGTAATCGAACTTTACATCAAAACTTTTTAGTGGCCTGGTCATAAAATAGTTACTTAAGTCAACTCCGGTAATTACCTGAATAATGCGTTTCCACAAAACAGAGATGTTCTTAGTATATTAAATTGCGCAGTGTCCTTTATCAATGGAACAATGTGGACGTCACAGAGTTTCAAAACAAAGTTCCGCTATTAGTCGCTGCATTAAAATTCAAACCACTCATGGGCGGTTTCTTCGCAGTTATGTTGTGTTGTATAGCGATAGAGTGCGCTACTATAAGTGGGATCCATACCGACCATACCATCGTTTGTCGTGGCTGTTTTATTTATAAATATTGAATGTGATTATTATGTCGACTAATTATGCGTTGCCGACTAAGGCTTCAGTTCCTATTTACCTACTTTGTTTCGGCAATTATCCTGTCTGTTCCTTCCCATCCGGACCACATAAACGTCCTTATTACGGTCAACATAGAAAAGACTGAAACTAGATTTTAACAAAAGAAACTCTACTTTATGCTACAAAAGAAATATATTCCAAAGTTTATTTAACATCCAACGCCAGCCATTCAATCTTTAGTCGCCTTCAACATTAAATAAGGGATATTTGTCGACGTGACTTCATTTCAAAAAGCTTTCTGCTTCATTTCTATTCTTCCATCGTAAATGACTACAGCGCTACTTCTAACGGTAAGATTCAAACGAAAATTACTTTATTTTTCTTTACAAAACGCTAGCTTAGCTTCTGCAAATTGGTCTGTAAATAAGATGGGCTGTAATTAGATATTTGAGGTTAAAAAGGCGCTATTTGTTATTTTGGTTATTGTTTATTTGCGCTTAGCTTAACCGAGTTATTAAATTGCTGTCGTGAGTTATGAAATGTACATTAAAAGGTTTATTAATATTATTTAGGAAGTGCTACTTTATTATTATTATTATGAAGTCTAATGCATTCCCTAAAGCTACTTAGAAATAAAGAAACTACCAGTTTAGATTTTAAATTTTAAATGATAACTCACTTAACATTAATTCTCAACTTTATGTAATTTTTTAAGTAACTTTCAGTAAAGTTCTGAGGCTGTTTATTTTATGCATAAGCACACAGTTCATAGAAATTTGGTAGCAAAACTAGATATCCGAAGAAAAATTCTACTTTTTTTTTGAAATTTTTGAAACTGATTCGGTCGCAATTTTGCGAAAATTCATGAAAAAAATCGTGACTCGGAAACTATGAAAAATATATATACATTTATATATATATATATATATATATATATATATATATATATATATATATATATATACATAACATAGGGGTGATTCAGATACCTCTCAATACGAGGCCCCTAAAACAATTTTTAGACGTCACTTTGTAAAACACTGTTTTGTAAAACAGCGCGGGCATGACACAAGTTCTGATAACAGCTACAACATACTTATTGGCATCCTACATAATAAATACGATTGATGTAACTTGTCCATGATAGATGTATATAAAATATAGCTTTTATCAAGATCAGTAGTTCCCAACCGGTGGCCCGCGAAATTTTCATATTATGAAATAATGTGTGTGGCTGAAAATGA
The DNA here is from genome assembly GCA_923062675.1 of Marasmarcha lunaedactyla. Classification (NCBI taxonomy): domain Eukaryota; kingdom Metazoa; phylum Arthropoda; class Insecta; order Lepidoptera; family Pterophoridae; genus Marasmarcha; species Marasmarcha lunaedactyla. Next base: position 7,681,244 of record OV281367.1, on the reverse strand, counting down.
ACCAGCGCACGTGACTCCGGGTTACGGTGAAAGTAAACTTTGGTATTCGTAAGCTATTACAACACCTATTGTATCGACCATATTTTGCAAATAAATTGATTTGATTTGAAGGATGCAAGATTTCCTTGATTTCCTATGCTAAAATTTAATTTTTCTAGTATAAAACTCTTAATTAATGTTAACATTTTAGCAGTTAGTCAAACAATTTCATAAAATTTTTAAATTTAGTGCATTAAATTAATGATTTTAAGACAAAAATATGCTACAAATAAAAAGTCTAGACTTAAATTAGAATCTATTGAAGGCAACGTAGCTGGCTGACCGACTTACCACGCTGGATCGCAATTTTTAAATTGACATAGGTATAGTTTATTTTTTAACTGCGTGGTTCATGATAATTATAATGAATCACAGTGGTCTTGGTCAAAGAAGGTTGGGAACCACCGATATAGATGAGGCCCATTATGCAAATTAATCGCTCCCATTTTGACGAGATTGGTGTCACATGTTTTCAGAATATGAATACAACATGGCTAGTATGCCACTCGCTTTTTGAGCACTTGGCTGAGACCAGTCTTAGGTCAGCCTTAGGAGTCACTTGGATCAAACCGCCTACTAATAGTTTAAGGGCTGATTTTTAAATGCATAATATTTTATCAGTAGAATAATTTTGACACTTGACAAGACTTTCAAATAGTCGCATCATTTTTATGGCAGCTTGAGAGAGCATTGTCAATTACATCTAAGAGTGCGGTTGTATATAAATAATGGTTACTATCAAAAACTATTTCTTATCGTACAGCAATCGAATAATAACTTATTTTCTAGTTAGGGCCGTTCTTCAATCATCAGATAACTATTATCTGGAGAATAATTTTAATACTTGAGCTTTCACTTGAACTTTCCATAGAAATTATGTCAAATTCTCAAAATTATTCTACTGATAAAACTTATCTGAGCATTTAAAAATCGGCGCTAAGTATACAATGTTTCAAACAGCAAAATATCAGTTTTCAGAAAATCTCTGTCCGCATTTGATAAAGAGACCCACATTTCGTTAAATAAAACATTTGAAATTCGATTCTATTTTTTACAATGGGTTTAACACGACTTTCCTCTTTGCAGGCAGTTTGTATCAATCCATTCGCTTTAACGCGATTCAAGCACTTACTCCTATTTTGTTGTTAATAAAGAAAAATACTGACCCACTTGCCTAGGTGAGATAGATTATTTGTAAGCGTTTTTATCTATAGGTACTGTTTTTCTATATTTGAGGAAAGTTAAATAACCGTGACAGTTAATATTCCTTGTCTGATTAAATAAGCCATGAAGGCCAATTAAACCTTCTCTGTCGGCTGATTAAACTTAGTCCACCCGACAATCGAGATCCAAACCGAGGCGTTATGACACAATACGAATAAACGTTATTCCGTCTGGCTCACATGCCTCGAAGTTGCATCATTCTCTCTCTCTCTTTCCCAGTTTAACTAATTTATAGTTTCAAAAATGTGATATATTTAGTTTGCGTGAGCACCAGATGCATTCTCTATATACAGTGGTCTACCGCTTTTGACAAAACATCCCTTGTAATCAAATTAGCTGTAAAGTTTCTATAACTGTCAGAATATTATTACAACGGAAAAGCAACCTTGTTGATTCACGTCGTGCACATGAACTTCACACTTAGGGCCACCGGTGAGCCAGGCTAACGCGTCGTACGCATTTCTCTTGGAATCTTGCTGGTTCTTTGGCAGTAGATGATCCTTCCGAACCAGTGGTAGTTTCGATATACGACGTCCTAAGCTGAGGTCCGTGCCCTCACGGGTGCCTTAGGCGTATCGTATGTAGGAGTCGTTTAAGTTCCGGCTAAGCGCCCCAAGCGCTAGGCCACAAAGTCTGGTGAAATTTAAAAGGCTAAAAGGGCCATAAATAAACTGTCTATTTCGAAAACAAAACACGTAGGGTGATAGATCACATTTCAATTCAACTGTACGTCTTGTAAGAACGTCATCTATCTTCGCCAATTTAATTATTCTTTACTAATAATATAAAGTAGAAAGACTTGTTTTGATTATTTGTTAATAATGAATCAATAAACTTACAGTATTGGACAGCTTCATTATCCATAACTTCCAGCAGTAAAAAAGGCTATATGTTATCCCAATATTCCCACAGGATCCGGAATTACGCAGGTGAAACCACGCGAGCACGCTTAGTTTAAAAAATGAAGTCCATAAATTATATCAATTATATAACGTCATTATTATAATCAAGTCGTTGTATTCTATATTTAACTATTTTTTTCCTTATTTTTCTTTTTCTTATTATAAATTTATAAATAGTGTTATTTGTAAATAAACTCCAAAGCACATACTTAAAATCAAAAAGTCCTTAAACAGATTTCGTTGCTTTGAAGTAAACTAAAATCTATAATCCTCTTTGTATCCGTTCATTGAACAAAAGCTTTTAAGAGAAGATTACTAATTTCGAAGGCCGTAACTTTGAAGGGCCTTTCTGAATACAAGCGAAAGAAGCCGTGATGTTTGATTATAATTAGATTTTTTACCTCTTACAAGCAGTTCGATGAAATTGACTTCAGGTTCGAAAAAAAGGTTCTTATTGTGAAAAACAAAGTAAAAAAGATTTAAATCACTGTTTAAGTATAAAATATATACTGATTCAAGAGTCGAATTGAAATATAGATATGCTGTGGAATCACATAACAGAGGTATGATAAGGTATTTAATGTAGTTATTGCGAAATAAATATTATATTTTAAAACAGACCGTACAATGCAAGTTCTCAAACGATTATCTAAATCTGAAAAAATTTTTCATGTGATTTGTACGTGCGGCTTTACGTTTGCGTTAAGTTTATATACATATACAGCAACTGTGTGTGCGTGACAAAAATTACCGACTCTACACGCACACCAAAACGATGACAACACGGTTTGCAAGATGGCGGCTACCACACAGAGTTAAGTCGCATATTTACTAGCTCACGAACACATATAGACCCACGCGCATACATAGCGTATAGAGAAAAGATACGTTCGTTTGTTTATATGTACGAAGATATAACTAAGCCAGCTACCAATATACCCAAGTATCAAGTGCAACATCATATCGAAACAAGAGGAGCTGCCGTATCAGCCCGCGCGAGACCGTTACCGCCAGACAAATATAAGATCGCAGAGGAAGAATTTAATGAAATGATAAAAAGAGGCATTTTTCGTCCACATTATAGCCCCTGGGCCAGTCCACTTTACCTGGTAAAGAAAAAAAAACGGCGAATGGAGACCCTGCGGTGACTATAGAGTGCTAAATAGAGTCACAGTTCCAGACAAGTACCCACTGCCCAGATTGCTAGATTTAACTTACATCCTCGATAGAAAACAAATATTCAGTAAACTGGACAAAACTAGTAAACTACTAAACCGATTTTGTAAAATTATTCTAGCGTTAGAAAGCAAAATAACGAGAAGCAACATAGTTTGTCTTTATCCCGGAATTCCCAAGGGAATTTGACCTCTGTTTAGTAGCAAAAAGACAGTGTATTGTTTATCTTTTCGATCAAACGTGGTAAGACCGCCAGACTTTTGGCATTTGTACTTCCTTATTTTTCCTTGTCCTTCATTGTATAATACATACGTGCTTAAAAATAGGTATATATTTAAAAATAGGTATCCATAACAAGCACTGCTTACTTAGGGGTCATATAGTTGGTGTGTTTGCGTGGAGATTTTATTTATTTATTTAACTTTTATAAATTATAAAATGTGACATCGGTAGTTCATGTCTATGGGTACGACATAGATCACGTGCTCATTTTAGCAGCTATGATACCATAAAAACAAAAAATAAAAGAACTTAAAAGTTTGTCGTCAAGACAAAAACGATTCTGCTCATTCCACTTGAACATCAAAATAAGATATTTTCAGAACATTTCTCGTCTTGTCAGATAGCTACGAGCCCTGAGAACTGCTAACATAAAATTGGCTTCTCGACTAGCTTCATATCTTCTCGTCACGAAGGCTTTTGTGCTATTTGAGATGGATTATATGAAAATAGATGTTTACTTCAGTTTTGGTTAAAATATTTTACAAAATATTGCCTATTTTAATCTTCATAGTGAAGCTTTTAAATTAAAATTAGTTTTTGGAACTAATAGTGAAATATCTTTGATCTCTTTTTAATAATATTAGATAGATTGGCATTATACTTTTATTCGAAGGTCGATTTATTATAAAATTAAAATCAATCATTATTGTATGGATGCCTCAGGTCATTTGTGCAACTTGACATGTATGCAACTGTGGTGGTATGCAACATAACAATGTGGCGGCCGCCATCTTGTCAAACCGTGTTTCGTCGCTTTGGTGTGCGTGTACAATCAGTGCATGTTGTCACGCACACACAGCAACTGTATACATGGTGGAATTTTGCAATGTCACCTGAAGTGAAAATACATTAAATACTGGAGATTCCAAGTTTTACTTTAAAGAAACATTCTTTTATTTTTAACAAGAAGCAAAATTGCACCCAAAAGTTTTGAAAATACGCTAGCCGCACCTGGGAATCGTACCGGCTAAAATCCGCAAAAATAACATCCTTTACTGTATGACACAGAATGATAGAGTCGACCATAAGAAAAAAATCTCTCTTACACACTTAATTTAAATGAAAGGATAATTTAATTTAGTTAACGAATGGCTATTTGAGTTTATTTTACAAATGGCTTCTAATACCGAGTGTTAATTTGACCCCTAGAAAAAGTACACATAAAGATCAAAAAGATCCAACAGCTATACTCAGAGATGTTTAATTATAGATTTAGCTTATAGCTTAGCAAATATAGACTTAGATGGAGTATAGAAAAAGTATAAAATCGCTAATCATAATCTATATTTAGCCTTTAGTAACTTTTGTAAACTTACAAAATACATATTACAGTCTACATTTATTGATAGAATGTTACAGTAAAAATACGGCTTAAAACCGTGATCGTCCCACTAAAAGATCTTAAATGTAGGGTGGCAATACATTTATAGGGCCATAAAAATTTACGATCAAACGAAATTGAACTCAAGGTGTTAAATACCGATGTTAGTTGCGAATCTCTATAAAAATGTTATTGCGTGTCTTTAAAGGAAAATGTTAAACCTTTTTGTACTATAAGTAGTTTTTGATTAGATTTTCTTAAAATATCGATGGCATCGGGAGCAGATTGCTGAAGTTCATTAATCATCTTGTTTTGCTTTTTTCAGTCTCCTGGGAAATTCGCGTTTTATGAACTTGAAGATATTGAGTTGCTGTTGATAAATTGTTGATAGATTTTTTGACATTGGTTAAACTAGACTGAAATATTGATCAATCTGTCGAAACTATTTAATCTGTCCAAAAGTGTATTTACCGCATGAAGAATTCTATTTTGTTTTTAGTAATCATACAAGCCGTAAAGTAAATTAGGGTAAAGCCCAGAACAAACAATGAATTTTCAAATGTTTACGCAACAATTTCAATTGAAAATCCAAATGTTTGAGAAGATTTTATTTTATTTTATTTCAAATATACTCGTATTTTAATAACTGCCGCATAAATCAGTAGATGGTAGAAGATTTTCTTTTCTTTAGATCTCGTCTGGGCTAGATAAGGTCGTCCCTATTATAACTGTCAAAATAACCATATTGACGTAAATAGAAACAGCCAGCAAGACCACTTTTGGTGTCAATCGTCAGCCAGTACAGGAAGTGCTATCTACGAAGACGCGCCACTCCTTTTTGGTCTATTCACGGTAGTGTTCCCACACTAGATCAAAATATCCCTGGAATTTTTAAAATTAAAAAGCTTTAGTTATTTTCCAGTGAATTTCAGTTCCCACGGGAATTCAGTATGTCACTCTCAGAAATGTGACGAATTTCATGACACTGCAAATCATGCCCAAATAATATACATACAAACTTACATACACGCGAAAACATACCCTTCCTTCTGACAGTCGGGTATAAAGCAGCGGGGTGATTCATCGTGGCTGGTGATCACGGTGCCTACTATAACATTATAAATTTATCTTAAAATTATTATTTCTTTAAAAATAGCTTTGATTACACAGATTTAATTAATGAAAAACGCAGATAACAGGTCCAGACGTCATTTCCGATAAGTACGCACCATGCCTGCTTAACGCCGATCGATTAAACACTATCCAAGTGTAGTTGACATAAAATATAACCTCAAACTACCCACATTAAACGAAAACCATCGAATAACCACACTTCTCCACCACATTAAATATATTCCAAGTTATAATAGTGTTTCCTCTCTCTATTCCCATGAGAGGAAAAGGGACAGATGACGTTATACGGTATTAATATACGACCAAGGACAGATTATAGTTAATAAACTAATAAAGAATATTAAAGTTATCTTATCAACTTGATTTTGTATACCCTTTCCTAACTAGCTATCCTCCGCGGTTTTGCTCGTGTAGAAGTAATCTGTATAGATTAATTTAGCAGATATTATCAATTCAGATTTAATTTGAATATTTGGTGAAAATATTTAAAGTTCTAGAATTCATATATATCAAAGTGTATTAAATTAATAATTATAAATTGTATGTGTTTAGTGCATTTTACCTGTTGGCGATACTTATAATAAATAAATAAAAAGCTACACCTAAACTAGACTCTATTGAGGTTAACATGGCCAAAAGGCTGGCCGAATTACCACGCTGGATCGCAAAAGAAATTCATCGTGCGAGGTAGATACCAGCCTAAGGGTCTCACCAATCGCCTCGCGAAGTCCGAATAAACTCAACGAGCCCCTTTGAATATTTTAAATTTTAAAACGACGAATTAGGTATATTTTTGTGTTGTTACTAAGTAGTAAATCACATAAATTACGTTTCTATGTGATTGTCATATCATCTATTTATATATCTCCCGTTTCCCCTTTAAGGTAATTCATATATTTTCTGGATGACATCTATCCTATGTTTTTTTTTAAATTATAAAATGGCAGGCGTCATCTTCCATGTCACCTGGGGGAGAGTGACGATGAAAACTAGGATGGTACTCGTCTGTCCCAGAGGTACTTGTTTACTCTACGGTTGAAAGCCCATTTCTTCATCGCCGCGACGTGCACGTCAATGTGTCGCCGTAAAGTTGTGAAAACCGTTAAATTATAATACCACTAAAATTTTTATCGGCAAATTATAATCGAGCGGCCGTTATACTAATAACCTAGTTTTGAAATTTTTACAGTGACATATGCAAACTTATAGACCTACCAAGTTATTATATATACTATTATTATTATTATGTTTTTACCAAGCTATCTGTAAAATGGAAGTGCTTAGAAACTCGGCTGCGATCTTGAAATTTGCTCGCCATTTTTATGATTTACAAGCTTCGATCTGTCTAGATTATTTTGTGCAAAATCAGTGATGAAAACATTAACAAGTTTACAGATACGTTGGTAGGTCTAGCAAAGTTAGTAAGGTGTGTAGCTATGACGTGAAAGATTAACAATCGAACAAACAACGTCGGTTTCGCAATGAGAGGTTTTCAGAATGTCGAAAAATAGTACCAACTACCACAATAGATGGCACCGCCTGAAACTAATATGTTAATGTCATTAAATGGCCCCTACCGTCCAAACTACTTGAAATGCAAATTACTTAAAATTCAAATTACTTGAAAAAAAAAACAAATAGAATCTACGAAAATATTACTAAAAAAACATGCTTTTGATCAAACTTAGGGTTCACTGAGTGACAGTTGTCATTCACATAATATTGACATGTTAGTTTTTTGGCGTTACATTTTGTACGCTCCGTTAGTTTTTTGGGTTTGGTTTCCTCATGTTTTCCGTCAACATCAGAGCAGTCGCTCAGTGTACATATGTTGTAATAAATTATTGGTTAATTTGGCAGCCACGGGGATCGAACCTGGAACCTCAAGACCGAGAAAACAGGGCCTTTAACAACTGTGCCAATGACTAATTGTAACAATCAACTGGGACTGGCATTTTTATTTAGCTGGGTGTGTGTCTAAATATAAATAAATGTTTATTTATATGTAAAAATTTATATATAATGTTTAATTATAAAAAAATTTTTAACATTTGTTTAAAATATACGCTTCATTGGACAATATTCTGTTGTTTGATTTGAGTTGCCTTGATCGTCTTTGAGAAACTAAAACTCCCTTATTAAAGCGTATTTGAAAGAAATCGGTAGAAATCAATTATTTATAGTAAGTCAGCGACTTTGGAAACTTATTTCTTTATTCACTTTGTAGTGTTTGTAAATAAATAAATAGTAGTTTTGATACTTTTTTGTTACCTATGACATACTATACGTACTTTATTTTATCTTTATAATTATTATACTTTTAAAGAGAAAACATTTGTTTATTTCAAATACTTTGAGGGTATATTGATAACTTATAATTAAAACAACAAATTTATTTTATAAAATTACCGTACTTAGAGTTATAAATTACAAATCATTGAAAGACGTATTCAGATTCATCAGTAAACAAAAGTGTGAATTATACAAATAGCTGTTTAACATTTCCACAGGCCACTCAGAAAGAAAAGCGAAAAAAAGTTTTTATGTATGGAACGCTGGCGAGTTAAAATTTATTCTAAAATTTGATTATTTAAAAGTAAAATTTAAAATTGTTCCAAATTTAAATTTGACTTTAATTTATTACCAGCGTTATGAAACTAAATGTTTTCTTGCAATGATTTTTACGACTTCAAGGCCAACTTGAAATCTGATGGACAGTTGAATCGACTTCAACTAGCTTTTATGAAACGGGGCGCCCTATTTTTTTTTTATAAAATAAATTTTATTCTACAAAACCGGCGAATCACATTCAAGGAGATTCATCACAACATGCAGATTGGATCGGGAAGTGTTCATGACACTCTACACCAACATTTTTGCGTTAGGAGGATTGTTTTGGACTGGGTACCCCACAACCTCTACTATGCTTACAAGCAGGCGCGCGTGGAATGGTGCCACGATATGATTTATAATTTCAAAGCAGGTTCTGCCCGCCGTGTTTACGATATCATAACAGGTGACGAATCTCGATTTAATAATATGATCCAGAAATATAGCGCCAGTCAACAGTATGGTGGGATGATCGCGAAGCTCTGAAAATTTTTTGATCGCCAGTTTTTTCTCCGCAACGGGGCATTCAAACCAAAGTTGCATCAATGAAGAGTGGTACACTATCAAATGCTTGCCAAAAGTTTTTGCTGCTGCGAGCAACAAGTGACCGAATACAGGACTCCCGGGTCTTTTACTCCACCACGACAACGCGCACTTTGTGATCATGACGAGCGACTTGCTAAACACTGCACCGGTAAAACTTTTGGGTCATGGGGCTGTAGCCCATTTTCATCGCCAGATGATACGCTCACTGCGTACGAGAAGGCCGTTGAGGAACTACCTGTTGCAGACTGGAAAATATGCTCTAAAAATTGGCTCAGACATAAGAAGCTGGAAAATTTTAACCTATAGAACATTTTTTTTCTGTCAATACACATGAGTGCTTCACGTATTTTTTTGGTATGTCTGAAATAAATAACTGTGTCTTACTGGGTCACTTTCTCTTTCTGTCTAACATTGACCCCTGGTCTTTTTTTATCGGATGCTTTTTTACTGTAAATATAAAAATGTATTGACCTTTTCATTTAAACAATGCTTATAAATATTTTTTTCTTATTTTTTAAAATTTGAATAACCACTGTTCGTAATAAAACTTATAACTTCGGCAGAATTCATAAAAGACATTTAAAATAGATAGACATATAATTAATTATGTTATAGACAACTACTAAAAAAAATGCTAAATATGATGACGAGAATATATGGCACAATGTTACTAAGTCATCAAACTAACTTTGGTCCACCATTATTTTCTTGATTTAACATATTTCAATGCAGAGTACAAATTTAATATAGAAATCCACCAAAATCTTGCAAACATCTAGTTCATCAGGTCATCAAATATTTGTAAATTTGTTTAAGAGTTACCTACATTGACTAAAGTGGTCGTTTGAAAGTATCGGTCGTTACTTTAGGATTAAATTAATTCCATGGAACTGATAAACTGTCAAGCTTCACATAAAAGTTAATACGGTCAGTCGCATTTCAACTTGGAAGTCATCAGTAATAAAGAACTGCCAAAATGTTTGATTGAAATAAAAAAGGGATGATGTCTTCACATAATGTACGTGAAAAACGCTCGGTATTGCTCGGTTGCTTCGCGAAATTAGAGAGAAAGAATGATGCTTAACTTGGGCGACAATGAATTGACGTTCCGAAACTCCAAGTTTTAAAAGTATGACAAAATCTGCCAGGACAGGGAATTGAGGGAAAAAAAGTTTGGTGTTGACAATAAATAAAGCCAAAACACAGCATTACGTAATTACTTTTCGAAGTAATTACTTGATCATAAATACGAGTGTAAGGGTGAGATGAGCCCCAGGCTTTGTTATTATTATCATCAAAATTACTTTTAACAAAAACAATAACAAAAGAGTTTGAATTCTACGATTCAACAGTTGTGTTCCACCATGTTATTATTCGTTATTGTTCAAATCTATGCGTCTATACTTGGACTGTTCATTTGATAAAAACTATTGATTATTCAAAAGATTGGCAGAGCAGTTATGGTTAACGTTATTTATGACGTCATTTTAACCATGGCTGAACTGGTGCAACTCATACCTGACTTAACCGGAGATTTGACAGCTTTGTTATGGTAACAGTTACATGGTGCATTCAACCTTAAGTAACTTTGGCTAACAAGAACTGCCTATCCATGAAAGCTGTGGGAGAAAAATCCACCGTATCATTCTCCAATCAGGACGGCCGAGTGGCGTAGTGTTAAGTAACCTTGCCTCATACGCCGGAGGCCCCAGGTTTGAGTCCTGGTCGGGGTATTCATTTGTTCCCCACGATTCGCTGTATGGGCATCCATAACACAAACTCTGCTTACTTTAGGGCCATTCAGTTGGTGTGTTTGTCTAAGGATTTAATTATTTGTTTTTGATATTTTCTTATTGGAAAACTGTGCCAGTCATGTGGCCTAAAAATCCGATTTTAAATTTTCCTTCTAGCACCTAGAAATGGTAACAAATTTGCCCCAAAAAAGGTTCAAAACTCTCTCGTATATTTATTACATATATGAGACCATGAAACATACTATAATTTGTGATTTATTTCCCTTTTCAGGAGCAAAGCCTTCTTTGACGATCTTCGTAGGAAAATCTCGAATTTCAATTATACATTTCCCACCCACTTCTTTGCGAGTCTTTCTATTTCTGTCGGATCGGGTTGCTATTTTCACTCTCTTTTATCAATGTTTTTGAAAAAATAGTTTAGGTTACACCGGGTGTTTTTGTTAACCATTAGGAAAATGGCATAAAGCAAAGAATTTTGAATAAAGCAAAAATGAAAACACAAAAGCGACGCCTAATATAACATTGTCAGCTGACCCGTAGGATTTGTATACAGAGTCAAGTGCCAGGTTCGAGTCCTGGCTGGGGCATTCGTTTGTGTCATGAACACAGATTGTTGTTCTCGGGTCATGGTTGTTGATATTTATATATGTGTGTTTATTCCTGGTTCCCCCTCAAGTTGGCTGTATGGTCATCTAAAACACAAGCTCTGCTTACTTTGGTATGTCTGTCTGGGGATTTATTATTATTTTAATTTTTTACAGGTTTCGAATTTAAAGTATGCCCAGGCAAAGAATCCGTAACTATAATTTATTTTTTTATCATATCTAAAGTACGATATCTAATAAATAAAATTATATTACTATTTTTTTTAATAAATCGAAAAGTAACCAACATTTTGATATCAATGATCCCATACATTCACTATGGCATGATAGTTTTAAAAAAATCAAACACTACTAAACTGTTTTAAAAATTCTTGCACCATTAGAAGGCTACATTATCCAAGCTAAATTTTGTCCTAGAAATCCCACGGGATTAGGACTGATATGTTGAACAGTTATCTCTAGTGCTTGTATAAATACAGCAGTATAATTACCTCTGCCTCCTACCATTAGAAATAGGTGCAAAGCAATTTGTTGGTACTTGGATTTTCCAAGCCTCAAAATTACACTACGTAAGGCTACGTTAGCTACGCCGTAGTCACCTGTAGCATCGTAGTATGTTTTTATTATATTTAGCTTTTTACAGGGCGAACAGTAAACAAGGTGTTTAAGTATTCCGTATAATCGATTTCTAATTGTGACTTAATTAATAGACTGTGACGAAATTTGGAATAATTTTACGTTAAGGATAATTTTATAATATATGAAATATGATCAAAAATGTGTATTCAATATGTAGCTCAAGAACTAGTACTGAGTTTAAATTGCATGAAAATTATAAATAATACTTATAGTAATAAATCCTCAAAAAACAGACCAATGTTATGGCCCAAAGTTCGCAAAGTTTTTAATAAATTAGTAATAATAAAGCACAGAATATATAAAATTAATAACCATGACCCGAGAACTGTGTTTATCAATCAAACCTCCGATGATGCCCCGAGCAGGACTCGAACATGGGACCTCCGGTGTATGAAGCAGGGCAGTAGCACGGTAGAGTAGCATCGATGGTACTTACCATTCGAAGTGTTTATTTTAAGTACTGACACTGTACACAAGATTTATTTTATTCATTTACATTATTTGAAATAAATTATTCCAAATTTTATGTTTTTTACTGGATTTCAGTCATTAATCGTATTTAGCTATAACAAATATCATTTATTACTAAATATATTTCTTGCGACGTTTTCTTGCCGAAAAACAGGATACAATACTAGTTTTAATATATCATTCTGTCCATCAGTCTCTCCCTACTTCTCTTTCTCTATTCCCGAAGGATTTACTGCTTAGCTAATAAAGTTGTCTGAGTTTTCTGGTCACGTTATTGTTTTTATATTAAAACCTTTCAAGGACAAACTGACGCCCATTGTCAAGAATTCACTACGAAAACACTAACATACTGTACTGAATACTGTCTAGTGTTCTAGGCTGTACAGGGTCTCCTTACGCAGTGTAGGGGTAGGTTTTTGTTCCAAAATGTATACTAAAAACGTGAAATAGATTGTCCTTCGTCTCATCTAATGGAAAAAGCGTCTTCATATTGGTATATTTGTTTTGCTAGACAATGAATTCTGAGCTGATTATAAATAGTACAAATAATTTACATAAGTATTCATTTTTTAATAACAATGGACCATGTAACTTTTTTAGTACAGGATTATAAAGTTTAGGTGTTTGCACCTGTGATTCAGAACGTAAAAACTTATTCCTATCATCTTTGTGTTACCGATACTAAGTCAAAATCTATCAAATAATCTACCTGGAATCATACATTTGTATAACTTAAGTTATATTTAAAAACGTACCCCTGATTTGTTGTAGAATAACAGTTGTATGATTGAAATAAATATGTATTTTTCTTCTTCTTTCCTCAATTTGTGTCTCTTTATCGCTAATTGATAAAACAAAAAAATTATGTTATTTGAATTATACGAAAGTACAAAAAACAATCGTACTTTTTTATAATTTATCACTTTTTAATTCATTCATTTATCCTTGACTTAACAAAACTAAATTATAAATTTGTACTTTTAAAGTATTTTTATATTTTCTTAAGTTTTCATTATACGTTTCATAATATTAAATAAAACACTTACTAACCGGATTTTATCGCATTTAATTATATTTATACATTTTTCTCGAAGTTCCGGTGTCTAAACATACACCGTGGTCACGAGTGACAAAACTCTTTATTAATTAAAATAAATACAAAATAAATCTGATTATATCTTTCTAATGTACTCTACAGACATTTTGTGGGATAAAGACTAACAATATATTGATATTAACCATATTTTTGAATCGATATACCTTACATATGCTTCTCTTGCCGTTATAAAACCTTTTATACTGTGATTTAAGGTGTTTTGACAGAACAAGAGTTATATACACTTACAATCGATATTTTTTCAAAATACTTGCCACTTTTATGTTATTTTATCACAAAACCTGCATTTAATTTTATACATCACCCGAATAAAAATTCACAAATTAACTTTATTACCCACTCAAATATGAGAATTAAGACAAAAGGATCAAAACCACTTAGCAAAATTATCGCCGAAAACGTAATCGAAATAAACACGTCGAAATTCACCACATCGTCCTAATATAAAAGGTTGAACAACTTCCTTCACTCGGGAAAAGATGTTTCATTAAAGCCTTTATTTGTAAGTAAATAAGTTCCTTCGCAATACCTAATTAACAAAAGGTACCTGAAAATACAATCTAAAATAATCACTTAAGTAAAAAATTTACTTACCAACGCAAGACTAGATTCTAACATCAAAATTTTAAACACAAAACACTTTTTTTATCGTAAAAATTATATAAACGCGCGGAATATGTATGTGGAGAGTTGTGGAACGTGGGCACAAGCTCCTCCTGCGAAGGCTTAGCATCGACTGAAGTTATGTTGGAAACTTCTACTATATATATGTGGTGCGATCTCTACATGTTCCTATGTGTGAGTAGGCTCGCCTGTGAAGAGGAGCAAGGCGGAAAAATCTGATTTTTGAGGCGAGAACTGATCGCTTTTTAAACATATTTTTAAAGGGTTTTTTCGGTTAGATAATTATGTCATTAGGGCTAAGGGTTTAATGGATCGAGGCTTGTTTTAGAACTTTTTTTAAGGGGTTGTCTTTAACGTTTATTTTTTAATTAAGGGTGATTGTTTTATATCTTTATGAAAGTTGCGAAACATGTAATGTCATTAGTTTTCTTCAGTTCTAAAATAGTAGAGTTTCCAAATGTTATGGTCAATTTATTAAACAGTTCAATTTTTTTTTTACTTTTTTATAGCCGGCAAACGAGCACGCAATGTATCTGATGGTAAGTGGTTTACGTGCCCATGGACATGATTAATCGTAGGTGTTTTATTAATAATGTTAGCGATTTTTATATCGACTAATGATGCGTTGCCGGCCGTAGCCTGCAGTTGGAATTGCCGTTGGTTGTAATAGTTGTATTCCGGTTATAGTGAGGGAACAGTCAATTTTAATGGGAAATCATAAGTCAAGCCACAGATTTCTTTATTGGCCACGTGATCAAACTTCTCATTTTATAACTGAGCCACGGGAAAATTAAATAGCCTCTAATAAACTCATTCGTCTTCTTTGCAACGCCGACTAAATATTCTATAGAAAGCGTAGTAATTAAAATAAATTAAATTAAATTTTATTAAATTTTATTACTACGGTTACTAGGCTTAGGTTATGTTAGGCTGTATTTATCGCCCTCCCGATGGTTGCCCGCCTTGTCGTGGCGGGGGGGCTTAGTAACCGTGGACTGGTCACCCACGGTGAACTAAGAGGCAACCAGGGCCGGCCTGTTTGGGCCGCCGGCTGGCCCGAGGAGGGCGCTCCCAGCGGGCTGAACAAGTCCGCTGAGGACGCGCTTGGAGGTGGGACCGCAGAAGAAGAGGACTGCCGGAATTACGGTGCGCCGTTCTCCCTATCTTCTGCGGCTGTGGAGGGATCGCAGGTGGATAGGCGTGTTGGTATTACAGTGCGCCACTCTCCCTACCCCCTGCGAGCTGGCGGGGCCGATCCGTCGAAACGGCACTGGTGGGGCCGCAGAGGAAGAGGCATATCCTCTGCGGACGAGGTTTGGTCGGTGGCAGAACCACAGACCTGATCTGCCACCGGGTACCAGTTATCTGGTATCCATGGCCTCCTAGTAGCAGATTCGGGGGGAGTCTGCTACAGTACTGGTGCAGGGAGGAAGGCGCACCTTACCATCTGGTGCGCCCATCGTGGAGGGCGTTCGGGCTTTCGCAATGGAGTCGCTTGTGGGCGGCTGCCGCCGGCGGGGTCACGGATGTGGGCGAAAGCGTTTACGTTCCCCGTTACAAGGCGGCGAGACGGAAGATGGGGGGGTTTTTAGTGGTTATACCGTGGGTCTCATTAGCCTATACGGGAGTCCCACATAACCACTCGGGGGCCCCCTGCGCCCGGGTGGTAAGCGTAATGCATTTTCCCCCCCGGAAAAAAAGGCTGTATTTATCGCATGCGCGAGCCGAGCGAGCGAAGCGAGTGTGGTGCGGCAGCACCCGGCGCAGCACCATAATCGAATTTTTTTTTATTGAAAAAGGATTAGAATTTTGTCTTCTATCTCACCTGATGGAAAGTGACGATGAAGACGAAGGTGTTACACGTCTATCCACGAGATACCTATTCACTCGACGCTTGAAAGAACTAGGACTATAGTTTTCTGGAAAAACTTCATTCAACTGGCAGTTCATTCCACACCTTGGCGACCAGCACCAAAAAGGAACTATCAAAGCGTTTGGTTCGACTTCTTGGGGTATCTACCATAAAGAGATGGAAGGCCTGTCTGCGTCTAGTAGTCCGATGTCAGAAGGTTGTGGGTTCAACCTGATTAAAAACATTACATAAACAAAACATTATAAACTTTGTAAATTATTAAAATTATAAATGCACTCTAATTAACAATTAAATTATAAATATATTAAATTATTAAAATCCTCTAGAATAATACAATAAAATGGAAATAAAATTGATCAGGTTTTTATTTATTAATATGATAATTACTTAATAATTGGAATTGTATCGAGATCTCTTTCTAATTGTATGCAGTCCCTAATTGTGTCGATACGACAAAACATTTTTAAGTCATCAGCATAGAGAAGTGATGTACTCTTCAACTTTGGAGTTAAATCGTTAATATATACGATGAATATTAACCGTAGAAGACAACCGTGCACGCCCGCAGATTCCAGCTTGGAGAGTAATATCCTGTGATTGACTCTATCAAATGCCTTCTGGAAATCTGTGTACACCAAATCGATCTGCCCGTGGTCATTAAAATCCTTACAGACGTAGTTGGTATACTCCACCAAGTTTCTGACATTCGACTTCCCTTTAACAAATCTGTGCTGCTGTTCACAAAGTTGTGGCTTAAGATTATGGTAAAGGTGATCATAAACCAATGACTCATTGCTTTGCTAAAGCAGGATAATATACTTATTGGTCTATAATTAGTACAGTCGTCAAGATCACTGGCTTTGTGTATGGAGACAATGTGCGCTTTCTTCCACTCAGTTGGGAAAATACCAGAACTCAAGGACTTATTAAATATAATGTACAGTGGTACAGAAAGTGCATCAGCACATTGTTTAACAAAGAGGCGTGTATACCATCATGCCCAGCCCCCTTGGTAGGGTTTTAGGGACTTACATTTTTTGTAAATATCGTCCCTAGTAAACTGTAATAAGAATAAGGTGTAGTTGCAGTTTGAATCACCAAAAAAGTGCGAGTTACCATCCGTATCCTTCACAAAAACCGAAGAAAAATACTTTGAGAAGAGATCCGCCATCGCCTGTCCACCCACAGCAGTTTTGTCTCCGAACCTCATAGATTCCGGTAGTGTGCTATTACATTTTTTACTCTCAATAAAAGAAAAAACTACTTTGTTTGATACTTTTAAAGAGTTTTCTACATTATTTATATATGACTTGTAACAAGCTTTCATCATTTTTTTCAATCTGGAACGCAGTAGCTGAAATTCGTCATAGTCTCGTGGGTTTCCATATTTTTTTAATCTTCTGTGTACTCTATTCTTTTCATATATGCACGCCTTCAGAGGTTCCGAAAACCATACTGGATAATTAGACGGACCAATTTTTTTCAAGGGTGTGTTATAATTTATTACTTGATTCAAGTAATCATAAAAACATTCTACGTCCAAGTTAACATCACTGTTATTTAGAATTTGGTCCCATCTTATATCATTGAGCTGTTCGGAGCATCTGGCAAAATCACACTACGAAAGTTTGGTGTGGATACCTTCTTCGGCTTTATTGCTGTAAATGGCTCAGCTATTTAATAGCTGGGTGGTGACGATCGGGTGTACACAGAGGTGGACCCTCAGACAATCTCGGATGTGTAAGGTCAGTCATAAACAAGTCGAGAATTCTACCATTTGAGTTTGGAACATTATTAAGTTGGTAAAGACCGCCCAACTCCAGGAAATCGTGCAATAAGACCGATTTGGCGTCATAAGCTCGGCTAGGAAGCATGCGGGGAGGACAAGATTCATCGAGTGACCATGTTAAACCAGGTAAGTTAAAATCACCAACAATGATAGTTTTAGAATGTTGGTCAACATGATTTAATAGTGTATTGAAGCAATGGTTATAAAATTCATTGCAATCTGTAACAGAAAGATAAGGAGGATTATAAACAAGAAAGATATTAAGGCAGAAAGTGTGAGCTCCTTTTACAGTGACTTTCAAGCTCTGTTCTTCTGAAAGCGTTGAGACCTTTCTTTAGTGCCAGCAAAACACCGCCACCCGATTTTTTGAGGATTTTGTAGAATTGCGATCTCTACGAAATACAGTGTACCTGTCATCTATAAACTCGCTTTTAGAAAATGAACTGTCTAAGTTTGTTTCACACAGATAAATAACATCGTAGTCTTCATTCAAAATGTTTAAATGTATTTGATTTAATTTAGTTTTAATACGGTTAACATTTTGATAAAATATCTTCATAATAAATTCATTCAATTTGATCTAAATAACAATTCGTAAAGTAAAATAATTTTTTATTTTTTTTTATTTTCGTTTTTATGTTAGTACTAAATTTTATTTCAACTAGCAACTTCTTTTACAAATAAATCATCTTTCCTTATATACTTTATATACTTTTCGTCCGTACTTTACCCACACGTATTGGTAGTGTTTATCTTAGCTATAGTTATATATATATGTATATATATGTTTATCTTAGGTATTCACTCACGAAGATCGGGTATTTGTTACCAGGTTGAGTTTGGTTTGGTTGGTATTATTTTTTTGGTAATTTTCTTTATTTATAAATGTGTAACGATTACCAAAACTATAATTTTTAATCCAGGGGTCTGCGGAGAGTTAAAGGAACCCTTTTCAATTTTTTTTTTGACAGTAAGATAGATTAATCATTTAACATCACTGGCAACACGACATTAACATTTAGATTGGTCGTTATAATGTAACATCAATTTTTAGGCAAGTGTAGATAGAGATAGTGCTATAATATAATAATAATTCTTTATTTCGGACATCTTAATCCATATTACAAAAATTACACAGCGCAGTCACAAATATAAAATTAATAAATAGAACAGTCCACTTACGTTACAATTATACAATACTATTTAATTAAATTCATTAACATAACTAAAATAAAAAATTTGATTCCATTACAATTACAATGTCATGATTAAAAATGCATGTGCTCATAAACATGCCTCAAAAGCTCTTTTAAATAAACCCTAATATTCTATAATTATTTTTTTATTTAACCTTCATAATTTGCCGGCCGACGGCCTAGTACGCCCTGCCTGTTGTAGTACGCCGGAAGTCCCAGGCCGGTCCCTGGCCGAGTCCACACATTCATCTGTTTGTTCTCGGGTCATGGTTGCTTATATTTATATATTTATGTTTATTCTGGGTTCCCCCTCAGTTCGCTGTGTGGTCATCCATAACACAAGCTCTGCTTACTTTGGGGCCACACAGTTGGCGTGCTTGTTGGGGAATATTATTGTTTTCACATTATATTCACATTTCCATAATATTAGTTTTTTTTAATGTAAAATGTGATGTGATCGTCGTTAATTAAATAGTATATATGTCATGTAGAGTTAGTTTAAAACTAATCTCTTCCCTCTTATATGTTTGAGCAGGGGTTGGTTTTCTGTCACTTTGTACTCGTGTAGGGGTGTAGTGCTTTTAGCGGGGGTTGAGTCATTTGACAGACGTTAATTTATTCACTTTGTTAATAAAATATCTACAGTTTTACATACATACGATTTGAGAACTGATGGTACATTTTTTTTAAAGTTACAGTTCTAGTGATAGCTACTTATAAAATTCAAAAAAGCATCTATAGGACATACTTAGGTCCTATTTTTACACATTTAAGTTTTTTTTTAATTTAGCTATTTTTTTAAATTTCTCGCAGCCAGCAAAGGACCTGATGTTACGTAGCATCCGTGCTCACAGACATCCTCAATCATAGATGTTATTATTAATTAGATTTTTTGAATTTCGATGAATGATCCGTTGCCAACCGTAACCTTAAGTGGGGATTGCCGTAGTTGCAGAAATTTCACTGGCCGTTCCTTCAGTTTATTCGTTACTCAAATACTTAAATATAATTATTATGGCGGTTTAAACTGTAGTACGGCAACACAGATTTAATTTAAGACGCTATACGGAGTTCATCTAAAATGGTAATAATGACAAGGTCAGTCATGTAAAGACTCCTTTCCTTTTGGGATTCGGGAGTATTACTTTTATAAAAGCTTTGGTTTCTTATAATTTTCTGGAAAAAAAAACAAAAATTATTAAATATTCCAAGTCATAAATACTCAACAAATCAAATGGCAAATTATCTGATGATCTCATCGTCAAGAAGGATTCCTTGCGGTAAGATAGAAGATAAATCTATCAATATCCTGCCCGAAATAAAAATAATATTTTTTGTAAATACTCGAAGAAAATTCGATGCTTTTTGCGCTTCCTAATAACGTATGTTGTATATAATATATAAAAACATAAATATAGTTAATTATTTACATAAAATACACAAGTACAACAAACAAATGGCAATGTATAAATTTAGCCTCAGCATCGTTGAGAATATAAAAAAATATTTATTTAATTTTTTATTGTTTGGAACATTCAGTAGAAACTGTTGAAAACACAAACGTAAAAACTCTAAAATAAAAGTAACTCAAAAAGTCTCACTTCCGTTGAAAGTAGTTTTCATTAAACAAAAAGCTGTACTTCCTTTCAACAGCAATGGATGACGCTGTGTACACTAAGGCTATCAATCTTACAGTAAGAAGGTGCCTAACTAGATACTAGTTGGGCCGTTTACTAAAAATAATCTGCCGTGTACATAAGTCATTATATAATCGGGTACTTTTGTTATAAACGCGTCCTTGAAAACCTCTCATTAATAAGATTAAAAAGTAAAAAAAGTAAAAGGGCTTTGCAGTGCATAGCTCGCTGTACCTCTGATAACAGAGGAACAACGATAGTTTATGACATTTTAAAGCACATAATTATATTAAAAAACAATAGGCAAAGGGTAAGACTGCAATGGGTTCCATCACACGTAGGATTACAGGGTAACGAGAGGGCTGACACACTGGCTAAGTTAGCTATAACGAACGGGCAAGATTATATAATTAAACCAAATTTTTCAGAATTTCTAGGACAAATAAAACACAGTTGCTATGAAAAATTTAAAGAGTATTTTGATGAGCGAAGTAAAGAAAAGGGTATTTGGTACAAAATTATCCAGTGTCAGCCTTCTCGTAAGCCCTGGTTTGTACAGAAAACAATTGCTAAAACTTTTATTATAATGGCACATAGACTGCGCTCAGGGCACTATGCATCCAATAGGTTTGGTTATCTTATGAAAAAGTTAGAATCGCGAAATTGCGAAATTTGTGGAAAAATCGATGATGTCCAACACCTATTGGTGGATTGTGCCAAATATCAAAGTCAGCGAGAGGCGTTACTCAAGCGGTACCGTTTAAATGTATACAATATGGGTTGTTTTGTAGAGATTCTTGCTAATCCCACTTCAAAAGCCGCATTTGATGTGTATAAAATGCTTATTAAATAGTTTCGTTCGATGTATGAATGTTTTAATAGTTTATAGGTTAGAATAAGGTACAATGGGACTAACATATTATATTGTAATAAAAGTCCCTAAATAAAAAAAAAGATTAATCTGTGAGGAGAAGTTTATTTTCTGGTAGATAAAGGTAGATTAGTGTTGATCTTTGATGTCATGGGGTACTGACTCATCAGTCCAACAAACACAAACATCAATAAAAAGCGAATGTTGTATGTTTTGGGAAAGTTTGTTTTGCGCCTTTAGTTCTATGCCTTTTTATAACCCCAAAACACGGTTTATTTTGTGGTATGTTTAATGAAATGTCCATTGCTAAAATGTAAGTCCCTTGAGTTTTGGAGAATTTTTAAAGTACATCTAGGTAATGTGTTATTGCCAAAGGCTTTTAGGCGAACAATGTATGAAGCCAGAACATTATCATCTACGATCATTTAATTACTCAATAAAAAAAAAGTTATGAAAAACGTGTGTACTTTGTTTCTGTTTCAGAAAGTATCAAATAATTATTACTTAGAAATCTAAACTAATATAATCTAATATAATCTTAAACAATTTTATTATTTTATTATTTTATTTTTGGAAAACAAACAGCTAAACATAGTATAAGTATACACATAGAAGGAAAAGGCCAATTATAAGTTTTCACATTTTCATGTTTTCACACAGTTAATTGTGGAAAAAGGAAAGAAGGAGGAAAGAAAAGTCAAATTAAAATTTCAAGTTATATTATTAATACATTTGAAATGACAAAATATTAAATTTCAGTTACTTTCATTCATTTAAATAAAATAATTACACTTTAAGCCAAATAGAGTTTCTTTTGTTAAGAACGCATGTGGGGCTGTCTAGAGTCCTTTGCATTTTGACTACCGTAATACCGGAACAATCACATTTCCGTGATTGTTCCGCATAAAGGGCACCAACAGCCAGTGTAGTTACTGGAACAAAGGCAATTCCAACATAAGCATGCGGTTGGCAATGCATCATTAGTCAACATAATAATTACACCACCCCTTACGAGATCTTAACAAGACCTGGACGAAATCACGCGCAAAAGCTACTGTGAACTTGGAATGCAGCGCTTATTACTTACTGATAATTTAATAAAGTGATTTACTTAAGAGTCGTGCCCATAACAGACAGGCGCGTAAAATATAAATAGCCTAATTAAGTTAACCAATTAAGAAATGAAATTTCCAACCGAAATCCTACTAAATTAAATTGCAAACAACTTGCTCAATTAGATTACTTCGCAGAGTTGTGGTGATACGTATAGCTTAATTTAAGTTGAATTTAATGCAAACGTAAGTTAGAATATATTTAATAATACTGATAAAACGAAGTTCTTATGTTTCTCGAAAACTGCTGCGTCTTTACCAAGTTTTCACCAGCTAGAAAATCATATTCATCCATGCAATCGTCAAGACGCTAGCAAAGTAGGAAACTACAGCGAGTAGACAATATAAAGTACCTAGGGATATTTATTGACGACAAGCTTAAATGGAATAAGCACTAATGTGGCACAACAAGTGGCTAATAGACTTAGGAGACTAATTTACATTTTCAAAGAGCTTAGGATTGTCTCAGATTTGGCTTTACTACTCCAAACATACAAAGCACTCGCCGAATGTGTAATAACGTACTGCGTAAGTTCATGGGGAGCTGCAGCTAAGACACTCATAATCGAAGCCGAACGAGCTAAACGCGCCCTGCTAAAGGTACTGATGAGCTTACCCTTCCTATATCCCACAACACTTATATGAAAAAGCTAGTGTTGTGACAGTGCGCCAATTATTTGTATACCAATGCATAAGACGCTACCACAGAAGTGTTGATCCTACACCCTCCACTGCCAGACGTGACAATACTGGAAAAACACCTGCTATCAAAAGTTATTTTGCCAGCAACAATTACAGTTTTCAGGCCCCTAAATTGTATTGTGAGTTTAATGCCATCCATAAAGTTCGTAATCTATCCAATAATCAACTAAAACAAAAACTTAAAATATGGTTACTGTTTAACTTACGGTGAAACAGAAAATTTATTAGCAATATTACATTGAATTGAGTTTTTACTATTTATAATCAAATTGGTACTTAACATAATTAAATTAATCCTTAAATCTAGTATCAGGAACATTGAAATGCTGTAAGGCTTGGTGATTATCATGCTCGATTACATTTCCATGGTTATTGTCTTTTTTCTCGTTTATTTTTATATAATGTACCACATGAGAGTAAAATAAATATATGTATACAGATTGGGAAGGAACTATCATCTGAAATACAGCTCACGCTACTCCAGACTTTAATTGTGAAAATTTGTAATGGTTACAAAATAAACGATATTTCATTTTATTTTTTATCAAACGAACTATGTGCGAACTGCGAATGCTCAGAATTTTTTACGAAACATTGTATTCTCTAACATTTAACAACAAACTGTGTGGCGATAACTCATTTTTTTAAATAATATGTAAGTGGCTGTGGATATTTCATAAATCATAGAATACTTTGATTGGTATAAGAGTTTATTTTGTTAAGATCTCGTCTTGGGCGGTACTGCAGCCCTTCTTATATTAACCGCTCGCTATTATAACCTGTAAAATAAATATTTCATTTCAGTTCATTTCACATTTACGTGGTTGTATTCCGGTTAAAGGGGATTACTGGAACAGAGGCAGTTCCAACAAAGGTTTCGGTCGGCAACACATCATTTATCGATAATTCGACTAAAATCGAGATAACCAATCAAACCACCTACGAGTAACGATGCCCATGGGTGTGGATGCTATTTACCACAAGGTGGATCGACTCATTGCCAGCTATGACACAGATAAAAAAATACTGTGTTTTTGCGGGAATTTCGGAATAACATGAAGCTATATCCAGTTCTAGATATCCTAGATATCAAATAATTGAGGATCCTTTTCTAGTAGATATTATATACCAAATATGTTTTTTTTATTGAAAAAGGATGAGACGTTTGTCTTCTATGTCACTTGATGAAAATGTGTGTGTGTGCTTGGAAATATACAACAAAATTTTTTGTGGTAGCCGCCATCTTGTCGCACCATGTTCTCGTTGCTTTGGCGTACGTGTATAATCAGTGCATTTTTGTATACAAGCTTGTATACAAGATTCATACTCGTAAGAATATAGGCCACGTGAACAAATTACTTGTTTGAAATACCTTTAGCTATATTTATCGAACTGTAGTCAGAAAAACCATTTAATGACACACCCATTAGTAAATTCATGGCTATAAATCATAATTTAACATAAATACACTTTGTACTATGTGGGTAAAGATACTAAAACTTCAAGTTAAAATGTAAAAATATGATTAAAAGCGGGAAAAAAGCATTAAAAAGTGTTTTATTCAATATAATAAATCGTGAAAACTTAAAAAAATACTCTGCTATACTTTCCTGATGCCAAAAATGTTCAGCAATGTTGGTAGCCTGCAAGGGTTGACTATTCGGGGCGCTAGTATTTGTTAAACGGTACCTAATTCCGGCTCGAACAAAATTAAAAAAAACCCTGTCACAGCCTCTGCCGTAACTGGCTGTCGCTTCGATGACTTAGCAGACAAGAGCCAGTTGGTGTTTTATTGGAAAGGCACTCTTCACGTGGGTCCCATATAGCCAAGCTGCATGGTATGCATGTTCATTTTCCACCGCTCTTTCCCGAACTTTCCAGAAGTTCCAGAGTGAGCCTAAAATGCGTTGCTTAGGCGCAAAAAAAAACCTATTTACTGAATGATGAAGATAAAGAAAAAGATCATTGGCGTCAAAACAATAATAATAATAATGATAAAAGTCTTTTTCCTGTGACGACATCAAATAATTTGTATATTTCTTTTTCTTTTTTTATGATTTTGAAAATACTTTTACCATGTAAAAAGGATTTAATCAAACTACTACTTTTCGTATGTGTGCGGGAGTTGATCAAGCCGCCTCAGGAAACTTCATAGGCCTCTCACGCAGCGCCACGTCTGTTATCTTGCGAACAACCGAATCTACCGGCTTACATGCCCTGCGAAGCACGGACAAGTTTCTAAACCGCTGTTGGTCACCCATCCTAGAACTGCCACACCGTAATCATTCTTACGTAATAGGGTGATACGCGGAAACCACGTGGCTATTTCAGTCTTAAGTACATTAAACCAGAATAAAACAAACAATGAATCAGTTTAAATAATACTTGATTCTGAATATTAAATTACGTATTTAAATAACTTATGGTTGAAATAATAATGGGTCTCCGATTTCCGATTAGCTGTGTACCCGATTATACTAATAAAGTGTTTGAGGCTGTCACACACGGTTGTGATGTGTACCCATCGGGAACTTGAAGATTTTAAGTTAGAAAGAACTTTATTGCGCTACTTGCAGTTGTCATAATAGTTAATATTAAGAAAACATTTTAAAAGAAAGCTTGCACTGTAACGATTTAATGGTATTTTGCAGTAATGGAGCGGTTGATGGAAGAAGAAGTTTATTTTCTTTTGAATTCGGCTGGGGCGTTATTGTCGACGCTAACCTATATTCGGGCCAGCACATTCGGGTCGAAAGTATTTTTTGAAAAAGCCGGCCTTGAGCAACATTTTTGGCTTCTGCCAATAATGATACAGTAGCAGGTCGGCTTGTTTCACTAAAACCCGCATGGCTCTGGCCGTGCGATATTGTTACCTCTTTTCATTTAAATTTTTCACGAATGCGACTTTTTCACCCCGCAGTGCTGATAATACTAACCCGTCACCAAAGTATAGGTAGCGCCTCCTACAGAATGTAATGTAATGTAACCCCTGTAATGTAACGTTTTAATAACCAAGTTATAGGTCAAAAGAAATGAACAGTAAGCGTATTTACGCATATGAAGACAATTGTTATAAAATAATCCTATGGTCGACAAACCATTAATATCAATATTCCCATATAGCAACCCTTTCTCGTCAAAACGTTTTGTAGTAATAATTTATTCGTCCAAGAAAATCTTGATCTAAGTATTCGCAACTTTTTTTTGCATATTTTAAGAAACTTATATCAAATTCAAATATTTATTTAAACTTTGACTACTGCTTATTTATAGTTACGTCATATAGAGCAGGGCTCTACCACCTGTTCGTACAGACCTTCATAAAGAAGAACTGGCACGAACATTCACGGGGGCCAATTAGTCAAAGTAAATTTACAATGGCTCTTATGGTACAAAATGATTCTTATCTGTATCGGTCAGCTCGCCACACTCTTTTCCCCACAAACTATCTTGCTTAGGCATTCGTTAAGGGGCATAACGCGGCCAACTTCAACCATATCAAACCGACGAACCCGTCACCCGACGTACCTACCTTCACAACACGTGAGTGACAACGACGCTTTAGACATTAATGTTCATGAGCATCTCGTCACCAGTGCTTGAAACCTTATTAGACCGGATTCCGAGCCCTGCTCGTCATAAAATTAGATTTTCGAAGAACTGACACCGACAAACAGAAATTGGGAGTAGTTTGACGTCCCGGCACGCGTGTCTCCTGACCCCGCGGGAATTTCAAGATAAATCTTCAAGGCAATCTTTATTCTGGATAACGTATATGTCCAATACAGAAATAATTGTTTAAATCGGTTCGATTCTTTCACAGTTTATCGACTATGGGCGCTACTCACTTACGGCACGTTCAGTTCGGCAGTATTTAATGAATAATAGTGAATTAAAATATTAATTTGAATTCGGCCAGTGACGATCGGGGAATTCATTCAGTCTTGTATATATATATTGCCAAAATCCAAATGACAAGCCGCGCGGCGTTTTTCCCGAACATTTACACACATATATTTGATTTGTGATGCAATATAAAATTAAGTATAATATAGATTATTTAAACTTTTTATGACGAAAACCTTATGTGGAAACTACCCTTTTTAACGTTGTGTGCAGTCACAAGCGTAGTCACATTTTGACAATTACATTTGGATCAAACATAATGTTTTTGTTCAATTCCTTGGTTTTTAACCTTTTATTTTTTTCTTGATCAATAAACCAATATACATGCACTATACTGTCCTGTTTCGCAATTATAATAAAATTCAATTAAAAACAATCAAACGTATTCAATTATTCATATTAAAATTAAATTTAAATTTGTACCACGATGAAATAACTATTAACCCTCTAGGGACCGAAATATTAATTAAATAATAATACGAGCGACTAACTTTGAATAGAGTTACTAAATTTAATTATACTCACAACAAATGACCGAATTTTGAGCGTGTTTATTCGCGGAATTAATTGAGAATTCACATCCATTTAAGTGGTAGCGATATAATTAACACTATAATATTTAGAAAGCTGTCAAATGGTAAATACAATTACGGTTGAACACCTATTTTGAGGTAACTTGTACAGCAGAAATTATTCCATGATATTATAAATTATAATATGATTTGTGGTTTTCCTAATTTTAAAATTGTTTTAATAGATATATTTGTAGTGGCTAGTCATGTAGTAGGGGTGTCATGTGAATGAATGTAAGATAAGTTTTTGAAGATTAAACTATTCAGATTAGGTTAATTTATACATGATTTGTATTTTTAAAATTTTGTTTTAAATAACTTACATTTTAGAAAAAACATTGTTGGAAAAAGAAGAGAAAGACCAAGAAAAAGTAACGTAGAAAAATGAAGGACAAATGTTGCAATAAAAGCGTAGAATTGAATGGAATGGTGGAATGGATCTGCTCTTAAATTAAAACAACCACTTATTTAAAACACAACACCTTTTGGCGTTGACACTACCCCCATAGATCGGTTCTAGGCTCAATGCTTATAGACTCTTCAGTGATATTTCAAAACGATCGGTGAGTGAAACTCGTGAGCATAAAGGCTGACTCTTATTTTATGCTTTTTCCTTTTGGATGGTTTGCCCTGTATATAAAGTAACTTAGGTTTTGTCAATCATGAATCATTGATTTAATTTCTTGTCTCTTTTACCATTTTCGTATTGTCACTTTGTATACATATGTAACTATTTGCTAATAAAGAAATGACCAAATAAGGTGAACGCAGCTATTAACGACCCCGCTAAGGCACTTTTAAAATCGACCGTAATTTTTAAGAATGCCGGATGCCCTCAGATTTACTTCTTCATTTTTATTTGCTAATGTTATATTTAAAAAATGTATTTATTTAGTTATCAGCATTTAAATGAATGATTATCTTGTAAAAAATAATTCATAAAGTTACTTAGTCAATTGTTACTATTACCGACCCATAAAAACGGTTGTGAAGCTATCAACGATTTTTACGCAGCTATTACTGACTGTGTATGAGGAGAAGGCTGCAGCAAAGGGACGCTTTAGGCTGGTGATGACGATGGTGATGATGATGATCACAGATCGTAATAAAATGAAACAAAATAAAAATGGCAATAGCTACTCATATTTTTTTTATTTCAATTAAAATAACGAATATGTATAAACAAATAATTATAAACAATAAAAATAATCAACATAACAACATGAGACATACATTTTAATTTAAGGAACATGAACTCTAGTACGAGTATATCTATTTATGCTATTGACATCATAATTATTCGTGATGCTGCGATTTAAAATTATAGTTGCTGACTTACTACACTATTAATCATCACAATGGTAGGATCACGTCTTATTATAAATAAATTGCACCTAATTAGTTGCATAATTTAGTACACTTGGTGCTTACAGACAAAAAAATCAAGTTACTTATAAAATATAATCATCATCAGACTCACTATTATAAAAAAATTGACGTTTAACTGTCTGTCTTGCCGAGTTTGACTCTGATTGACGTACAGTAGTTTCTGCTTCAAAAGAGTCACTATCAATTAAAGTATTATTAGAATGTTCATGCCCTTTTTTACACTGTTTTTTTAACTCGCTGTTAAAGAGCACGTGACGCTTTGTTTCTTTTACACTCAAACTATAATCTAATTCGCCACCTGATTCATATTTACTGGGTCCTGCTACAGGAGAATATTCATTTTGTTTTTTAATAGGTATATTATTCTCTAAGGTTCTTGTTTTCTTTGTTTTAAGGCTTCAGACTTTTTTGTTTTCTTCAGTAATTCTATTTGTTACTTTTTCACCAACATATCCTGTTTTCTTTTTTGTTTTTTATTTTCTTTTTCTTCTTTTTCTTGTATTATTCTCCTTTGATATTCCATAAAATCATCAGCTATAGCTACTGGTGGCGTAAGTTTCTTTTTTCATGTTTTTCTTTTTATTAGGGTTTAATTTGTTTGGAAAGTAAAAATAATTTTTAATCGGTGTTGAATAATTCTTTAATGGCGTACAATTACAGAGCTACTACTTGTTTCTGGTGCGGCCTCTTTCGGTGATGGAGTATATTTCTGAAGTGTTTGTTGCGGTTCCATGGTTATTTCAACTAAAATATCTTTTTCTGGTACAGAAATCGAAGTGGACATGGGTGCAATTAACTCGTTGATGGATGGTATAAGTATATTGTCCGGTTGAGGAGTAGACGTTCGTAGAAGCTGATTAGATTCTTCTTGTACTGTTAAAAAAATTCCATTAGACGTTGAAATGGTTTTTCAATAAACAAGGATAAGTTGGATGCCTCTTCTGCCATTCCATCTGAACCTTGCTCTAATGGCAGTATTAATTCACTCTCAGAAACTCTTTCAAAATTTAGAATCGACTCAGATAACTCTGGCATTTCGTCTTCAAAATTGTTATTAAGTGTTGATTCACCTAACTGCAGAATACGTTCACTCTCTCGAATTACTGCGTTTCCGGGTGCAATTTTCTTCCAAAATTGGAATAATTTTTCATAAATTGGATCTCCCATCCATTGGTCTCCCGAATCTTTGAACATTCGTAGTGTTACAGGTGACAATCTAGCCTCAAAATCACTTTTGAATTTTTCTTCATCTACCAAAGAAATGT
Organism: Marasmarcha lunaedactyla; assembly: GCA_923062675.1. Classification (NCBI taxonomy): domain Eukaryota; kingdom Metazoa; phylum Arthropoda; class Insecta; order Lepidoptera; family Pterophoridae; genus Marasmarcha; species Marasmarcha lunaedactyla. The sequence goes on along the minus strand of OV281367.1, from coordinate 7,650,488 downwards.
TTGAAGGAGTGCTTGTTTGATTCTTATCTTCATTATGTTTAACGTTGGTCAGCAGTTTACTGTGGTTCACTTTTGCTGGATCAAATGGATACAATCCACAACATAGAAATCCGCTTCGTGAGGTTTCAGGCTTAAGACACTGATCAAAACATTGTTTTACTGCTGGTGCAAAGTCTGTGCGTCTGAGCTTGGCATAGCAAGCGGCTGTAGTATATGTGTAGAATTGGGCAATAAAGCTACTAGGATGATCGCCTTTTCTTGCTGCTACTGTGCATACGTATTGTGAAGTGCTCTTGCCAATTAAATTTATAACAGTGGAAACATCACCTGATTACTTACATTCTTATTGTTAATCAAACTGGACCTATATTTTGTTTGTGTGAGTAAACCAAACAGTAAAATATTACATTATTATTTGAAACGGTATCAAAAACTATTTAATATATATCGTGGACTAACAAATTAACAAGTGGGTACGTTGCGAACGGTTGATACGAACAGTGGCTAATATTTTAAGAATATACCTACAGACTGCGTTCAAGTTTGTTTCTTGTTGAATAAAAAGTAACAGTGATTTAGTTGACTACCTAATCGTTAGTCTCAAAATCTTTTAGATTTGACTTTGTGTATATAAGTAAAATATCTATAACATAGTATAACTTTTTTCGTGTTCGTTTTTTGTGCTGGTACATATACAGTTTTAATAAAAATGGCACCTAAAACTAATTGTGGAGCCTGCGGACGTTTCCTAAATGCTGCCGAGTCAGCTAAGTGCAATAAATGTTCGGGTCTATACCATCGGTCCTGTGTTGGGATTCCCGATTCGGCAAAAACAGTTTCGTCGTGGTCGTGCCCCAGCTGCAAGTTAAAGGCACCTAAAGCTAAAGACAACGCTGAAACTCCAGTTAAATCAATAGCTGAGGATTTCATTACTGAAACTGAAGCATCTCCTTCAGGCTCGCAGGATCTGGTCGATCAATTACGTCTGCTTAGACTTGAGGTTTCTTCAATGAGGAAAGAAATGTATGAATTCCGAATAGAAATATCGGAGTCAATTAAGTCGTGCAACTCACGAATAAATGACTTATCGTCAAGGGTTGAACTACTAGAAAATAGCAGAAATAATTCTTCACCGGAGGTAGCGGAGCTTCAAAAGACCATTATTGAACTGCAGGATGATTTGAACGAACGTAAACAGGCTGAACTTGCAAACGATATTGAGATATCCAACGTTCCTGAGAGTCGGTCTGAAAGTTTGCACCAATTAGTGAAACTCATTGGCAATAAAATAGGCATCACGATAGAAGATCATGATGTGGTGAGTGTGACCCGCGTGGGGCCTCCGCGCGCCCACATCGCTGTCAACGGAGACGCCGGCGCCGGCGCGGGGGTGCTAGCGCCACGGCCGCGCGCGGTTGCCGTGCGCCTTGTGCACCGCGCGCTGCGCGACCGCATCCTGTAGGCCGCGCGCGTGCGCCGCGGCGCTGATACCTCTGACCTTGGAGTACTTACACCTGTACGAAGGTTTTATATCAACGAGAGGCTATCTAAAGAAAACAGACACCTTTTCTATAAGACTCGCGAATCAGGTCGGCGTGCAGAATGGAAGTATGTTTGGTCTAAGGAAGGCCGTATTTTTGCACGAAAAACTTCTGACAGCGAACCCATCGCATACGATCTGTGAATGACTTAAAACGAGTTTTTGGTATTGTGTCGGTTGGATCAGATAAATAAAAATAAGTTTTTGTTTCATAATTTAATAACTAAATTTAAGTTCAGGCTTTTACATTGCTTATATACCAATTTTAATTACCTAGTGAACATTCATGTATTCATTCTTTCTTATATTACAATTAGCTTATTAAAAAAAACTCAAACCAAATTTTTATTCTTATTTTTGGCGAGATAGCAGCGCTATTTTTAATGTTTTTCATGATAAAACTACCTTTTTTGATTAAATTGTTTTTTGTAGCTCAGATTTTTAAGGTACTTGGTTTGCAGTTTAAATTATTGTCATGGTTTCTACTTCTTTTAATATTCTGCTATTGTTTTGAAATGGCAATCCAATTTTTATTCTTTAAACTGATTTCATGTTTTGTAAAACATATGGTTATGGTTTCAATCTATTGTGGGTATAAGGTGTATGGTAAACCTGCACATAAAAATACACATGAGTTTGCTTCTAATGTTCGTGCTGCAGTAACAAAAGAATTATTTGCCCTTGAAGATTTTTTATTTACACTGAGGTTGACTTTTTTAATTAACAGTTTTAATTACATAATCATATTAATAAGGATAGTATCTGTGATATGTTATACATTTATTTTTTATCCATCAATATTTTTTTATGAAATTTGTGTGATGTTTTATTTATTTGAATGCATTTTATTATACAGTTATTATATTGAATATTTAGAATTTTTATTTTTACTTTTAATTGCGAAGGAATCCTACACAAATATTTTAATAAGTATTTTACAAATCAAAAATGGCTAATAAGAATAAATTTTTAAAATTAGCACTTTATAATGCCGGTTCCTTACGAACATTCCAAGAAGATTTGGTTTTGGCTGTTGACTCGCACAGCCCAGACATACTTGCCATTAATGAATCCTGGATGAGGCCAGGAGAGGATGCATTAGCTCCATCAATTCCTGGGTACAGATTACGTCACCTTCCTCGACCAAGTACCATGTGCAATGGCAGGGGTGGTGGAGTGGGATTCTATATAAACAATAATTTAAAAGTTCGAGTCTTGTCCCATCCGCCAGCTTCTACAGATTCTATTTTGGCTTTTGGTAGTTATAAACATATAGTATTGATGGGTGATTTCAATATCAATATTATGGATGCAAATTGTTGTTCTACAAAAAAAATTATACAATTTATTACTTCACTAGCTTTATCAAATAATTACTGAGCCAACTCATTTTACAAGCAGTGGCAGTGAAACTCTTATCGATTTAGTTTGCACAAATGTGAAGGTTAGGGATATTTCACTAGACAATATTTCATCATCCTTGGGTCATGTTATGATAAACTTCACTCTAGCATTTAAAAAGGAAAAACCTATACCAAGAACAATCACTTACAGACCAATCAAAGATATTAATTTAGAATTTTTTTAAAATGACTTAATTTCTTTACCGTGGGAGTCAATTTTAAATCTTGAAAATGTCAATGATATGGTTGAGTCTTACAACTTTTATACCCTTGAACTATTTAACAAACATGCGCCAGTCAAATCATTTGTTTTAAAGTATAGGTCATTGCCTTGGATTACACAGACTATTAAGTCAATGATTAAATTGCGTAAAGTAGCATTCAATAGGTATCGCAAGTTTAGAGGAGAACAGCAATTAGAACATTACAAGGAAATAAAAAAAACTGTAGCTGCAGCCATTAAAAATGAGAAAAAAGCATATTTTAATCAAAAAGTAAACTGTTATAAAACTAATTCAAAGATGTTATGGAGGAATTTGAAAAATAATATTAGTTTCGACAGTAAAAATATTACTTTACCAGATAATTTAAAAGATCCTAACATCATTAATCGACATTTTCTAGATATTCCTGGCCCCATTAACGTACCTTTGTCACAAATCTCATATTTTGAGTTTCACCGTTTTACTAATTCTGTGTTTGAGCTAAAACCAGTGTTAGAACACGAAATTGCTAAAGTTATACTGTCCATAAAGTCGAACTGCCTTGGTTATGATGGAATAAACAGAGATATGATTCTTTTAACTTTACCTCACAATTTAAACATAATAACAAATATCATTAATCAATCTATAGTCTCTTCCACGTTTCCTACAGCATGGAAAACCTCAATAATTACACCAATCCCTAAAATTAGTAATCCTCTGCTTTCAAAAGATATTAGACCTATAAGTATCTTGACTTACATGTCCAAACTGTTGGAAAGAGTGGTTTATGTTCAACTTAGAGAATATCTCGAATCTAATAACATTTTGCCCGATAAGCAGTCAGGTTTTATAAGTGGCCGTAGTACAACCACTGCTATGTTGGACATTATTGATAACATTTTGGCTGAACAGGACTTAGGTCGCGGTACTTTGCTTACGCTTCTGGACTTTTCGCGAGCTTTTGATACAATTAATTTACCTCTTCTTCTTTCCAAACTATCATATTATGGCTTAAGCCACCGAACCGTTGCATGGTTTAACAGTTATCTTTCTGAGCGATTTCAGTGTGTTAAGATTCACAACGAATTTGGACCACCCTTCTTTTCTGATATACTTCCAGTCCAAAGAGGCGTGCCACAAGGATCTATTTTGGGTCCTTTACTTTTTATAATATACACGTCTGACATCACCTCTCAAATACAGTATTGTAATTACCACCTTTATGCGGACGACACTCAAATTTACACACCTTGTCATCCAAATGACACTGATTTTGCCGCCAATCTTTTAAATGATGATCTCGCTCGGATTGCTTCGTGGGCTGAACGAAATTCTTTGGTACTAAATCCAAGTAAATCAAAATTATTAGTTTTAGGCTCCAAAATACAAATTGATGAAATCAGTCGTAGAGATCCTAAAATTTTTATTTCAGACCAAATAGTACCAAGAGTAAGTGAAGCACGCAATTTAGGCATCTTATTTGACGGCAGATTAAAATTTGAAAAGCATATTCAGGACCTTGTTAAATCTTGTTTCTTCCGTTTGAAGGTACTGTATAACATTAGAGACCTGCTCAGTATGGAAACACGTGTTCTCCTGTGTGAAGCTCTGGTTTTGTCCAGACTGAATTATGCAGACTCAGTATACGTGCCCTTGGCAACATCAGCGTCTAGGAGGCGTCTCCAAAGAGTAGATACAGTTTTAATATTCCTCCTCGCGCCCACATAACACCTTACTTACATACATCCAAAATGCTAAATACTGAGTCACGGCGAGAACTCCATTTTGCCGTTCTTGTACACCATATTGTGACAACTGAGATGCCTAAGTACTTATTTGATAAATTGCGCTGGTCTTCCTCTGACAATCGATGTAATACCAGGGCTTCCAAATATTTACTGCAAAACTATAAACACCACACAGCTGCATTTAAGGGTAGTTTTCGTTATCGAGCTACTTTTTGTTGGAACAACCTACCCCCTCCTTTACAACGGCAATTATTAAAAGTCACATTTATAAAACGATATAAATATTTTTTGTTTGGTAAAAAAGACATTCTGTAGCTCAACAAGTAGTTTTAGAACTAAATTGTCAAAATATTAAGAATTACTTTCTCAATATCATTTTTTTTATTTTTTTTTTTATTTGCTATACTTTTATTTCAATAGCATGTATTTCATATTATACTATTTACTTATTTTTATTTATATAATATGTATTTCCTTATCTTAAGTACCTTCATATTAATTAAGTAGCACCAAAATAATATTGTGTGCATAGTTTCAGCGCACTTTGTTTAGGCCACAACTGAAAATCAGCGCTTTGTTGCCCCTAGCTACAAAGCACTAGCTGAGTTGTGTGACCTTTTGTTACTGCAGTGCACATTGGATTTTAAATACATAATGTTCTTTTAGTTTTTTTTTTTTTTTTTTTCTGTTTTCTTCTATTCAACTTGTTTTTTTTTATGTAATTTTAACTATGTGTCATAGTGTGTACTGTGTGAGAACAATAAATTTGTTTTTACTTTTTACTTTACTATAATGGAAGTGATATGTGAGACGTGTCACCATCCAAAAACAAAACTATTGGAAATGGTATTCCATTGTCACAAGCCATGAATAGACGCAGTTGGTAACATATTCATAAAATGCTTCTGTGTTCATCCAACCCGATGCCGTGTTACCAATTCCCCATCCACGAGGTAATGTAGGCACCAAATGTTTTGGTAAATGTTTGTACGGAAAAAGAATCATTGGAGGTGCTAAATTTCCATCAGCTGAAACGTTCACAAGCACAGTCAAGCATTCTTTTTCGTCATTTGCAACACGATTATAGACTCGTTTGCTACCTCTGCTGACCAAAACTTCTTTCTCTTTTGGACACAAAAAGAAAGCAGTTTCGTCACAGTTGAACACTCGTCTTGGGTCTTCGAAAACATGGAGCAGATTATTCATCATAAAATAATTGTTCACTCTTTCAAACCATCCACCTATAGCTGCTTCTGTGACTTGATTTCGGCTTGCAGGTAGATTTTGTGCAACGCGTCTGGATATTGTTAGATGCCTTTTTATAAAATTATCAAACCAGGCACGCCATTTTTAAAAGGATTTGGTCGATTTAAGTTATGGACGAGCTTAGCCACTGCTTCTAATAATTGTTTTTTTGTGACTGGAAATTCCAACTTGCCAAGGTAGTGAATCCAATCTACAAGCTGTTTTTCTTCATTTAAATTGAGAACTGGCTGAACTCCACAAATCTCATTCTTATAATTTCCGTTTCGTTTGTCTCTTGATGTAGTTTTTGGAATATTAAACATTTTTGATGCTTCATACACACTTATACCTTTATTGATTGCTTTAATTGCTTCGGAAAGTTGTGTTTCGGTGTAAACTTTTCGCTTCTTTGGTGGCTCCATACTTCTGTAGAAAAGTTATGTCTGTTTTACGTCGTTTTTAACCTGAGCCAAAAAAGTAGGTAAAAAAAATTAAAAAAACTATGTGCGATCGGTAATAGCTTGTAATGGTTGCTAATACCGACTCCTACGGGTTGGTGATAAAATATGTAAGAACAAACATAAAATGTATAACCGACTCATAAAAATTGGCTGATTTTATTCAATAAATTTTCTGACTACAAAAAAGATTGTAATTGGTACATATATATTACAAAAGTATGGACACAAATTCATAGGTGAAAACAGTAAATAATGATTTATTAATGTTACTATATAACATCGAATTTCTAAAAATATAACATTTTGGTAAAATTTACAAAGCTAAAAGAAAAAAACTAGACATCAATGTGTATGTCGCTAATAGATTTTTACAAAGACCGATTGTTTGGTTTTAAAATGGCCTATAAAAATATTTGTATGTAGTATAGTATGATATAATAACATAAAATAAAGAAAAACGAAACATAGCGTTATGGCCACTGCCGACTTAAGGGTCGTTGTTAGCAAACCCAACAAAAGCTGAAGAAGCTATCGCCGTCCTATTTTAATTTAATATATTTTTCGTTTAAAATTACTTATTTTAATGAATTATAGTAAAATATCAATAACTGACACTTAAATCGATACATTGTATACTACAAGGTAAAGTAGAGACGTCACGTATTTGATTAAATGTCTTAAGGAGAAAAGCCACGTTCTTACTTGAAACTTCTTGTTTTCCTGAGTAACGATTTCAGATTTATAATTATTTTAGTGTTTTTTACAAACAGTACACGATTTTATTAATTTGATTATTCCAAATATTAAACAACAACTTTAATAATCAGCTAAAATAAATCAGCTTTCTGATGTGTACAGGTTGGAGTGGGGGTAAGACAGGGTGGACTGACGTCTCCTCACTTTTCAACCTGTATAATAACGAGTTAATCGTTGGGCTCATGGACATCCTAATTCTAACGTAAATGCGAATTAATTCAATTTTATTTTGCAATTTTTTAATTTTTGTTTTAATTATTGATTTTCATTTTGAGCACCTTCAGTGCTATGTATTCACCTTCAGTGCTATGTAATCCCAGCGGGTGACCCCTTCTGGGCCCCGCTAGCGCGGCCTCTTTCTCCAATTGGCCGTCGCTCAGATGAAGGCTGAGTGGCAAAAATGCACGAGCCGACAGGGGGTTTTTAGTGGGTATGGTCCTGGTAGGCGTCGGGACGAGTCCCACATAACTTTGGAATCGCGCCAGAGTATGCGTCAGGGCATTTTTATCCTCCTGCCCTTCCCGCGGAGGGGAACAAAAAAAAAAAAAAAGGGCTCATGGACACTGTGTCAATAGCATCAGCTACGCAGACAATATGGTGTTGCTGAGCCCTTCGATCGCTGCGCTCAGAAGGCTGATCTGAGGAGTACTCGAAGTCTCACAAAGTAAAAAAAGCGAGCTACTAGATTTTCAAGCGTGAAAACGCAGGGTGATCTCCTTGCTCCCTGTAATTTTAAATGGAGAGGAGCTGGTGAGAGTGTCACCCTTTAGGTTTCTGGGGCACGTCGTTATTGAGAATTTGAGGGATGATGCTGGGAAATAGAGAGGGAAAGGAGAGCGATGGCAGTCCGCTGCAACATGTGGCTCTCAGATTTTCTCGGTGTAGCGCAGAGGTAAAACTAACACTTTTTAAAGCGTTTTGTGTTTGTGAATGCAGGCACTGACGGCTTTCATACTGTTATCCGCAAGCGCGTTGCGTCGTTGTTGAGCAGAGTGCGTACGAGTGCCAATAGCATCCTCAGAATCATCAGCGAGAAGCTCGACTGACCAATATTGCGACACTGGGCGCACACTCATGTGCACTTACCCGGCACACTAAGCATTCAGGGTAGATACCTAAGTTAGGCTTTTGTTATGTAACTGTTTTTCTGTTATTTATTTTATTTTGCTTTACTAACCTAGGCACTAAGATTCTGTACTTACTAACACTTTTAGTCTCAAGACACAACTCCATTAAGTAACATCCCAGAAACAAGTAATTTATTATTTGTTAGTAAGGTCCTAGTAAACTAAGTTTGTTCCGACATTCAAGTTCACCGAAATACTCTTGATAATGTTCTCGTTTATCCTAATATTGTATTGAAATAGATGATATTATGATAAATAAAATCTTCTTTATGCCATAAAAAGGGTGATCGTTATATTTTTATACTTTGTGCGAGGAAATAATCTACCAATAGGGTTACTTAATTCAGTGGTAGTGGTTTCTTCTGTTGAGGGTCTCGTGTGGGGCGGTACCACCAGTCTTTCCTATTTTGAGTACCATGATAACCAAGTTTACGTTTGTATTTCGGTTAAAGAGAAGAACCAGCCAGTGTTCAAATTCAAATTCAAATATTTATTTCTCAACATTGACAATTACTTGGTCTTATTGACGTCAAATAAAACATGACTCTACCACCAGTTCGGAATAACCTTTGTGAAGAAGATCTGGCAAGAAACTTCACGGGTATATTTTTTTTTCAAAATAAATTTACAGTGTCTCTTTACGTCCATACAAAATTATTCTTATCTGCATCTGTTAGCTCGGCAAGTTCCCCCAAGTATCCAGTTCACGAGTTAACGCGGGATCCAGCTATCGCCCTCCTGGTTGTTGGGACATAGGTAATTACGTGAGAAGCTAAGGGTCGTTGTTATCGATATAATAACCACATTCAATATTGATAAATAAAACAGCTACAACTATACTAGTCACAAAGACTCGTGGCAGTCGCAGTCATAAACGTGTAAATAGGGCAGCGCACATCATTATCTCGCTCGCACTTACACTGTTTATTGGTGACGTCACAACGATTTAGAGATGAGCTTCGTTTGGTTTTGAATGTATGTCGATAGTATTAGGTTTTAAGTGAGGCATTTAATGTAAACAAAATATATGTATTATTTTACGTTTATTCGTGTAACAAATAAATATATAAACTGAACTACAAACTTATTTAGGTAAACAAAATAAAAAATAAAAGAACAAACAAAATTCTAAATAATTAAACTTAAAATTAGTTAACAAACAAAATCATCGTCATCAGTATTACTGTCGTCGTCGTCAGTGTGTATTATTAGGGGTTCGCATAAATGCGCCTTCTTCAAATCTTGTTCTAGCAGAGATTTTGCGTGACGAACACATTTTTGTCAACTTTCTATCGTCAAGTTTTCGTGCAGCGATGACTCACTCGTTTTTAAATTTACTGACAGTTTTGTGAGTCTGCGCGTGCGCATCCCTATAAAAGTGATTTATTGCCTCGTCTGCCACCAGTCTTTGCGACTAGTATAATGATGTTCATGGGCGCGGATGCCGCTAATCACCAGGTGGGTCATGAGCTCGCTTGTTGGCTATGAAAATAGGAAAAACAAAATATGTCGTAATTCATGACCTTCCTATTAATTACCCTATCTGCGGGTTTTCCCAGCACACCGCACATCGCACAACTTTGTTGGATACACTGCTTCAAGTTTTTTTTCTTCTTTTTGTTCCCCTCCTCCGGGGAGACATAAAAATGATCCTGCGCATACCCCGCCGCGCGCGATACGGAATTATGTGGGACTCACTCCGAGCCTACCAGAGCCACCTATTCTTATCCACTAAAAACCCCCTGAATGACTCTGACAATCATTTGCCTCACAGCCTTCATCTATCAGTGTTTTATAATGTTGTCTATTCTACTGTTCGCGCAACAAGTGAAAACACGTGATTGGTTCGCTCTTCCATCACTTTGCATAAGATTAAAGCTGTAAGGTTTGTAAATAAATTAATATAAAAAATTACAATAATTTTTATCTAAAGCTTTTTATCCTATTACTTGACTTTTTGTATTCGATTATAATTTTTTTCGTTTTCTTCTCATCTTCATTATTCCTAGAATCATAATCTCCTTATTAAATCTATGTATTACAAATGACTAATTATGGCAAATATTTCAATCTCATATGGCAACGATCCAACAGAATTCTCATTTTTTTTATTTATTTATAAACTATTAAAACTATTTACAATTCTTGAATGTACAAATAAGTGTATTAAATTAATAATTAAAATATATAAATGCGTAACGCAATCATTCATAGGCAATATTTTTTACTATTAATTTCCGAAAACTCTGAGTTTTCTAGTTCAATAAGCTTAGGCCACAAATTAATTCATTCAATTATTTTTTTAAGGTTTTCCTTGTGGAATTGTACACCTTAGTTACATACAGTTCTCATTTTTAGAATAATGGTTGAAGTTCGAATTCTTAAATATAGAGAATTTTCCTTAAGGTTTTAAAATTCGATACTTTGGGGATGTCAAACTCGACGTTTTACAAAGTTTACCGATCGACATGCAATGTGTGCTTGTCAGCGGTACAGATGAAAATGTAAATAGACAGTTTGTCCTGCTCAATTTTGATGTCGAGTGTGAGGTTTCTTAATTAAATTAAATAGGCTTCTTTTATAAATAGGCTTCTCTTCTAAATTTAATAGGTTTCATAAATAAAATAAATATAATTTTCGGTTTACTTTTGCAGTGATCTATTAGGCATAGGGGGGCTGGCCAGGCTGACTCACTAATACTTAAGTATATTTTTAGGTTATACAATCTAAGAATAAAAAGATTATTCATTCAATCCCTCGACGGCCTGTTTGGTGTGGAGGTAAGTAGCCTTGACTTCCATGCCAGAGGTCCCGGGTTCAAATCCTGGTAGGAGCAGATATTTTAATATATTTGCTTTCTAGTCATGGATGCGTATGTACGTATATTTAAAGTTTATTCCTAATATTTATATATTTAAAAAATATGTATCTATGTGTGTTTATACATTTTTTAAGTTTATTCACCCTTATCTAGTATCCATAACACGAGTTCTTAATACTTAATTTGGGCTAGATAATGTGGTGTGACTGTTAGAAATATGTATTATATTATTTATTATTTAATTACATATTTATTAGTCTTATGTATTCACAAATTATTACAAATATTTACAAATGAAGAATGTACATATAAGTGTATTAAATTAATAATTATAATAATAATTATAATTATATAATAATTATAATAATTATATTAATAATTATATTATAAGATAAAAATATTCTAAAAATATAAACTACACCTAAACTATCAATCTGTCGAAGGCAACGTAGCCAAAGGTCTGGCCGAATTAAAATTAAAATACCTGATACCCATGTTTCCATTACGAGATTTATACGAGTGGTGCTGAGTGCAGAACTAGATGATGCAATATTGTGTTGTGTACTAATTAAAAATAGTCACAATAGCCCACAGGACTCGCCTTGACCTCTTTTTAAAGTGAAAAATTGTTCAGTGGTTACACTGAGTGTGTTGTGAAACCTCGTTTCGTATAACAAGTAGCTCAGGGGGGTGCAAGAAAAACAACCACCAATAAGATGATTTCATAAATTTACTTCTGAGTTTAATATGAAAATGTATCTAAAAAAAAAACCTATTCTTTGGGGTCATACAAGATATCAATAGGTACAGGCGCCAGTTACCTGATGTGTTGTGTTTATCTGCTGCCAATAAATGATTGCGTTATATAGTTCATAAATTTCATTTAAATACTTTGTTTTCTTTATTTTAAAACGTAATAATTCAAAAACACTTTATTACTTTCATAATAAACTTAGGCAAAGATGGTGTCTCTCGTATAAGACAACGATAAATCTACGTCGTAGCAGATGCTACGCCGTAGCAAGTTTGTCGTAGCTTTTTATTAACTATGTGACTGCCACATTTCTGTATATTTTGATCTTCATTTTGGATATAACTCATGAAACTGTGTTTAAAAATTTTATTAGTGCTAAAGAATGGATATCTAAAGAAAATATTTGTTACCTTCGCCAAATTTAAATAAACGAAAGATAAAATATGAATGCATAAAAATATACTGATTTTCATTATTTAACATGTTGATAAGATCGTGAAATAAACGACATTCTTACATAATATACCTAAAAATCATACTAGTACCACAAATACTTAAACAAACTCAATAACATTCCCCCGTAAATAAAAGGGCTAGAATGATGGAAAACATGGACTTGCATGCTAGACAAAAAGAAAATATTTCTTGTCCGTATAATTTCGTTTATTTTCAATCTGTTATACCAATGGTATTCTCTTGTAGACCGTATGACTTCTAGAATTCGCAAGTTGTTACTGATTTTCAGAAAGCATAGGTACGTCGCATCGCGCGTACATGTCCGCACATGTCCTTGTGATGGTGTCTAAGGGTGTTAGTGTGGTAGTAACCGTGGATCGACGTCGACTGTTCTATTCTGCCATCAATCGATTGGTGTGGTAACACCCCAAGGCAATCTGTAAGTTATCTAGTATTGCATCTCTGCATGAAATGAAATGAAATATTTATTTCTCAACATTGACAATTACTTGTTCTTATTGACGTCAAATAAAACATGATTCTACCACCAGTTCGAAAAAACCTTCGTCAAGAAGAACTGGCAAGAAACTTCACGGGTATATTTTTTATGTCTATACAAAACTATTCTTTCCTGCATCTGTTAGCTCGGCAAGTCTCCCTCCCCCCAAGTATCCAAACGACGAACACCCTCAAACGGCACCCGTTCACGAGTTAACGCGGGATCCAGCCATCGCTGTCCTCAACCATATTAGAGGGAAGTGAGTGACCTGCATATGCTTTAGTAATAACATTTATATAAATAGAAAGGGTACAAAAGCTTGTACTCAAAACTGTACTAAAATATTTGGACGACAGGGTAGCGTAGTGGTTAATAGCCCTGCCTCGTAAGCTGGAGATCACAGGTTCAAGTCCTGGATGGGGCACATATTTGTGTGATGAAAATAAAATTATGTTCTCGGGTCATGGTTGTTGACATTTAGGTAAGTAGCTGTATGTTCATCCATTACACAATCTCTGCTTACTTTAGGGCTATACAGTTGGTGTGTTTGTCTGGGGATTTATTTATTTATCATTTATGTTTTTTTTAAGTAGAAGGTCGTTGTGATTATGTCATTATTATATAACGATAAAATAATCACACTCAATATTAATGATGTGTGGCCGACCGTAGCTTTAGTTAGGATCTGTTTATAATGGCTTTCATAACAGGAGAGACTGTAGTACCGCCGAGATCTTATGAAAATAAACTCCAGTTAGAATAATAAAATATAAGCTTAAAACTAGTTATTGCATCACAGGAATTTATAAACATTATTACACACCTTTAGTGAAACAATTGACACAGTGACAGAAAGTTACGTGTCCCAGTGATTAGCACTCGCCGGGACAAGATGTGTCCACGTGACCTAGTTAGCTCAAGTGCCGGAGCGTTTATACGGTATAGTTTACTTGATAGTTGGTTAAGATTTTTTTTAAACCACCGCTAACAATTGACCTGTATATTGCGATTCGGGCCACTCTGATGAACAGTTTACATACTTCAGAGTTTTGTGCAGAAAAATATCATTACAGAAATCTAATATAGAGCTAACAAACTGATTGTGGCATTTTTTGTGCAGCTCCGTACTTATCGAACATTTAACTTTTAGATAAGCATACTTTGAACTTTATTTCAGTATAAAAGGCAAAAATCAAAATCGTGGTGTACGAATTTCTACGTACCTTCCGCAAACTGGTTGGTTACCATATCTTTTTTTAAGTATAACGTCAAGGGTATCTGTAGTAACTATTGTGTTTCAATACTTCTTTTTCATTTTATACCGTATCATGAATAAATTTGTTTTTTGCCCTAAAATAAGTGCAATAATTCCGAGAAAACCGACGTGTTTACGAATTTATTTCTGAAGCATGTAGCTTTTCAATAATTTTTTATTTTTAAAAAAGTTACGCGAGAAGCTGCTTTTTTGAACTAAGGTTGAGTGTCTGTTTTAATTTTTATTACAACTAACGTATATTTATTTATTACTGTATATATTTCACTCATTTAAATTAATTAGTATATTTAAAACTTTGATAACTCAAACACCTGTTTATTTACACCAAATTTATTATTATTATTTTCCAGACACACTCACAAAAAATATGGCATTAAATTGTGTTTGGATATTTTATCTGCTGTAACAAACCGAATTGTGGTATCATGTTGATTAAATGACTTTTATTATTTATAAATAGCCCAAATACAAATATGTGTACTCACACAAATATTCCATGGAATTTCAAACAGGGAATTCCTTGTAAGAACAGCTGTACTCTCTTTTGTTTTGTAAACCGTGGTTGTCTTTAATTGACGTCTGTTTTTTATTTATTATTAAGTCATTCGTGTGATATGCTGTTATCAATCCTAATAAAATAAAATAAAAATAAGGAAGACCTGCATGCAGGGCGCCCACAAAGAACCGAACAACGAGCAAGTGATTTTTATGTTGTTCCATAAAAATCACTTGCTCAGTCAGTGTCCAATGAATAATAAAGTCCTCACAAAAAATCACAACATAAAACCAATCCAGTTAACTTGCCCGTTTAAACGCTCCACCACAGTACACAAGATTCTACCAAAGAATTAGCCATAATTTTCTCTTTAACCGTCCCCTCCCTCCGCGTTCCGCCGCTGTGTAACTTCAGAAACGAAATTCTCTCAAAAGACCTTTGTGTTAAAACATGAACGAAATAGCAGGTAGAGGAGAGTGGAAATATTTTGGTTACAAAAAAGAATATCATATATGAAAACTAGCGCTGTTTGCTGCATTTTTACGAGCGTGGTTTTCATTGTAGAATATATAGAATTCAGAAATATTGTTCAATATTACAATTTTGGAATTTCAAATTATTTAAAATGAATATACAACTTTGTTTGAAGTAAAATAGCACAAGATAATTGCTTCCGACGCACGGAAGATTTAAAAAAGAAGAAAAAAAATGTTTCTGCGCGTAAAGATCCGAGGTGGTACGACACGACACAAATCAAATACAAAACAAACTTTATTCCGTCTTGCTCGTGCACGTCATCATTGAATAGTTTTATTTTTTTCTCAGATGAATATATCTATCTATATACCTCGGATATATATCTCGTGGATAGACGGGTAACACCTTGGTCTTCATCGTCACTTTACATCAGGTGAGATAAACGTCACATCCTTTTTTCAATAAAAAAAAGATTCCTTAATTAAATGAATTTACAATAATATTTTGAGTTTGTAAGAACGTCACCTAAACTCATTAAGGGAGGGAGTTTTTTCCAACAATCTTTTGTTAGCGATCGCTATCTTTATAAGATATAATATGTGTTCTATAGATTGAGTCACGTTGTCTGTACCTTGTAATAATATAATAGGTCCTACGAAGTCATCTGTGAAATAGAAGTATTTAAAACACAATTGTAATTTTGAAATTTGCTTACAATTTTTTAAATTTACATACCTTGGTCTAAAGACCTTTGGTTTATACGAAATGTGTGTGTGTGTGTGTGTAAGTTTGTGTTATATAAATTTTCTTTTATGATATTGAGTATTTTCTGTACTAAGATAGTTCAATATTTTGTAAAGATGAAAAAAGGATGAATATACATCCTAGTTCAACTCGCACCATTAGTTTTAAAATACTCCCTTTAAATCCAAATCTCCTGTGGAAGCACGTAACCATGGTTGTATTGCAGTTGAACGGAACTAAAACCAATTAAATTACAGGGACACGGATAATTTCAAGTCGTTTAGATTATTACTTAACTCTTTTTAATTTTAATTAATAACTCTGTACATGCGAGGGTTAACTCGGGACACTTTTTGCGTCAATTATGTATTAAACCCACCGTCCACTTGCTTTGGAGTTGCTTTTGTAGTTACGTCACAGATAACTAAAATTTCTTCATAATAGATTAAAAAATGGTCTTCCGCCTTTTTGCCTCATTATCATCTTTACTATTTTTACTTCACCATTTACCAACATTTGTATCTATTCTAAGTTTTTTTCTAAATGATATAAAAATAATTATTAAAATAAGTTCAGTATCTTTAGAGTCTGTCTGTTTATCGTGACTAAAGTACATCATGTTACAGTAGCGTCGGGTAACGAGTCGCTCCTTCCTTTCAAAATGGTGGAGGAGGGCGATGGCTGAATCCCGCGTTAACTCCTGAACGGGTGCTGTCTGAGGATGTCCGCCGTTTGAGAGAGGGATTTTGTATTTATTTTGTATGAGCCAAGGTAAATTCATTCTGAAAAATGATACCAGTGAAGTATCTTCTTTCTCTTCTGTTTTCTTTTAAGGTTTTTCCGAACTGGTGGTAGAGTCATGCTCTAATTAACGTCAATAAGAACATGTTATTGTCAATCTTGACAAATAAAAAGTCAGTATTATAAAAGAAAAACATTAATTGCATTTAATAAATATATTTAAAATACTATATGATTCTATTACTTACAGTTACGGTCAAAAAGTAAGAAATGAAATTTAAACGGTATTAACTTTATTAACAATTTGTAAATATTTTTTTTTATTTACAAATAATTTCCACCAACTACTGCGTATTCATAATAAACACATTTTAGAGAGTTTTTTTGGAAAATGTGTCTCTTTTTATATAATATTAGTATATTTCTTCTTTTATATAATTATTACTCTACGGTGTACTTGATCAATGATTGAAACAAGTTTTTGAAGACTTTTTACCACCTTTTGGGAATTGTTAGAGTTGTATAAAATTATTTTCGTTGTGCATTTTGTACTTTCGGCTGAAACAGGTGGAGGGTATCGATTTTAAAAGACTTTGAAAAGAAGAATCTGCGGGAACATTTGGGTTGGCAGTGTCTTTGAAGCCCGGCTTGGACCAACAACTACACTATTCCACTGGGGCTTTTTGCAGGTCGGCTCATTCTGCTTGTCTCACAAAAAACCAGATCGGCTCTTCCCAGGCGGTAATTTCGCGAACGTTCATCTTTATACATATTTGACTTTGGCGCCCAGCAGTGCCGATTAATGTTGGCTCGAATATATGGGTATCGCCTTTACATATGTAAATGATATGTTGCTTTTGAAAATGACTATATTACTGTATGTTTTTTTATACAGGGTGTCTCAATCTTAAGTGTAACTACCTCACTAAATTACCTACAACTAATAGATTTTTAATATTAATATATTTTTTTTATTTTCCTACCTTGAATTAGTTTCTTTTTGATGCCATGGTTGCAAATGTTCACATGTTTTGGATCTTTTTCATTTTTGCAAATAATGAAACATTCCTTGGCCGTGGCCGAAAATAATAAGTAAATTAATTATTTATTTTTAAGTTTTGTTAAGAATTAAATTAAATAAGAATCTCGTAAAAAAGATATTACGCCTCCGAAGTGTACCAATAATTTAAAATTGTGTTTAAGTTAGTATAGAACATATGGGACGCTACTTAATTTCAAAGTTGGTGGTATGAATCTAAAGAAAGGGCCGATATCACAAAATACTAATAATACCTTTATGACTCAGCGAGGAACGTAACCCATAAAAATATTTTTTTTCTCGACAACCATAAGATATTTCTAAATTTCGTTATCAAGCAAGGTAACTACTACTTAAGTTTGATCCATGATTTACGAGACACCCTGTATACGGGTTTTTTAACTGAGATACTTAGTGTATAGTATAAATTACAGAAACAAAAGAATAATTCAAATGCAGTTTTTTCTGAAACACGAAATAAAAAATATAGAATTGTCGAATTTTTGAGTCTTTGAGTCAGGGCGCTCATAGACTTCAGTGAAAGTTCTTAACGATTGGCGAGTGAAACTCGTGATCCTATTGGTTGGAACTTATTTTGCAAAACATTTAACGTTTGCGATCGAACGCGGCAATTCTGCCAGCCTTTGGCCACTTACCCTATGTACATAGTAATGTAGGCCTTGTACCCCAGCCTTAATTCTTTTTATTTCTTTGTTTTTCGGCTAAGTACTGTCATACAATGAATTATAATTTATTCACGTAAATAATATACATTTTATTCACGGTTGGGTCAAGCCGTCGGACAACCTACAACTGACTTTTACGCCATAATGTTCAACAAAAATCACTTGTTTATTGGATACTGGTAGTTAGATCATGTTCAGATAGATTGCTTCGAAAAAGTCAGAAATTTTAATCTTTGTTAGCCTCGGTAATAGTATTGATATTTAGGCCGAGCAGCATCGGCGGCAGTGAACCTGATTCATATACCGGAGGTCCCGGGTTCGAGTCCTGGCATTCGTTTGTGTGATAAACATAGTATCTCGGGTCTTTTTTTTTTTTTTTTGCTCGCGGGAGGGAAGCGTCATGCATACCGCCCGCAGGAAAATACGAGGCCCGCTAGCGGGTCTTCCGCCTGGATTGAAAGTTGCACTGAAGGTGCTCAAAGGGACATGACTTGGTGGCCGTTCAGAGGTCGCTAGGGTCAGCCGAAGCTTGACTTAGGGATCAATTCATTTAAATGAACCTATAATGAATTGAGAAGGGAACTATGCTCCGCCAGAGCGAGCAGTTGCTCTGTCGAAGAACGTGAAGCCCTAAGTTTACGGGCTAAGACTGCAATTTTACTAACATCGATATTTTTCATAGCGTCGCAGACGATACGCATATCGTCCGCTACGGAGGGTTGAGGAGTGGTATTGGATGGGCGAGGAGCCGGGATGGGATTCGTGTATGCAGCGGGGCGCTGCCTCCAGTTCTCTGGAGCAGGCTTGGGCTGAGTAGGCTTTGCAGCCGGAGAAACTCGGCTACGCAGCGGCGGAAAGTTTTCCTGAGAAAGGGACGGGGCCTGTTTGGGGGCCACCCTCTTAGAATTAGAACGCATACAACGGGGTGCACGAGGGCAGCCCCTGTAATTAGCGGTGTGGCCGGACTGGCCACAAAGCACGCAATCGGGAGGAGAGGGAGTTTCAGGAGTGCGATTGCACTCCTTAGTGAAGTGAGGGACCAGGCACTTTACGCACCTGGGCGGGGCGGCGCAGTTGGCCGCCGCATGCCCGTACAACTGGCACCGGTGGCACTGGCCGGGGTGACCGCGGCGATGAGGCATCTCGATTGAGATGCCAGAGAGGCCGCATATGATGCTGACCTCTTTGAAGATCGTCCTGGACTTGGGGACGTTGGTGAGAACCACCAAGGCGAGAGGGTGACGCCTTCCGTACTTGCTGTGCATTTTGTGCACCGCGAGTGCCGGGAAGCCTTGGGACTGTAGATCCTCTAGGATAGCCTCGTTCGATAATTCAAACGGGACTCCCCTGAGTACCGCTCTGATCTTACGCTCTTCTGACAGACCATAAGTGTGATAAGCATATTGCTTATCGGTGAGGAGCTTGGTAAGGGCTCGGAAATCGTCGATCGACGTGACTGAGATTTTAATTGAACCACCCGAGTTGGTCGCTCGGGTGTAATGAATCTTGTGCTCTTTGCACAAAGTCGAAACCTCGGATCATTTTCCCTTTTCCCGAAGGAATACGGGTGGTGGCACCGGAGGCTTGACTGAAGCCGGGGTAGGGGATGGAGTCACTTTGAGTGACATTAATGGGGCCGGGGTAGCTGGCGTTGTAGTCGCCGCGGGGGGTGTTGAAGACACCGGGGCTGGCGTTGAGGACGCCGGGGCTTGTTTCGATCGCTTTTTAGAGCGCTTGTTAACAATGGTGAAAGAATGTGGCTCAGAGCCAGTTGGGGTGGCGTCCGAGGATGACTCGGTCGCGGGCGCGCGCTTGCAGCACGAAGGGAAGTCTACTTCGCACTCCATAACAATGGAAGGACCAGTGTGGAAATCAGTGCCTCGATGTGAGGGAGAAAGGATTGAAGTGTATGAATCATATGAGGGGTGCAATAAGCGCTTTTAGCGTCGTGAGCAGCGATCAACTGATCTAGAATTTCCTCAGTGCTTAGGGAAACCATTGCGAAGGGGTTGGGGAGGAATAACAATATATAAATATATATACTATGAACCTATCAACGATGACTAACTTCCTAAAAACCTCCCTACACGCAGTAGGGCGGTTGAGGACGACGCGGATAACTTACTCGAACACGAAGACTCGAGGCACCTGGAACGACGAATCCCCGTCGACGAAGCTCACGTTCGACGAAGTACGGTTAACAACCCACTATTCGCCGTGAAAACGGCGTTAGAAACTTATTACGGTAACAACTGCGAAATTACTTATTACGATAACAACCAGTAAAATTTGGGTGCTCGATTAGCGCGGGGGCTAATGGAGCGGGAGGCGTCTACGATCGACGTGCGCTCGAGAACGCGCGCAAACCGAGACTGTATCTCGGGTCTTTTTTTTTTTTTGCTGCCGAGGCACCCTCGCGGGAGGGAGGTGGAAGATGCGTCATGCATACCGCCCGCAGGTAAATTCCTCTGCGGGGGGTTATGTGGGACTCACCAGAATGGCACCTACCCACTAAAAACCACCTGTTGGCTGTAGTTATTACCGTTAGCCTTCATCGGAAGCGACACCCGTCGGGAAGTTGGGCGCGCTGGCAGAGACCCGCTAGCGGGTCTTCCGCCTGTAGTGAAAGTTGCACTGAAGGTGCTCAAAGGGACATGAGTTGGTGGCCGTTCTGGGCAGCCTCCGGTGAAGCCGGGGCTGGGCAGAGGTCGACCGAAGCATGATTTAGGGATCAATTCATTTAAATGAACCTATAATGAATTGAGAAGGGAACTATGCTCCGCCAGAGCTAGCAAACGCTCTGTCGGAGTACGTGAAGCCCTAAGTTTACGGGCTAAGACTGCGATTTCACTAACATCGACATTTCTTATAGCGTCGCAGATGATACGCATATCGTCTGCTACGGAGGATTGAGGAGTGGGTTTGTATGGGCGAGGAGCCGGGATGGGATTCGATGCGGGGCGCTGCCTCCAGTTTTCTGGGGCAGGCCTAGACTGTGTAGGCTTTGCAGCCGGAGGAACCCGGCTACGCAGCGGCGGAAAGTTTTCTTGAGCGAGGCGCGGGGCCTGTTTGGGTGCCGACCTCTTGGGATTGGAACGCATACAACGGGGTGCACGAGGGCAGCCCCTGTAATTTGCGGTGTGGCCGGACTGGCCACAAAGCACGCAATCGGGAGGAGAGGGAGTTTCAGGAGTGCGATTGCACTCCTTAGTGAAATGAGGGACCAGGCACTTGACGCACCTGGGCGGTGCGCGGCTGTTGGCCGCCGCGTGCCCGTACAACTGGCACCGATGGCACTGGCCGGGATGACCGCGGCGATGAGACGCCTCGATCGAGATCCCAGAGAGGCCGCATATACTGCTAACCCCTTTGAGGATCTCCCTGGACTTGGGGACGTTGGCGAGAACCACCAAAGCGAGAGCGTGTTGCCTCCCGTACTTGCTGTGCATTTTATGCACCGCGAGTGCCGGGAAGCCTTGGGACTGCAGATCCTCCAGGATAGCCTCGTTCGATAATTCGAACGGGACTCCCCTGAGTACCGCTCTGATCTTACGCTCTTCTGACAGAGCATAAGTATGATAAGCATATTGCTTATCGGTGAGGAGCTTTGTTAAAGCACGAAAGTCGTCTATTGACGAGACTAAGATTTTAATAGATTCACCCGAGTTGGCTGCTCGGATGTAATGGGTTTTGTGCTCATTTCACAATGTCGAGACCTCAGTCCATTTACCCTTTTCCCGAAGGAAAACGGGTGGTGGGACCTTGGCCTTGACAGAAGTTGGGGCCGGAGCGAGTGTTGAAGACACCGGGGCAGCTGACGTTTAAGACGCCGCAGGGGGTGTAGGGATGGGCGCCGAGGGCGCCGGGTCTTGTTTCGAGCGCTTCTTAGAGCGCTTCTTAACAAGCGTAAAGGAGGGAGACTCAGGGCCAGTTGGGGTGGTGTCCGAGGATGACTCGGTCGCAGGTGCGCGCTTGCGGCGCGGAGGGGCGTCTACTTCGCACTCCATGTCACTGGAGGAAGGGGACGCGGGAGGGCCTAAGACCAGAGCGGTCTGAGGGACGGAGGTGGCCTGAGGGGCCGGTGTGAACAGTGCCATGATTATAGGGAGAAATGATTGCAGTGTGCGAATCATATGAGGGGGGCAGTGAGTGCCTTGGGCGTCGTAATCAGCGATCAGCTTATTCAGAAGCTCCTCAGGGCTTAGGGAAGCCATTGCGGAGGGGTTTGGGAGGGACGACAATATATAAATATATATACTATGAACCTATCAACGATGACTAACTTCCTAAAAACCACCCTACACGCAGTAGGGCGGTTGAGGACGACGCGGATAACTTACTCGACCACGGAACTTGAAGTCCTGGAACGACGAAACCCCGTCGACGAAGCTCACGTTCCACGAAGTACGGTTAACAACCCACTGTATCTCGGGTCACAATTGTTTATATTTATATATGTTTATTCTGGGTAACCCCAGTTCGCTGTATGGTCATCCATAACACAAACGCTGTGTGCTTACTTAGGGGCCATACCGTTGATGTGTTTGTCTGAAGATTAATAATTATGATTATTTATGCAAGTGACTTGGTACTCGACGTAATGACTGCAGGTGCAACTAGTTACGGACAACGACAAGTATTCTGGTCATTGACGTTTGTTTATTAGATCATATTTAAAAGATCTAGACTTCATTTCAAGTCCTGACAATCATTTTTGCACGTGGCTCTACGTGTGCGTTAAGGTTGTTAAAACATACACACTGAATGTGTGTGCGTGACAAGATATACTGATTGTACACGCACACCAAAGCAACGAGAACACTGTTTGACAAGCTGGCGGCTACCGCAAAGTTCAGTTCAGTTGCATATTGTATAATATATATCTTCGGTTCCAGGTCCAAGTCCGCGATGTACCTTATGATCTTGAACAGTGCAAGTTCAGAGATATCTTTCGGTTCCAAGAATCAGAACCCGAGTAGTTTACTTAAAAGCTTCACAGTCACGGAGAATGTGTGAATGTGGCGTGTCTTCTTCTTCATAGTGGGTCTGCAATGTGGGTCACCCATAAGCCCCAGTTGAATTTAAGTGTCTTACATACCATATGCTAAATTGATCTCGCAATTTCCACTTTTTACTCTCATACAGCAACAAAAATTTTACCGACACAAAAAAAGAACTTTCTAGGTATATGTTAGGGCGCACTTTTTAAGGATCAGGCTAGGTTAGGGAAGGCCTATGTCACTCGATATACTTGTGCGTGCTATATAACTATCACCAATGGATCACAAGTGAACCTTAGCAGAGAGGGAAAAAAGGCGGAAGCGTCAATTTTTGCACGTTGTGATTTATCTGTAACGAAAGGAACTATAGTAATCTGTCATTATGCTGCCAAGTTACATGCCTTTGCCAAATAACTTTAAAACGTTACCCATAACTTGAAAAAAAGCAACCATAAATTACTTCGAAGGTAGGTGAGTTGAGTATATTTTCACTAATGACCCCACAGTAGTATTATTAAGGCTGTTGTAGTATACAGCAATGCCTTATTGTTATTCTTTATTCAAAATATTTCATATTACTTTTTTTTACGAAGCCTGTATGAACGGACTCCAAAAGGGACCGTATTCAATCAAATAATTAGTCGCTCACGAAGATTGATTGATCTTGTTTCTTGTTAAAGAATAATTAATTAACACCAAAGTGTGGGACGACAAAGCTCATTGTACAGTAGGTGCGCTGCCCCCTCATTCCGGGCGGTATTCATCGGTACTGCCGAGTGGCACAATGGAATGTATGTAAATGTTCGGTAAGAAGGCCCGGCTTGTGACAATCGAGTTTTAGCGTTTAATACACCCGCGTTGACTTTTATTATGGACATCGTGATTGGCACTAGCCGAATATAATACAAGTATCTTTCATATTTGTAGTAGTTGTTTCGAGCCGGCCTTGTCATTTAACTAATACTGCCGAAATATGCTTGCCAGACTAAGGGATTGGTGCTCAGTAAGTTCCGCGATTTTGTTGTAAACATTTTGGGAGAATTTTTTCAACAAATTTCATTCAAACCCTATGTGTATAGGTATATTACGATCGAGTCACTAAAGGTACAATTAATAAACGTCAGATTGACTTATAAACGTAAAGATCCTATAAAATTATTTACAGATACGTAAGTATGGGTTGCCGCTGAGTACGTTTTTATAAAACAATGTTACATATCAGTTGTTTAAAACTAGTATAGATGACGGCTAAATAAAACACTTTTCACCCAGATTTTATAATGTTATTTATGTTTTTAAATTTAAACTGGACCTTTTGGTATCTTTACAGACACCGTCACGAGTGACTATGACGACAGACGTCTTGACAGCTCTGAAAACATTCAATCACTTCCCCGTGTTTCTCAGTCTGCGAGCGTAGCGTCAAGTATCGAGACAGAAAGTGCTGACAGTGTCTTGTGCTTGAAGTCTTGTAGCTTCTTGGGTTTTTTTAATTTTTGGTATAGGCGACCATATTCAGAAAACTTTTAATAATCTTCTCCATTGAAACCCCAATTTCAATAGATAACATGATTGACCAAGATACTTAAACGTCGGGTTAAGATGTAAAAATATAAGTGAACGTGATAAAATCCTGTTATAAAGTGTTTTAATTAACACAATGAATCCTGTAAAATAAAGGAAACTTTAAGATGGCGGCTGCCTTACAAAATTTACAACAAACATAGGGCTGCGCGCAGGAATGAGTTTAACGGTCTATAACAAAATTCAATTTGAAGGCAACTTGTATCTGTACAAACTTCTCGATTCAAATTTATTTTGGACTGCCAATCTGTGTATATTTAAATATGGGTGCGATTTAGTAATAACTGTCAAAACTTCAGTCGTTAACTTTGGCGGGAATTTGTAAAATTATCACGTACATGTAACGATTAGGAAGTAACTCAAAATTTTATCTAAAGTTTAAAATATGTCGCTTTATTATATCGAGAATGAGGTGACAAAATTTGTTATTAAAAAATTGTGCCATAAGAATTCCTAAATGCCGATATGCCAGATGCCAGAAACCTGGATAGATGTTAATATTAATTATTAATAATTATATATATTAATAAATACATATTTATATAAATGATAAATCATTATTTATTGAATATATATTCCTCAACAAACAGATAATCACTATTTATTTATAATTGTAAATTTAATTTGAATAAGAATCGCGAATTGAAGTGGGAGTACGAGTATATTCATAAATATGTAATATAGCTAGTGACTGTGCTTTCGTCTGAAAACAAGGGTCCTGGCACTGCCCCGTTGGCGCCGTGGCTCATGCTGAGCTGGATACTTTTTTGCTGCAAATTTGGTACAAATTTGGTTACACTGCTACAAATTTGGTATGAGCATTATCAATTTATTAATATTTTTATTAAAATTTTTATTTTTCAGTGTTATATTAACATTTTTGTTCACCATGTCTTTCTACTTTCTTTCCTTCCAGCAAGTCTGCGATATCGCTTTTCAAAGTGCACTTTATTCGTTTTACCTTTATGTCGTCGTGTAAACATTGACAAGTATTCGTTAGATGGTTTGACTATTAGTTCCATCAATTTCTGCGCGCGGCCCTATGTGTGCGTGTGCTTATAAATATGCCAATTAACTTAGTGTGACGGCCGCCATCTTGGCGCTACGTGTTCTCGTCGCTGGCATAATCAATGGCACATTTTATCACGCACGCATAGCACCACGTAACCATCTATAATAAACTTTGAAAACTTTCGATAAGATACGTTTATCTTCGTACAATACAATTTCGTGTACAATAATAATAATAATAATAATAATTCATTTATTTGAGAGACTGTGTGTAAATACAATAAGTTCTTTAATATAAATTTTATGTCCAATTCACAGTCTGTCTGAATAGACGTGCAAATATTAACTATTTTTATGTCATTATACAAACTAAATAAATAAAAATACTAACATTTAACATTCTTAAACCAAAAATTATTAATCTAGTCTTAATAATAAATTACAAGTCACATTACAATTTTACAAATATCTCTCAAACATTAAATTAAATACAAAAATGTCAAAAGGAAAGATAAGTTAAATAGAAGTCAAGTACAAAATTAATTAAGTTGCAGGAAGTCAGGAAGATGGTTATAAATACAAAACGCCTTTGTTTTGATGTTTTTATCTAAATCTTATTTCAAATGATGATTTGTCAATACCTGCGTGATAAAATAGTACTGAGAGGCTTTTTTTCCGCCGGCATTATTTTCTTTCTGGCTATCTATATATATATACTATATAAATATTATTATTATTCTTTATTTCGGACAGTTATTCCATAAAAAGAGTTAGTAACACTTTTAAAACTATATATTAATGTTAGTAATCACAATTTTTTTTATTTTTTTTTATTTTACATTACATTGTAGGTGGCCACTATTCCAATGTTTTAATATAGAGCTATCTACCTTTTTCCATTTATTCGTTTATTACAAAATCCACAGCTCTCAACAAAACAGTTATATAGTTACAAAGAAAATAAGATACATATAGCCATTTATGGATTTACGTTATTTTTCTTATACATGAAAGGCAGTCTTGAAGATTTTAAATTAATTCAGATTACTTGATATATGTAATGACAGAGTCAAAGGTCATATAAAAAAGAGAACATGTAAAAAAGTCAAATTTTAGTTAAAATGATAAGCATTATTAAACCATAATGAAAAATAATAAAATTAAAATTTATTTTTAAATATAAAATCTAAAAACACTTTTAAAATAAAAAATTAGAATAAATAATAAGGCCAAGTTTATGAACATTGATGACAATTATGTAATGTGATAAAAAAAATTTTCAACTTAGCAAATACATAAAAAAAAAAAAAATAATAAAATAAAACAGATTTCACATTGTCAAAATGGTCAACAAAATGATAATCTACATAATTTCAAATTAAGTTAATGTCAAACAGTTAATTAATAAGAATTGATATAAGTCGAGTAAAATGCAAGAAATAACAGATAAAATCAAAGTCAAAGCAATGCTATACGTTGGAAAAATATGTGTACCTATATGAGTGTGTGTATTTGTATGTGAATCTGTGTGTGTGTCAGTGTCAGTGTGTGTGTATGCAGTATTAAACTTGTTAAATAAAATAAAACTTAAAGTTAAAATTAAACTTAAACGCAGCAATTAATTGATAGCTTTAGTAACATGCAACTTAAAAATCCTTTTAGAATCATGAAATAAGTCTGTGAAGGGAGCAAACTTGGTATTGTAGGTTTTTTGTATTCTGTTTATAACGGAATTCTGTGTATAATTAGTTTTTGAGTTCTTTTTTGGGTGTTTTTAGTTGAAGCGTTGAGTTGGTGAGTTCAATGCTTTCAACTGAGCCATTGCATATATTATGGAGAAACAACATGTCAAGTAAGTTGCGCCAATCACAGAGAGACATTAATTTGAATTGAGTGCAGGCATCTCTTTAAACTTTGTGTTGCTTTGAGGGTGTGCGATAGTTTAAGTGTTTGATTAACTTTTTTTGTATAGATTCAATGTTTTCATTATAGGTGGTGTAATGGGTGTTCCATATGGCACTGCAATATTCGAGTGTACTCCTAACATAAGCGAATTATAACACCTTTAGATTATTTATATCTGAAAAAGGAGCACTTACTCTCAGGATAAACCTAGATTTTTATAGACTCTAGTAACCGTTGTTGCAATATGGTTTGTGAATGAAAGCTTAGAATCCATAATAACACCTAGATCGTGGATGAGATCTGTTTTAGGGATTAAGTCCATTTTTATATTGTAAGTGGTTAGGATTGGTCTTCGCTTTCGCGTGAAACTTATGTGTGCGCACTTACTCACATTTATGCTGATACGATTACTACAAAAATAATCGTACAGTCACATGATAAAGTCAGAATGAATATATTTTCCTATGTCATATAAGTAAATTGAATACAGCAACGGTCTTAATATGGATCCCTGTGGGATCCCGGAAGGCACCGAGATATAATCTGGACAATACCCACCCACCACAACTGCCTGACATCTATATCGTAGGTATGATTTTAGCCATCTTAATAAATTACCTAAAATACCAACTTCTTGGAGCTTTTTGACCAAAATGACATGATCCACACGGTCAAAAGCTTTTTCGAAGTCCGTGTAGATCACATCAACCTGCCCACCGCCTTCCATTCCGCTGAGTACTTCGTGGGTAATGATGGCTAGATTGGCTTGAGTAGAGCGCCCCTTCATAAAGCCATGTTGTTGAATAGGAATTAAATTACTAACTGTCGGGTAGATATGGTCGTACACAATTCTATCACTCACCTTACTCAAAATGTTGAGCTTGGACATTGGCCTATAGTTTTCTATTGAGGTCTTAGGCCTCTTTTTATGTATGGGTGTAATATGGGCTGGTTTTCATACTGTAGGAAAATAACCAAGGGTAAAGCAGCGATTTAGGATGTATGAGACAGGGACAGAGAGAGTCTTTGCACATTTAACAAATATTTATCAGGGCAAACCATCACTTCTCTAACCCTTGTGGACATCTGATTGCGACAGTAGTTTTTCACAGTATTCTGTATTAATAGTAAGTTCACCAGGAGAAATACTATTTTTCGACTCACTAGATGTGTGCAAGTTAGTATAAGAGGCAAGAGGAGTGCTAAAATTTTTATTGAAAAACTCGTTAAAAGCAGTGCAAATGTCTGGGGCATTGTTTAATTCCACCCCTTCATAGTTCATACAGAAAGGGTAACTCAATGTTTTCTTTTGCTTTAATATAAGACCGAAAATATTTTTGATATGATTTTATTTTATTTTGTGACCACTCACTATAGGTTTCAAAACACTTAGATTGTAATTTTTTCTGTCGAGCTCTTAAAATGGAGAATGAATTATAATCATTTGGGTTTTTAAAGCGTTTCCAGCGTGCATGTATTTTAGCTTTTTCCTTAGTGAGATTAATCAAAGCACTGCTAAACCAAACTGGATCATTATTGTTTCTAGAAATCTGAGACTTAGGTATAAATTGATCTATAATTTAGTATAAAATGTTATAAAATAATTGGATGCAATTTTCAATGTCAACATTAATTAATAGGCTTAGCCAGTCATATTTACTTAACTCGCAGTTTATACAGTCATAATCAGCTTTATTATATTTATATACAGTTCGAGAATTAGATTTTAATAATAGAATTAATACTTCTGAGGCGTCGATTTCTAAAGATGGGTGATAGCTATCCTCTGGTACTACTGGAAAGTCCGAGCGTCTAATAGTTACGTTAAGGTTTGTAAATATCAAGTCAAGAGTATTCCCCTGTAAGTTAGAGATGTTGTTAAATTGTTTCAATCCATAATAGTAAAAAGTATTTATAAATTTTTCGTCGGATTGTTGCATTTCGTTGCTGCCTTTATTTAAAAACGTTGGTCTACTTAAATTCCATCTTACGAAAGGTAAATTAAAGTAAATTAATGTAATTATTAATGTCGGCCATTCTCCGATTAGCCAGCTTTGTCGTGTCCGGGCTTGTATATCGGTAAGTATTGTCTAATTCAATAAGTGCAATTTTTTAAAAGTTAGTAAGCATTCTTATCTAGCTGTAAACATAAACTTAGGCCTCAGTTAAATCAAAATATTTGGTTAAATTAATTTGAACTTAAATTGAACCCCTGTTCTCCAATTGCTGTGACCTGTCCGCACGCTAACCTAATGTTAAAACTTGCCTGTAGTTTTTACAAGGTTCGGATTTAATTTGTTTAATTTAAAGTTTTAAATAGTATTGCGTAGTGTGTATCTTATAACAAAATATCTACTTAATAGAACCGGTATGTAAACAATTATCATTAAGTACCCGCATGTCCAGTCTAAAGTTATAATTACCGTAGCGCTTTTTGTTCAGGCGTGCTCATACCAAAATAACAGTATTTAGAACATCACTACTAGACGCATCGCGAGCCCTCGGTTTGGGCTACTCCTCGCAAGCAGGTGGATGTTTCTTGTGTGTCGGTGTCTCGCCACAAAACAGGTAGGAGTCTAATTACCATACCCTTGGTTTGAAAAAATTACCGTGCACTTATTTATATACTAGATTGTTAAGATTAGACCCTCGTTGCTTATTTAAATAAAGACAGTACTTTGGCCTCCGTATGTTGTAGTAGGCCAGTAATTTAAAACTGTATAAGTTTTCGGAATTTCTAAGAAAACCTTCCATTTTCTAATTACCGTATACTAATTACAGTGTATTTTCTAATTACCGTTGTATGAAAACATTAAGTAGTAGGTAAAGACTATTCGGTCATTGTCACTAAAAAACGTCTTCTTATGGTAGCGTCGGGTAAAGGGTGGCTCATTTCCCTTTAATATGGTTGAGGAGGACAATGGCTGGATCCCGCGTTAACTCGTCAACGGGTGCCGTGAGGAGGAGAGTCGTGCGGGAGAGCCGAGCTAACAGATGCAGATACGAATAATTTTGTTTGGACAAAAAGAGAAACAAAAAATTTATTTTGAAAAAAATATACCTGTGAAGCTTCTTGCCAGTTCTTCTTCACAAAGGTTTTTCTAAACTGGTGGTAGAGTCATGTTTTATTTGACGTCAATAAGAACAAGTAATGGTCAATGTTGAGAAATAAATATTTAAATTTCAATATGATTCATAATAGTTAAATTCAACATTTAAAAGAAAATGTACCTGAGAATGACTGTTCACGTTGATTTTAGCGAGAACACACAAAATACATTGATGAAATCTAGTCATTCCACTTTCGTGGCAGCCGAAAGCAACTGCATACATCTGTCATTCCTTACAAGAACAATGGAAAATTTCTGACTCAGTCATTTTGCACCTTGAGTAATTCACTTAGTCATAAGGCAATTGCAGTTTGGAGTCATCTCATGCCTATCCAATTAATTGCCATTAATTTTATATCAGATCCTCCGACTGGACAATACCGTCACAAAAAATGTTTTATGTCATCTCAAAACTTCATTGGCACTTTCCGAAATTTAAAGTGGTTGGCTGGAATAAAACAGAGAGCGGCTGTGGCAAAAGTTCATCAGATGGCGTAGGAGCGACGGTAAAGAGGACTGCAGATAGAATCGTGGCTCAGGGCTGTGATATTGTCGATATTGAAACACTTTGTGAAAAATGTACAGTCAATATTAGAGGAGTCATTACGGAAATAGTTAATAAAGCAGATATCCTCCAAAAAGATCTGCTTATCGATAAGGAGTTACAGGAGTTTAAGGGCACAATGAAAGTCCATCAAGTCGTTTGAATTCATCAAAACCGAACTTATTTGCCATTCGAAAATTAAGCTGTGGTACACAAGAGTGTACGCATCAATCAATTGAATGTGAACATGGTAAACATCATGGATTTTATGCTTTGAATCCAGAAACGACAAAAGAAAAAGAAACTTGCCCAAATCCCAGGTTCCTACTATCTGCACCTTCCAAAACAGTTTTTGGGTTCCTGTCTCTCCTCTTAATTTTAATCTTACAATGCCATCCTTCACAACAATGACAAAAATCCCTAATAATATTTGTTTTTGATATGGAATTTTGATGTGGAAAATATAGATTGATGTAAAAAAAATTAAAATTACTATGAAGCAGACTGATTTATATTAAAATGCACGGTTGTGTTCATTTGAGTAAACTCGCCAACGACACTAGTTTATATAATACGTTATTTCATTCTGAAAGTATTGATTTACTATACATAATATAAGTACACAGCGATATAAGCAAATCTTAGAGGACACATATGAATAGCTTTAAGCTGGATCTATTTTCATTATCTAAGAATGTTTCGAATACTAGCTACATAAGTTTTTCGTACTGAACAAAAGTCCGAGTTGATTTATATGAAAACATACAGTGATAATTATAAAAGTATTCCTTTAAATAAACAGCTGTGACCAAGCAATTTTTATTATAAGACTTTTAGTTTCCATTAACGAACAATTGCAATGATAAAGTGAACTTTCTTTATTTCCTGATACGCGTGAAACACATTTTTTAAGAATCATATTAGATTTTTTTAGTTTTATGTAGATTTAATAGTCTTTTCTAATTACCGTTACATTAAGTTTTAGACTTATCTAATTACCGTACACAAAAAAAAAATTATGTGTCTTTAGCTCAAAAAGTACTAATAATAGCCTGATGCCTTTTTTAGTGCTAATTTGTATCTTTATTTATTATTTATATTCTAGTGTTTTCAAGTCAAATAAGGGAAAAATTAAAAAGGCTACGGCAATTAGACGAAGAATGCCTAATGTCGAGAATGACCGATGTATCATTTGGATGCAATTGAATAAAATCCCGAACTTATTCTAATAATTCTGCTAGGCGATTCGAAGCAAATTTGTTCGGAGGAATATAAGCAACAGCAACATGTAAATCGGGTTCGATTCTCGCTCCGATCGCCGCCCATTGCGGACGTGCAAGACCCCGTTCTCCGTTGATCGGTCCCTTCCCGATATTCCGTGGCGCTCAGTCCACTGACGTCACAGTTTAGCGTGTTGGTTCCGTGCTACGGTTTTCAAGGTTTTCTACTCCCTCTGTGTGCTATCGAAGTGCGATTTTTCTTTGCGACTAAGCCCCTTAGTCTCCAAAGTGCTGTGCTAAGTTGTGTTGTGCTTGTGCTGAGTGCAGTGTTGTGCCCAGCGTAAGTAGTCTGGTCTCAGTACAAAGGATACTTAACGGTGACAACGAATTTGTACTGAACCAGTCCTTTTATTTTTATTTTATTTCTCTTCTCTATTTTATTTATTTTTCTCCTATTTTCATATTTATTTTTATCATATCTGTGTGTTCTTCGTGTGTATTTGTCCTTTCTGTCGGTAAAGGTTGAACCTAACGCGGTCATCTCTTTACCTGCGTACCCTTTTTTTAGGTTTCCAGGTAGCGGTGAGAACGAAGTTGTACATTACCAGTCCTTTTATTATTTTTATTTTATTTCTGTTCTCTATTTTATTTATTTTCTATCTTTTACAAATTTATTTTTATCATATCTGTGTGTTTTCGTGTGTATTTTTCCTTTCTGTCGGTAAAGATTGACCCTAGCGCGGTCAACTCTTTACCTGCGTACCCTTTTTTAGGTTTCTAGGTAGCGGCCTTCGGCGTACTACGGTTAGTTTTAAGTTATTCTCCCCAGCCCCCCTACCGCTGGTAGGGAGGTTAGCCGCTAGAGTTCGCTAGGTTTTTATTTAGGAACTCTAGGCATATATATATTGTTGTCCCTCCGCAATGGCTTCCCTAAGCCCCGAGGAGGTTCTCAATAAGCTGATCGCTGATTACGACGCCCAAGGCACTCATTGCCCTCCTCATATGATTCGCACACTGCAATCCTTTCTCCCTCTAATCATGGCACTGATCACACCGGCCCCTCAGGCCACCTCCGTCGTTCAGACCGGTCTGGTCTTAGGCCCTCCCGCGTCCCCTTCCTCCAGTGACATGGAGTGCGAAGTAGACGCCCCACCGAGCCGCAAGCAAGCACCCGCGACCGAGTCGTCCTCGGACGCCACCCCAACTGGCCCTGAGTCTCCCTCTTTTACGCTTGTTAAGAAGCGCTCTAAGAAGCGCTCGAAACAAGCCCCGGCGCTCT
Organism: Marasmarcha lunaedactyla; assembly: GCA_923062675.1. Lineage (NCBI taxonomy): Eukaryota > Metazoa > Arthropoda > Insecta > Lepidoptera > Pterophoridae > Marasmarcha > Marasmarcha lunaedactyla. Next base: position 7,616,360 of record OV281367.1, on the reverse strand, counting down.
CGACGCCCGTCCCTACACCCCCTGCGGCATCTTCAACGCCAGCTGCCCCGGTGCCTTCAGCACCCGCTCCGGCCCCAACTTCTGTCAAGGCCAAGGTCCCACCACCCGTGTTCCTTCGGGAAAAGGGTAAATGGTCCGAGGTCTCGACTTTGTGCAAAGAGCACAAGATCCTTTACACCCGAGCGACCAACTCGGGTGAATCTATTAAAATCACTGTCTCGTCGATAGACGATTTCCGAGCTTTTACTAAGCTCCTCACCGATAAGCAATATGCTTATCACACTTATGCTCTGTCAGAAGAGCGTAAGATCAGAGCGGTACTCAGGGGAGTCCCGTTCGAATTATCGAACGAGGCTATCCTAGAGGATCTGCAGTCCCAAGGCTTCCCGGCACTCGCGGTGCATAAAATGCACAGCAAGTACGGAAGGCAACACCCTCTCGCGTTGGTGGTTCTCGCCAACGTCCCTAAGTCCAGGGAGATCCTGAAAGGGATTAGCACTATTTGCGGCCTCTCTGGGATCTCGATCGAGGCGCCTCATCGCCGCGGTTATCCCGGCCAGTGCCATCGGTGCCAGTTGTACGGGCACGCGGCGGCCAACTGCCGCGCACCGCCCAGGTGCGTAAAGTGCCTGGTCCCTCACTTCACTAAGGAGTGCAATCGCACTCCTGAAACTCCCTCTCCTCCCGATTGCGTGCTCTGTGGCCAGTCCGGCCACACCGCAAATTACAGGGGCTGCCCTCGTGCACCCCGTTGTATGCGTTCTAATTTCAAGAGGGCGGCACCCAAACAGGCCCCGCCCCTTTCTCAGGAAAACTTTCCGCCGCTGCGTAGTCGGGTTCCTCCGGCTGCAAAGCTTACACAGTCCAGGCCTGCTCCAGAAAACTGGAGGCTGCGCCCCGCATCGAATCCCATCCCGGCTCCTCGCCCATACAAACCAACTCCTCAATCCTCCGTAGCAGACGATATGCGTATCGTCTGCGACGCTATGAAAAATATCGATGTTAGTGAAACCGCAGTCTTAGCCCGTAAACTTAGGGCTTCACGTTCTCCGACAGAGCGTTTGCTAGCTCTGGCGGAGCATAGTTCCCTTCTCAATTCATTATAGGTTCATTTAAATGAATTGATCCCTAAATCACGCTTCGGCCGACCTCTGCCCAGCCCCGGCTTCAACGGAGGCTGCCCAGAACGGCCACCAACTCATGTCCCTTTGAGCACCTTCAGTGCAACTTTCACTACAGGCGGAAGACCCGCTAGCGGGTCTCCGCCAGCGCGCCCAACTTCCCGAAGGGTGTCGCTTCCGATGAAGGCTAACGGTAATAACTACAGCCAACAGGTGGTTTTTAGTGGGTAGGTGCCATTCTGGTGAGTCCCACATAACCCCCCGCAGAGGACTTTACCTGCGGGCGGTATGCATGACGCATCTTCCACCTCCCTCCCGCGAGGGTGCCTCGGCAGCAAAAAAATAATAATAAATCGGGTTGCGGGGCGCGGGACAGGGCGGTAAGACTCTGAGACACTCCGGCACCGTGAGCCAGAGACACTCGAGCGAGTCGCGCTGCCATTCCGGCCGCGCGCACGCATTCATCCGCACGTCACACAGCGCCTTGACATAAACACGTCATACTTATTGTTACTGAACTCGCTATCCAATATCCCGTCGCACAACCTGAATGTATGAATGAGTAGTATATAATGTTTGGTATTCGTGTCGTGTATATATGTGTAATATATATGTTAGGAGAAGCGTGTGAGTAGATTTTAACATTGATAAATTTATGATTGTTGCTGTATGATAGGTATACAAAAACATGTAGGTATATGATAAACACAGATGGGGGAAACAAAAAGAAATGTCCCAAAATGCAAGGAGTCTGGGCCAGGTCTTTGTACACTTTATCAAAAAATTGTTTTAAATGCTTAGAACTCTTTTTGATTGTTAAATTGTTATTAAAATACTTTGTTTATTGGTAGGAAATGAAATTGTACACTATTAGTGTGCAACACAAACAAAAAAATGTTTTGTGTATCAAGTAGTATCGATGGCTGGTGCCATTAAGTCCAAAAGATTGGATTGAATTGTTTTGTGTATTTTTAGCTTATTTAACAGTTGTAAAGTTAAAAAGAAACCGAAAAAAGAACTCAAGCGCAACGAAGAATCAAACACGCAGACAGACAACTATCAATGTGATGTGAGTGAAGTGTGCTGTGAGTGAGGTGGTTCACTTGACAACTTCCGCCGTAGAAAAGACTCATTGTCAATGTTGCCCGCTAAAACCAACATAAATACTGTTGACTTTTTTATTTTCTTACCATCTAACTACTAATCAAATCAAATTATTTGTATTTTTCCTATAATTACCATTTATTTGTAAATTTTTTTAGATGGTGTACAAAAACATAGCCCAAGTTGTGACATTTCTTTTGCAAATAGGTTATTACTTTTAGGCCAGCTTGTTTAAATCATTAATTAAAATTATAGGAATGTTTCATTTTTTCTTACAAATATTGTGCAATTTTTGGTCCATATAAATTTGAAATTTAATTGTTTGGCTTTAATTTTGCACTCTTTCAATAATTGTTTATTAGTACTTGTTAGATGTTCGTTAATATATATTTTACGGGTTTTTATGTCCCCGCCCAAGCCTAGGTCTGCACTTGTAAGTCCCCGGAACTTGCGCGCTGTGGCGATCACGGCGTCCGTAGTAGCTCAGTGTTTAAAGCGGCACATGATGGTTCGCGTGTTTTTGGTGGCGACGGATGCTCTGCGAGGCTGCACCCGATGCGCAAATTCAATTTCAGCTGAAGCAACTCCCAGACCCAGGTGCTTAGATATTCTGACCACTACGTCCTCAGGGTTCTCTGTGTTTGACTCCGGCACACCAACAATCTCAACGTTCTGTAAACGAGCCCATTGCTGCTGCCGTGCCATATCTGCCTCGATGTGTTAAATGCGAGAAATGCAGTCACATAAGTCACGTTTAAAAACGCTGTTTTCTTCTTGTAAAGCCTTTAAATCAGCAGAGTTTTTTGACAAGCGTTTTACTATGTCATCATACTGATTGCTTAAAAAAGATATGGAAGATTCTAATTTAACTAACATATCTTTCATAGGCTTTAATTCGGATGCCAAAGCTTTTTTTATGAGGGCTGCGAGTTTATCCATCACCACATCGAGGCCATGCTCTTGAAGCAGTTGGAGTTGCAATTCTTGGGGAATGGGTGACTTATTTTTGCGTGTAGTTACATTACTGCGATCGTTAGAATCAGTGCGTGTAATGTGGGGGACAAGGATTTCGTTGTTTCTGATTGAAGTGTTGCTGTTGTCCGCTCTAGGCTGCTTAGTTGTACATGAAGGACATACCCATTTAACATGTTTCCTTGCTGTACCAGCCGTAAGCTTAACGCACAGGTGGTGATAGGATTTTGCGCACGATGATCTGCTGCAAACAATTTTATCATTGGAGCATAAGGCAAGTTCACAGCCGGCACAGCATTTTGAAAAAAGAAACTCGGCGCTGCCGCTTCGTAACGGTTGGTGTAACGGAACTTTCATCAGTAAGACGAAACAAAGATCTCACTCACACTCGCGGCTTGCGGGGGCAAAAGGGAGGGTTTTGTACGACGGCACTTAGTCACTGATCTCAAGCAAATTCGACATTTGCTATTTTTTAGAGTATTCGTCAGTTAAGGGTCAATATAGCTTTACAGGACTGAAATTTTATTAAAAAAAAGATTGATGATGCGTCTGTACATGTGAAAGGGTAGACTGACTTCGCTGACTTTGCTGACTGCGAAGTAGAATACTGTTTACAGCTATCGCAGGTCCGGCGCATCAGTGAGGACCATTTTCCTTGTAACCGCAACAAAACTCGTCTGCTCGCGTTCGTTCGGCGTTCATTACGTGTTTCTGTTGTAAACCAATAATTAAATAAAGCATTTTGATTTTGCGTGTACTTCCACCAAGCTCAGATTTTTAGCACAGATTACTTGCCCGTCTTTTTTTAACAAACCGCCGAGCTTTCTCACACACCTTTAGTGCAGCGCAGGTTAGTTGATAGATGCTGGGCATGTTAATATTTTTATTGGTCTCTTTGGCGACAGAGCAAACAAAAAACCTGATGGCGCGTCACAGCCGAGCCAAACACGTTATTAATCATAGTAAAACTATAGTGGCAGGCCTTTTTAAATAATAACAATAATTATTATGGATTCCCAGACAAACGCATTAACTGTATGGCATTACAGTAAGCAGAGCTGCTGTTGTGGATGACCTCACAGCGCCAGTCCGAGAGGTGCATCTTTTTATCATAGCGTAAAGTTAAAGAAAAACATTTTGAACTAGGAAAGGATACAAGTGAACATGATTGTGCAAATTCAGTAACCGAGTGTAAATTTGTGGCGTGACAATATGGCGGCTGCGACACAAAGTTATGCATTAGTATAAAGTAGTGTATTTACAAGCACACGCATATAGAGATCTTTGCCGCGCGCAAAGATGATTTGAACTATCTATGGAAGAAGTTACTCCATTCACAGGCAAAGTAACAATTTTTTTAAATAGTTTTATCTGCATTGTTATAAAGTAGAGTGATTAAAGACCCCTTAAATATTTTGTATTATAATTGATTAAAAGTAGTCTCCAAAAACACTTCTATATTATACTTTTGTACACAAATAACGCCTTTATATATATTTATAAATATATTTTACGAAGGTGAATAAATAAATATTCCAAACTAACATGCCAACTCCCTTACAAAATACTCAATACCCACGCAACAGCTCTTCTATACATTATCAATTGCCGTCACAAATATGATATACCCACAGTTCAGTGAACACCCTGTATCCCTTTGATGTCACACGACGCACGAGCATCCCGTATATTAGTGCACAAGCGTAATCGGATTAGCTACAGACGTCAGGGCTACGAGCTTGTTACTAAGTTATTGATTAGATTTTTTTAAATACTTGTTTATCGCGTTTTCAAGAGGAATAATTTTCAGGTAATGTCAGACTTTTGTAACGATCTCTGGCAAATATAGTAGATGATGACAATTAGAGGCAGACGTATCATGGTGTGAAAATAACGGAAACTCGATATTAAAAATCAAAATGGTGGTAAGAATCCCAAAAACTTCTTAAATAATAGTTTAAATAACCGAGATGGTTTATAGTAATTATAGTAATTATTGTTTCATAACAATAATTACTTTGTCACGATCTCGTTTGCGGCGGTCCTTCCTCTTTTGACCGCCACAATTATTATGTTTTTGTTTGACAATCGGTTAAACAGATGGAACACAAGTAAAACCTACAATCGGCTTGCGATATTTCAACACAATCGTCAAAATGTATCAACCTACAAACAATTATAGATGCCCATGGGTGCAAATGACACATACCATTAATTCAATGCTCGTTTCATGACTACTATGACGAAAGGGCTATTATTATGTAATTTTATGTTTTGTCGTTCGAAGAAAAAACATTACTAGTACTTAATATTGATTTTCCACGAAGTTCACACAGCTGTTCGCTCGAAACTTTTATTAATAGAATATACCAACCTGTCTATTCTTCTCCAAACTAGGGGTGTTCAATATGGCTGAATTGAATTGTCGATTAACTCCCAGGTTGGCAGGTAAGAATTGCATCGAGGTTGGCCAGGTATTTCTACGTTATTCTGCTTCAAATACTGATCGTTTGACAAGCGCTGGGTGAGCTTGCATTGTCCTGGTGTAGGATTTAGCCTTCGTTAAGATTTCCAAAGTCTGGTGATGAGTTGTGGTATACAAACTACGTTTACCGTTCTGCGATCTCCAAGTCCAATCTCACAGTTAGATTGATTTCCGCAACAGACGTGGCCATCATCTTTTTCGTGTTTCAAGTATTTTGAGTTCGTCTTGGAAGTCATTAGTCAACTACTGATAATGTCACAGACTTAATTTGACTTGACCTCGAGTGAGTCTTTCAAGAGTTTTCTACACTTTGCCGCTTTCTGATCGTCAAAGAGGCGATTCTCGCTGCGACCGCCGCCCGGTACGGACGTTCTAAGACCACTCCGATTGATCGGTCCTTTCCCGATATTCAGTGGCGCTTAGTTTACTGATGTCACAGACTAGCGTGTTGGCTCTGCGATATGGATTTTTTGGGCTTTTACTCCCTCCGAGCGCTCTCAAAGTGATTTTTCTTTGCGACTAAGTTTCTTAGTTTCCAAAGTGCTGTGTTGTGCTTGTGCTGAGTGCTGTGTGTGCCAAGCCCTCGGACTCATAGGATGAGTACAAAATTCCGAAAAAGTGGGCGCCGCAGTCCATGCCCACGTCAAATTAAAATTATAATTTCTCTTACCCCGAGGCCAAGCCAACCGGTCGGCATCCGCCTCCTATTTTCATCCGCGATAAAGCGGCGTGCACATCTGTGTCCACACATATGTCAATGTTAAAAATCGCGTATACACACGCGAAAAATACCGCGATCGGCATCCGCGTAGCGATCGTCGCACCCGCCGATCACCGCGCCCTCACCAAGTACTTGAATGAGAAATCCATTGAGTACCACACTTACGCGCTCGAGGAGGAGCGCGTTTTACGCGTCGTCATTAGAGGCGTACCGAAGGAGATTGAGTCAGAGCTCCTTGTCCAGGATCTTAAAGACCAGGGATTCCCGCTCATTTTCGTCCACCGTATGTATGGCAAAGATCATAATATGCCGTACAACCTAGTGTTGATAACACTAGATCACACCCCTGAGGGAAATGGGATTTTCAAACTTAAAACTATAGCACGACTTTCGGGGATCCCCGTTGAGATCCTTTTCAAACGTGGTATACCCAGCCAATGCCATAGATACCAAATCTATGGCCATACGGCCAGAAATTGCCACGCCAAGCCCAGGTGCCTCAAGTGCCTGGGTGATCATGGCACTGCGGATTGCGCGCCCCCCGCAAACCCAACCCCGAAAGTAAACCCCGCAATCTGTCGACCCTCCTGCATGCGTCTTGTAAGTTGGTTGGCCACACTGCCAATTACTTAGGATGCCCCAGGGCTCCAAAGCCCAACCCCAAAAAGGCGCAGAAGGCAAAGCAAAGGTGTCCACCCTCTGCTCCTGCTACAAAGCCCGGCCCACCCAATAAACCGCAACCTTCGCTATGTGACCCTCACGGTCCTCCACCGCGTCCCAAGAACGCATGGGTGACCCCACCTACCATGGTGAGGAAACCCATGGCAGCCCTCACCCTCCCGTCTTCTCAGGTAGCACCTGCTTGCATGCCTACTCCTCTCACGGCCAGGTCCCATGGAGAGCCACTTTCAAACTTCGCGCTTGTAAGCGAATTCGCTTCAAGTTTCGACTTGGGAGAAATCACCGCTTTGGCTCGCAAACTACGACCGCAAAGGGTAACTTCCAGGCGACGTGCCCAGGCACTTATCGCCAACGTCCAAAAATTCAATAAATTAAAATTTTAAATGGCGTCCTCTAGATTAAAACCTTACTATCGGCTACTTCAACGCCGATGGTCTTAAACATCAGCGTAGTGAAATTCATGAACTCCTTCGAGAATTCCAAATCGACATCTTACTTGTGCAGGAAACCTTTTGGAAACCTAGTCACAAGGACCCGAAAATAGCGAACTACAACATCGTTCGTAACGATAGGCTTACCGCCGATAAAGGCGGTACCCTCATCTATTACAAAAGGTCACTACAATGTTCGATCCCCCACAAAAAAAAAAATCTATATTGTAACAATCACCAATACAAAGATAAATGTAGCCCTGGCTTCTGAAATGAGAGAACCTGTGATATAGAAGCCAGTACCTTCCTATCATTGACAATACTATTGGAGTTGAGATACAATCAATCATAGAAAGAAAAAAAAATACACAGGAGAATAAAATAAAATAATCAAATTTGTAATCAATACTGTGTCTACTATTGCTACTCAGTTAAAAGATGAGGTTGAAACTAGGTATGTGTGTTTATCGGATGTGTATGTGTGGTTGTGTTACGGAATACATGTGTTTAGTTGTGTATGATGTGTGGAAAGTGTGAGTGTGGATAGCCTCATTAAATCGAATGTATCTATAAGTTTTTAAATAGAAGTTATACGTAGGTCAATAACTGAACAAGGACTCAGTAGCTTCATAATCGTAGCCTTTAAGCCAGTGTAATATTTTACTTTTTATTTGGTAGCTAGTGTAATTTTTTGTTTGACAAAATTTATTTAATTTATTATATAAAAATGGAGCAATGAAATAGTAATGTCTGCCGGCGAAAGCACTTTGTGTTTTAGGAATTAAGTACCTATCTATTTTATTCTTTCTTTTTATTATTTGTCGTTCTACTAAAAAGGCAGCAGAGTTTTTGTGATACCGTCTAACAAATTGATATATAAATAATTTACGGACACTGAGAACCTGTGCTCTATATATACCAATGTGGTAGGCTCTCTAAAAGGCATAAAAAGCAGGACCTTAAGGACCACACGCTGAGCTCTTTCAGCATCGATCAATTACGATTTAGCTGCGCCACCCCACGCACATATCCCATAGCTAATTACAGACTGACAGAGGGCTATTAGTCGCAATGTTTTAAAAACGTACCACAGCTCGAGAATATCGAAGTTTCCTGTTGTAGAATAGCGATGAGCGGCCATCAGCCAATCACGCTGGCATCCATCTACCAACCACCAGATAAAGCTACACTTCAAAGTGACCTCCAGTCGCTACTCGATATGAGTCCCTCCGTAATACTAGCTGGTGACTTTAACTCGAAACATTCAGGTCGGTACTCCGTAGTTACCAACCCAAACGGCCGTCGTCATCATCACTTGTTAGATTCGCTAAGCTGCGATGTAGTGGGTCCTCGGGAACCGACTCACTATCCCTATAACACAAATCATCGCCTTGATATTCTCGATATAGCAATCCTACACAGTGTTAACTTAACGCTACACTCAGTAGAAGTCATCCACCAACTTACTTCGGATCACCGACCGGTAGTCATGCAGCTAGGTATCCCAAGTGACCCCGATCCACAAACGAGGGCATTGATTGGGCCAAACTAACGGAAGCCCTTAAGGCCACCGACAGCCCCAACCTAAACACTATTCCCGATTCATTGTCATCCATCGAGGAGACCAATGCAGCGATTGGTGCTTTCAACACCCACCTTCGAACTGCTATCAGTGCATCTTCCAGGCGGGTTCCGGTGGTGAATGATCGCCGCTGGATCCTGTCTGAGGATGTGAGGGAGTTGTTGAGAGCAAAGACCGCAGCGTCATCGTAATCGCAGGGCGTAGGATTACGCTCCGAACGAGAGCACCTGTTACCGGATGAACAGTTCGGCTTTAGGTCCCGTCACTCCTGCGTCCAAAACTGCGCATCACGGAGTACATCTTGGAGCAAATAAACGTAGGTCGAAAAACGATAGGCACGGGTGCGCTTTTCTTTGACGTGGCTAAAGCCTTTGACAAGGTCTGGCACAATGGCTTATTATATAAGCTCTTTGAACTAGGCGTGCCAGACAGCCTCGTGCGCATCATACGAGACTTTCTCCACTGTCGAACCTTTCGCTACAGATTGGAAGGTGCACTCTCCAATCCCCGGCCCTTATTAGCCGGTGTCCCACAAAGCTCGGTGCTTTCTCCAACTTTGTTTTCACTATATACCAGTGACATACCAAGGACGGAGAAAGTAGACCTAGCGCTCTTTGCGGACGACACCGCGCTATATACATCTGATTGGAATCTACGTAGGTTAACTAGAATACTTCAATCCGCAGCCAACGCATTAGGCACTTGGTTTAGGAAATGGAGAATAGAAGTCAACCCAGAAAAAAGTGCAGCAGTGTACTTCTCTCTCTCAACCTGCTCTAGGACAACCTCTAGGAAACCCTACAAAAGGTTAGGTCAGATCACCCTGTTTGGTACTCCGATCCCATGGGCTAAAAAAGTCAAATATTAAGGAGTCACTTTAGATAGTGGACTAACATTCACGGATCAAATAAAACGCGTCCGGGACCGAGCCGCCTTCGTCATGGGGAGGCTGCACCCTCTAATTTGCAAGAAGAGTAAAATGTCACTTAGAAATAAGCTTACCCTTTACAAAACTCGCATCCGCCCCATTATGACATATGCCAGTGTGGCTTTCGCTCACGCCAGCAAGTCGGACCTCAATCACTTGCAGGTTCAAAATAGGTTCTTACGCAAATGTGTCGGGGCCCCGCCCTATGTCCGCAACTTAAATCTGCACAAGAATCTCGTGCTGCCCACCATTGTCGCGTATATGAAGTTGGCGTCTAGACGCCACTTCAATAATGCTTCCCACCATCCCAACCCGCTGGACAATAAGTCATCTGAATACACAGCCAACCCAGACGCGGTGGTTCGTTATAGGCGTCCGCATAACGTCTTAACAGATCCCGACGATGATATTACAACAAGGAACGCCGGTGTTCCAGTTAGAAATAGGGCAACACGGCATTCGAATCGCCTAACCCACCGGTGGGCCAGGCTAACGCGTCGTACGCATTCCTACTGAGTTTCTTGCTGGTTCTTTGGCAGTAGATGATCCTTCCGAACCAGTGGTACGCCACATATTAATAACCTCCTTTTTCTGGTTGGCATTGTTGGTTACGCTGACAAAAACACAGTTGTTGAGAGCTGTATATCCAATGTGCAAGCGAGTCCTCTACAAGATCCATTATCTGAAACGTTCAATGATTGAACGGGTTTATTTGACCTTCGTCTGGTCACCTTGTTGGCTGTGGCAATATTTTACCGTTAGCCACACCCGTTAGGAAGTGAGTGCGCTGGCGGAGACCCGCTAGCGGTCGACGACGGGCTGCTGGCGACGATATCAAAAATGCGTCGTGATAACGACGGTCCTATGAAACTTAGGAAGCTACGGTACGAAAACCTGAGTCGTAAAAACGACCAGTGAAAGGGAGCCGATACCGTCCCATACATTTCTGGGCTATGGTGTTAACAACTTGGAAATAGTGTTTTCTATAAGAAACATACATTTGAAGTGTTCACCTAAAATTTGAAATCATTTGTATTTCTAGAAGTTAAGCTATAAGATATTTTAGCAGTGTCATATAAAGTTTCGTTAGGTTACGAGAATGTTATTTTAAATTATTTCGTTGGACTTTTCAATAAATTACTTAAATTAACTATACTTAATGATGTCCCAAAACGAATCGTGTATGTATTTCACCCCTTGTATGCTCCCCAAAATAGCATAAACATTTATCTTAACCATTATTTTGTTCACTTTGAAATTATTCGCAAGAATAAATTACTTACTGTTTCAGTCATACGCTATTGACAAATCACAACCAATATTTCTTCATTTAAAACTCGTCTGCCAACAACAGCACAGCGACCAAACGCAATGCCACAGTTAACACAACGATCCATGTCGAAATGCAAAATCGGGTATCCAAGGGAACAAATCTAATATTCGTGGTGTAAGGCGGGTTCTCGGGATCCGGTAGGCAAGCAGAAAGTATTCGAGTAAAGAAGAGTCGTAGTTAGTCCGTATAACAAGCGTACGTCGTAAGAAAATAGGAAAACCACAAAACAACTCAAGCGCATGGAACAAAGCCAAACAAACGAGTATCAGAATGGCAGCCATTTGACGGCATGATTGAGTGATTGACTCGTCAATCACGTACGTAACGTTCGTTCTTTTCGCTCGTTATTGGGGGAAAAAATCAGTATTGCCGACGTTAAAACTAAATTCCACTCATAAAACTCACAGTGAAATTACATATTTTGAATTTATTTCATTTCCAGAAATTATATCGTTCGCGGTTTATTATATTTATAATAAGGTTAGCATAACTTATTTTTTGGCATGAATTTCCACCTATTAACTGTCTAGCCCACGATTACTCAGCCTCCTTTGGGGTGCTCAACTAGTGCGGGGACTAGAGAGCGGGAAAGCGTCTGCGATCGACGTGCAAACGAATTCGCACGCAAACCGAGACGTAAACTGCGCACTAAACAACTTCGACTTATTCCGTAGCAGCGTCGCAAGCGTTAAGGATTTCTGTCATAAATTATAATTGTTTCAAAAATATGTATATATTTATTTATCCAAATTGTGCAATGTGTGTAATTCTTGTGTCTTTGTTTTCTTTATATATAATTGTACTAATTAAAAGCGAAAACTTTTAATTGGAGCTCATTTACCAAAGCAACATTTATTGTAATAATAGCTGTAAGTTTTCCAAAAGGTTGTGAGTAAATAAATAATATTCCTATGATTTAAAAATATATTTAGTTTGTTATGTTGTTATTATCAACAGTCTGGGGCGGTACTATATTTCCTTCTATTTTAACTGCCGTATTAACCAATTTTACGTGGTTGTGTTCCGGATCAAGGAAGGACCAGTCAGTGCTGGAACAAAGGCAATTCCAACTGTAGCCTACGGTCAGCAATGCATCATATTTATTGATGGCAATCGGTGCGGATGCCACTGAAATGAAAAAAAAAAATACTTATTGAAAAGGTCCAAGTGATTGTACAAACTTTTTTAGATAGAAAGAAAGAAAAATTTTTTCGCAGCCTGTAACATTAGACAAAACTTAAAGCATTACAAAAAAAAATAGAGGAAATCAGAGAACACAATGTTACAGTAGCAAAAAACGTCCCCGGGTCAACATACGTCATAGTGGCAACACTGTGACGCAGATTTTTAGCTGCTGCAGTTTAGGGAGTTGCTCTGTATTTGACTTTATTTCGAAAACATACATAGGAATAAATAAGTTATTATATAACAAAATAAGTTATTTCTTATATTTAAAATATTGTTAATCAAAATAAATAAAACCATTATGTAACCCCAAAGTGCCAAACAATGGAAGACGAAATATTCCGTTAGTTTTACGCAGATAAAATTTGCAAGTTTGTGAGATGCTTGTTAAGCTTACTCTTAAAAGTAAGCTTAGTTTTTGCTTGCCTAATTGGTGGTGGAAGATTATTCCAACATTTAGTTGCCAGATACCGAAAACTACCATAAAATACTAAGATATTACTATCAATAAAAAGTACAACTTCACTATTATAAGGCCTTTAATATTTATATAATTATATTACAGGCCTTATAATAGTGACGTTGTACTTATATTTTAAAATTATTCCTATTAAAATAATTCCTATTTCAAATTTTTTAATGATAATGGCTTTCCCTTTCCGTTTAATCTGGCAAAATGGCGAAGGCCTTGCGGGCCGACTAATATAGTACCTTAGTAAAAATATTCTTACAAAATATTTGCCGTTACGTAAATTAAAATATACTCTCAGAACTTGGCTAATTGAAAAGTGTTTTTATAGTGTTAGTGACTTTCTATCCAAATAAAAATAGTAATGTGTCATATTTTATGTTATGACTGAATTATTATTATATATATTTGTATATATATATATATATATATATATATATATATATATATATATATATATATAGTAATTTTGCCACAAAAGACACCTAGACCTGTCACTAAGCATTATCATGCAGTTGTACTGTTCTCCAAGTAGCACGCCTTTCATGAAAAAATTAAATTTTCTAAGATTTGGTTTTAAAAGAATGGCTATTGTGATGCTATTTTGAAAAGGTCATTTAACAAGCAATTTTTTAAAGTGATGTGCATCGCCATACATTTTTTTTCACAGCTATCACTAAAACTTGAGTCAGGTTTTTCGCAATGAAGTAAAATAAAACAATTTAACTATTTTAGCATAGTGTGCTAGTTTCCGTCAAAATTATTACTAGGTTTCTCAACCAACTAATAACGACAGTTTTGGTAAAAAAAAACCCTGAGTTAAAAGATATTTATTGCAGCTGTACGCAAAAAAGGACCAAAATGTGGAAATTTCATAAAAAATCACAATAGTGGCAATATCTCGAAAACCAGAAAACTTTTACTGGAAGCATGTTGATGTTATCTGATAGGCCTTAAGTCCATCTTTATTTTCTTTATTTATTTATTATTTATTTCAAGGTACACACACAGATAACAACGAAAATAAATTATTTTATAAAGGGTGCAATTCATTACAATTTAGACCTAGATTGCTACCCAGTAGTCGTGTATACACAGCATTATTATATAGCGTAAACTGTGACAATAACCTTTCATTTAATATGAAATTCGTTAAAATGACTCGTAAGAGTATATTGATAACGCTAATTTAACTGTTTAAAACTGGCAACTCCACAGTTGCAGAAGGGAAAGTAGGAAACTTATGATTTTTTAAGTTAATAATCAAATTACATAAAAGAAAAAGGGACACAAATCGAAAAAAAATTGTCAATTATTTTTTTATTATTTAAAATAAGCGATCGCTACTTATTTGCAATGTATTAACGTATATATTATCTAGCATATATGCTATATCGTCATTTTATAACAGTTTGGCTAATTTATACAATTTATATATTTCTTATAACGTATCTCAAAAATCAATCAAAATATATACATTAAAGATTCTTTGATTACAATCAAATAACGGAGGATAGGTAACCAGCTCCTAAGGTACCGCAACGTTTGAGTGCGCTTTATATGATAGAAGACCTATACTATTTCCATTTCTTTATTTTCTCGATGACAGTTCTAATTTGATATAATGTAGTGTTGTGACCAAATAAGAAATGATATCGATCGCATATATTTATTATATTTTGAACAAAGACAAATACAACAAAAACATTCAAATATATTTTTTCAAGGTGTTTTAATCTGTCACTCGCAACAAGACGGTCGTGCTAGTCACTACATTTCTGTTCGCTGAGTTTTTTCACATTATCCATACGTTACGTTGTGTATTTTGTGTTCCTCCGTGTTGATTGCTGCCCAGCTGTCAAATATCAAAATGCCGTAAGGATCTGTTCTGAAAAGGCAGGCGAGAGAACTGGTGATCAAGGTTCGTAATTACTTTGAAGCAGAGTATCAAAATGGTGGCCCGCTTTGACCACTGTCGCAAGTGAGAGAGCGAGTTGCCGCCGCATTAGGAATTAGTGGACCTACTGTTTCAAAAATTACTACCAAATCTTACGGTACAAGCGGCATGCAGGAAAATATGCTTCGTATGCCGAAGAAAAAACGCCAACCACGCCGCGCGACCTCGATTGACAACTTCAACGCTGATGCTATTCGCCGTCATATATATAACTAAGTATTACTTGCGCAAAGAAATTCCAACACTTAAAAAACTTGTTGTTTCTTTACGTGAATGTGGTTTGTTCCATGGCCAAAAATCGTCATTAAGTTTAGTTTTGGAAGAAATTGAATTTTCTTATAAAAAATCGGACAAACGTAAAATATTGATGGAGCGTCACGACGTTGCTATGTGTTGCGTATGAATTTTTGGGCGAAGCCAAAAAGATTTCAGATTGATCAAATGTTATTTTCACTGACGCGACTTGGTTAAATGCAAACCACACAGTATTTAAGAACTGGACTGACGACACCGCCGCTTCCACTAGTTCAGTGCCAATGGGAAAAGGTGAACGCCTTATCATATGCCATGCGGGGTCTACGAAAGGATTCGTGTCAGATGCTTTACTAGCCTATAAATCCAAGAAAACAGTGGACTACCACGAAGAAATGAACGCGGAGATTTACGAAGGATGGTTTAAAGAAATGGTACAATCTCGGGAAGAACCGTCTATAATTAAATAAATTTTTAAACTAAATATTTCTAACAACCACACCACATTATCTAGCCCAAATTAAGTATAATTGAGAACTTGTGTTATGGATACTAGATAACGGATAAATAAACTTAAGAAATATATAAACACACATAGATTTATTTTTTTGTATATAAATTTTAGTAATAAACTTAAATAAACATACACACATTTATATTTAGACAAATTGATAAAATGCCGACGCAGGCCAATAAAAAACAAGAGATAATTGACTGGCTCCAACGTCATGGTGAAAATGTAGATAGTACTTTATTAAAAGTACAATTAGTGAATATTTTAAAATCGGAAAAAAGCCTCCCTAAAAGATATGTAAGCGACGAAATAGCTGCCGAATGTGGTTATTGGGTTCTTCGACTTCCGCCGTATCATTGCCAGTGTAATGCTATAGAACTAATATGGGCACAAATCAAGGGACAAGCCGCTCGAAACAATACCCATCCCCCTTTTATATATATTTAATAGATAAATAAATAAAGATTACCTGTCGTTATAATTATTCCGTTTCATTGTCGCGTACCTACCTATACCTACTTATTTTACAATAGCTTCGAAAATTTTAAAGAAGTTGGCATTATCAATCAAGAATTAATACGTGTAACATCTTGTAATAAAATATAATATTAGTTAATTAATTTGTACAAAAGTATTCGACCGTAGTTTAGTTTCTTACATTTTGTAAAAAAATATCGGGTCTGCTTATCGTGTTACGTTTATCGATATAGCTCCATCCCTATCAGTTTCTCCGACTCTGGTTTATATAACCTTGTATATAACCATATTTTTATAAAATAATGCATACATAATGTAAAAAAAAACGCTTTGCACAAGTTTTGACAGGAGCTGTCATCGAGAAAATAAAGAAATGGAAATAGTAAACGTCATATTTTTATAAAATAATGCATTGTAAAAAAAACGCTTGTGCAAGTTTTCACAGGAGCTGTCATCGAGGAAATAGTATAATTGCGCAAACAAACATTGCTGGCAACGTATAATTTTGACGTAACTTTACTCGGAGATAAAACAAAAAAGAATGTTGTAGGTTTCTTTTGTATACAGCCACCTCAATAATGTTGCGGATAATAAATGTATTCGATTTGAATAAAAAAATATATATTTTATATACCGAGCACAAGACCTCAAAAATGTTGTGCTCGGTCGCCTGATATTAGTCACTTTACGAACCGAACCGATAATTTACGACTCGACACGAGTACAAACGATATTACACGGAAATGTGATATTCTATGTTGCTCGCACGCACATGTTTTGCCTTAAACTATCTCGTTTATGTGGCTGAGCAATATAATTGAGTTTTTATGAGAAATGCATCTGTGGTAGTACTACAGCCATTTTCAGTAATCTTGGTTACAACATATGAAGGAATCATTGTCAAATTTGATTGATATTGAGAAAAAAGAAAAAATTTTATTTATTTTGTATCCTTATTTATTAAACAATTTAATACACTAGCAGTTAAAACTATATAATTTGCTTTGGTAGTCTTCATTATTTCTCTATTTAAAGTAATTCATATGATTTAAAAATAATCACATAATATTACTTATTATATAATATTTATTATAATTATTATATTTACCTATCATTCAAAAGATAATATATAAATTAGCTAAAGATATAAAAAAGGAAATTAGATCACAGTCAATGACTTCATCTAATATTGTATAAAACTTTTAAAAAATCTTTGGGAAGAAAAAAACATAGTCATGTATGTTATTTTTTGGGTAAATGTATTTAAAAATGTTGCGCTTCATGCTAGCAAAACTTTTTTAAGTATTGTAAATCTTCATAATTTTATGCCCTCCATAATATTAGGCACTGGAGGTTGTCCAGTGTATGTATGATTCATAACTGCCACTATACTAATCTGATTTGGTGCTTTCTTTGTCACTTTCGCTGTTCGACATTTTATTACACTAAAAACTGAATTAGCTTTTATAATGTAAGCAAAATAAAGCAGTGGCAGTAAGGAGGCTGAGTAATCGTGGGCTAGACAGTTATTAGGTGGAAATTCATGCCAAAAAATATGTGATATTAACCCAATTATAAATATAATAAACCGCGAACGATTTAATTTCTGGAAATGAAATAAATTCAAAATATGTAATTTCACTGTGATTTTTATGAGTGGAATTTAGTTTTAACGTCGGCAATACTGATTGTTTCCCCCCAATAACGAGCGAAAAGAACGAACGCCACGTACGTGATTGACGAGTCAATCACGCAATCATGCCGTCAAATGGCTGCCATTGTGATACTCGTTTGTTTGGCTTTGTTCCATGCGCTTGAGTTATTTTATTGTTTTCCTATTTTCTTACGACTTACGCTTGTTATACGGAGTAACTACGATTCTTCTTTACTCGAATACTTTCTGCTTGCCTACCGGATCCCGACAACCCGCCTTACACGACGAATATTAGATTTGTTCCCTTGGATACCCGATTTTGCATTTCGACATGGATCGTTGTGTTAACTGTAGCATTGCGTTTGGTCGCTGTGCTACTGTTGGCAGACGAGTTTTGAATGAAGAAATATTGGTTGTGATTTGACAATAGCGTATGACTGAAACAGTAAGTAATTTATTCTTGCGAATAATTTCAAAGTGAACAAGATAGTGGTTAAGATAAATGTGTATGCTATTTTGGGGAGCATACAAGGGGTGAAATACATACAAGATTCGTTTTGGGACATCATTAAGTATAGTTTATTTAAGTAATTTATTGAAAAGTCCAACGAAATAATTTAAAATAACATTCTCATAACCTAACGAAACTTTATATGACACTACTAAAATATCTTATAGCTTAACTTCTAGAAATACAAATGTTTTCAAATTTTAGGTGAACATTTCAAATGTATGTTTCTTATAGAAAACACTATTTCCAAGTTGTTAACACCATAGCCCAGAAATGTATGGGACGGTATCGGCCTCCTTCAGCGCGAAAACAGGATTTGACTGAACAACTGAAAGGCAGACAGTTGTCAAAAAGTTGTGACATTGAACTTTCTATGATGCAGCCATACAATCTCTTTTTGCGTCCCTTGTACACTGTGATCTTTTTAAGCGATTTTCGTTAACATAGCCAAGAAGGTTTTTTTAATTTCGCACAAGATGGCATTGTTAGCTATTTTTTGTGGAAAAGTTGTCAATGATCCTTTTTCCCCTGTACCTGTACCCTACATATTTCTAGGACTTCCCAGTGAGTAATCAGAGAATATTTGTATTGGATAGTTACTTAATGTAAAAATTTACGTATTGTCAGCTGTCTTACTTGAATTTAATGTGTTGCTAAAAAAATATCATCTAGGTACATGTTTTGGAAACATATCTGAATACACTTTTTTTAAGTTTTTGTTTGTCCGGTTGTTTGTTATGCAAAATGCATTGAAACTTTTTTTAATTAAAAATAATTCACTTATGGAACGATTTCTATTTCTTAATTGTCGTCCAAATTGCGTAAATACAACTGAAAAAAAGCCGGCTATAAATAAAATCCCGGCACTCTTTCGTCGATATTGACATAGGTATACAATTTTACTACGGCATGAATGAAACAAACACAAGACAGCTATGTGTGTGCTAATGTCAAGCTGTTTACACAGAAAGTATTTATAGTTTATTTTTCAGATACTAAACAGAAACAGCCTGCGGAGAACTCAATCTGATGCCCTTTTGTTATTCAAATAATCATAGCTTTTATAATAAGCTTTTTGGCATTAAGTTTGCTTTTTTTATTGAAAAAGGATGAGACGTTTGTCTTCTATGTCACCTATGTCTGAAAGTGACAATGAAGACGAAGGTGTTACACGTCTATCCACGAGATACCTATTCACTGGACGCTTGAAAGAACTAGGACTATAGTTTTCTGGAAAAACAGACGCAGGCAGTTCATTCCATACCGTGGCGCGTTATTGAACGGATTCCACTGATTGCGATTTTATTATAACAACGTATTGACATTCCGATAAATGACTCGTTGCTTAACCAGGCTAAATTTTATAAACGCTTATAAGTATAAGCGCAAACTCAATAAGCGTTTCCAAAACAGGACATTATGGTCATTCCTATACCTTACAGAGTTATCATTATCACGGTTATCTTTCTTAGTTTTTAATTTATAAATATTCTTGTGAATATACAAAATATTTTCGTAAATATATTGTGATCATTATTATCATCATTACAGGTCCATCTCGCTCCTTAGCCATGTTTATAACTGTTCTCAAAAGACATCACGAATCGTCTCGAACGCAGGCTCGATGACTTCTAACCACCTGAATAAGCCGGTTTCCAACGAGGCTTCAGCACCATAGACCACATACACACGCTGCGGCAGATTATACAGAAGACCGAGAAGTATAATCTGCCACTATGTTTAGCGTTTGTGGATTATGAGAAGGCCTTCGATTCGATCGAAACCTGGGCGTTGCTGCGATCTCTCCAACGGTGCCAAATAGACCATCGTTACATCGAAGTGTTGAAGTGTTTGTACAAAAACGCCACCATTTCGGTCCGAGTACAGGAGCAGTGCACGGGGGCGATTCCATTGCGATAAGATAAGGAGACGTAATAATAGGTCTTTACCTATGAAACTGCCGTTTTGCCGTACTGGCCATTTCAAATGAAAATATTTTTTTTTTGACTGATAATTCTAATTTCAAATTAATTTTATTTGACAAACATGGAATTCTTTTTCTAAAATCGTCATTTGTTTAATAGTTAGTGTTTTGTTTTCAACGCATTCGAACATTTTTCGTCATCATGGATAAGTTAAAAATTCGAGTAATTATGGAGTATGAGTACCATCGTGGCAGCAAGCGGCACAAGCGGCACGCCACATCAACGACGTTTACGGAGCGAACACTACAAACGAACGCACCACCCGTTATTGGTTTACCCGCTTCCGTTCTGGAAATTTTGACCTGAAAAATGAACCCCGTGGTCGTCCGAAAACTTTGGTCGACAATGACGAATTAAAGGCAATTGTGGAAGCTGATGAAACTCAATCCACGGCTGAATTAGCAGCAGCTTTCGACGTTAGCATAAAACAATATTGGTCCATTTGCGTTAAATTGGCAAGGTAAAAAAGCTTGACAAATGGGTACCCCACGAACTCAATGACCGCCAGCGCGAAGTACGCGTGGAGACGTGCCTTGCACTGCTCAGCAGGCATACAAATGAAGGAATTCTGAACCGCATTGTTACTTGTGACAAGAAATAGATCCTGTTTGACAATCGTAAGCGCTCAGCAAATTGGTTGGACCCTGGTTCAGCACCCCAACAATGTCCTAAACGAAAACTTACCCCTAGAAAAGTGATGGTCACTGTTTGGTGGTCTAACGCGGGTGTAATTCATCACAGCTTCTTGCCAAACGGGACAAGCATTACTGCAGAGATGTGTACTGTGAAGAACTGAACACAATGATGGAGAAGCTCGCACGTCTCCAACCAGCTTTGGTCAATCGTTCGGCTCCACTGCTCCTGCACGACAACGCGCGACCTCATACTGCACAGCAGACGGTCTCCAAGCTACAAGAGTTGGGTTTGGAAGTTCTCCGTCATCCGCCGTACTCACCAGACCTTGCACCTACAGACTTCTACTTTTTCCAGAATTTGGATAACTTCTTGGCGGGAAAAAAATTCAATAGCCGAGAGGCAGTACAAAATGCCTTTGAAGAATTTGTTGCCTCCCGTCCAGCTGATTTCTTCAAGAAAGGCATCAATAAGCTACCAATGCGTTGGCAAAGATGCATTGATTGCATGGGTGATTATTTTGATTAATAGAAATAAAAAATATATAAAAAAATTACGCTTCATTTATTTCGTGAAAAACGGCAATTTCATAGGTAAAGACCTAATATCTGCAAAGCTATTCAGCGCTGCTTTGGAAGACGCTTTCAAGCTCCTGGAATGGAAAGTATTCGGCATCAACATCAATGGCGGTTACATCACTCACCTCCGATTTGCCGACGATATTGTGGTCAAAATCGCTGGAAGATCTCGGCACAATGCTCGATGGCCTCGACAGAGTTTCCCAACAGGTAGGTCTTAAAATGAATATGGATAAGACGAAAATTATGTCAAATATCCATGTTGCGCCCACCCCCTTGCTAGTTGGGAACTCTGCTCTCCAAGTTGTAGACGAGTAAAGTTACGTAGGACAAGCTGTCCGATTAGGTAGGTCCAACTTCGAGATAGAGGTCAATCGACAAATCCAGCTCGGCTGGGCAGCGTTCGGGAAACTGTGTGATATCGTCTCGTTCAAAATACCTCAGTGCCTCAACACGAAAGTCAAACAAACCAGACCGAAAAGTTCTGGACTGTAGACCACGTATCGGAAAACGCAGCGCGGGTCGGCCTCCGGCTAGATGGACGGACGATATAATAAAGGTTACAGGAAGTCGTTGGATGCAGAGTGCGTGCGACCGGTTGGTCTGGAAGTCTTTGGGGAAGGCCTGTGTTCAGCAGTTGACGTCCTGTGGCTGATATGACCATGATGATTGTGATGCAAGGTTTAATATACCAACCTATATTTCTAGGGTCTCTAAATATTGTATATTTTTATTTTAGGCTTTTACATTTATACCAATTACATATTTGTAGATGCTCTTGGAATCAATAAGTAACTGTAATAATAATTGATTAATAATCTGTTATCAAAGGTAGGCTTCAGTTGGAACGGCCTTTGATCCTATAACCGTACTTCATGCATTTGGTTTTACTGCACTTTATATTTATCCATCCTTGGGCAGTTGTCCCACCGGCAACGATGAACGAGTAGCGAGTAGAGCCGAGGCGAGCCGGGAGAGCGACTGCGTAGTTCCGATAGTTGTGTAGCTCAGCTATAAGCGAGTGTTCGAGACTATACTATACAAAGCCTATCATATAATGCATCATCATCTGAACTAGATAACAATGATAATTCAAATGATATTTCGATATTCATAATAAATAAAAATACGTGTACTTTCAGCACTTGCACATTTCGCACTGTAGAGAAATGACCGCTGGTGGATCTCTGCTTCGCGTGAGTTCTGATCGAGTATCGCTGTGCGAATATTATCTTTCATAGCTCGTGTCGCTCAGCTTAGGCAGTTGTCCCACCGCCGGCGAGAAAACGACTAACTATCGGCTATTTTCTCGCTCAAGAAACGTACAAATGATGTATACTCGGAATGTATATTCCGTGTATACAAAAGAGATGCATATACAAATAGTTGATCGCTGGTTGTTCACTCAGATTTTTCATTCAAAATTTCATTCAAAAATTGTAACGCATTTTTTTAATTTCATATACAAATTACAATAAATAAATGTCCTCTTAGACGATGATAAAATTATAACACCAAAAAAACGATACGTCTGTTTATATAATCTAAACAGCTTAAGCCCAAGTCTCTAACACTATTAGACACCTCACCTAACGTCAAACAACGAACTCAAGTGGAAAATACTGATCAAAGGATGCAACAGCCTTGTCCCACGGACGATTAAAGATCTAAACGGTGTGTAAGCCGGGCTTGGACGACTGGTCAAGTAACCAATGATTAGTGTCAGCCGGCGCCATCTTTATTTAAAACTATGACGTATCACGGTCAGTCGAGCATCAACCTTCGCCGAGTGAGCGCGTCTTTTGATCGTTGAGGAGGAATATTTTCGCTCTAATAAAAAGGGTGTCTATTTAAAACTGTAGGGTGCTAATTTATAGGTTTTTAAGTCGTTTGTTGTAGTAATAATTAGTTGAGTGTTAGCAGAGTTTGTGTTTAATAATAGTCGTTAGGATGTAGCGAATATAACATTAATTTAAATAAACTGTTTATGCTATAATGATACATAATAGATTCTTACAAAAACACTCGAATTGTTTGGCCCCAAAGTAACCAGAGAACAACAACCATGAACCGAGAACAAACATTCTGTTATCATCACACAAATGAATGCTCCGGCCAGGACTTGAGTCTGGGACCTACAGCCAATGAGGCAGGACTACTACCCACAATGCCACTCTGTCATCTAAATCTTCGTCCTATACATGGTCTAGAAAGAGCGTTTATATAGTTCAATTTTTACATTATATTCACTTGAAACTAACGGCAATATGCGCTGTGAAACCATAGTTTAAGTTATTGGTAATATTATAATATAATAAGTGTATGTGTTTGTACTTTATGATTACCAGGTGAACTATAATGCACTGACAATTAATGTATTCCAAACACTCAAGTTTAGATTATTTTAAACTGGTCCTCTGATACTTATTTGGGGGTTGCTTAGATTGGCAATTTTATTGTAATACAGCGAACAGCAGGCTGTTGTTGCTGGGTTATGCCAAATAAAGTGAGCCTATTTTACGAGTATAGTAACATTCATTCTAAGTAAGTTAAACTTATTTTTCGCCGATTCTATGTACAATCCAGAAGAAGCTTTTTTTTTATTTGAAAAAGGATGAGACGTTTGTCTTCTATGTCACCTAATTGAAAGTGACGATGAAGACGAAAGTATTACGCGTCTATCCACGAGCTACCTACTCACTCGACGCTTGAAAGAACTGGGACTATAGTTTTCTGGAAAAACAGACGCAGGCAGTTCATTCCACACCTTGGTGACCCGCACCAATAAGGAACTATCGAAGCGTTTGGTTCGACTTCTTGGGATATCTACTATAAAGGGATGGAAGGCCTGTCTGCGTGAATTTAGTGGCACTATATATCCGGGGCCGGCATTAATTACCACTGCCGGGCGGCACAAAGATGAGATTGTGTGGTTGGACGTTCTGTAAAAATGCTGCCCGGTCGGCTTTTGACGAAAATATTTAGTGGTTGGTTCGGGCTGACATTGCCGTTTGCCAAATACTGCAGACCCAAAAG
Organism: Marasmarcha lunaedactyla; assembly: GCA_923062675.1. NCBI lineage: Eukaryota > Metazoa > Arthropoda > Insecta > Lepidoptera > Pterophoridae > Marasmarcha > Marasmarcha lunaedactyla. The sequence goes on along the minus strand of OV281367.1, from coordinate 7,591,751 downwards.
TGCAACCTTTAGCAACCCTTATTTATTTATTTATGTGTGTTTGGAAAACTTACAGCTAACATAATAGTATAAGAACAAGAATTAGGTTGTTATTGTAAAGGCCATTTATTCGTTTTCACTTTAAAAATTTAAAACAAGAAACACAAGAAATTATGAAATAACACATTAAAAATTTATTTAAAAAAAAAAGAAAAAACAAAAACACTTCATACATCCATTAGAAAGACAGAAATTAAAAACATCAGTATAGGAAAATAAGAAATACTAAAATCGTTATCAAGTTTTGTACAATGTACCTATTTGTTATGTATTTGCTTGTAATCTAATTATTTAACGTGAAAAAATCATTTGAAATGCCGCTCTAATACTTGAGACACTACTGCAAAAGACATCCACATCGTTCATTGACTCGACTGTCTTGTTAATAATCTTCATAAATCGGCTAGCTGTGACCGATTATGAGTGAAAACTAAAAAAAATATGTGTAAAGAGTTCGTACATGTAATTAAATTTTATTTATTTATTTGCAAAGTGATTCCAATCAGTTCATATTACAAATGCGGAAGTGAGTTTCTTGTAACGCTTAGACGCTAGGGGTCCACGTACGCCAACTCCTGACCAAGTTATCTGTAAAGGCACCAAAACGTTGAGTAAAAATGTAAAATAATAATTTAACACAATAAAATCCGATTCAAAACAGTTTAACATATTATATTAAATAGTAAAAACTTTATAAATTATGTAAATTGCATACTTAGTCTTTAGGTTTCGTTTCCACAAAACTTGGCTGCGCTAGGAAAATATCGACAAAAAGAAAAACTTCATTTGTTTATGAAAATTAAGTTTTGTGTCGTTTGAAATGAACCTGTTCGAGTTTTCCTTATCAGATACTGATATGAGTCGAGTAGAGTTTATTTTGTTGAACCCTCGTCTGGAGCGTTACTAGAGTCATTCCTATAATAACCATTAAAATAACCACGTTTTCATGCTTTTATTCCAGACAAAGGGAAGAAACAGCCAGTGCACAAAAATGACAATTCCAACTTAAGCCTACAATCGACGATTCATCATTAATCTATTATCAATAAATACTATTTACATTTAATGATGTCGATGGACACGGATGCCTCCTACCATTGCCTGGTAACGTGCTCGTTGGACGGCTATGACAAGGTTAAAAAAGGAGTTTCCTCACACAGCTTTGATTTGGATACACATTCTAACCTATTCCATTGAAGAAACCCGCATTAGCGTGAAAAAGGGATTAAGCATTAATGCAGTTTCATTTGCAAACGAGGTTAAGCTTTTTCATGTAACTAACTAACTAAATAATAACTAAATCCTCAGACAAACACATCTACTGTATGGCCCCAAAGTAAGCAGAGCTTGTGTTATAGATGACCATATAGTGAACTGGGGTGAACCCAGAATAAACTGACAAACAATGATCGAGAACAAACATCTGTGTTCACACAAATAATAATAATAATAAATCCCCAGACAAACACATCAACTGTATGGCCTCCAAAGTAAGCAGAGCTTGTGTTATGGATGACCATACAGCGAACTGGGGGGGAGCCCAGAATAAACATACATATATAAATACAAACAACCATGACCCGAGAACAAACACCTGTGTTCATCACACAAATGAATGCCCCGGCCAGCTCGAACCTGGGACCTTTGGCGTATGAGGCAAGGCCACTTACCACTACACCACTCGGTCGTCTAATAAATGGCCCGGCCTGGTGTCGAACCTAGGACCTTTATGAGGCAGGGCTAGTTATATGACCAGTAACATCATTTTACCATTGTTAATTTTCTTGAAAGTACAAAAACTCGTTACCATCAACATCAATTATTTTTTTACTTTAAACCTATAACTACATATCAAAAGAGTCAAGAGATCAAGTCCATTTTAGAGTATTTCTGCAAATGAGGTTTATTATACTGACTTTTTGTATCGCTATTGATTCTATTTAGTGATAAGCACAATTTTAATAAAGATTTGTTTATATTTGGATTATAAAGAAAAAATCAACTGTCAATTAGCATTTCTATAAAACTGTGTCATGACATTTTACAAAATTATTACAATTTCTGCTTCTGTAAAACCGTAAAAAATTACTCTGATATGGAGCGACGACGTCATTTAACCCGAGAAGAGATGATAAGAGCCATCGGAATGTTGGAATCTGGCTCCAGGCAACGTACTGTGCAGCTCCTACATTACCACTCGCAGACAGTACCGGTAGATCCAAAGTACTGCTCCACTAAATCGTACTATGACCACCATTATGTTGGTTACGGGGTTCCACAGCTCTTCAGGCTTGTTAATAAGCAATCAAATCATCAGAAATCGTTTACCTTAAGTGGGTCTGCGTTCCTGAAGGCTGCTGAGAGTCCTACCTATAGCACTCTGCAATCGTAGGGCCCGTTTACAATGGGCTCGTGTACACAGAGATTGCGGGGAAGCTGACTGGCTTTGTGTGTCCTTTTCCGATGAGTCTCGTTACAGAATGAGGCAGGATACAAGACGCATTCGGAGAACCTCTGGACGTGAACGTGGAAGAGCCACCACAGTGCTCAGATTTACGCGGAGAGGATTGTTTCAGACGTAATTATCCCCTTGCGAGGCAGGTTGGGTAATTCGTTTCAGCTAATGCATGACAATGCACGCCCACACACGGCTAGAGTCGTAACACGCACTTTTGTCGAAACTGGTATTAACGTTTTGCTGTGGCCTGATCAATCTTCATGGGATATGTTCCAAAGAAGACCCCTGCCGGGGACTATGGCTTCCTTGCCACCCCACAACCACTTTTTGGCGGCCATTCCTAAGAGTGATTTTGATTTTCCGCCATTTGATTGACACAGTTAATTTGAGTTTATTTCGCACAATTTGCAAAAACAGCAACTTTTTTTTTTCATTTTTACGAAATGTTTTAATTTCAACATAAGAATTAAAGAAAAAGGCAATTTTAGTAGTAGACTAGATTTGGGAAATATTGATTGGAATTTTTTTTAATATACTTGATCCCTAGAAGCTTTTGATAAATGTTGCCTAGTTCAATTAAATTCAAACTTAAATTATTTATAGGACTGGCCATGTTTGAATAGGATATTTAAATTGCAAATTTCTCGAAATCTAATCCTGAAAATTATTGTCTTATTTATTTACGTACTATTTAAAATTATTTACAAAAAGTTTAGATAACCGGGTAGCGTAGTGGTTAGTAGACCTGCCTCATACACCAGAGGTCCCAGGTTCGAGTCCTGGCCGGGGTATTCATTTGTGTGATGAACATAAATGTTTATTTTCGGATCATGGTTGTTGGTATGGTATATATATATATATATATATATATATATATATATATACATTATATTTTTTTATTATTCTGGGTGCCCCCCTCAGTCATAACACGAGCTCTGCTTACTTTGGGGCCATACTGTTGGTGTATTTGTCTGGGGATTTAATATTATTATTTTAATACTTATGTAATGTCGGACTCTTCGTTCCGGCTGTAAAACTGCTTTGCTTCGGAATGGCATATTAAGTAAATTCTGCTTCGGCAATGGCGGCAGTGACAGTTAACAGAAGTTCGTTTTAAGCTTTACTCCCCGCAGGATAGGAACCTAACTTGTCTCCGATATGGCCAATGTGGTCGAAAACGAGCTCTTCTGATCACCTTTTTGCAGGACTTGGCGGCAGCATTGTACGGTCGCTTCTTCACTTGTAGATCCCCGGCTTTGCTTCTGCGAGCATCAAGCCCAGGCCTTCTATTCTAGATTTATTTCTAACTCTTTACAGCTAGAAGGCAAACAGCCGTAACTTTGAAAACAGACACTTCAATTTTAATTATTTGTGTAGATGTTGTACCCAAACAAAAGATGTGGCAGAAATAAAAGTTTTGTTTATGAATATTATAGTGATTTTTATTATTACTAACTAGTTTGGTGTAAGTATCATTTTTGGCATTTTCCTTTGAACTACCCTAAACAGTCACGTCAAGTAGTGCTAGTAGAGTCTGTTAGATCTCGTTTGGGGTAGCACTACAGTCTTCCTACCTTGACCGCCAAAATAATCATATTTACGTGGTTTACTGGTTGGAATTGCCAGTGCACAATAAAGGCAACTCCACCTGAAACCTGCGCTCGGAGACGCAACATTAAAATTGACAATAGTATTGACTCTCATTATTGATAAATAGAACTCTTGCGACTAATGATGTAAATAAGCATGGATGCCCCTGGCCATGTGTTAAGCACTATTTTAATAAAGAATTGTTGAAAGAATGGCCTGGCAAATGAGTACTGTGGGTCGTGTACTATTCGGGTTTTCGTACTTACGATATTGCGGATTATTAATAAATCGGATTTTTTATATTCGGCATATTGATTTTCGTAATTATAAACGTTCCGGATTATGAAGTTTCAAAGAAGAAAAATTCGGAATTATGAAACACGGAATTTTCATTTTTAGAATTATGAACCATTCGGTGTTATAAAATTCGGAATTTTGAAATTCGTGATTATGACTATCGGAATTAGGTTTTTCGTATTTTCTTACACTTTTCTTAATTATGATTAAAGATTTCACTTTAAATTTCAAACTTAAATAGGCCAAAGCCAGGTATACCCCTTAGTAAATTTGTTCTCCTGCTATCCGCAAACGCTATCACCATACCGTTAGATATAACCTAATAAAAAGTAAAAACGGGAAGGATCATCACTGAGATTACTCTGACAATAGACAGCTCCAATATAAATCAAATTCACCAGCGGCCGTGCGATCCAGCCTACAAATTACGTTTGTTTTACTTTTCTTTGATAATTCGTGACCTGACTGAAAAGGCCCTGTTCTTAGGGCATGATGTGAATTTGTAATTTATTCTGTGAAAAAGGTTTTTATACTTTTTTCAATGGTAGATATCGTGATTATTTGCTCAAAAAAATTATTGTTTAAAAGCTAAAGCTCGACTATGGAAAGTATTACAGAAAATAATGTGTTGGACATTCATTTGAACTAATCGTAATCAACAACAAGGAAAAAATAAAAAATACAGATAGACGTAATTAGGTGGACCGATACAATAAATGTTGAAACGATGTTTGAAAACGCTCATAATACTGTCTGTCAGTATTGATGTAACCTGACATTGAACTGTCATATTTTTTTTGCTCCATCTCTTGTATGAAACTCGGTTGTGTGCTAACGTGAATTTTACTATCCAAATAAATCGTCGTTTATCTAAGTTTATTCCTGGTGTTTCTTTCATAATCCTTCAATACAATACAATAGTTTTTTATTGCCATCATAACACAAACATATAAAAAATAAAAAATAAATTATAATAATAATAAAATAACAAAAGCATGATCGTCAGTGTTTTTCCTTTTGCTTCAAGAAGTCTGCTCGTTGATAGTGAAGTCTTGCTATCACTTTATTATTGACTTTCAACTTCGCCGTTTTCATTATCATACATTATATCATCATCATCATACTAAAAGAAGAATAAATTATATTTACGATAGACCAGGCTGTACAGCGTAGTTTCTTTTGCTTTCCTTATAGGACAAACTCTAAAAAAAAAATACTCATGACATTAACGTTGACGTGCGAACTGCTGTTTTCTGAAGAAAATATCTTTAGCAACAATACTTATAGTAATGGACCACGAAAATTGTTACTAGAACAATCTGTTCATAGCTTAAAAAACTACGACGGATAATGAACTTAATATCCTTGCACACAGAATATTCCATCGATTGAATTATCAATATAGTAACCTTCTTTTAAAGTTTTTTGACTTGGTATCAAAGATCAACCAACTTCATGTGGAGTATACCAATTTAAAAAAAAATTAATTTGAAATAAACCAGTAAAAATCATAAACGTTAAAATATAAGATTTTTCTGTGAATCTATAAAAATAGCTGTATCTTATAAAAGATGGCTTTGACCATCATTCGGTCTCATGGTGCAATAGCTACTTGAGAGAAAGATAAAAATCAGTTGGATTACGACAAGAAAATGGATCTTATTTGACATCAGAACCCAAATCGTTTACGCAGGGAGTCCCTCAGGGCTCTATATTGGGCCCTCTTCTTTTCATCATCTATACTGCCGATCTTTCTCAGGTTATCAGTCACTGCAAATATCAGTGTTAGGCCACCGATATTCTACTTTATATTCCCTTACGTACGCCTAGTGTAGTTATGGCAACAAATGCGCTAAACGAAGACTTGGATAGGATTGCTTCCTGGTCTACTAATAATTATCTGTATCTTAATCCATCCTAGTCCAAGTTAATGGTACTAGGATCAAAAAAACAGATAGAAAAAATCACGAGTTGTAAGCCCATGGTGAGGATTAAAGACGTTGCATTGGACTGTGTGGGCATCGCAAGAAACCCGGGTATCACATTTGATAGCCACTTGCGATTTGAGGAGCATGTTTTGGGTCTTGTCAGGAGCTGCTTCTATAGATAAAAACTTTTATATAAAATACGAAAATACCTCTCAGAGAAAGCACGTATAATACTTTGTGAATCGCTAGTTCTATCGCGTCTGAATTATGGTGATATAGTTTACGGGCCTCGACTACTGTATAAAACAAAGCGAATGGTTCAGCGCATTCAAAACGCATACTGTCGTTTCTGTTTTACTGTACCCCCCCCCCGAACCCGTCTTCCCTTTCATCAATAATGCCTCCATGTTAAATATGGAATCACGACTGCGACTGCACCTGGCATCACTTCTGTTTGATGTTCTTTATTTAAAGCGCCCAGAATATCTATTTAAAAAATTAAAATTCCCTAAATCCCACAACAGGTATGGGCCTGGCGTCCCGAGGGCGCTCCGTGCCCCACTGGAATACCATGCTCACCGGACTGTAGCTTTTACAGGATGTTTTAGGCACCAAGCAACTAAAAGCTGGAACGACATAACGCCGCCCATCAGAAATGCCACCTCTAGACGTATATTTAAATAAAGTCTCAAAACATTTCTGATGGAATCTCAATTAATAGGCTGAAGCAATATTGCTTGGTGAACTAACAACTTTTATATTAATTATATCATGTTGATGTATATTTTGTTATTGTATATATTGCTAATGAATAATCTATTATAAATATGTGAATAATATATGTATACGTATATTATAAATATGTAATACAATTGTGTATGTATTCAATTGGCATTTTTATTTATTTATCATTTTTCTTTTATTTTTGTGCTCAAATGTTTGTCCTGACTCCTGATATTGTTATTTAGTTTGCATGTGGTGGGAGGTTGAACTGTACATGCTCATTATTTGTTTTTTTAGGTTTTACACGTCACGTAGATACTATATTTTTACAAATATTTATGCTTTCCTCAAGGCGGTGACTGAAAATCAGTGATTTGCATGTAATGCACTGAGGCACCACCTTTTTATGTTGCTGTAACTGTATTTTTTCTCCTTTTCTTGTAATTTTTATCATTATGTTGCTTTTTCTTATGTTGTGAACTTTTAAGTGTGTATTATGTTAAAAATGTTTCTTTACCTATTGTATAGTATTTTATTGTGTGAAGTGTAAATAAATTAATGTCTATATCTATAAGAATCTTACTATAATTTTTTTGGTACTTTTATAACGAGATTGGGCGAATTACGATGTATATACAAGTCTCTCTCTTTTTTGTTTTTCCTTTTTGCCCTGAATAATAAATTCTGACCTAAGAAATCAAAATCATTGCGTCGTTAAATTTGCTTACTACTTTTTCACTTACTTTTCAATTACTTATTTATTGATACGAGTGAAATCTTCGGCATCACAATATCCTTGATTAACAACGTCGCAATTCAAATCAATAGCGGGTGAATCACTTGAAAATAATTTTCAATAAATATAATTTGATAATTGCCTACTTCTGGTAGACCGAATAAAACTTTTGACGGAATTTTTTTATCACTAAAATATGCCCTTTAGTTAATTTCGCTACAGCAAAATAACTTGAGCCATCCATTTGTTACATATAAACTTAAAAAACCAACGGGTGTAAATAGAAAAAGATTCTTTATTCACAATACTTTAAGCCTTATAATTATTCACACAATCCACACGCAGTAGACATGTATGAGTGAGGGATCAGTATGACAGTTTCTATCCCTTTCTTATACAGTCTTACCCCAGTAACTGTAGAGTGTATTTTTATAGCGCCTTTCATTGGAGTTATCCTGAAAAAAAAAAAGATTAAATTTTCTTCGGTAACGGTCTCGGTAATCGCCAAATGTGATAATAACTTTTACATCAAGCCTTTCAAGGAAATCCGTATGCGTAATAAATTATTTCGAAAGTTTTTGCAAAGTTTCTCAATCCAAATTAGTTAAGCGTGATGGACTGGTATTTTTTAGACAGGGTCAGGGTTGTTTATATTTGATTATAGTTCCCCCCCAGTTCGCTGTGTGGTCATCCATAACACAAGCTCTGCTTACTTTGGGGCCGTACAGTTGGTGTGTTTGTCTGGGGATTTTATTTATACTTTTAAAATTTGTTGTTGTAATATGTAATATTGCTTCTTTTTGTGATGGGTACCACAATTTTCTTAAATAATTATACGTGCCATATAATTACTAACTTTGTGGTTACGAAACCGGTTATTATTTCAAAACATATATGTGGATAAATCAAACTTACTTAAAGTCCTCGGAGGCATTTTCATAGTTTGAAACTTCTGTATCTCCGGAGGTCTCCAGCAATATGTGATTGCCTCCAGTGTACAGTTTCAAGCTTCCATCCTTGTTTCTGATCACCGCGAATCTGAAAAATGTTAGGTTAGTTAACAAGCTATCTTGTCAAACTCCATTCTGGGCAGGATTGCCAGTTTTAGTAGAGTTTATTTTTTATGTCTGGGGTGGTAATACAATCTTTTCTATTTTAACCGCCATAATAAGCAAGTTTATATGATTGTGTTCCGGAGAAAGGAAGGGAACATCAACTGAATCTTATGCGCTACGGTTGAAACCGCATGTGATATAATAATCACAATTATAATTAAACATAAAACCCCTACGATTATGATGTCCAGATACCAGGTGTGGATACCATTTCTCACTCACGCGTCGCTCACTTCCCTCTAATATGGTTGAGGAGGGCGATGGCTGGATCCCGCGTTAACTCGTGAACGGGTGCCGTTTGAGGGTGTTCGTCGTTTGGATACTTGGGGGGAGGGAGACTTGCCGAGCTAACAGATGCAGATAAGAATAACTTTGTATAGACATAAAGAGACTCTAAAATTTATTTTGAAAAAAATATACCCGTGGAGTTTCTTGCCAGTTCTTCTTCACGAAGGTTTTTTCGAACTGGTTGTAGAATCATGTTTATTTGACGTCAATAAGAACAAGTAATTATCAATGTTGAGAAATAAGTATTTCATTTCATTTCTTTTCACCCTTACCACCCCTTCTTTTATTACCCCTTATTTCTTATTATTCTTCTGTTTCATGTTTTTAGCGTTTTATTAGATACTGAGTTTGTAAGAAGTCAAATTTTCGGGCTGGCAATTCTGCGTCTTTTAGTAATAATGTCCTTTGAAATAAATAATTTAGGTATTTGATATTATTACTGGTGTAAGATACAATAACTCATATTTTGTTTTGTATGTATTTTATGAGTATTTACTTTCTTTTTACTAGATTCGTATAAAAAAGCATGTAAATAAGGCTATTTATACAGGGTGGCCAGAAAAGTGAGGACCAAAAAATTTTTAGGTGCCTCGTGTTGAGAGGTATTTGTATCACGCCTATGTATGTTATACGATTTTACATATTTTTCGAGTTACGATTTTTTTATGAATTTTCGCTAAATTGCGAGATTAAAAAAAAGGTAGAATGTTTCTTCGGATTTATATTTTTGCTACTAAATCTCTATGACCTGTGTATGCATAAAATAAACAGCCTCATATCTTTAATAAAGTTACTAAACAAATTACCTAAAGTTGTGAATTTACGTTAAGTGAGTTGTCATTAAAATTTTCAAAGAAAGAAAACTGTCAAAACTGAAAAAAATATCGAAAATTTCACCCCAAAACTAGGATTTTTTTAATTAATAATTAGCAGGCGTTTGTCTTCCATCTCACCTGATGGAAAGTGACGACGAAGACGAGGATCATACACGCCTGTCCAAGAGGTACCTATTCAATCTACACTTGAAAAATCAAATCTCAAATCTCTATCTAGGATTTTACAAATGTTTGTTTAAAAACGGCAAAATTGAGCCAAAAATATTCAACCACATACTTTTAGGCAACACTTTAAGGTATCAAAATTAAATAACTTGTCCTAGTATTTTAAAATTTAGTTGAACTTACCTTGGTGATTCTGAGCAGTCTGCCAAAAGGATCTGCACTTGAGTGTTCATAGATGGCTGATAACTAGTGATGCCGGATAAGGTTACCACTGATGAATCATTTATACGGCACTCACCTTCAAAAGAGAGAGATAAAATAAAAAAGGGTTGGATTGAATATCTACAAAGTTCCATTCGGTACATTTTTACGTGTACTATATTAACCCTGTAAACTTTTGAGCATCTTATAATAATAATAATAATAAATCCCCAGACAAACACACCAACTGTAAGGCCCCAAAGTAAGCACCAAAGTAGCTTGTGTTACGGGTGACCATACAGCGACCTGGGGGGGGGGAAACAAGATAATAAATATCTGAGACCATGACCCGAGGACAAACATCTATGTTCATCACACAAATGAATGCCCCGGTCAGGACTCGAACCTGGGACCTCCAACGTATAAGGTATGGCTACTAACAACAACATAACATGGAACATTTGAATCCATATGATTAAAGTCCTACATATAGCCTGCAAAATTTATCTAAACTAATGACATTCTCCTCTAGACGGTCACCTACGGACAACGATGTACATACTCGTTGATTATATAATAGGTCTTTACCTATGAAACTGCCGTTTTGCCGTACTGGCCATTTCAAATGAAAATATTTTTTTTTGACTGATAATTCTAATTTCAAATTAATTTTATTTGACAAACATGGAATTCTTTTTCTAAAATCGTCATTTGTTTAATAGTTAGTGTTTTGTTTTCAACGCATTCGAACATTTTTCGTCATCATGGATAAGTTAAAAATTCGAGTAATTATGGAGTATGAGTACCGTCGTGGCAGCAAAGCGGCACAAGCGGCACGCAACATCAACGACGTTTACGGAGCGAACACTACAAACGAACGCACCACCCGTTATTGGTTTACCCGCTTCCGTTCTGGAAATTTTGACCTGAAAAATGAACCCCGTGGTCGTCCGAAAACTTTGGTCGACAATGACGAATTAAAGGCAATTGTGGAAGCTGATGAAACTCAATCCAAAGCTGAATTAGCAGCAGCTTTCGACGTTGGCATCAAAACAATATTGGTCCATTTGCGTCAAATTGGCAAGGTAAAAAAGCTTGACAAATGGGTACCCCACGAACTCAATGACCGCCAGCGAGAAGTACGCGTGGAGACGTGCCTTGCACTGCTCAGCAGGCATACAAATGAAGGAATTCTGAACCGCATTGTTACTTGTGACGAGAACTGGATCCTGTTTGACAATCGTAAGTGCTCAGCAAGTTGGTTAGACCCTGGTTCAGCACCCAAAAAATGCCCTAAACGAAAACTTACCCATAGAAAAGTGATGGTCACTGTTTGGTGGTCTAACGCGGGTGTAATTCATCACAGCTTCTTGCCAAACGGGACAAGCATTACTGCAGATGTGTACTGTGAAGAACTGAACACAATGATGGAGAAGCTCGCACGTCTCCAACCAGCTTTGGTCAATCGTTCGGCTCCACTGCTCCTGCACGACAACGCGCGTCCTCATACTGCGGTCTCCAAGCTACAAGAGTTGGGGTTGGAAGTTCTCCGTCATCCGCCGTACTCACCAGACCTTGCGCCTACAGACTTCTACTTTTTCCAGAATTTGGATAACTTCTTGGCGGGAAAAAAATTCAATACCCGAGAGGCAGTACAAAATGCCTTTGAAGAATTTGTTGCCTCCCGTCCAGCTAATTTCTTCAAGAAAGGCATCAATAAGCTACCAATGCGTTGGCAAAGATGCATTGATTGCATGGGTGATTATTTTGATTAATAGAAATAAAAAATATATAAAAAAATTACGCTTCATTTATTTCGTGAAAAACGGCAATTTCATAGGTAAAGACCTTATATAATGATTATTTATGACGCCCATCCAACTTCTAACAATAACAACTAAAAAGTTCCAATAATTTATTGCAACTCTGCAACTTAAGCCGCGGTACGATCACAAAAGATAGATGGCGCTGTGCCGTATGTTGCATCGAATCCGAGATTATATATTTTTAATTTTTTCTATTCTTGACAGTTAATTACTAAAATGTGTTTAAAATATACTTTACTATTTGACCCATGACTGTAAATGTGCGCAAAACAATCAGTGGTGATTTAATACTAAAAACAATTAAATTAGTGCTGTGATATAATAACTCCAAATATTTACATAAAAATAGATAACACCAATATTAAACAAGTGCAAGTGACAACAATTGACATACACGGTGCAAATCACTATGATTTTCGTGCATTAAACCATGCTTTAAGTGTTAAATACGCGTATTTGTGTTGAAAAATAACCGTTTCAAAAAGAACAAAGGAAATACGACTGACTGGTTTGTCTTCAATTTTATCAGAACGCCATCTACTGAAAACAATATGTAACTTTATTAGCGTGCTATCTAGCAAGAACAGTATAAACTAACACGAAATAATCGTTACGACTTAGATACATCCTATTGTGGTTTCAAGTTAATATTAGAGAGGGCACTGTTTTACATATCGTACTGAAATAGTAATCTCTTTTAAAGTAATTGGTTTGCAAAATGGAAAACATAACAACAAGACCAAAACGTAATAAAAAAATATATTTAGATACGTCAAACTCAGATAGCTCAGATATAAGTCTGTCTGATGAGGAGCAATCATCGTACAATTCTCTTCCAGATGTAGGTAATCAAAGTTTGCCTTTAAATGCCAGCCTGGACAATTCATTCATCGATGAGATGAAGCAAAAAATTGAGGACCTAACAAATAGACTGCAAATTGCTGACACAGAAATAGAAAGATTAAATATCTTGAATAATAATTTAAACAGAGATATTAAAAAAAAAGATAAAAAAATTGCTTTACTGATTAAAATTAACCAGCCCTCATACATAAAATCTAATAAAATACTGAATGAAAGCAATTCCTTGTCTTCATCTCGACTACAGCGACAAATTACTCATAGAAATATAAATACACCGAGAACTCCCGTCATTGGACTTGGATCAGTTCAAAAATATCGCTTAAAAACATCAGCTTCATCTACGCCAAGGAAGCCCGCGAAACGCAGACAAGCTGCCCTGCCTACCGATACTACTGATAGGGTAAAACTTAGTTGCTCAACATCAGGTATGGCTTCAATTTTATTAGAAAAGGAAAACAGAAGCGAGGCGCGGTCTAGAATAGTGATACTAGGCGATGAACAATGTAAAAGTCTTGCAATAAAACTAGTTAGAAGCAGAGAAAATAAATGGAATGACCAATATGACGTTACATCATTTGTTAAGCCTCAAGCTACAAGCAGACAAGTCCTCAGCAGTTGTATGGACATCTCTAAGACACTTACCAATAAGGATATAGTGGTACTTGCTGTTGGAGCGAATGATAAAAACCCTTATATTATGCTTTCGGAATTATGTAATGCATTATTTATGTTGAAATCATGCTACAAAGTATTTGTTATAAATGTGAAATATAATATGCATTTAAATATCGAATTATTAAATAGAAATATGTACTTACTAGCTAAAAACTATAAAAATTGTGAATTTCTTAACTTATTTCAAAATGAATTTAATCATCATTATGTGCCAAGGTCTGTTTCATGGGTAAATTATTTATGTTTTAAATTGAATATCGAGATCAATTACCTTAAGTACAAAAACACATTTTTATCTCCTTATTCCATTACCCGAGCCAACAAAACTATACCTAATGGCTGCCCTATCAAAGCAGTAAATGATAGAATGGGTGACGAAAGTGATTTTTTAAAAACACCTAAGGAACAGTTTTTTCGAATGTAAGATGACATTACTTCACCAAAATATAGCTGGCGTTTTTAATAAGCGTGACCTTATCGAAGCTTCAATTGTAAACCTAAGCCATGAAATAGGCTCAATAGATATTATATGCCTTACCGAAACATTTATGAAATTTGGGTCTGAATCTAATTTACATTTTGATAATTATAAATTAGCCACATTTTATTCAAGGCCACATGAACGAAGGGGTGGGTCATGTATCTTGTTAAGAAATGACCTACAATATTCATCTGTAAAATTTCAAAAACCAGCAATATATTGTTTTGAAATCTGTGCTCTTGAGATAATTAAATTAAATTTGTATGTTATATGCATTTATAGAACACCTAATTCTTGCATTGATACATTTTTTAAAGAACTGCAAGGCTTACTTGATAAACTGCAAAGAAAAAGTAACAAGCGAGTATTAATTTGTGGAGATTTTAATATAGATACTCTAAAAAATTATAAAAATTCAAAACAATTGCATAGTTTATTAGCTAATTTCAACTTGACTTCACATATTAAAAAACCGACTCGAAAAAATTCTTGCATTGACCTAATTGTTACTAATTTTCCGTGTCTTAAATCTAACACTCACAATTTATCTTTATCGGACCATAAAACCGCGCAAACTATAACATTCAATATTACAAATAAAAATGATAACTTCGAAACTCCTGAAAATTTTTATTTTACGTACAAAAGGGATCTTTGTCAGGAAAATATCAATAAATTTGTTGAATGCATGTCAGCCCTATCTTTTAGTGATGTGATACTTGAGAAAAATACCCAAATGGCATTCAATTTGTTTCATGATTATCTAGTCTTATTTTACAACCTATGTTTTCCAATAATTAAAATCAAAATAGTAAATAATAATAGAGGTAAAATGTTTATGACAAAGGGCTTAAAAAGGTCCTGTATCGTTAAGCGTCAGTTATATTTAAAGTATCGCTTAAATAAAGACAGTAAAAAAAGAAACAAAAGAGTTTATACTACCTATAGTAAGATATTAAAAAAATGCTTTGAAACCGTTAGAAAAACGTCAAATACCAAATATCTTGCTAACTCAAAAAATGTCTGTAAAGCTAGTTGGAACTTGATCAAGAAAACTGCAGTGGGGAAGTCCGCTTCGAGTTTCATTCAAAAAATTAAAATAAATGGTCAAACATATTACGGTCCTAGTGACATCTGTACAGTATTTAATGATCATTATATTACCACAACGCAGCCTGATAATTCCAAACTCACTCCAAAACCTTATAAGTTAATAAGTAATTTAAATTCTATTTTTATGACACCAGTTACTGTACATGACATTATGAATCATATCAAAAAATTAAAAAATACCAGTTCAACCGGCTATGACTCTATAAGTACTCTAATACTTAAATTAAGTGCTCCATTCATTACAGTTCCATTGACGCATATAATTAATTTGTCCCTTTCAGAAGGCGTTTTTCCAAATAACTTAAAAAAATCAATTGTCAAACCTCTGTTTAAAAAAGGTAACCGATCTGACGTAAATAACTACAGACCAATAACAAAGATATGCGTTTTATCAAAGCTATTTGAAAAAGTGGTAAATGATAAATTATACAACTTTTTGACAAAACAAAATTTATTAAAGACGGAACAGTTTGGATTCATGAAAAATAGCTCAACAACATTGGCTTGCTACACTTTAGTTAAAAATGTTACAGAATCTTTAAATAGAGGTGTATATCCAGTATCCATATTTTTAGATATGTCTAAAGCATTTGACCGAGTTTCACACGACATACTACTTGAAAAGTTACAGTGCTATGGTATTCGGGGCAAAGCTCTTGACTGGGTAGAAAGCTACTTATCAAATAGGCAACAATGTGTTCAAATAGCTCGCATGACAAATAATACCTTACAATTCTACCAATCTCCATACAGCTACAATGGAAGAGGAGTTCCTCAGGGTAGTGTATTAGGCCCATTGTTATTTTTAATCTACATTAATGACCTCCCAAACTCAACTAATCATGACTGTATATTGTTTGCTGATGATACGACAATCACAATAAAATGTAAAAATAACTATGACGCTGAAAAAGAAACAAATATAGTTTTGAGTAGAGTAGTCAATTGGTTAGACATGAATAATTTACAAATTAATCTATCAAAAACAAAAATAATACAATTCAAAACATATAACTGTAAAATATCAGATCTTCAAATTGAATATGACAAAAATAAGTTACATTTAGCTGACTCAACAAAATTTCTTGGTATAACAATCGACAAACATTGCAACTGGAAAGCTCATATAAACATCTTATGTTCAAAAATTGATAGGTTTATTTATGTCCTTAAACGGATAACTCTCACAATATCCACTGAGGCAGCTACACTGGCTTACCATGGATATGTCTCTTCAAATATTCGATATGGGCTTATTTTATGGGGTAACTCAGTTGAAGCTGACAGAGTATTTAAAATCCAGAAAAAATGTCTACGCTCTATTTGCAAAGCACATTACTTAGATAGTTGTAGGCCTCTATTTAAGAAATTGAAAATATTACCACTTCCTTCACTATACATTTTTGAAATTTGCTGCTTTGTAAAGAGACACATGCATCTTTTTAAGAATGAAGATGATGTAATGGGAATTCGTTCTAGATATAAGAAAAAACTTTATGTGCCTGCTCAAAAACTCAAAATATATAGCACCAATGTACATTGCATGGCAGTTAGGATTTTCAATAAACTACCAGTTGAGTACAAAAACTTGCCAGAAAGAAAGTTTAGTACAGTTTTGTTTAATCTTTTAATTGACAAATTATATTACAATATACATGACTTTATGACTGAAAATAAATTTTGATACCTACCTACAAACCTGTACTTAAGTGACATTGGCATTGTATACCTTTTAATTATTTTATATTTATGTTTGCTCTAACAAAGTACTGTGTAATTACTTAAACTATGTATTTAGATTTATTATTGTTGTTGTGAAAACTATTTGCACGCTGTTCTCAGCAGTATATGTACCGGCACAACTTATAATTCAACATCTATTTTGACGCATGTACAAAGCAAATAAATGAATTTTGAATTTGAATTTGAAAAGGTTTTACAATGCACGTGCTCTACGTACATTTTTTTATGGGAATTGTTGTTTGTGTCTTTATAATTTAACTTGTTTGGATAGCTAATAGAACAAGGAAGTATTTCGAGTATCGAACGCTTAATGTGCCGTTGATTTTTTTAAATAAATCCAGTTTTGTATTGACCAAATTAGTGAATCAAAACAGAACTTTATAAGAATTCACTTGCCATTTTAAAATGTTTAATATTTGTGCCGGTATTAGTATTAATATATGTTTGTTGATGAATTGGTAACTGATAAAAATTTAAACAAATTTATTCAAAACACTAGTTTTTTATTTATTGAATTTTTTGTAGTTAATTCGGGTTCTTTTTTAAACAACACCAAATATATTGAATATTTCGATAACGAGCCTCCTTGGTATCAGGGACATTATAGTTAATTTTGTTGGAAATTAGTTGTATTATCACATCCCAAGAGGAATACGTCGAATTGCAAGTAACCCTGTGTAATAAAACAGTGATTGATGAGTGATCGAAATGGTTTTTGAATCTGAATCTGTTTTTTTTTTTTTTTTCATTACATACCGAATTTAAGTAACCCATCACATAAACAACACTTATACGAAGAAATTTAAATGATTGACCTAATTAAGAATTAAAAGTTACCAGAAGTAAGTCGAATGGTGAATGAGATTTGGCGCATTAAATGAATCGGGTTCTCGCTTACACCTATGAAAACAAGGAAAACAGAAAAAAAATTGTTTTTAATGAATGCAACGTATCTTACGATATATTCCAAGTTTGATCATCAGTTGCATGGCACTCCAGGAGTCAAGCAGCCAGGCGAAGTTCTCCGACTTGAAGTTGCTCACGGACCCTCGGTTAATGGCAATAGAGGCTATGCCATTCTTTTCCTGAAAAATTTAGGATTTTATTCAAAAGCCATTTGTAGGACGGTTTCAATTTAATAACAAAATAACAACAATATGAATTGATTCAGAGTCAAATAACAGTTTTTATATTTAGCGATTTGTTTCTGGTTCAATACGAAATCAAAAACTCCTTTTTTTAATAGATTAAATTTTTTTTTACTTACTTTAATTACTGCGCCAAAGTTCACAGTTTCGCTATTAAATTGACTCAGTAACTTTCCCATGGCCGCTCTCCCTAGACTTGATTCTAAGTCGTTCAATTCTGGAAGCTGCAACCAAAAAGATAAACCAATGCTTAAAAAGCATAGAAAAAGCATATAGACGGCTGAGTGGATGAATATGGATGCCTGTTCGCCGTTCATGGTTGTACATTTCTAAATATGTGTGTTTATTTTGGTTCCCCCCAGTTCGGTGTACGATCATCCATAACACAAGCTCCGCTTACTTTGGGGAACTACTGGCTGTGGAGGGTTGAGGAATGCAGAATCATTGCTTAGTGATGGTGGCTGGCATGTGAACCAAAAACCATATTCGCAGGTGTCTTTACTTATTTATGTTGAATTTATTATAAATAATTTATTATATCAACTAATGATGCCTTGCTAACCGTAGGCTTTAGTTGGAATAGCCTTTGTTCCAGTAGTTGCCCTGGCTGTCCTTTCCTTTAACCGGAACACAACCACGTGAACTTGATTATTATGACGGTCCAAATAAGAAGGACTGTAGTACCGGCCCAGACTTAAAGATGGTCTGCGACACGTGAAATCTTTACCTATGAAATTGCCGTTTTTCACGAAAGAAATGAAGCGTAATTTTTTTATATATTTTTTATTTCTATTAATCAAAATAATCACCCATGCCATCAATGCATCTTTGCCAAAGCATTGGTAGCTTATTGATGCCTTTCTTGAAGAAATCGGCTGGACGGGAGGCAACAAATTCTTCAAAGGCATTTTGTACTGCCTCTCGGGTATTGAATTTTTTTCCCGCCAAGAAGTTATCCAAATTCTGGAAAAAGTAGAAGTCTGTAGGCGCAAGGTCTGGTGAGTACGGCGGATGACGAAGAACTTCCAACCCCAACTCTTGTAGCTTGGAGACCGTCTGCTGTGCAGTATGAGGTCGCGCGTTGTCGTGCAGGAGCAGAGGAGCCAACCGATTGACCAAAGCTGGTTGGAGACGTGCGAGCTTCTCCATCATTGTGTTCAGTTCTTCACAGTACACATCTGCAGTAATGCTTGTCCCGTTTGGCAAGAAGCTGTGATGAATTACACCCGCGTTAGACCACCAAACAGTGACCATCACTTTTCTAGGGGTAAGTTTTCGTTTAGGGCATTGTTTGGGTGCTGAACCAGGGTCCAACCAACTTGCTGAGCGCTTACGATCGTCAAACAGGATCCATTTCTCGTCACAAGTAACAATGCGGTTCAGAATTCCTTCATTTGTATGCCTGCTGAGCAGTGCAAGGCACGTCTCCACGCGTACTTCGCGCTGGCGGTCATTGAGTTCGTGGGGTACCCCTTTGTCAAGCTTTTTTACCTTGCCAATTTGATGCAAATGGACCAATATTGTTTTGATGCTAACGTCGAAAGCTGCTGCTAATTCAGGCGTGGATTGAGTTTCATCAGCTTCCACAATTGCCTTTAATTCGTCATTGTCGACCAAAGTTTTCGGACGACCACGGGGTTCATTTTTCAGGTCAAAATTTCCAGAACGGAAGCGGGTAAACCAATAACGGGTGGTGCGTTCGTTTGTAGTGTTCGCTCCGTAAACGTCGTTGATGTTGCGTGCCGCTTGTGCCGCTTTGCTGCCACGACGGTACTCATACTCCATAATTACTCGAATTTTTAACTTATCCATGATGACGAAAAATGTTCGAATGCGTTGAAAACAAAACACTAACTATTAAACAAACGACGATTTTAAAAAAGGAATTCCATGTTTGTCAAATAAAATTAATTTGAAATTAGAATTATCAGTCAAAAAAAAATATTTTCATTTGAAATGGCCAGTACGGCAAAACGGTAGTTTCATAGGTAAAGACCTATTAGATGCACTCGTTTTAAAATTACAATTATTTTCCCTGAACTCATAAAATAAATATGTAACTGAATTTTAAAATGTTTTATTTCTCAAATATTTATTTCTCAACATTGACAATTGCTTGTACTTTTTGAGGTTATATAAAATCATTCAAAAATATCTTGGGTGTTCCCTTTTTCAAAATATACTTACAATGGCTGCTATGTCCAATGAAAATTATTCTAATCTGCGTCTGTTAGCTTGGCAAGTTTTGGCAAGTATCAGTTAAGTAACCAAACGACGAACATCCACAAACTGCAACCATTGATGGGCATAACGTGGGGGCCAGCAATCAACCATCAACCATATTAGAGGGAAGCGAGCGACCCATCACCCAATGCTACCGTAAGAAGACGTACTTCAGTAACCACAAAACATACTCACATTCCTTCCATGCACAGAGACAGTATAAGTCCTTTCGACGCCATCTCCAGATCCCACATACTCGAGATTTAGAACAGTGCTGAGATTCCTCGGCACGCAAGCGTCGCTGGTCGGCTGGTCGTGCGTGTACGCGAACGCGAAGTGGCCCTCGTAAGGCGCTGGCAGAGTTGATATATCTTGCTCTGGGGTAGCTAGCATGTTGTAGTTGTTCTTGATGCAGACCTGAGGAAAAGGTTACAGTTTTGTAAATGGGTTTAGGAGGTTCAGAATTCGATGTGCTTTCGATCGAGGCCGTAAATTTTTACATATTTCGTATATTTGTTCGAACAAGCATCTCAAATCTGCATTGGTGTGTTGTGACAGGTGTTTTTTTTAATTAATTTAAATACTGTACTACTATACTAAATACTATTCTAAAAGTACGTGTATTTTTTATTTCCTACCACATTAGGTGTCTCTAAGTCAAAAAAAAAATTCAAGAATATGTTCTAAAATCCATTTTCAATACATACTATTTTTGCCGCATTAAAACAATGTCTTATTTAATGAACGTACACATCTACCTGCACACATAGAACTTTCATTTAAACGCCTTTACTTTGTTTCATTTGAAATACGACGTTGGCAATTTTATGATAAGTACACTTAAAGACGTAGTACACCGGCTGTCGCAGAACGTAACGTCGTCGTTCCTTTTTCTTTTTCATACTAATTACGTGTCTATCGAATTTCCTCCTCACTACCCCTTTGTAACAGTCAATTTATTAAAGAAGAATTTTTGTCTACGCTTGTCGCGATTTCTACGTTTCTGTCATGATAATGCTTTGTCCCTTCAAGAAGATCTCGATATTTTAAAAGGTGAACTTCTTAAAAGAGAAATGGTTGTTAAAGACCTAGGAGTGCTGCACGACTCTAGATTATTATTTGTTCACCATAAAATAAACTGCTTGATAGCAGAAGCTTCAAAAGCTCTCCGATCTGTGTTACGTACCGGAACTGACTTCAAGCAAGAAAAAACCATTAAAATCCTTTAAGCGTAACTGAAAGTTTGTAAAATGTTTTTTAACAACAATGATACTGATACTGGATAATTAGCCCCACACTACTCTTCCATTAAAATGATGTACTTTGTTTCTATCAGTGAAGACCTACTATTTCTATTGCTTGCTGTTGCTTATTTTCATGACTACAGTGTTTAATTTTTGTGTTGGTTCTCCTATTATAAATAAATAAAAAGTTATAAATTATTTTTGGTTTTTATTAAAAGTATACGCCTTCAGCCGTTCACGTACGCCGTGACACTGGCATTTGCATTAAATATGATTTTAAACATGTCTGCCAAAATGTATCTACCAATAAATGTTTTAACTTTTTTCTATATCTTAACTTAACTAACTACACACAACGCTTAACTACACACAAGTGACATCTAGTAACTTAAAATTTAGGTAAAATTTAGTTACCATCTTAACCACTTAATGCGTGTAAACCGCGCATTAGTATAAGTGGTCTCGATTGCGTAATGTTATGGGAAATCAAAAACTACGTGATGTGTCTAGACTGGCTGACGTTTTTACTGTTCGAAAAAAAGTACATTAGCTCAGAACAAACATCATTCTAAGCAACTTTCCTAAGACACCAAAGCAAGTTTCGCAAGTAACTATTCTGTTTTGATGTTTCGAAAGACGACCAAATTAACAATGACATATTACATTTAGACAGGTTATCCATTCTCAATAATGGCAATGCAAATACAAGGCATTTGCCCGCTATTTCACTTAGTCTTGTGCAACCCAGTGTCACGGCTACACGTCAAATAAAAGTTATTCCTATTCTGTATACAATACCGTACAATGCCTTCCTGTGTGTTTAGACAATGTACTAATTACACTGTTACTGTTAAATAAATAATAAACGTTTCTTTTCATGCGTAAGTACTATTTTTTTATAACTATCTTACTCATTATTTTATTTTGCTATTTAAAATGACTTTTTAAAATTGACGTGGCTATTTATTTCAACAAACTCGAAAAGCGAGATGTGATATGATTTTGTATGTGGGAGTAAAAAAATAGCGCTATAGAGTTGCGACAATAATGCAAAATACGTACTACGTCACGTACGCTCGCGACCAATTAGTGCGAAGCAACGTCACGAAGTTCATAGGTATCTATTTCTTACAACAAGTGAACCGTATTATTCTTTACCTCTCCCACAAATTATATTACTCTATATATTGGGTAGGTATCTACAGTTACGTTGACGCCGTTTATTTGCGCGGTAATGTATGGGTATCACTTTTCTATATGTAATGTGTCATACAAATTCAATCAATATATGAAATACTTTGGCACCAGGCAATACACCTCGCTCTTGCAGCGCACACGAGACAGTCCCAACCATATTGTTAGGACTCTGGCGGAGAGGTGGGATCCCCCAATCCTAGAACGGTGGTTGCTGTTTCACTCTGTGGCATAATAATGCGTAATCCATTATATGTACATTAATTATTATTTTGATTTCTTAATTCTAATTGATAATTGTAATATAATATATTTAATGATTTTATTATGTCTTAGATTAATCAGGACTTATTTAACGTTCTGTCTGCTCGCGAACTCGATACCGAACGAACCTGTGTCGCACACGCAATTGTATTTTTGCAACTACCTACGTGCAAATTGATAGTACTAAACTTATATGAAGATTAACTACAATTCAAAGATTTTGTGCTAATAGAACAATTGTAATGAACGATTCTGTGTTAAATAATTCCTGCTACAGTGATATGAACGTCCAGCGAACACCGCCTAAAATGCATTCTGGATCGCATCCTAATTTATTTATATCGGGGAGTGACGAGTCTTTGTCTCAAGTGACACATCAAACACAAAACTCCTGATCGCGAGGGACATTTGATGCAGGACATAAGACAGGAATTCCGTGACAGTTTAACAAAATTTGAGCATAACATGAAGTCATTCTTCGAAGAGTAACTTAATAAACAAAATGAAAATATTACAAAATACACGATAACCTTCACATAATTAAGTGTCAAATGAGCACATACAAAAGTCGACTATGAAGCTTGAAGAAGAACAATGTGCAATGAAACAATGCATAAAAGTACTTGAAAACCAGCATGAAAGTACAATAACAGACGCTTCCCGCCTAGGAAAAGAGTTAAGTGACACTAAAACTCAGATCAATAGTCTTACGGATCAATTACTGGCTAAAGAGAAACAAGGATGCATCAATAACATCGAGATCTCGGGTGTACCAATGTTAAAAAGTGAAAATTTAAATCAAATACTACACATAGTTGCGATTAAAGTCGGCTCCGCAAGAAGATCAAAATACAGCTTCTGATCAATCATTTCAGGTACCTAACATAATTGTGAAGTTCACGCAGCGACATCGGAAGTCTCAGTTTATAGCAGCAGCACGCGTCCGTCGCGGACTAACATCAGCTGACTTGGATATCGATGGCGCTTCGAAACCTGTTTTCGTGAATGATCACCTGGCTCCTCACAACGAACTGTTATACTCCCGCGCACGTAAATTGGGCAAGGAGTTAGGATATAAATATGTGTGGATTACTGATTGTAAAATATTTCTTCGAAAAAATGACTCTTCTAAAGTACTTATAGCCAATGAGTGTGACCTAGATAAAATTAAGTGACTTTTAATATCATGTTTACATTTAACTTGGGTTAGGGTTTTCAATAAAACTAATATGTTTATATTTCTGATGATGAGACAAAAATCTTGCAATTTGAGTGTTTGTTTAGTTTTCGGTTTGTATTTAGTTGTATGTTATGAAATATTCTATATAATAAGTGAGATATTGAGCATTCAAGGAATTATATTAAGTTTCATAACACGATGGAAAAGAAATATTAGTTTTTGTGTTATTTTCTTATTATTTACTCCACTTTATAGTAATAAACATAATTATTATACACCAACAACCATAAATAATTTATGGTGTATTGTCTGAGCCTTAAGGTGCAGAAAGCGTGCCTTCGTGTTTAAATCGAAACGTACGGTCTTTGAGAAACGACGCTATTAACCTGACTAGGCGATCCGGTAAGCCTATCTTGTAGAGTTTATAAACGAGACCGCTGTGCCAGACTTTATCGAAAGCCTTGGCTACGTCAAAGAAAACCGCGACTGTTTTATAACGACGCGGATAGAAACCGTCAAGTATATACTCGACGATTCGGTGGACTTGCTGAGGGCAGGAGTGTTTAGCGCGAAAGCCGAACTGATGGGGAATAATGAGAGGATCGCCATCCGTTGGAAACAGATGGTTCCGCATTCGAGAGAGTATGACTCTCTCGAGAAGTTTAGACATTGCCTTGAGGAGGCTGATGGGTCTGTGATTTGCCGGGACGTTCAGAGGTTTGCCCGGCTTGGGAATGCCTATGACTGTCGCTTCTTTCCAAGCTTTTGGAAAGTAGCTATGGTCGAAGCAGGCATTGAAAATGATAGCTAACAAGGTAAGCATCTGTTGAGGTAGGTGCTTAAGTGCGTGGTTGGAAATTCCATCCGCACCCGGAGCCTTTTTGGACTTTTGATTTCTAATGAGAAGCAAGATTTCGTCATTAGAGACTGTGACAGGGTCGGCGGTGATGGGGAGAGAGTCTCTGCGAAGGACTTCGTCCTCCACCGCCTGGATGTGTGAGGGATAAGCAGGTTGCGTGCTAGGCGAGCATTGTGCGGCAATGCTGTCGGCGAAGCATTCGGCTTTCTCTTCGACTTCGAAGGCAGTAGTGCCATCGGGACGAGTGAGAGGAGGAACGTGAGAGACGGTGTCTACGCGTAAGGCTCGGGCCATGCTATAGTACGCTTGGTGGGACGGAGAGATATTCGCCATGAGATCGTTCATCTGAGCGTCTCGGAGTTCCGCGAGGCAAGACCTAACTTTACGTTGAAGCTGATTCGCAGCTGTTCTATAGGCGGGCGTGGGATATTTCTTGGCTCTCCGGAGAGCCGCGTTTTTAGCTTTAATAAGATTGCTAACGGCTAAGGGAAGCGTGGGTTTGCCTTGCTTAGCAAATTTTTTCGTTGTCACTGATAGCTGAGTTGATAGCATCAGTGAGAGAATTTACTAATGAATCGATTTTATCCGGACTATCTAATTGTTCGGGAGAGATCGCGGGTGGAGAGTTCGGAGCCTCTAAGGCTGAAACTAACGTATTTTTAAAACCTTTCCAGTTGGTAAAGGTCTTAGGAGATGAGGCGTTATCGTTCGGCGGTCCTAGCACGAGGGAAACGGGGCGATGGTCGGAGCCTAGGTCATCGAGCGGTTCGATAGACCTTAGATCAAGATTGATTCGCTTGATAATTGCAAAGTCGAGGATGTCAGGAGAGTAGGACGGGTTGTTGGGATAGTGAGTGGGAGTGATGGGGGATATGACGTCTAGGTCAAGGGAGTTAGTGATGTCGAGCAGAGCGATACCGCTGGTGTTAGTCGATAGGCACGTCCAGTCAGTATGTTTGGAGTTAAAGTCTCCGAACATAATGACTGAATGGCCGAGGGCGAGAATGGCCTCAAAGTCGCTGCGGATTGGTCTGGTACCACTAGGTATGTAGATTGAAGCTATGATGATGGTCGGATGACCAGTCATAGCCAATCTACACACAGTGGCTTCCATGTTGAGGAGAGGAGGGGTAGGGAGAGGACAGCAATGGAAACCTCTTTTGTAATATATAGCGGTGCCGCCGAAACCGTCGGAGTTGGGCCTATCGTTACGAATAAACGCGTACTTAGGTATAGCGAATCCCCTGGAGCGGTTTGGAGTAAGCCATGTCTCCTGGAGAAGGAATAAGTCAGGTTCTTTGTTCTGAAGGAACAGTTTAATCTCGGGAAGGTTGGTGTTCAGGCTACGAGCGTTAAAAGATATTAGGGATAAGCCCTTGGGTTTGATACGACAGGACGCGGGATTCGCGGGTCTAGACATTATATACGAATTTATACAAATATAAAAGAATTTACAACGAACTTAGGAGCGAGTGATGCTCGGCTAAAGCAAATAAACGCTCTTGAGGAGAGCGGGCGGCTCGCAGTTTGCGTGCGAGCACGGAAATTTCGTTAATATCGACGTTTTGGATAACGTCGAACACGGTCTTCATGTCCTCAGCCAACGACGACTGAGGTGCAGATGACGGAGAAGGACGCGGCCCTACGGAAGCTACGGGAGCTGGGATGGGTCGGGAAGGTGCAGGCGGAACGGCCGGACGCTGCCTCCAAGACAGAGCCGGAGTAGGCGTCGGCTGAACGGGCTTTGCTTCCGGGGGACCCCGGTTGCGCAGCGGCGGGAAGTTAGCGTGAGTGAGCGGCGGCGCCGGTTTAGGCGCGACCCTCTTGGCGGTGGAACGCGGAGCACGCGGGCAGCCCCTGTAGTTAGCTGTGTGACCAGACTGGCCGCACAGCACACAGGCAGGGGGGGAAGTGGATTCGGGAGTGCGAGTGCACTCCTTTGTGAAATGTGGATCCAGGCACTTAACGCACCTGGGGGGAGCTGAGCAGTTAGCCGCTGCGTGGCCGTAGAGCTGGCAGCGGTGGCACTGCCCAGGGTGACCGCGGGGGTTGGGACGCTCAACAGAGATATTTGAGAGTCCGCAAATTGTGCGAGCCTCTCTAAAGATCTCCCTCGAGTTGGGAGTATTCGACAAGATTACCAACGCTAAGGGAAAACGCCTACCGCGGTTGGAGTGCATCTTGTGCACTGCTGTGACCGGGAAACCCTGAGACTTAAGGTCATCGAGAATGTCTTCGTTACTGAGTTCGAACGGGACGCCCCGTAGTACAGCGCGGATCTTACGCTCCTCCGGGAGGGCGTAGGTGTGATACGCGATTTGGTTTAATCCGAGTAACCTGGTAAACACGCGGAAGTCGTCGACGGTCGCTACTTGAATCTTGATTGTATTGCCAGCGTTGGCGGCTTTTAGGTAATTAATTTTGTGCACTTTGCACAAGTTTGAAACCGCGGTCCAGCGCGCTTTTTCGCGCAGGAAGACGGGCGGAGGGAGCTGAGGTTGTAACGTAGTACCAGTAAAACACCAAAACTCTCTTCTATGTTTATTTTTTCGGTAAAATTAAAAATATACAAAAATGCCTGTAAATACAAACAGAAAAATATAAACAAAATTGAAATAAAAAAATAGTCACACAAAATAGAACAGAAATATTAATACAATTAAATTTGATCTGAAAAGAAAAAATAACAATAAAATAAAATTTTAATGAATGAGAATCCTTACCAAAAATTTTGGCTACGCACACTCGTGAACGTAAAAATAAATTATAGGTTTCTTAAAAAAAACTTTGATTGTAGATAATAAAATATCTTAACTATGTAATTTTGAATAATAAACTCGGAAACAATAATAAATAAATAGATTCAAGTTGCTTTGATGGATGTATATCGACATGTTGTTCAAAGGTTTGAGAGATACAGACTATATCGTCGATAAAATAGAAAACATTATTATCATTTGTAAGGTCATTTAGTAGATTTTCAATGAATCTTTGTTGGGTAGCAGGTGCATTAGTTAAACCAAATGGCATAACTTTAAATTGAAACATTCCTCGGCCTGGAACATGGAATGCAGTTTTGAGTTTATCCTCTTTTTTTAAGGGAATATTCCAAAACGCTTTAGCAATGTCAATAGATGATATAAATTTAGCATCTTTAAGGTT
The DNA here is from genome assembly GCA_923062675.1 of Marasmarcha lunaedactyla. Classification (NCBI taxonomy): domain Eukaryota; kingdom Metazoa; phylum Arthropoda; class Insecta; order Lepidoptera; family Pterophoridae; genus Marasmarcha; species Marasmarcha lunaedactyla. The sequence goes on along the minus strand of OV281367.1, from coordinate 7,563,399 downwards.
ATCTAATATATCAGAAATGAAAGGAAGTTTGTAAGCATCTTTTTTTGTGATATCGTTTAGTTTACGACTATCAATACAAAATCGCCAAGTACCATCTTTTTTAGGTGTAATAATAATTGGGTTCAGCCATGGGCTGTCACTGGGTTCAATGACATCTAATTGTAACATATCATCAACTTCTTTACAAAGAGCTTTTTGTTTCTCAGGAGAAAGTCTGTAACAGCGTTGACGAATAGGTGGATGGTCTCCAGTGTCGATGAAATGTTCGACTAAATGAGTACGACCTAAAGGTTTACATTCAGTTGAAATCAACCTAAACTTTTCCATAATTGCATCTGCAATAATTTTTTGTGTATCTGTTAAAGAATGGTATTCATGTAAATGAAAGTTAGGATCTGTATTAATGAGAAAAGATGAGTTTAAATTTGAAGGTTGTAATGTGATATTACTAAGAATATCCGGAGCAAGATTAAAAGTTTTCCAAAAATCAATACCCAAAATGAGTGATTCAGTGATTTCTGGGATCACATGAGCTGTAATTAACGCAAATTTATTGTTATAAAAAGTAGGAAGAGTAATAATGCCGATAGAAGAAATAGTTTGTCCGTTTGCAACATTACCTTTTATTAAACAGTTTTTTTGCATAAAAAGACCATGTTGTGATAAAATTTTATGAGAATTATTACCCAATATAGTGATAGCACTACCACTATCTAAAAGACCATTTAAAATTAAATCGTTTACTTTTATATGTAAATAAGGACGTTCAAAATCTGATGTTTTATTAAAGAGGAGAGCACAAGTGTTATAAGATTTAAAAAAAATTGTTAAAGTTTTTAACCATGTATCCCAATCTTTTTTGTCAAAATTTGATGATTTAATACCATTATTTTTGTTTATGCACTCCTCGTAATTTAGTTTTTTGAAATCGACTTATTACAATTAGGACATTTACTAGTAATAAAGTCTTTTTTTCCACAACGAAAACACACTATATTAGTGTTAGTACAGTCTTTTAATAAATGTGTATTAGATCTACAACGTGGGCAAGTGAATTTATAAAAATTCTGATTTTTATTAATTGCAGCTACAGTATTAGGTAATGGATTAGCTACAGCTGCTATGGAATTATATGTACAAGCTTTAAAAGGAAATTCAGGAATATATGGTTGATTATGTGAAAGTAGAGTATTATTATACGATTTGTTATTAGAATTTGATGTAGAAGGAATAGGAAAAGAATGATAATGATCTGGTGGTGATGATGAAGAGTAGTAAGATGTATTATTAGAAACTTGGAGAATGCTTTCTGTAAATTTGCATGATTCCAAGAGGGAATTTACAGTATGTAAATCAGTAGGTGAAAGACGTAATGTGAATTCAGGTTTAAGATTTCTAACAAGAGTATTAATTTTTTCTTTTTCGGACATTGGTTCCAAGAGCTTTGAAAAAAGAGATTCCATTGTAGCAAAGTAGATGATAATTCTCTCATTATGTTTTTGTTTACGAGCATCGATTACTTTTTTTAGTTTATAATCGTAATCGGTAATTGCAAAATCATTCAACAATGCCGATCGGAAAGATGACCAGTCATTAATAGTCGACTTTCTAGCTCTAAACCAATCAAGAGCAGATCCAGATAAAATATCATAAATATGTGAGAATAAAGATTTTTCAGAAATATTTTTTATTTGTGAAAATTCTTCAAGTTTTTGAATAAAATCCTTTGGACAACCTTCACCTTTATAAATAAATCTTTTTAAATCATTGTTAGTTCGATTTTCTGTAATTTTACTGACCTTATCAGTTAATGCTTCGAAAAAAGAAAGGGGTTGTAGATTAATATTTTGTATAGATTCTGCGGAATGATATGTGGAATGTGTTGGTGATTTTTCCAAATTTTTAAAACGTGAGTCTAATTGAGTTAAATCATTCCAACATGAATTTATTAAATCTAACTGCTCTGAAGATAAATCTGATGTAATGTCAATGAGGCCTAATCTTGTTCTTATATGAGTTAAATAAGGTGAAATTTTTTGTTTCCTAATAGGATAAGAGTTTATACAAGCTTCAACCAGTTTTAAATTTTTTTTAATGGTATTAATATCTTCTGAAAATTCTTCAGGGCTATTTTGTAAAATTTCTGTTTCAGAATCTACATTAATATTTAATAATAATGATCGTAGTTCGTCTACAGATTGTGTCGAAGAAAAATTTATATTTCTGATTTTTAATTCATAAATTATTTCAGGTTTATTTAATTGTGAAAAATTCATTGCAAAATCAAAAAAAAAAATGTTAAAGTGAAACAAATTTGTTAATAGTCGTTATGCAGAATAGAGCCTTAAAAATAAACGTATTTTCAAGTGATGAAAATGAATAGAAAATGTTATTTAAATAGTGAAATTACTGGGTTATAGAATGTTGTGTCTTCAGAAAATTTCTTCAAGGATATTATAACGAAAGAAACTAAAGAAACTTAAATGTCTGAATAATTTAGCAGTATTTTGATATATTATAGTAGATATATTATAGTAGATATATTATAGTAGATATATATATAAATATATTATAGTGAATGTTAATGATTGAAAATGGTAACAAATAAAGTTTTATGCCTGACCTCAATAATAATTATAAAAAAATTATTTTTAATGTTGCAATTCTTCTGTTGATATAGTTCCTCCTCTCTTCTCCATAAACTACGTTTGAATATTCGGGCGCCAGTATGTAACGTAGTACCAGTAAAACACCAAAACTCTCTTCTATGTTTATTTTTTCGGTAAAATTAAAAATATACAAAAATGCCTGTAAATACAAACAGAAAAATATAAACAAAATTGAAATAAAAAAATAGTCACACAAAATAGAACAGAAATATTAATACAATTAAATTTGATCTGAAAAGAAAAAATAACAATAAAATAAAATTTTAATGAATGAGAATCCTTACCAAAAATTTTGGCTACGCACACTCGTGAACGTAAAAATAAATTATAGGTTTCTTAAAAAAAACTTTGATTGTAGATAATAAAATATCTTAACTATGTAATTTTGAATAATAAACTCGGAAACAATAATAAATAAATAGATTCAAGTTGCTTTGATGGATAATATTTCGTGACTGACTTGTCAAATCAAAACATTGCCGTTCTCCGACACTACGTAATTCCTAGTTTAAAATTACGTCGGGAACGACAAAAAAAATAAAATTTACTGACAAAAAGAGGTCGAAATAGACAACCGTCATAAGGTTTCGGCGGGACGGGAGCGCAGCGCGTCGCTGGCTTCGATGTGACCGACGGAGACGCGGTTACTACGAGCGATTTTAACGGCGCGGGGGCTGATGTTGAAGACACCGGGGAGGGCTCGGGTATTGAAGATACCGAAGCTTTCTTAGAGCGCTTTTTGGAGCGCTTGGCGACGAGTTGAAACGCGGGCTCAGGAGAGCCGGTTAAGGTGACGGCATCTGACGACGTATCAGACGCGGGTTCGGAGTCGCTCCCGGGAGCGGTACGCTTACGACGCGACGCGTGAGTGGATGCGACCGATTCGCAGTCCATCTCGGACGAGGCGGGAGACGCGGGAGAGCTTAAGACCTGAGGGGTCTCGACGTTGGAGGCCTGAGGGGCCGGGGTTGAGGCCTGAGGGGCCGGGGACGCGATAGATGCCTGTAAGGCCTGCGTTAGTATGTCATCGGGTATGCTGACGCCGGACGCGGCGAGCACCTGGGCGAATGACCTAAGAGCGTTAACAAGGTCCATTGGAGGGCTTGGGATAATATGAAATATATAAATATATAATGTATGCCTAGGTTCCCTAGCAAACCTAGCGCCTATTTATATAACAAATGCCTAGAATTCCTAAATAAAAATCTAGCGAACCCTAGCGGCAAACCTCCCTACCAGCGGTAGGGGGGCTGGGGAGAATAAATTAAAACTAACAATAGTACGCCGAAGGCCGCTACCTAGAAACCTAAAAAAGGGTGCGCAGGTAAAGAGTTGACCGCGTTAGGGTCAACCTTTACCGACAGAAAGGACAAATACACACGAAAACACACAGATATGATAGAAATAAATATGAAAATAGGAGAAAAATAAATAAAATAGAGAAGAGAAATAAATAAAAATAAAAAGGACTGGTTCAGTACAAATTCGTTGTCACCGTTAAGTATCCTTTGCACTGAGACCAGACTACTTACGCTGGGCACAACACTGCACTCAGCACAAGCACAACACAACTTAGCACAGCACTTTGAAGACTAAGGGGCTTAGTCGCAAAGAAAAATCGCACTTCGAAAGCACTCAGACGGAGTAGAAAGACCTTGAAAACCGTAGCACGGAACCAGCACGCTAGACTGTGACGTCAGTAGACTGAGCGCCACGGAATAGCGGGAAAGGACCGATCGACGGAGAACGGGGCTTGCACGTCCGCACTGGGCGGCGATCGGAGCGAGAATGTTGGGGTTGGGTTGTGGGAATGTTGGGGAATGTTGCGGTTTTTTATATATAATGTGTGCATATATACCTCACGGCGCTCAACATGAATCACTTCTCTTATCGTTTTACGATCGAGTAACTGATACAATAAGTTCTTATCCTAACGATACTTATTTTGTAATGGGAGATTTTAATGTTTCAGAAGCAGCCTGGCAGTATGATAATCATTTAGGTAGTATGACAATATCAATTAATCACGATTTATTATCTTCCCTTACTTCAGACTTTATGAACTTTGCTTTGTTGCACCAACTAAACAATGCATTTAATATCAACGCAAGAGTTTTGGACCTTATATTTTACCAGTATCTAAGAATGCTCTGGTGCCAAAAGACCCCCACCATAAAGCCTTAGAGATAGTATTGACTTCACAGATTTCTAATCCTCTTTTATGCAACAGTACAAGAAAGATGTTTTTTAAAAAAGATTTATCTTCTTTTGATCGGAGACTTGCTCTTTCATCAGCGAAAGAAATAGATTCGATGGTTTGTATATTTTATGATGTGCTTAATAAACTTATTGACAAGTATGTTCCAACTAAAAATAATACTGGTAATATTATTAGACTTCCTCCGTGGTATACTAAACCCCTAGCAAAACTTAATAATAAGAATTGTAAATATCATAAAAAATGGAAAACTTATAAAAATCGCTTGGATTATGAAACATTCGCTTTTTTTAGAAAAAGGTTTAAAAAAATGGAAAAGGAATGCTATGAAAATTACATATTATTTACTGAATCCAAAATCAAAGAACATACTAAGTTCCAAAAAACTCAGTGTACAAATTCCTCACAAAATGAAATATAACGCTGCTACAATCACAGATGGTAACGATATCTTTGAAGCCTTCAACCAATATTTTCAGTCAGTATTTTTGCAATCACACGAAAGTAACAGTTCGTCAACTGGGTTACTCTCTAATTATGACGTAACAACTTCTGATTCCTCTATTATTGACTTTTATTCAGTCAATCTTGATGATAGCTTGATTTTAAAGGAGTTACAAGGAATAAACATTAATAAAGGCCCAGGGTCAGATGATATATATCCAATTTTAATTTCAAAATGTGCAAAAGAACTTTTAAAGCCGGTATCTCAAATTTTTTTACTGCTCTATTAGCTCAGGTGTATTTCCCAGCGCTTGGAAAAGGGCACTTATCACGACCATACCTAAAAATAGTCATACAGATGATATCACACAATACAGGCCAATATCAAACCTATGCGTACTTGGAAAGATTTTAGAAGGAATCGTTACATCTCAATTCTCGTACGCTGTGCGCCATCATATTACAGAAAAACAGCACGGGTTTATTAAATTTCGTGGTGTTAAAACGAATATGGGGACATTTACTGACTTTTTGATGCACACAATGGATTCCAGGGTACAGATAGATGCCGTGTACACCGATTTTTCAAAAGCTTTTGATAAAATTAATCACTCGTTACTCATAGAAAAATTACGAAGAATCGGTGTACATGGCAATCTGCTCAGGTCGAACCGACCGTTCTTACATACGCAATCATAGTCAGGCGGTTTATCTCAGAGGCTATTGTTCCAGTTTTTTGCCAATACCTTCTGGAGTTCCTCAGGGTTCACATCTTGGCCCTGTCCTTTTTTCTCTGTACATAAATGACATAAATAAAGCCCTTGATTATACCGAATTTCTGCTATATGCAGATGACATGAAATTGTACAGAGCCGTAACAGATGTCAATGACTGTAACAAGATACAAGGTGACTTAGACTCTCTTTCAGAATACTGTGCAAGCAATCAACTTTTCCTAAACATAGACAAATGCCAAGTCATTACGTACACCCGAAAAAAGTGTCCCATATTACATAATTATTATGTGAACGGCAATGTTCTGAAACGAGTAAATACCGTTCGTGACCTAGGCATAATAATGGATCAAGAAGTTTCTTTCAATTCACATATTGATACAATAGTAAAAAGAGCGTTTAGAATAAATTTCTAAACGCTCGGTTTATCCACATAAATTAGGTTTGACTTCGTTACAAACCGAAATTCATAACTCAGAATCATATAAAAAGGATCTACCAGGCCGTATTGCCATGACTGAAGATCTAGCTCTGCACACATTTACAATCGGGTCAAATCCAAAGATTAGCACCGCAATCAGATGTCGAGATCCGAAAACGCTTAACACAGCTATCAACATGGCTGTAGAGGAGGAAAAGATACAGATTATGCTAAATAGTAATTCATCCTATTCTAAAACATCTTATGATAATAATAATACAAATATTTCACAAAATCGCAACCCCAATTATTCGCAGTCACAACGCTATTCTAATAACTATTCTCGTCTACGCAATTATTTTAGTAATTATAATCAATCGCGAAATTCTAATTTTCCAAATCAGTATAGAAATAGCAACTTCGAAGCCCGACCAGGAGGATCAAATTCTAATTCTTTAGTTTGTAGTTATTGTAAGAACGTGGGTCATCATATATTTAATAGTAGAAAACGGTTGTATAATAATGAAAAGAGGGCTAAACAAAATAATAATGCCCGAGAAAATGTACTTTTCAAGACACTTTTCAAGAATGTGAAACACAAGATTTAAACTAAGCAATAGGTTTTCGCATCTGTGCCGGCAAAACCTATCAAAAAATATAGGCACTCCTTCTAATTCTAAGTCTTATACAAATTTTAAACTCATGAATATGCAAGGGTTTATTACTAATTCTTATACTAAATCGTGTACTAGTTCTAACTCTTATAATTTACAAAATACTAAATCTACTATGTCGTGTTATAACAATCTACCAAATCGTCATTCAAATTCTACTGCATATGACTCTACTATTTCTTATTCTAACAATTTACTAAATCGTCATTCAAATTCTAATGCATATGACTCTACTATTTCGTATTCTAACAATCTACCAAATCGTCATTCAAATTCTAATGCATATGACTCTACTATTTCGTATTCTAACAATTTACTAAATCGTCATTCAAATTCTAATGTATATGACTCTACTATTTCGTATTCTAACAATCTACCAAATCGTCATTCTAGTTCTAATAATTTACAAAATCGTAATTCCAATTCTTATGAAAATTCTAGTTCGTATAAATCTACTAATTCGTGTTTAAGTAATTTACAATATCGTTGTTCAAGTTCTTCAAATCGTTTTATTAATTCTAAAAATACTATATCTAACGACAATTTACAAAATAAGTCTAGTTCTATTCCAAAATGTGATGATATCTCAACAAGTAAACCACTGTGTCGTATTGAACATAAGTCACCTGAGACATAATCCTGAATCCCGAAATAAAAGAGGAACTTATCTTAAGTAATCAATTACCTGAATAACCTAAACTTTATTTTTTCCGCTGTCTTGTACGAGTAAACCCAAATAATAAAATAAAATTATCAGTCCTCAATATTTCTGAAAACGAATGTATTTTGAAAAACTTTAAATTCGAATTGCAACCAGTTTCTCAAGTCCTAGAAACTGAGTCCATTAATTCTACTTCTCATGACATATTCAACACTGATATTTCACATAACTTAAATTATAAAAGCCAAAGGAAAGTCGATAACTTCCAAAAGGCCCTCAGATGTGATCATTTAAATTACGAAGAAGAAAAACGCCTCCGGGAATTGTGTTCTAGATTTTCTGATATTTTCTTTATGGAAGGCGATTCATTAACATCTACTAAAACATTAAATCATGAAATTCGAACCACATCTGATAAACCTATCCATGTCAAAAGCTATCGCTTCTCAGAATGTCACAAAGAGGAAGTTTCTAGACAAATTAAAGGTTTACTCGAACAAAAACTTATCCACCCTTCCATGTCTCCTTGGTCAGCGCCAATATGGGTTGTCCCCAAAAAACAAGACGCCTCCGGTAAAAAGAAATGGCGCATAGTTATCGATTACTGAAAGCTAAGTGAAATTACTATTGGTAATGCATATCCTATTCCAAATATTACTGATATCCTTGACCAGTTAGGCCACAGTAAGTATTTTACCACCCTTGACCTTGTATCTTCTTTCCATCAAATTGAAATGAGACCAGAAGACCGTGAGAAAACCGCTTTCAGTGTTTCCAGCGCTGGTTCCTTATCAGGTCACTATGAATGGACCAGAATGCCTTTTGGGCTTAAAACGCCCCATCGACGTTTCAACGCCACAAGAACGTAGTTTTAACAGGTCTCCAAGGTATTGACTCCTATGCCTACTTTGACGATACCTCGATACCTCGACGATCATTTACAAAAATTAGAAAAAATATTCGAAATTATGATTAATATAATCTATAATTACAACCCGATAAAAGTGAATTTTTACGTAGAGAAGTTCAATACATAGGTCATATTATTTCTGATAAAGGCGTGAAACCCGATCCTAAAAAGGTCGAATGTGTACAAAACTTTCCAACTCCAAAGTGCCCTAAGGCCATCAAATCCTTTTTAGGCCTTGTAGGCTATTATCTTCGCTTTATTGATAATTTTTTCCATAATATTACAAAACTCTTAACAAGTCTTTTGTAAAAAGATGTAAACTTTAATTGGCAAAATGAACAACAGAATGCATTTAATTTACTAATAGAAAAAATTACCACTGCTCCTATTCTGCAATATCCTGGTTTTTCAAAACTTTTTATCCTTACCACCGATGCCTCGAACTTCGCCGTTTCAGCAATCCTATCCCAAGGCGAAATCGGTAACGACCTTCCTATAGCATTTGCTTTCCGAACTCTATACAAATCCGAAGGTAATTATTCTACTACTGAAAAAGAATGCTTAGCTATTATTTTCGGCACTCTTTCGTTCTTATCTATACGGTCATCGATTCTCGATAGTTACGGATCACAAACCCCTCCAATAGCTTTTCGATCGTAAAGACCCAAGCTCAAAATTAATCCGCTGGCGGTTAAAGCTGGAAGAATTCGATTATCAAATTGTTCATAAAAAAGGTAAACTAAATTGCAACGCTGATTCTTTATCCAGAAATCGTATCCTAACTCTTGACCAAAATAATCCTTCCCAAAGCCCACCTCACTTACCTAACTCGTCTCCAAGTTCTTTACAAACAATCCTCCGAGCTCGTCCGCCTCTAACAATAATTCCTCTGAATCATACAAAAAATTCTTAGAAATCTGCAAACAACCTCAAATTCGTTACGATACCATTATTCAGGAACACAATGAGTCACTCTTAAAAACAAAGGTTAAAATTATTTGCTATCCTACTTCAATTGACCTCGACGAGTCGATTCCTTATTGTAAAGATATTTTAGAAATTTCACAGGAAAATATACATGATTGCAAACGCGAATTATATTCATATTTATCTAACGAAAAACATGTTTTTACACATTTATTTACAAAAGTTCATTTTGACGACGAAACTAATTATAAAGCTATTTTTAATTTATTACGCGATTATAGAGATATGATTACGACGTGGTATTTGGAAAAAAAAAATTCGCCATCTCTGATTTTAAAGACCCATTTAATAAAACTTCTTACACTAAAATTTATAATGTGTTAATGTTTCTTTTTCATATTTATATAGATAATATCATATATCCAACTTCTACGAAATACCTAGAATCCTTAAAGAACACAATGACTCACCTTCTGCGGGTCATCCAGGAATTAATAGAATGTTAGAAAAACTAAAAAGTATATATTGGTGGAAAAACATGTACCACGACATAGAATCCTACGTTGGAAACTGCCGATCTTGTCAAATTAATAAACCTTTAAGAGGTACAAAACGAGCGCCTATGATAATCACGTCTTCTGCAACCCGTCCTTTCGAAAAAGTTTATTTAGATATTGTCGGTTCTTTACCTGAAACACAAAATAATAAATACTAATTCATCTTGACCTTACAAGATGACCTTACAAAATATTCTCAGGCCTATCCTATGTTAACTTGCTCAGCCGAAGAAACCACTAAATGTTTTGTTTTTTTTTATCTCTCATGAATGTATTCTTAAATATTGTAACCGACCAAGGCAGTAACTTTTGTTCCGAAATTTTTAAACAATTAGGAAAACTTTTTGGCATCAAACATATCTTAGCTTCGCCGTATCATCCCCAAACTTGTGGCGCATTAGAAAGAAGCCACTCTACTTTAAAATAATATTTGCGATCTTACATAAGTGATAACCAACTGACCTGGGACTTATACATACCTACAGCTATGTTAGCCTACAATACTAAGGCCCATACAACTACAGACTTCTCGCCACTTGAACTTTTATTCGGTTTTAAACCCTATATTCCTAAAAGCATAGATTCCTTTGAAAACGATACATACACAGATTATATTAGAGCATTAAATCTCCGGTTATACTAAAGAAGACGTACAGCTTTAGATAACATACAATCTTCGAAAGAGAATAAATAAATAATTAAGTATACTTAGTAAGCAACTATATTTGATAGCCTATGTCTTTATAAACCCTATGTTTAAGTGTTTTGTAACTTGCTATAGTAATGAATGCTAATACATTACTACTTGATTTTTACAACATTCTACTTACTCTTATTATAAGCAATAATGTATGTTTCTCTTAAAATGACTCTATCTTCAATTTATTAAGTCGTTGAGTTTGTTTTAAAATTTTGTTGACAAACATGTTCTTGCTTTTTAAATATTTTATGTGGTTTCTCGAGCTACTCGACATTTTGTATAACACTGTGATATGTCGTTAAACTTAGAAGTGTAAATTTAGTTTATCATATAGTTCTATTTTTGTTTTTATAATAAGCACATTATTTCTCTGTGTAGAGCTTATCTTTAAATGGAGATTAGATTAAGTAAACTTCAGAAAACTTAAGTTTTATAACAATTAAATTGTACTCGTGTTTAATTCAATTCTTTTATCACTTTTTCGTAATGTCTACTTCTATGTTTAGAAATCTTCAGAATTTAAAAATATTGTGTAATATCTTAACTCTTTTAAAATTATAATGTTGTATCTTTGTAAAAGATAACAACCCTTGTTCTAACTTCACATCACAGTTTAAGGGTGATGTTCAGTCTTAAGGTGGGGGGTGTTACATATGCTCACACTATGATAATGTATATTAAACTGCTGAGTTGCATTCCCACGATGCATCTCTTACAGTTAACAAAATGATCATATTTCAGTTTTGTCGGTTTAGATTCAATTGATATATTTTTCACTCTCGGTTCATATCTCGCAGTAACTACACGGGTTGATATCTGAAGTCAATTTCTTTTTCTATTTGTTTGTGATTTTTCCAATGTCTTTTATCAAAATATATTTTTTTTAAAACACTTCTCCGACCCGCGCCGTAACAGTCCTTATACCTACTTACAAATTTTGTATGATTTATCTCCCAGAGGGAGTGAGCAAAAAGTGTTACCGTTTTAGTTATGTAACCGAAAAAGAATGAGAAATTAGGCTTTCTTATATATTTTATTTGAAAAATATTAGATGAAAGAAGAACTTGGAAAACACCTTAGAATAATGAATGTTATAAATGTGTAAGATATTAAAAGCTTTTTCTACTAAACTATTGACTTAATTATTTATCTATAATTACGCGACTGAAACCGTAAGACTCACCAATTATATATTTCGGGGGTAGTGTCAGGATGGCACCTCGAAATGATTTGACTTTGATTCACACGGCGGCCATGATGAAATAATATTATGTAGCACAGGTTTATATTCTTCCAATAAATAATAATACAGCATTAATAGTTTCCGATGGTTTATGATTCTGCGGAATATTGTATCTTAGCGTTTTAAGATTGTTCACCGCTTATTGTAAAAGTGGCTTATTGGAATCAGGCCGCGGCGTGTTCTCAGGCGACAATGTGCATGCCATTACATCATCTTCCTCACCAATCCTTTTCTTTCCATAATCTAGTTCAGTAAGAACTGTTCAAATGCTGAACAACGAATTAATGAACGAACGAATCAACATCGCTTAGTATCGAACCTAGCCTAGCTTCACATCGATCCTGAAACGTAGTCTATAGACTTTTACGGTTCACTGCACAAAACCAAATAAGATGGCGCCACCGTGAAGTTCATCGGCGACTTAATAGGTGGCGCCGTCATAGTTACGATCATTTAAAAAACTTTCCTTAGTAATTTTAAAATAAATACGTCACTTACAGTCCAATATTTTGGTCTTGGAGCTACAGTCAGAGGACGCTTAGCTGTGAGTATCAGCTCCAAATCAACCGTTCCTTTTGAACTTTCTAGTGTGACTTCTGTTGTGTAGCCAAAAATGACTGGATCTTCATCATGGGGTTCAAGCCTGTGATACAAACAAAATGAAATCAATACATAAGAAAGCACTCATTTAACTTATTATCTACTCTACCATACATACAAAGACCAACGCCTTACTTAGATAATACAATATATAATCACTTTTACCATACAGGTTACCATGTTCCTACATAATATTTGTGGTAGAGCAGTCGACGAGTGACGACCGAGTGGCTTAGTGGGGAGTAGCCTCAATAGGAGTGACAAGCTCTCACCATTCTTTTGCTATTTTATTTTAATCAAAGTCCTTAGTAAGAGAACGTAAATCCAACAGAAAACAAACCTTGAATGATACAACTCCACCAGTAACTTCGCCTTTATATCAAAATTCCAGTCGATCATCAGATCTTTAGCTTCGACCCTAAAGCTGAGGACGTCTCTACCAGTCTGTGTCATGTGCGTAGGGGGGAGAATAAGGCCACAGGATCCTAGGGGTGGGGATGTGATGAGCAGCACACTGTTAAGGATAATTAAGGAAGGTTGGAAGGAGGAAAGGATGCTGAAATAAAAACGAAGACCGTTAAATATGGAAAAGAAATAGATTATTGTCGTTAAATATATTCAATTATTACCTAAAAAAATACCGCTGACATAAAAAAATTTAAAAGTATAAACATTTTTTATAGATTCATAGTTGCCGGGCAAAAATATTTTCTTTAGTATTTTCTACTAAATAATTTATACAAAAAATTTTACAAATTATTGAGGTCTTACTCATAGCTGTTAGCGCGTGAAGTCAGCAACTTTTCGACCAGCTCTGATCCAGACATGGGCCGTTCACAGTCAAAGAATATACTCGATTCATCTCCCTGATAACAAAATTAGGGTGAAAAAAAACCTATAATAACTTTTGAATCTTAAATATGTGTAAATAAATAAATGAATTGCACAGCCCTAGATTTATGTCATTTAAAAATTCGTTGATTTCGTTGAATTGCCTGAATATCAGAAAGTTAATAGTCCACCATGCCTACTGCGTCTTGGCAGATTTAACACAAATCTTCGAACTTCGATTGATCCGTAACTCTTAAGTCAGCGTGGCAGAAATCGAGCAAGGCTATATTTTGATAAAGTTTTTTTTTACGCCTACACAACTGGTATCAATGCAGTCTGCCTCACAAACTAAGGAACAAAAATTTTTTTTAAATAGACGCTGGTTGTTTACCAGTATTTGCGAATAATAATCCGGAAGCAGCTAAATAAGTTAAACTTCCTATTATATGTAAGTGGTCATTTGTTACCTACCATTTTACCATTTCCCCCGCTGACAGTATATGAAACTCGGCGAGCTGGGGAGTCCATAGTAATCTGTGTTCGTGAATGCATGGCTATACCGCCCCTTTGGGCGCCTGGGTTTGGCCAGCGGAGTCTGAAAGTATTAACCATGATTTATGCTTAGACATTACTTTTATTCAAATAACAATTATACATCTATATACTTTTGTGCCACAGTGGCTAAAAGGTCTGTTGGACTGTTCAAATCAATTTGCTCACAAGTTTCGTGCCCCAGTGTTTTCGTATACACAAATATATTTGTGTCCCATTAAGAAGATCCTCAACACGATTTACAACACGGTTTGATTGACAGGAAACCTTTAAATTAAATATTGTTATTCCTTAAGCCATCTTACCCCAATTTGTTTTATCGATACAAGGTAATATTCTGAATGTAGTTTTAATTATTATCGTTCTATTGTGTAATAGTGTTCAATTCTTACTCCAAAGATCTATGAATAGGTGACACCGTCACGTTGCACTTGATGGGCAGATGCGCCACTATAGACTGCTGGATCCGGGACGTGTGTTCCGATTGAAGAATGGGTCCATCAGTAGACAGCGATGTGACTAGGGTTCCTTGGTACCTGGATACAATTAATATCAAAGATTACTTGGATGACAAAAGGGCGTGGGATTGACGTCTCTACAAGCTAGTTTGTGTTACTAAAAGTAAATTTTAAATACTGTGTAAACAACTTGGCTTGTCATGACATTAGTACGCACAATTAGAGACGTACGCGGTAAATTACCAAATTGATTAGTATTGGGAAAACACCCACCGCCCACCTCTTCGCACAATTAGCTGCCTTGTGTTTATTTCTTTCATGTCGTAGTTAAATTACATGAGTTCTGTTCCATGTTCTGAATATTTTTATTAAAAGAGTGCCGAAAGATATTTTTCCCTCTCGGTCTACCTTTTAAAAGCCAAAGTGCAAGGTTTTATCTTTTGACGTTCACAAAGGCCGATTTACATTGATCCAGTAGTTAGTTCCAGTGCTGGCCTCCCTCACTGGATCGATCAATGTTTGAAGTCAGTACAGCAACCAGTATCCAGCGCTGGATCGGAATAGGCCGGCCGTCTATTTCTCAAGTCAGTCACGCCCCCCCGCGCACCCCGCAACCCGCGCCAGTGACGCTGGATACGTACATACAAGCACATTCAGTCGCTGGCGTCTGCTTGTACAGTGACCACTCGTTTGATAAATGAGATCGTAAAAGTGGTTTGATGAAGAATTTATTATTTTTGCCTCATTATACAGATACTCTATAACATAAAATCCTTAGATTACCGCAACAAAAATAAGTGGCCTACTGCATTGTAGAATGTTTGCGTCATAATCATAGATGACGTCTTTAACTCTCTTCGATTTTCACACGCGTTTTCGTGAACGTGTGATTGATTTACCGATATCTACTGGACGATATCTACGGCGGGGACCAGTGCTACTGGCGTAAGCTACTGGATCATTATAAACAGGCTTTAAAGCGTTTCTGTTGATAACGAACAAATATTTGATTTGATTTGAAATTAAATGAAAGAAAAGATAAAAAATCAAAAATACTTTAGATTGCGTCGCGGGTATCGTGGCGAGCGCACGTCTCACAAAACTGTAATTATTTTATTTATATACTTGTTATTGCAAAGTAAACTCTAACGTTTCGTCTTTAAAGTGTATTATTGTTTGAAACAAACAACCACGACTCCAGTCAAATACGGTTCGCTTGCACGCAACTAGAGCGTGAACGGCGACGCGTCTTAGTCAAGCTATAGTTCCAGCGTAAGCGATAATACATTACTAACTTTTGTCAATAATGTCGACCAAGGCAAAGTGTAATAACGGTTGCAAGAGCGAAATTAAAAATTTGGATCATATGGAGTGTTGCGACTGCAATCAGTTCTACGATTTGTTATGTACTAACATCTCTGAAACCGACTTTAAAAACTTTACTACATCATACAAATCAGCTTGGAGATGTCCCCAATGTAAGTCATCGCTTCCGAAAACCAACAATAGTAACACCCCAGTCCGAGGACAAACAAATATACTAGATGAGACTTTCACGCCAATTGGCAACATAAACACAAACACAAGAAGAGGTCGTTGCAAATCTTCTCCTGATACCTTGAGTTCTGACTACTCCCTCCTTGTACAAGAAATAAGAGCAATGAGGCAAGACATCAACAGTGTAAACGATAAAATTTCGCAAGTTAATGAAGCTCTCTCTCGTCTCCAACAATTGGAGCGTAAAGTAGCTGAAAAAGATAAGGAAATAATGGAATTAAAAGCTCACATCAATGTACTGGAAAAAGAAGTAGACAAACAAACACAATTCCTGATTCGCAACGAAATTGAAATAATACATATTCCGGAATATACAAACGAAAACTTATTCCATATAACATGTCTTGCAGTAAAAAAAGCGGGTATCAACCTAAAGGATGATGACATCGACGACATCTATCGCGCTGGAGCCTCTCGTCGTGTTGCCGAGGCTGGATCTAACGTTAAATCTCGACCAATAGTCGTACGGTTACTTCGAAGACAGAAACGCGACCAAATTTTAAAAGAGTTCAAAACTAGAAAACCTTTTACGACTGATCAGATTATTCCTGGACCTCAAAGGAACGTATATGTAAACGAGCGACTAACGAAGAAAACCAGATTGTTATTTCGAGAAGCAAGAATATGATGCAAACTGTTGGACCAATGGAGGTAATATCTTTGTCCGAAAAGCAGACCAAAAACCAGCTATCCAGATCAAAAACTACTAGACATTGACCAGCAAGTTGGACCCTCAACAGCAAAACCCATCCAATAGGTCATGGAATAATATCAGTTTCTCGAACTTAATATCTTTTCATATTCTGTTGAACTTCGCAGCGCTACTGTATATTATAGGTTACAAAATATTTGTGTATTTTAATATGATATATAAATATCTATTTATTTGCAACGCATCATTAAATATGCTTTATTGCTATATATATTGCACATTAATACTCCATTTTTTATGCTTTTTATGGAAATTTAACCGCTCAGTTTCGATGAAACATAGCTCTCACTATAATTTATTAGATAGCCTTTCTTCTGTATGCAACCGGCCATCTGATTATGGATAAAATCCAAATGTTAGAAGACATAGATAACACGTTTGACATAAACTGTAAAATACTTAACTCGGTCGATAACAGTGTAAGCTTTATGTCCAGTAAGTATAAATTAAAAGTACTTACCTACAATATAAGAAGCATTGACTGCAACTTTAATAATTTTTTAGTAACACTTTACCGGACCAAGTCTGAATTTGATGTTCTGGTGCTTACAGAGTGCTGGCTTAATTGGGATACCGTAATCCCAAGTATCGACGGTTATTCGTTTTTTAGATCAACAGTCAAAATTAATAAAGCAAGTGGAGTAGTTATTTATGTCAAATCAGATTGGGTTGCCTTATCTAGTGAACCACCTGTTCGGGAAGGAAACTGCCTAATCGTGGATATACCTAGTAAATTCACTATAATTGGTTTATACCGTTCCCCGTCTTTTAGAAATGCTAGCACTTTTTTACAAGATCTCGACACAGTTCTCGATAACTTAAAAGCCAAAAATCAGATCATCATGGCTGGAGACCTGAACATAAATATTCTTCCTACTGCGGATTCTTTGTCTTATGGCAATGCATGGATTTCACCAAATTGTCGACAAACCCACTCGTAAGAACAATTGTCTTGACCACATATTTATAAAACCTTTCTGTGGTCACATCAGCCTCATTTGTAACCACTCATTAACTGAGCACGACACAGTGATGGCGGGTTTGGTTGGCGAAAAATTTAAATCCCAAAAACAAAAGAGGACAATAATAAAATTGAATCGGGCGGCTGTACAAGCTGATCTCGCAAAGACTGACTAGACACCTGTTCTGCAAGCTACCACTGCTTCCGAATCTGCAAAAATATTCTCAAATATGATCAATTCCATATTTGAAAGCAACAAGAGAGAAATAAGAATAAGCCGTTCTAAGATTAGTTTACAGCCATGGATAACACCCGGTCTTATCAAGTGTATGAGACATCGCGATGATTTGCATACAAAGGCAAAGAAACACCCTAACGATATGATTACTCAAGTAACCTACAAACGCTATAGGAACTTCTGTACCAACCTACTGCACAATCTTAAGAGAGAGTATCAAAGATTTCTAATTGAAGATACCAAAGACGACCCAAAGAAGTTATGGAGCTCAATTAAAACTATATGCCATTCTCAACAAGTTAAGCACACACACAGAGAATTATTAACAACCCAATCAAACACACAGGATTCTATTGACTCCTGCACATGTATTTTTCAACAGTCGGTAGTTATTTGTCAGAAGTGATACTTACCGAACTAAAAGAGACAGAAAGTTCCTTGGCCGCCAGAGCTTCTAATATGAAAAATCTTACTTATGACACCGACCAATGAAAAGGAAATTGAATTCGTAATTACACAGCTAAGAAGTTCAAGTGCACCAGGGCTGGATGGAATAAACAATTTTATGATAAAGAGTATAAAAAACCACATTTTAACTCCTTTACTTCACATATTTGATCTTAGTCTGTCATCTGGGGAGTATACTGAAGTGTGGAAGACTGGTGTCGTAACCCCTATCTATAAAAATGGTTCCAAGCAGGACCCTTCTAATTATAGACCGATTTCGTTACTGTTCTCTTTTTCGAAAATTCTGGAAAAACTGGTTCTTTCGCGACTTATCCACTACCTAGAAGCAAATAATTTACTATTTAATCGACAGTTCGGGTTCCGACACAATTAATCCTCAGAAAACGCTGTGATCGCAATTACGGAAAGAGTCGCAAATCTCTTAGACAAGGGTCACCGCTGTATGGGTGTGTTTCTCGACCTTGCCAGGGCGTTTAACTCGGTGTCAATAAAGATTCTACTCCGCAAACTAGAATACACAGGGATTCGTGGAATAGCTCTTGATTGGTTTAAGTCTTACCTTACTAACCGTAAGCAATGTACCAAAATTGACGGCAAGGTAAGTGCTGAAAACGTTGTTCATTATGGTGTGCCACAGGGAAGCATCCTTGGACCAACCTTATTTTTAGTCTACCTGAATGACACACAATTTCTAGGATTGCGTAACGCAGAAATTTTCTGTTACGGTGACGATACCGCCGTCATCTTCCATGGCCAGTCTGGGGAGAAGTTGAAACTATCGGTGAGCATGGACTGATCCGCCTTCATAATTGGTTTAATGCTAATCTTTTAACTTAAAATGCAAGCAAAACGAAGCACATCCCATTCTTTAAAACTGTAACATCTGCACCTCCTAGTTTTCTTCAATTGCGTATCCACTTTTGCGGTATCAGTTCTAACTTACGTACCATATGTACTTGCCCTGACTTGGACCAAACTAGCCACATTAAATATCTTGGCGTATACTTAGACCAAAGACTGAACTTCATCGAACATATTAAGCATGTTTCAGGAAGGGTAAGAAAGATAATTAACATTATGAAGTTATTAAGAAACTGCGTGGAGAGAAAACTATTAATAAAAATATATGTATCATTGTGTCAGTCCATACTTAATTATTGCATAACTGCATGGAGAGGCGTTGCCAAAACGCACATGCTGAAAGTTGAGAGAAGTCAACGTGCGGTTCTCAAAACAATGTTTGATAAAAAATACAGGTACCCAACGGACACGCTATACAAGGAATGTCGATTACTGAGTGTCCGTCGGCTTTACATCTTGCGAAGTGTCACAAAATTCCATAAAGAATTTGTGAATTCTGCTAATTACGCATCAGCCTCCAAAAAAAGGGTTTATAAAGCGCCAGTTCCTCGTGTACAATCCACTTTTGCAGAAAAACATAGTTTGTTCTTGCATCCTTTCCTATACAACAGAGTGGCAAAAAGTTGCAAAATTCGGGAACTTTCTTCTATAAAAATTACCAAGCACGTTCTAGAATGGCTTCTGAGTCTTGATTACGTGACTATTGAAGCTTTGGTATCGGGAAATTAAGCAAATAAAGCATAATCGTCATATATTTGGGAAGTGTAGATACAAAAGTATATATTGATTATTATTATTATTCATTTATCATCATTGTTTTTTCTATTTTTATTCTAAATTAATAAATTATTTATTATACAATATTATATTTTCATCAATGGAATATAAATACATTATTAATACAAATGTACGATGAAGAATTTAAATTACTTATAATTTACCTATTTACAAACATATATAAATATTATCTTGGTATTGAATACGAGTATCTATAAAACTTTTATAAATTAAGCATCAAAATAATTTAAAATAAAAAATGTTTTGTGTACCATTTTGAATTGCCTCGGCTACGCTTCCGCTATATTATAGCTTATAGTGATAATCAGTCCTGGGACCCCGCGATACAGGTTTGCCTAGTGCGGGGACCGCTATTAAATATTGAAGCAGCGAACTACCCTCGATTGCCGATTTCTTAAATTTGTGTGTTGATAAATTAAGATAATGTTTTTATAGTACTCCAAGTATTGTCGCACAACGCTGTATTATTTTTATTTTTTGTTTTTGTATTTCTGAGCTGTATTGAAATATTTGTAAGTAATAAAAGAATTTTGAATTTTTTTTTAATTTCGAAAATCAGAAAAGATGCAAAAAAGAAGGTTGTGCCAGAGGCTTCGCTGGTGTTGTGGTAATGACTTGAATGAAACTGTAATTACTTTTTCACTTATTATATTACATTTAAAAAAATAGGAAAAATTACTTAAATTATTTATTAAATAAACACAGCCATATTTATATCACACAGTTTCAAACCGGAACTCTCGAGGTAATAAGACGGTAACTTATTAAAAAGTTATGTATACTTAATATTTTATTATTGTAAACAAAGCGTTCCCCATTTTAAAATAGTAAAAACAAATATTAAGAATGGTAATAGTAATTAAACCCACCTAATATGAATGTCGTTCTTCCAAACCAAATCCTCGCTAGACGGCGCCGTCAAGTTTCCTCTTATAGACGTAAAAGATAATACGGTTGAGTGCAATCTGATAGGGGTTCCTGAAAAATATAAAATAAACTTAAGAATACTCGATTGCTATAGATCAGGGGTTCTTAAACACATGGCTTCACGTACCCTTGTTAAAGTTTTACAGCAAAACCCTAACCCTTATCCTTAAAGAAAATAATAAACCTGGCTGAAAAAAAAAATTTAGTTTTTTATTTATTAGGTAACAAATACAGTACCGAAAAGAAATTTGTTTTTGAGTCGATGTGATTGATGGGTGGGCTAGTTTCTTTGCGCAAATTGAGCCGGTTCTATTTAATTTTATTTAGAGTAATTTTAATCTTAAGTCGTCCAGCCACCATTATGTAAATCATGTCGCGAACCCCCAACCGTCGAATGGTGAACCCCTAGAGGTTCGCGTACCTCAGTTTGAGTAACCCTGCTATAGATGGTTCAAGTAATTTGTGCCCGAGACCCTATGTTTGCGTAAGGCTGCCTGTCCACCAGAGCGGTACTAGGTAGTGGAGCAGAGCGGAAAGAAGTGCGGGGCGGAGTTGCGGACTGTGTTTGTCCACACACGGAACTAGGCTGGGGATTGATTGACAATCGGGACTAGTTATCGAAAAAAAATGGGTACATTATTAATTACCTCACAATGCCCGACGAAGCAGAGTTGGCGTCAGAAGAAACCCATAAAAAAAAATCTTCAGACAATCACACCAACTGTATGGCTCGAAGGTAAGCAGAGCTTGTGTTATAGGCCCATACAGTTTCCCCGCCCTGCTTGCCTACTTCGCATCTCTGCTCTGTTTCTTCTTTCCGCGTCTCCGCTCCGCTTGTAAAGATATGATTTCTAAAACTAGTTTTGAAACTTCTGTCCACTTAAGTGGAGATTTTAAGCAATTCGATTGGTTAATTTTGGCACAGCTCTGCTTCACTCCTCTCGTATCCGGTCAGGCAGTCTTAAGCTAGGAAATACAGGACTTCGTGTGCGTGAAACTTACAAATAGTACAAGAACACCAAAGCAATGCGGATACGGTGTGTCAACATGATGGCCGCCGCATCTCTGCCACATAGATGGTTCAATACACAAGGGCCGCCCGCACAAATTAATTGTTCTATCTATAAATGATTTTTTCTGATTTTCTGATGGTGGTTACCATCTATCCTATCTTCCCGTTTGTGGCCTAACGTTGTATTTTTGGACACCTTTTATAAGGTAAATTTATTCTATCGTATCTGTAGCACTTTTCAACATTCCCATCACTTTAACTTTTTACTAAGAAAAATTGAGATTCTGATCTCCAATCAGTTGAGAAGTTTCATATCCTAACTAACTGATATTGTGAATATGAAAATAAGAACGTAATGAATTATCATTATACTTATTACAATTTGTGAGACTCTAGAAAATGATTCTTCATTATAGAAAAACTATTCATAATTAATGTTCGTAATTACTAAATTTTAATTTATTAAACTCTTTTCATTTTTTTTTTCAACAAAAAAAAAATTGATCCTTCACAACTCGTCTCATTTCTAAAAATCGAAAAGTTTATAATATGCGCCATCTTCAAGTAAATCTCGGGACTTATTGACAGATCCAGTACTAGAAGTCCCTGCTTTTCACCAGCGTAAATCCCGATAGTGCCATAATTTAAAAGTCGTTTAACGATTTATCGCTTAGAATAAAAAAAGACAAATCTTTCCTCTTCAGAACAACAGAGCATACAGAATGGCATAGAACTTACCGAGTTCACTCGGCATGCTGATGTCCATCTGGAACGGGTAGTAAGCCATCTGCTGATTGATGTGGCTTCCAAAACGAAGGAAATCCTCAATGGAGTTGGTTACTGAAACGTGGAAAACATAAATGAAAATCGCCATTATATATTATTTTTTGTGGTGGCAGAGATAAGTTCGCTGCGACTTCGTTTGGGGCGGTACCACATTCCTTCCATTTTGACAGCCATAATAAGCGCGTTTCCGTGGTTGGGTTCCGATTAAAGGGAAGAAAGGGTGGAATTACTGGAACAGCCAAGTTAAGACAATGACAAATCAGGTAGTGCTTATATATTAGTACTTAGACGTAATAGTAAATAATAAATAAATAGTTAATTATAAATAAATAGGTAAGTAGGCCATTGAATATCAGCAATTAAAGAAATTGTATACAAAATTTGTTGTTATTATTATACCCTCTGTTCTATCTGAAAGTTATTTTTTCAATTTTTCTTTTAAATTCCGTCTTGTTCTTGATTTGACGGATGGACGGAGGGATATTGTTCCAGCATTTTCTTGAGTTATATCTAGTTACACTCCATATTGTTAAATAAAATCTATGACTAATGATGTTCATGGGTTGCGGATGCCAGTTGTCATTAGAATAGTTACGTGACCGTTTGCCAGTTATATAAATAATAAAAGGAGAAAGATTTTTATAAAATATACATGAGAGTAGCAGTATCAGCAAACAGTCATAGCTCAGCGTCATTAGCTCAGGGAGCAAAGCGGTGATTTTCAGCCACGACCATGACTGAATACAAAACCTTTAAACAAAAGAGTTTATAATTTTTTTTTCTTATCCCATTAAGCACCTATTAATTTTAAATATATTAATGTAGAGTTATTGAACAGCAAAATGGTTTTACTAGGGTTTCAATAGATACTAAATTATGAACGGGCTACAAAACCATTTTTTTCCCCAGACGAACAGACCAACTGAATGGCCCCAAAGTAAGCAGAGTTTGTGTTATGAATGACCTTACAGCGAACTAGGGCGAGTCCAGAATAAAAATACATATATAAATATCAAAAACCATGACCCGAGAACAAACATCTGTGTTCATCACACAAATCAACGCCCTAACCAGGATTCGAACCTGAGACCACCTGAGTATCAGACAAGGCTACTCTTACCACTACACCACTCGGCACAGTTATTGAACCATCTTACTCAACCGCACTCAACTGTCGACGACATATCATGAGTTATATATTACAAAAATAAGTTATAGTCAGGCCATTTTAATAGGTAACATTTGACGTCTGTCAGTTTTATCTTCATAGTAAGATGACCTGCTTAAAAACATCGATTAAAGTGAATGAATCGATACGGACTTCAACATATGTGAATTTTAAAAACCATCAGGCGAATCCCTGTCCCATTATTATTTTTTCTTTCGTAAATTTAAGGAGCAAAACAAGACAAGTACATAATATAACAAAAAAAAATTACATTTATTCAGTTGAACTATCAGAACTGTTATTAGTATTGTTATCTTCATCACTGCTGTCAGCACTCAGAGATATTATTAATTCATTTTCAATAACATTGTCTTTTCTCACATCTCGTTCAAAATCTTGTAAAATTATTTTCTTTGTTTTCTCTACGACTTTTCTGCACACGCAGTTTGTAGCAGAGTCATCATTTTAGCTGTACTGAATGGTGATTCAGTATTGTTCCGCGCTGCTTGACCCTTCATTTGTGAACAAATAAGCTCGATGACGTTATACTGGCAATGGTACGGAGGCAATCGAATAACTTCGTGTCCATGCTCTAGGGCTAGTTCGTCGATTACATAGCGGTGCTTGGACGGCTTAGTTGCTTTTACCAGATTTAACAACTCAACTTTTAATAAAGTTGGACTTGCGTCCACACCATTTCTAACCAGCCACGAGACAATTTATTGCTTTTTATTTGCTTGAGTTGGTGGTTTATCATCTTGCACAGATTGTTAGGGTGCATTGTCTATTATAATTTTCGATGGGTTTTCTAAGCCGACTAGCAGCTTCTCAAACCACCCTTTAAAAACCTCAAAGTTCCTTTCCTCATGGTAATCACTTGTAGTTTTAGAGAAACTCCTTTTCCCGATGGAACTTTTGAGGTGGAGGGCGCTGTATCGTCGGTTCATGCCCGCGAAACCGTATGGTTCGTATTCAACCATGTTTCGTCAATAAACTCGACATTGTCCCAATCTGTAATTTTCTTTACTTGACGTAAGAATGTAATATCGTAGCGTTCTAGCAAGATTTTCCGCTTGTCAGATTTTTTAAATCTAAAGCCAATCGATTTCGAAACATTTGATGGAGACGATTTACCGCCAAAAAATAAACCTGCGTCTTTTAACAAACTCATTACCTTTTCCTGTGTAGGATATTCTTTTCTCGAATAATATCCATAAATGTGGTTGCGAATTGCAGCAGCATCAAAATTATCAACGCCAACAATTTTCTTGTCCCTCTTTCTTTTTTTGGTGTACGTAAAGTACTATCTACTGAGCTTGATGATCCGTATTTCTCTTTCAGAATTTGAGTTACTGTTCTCTTCCCTATTCCCAATGCTTCGGCAACGCGTTCTCTCGGCTGTGTCAATGGTGAAAGAGGCCCATCGTTAACTGATTCACGTTCAAAATAATTGTACAATTTCACCACTAGTTCGCGAGATTGACTGTTTAGCGTTTTCCCCCGTTTCAACATGGTAAGACTGTAATGTTGTTCTTGTTTACTAATCGTTAAGCAATCGGAGTCCAATTTATAGCCAGGTAAACGTAGTCAGTAAGATCAGTCCAATAAAAAGCCGGGTCAGAAAAAAATAACAGAGAGCACACCAAAAATGCACAGTCACTTCGCACAATGACAAAAGACTGCGTCGTGTAATGGCGACATGACATGGCGTCATCGACAGGCACTGGTGTTGCCAGCAACATCCCACCTAAATTGTACCCAAGATTAATGAATTTTCTATTTAGTTATTATTTTATTTTTATAGTTAGTTAAAAGAATAATAAATATAATTATGTTTTATTATAATCACAACGTGGTTATTAATTTATGGTGATATTTCTTCACAAGTAATCATTTCATTCGATTCAACTTATCAGCTTTCGATTTTTAGAGTAACATCTCTAGTGTTTAAAAAGAAAAAGGGTTAACTGACGCAACATTGTAACGACGTTCAGTTCTTTAGATCAGAAATTGTTTATTATGTTTAGAATGGTTCATTAGTGAAAACAAATCGTAAAATTACTCGTTTCGGGCATTATTACAATAAATATATAATCGTAATTGAAAAAAGTTAAGCAATTGTGCAGTTCTAACAAAACGAAAAAATATATTATTTTATGCCCGCCGTTACAAGGTTACGTTGTTGAATTTTGATACATTGTCAAATGTTACCCATTAAAATGGCCTGACTATAATTAACTTACTTTCCTCTGCATTCCAGCTCTCGAAGCGTGATTGGTTGACATGGGTCGCGTACACCGTCTTCTCGTGGATTTTCACCACGATGTCTATGTGAACCTGTGTCATTAAAGATGACTAGATCATTATATATAAATTAATATAAAAAACAGTTGACCGAAAAGCCCGAAAAATTATTAACAACTTTGACCTCACCACCAAAAACTGCAAAGCCTCGACCATCGTCGGAAAGTTGCCAGTTTATTAGTCTTCTACAGATTACATTTTGGAGAGTGCGCGAATGCTCTGTTTGATCAGGTTGAACCCACACCCTTCTTACATCGGACAGCTAGACGCAGACAGACCTTCCATCTCTATATAGTAGATATCCCAAGAAGTCGAACCAAACGCTTTGATAGTTCCTTGTTGGTGCGGGCCGCCAAGGTGTGGAATGAACTGCCTGCGTCTGTTTTTCCAGAAAACTATGGTCCCAGTTCTTTCAAGCGTCGAATGAATAGGTATCTCGTGGAAAGACGTGTAACAACTTCGTCTTCATCGTCACTTTCCATCAGGTGAGATAGAAGACAAACGTCAAATGCTTTTACAGTAAAAAAAAACATTATATAGCTTTATTTTTGATTACAAATATGTAAAGAAATACTACACTGGAAGATCGCCGTTTAAATTTTTCTCCTATACATTAATTTTTCATTCATTGGAAAGAACCAGAAAAGTAGAATTCATGTTCTTAGTTATTTTACGTAAACTAAGATTTATTTATTAGGTCACCAACAGAGTGTACATCGAAATAGGCATAGGTTATATAACATAAAAACAAAATTACATTCTAAATGCCTCTCTAATTACAGGTGACGTCGACATCCTTAAAGTATACAACTGTAACACACTCTATAAGTAGTTGTTACTTATTACTTAATTTTCACAAATGTATTTATATAAAACAATTTTTCAAATACACAAATATACAATGAACATGAAAAACAGGTACGAGGTTATCAATTTTTTTTAAATTAATAATTAGCAGGCGTTTGTCGTCCATCTGACCTGATGGAAAGTGACGATAAAGACGAGGATCATACACACCTGTCCAAGAGGTACCTATTCACTCTACACTTGAAAGTTCCAGGGTTATATTTGTCTGGAAAAACAGACGCAGGCAAATCGTTCCACTCTTTGGCAACACGAACCAAAAATTAGCTATCGAATCGTTTAGTTCGGCTCTTCGGCACGCTAACCACAAACGGGTGAAACTTCTGTCTACGTCTAGTTGATCGGTGAAGAAAGGGGGAAGGAAAGAAGTACCTAAATGTTTATTTCATACAAATAATTTAAAATAATACAACACTATACAACATAATAAAACGAACAAGAAAAACATGTGAGATATTTCTTATTCAGAATACTAGTTATATCACCAAAAATATATCAAATTTAGTGGATTGCAATTTTTTGAGTACATAATTAACTTTGAAACCTACAAATCATAAATATCCTTTGACTTTTCTCTGATGGATTTCCAATTAACTAGTTATCCTAATCAAGTTTTACTATCCTAAAATAACTTACCTTTTCAGCTATCTTAAAATCTTGTAAATTCAAAGTTTTCAGTAATCCAGCCAGTTTGTCCACGTGCAGTTCTTTGGAGTTGAAGTCATTCAGCTTTTTGTAAATGTTCGTTGTTACTCCCTCGGCTACCACGTATATCTGAAATGTGTAGTTTCTTTTTTTTCGACTTTTCATACCCAGAAAACGAGTACGCGCA
This sequence comes from Marasmarcha lunaedactyla, assembly GCA_923062675.1. Lineage (NCBI taxonomy): Eukaryota > Metazoa > Arthropoda > Insecta > Lepidoptera > Pterophoridae > Marasmarcha > Marasmarcha lunaedactyla. The sequence goes on along the minus strand of OV281367.1, from coordinate 7,535,312 downwards.
CGATCCGATGGTATGGACCTGCCAACTTATCTGTGAACTGGCAAGTGTCGCTAATATCATTTAATTGTTGCGATTTTATTGATACTTATTCTAATTTCAGAAAAACTTTAAAGACCAAAGATTGTAAGAAAAAAATGGGAAGTTACTTTTAAGATGACTGCCGGGTTTCAAAATACTGCCATTTTACAGATAGCTAGTGGGTCTATAGGTGGCACCTCTTAATAGATCCCGACGACGTTTTTAAATCAAGGAACGCCAGCGTTCCAGTTAGAAATAGGGCAACACGGCATTCGATTCGCCTAACCCACCAGCGGGCCAGGCTAACGCGGCGTACGCATTCCTACTGAGTTTTTTGCTGGTTCTTTGGCAGTAGATGACCCTTCCGAACCAGTGGTAGTTTCAATATACGACGTCCTACGCCAAGGTTCGTGCCCTCTCGGGTGCCCTTAGATGTATCGTATGTAGTAGTAGTTTTAGTTCCGGATAAGCGCCCTCAGCGCTAGGCCACAAAGTTCGGTGAAATTTAAAAAGCCAAAAGGGCTATAAAAAAATATTCCATTTCGAAAAAAAAAGGTGGAACCCACACCGTTGAACATCATTAAACATAGTTATTACATCTGTTACGTTCTCGAAACATGTGGCTAGCTGGATGGTCTTGAAAGACCATCTGAAGAGGTCTGGAAAGACTTTTTGTGTATTAATATAGGCGATGTATATTACACGCTAACATGCATAGTCATAGGGCACAATATGGACGAAAACAGTTTCCGTGGTTCTTAGACAAAACCATTAATAACGTAGATTTTGTATTAACATCGACTAATGATGCGTTACCGACGCTAGGATTTAGTTGAAATTGCCTTCGTTCCAGTAATTGCACTGGTTGTTTTTTTCTCTTAATCCAGAACAAACCCATGTAAACGTGTTTATTGTGGCGTGCAAATAGGGAGGACTGTGGTACCATCCTAGACGAGATCTAACAAACGAAACTCCGCTACCACAAAGTTGCGTCATATCCTTCAACATCAGTGATTGTTATAATTTATTTATTACGATATTGATAAATTATTTATTTATTTACTTTATAGTGACAAACTTACAGCAGCGCGGTACGGTCTACGTCCACCCGTGGACACTCTGATGGCTGCCATCGCCGGGAGCGCTCCGAGAGGCTCTCCGATGCTCAGGATCTGAGGGTGGTATTTTGGTTCATGAGTTGTTACTGCTTATATTTCAATATTCCGTAATGCGTGATAAATCATTTATTCATAAGATAGATGTCGAGTTAAATCGAAAAAGAAATTAAAAATAAAGTAGTTTGAAAAAAAGATAATGTTGATGAAAAAAGTATCATCCATGAAAGGGCCTCATTTTATTACTACTAGGGTGGATTGAAAAGTTCGCGGCCTAACATAGACAGTGTTGTCATATTATTATAAAATTACCTTCATATGAAACCTAGACTCTTTGTCAGCCTCTGTGCAATTTTTCTCTGCGATACATGCATCAATATTTATTTTATTGAACATTAAGTGAGAGTAAGTTTAAATAATTTTGAAAATGGATAGTTTAGAGCACCGTGCCGTGACCAAATACCTCCACAAGAAACGCTTAACTCCAAAGCAGATTCATGAAGATATGGTGGCTACTTTAGGAACACCTGTTCCGTCGTATACAATGTTAAAACAGTGGACAACTGAATTTGAACGTGGACGAAAGAGCATCAAAGATGACCCCCGCTCTGGACGGCCTTCTACAGCTACGACTTCGGAAAACATCGAAAAAATGTGATCTCATTGTGGGAGACAGAAGATTGAAGGTATCTGAGAAAACTGAAGGATTTCATATGAACGTACACAAAATATGATCGTTAACGAATTAGGGTTCTACAAGGTGTCTGCAACATGGGTTCCGCGGCTCCTTTCCGTTGAACAGAAACGAACTCGGCTCACGATTTCTAGAGACTATTTAGAGCTTTTTTAAGCTGATCCAAACGAATGGCAAGGTTTGTTACTATGGACGAAACATGGGATCATCACTATACTCTTGACTCCAAACAACAATCCAAACATTGGAAGAGACCCGGATCTCCGACCCCCAAGAAAGCCAAGGTGTGTTTTCCAGTAAACAAGGTAATGGCATCGGTTTTTTGGGATTCTAAGGGTGTCATCTTGGTTGATTACTTAGAAAGAGGCCAAACTATAAATTCTGCATACTACTGCACACTATTACGTCGTTTACACGAAGAAATAAAGTCTAAAATACCAGGATTGTTGACCAAGAAAGTTTTGTTTCATCAGGACAATGCTCGAGTTCACACATCTGCAGAATCGATGGCTCAAATAGTGAATTGTGGTTTCGAATTGCTTCCTCATCCCCCTGATTCACTGGACTTGGCACCTTCTGATTTCCAAAACTAAAAAAACTCTTAGATGGAATGAAATATTTTGTACCAATGTTCTCATTTGTCAGTCCTCATTGGTCAAAGTGTGCCTTTTTTTTGAAGACCTTGACGAGACCTTCTATTTAAATGGGATCAAGGCTTTGGAGGACCGCTGGACTAAGTGCTGTGACCTAAGAGGAGAGTATGTAGAAAAATAAATATAAAAAATTGCATTATTCCTGTGTTTTCTTATTTAGGCCGCGAACTTTTCAATTCATGTCTAGTAAAAAGATGGGGCATTGAATTCGGATCCACTACAGTTTACGCATGCTATGTCGCACGTCATAACAGTCTTAGTAATCCAACTGCAGGGATATCCAACAAACTCATATATATGAGGTGGTCCCAGGCAAGTCCACCACTCATTCCAACGGCGAGTTGGCAGGCTTTATGTGGGTTTCCACCCGATTTACCTTCACCGTTAGAGCAGTCAGCTCGATGTACTTAAGTATGAAATAGAGTCTTTGGTATGTTTGGTTGTCACCGGGGATCCACAGCGCCTCAGCCACAGCACAACCAACGCTGGTAAATTCCCGTTAAGTACCTGCATAGAGCCAGCCCCAGCCTCCGTTTCCGTGGTGATGATGTAGTTATTGGTCGCCCAATGCGCAGAGTCTGGGTTCGATACTTGGTTCGCTATGAACGGGATGAAGTAGGATCTGAAAATTGAACAAAAAGGAACGATTTTTTGATCATTTTATAACTTTTTACTTACTTTAAATTGTTTTAGACTAACTCCGTTATTTGAACTATTATTCAAGGAATTTGCGGGATTCTTACAGCAATTTTGATTTTATGATCGAGTTTCTGATATTTTTGACACCGTTGCAAGTAGTTTCGAGCTCGTATGGAACGTTACGTCGATGTTGAACAAGTTCGAATTCAAACGTGAAAATTAAAAATCAAATTCAATTATTAAATTATTTTTCAACATTGACAATTACTTGTTCTTATTGAAGTCAAATAAAGCATGACTCTACCACAAGTTTGGAAAAACCTTCGTGAAGAAGAACTGCCAAGAAACTTCAAGGGTATAATTTTTTTTTAAATACATTTTCATTTTCTGTGTATATCTATACAAAATTATTGTTATCTGCATCTGTAAGCTCGGCAAGCTATCCCCCAAACTATCCAAACGACGAACACCCTCAAACGGCACCCGTTCACGAGTTAACGCGGGATCCAGCCATCAACTTCGATTAACAGAAAATAGCGAATAGGTGGCGATGTAACATGACGTTCTTCAATGGATATGGTATCACACAAACTCAAGTATATTACCTTATTGAAACTTTAAATTAATGTAACTGAGAAAGTGACAAAATGATGCACAGTGAGGCGCGCTAGACGGCCATAAATTCGTTCATACTCGTGTCGTGTCGTATTGCCTCGGTTCTTTTCACATAGTGACATTCGGATTGCGACTAAGTTATATCAGGGGTAAGCCATAGGATTTACGACGCCCCAGCATTAGGACAACACCTATCTTCAGGTATTTTACTTCAAGCAAACATTAAAATCAGAAAATATATTTGTACTCCAGTTAATAAATTATTTATTTTTATACGAGGTTTTGTTTAGTTAATCGGTTCTGTAGTTTTTTTGTATTTATTCGGGCGGAACTATGTGTGCGTGTGCTTCTAAATATGCAACTTAACGTTGTGTGGCAGCCGCCATCTTGTCAAACTGTGTTGTCGTCGCTTTGGTGTGCAATCAGTACATTTCGTCACCCGCACACAGTTGTGTAGGTATGCAAGCTTATCGCACACAAAGGCACGCACGCGCGCACAAGTGACTGGAATCATGTATAGATACAATGTGTGGACATCATAACTAGTAATTAAATTTTTTACTCAAATTACTTAATGTGCATCTATGCTCTCATGAGGTAAATTTAATTTATTTAACACAAGTTATGGCAATTTCAGCGTTTAAGAATTTGTGTAAACATATCGATTATTAATATAAAACTTAAACAATTGATTATTAAAAAACTTACGCTGCCTTGTAATCGAAATAGGTTTTACTCTTCAGCATACTTCTTACAGTGGTGTACCAGAATCTCTTTAACTGGTCATTATTACAGTTCGTCAAATAATTGTGGATGTACAGAAAGTCGTTCGCTTGCATTTCCGTTGTCAAAAAAGTGTGTAAAGCCGCAATCCGGAGTTGTATGTGCTCGGAGTCATCAGTTATTATTGGCAGAGTTGATTCTAGTGGCTGTAATATAAGTTGTCATTAAAATATACCAATGTGAAAAATAGTAGTTTTTTATGTTAAGATCTCGCGTGGGGTGAAACTACGGTCCTTGCTATTATAACCGCCAACCGATTTTCCTGTGGATAAAAGAACAGCCATTACTGAAAGACAATCCCAAGTAAAGCCAATAAAAATAAATTATATCAATAACATCTAAGGTTAATGATATCTATGGACATGGATGCAACTTACCACCATTGGAACCACTGGTGGAACTGGTGCTCATTTGCTTGGGCCAATACAGTTAGTGCATCGTAAAAATTTTCAATCTATTGCGCTACACTTTTGTTCTAAACGTAATGAATTTGTATGTGGTGTAGTGGTAAGTAGCCTCGCCTCATACGCCGAAGGTCCCAGGTTCGAGTCCTGGCCGGGGCATTCATTTGTGTGGTGAACACAGATGTTTGTTCTCGGGTCATGGTTGTTTATATTTATATATGTATGTTAATCCTGGGTTCCCCCCCAGTTCGCTCTAGGGTCATCCATAACACAAGCTCTGTTTACTTTGGAGGCCATACAGTTGGTGTGTTTGTCTGGGGATTTATTATTATTATTATTTATTATTATCGACAAAGAAAGTGTGAATCAATCAAACCGATTTCAATTATTTCATCATTAGGAAGCTTAAATTAAATTTAAAAGAAAAAGATAGATGACGTTCTTACGCGACGTACTGGATCACACAAACTCAAAATATGACATTGTTGAAACTGAGAAAGAGAGCATGAAGCAAGGAGGTAGCGCGCGCAAGACGGATATGACGTATCGCCTCGACTTTTTTCTCTTGTGATATTCGAATTGTAAGTAAGGAAGCTAAATTATTCAGAAGACTGTATTTCATACTGGATTCTAACGGATTCCGGAGCGGCACGGGTGGATCCGTACGGTTTTACGTAGTTATTTACAATTGCTAAATACAGGAAACTAGGAATAATGGTAAAACATTTAAAAAAAGATTAATTTTTGGAGATTGCGCTCCTATTAAAAATTTAAAATACTTTTTTAATGGTATACAGTAACTTGGAACTTTGTGCCGAAATATGGATGTAGAAACAAGAAACTTTATGCCGAAATTCCTTATAAAGGGACTAGACACATAAACTATGTACCGAAATTCCTCATACAGTGTGTAGGAATATGAAATTACGTACCAAAATTCCGTATACAGGATGTAGAAACATGAAACTTTGTACCGAAATTTCTTATACAGGATGTAGAAACATGAAAAATTGTTTTTTTATCCGTTTAAACTAAGTAAGATTTTTTGAGAATTCATCCCCTAAAGGCTAAAAAGCTTTAATTGTTAAAAGTATTGTACTAACCGTGTATTGTCTCGCTGGGGGTCCGGAATACCCACAGAAAGCTGCCCAAAGCCTTTCGTGGCGGTCTCTAGTTTTGTCTCCATGAATAGTTCCAGTATAGGATTCAGCAGAGTAGCCTATGTTGCAGAGACCTTGCAGCCAGATTAGACGGTCTTGATATTGGGGGCAATCTAGGAAAAATGAAGGCGTATTGAAAATATACAAGCATAATCCTTTCTTTCTTGAAGTTAGAAAGGAAATACAATGTGCTTCAGTCGTGTTCTCTCTTTCCACTAATTCAAAGGCAGTTATTTGCTTCACCCATTAAAATTCTACCAATCAAATTTAATAAACTTATATCCACTTACAACTTGTAAAATGATTTGCTCAAATTGCAATTAAACAGTTCTTCCCAACTCTGTCATCTTTCATTAAAGTAAAACAGCGGAGTATAGGAAACATTATTACAATTGGGTACATGACAAATTTTTTTTTATTTCATATTTAAATAGTTTATCAACAGTAAATAAATATTGCAAAAGTAACAGTATGTTTACAATCAATAGTTTTCTAGATACAGCGATGTGTTCGAGGAGCCGCTGCGAGTCACCGAAAAACGCTCCATACAAAACGGTACTGAGCTGTGACGTCACGACTTGTGAATCATACTAAAATTGTATGGGCGTTTGGATAATATATATAATAGCTACGTAGATAATGCGTTTACATGCATACTGTCATAGTAAAAATTGTTATATTTAATGTCAGTAAGCTAATGATATTTAAAAATTTAACATATACTATAATAAGTTTTTGCTTCTTTTTTTAAGTTTTCAAATCTATGTAATTTCGATATTAAATTCAAAACTATATTTTTCAAAACATTGTACCTGTCAAAATAACTAATATTTATATTATTATTATTATTATTATTATTATTATTATTAACTAATATTTTATAAATAAATAATAAAAACTTGCATTTTTAAATGGCGTCATCTACCCAATTAGGGCTGATTGTTCAATGCTTAGATAACATTTATCAGTAGAATAATATTTAGAACTTGACATTAACCGTTAAAAGTTATCTGAGCATTGCAAAAATCAGAACTCACTTGCACAAACTCATTCGTATTGGTAACCGAATCAAAACATGGATTTGCGAGCAAGTCAAGATGTTTCGTATCCGTATATTTTTGTGTGTATTCGTGTAGCGTCGTGAATTGGGTAGATGACACAATTTAAAAATGCAAGTTTTCATAATTTATTTATAAAATATTAGTTATTTTGACAGGTACAATGTTTTGAAAAATATAGTTTTGAATTTAATATCGAAATTATATAGATTCGAAAGCTTAAAAAAAGAAGCAAAAACTTATTATAGTATATGTTAAATTTTTAAATATCATTAGCTTACTGACATTAAATATAACAATTTTTACTATGACAGTATGCATGTAAACGCATTATCTACGTAGCTATTATATATTTTATCCAAACGCCCATACAATTTTAGTATGATTCACAAGTCGTGACGTCACAGCTCAGTACCGTTTTGTATGGAGCGTTTTTCGGCGACTCGCAGCGGCTTCTCGAACACATCGCTGTATCTAGAAAACTGTTGATTGTAAACATACTGTTACTTTTGCAATATTTATTTACTGTTGATAAACTATTTAAATATGAAATTAAAAAAAAATTGTCATGTACCCAATTGTCGGTTCGGTTCGCGAAGTGAGTAAACCATTTTACAAGTAAAATCAGGTGACGGGGAAAAAGCTTTTTTTTTTATTGAAAAAGGATGAGACGTTTGTCTTCTATTTCACCTGATGGAAAGTGACGATAAATACGAAGGTGTTACACGTCTATTATTGTATTATTGTTATTAAATTTGAGGTGCAGGCCTCCTGAGCTTGTCGCTTATCTTAAGCTATTTTACTGTAATCAAAGCAATATATGGTTTTGGAAATTTATATTACTCTAATAAACTGTAAAATGAATATCATCAAAATATAATATAAGATAAATATCACCATTTTATATTAACAAGGCATTTAGTTAAACTAGGAGACAAAAAGCCTTGGAGTTCACTATTTTCTGCTCTAACTCTATTTACACCTTTAAAACCATTCTTTTTTACCTCTCTTTTACTCACCGCTATACATCCTAAAATACTTGACAACAACATTATCAAAGTAATCAGACTTCAGTCTGCCAGCTTCCATGGTCTTGGAGACCAAGGTGGCAAAGCTCAGAATCCCCGCATGTCGAATCTCAATGGGGAAGTCTGGACCCAACTTGGTGAACACTTCCAACTCTTCTAGAAGAGATTGACTGTGGTTTGCAACGTTGAATGGGAGCTTTCTGATGATGGAGAGAAGAGTGGCGTCTTCAATTTTTTGCTGGTGGAAAATGATGATAATGGTAAGTCATAACTCAAACTTATTAGACAGTATAGTGAGATTGACATTCGTGTCCTCATCGGGGCATTCATTTGTGCAATGAACAGAGATGGTAGTTCTGGGGTAATATTTTTATTTGTATGTATCAACAACAGTCTTTGTGCTTATTGAGAATTTGGCATACAGTTATGTCAAATTCTCAAGATTATTCTACCGATAAAAGTTATGTGAGCATTGTACAATCAGCCCTGGATGAAATAAATAAATAATGCTTATACATTATTTATAGAAAAATATGCGGCTATTTTTTTCTTATTAATAATAATGCAAGCCTTTGTCCGCGACTTGCGCTACACTCTGTACAACCAACATTGGAACGGTCGCGTTGAGCAGTCACTACATTAAGTGACCTTTACGAAATAAACAGGTGGAGAGACACCTTAACACGAGACAAAACAAGTAATTAAAAAGTTTCAATGATTAAATAACTCACTTAGCAAAAGTGAATCAAAAATAGATATTTATCCCACTCACCTTCTGTTCTATAACTAGATATTTAATAAACCTAGCACAGGCATCGGTTCTAGAATGTGGTAGAACTTCCAGAAGGATGTTTCTAGAAGTTTCAAGGTCATAGCTGGTTCCCAGCACGAGATCGTCAAATAGACGATTTAGTGTTGTGTAGTTCAGTTGGGATATTATGCTGCAAATAAAAAAAATGAATAACCTAAGTGTCTTGGTAGCTACCAGGGGTAGTCTAAAAGGAATAATAGATACCCAAGTGGCAATTTGAATAAAAGAGTTGTTCAATGATGAAATGTACGCTCTATTGCGCGATTAATAAAGTTCAATACCAATCAGCGTCGTATTTAAATAATAAATTCTTTATAGTCAAAAAAACAATTATTGGTTTGAATAAACAATCTTATTTTAATAACATTGACTTAAAGATAATAATGTAGTATCTGCTGCCGTGCTGGGTTTAACCCTGTATTACGACGGTCAGCGCCGCATCCCCGTGTATCAGCGAAAAACATCTTACATGTAATGAGGTAGTTACATTTTGGACTAATTTGTTTGTATGCTAGTATGTTTATTCGTTGGTATGCTAGTATTGTTGGTAGCATTTGACGCATATTCATATTGAGTTAGATTGTATTAAGTTATTAATGGAAAATGTGTCTTTTGTTCAAGAAATATAACAATTCTATAGTGGAAATGATCTATTTCATTCTATTATGAGAAGTGAAGACTGAAGGAATGCAATTTACCTATATTCCTATATAATAGTTTTGACTTTTTAGAATTTAGAATTTTTGAGGCTAACCTCAGCATATATAGTCAGTTGGTTTTTCAAGAGTATACGAATTCTAAAGAGTATTCGAATGCTTTTTTTTCATTTAATCGAACTTTCCCTATTTTTGCATCAATAAACCTGAAGCAACTGCAACCATTGTATACATATGATATAGGCTGTGCATCACTAGTTGATGGAATGTGTCCGAAACCAATCTGAAAGGGACCATTTTTGTTCCACAACCTAAAAATCAACAAAATTAATATAGGTGCATTACAATGTATTTTATCGCAGCCTTTATCGCAGGAAGCTAAGATGGTTAAAGCTCTATGTTCAAAGTTCGTACTTAAAATATAGTAAACTTTAGTATAATAATAGTAGTCTAGTTAGGGCGCAGCGGTGCTTTCTGTAACAAGAATTGCAGCCAATAAATCTAGTGTTTAAGATTAATGCACTGTAATAAATATGTATTCTTTTGTACTTACACCTTTATTCTAAGATACTTTTAAGAGCAATGTTGTACTACTTTGGCACGAATAATTAAATAAATAAATAAATAAAATAATAGATGTAGGTTAAGTTTCATCTTAACAACCGCTAAATAAATGTTGAAAAAAAGGAACAGGAGCAGTGAGACCTATTATGTTAAACGTGCAGAAAAGCCGAAAAAGCTCGTTTTTGGTTCGTGCCGCCAAAGAGTTTAATGAACTGCCTGCGTCTGTTTTTCCAGAGCGTTGAGTGAAAAACGCCCTCTTGGAAAGGCGTGTGCCATCCCAATCTTTATCACTACTTTTCACGAGGTGAGTGGAGGAAATTTCTGGTAGCTGATTTCCCAGATAACCATTGTCACTGGTTTATTCAGTGCCATTTTTTTTAAAGCAATAACAATAAATAATCTTACTTTAATAAGTCGATAAAATCTGAGCTGTGGGTGAGTGACGCATTCCTGACGATATTGTCGGCATCGATTCCTTTTCTCGCTATTTTCAAAAGTAACTGAAACAGAATAACTTTATTTAAAATATCCATCAATTAAGAAAAATTAAAGAATAAAACAGACATGCTCAACTTTCTAAACATGTTTTATAAAGCAAAAAATGTTGTATTGCTTTCTTCTATTAAAGGTTATTGATACGACCGAACAAACTAGACAAACGGCCGCGCTTCCCATTTTAATCAAACAACTGCTGTCAAAGGATGCCGCTAAAAACACTTGGTTATTTATTAATGACATAATAAATACTAATCATAAAATAATACTGACGTAAATAAATAATAATTAACCTCGATTAATGACATATTCGAAATAAATAAATGTTGATTTATACAGTGTATAACAAAAAGAGGAAACACGCAAAACCATTTACGCTCATGTTCATGGCATTGACTGTCAAGTAAACATAGCGACTAAAGCAGTTATTTCATAGTTTGGAAATTGGTTGAAGTAAGAACTATCGAAAGTTGAGCGTTCTAACTTTACAAACAAAAACCGCCAAAAATTGGCATAACTAACTTAAGAATTCAGAAACGTCACCTTTCCGCATTTAATTGCCTAAGAAATTAGTAGTTTATAAATATGGGTTTTAATTTTTGAATAATGAATATACATCGAGACAGGGTACGAATCACCTTAACGTCAACGCAGTGAATGAATGATTGATTGATAAAAATGAGTTATACCTCATAAGTCTTATTCTTTAAATCTCCTTGGTTAAAGTTGCGTATACCATTCGACGGGTCACTGTAGTCGGGGGCCAGGTACTGAAGAGCCTGTCTTGTCAGGTTTAATTTCTCTATGGTCGGAGATGGCTCAGAATTGTCGTAGGATAGAGTGAGACTGAAAATAAATATTTTTCGATTACAAATAATCGATTAAACCTTGGATAAGCCGAAGATAAGTGATTTTCTTACATGACGTACTTAAGCAGAGGATCTGGTACTCACACAAACATATTACGTTGTTGAAATTTAGAAAATAGAACTGAGAACCAGAAAGATTTATGTAATGACAAGGCGGGTGAGCAAGACGGAATAAATTTTCTTCGTAATTGTGGCAAGTCGTATCGCTTCGCACTTTTAGCGTAATGACGGTCGGTTTTCAACTAAGTAAAACGATTGAAGAAAGATTTAATTAATCCGTGTGTCAGGAGCAATATTATTTAGTTATTTTACCAGAATCAAAAGTAAATACATAAAAGTAGATTATACTGGAGCTTTCAAGTGTAGAGTGAATAGGTACCTCTTAGACAGGCGTGTACGATCCTCGTCTTCATCATCACTTTCCATCAGGTGAGATGGAAGACAAACGCCTGCTAATTATTAATAAAAAAAAAAAAAACATCAAGGGGATGAAGCAGTGCCTTATGTAACAGGCGCCATGTTGAATCCTAAGCGAAATGAAGGATTCGATGGTTAATTCACGAGCGGAGTTAACGCATTTCGGTATGTTAAGAAAAAAAATCTGATTCTAATTTGAAAATCATTTTGGGATAACACTTTTTTACTATATATTTGTGAGTAAAAGCTCGCAGGTAAAAGTGTTTAAGCTTATTCTAAGGAAAACTTATAATAGTCAACCTCTATATTACTCCCAGACGTCACCATATGGTTTTCTTTAAAAATTTATATAAAATAGTTTTTCTGCCTTTAATATTTTCCATTTGAAATCTTCATTGGTTATTAAGTACAAATTCTTTAAATTTTTAGGTACAGTATAATCTAAATCACTGTCATCACCAAACATTTTTCTTGAGTTAACTGGTTTTTAGTACTGAATTTGCAAAAAGAACTTAAAATGGCGCCATTTTTTTATCGTTTAGATTAGAACTATTGAAGCAAGAACAGAGTCATACAGCCTTGTTTTCTTTTTATAAAATATCCTCAAGTATGTGATCTCAAATTTCGAATATATTTTTGTTGGATCGCTCGTAGATGGTTTTTCTCTTTCAAATATTAAACGAAATTTTAGTTGACGTTCGGTAACCTTCGTATAATGTCGAGTTTAACATCAGTTCGACAGGCCTAGAACATCACATTTTAAATATCGATCCAATAGTTCTTCATCCTGGACGTCAGTTCTCACTTTTAGAGATAATGTTGAGGCAAGAGAAAAATCTTGAATCTAGCATTAGATATTCTGCGGATGTCAAATCCATGTCAAACCCGACATTTTACGAAGTTAGAGATTGGATTGAAGGTGGAGATGGAAATGTCTTTAAATTTGCATCTTGAATTCAATGGCAGTCAGTGAGAATCGTCCTGCTGGCTGACTTGTGATAAGACATATAAAAATTCAATATCTAAAGGATTAGAAACACGTTTTTTCGACATGAATGAGATTTCACCCGAAAACAGCCTTGGACGTTTGTCCATAGGTGAAATGAATATGAGCAACTTACTCAGCTTCCACTGCTAAAATGTGATCGTGTGTCTTGTACTGAAATCCGCTTCTCAAGTCAAGATGCGTCAGTCCCAGCTTCTCATCCAGTTTGTAAGTACGTTGTGAAGTTGATATTGCATCTGGCTGAAAATTGGATTTTAAATAATACTTTCACAGTTTACTATTGTTTTTATGATTGAAAACTTCAGAGAACTCAGGAATACAACCTAAAAAAATAGATGATTGAAAAAAATATTAGATATTTTTATGAGCATGAGTTTTTCCAAAGAATAATGGGTCTACATAGTTTAATAGATACAATGATATGTATGGAAAGCTTAAAAGCTAAAAAGATTTAGCGTTAATATTATAAATGTTGTAATTTTTTATGTGTTAGTATAAATGTTTTCAAATTAATCTTAAATCACAATAATTTGAATCTACGTCAAACGTAATGAACTCACTATTCCCCTTTCGAAGTAATCGGGTTTCCAAGGAATGGAACTCCAGCTCCTCTCGATATCAGGGTATGCGATTTGAGTCATCGTGTACTTGGTGACAGTCTCGCCTCGAACAGTGTACACCATCATGCAGGCGGCGTAGAGACATTGCTAGAATTAGCGATAGGCCAAGTAACGTTACATAATGGCGACAATCTGTGGCAGTAACTGAGATGTGGTTAAATCAAAATATTAAAGGAAAATATTTAATAATAAGTCAGCTCCTTGATCTTGAGGTCCAAGAAGATCGATCCCAAAGACTCCCATATGTACCGAAGAGTTTTAAAAACTCGCCTACATTAAGCCGACTGCTCCAGCGGCGTTGGAAAACATCGTAAGGCAACCCCCCTACCGAAGAAGTTATATCGAAGGAATGTTTAATATCTGCCAACTAGCATTCCTTCCGTTGGGTGAGATGCATATCCCAGAGGCAGTTTAAGATTTATTAAGTTTGTAACACCCTGCCTCCCTTATTTTCATATCATCAGCTACCATCACTTCCAATTTAAGATGGAGACACGGATGAGGAGCGACCTTTAAACCGGAATTCACCATCAGTGATGTGTACAAACACGAAACTGCACTGAAGATGCAAAGAGAAGACCCAGATGAAACGTAAGAGTTTCTTAAAAGGTTCAAAGTGATTTCAGCAAAAATGTAAGATATTTATTTATGTGACTGGCATCCATGGCTCATATGCTGGAGATCCTAGGTTCAAGTCCATTAATTTGTGTGACGAATACAGATGTTTCATTTCGGGTCATGGTTGTTTATATTTATTCTATGCCCCCCCTCATTTCGGCGTCCATTCGGTCATCCATACCACAAGCTCTGCCTATCTTGGGGCCATACAGTTTGGTGTTTGTCTTAGGATTTTATTATTATTTACTTCTTTATCATCCCGGAGCTGGTTTTATGCGAGCCCAATATACCTGACCGTATTCCTTGAAACATTAAAATACGCTTTGTGTGAGATCGGAGTAGAGTTCTCAGTCCAGTAAATAAAAACTAACCTCGTTATTGGTGTAAGTTCCTGTTTTCTTCACCAATTGGAAATTCACGGACAAAGCTCTTTTTATGTTGATGCTCCATACTGGTTCTGTTCCCACATAAATGTAGTTAATTAGGCCATTTTCCTGAAGAAGAAAAAACAATAGTTAGTATAAGTGTGCAGAACAATGATATTATATTCTTAGGAGAAGTCAGCTCTTTGAATTCTTAATTTAAAAAAATAAATGTGATTATTTCAGGAAAAGTCCAGATTATGTTAGTAAGTACCGAATCATATATTCTTACAAAAACAAGCCTCTCTCTTTCTGATCCTTCAGTTATAATATAATTAGAGTTTTGTTTTATCTTAAGTATAGGTTATGATGAGGCTGACATATTCTCATGGAATAAACGCCTCTTTTAAAAATAAGGTATTTAAAAAAAATACAGAATCTTAGTGCCTATAGTTAAACAAAAGAAAATAAATAATAATACAGTAACAACACAAAAGCCTAACTTAGGAATCTACCCTGAATGTGCCGGGTAAGTGTACATAGTGTGCGCCCAGTGTCGCAATATTGGTCAGTCGAGCTTCTCGCTGATGATTCTGAGGATGCTATTGGCACTCGCACGCACTCTGCTCAACAACGACGCAACGCGCTTGCGGATAACAGTATGAAAGCCGTCAGTGCGTGCATCCGCGAACATCCCTGACGCACGCAGTAGCGAGGGAGCCCCAACAACATTCTCAGACCATTATTATATTGAAATGAAATATTTATTTCTCAACTTCAAGAAACTTCACGGGTACATTTTCTTCAAAATAAATTTACAGACTGTATTTATGTCTATACAAAATTATTCTTATCTGCATCTGTTAGTTCGGCAAGTCTCCCTCTTCCCAAAAATCCAAACGACGAACACCTTCAAACGGCACCCGTTCACGAGTTAACGCGGTATCCAGCTATCGCCCTCCTCAAGTATATTACTCGAAGTATCTACATCATTATCTATATATCGAAGCTACATCATACTAATAGTGCTCGTGTTGTACTCGAAGAACGCTGTCAGATCTCTGCGTGTAGCTGATCCACAAATTGCGATGTATATCCAACTAATATTTTAAACGCGAAAGTTTGTAAGTATGGATGGATGTTTGTTACTCTTTCACGTAAAAAGTACTGAATGGATTTTAATGAAACTTTACAATAATATAGCTTATACATCAGAATAACACATAGGCTACAATTTTATAAAGAAATTGTGTGGATTGTCGAAAATATCAAGTAAGTAGGAAAAACCTAGCATCTGCGAGCTATTCCGGCGTGCGCTGCCAAAACGTCCGCCATAGTGTATATCAATATCTTACCTATGTGAAAGCCATTATAGTGAACCAAAACTACAATAAAAATGTATAATTTATTTCAAATGCACATTTGGTAGAAATAAATTGAAACCTAAATGAAAATAGATACTTTTATTGTTTCTGGTATTTAAAGTTGATGAAATATGTCTTTCACCCTACATCATTTGGCCAAATATTATTTTAATAGTTATGACGATGACCGGTGCGGCCCAACGGCACCTTGGTCCTTTTTTGGTTGTTTTGGTTCATTTATAAGAATGTGAATAATATAACAGCAATATTAATGTAAAATCTATATCTATTAGTACATTGCAAATAAAAAATTAAAAAAATAGCAGGGGTTGTTATTATATCGATACGGAACTCAAAAATGTAATTTTTTTTTTTTCTGTTTGTCTGTGCACGCTAATCTCAGAAACGGCTTATCCGAATTAGATGCGGTTTTCATTAATATATTGTGGTAAGTTCACTTAACATTAAGTATTCGTTTTATATCAATCGGTTCAGAAATAAAAAAGTTATGTTAATTTAAAGAACCACGTCGAAAATTTTTTTCACTATTCTGTATTTATCTTCTATCTTTTTTTCTCTGTTAGTAACATTGACAGAAACATTACTAAACTTTATAATAATTATCTATAAATAAATATTATGAATAGAAGTTAAAAATGATGGACGTTTGTAGGTTGTACACGACTGCGCGGGTATATGAAGCGCGCCGAAAACCGCGCCGCTGGTGCTTCGCTTCAGATGAAGGCTGTGAGGCAAAAGATTGCCAGAGTCATTCAGGGGGTTTTTTAGTGGGTAGGCTCTGGTAGGCTCGGAGTGAGTCCTACATAACCTCGATCGATTCTTGCGATTCGATCCAACACTGACTGTTAGCATATTTCATTTATTTATATTTAAGCGTTTGTAAATACATATTGTGTGTATTGAGTTTAGGTTATTTCTTTTGTTGATTTTCTTAATTTTTATGTGCAAAAATCTGAAAGTACTTTCAGTACTTCTCAAGTTCTCATTATAACTAATGAGACATGTTTATAATTAATATTACCTGAAATACATATAAGTTAGGTTATTTTTCTTGACTTTCTTCAATTTATAAAAATCAGGAAGTATCAGATTCCTTTGTTTGTATCAAGTACAAGTTTGTTAGCTCAGATTAGTAATAATTTAAAAAAATATATATTTATTACAAATTTCTTTTGTTTTAGATAGTTAATAGGTTAGGTTTATACGTATTAATACTTATTACTTAACTGTGTAATAATACGTGAGTATTTATAATTTAATTGCTTATGATAGTACGTGTTTACTAAATAACGTTGTGTAAAGTAGTAGGTACGATTTATTGTAAGATTGCCACGAAAAAGATCCAACCTCTCTCAGTGCAGCAGAAATGCTAAAAGGAAAGGAAGGCAAGACTCACAGCATCTCAGGAACATCAGGCTAGGGTTCGTGCTGCAGAAACCTCGACTCAGCGAGAATCTCGATTGAGTTCAAATCGTTTTCAAATGATGACCTCTCGAATTAAGGACATGCATTTGACTTTTAATCATCTCCATTAACAAAGTTAAGGAAGAGAAGAATCTACCAGCTACCCAGTACAATTTTTAGAATCCCTCAGTACTCCTGGACTACCAGCTCACAAAATAAAATTAAAAGTCGGCGTACCCATAATGCTGCTTAGAAATTAAAGCCCGCCAAAACTTTGCAACGGTACCAGATTAAAAGTGACCAATTTACAACGAAATCTGATAGAAGCAGAGATTTGAACAGGCTGCGGAATCGGTGAAAGTGTTTTTATTCCTCGGATTCCTCTCATTCCAAACAATTCTCCATTTAGTTTTAAACGAGTCCAGTTTCCAGTGAGCCTATGTTTCGCAATGACAATTAATAAAATGACAAAAAATGCTGCCCTAAGTCAATAATCCACGCGAACGAAATCGCGGGCACAGCTAGTATATATATAAGATTTAAGCTCTTGTCAGTGAAGTAATTGCTATTCCATTATATTCTCCGCTTTCGCTTAAATTTCGCTAAACGACCCAACTTGAATAGTTGGTTGTGTGGTGTAGCTATAATTATGTCGCACCAGGTTTGTATCCATCTTAATATATACCAGGTACCATCTTAATACATTATATGAACGACCGTTTTGACCGTTTGAATGATCCAAAATATTTTTAACCCTTAATTCACTTCCTGAGTCCCAGGGACTCGCATCAAAACTTTAAAGAAAAATTTTTCGTACGTTATAAAGGTTAGGCATCTCCACTTTTTTTTTATGCCACCTAAGCAACACCCTCATGGGAGGGAGGTGGAAGATGCGTCATGCATACCGCCGCAGGCAACCGACTTCCGCGACGGTGATGAAGGACTCACCAAAGTGGCACCTACCCACTAAAAACCACCTTGCCGGCTGTAGCATGGGAATGTTGTACAGCCTTCATTGGAGCGATACCCGGGTAGGGAGGTGGGTGCGCAAGCGGGGACCCGCTTGAGGGTCACCCGCTGAGAACAATAATCACATAAGGTGCAAGTGACAGTTTGGATGATGATTAGTCGGCCTGGGCAGCCTTAAGCTGGTCCAGATTAGCCGAAAGCTGATCGGGGGGATCCGAGAGTGCATTTCTCGGTCTACGGACTTTGTACCTCGACGGCATGGACGGAGCAGTATAAGCTACTGACTCGCGTATGAGGGGTAGGATGCTCTTCGGATAGCTTGAAATAAGCGGTGGAGAGCGTCCTAAAGTGTTGTTGTACTGTAGGTAAGTTGAAATCCCTGTGCAGGTCTGTGTTTCGCACGTACCACGGAGCATCCATGGCCCGATGGCAGAAGAGATTCTAGACTACCTGCAGATTATACAAATAGGAGGGTTTGGTATGGGCAAAGATTGGGGCGGCATACGTCATGACTGGTTTTACGCAAACCTTAAAAAGCATTCGCTTGTTCCTAAGAGACATTTTACTGTGCCTGGCTAACATACTATTAAGGCGGGCTATGTACAGATGGGCGAGTTTGGTAACTCTGAGCGTAAAGCCTAGGTACTTGGTGGTTGGTGCCCACGGGATGGGCGTACCTAGCATTCGAATATGGGGTCGCAGGGGCGACGGCGTTTATGTTCGAAGCGCATCGCAGAGCTTTTCTCTGGGTTTACATCGGTCTTAGTTCCTTCCTACCTTAGCGCAAGCGATGCGGAACCGAGCGGATATGCGCAAACAGCTCGTATGTAGTGAGTTATTTAGCAAAGTGAATCCGAGGGACTCATACTAGTTATTTGTGTTACAGTTTTGGAAACTTTATTGGTTTTTTATTCATTACATTTAAGTTGTTATAGTGGCTTTTAAACTAAGTATGTTTTGTTTTTCTTACAGAATTTTAAAGTATTCCACATATTCTTGTAGTAGACGAATGACGCGTTGGCCTATGGCTGTTTTTTTTAGAATTGTTGACATGGCTGGTACTAATGCCCAGGTTATTTATGGACGTGATACAGGTGTACCAAAGATGTTAAGATTGCAGTTTCTGATAAGCATTGCATGAGAGAAAATATTACTCTATATGCCACTACAAAAAAATAACAAAGACTGCTTATCTGTGTGCGAAATGTATGAGACCAATATGTTTGACTTGCCCAAAGAAGATTTGCCGACGCTGCTTGTAAATAGTCACCGAAACCCCGCTTTTTTTTTGTTCCCCGTTTGGGCAGGAGGCAAAAAATGCATTTCCGCATGCCTCTACCGCGCGTTACAAGGCATCCGGGACTAGCTCCTAATGAGCACTACCCACTAAAAAAACCCCTGTCGGCTCTTGCAATTTTTTGCCACTCGGCCTTCATCTGGGCGACGGTCAATTGGAGAAAGAGGCCGCGCTAGCGGGGCCCAGAAGGGGTCATCCGCTGGGATTTACATAGCACTGAAGGTGCTCAAAGCACTGAAGGTGAATACATAGCACTGAAGGTGCTCAAAATGAAAAGTATATAATTAAAAAAAAAATTAAAAATTGCAAAATAAAATTGAATTAATTCGGATTTACTTTAGAATTAGGATTTACGTTAGAATTAGAATTTGCGGCCAGAAGGGCTTCGAGATCGGCTGACAGTCTGGTGGAAGAGTACGCTTGCGCATTCCTAGGCCTAGCGACTTTGAACTTCGAATCTAAGACAGGAGTAGTATATGAGACTGAATCACGAACTAGAGGATTGGGATGGGTTTCGGAGCGTTTGAAGAACGCTTCAGAGAGTGTTTTGAGGTGTTGTTGTACTGTAGGCAGTTCAAGGTCTCTATGCAAGTCAGCGTTACGCACGTACCACGGTGCGTTTGTGGCCCTACGGCAAAAGAGGTTTTGAACTACCTGCAGTTTGTGTAGGAGGGAGGGTATGGCGTGGGCAAAGATTGGCGAGGCATATGTCATGACGGGTCTAACGCAGACCTTGTAAAGTGTACGTTTGTTTCTGAAAGACATTTTACTTTTTCTACCTAACATGCTATTTAGGCGGCCTAAGTAGTGACGGGCGAGTTTCGAAACTCTATCGACGTGTGGCTTGAAAGAAAACGTCGGATCTAATGTGACGCCTAAGTATTTAGTACTGCGCTTCCAGGGGATGGGAATGCCTAACATTCGAACCTGGGGATCGCCAACGGGATGACGGCGTTTGTGGTCGAAGCGTATCGCAGAACTCTTTTCAGGGTTCACATCGATGCGCCATTTTTGAAACCATAAACCAAGTGCGTTTACGGCCTTTTGGAGTCTGGTTACAAGGTGCGGAACACTGTGGCCTTTGGTATAGAGTGCGGTGTCATCGGCAAAGAGGGCGAGTTCGACGCCTTTCGGCGGAATGGATATGTCGTTGGTGTACACGGTGTACAACAGAGGGGCCAGGACAGAGCCTTGAGGGACTCCAGCCGTGCCTTCATGTTTAAATCGAAACATACGGTCTTTGAGAAACGACGCTATTAAACTGACTAGGCGATCCGGTAAGCCTATTTTGTAGAGTTTGTAAACGAGACCGCTGTGCCAGACTTTATCGAAAGCCTTGGCTACGTCAAAGAACACCGCGACTGTTTTATAACGACGCAGATAGCAACCGTCAAGTATGTACTCGACGATTCGATGGACTTGCTGAGGGCAGGAGTGCTTAGCGCGGAAACCGAACTGATGGGGAATAATGAGGGGATCGCCATCCGTTGGAAACAGATGGTTCCGCATTCGAGAGAGTATGACTCTCTCGAGAAGTTTAGACATTGCCTTGAGGAGGCTGATGGGTCTGTGATTAGCCGGGACGTTCAGAGGTTTGCCCGGCTTGGGAATGCCTATGACTGTCGCTTCTTTCCAAGCTTTTGGAAAGTAGCTATGGTCGAAGCAGGCATTGAAAATGATAGCTAACAAGGTAAGCACCTGTTGAGGCAGGTGCTTAAGTGCGTGGTTGGAAATTCCATCCGCACCCAGAGCCTTTTTGGACTTTTGATTTCTAATGAGAAGCGAGATTTCGTCTTTAGAGACTGTGACGGGTCGGCGGTGATGGGGAGAGAGTCTCTGCGAAGGACTTCGTCCTCCACCGCCTGGATGTGTGAGGGATCAGCAGGTTGCGTGCTGGGCGAGCATTGTGCGGCAATGCTGTCAGCGAAGCATTCGGCTGTCTCTTCGACTTCGAAGGCAGTAGTGCCATCGGGACGAGTGAGAGGAGGAACGTGAGAGGCGGTGTCTACGCGTAAGGCTCGGGCCATACTATAGTACGCTTGGTGGGACGGAGAGATATTCGCCATGAGATCGTTCATCTGAGCGTCTCGGAGTTCTGCGAGGCAAGACCTAACTTTACGTTGTAGCTGATTCGCAGCTAATCTATAGGCGGGCGTGGGATATTTCTTGGCTCTCCGGAGAGCCGCGTTCTTAGATTTAATAAGATTGCTAACGGCTAAGGGAAGCGTGGGTTTACCTTGCTTAGCAACCTTTTCGTTGTCACTGATAGCTGATTGATAGCATCAGTGAGAGAATTTACTAATGAATCTATTTTATCCGGACTATCAATTTGATCGGGCGAGATCGCGAGCGGAGAGTTTGGGGCCTTTAAGGCTGAAACTAACGTATTTTTAAAGCCTTTCCAATAGGTAAAGGTCTTAGGAGAGGTGACGTTATCGTTAGGCGGTCCTCGCACGGGGGAGACGGGGTGGTGGTCAGAGCCTAGGTCATCGAGCGGTTCGATAGACCTGAGGTCGAGGTTGATTCGCTTGACAATTGCAAAATCGAGGATGTCAGGAGAGTGGTTTGGGTTGTCGGGATAGTGAGTGGGACTGATGGGACAGATGACATCTAAGTCGAGTGATTTTGTGATGTCGAGGAGAGCGATACCGCTGGTGTTGGTTGATAGGCAAGTCCAGTCAGTATGTTTGGAGTTAAAGTCTCCGAACATAATGACTGAATGGCCGAGGGCGAGAATGGCCTCAAAATCACTGCGGATTGGTTTGGTGCCACTAGGTATGTAGATTGAAGCTATGATGATGGTCGGATGACCAGTCATAGCCAATCTACACACAGTGGCTTCCATGTTGAGGAGAGGAGGGGTAGGGAGAGGACAGCAATGGAATCCTCTTTTGTAATAAATAGCAGTGCCGCCGAAACCGTCGGAGTTGGGCCTGTCGTTACGAATAAACGCGTACTTGGGAATAGCGAATCCCCTGGAGCGGTTTGGAGTTAGCCACGTCTCTTGAAGAAGCAATAAGTCTGGGTCGTTGTTCTGAAGGAACAGTTTGAGCTCAGGAAGGTTAGTATTGAGGCTACGAATTCTAGACATTATAATTATTTATTAAGTTTATACGAAAAATGGAATTTATAAAGAGCTTAGTAGCGAGTGATGCTCGGCTAAGGCAAATAAACGCTCTTGAGGAGAGCGGGCGGCTCGCAGTTTGCGTGCGAGTACGGAGATTTCCTTAATGTCGACGTTTTGAATGACGTCAAACACGGTCTTCATGTCCTCAGCCAACGACGACTGAGGTAGAGACGACGGAGCGGGACGCGGGCCTACGGGAGCTACGGGAGCTGGGATAGGACGGGAAGGTGCAGGTGGAGCGGCCGGACGCTGTCTCCAGGACAGAGCCGGAGTAGGTGTCGGCTGCACGGGCCTTGCTTCCGGGGGACCCCGTTTGCGCAACGGCGAGTAGTTGGCAGGAGTGAGTGGCGGTGCCGGTTTAGGCGCAGTCAGGAGTGCGAGTGCACTCCTTTGTGATATACGGATCGAGGCACTTAACGCATCTGGGAGGAGCTGAGCAATTGGCCGCTGCGTCGCCATACAGCTGGTAGCGGTGGCATTGCCCGGGGTGCCCGCGAGGATTGGGACGCTCGACAGAGATATTCGAGAGTCCGCAGATTGTGCTGAAGATCTCCCTCGAGTTGGGAGTATGAGATAAAATAACTAATGCTAACGGAAAACGCCTACCGCGGTTGGAGTGCATCTTGTGCACTGCTTCAGCCGGGAAACCCTGGGACTTAAGATCCGCGAGGATTTCATCGTTTTCGAGCTCATACGGGACGCCCCGTAATACTGCATGAATCTTACGCTCCTCTGGGAGGGCGTAAGTATGGTAAGCGATTTGTTTAAGCGAGAGTAAACGAGTAAACGCGCGGAAGTCGTCGATAGTCGCGACTTGGATTTTAATAGTATCGCCTGCGTTATTCGCCTTGAGATAATTGATTTTGTGCTCTTTGCACAAGTTAGAAACCGCGGTCCAGCGCGCTTTCTCGCGGAGGAAAACGGACGGAGGAAGCTGAGGCTTAGGTGGGACGGGAGCGCAACGCGTTGCTGGCTTGGACGGACATTAACGGCGCAGGGGCGGGTGTTGAAGACACCGTTGCTTTCTTCGAACGCTTCTTAGAGCGTTTGGCGACTAATTGAAACGCGGGCTCAGGAGAGCCGGTTAAAGTAGCGGCGCTCGACGACGGTTCGGACGCGGAGTCGGAATCGGAGTCGCTCCCTGGAGCGGTACGCTTATGCCGCGACGCGTGAGACGACGTGACCGACGCGCAGTCCATATTGGATGGAACGGGAGACGCGGGAGGGCTGGTAAAGACCTGAGGGGTCTGGGAGTTGGTGGCCTGAGGGGCTGGGGTTGGGTCCTGAGGGGCCGGGGACGCGTTAAGCGCAGATAAGGCCTGCATGAATACCTCGTCAGAGATTGAAACGCCCGACGCGGCTAGCGCCTAGGTGAACGCTTTCGCGAAGTTAATTACGCTTTGCGAATCCATGGGAGGGGTTGAATGTTGGTATGAATACTAAGGAATGTATATTTAAGTATAAAAAAGATGCCTAAATTCCCTAAAATAAATCTAGCGAACCCTAGTGGCTAACCTCCCTACCAGTGGTAGGGGGGCTGGGGAAAATAACTTAAAACTAACCGTTGTTCGCCGAAGGCCGCTACCTAGAAACCTAAAAAAAAGGATACGCAGGTAAAGAGTTGACCGCGTTAGGGTCAATCTTTACCGACAGAAAGGACACATACACACGAAAATACACAGATTTGATAAAAATAAATATGAAAATAGGAGAAAAATAAATTAAAATAGAGAAGAGAAATAAAATAAAAATAAAAGGACTGGTTCAGTACAAATTCGTTGTCATCGTTAAGTATCCTTTGTACTGAAACCAGACTAATTACGCTGGGCACAACACTGCACTCAGCACAAGCACAACACAACTTAGCACAGCACTTTGAAGACTAAGGGGCTTAGTCACAAAGAAAAATCACACTTCGATAGCACTCAGAGGGAGTAGAAAAACCTTGAAAGCCGTAGCACGGAACCAACACGCTAAACTGTGACGTCAGTGGACTGAGCGCCACGGAATATCGGGAAGGGACCGATCAACGGAGAACGGGGTCTTGCACGTCCGTACCGGGCGGCGATCGGAGCGAGAATGCGAAACTCCGTGCACGTTTTTTATTTTTGTATGGAAGCATGCCAATTATTTTTTTTAATTTAATTTTTGATATCTATGAGACTTCAAAAACAATGTTTTTTGTTTAATATTTAGAGATTTTGTTTAATTTCGGAACAGTTTAAAAAAGTCCTTATTTTTTGAGACTGATAATTTGAGCTTCTTTGATTTGTTGGAGGAACTCAAATATTATAAAATTTTGTTATAATTTTTGTTTAGTTTAATAAGTAAAAAGAAGATATCAGATATGAATAGAGGGTTAAAGACAGTACTTATTTGATAAAATATTAAAAAAATACTTGGTCGATCTAGGATCATAATAAAGATTAGAAAGAATACAAAATAAAAGTAGGTAGGTATGTTCTTAAGCAGTTTCCATGATCTGCTGTTATTACCGGTTATCCAACAAACCTTTTAAGTTTTATTAGCGTAAAATGACATTCAATAAAAGGAGTATGGGTAAGAGTGTCCCCAAAGGTAGTATTACGGGAGTTGGTGTTTCTTGTAGTTCTATATGAGTTCTTTAATGTTTGTTCAGGCAGTATACTAAAATTAAATTTAAAAAAATAATTATAGCTTTCCAAAGTTACTTATTTATGCATTTGTGGTTCTTTTTCTAAGCACTTGCTCATTTTTTGCTATGAAATCTATTTTATTTAATCTACGAGTAATTAAAGCAAGTAATTTTGTTTCATATTTTTCAATTAACTGTATGTTTCTGACATGTTTTTCTTCTTCTAAGTTCTACATAATGCTCACGCATTTATTGTAATTTCTAAAGACCTTAACGCTTTATACCACTCGTCATGGTTACAATAACAATTGAAACCAGTTTAAATACAGCGGTATTCGTCTCGAATTCGTTGAAAAACACATTCATGTAGGTCAAAATCTTACGGGATATCACTTGCACCATTGCGAATATTTGTGTTAATGTGTTTTCAATTGCTCGTTCTAGCCGACCTGTATACGTTTACGGACATCAGTCGATCCTTGAACTGGTAATTTTGGATCCTTGTTGACTATTTCGTTTGTTCGGTGATTTTAATTATTGTTTAATAATGGATACACTACGTGAAAGTTCAAAAATCTTTGCTTTTTACGAGAGAAGTCATGAAAGCCAAATGATCATATTTTGGAGAGATTTTTATTATTACCTACTTTTCCAACGACGGTTTTGTAATCGTTAGAAGTTGATTTCGATATACGTATATATATATTCCAAAAATGTAATTCATATTAAAAATATTTCATCATACTTTTTTTTATATTCAGTTGCTGTTTTTTATTTAATATTATATCCTCATGGCGATCAAAGTGACTAAACATATTTATTTAGAATTGCAGTTTTCAATATTTTACAACAATCTCAAGAATTTACCACTTTATTACTATTAATAAATATTTTATTTACAATTCAGCACATGCAGATTATAACCTATGTAATTTTGAAATAAGCCTTTATACTTAGTTAAAGTTCGATAATATATTATTGATTCTTTATATTTTTACTACATCATGGTACAGCTTAAATAAAATAAATGTGCTTTTATTCATTTATTGATATTTCCACAGTATATGTGAAGTATAATTAACAATTCTATTTTGTTATACGTGTAAAGCAAATTACAAAAATAAAAACCAGCAAAAACATTTTTTTTTATTTTTTTTTTAAAAGAAACAAACAGTCATTCACAAAAAAATAATAAATATATGTGATTAATGTAGACCTATAGCTTCCTAAAATTTTTATACAACACAAAGAAAAAAAGAAAAAATGAAAGCAAACCAACATCCAAGAAATCATAGCTTAGTACAATGTAAAATTAAAGCTAAAAAGCTTAAACATAAAGCTACTTATTTTAATATTTAGTTGTTATAGTTATTTTATTATTTTATCAACAATTTCTTTATCTTGTTCTTAAATTGTGCCATTGTAGTGGAAAAGATATCTATTTCTATAAACTTACTGTTATACGATCTACAAGCTCGCCGAATAAATGAATTGTTTGTATAACATCTTGTACTAGTCGGTACATGAAATAGAGATTTCAGGCGACAACTTTTTTCGCGTCTGCGTGGTACCCTCAACATAATTTTGTGTAGTAAAGAAGGTGAAATAATCAGGTTATTTAAAATTTTAAATAAAATAGTACAATCGATGAAGTCAAGACGATCACTCAAGAGCTCTAGCCTATATCGGGCAGCTGAATGTTCGTAGTCTAGATAGCAATGACCCATTCTATAATCTAGGGTTTTAGTGAACTTGTTTTGTAATCTTTCTATTATTTCTATGTGGATTTTGTAAAAAGGGTACCAGACGCTACTTGCAAATTCTAAATGACTGCGGACATAACTGAAATACAAGAGTTTATATGTGCAAGACGATTTAAAACATTTACTTACTCGAAGTATAAAACCCAATTTTTTATACGCTTTATTCAAAATTGTGTCAATATGAGCGACAAACGTAAACTTAGCGTCAATTATTACCCCTAGATCTCGAATTTGATATACCCTGTTCAGAGTTTCATTGCCGAGCTCATAGTTGTAAATAATTGGAAATAATTTTCTGGTATAAGTTATTATTTGGCATTTAGAGTAATTTAAGAAAAGGTTATTATTTTCAGAATACAATTCAAACTTCTTTAAATCATCTTGCAGCAACTCACAATCACGTCTGTTACGAATAACTTTATAAATTTAAGTGTCATCCGCATACAGTAACATGTCTGAATGAGCTATACAGTTAGTAATGTCATTGATGTACAAAATGAAAAGCAAAGGCCCGAGGTGAGACCCTTGCGGGATTCCCGAACTAACTGTTTTATATTCAGACCGATACCCCCCCAACACTACAGCTTGACTTCTGTTCTCTACGTACGATTTCATCCAGCGAAGAAGATCACCGTGTATACCGAGTTCCCAAAGCTTCCTTAATAATGTATCATGACAAATTTTGTCAAAAGCTTTGGCAAAATCGGTATACACAGCGTCCACTTGATAGCCTAAATCCATCGCGTTTAGGATAACATCCGTGAAATGCAATAAATTGGTATCTACGCTTCGACCTCTATTAAAGCCATGCTGGTTGGGAATTATATAAGAGCGAACGTTTTCAAAAAGAGTTTCTGTTACGATCTTTTCCAAATTTTTCCAAAATGACATATTTTTGATATGGGACGGTAATTGACTATATCTTGACTGATAGGTCCTTTAGGTATCGGGGTTATGAAAGAGGTCTTCCAGATTCTCGGAACTCGCCCCTCGCGTAAAGAATTGTTAAATATAATTGTTAAAGGCAATTCTAATGTACGCGAACAAGAGTAAATTAAAATAGGGTGAACACCATCAGGACCAGTGCTTTTATTTTTATCTATAGATCTAGTTTTATGATGAATTTGTGCAGATGTTACTTCTAAGGAGTGTAAATTTATAAGAGCGTCCGCACTTAACGTTCCATTATCATAATTCGAAACGCTGGAATTTGATGGTACAAAAACTGAATGAAAATGTCGATTAAAAGCATTACAAATCGTTTCTCCGTTACTAATAGATTCGCCTTCATAATACATAGTATGGGGTAAACCTTTGTTTGATTGTATTGATTTTATGTAAGTCCAAAAGTACTTGGGGTCGGAGTTAATTTTTCCTTCAGCATATTGAGTATAGTTATTGTCGCATACTCTTTCCATTTTTATTGCACGTTTTCTTAGAACTCTAAAGGTGTCATAGTCTAAAGGATTACTATACTTTTTCCATAATTTGTGAAACTTTCGTTTTTCTCGAAGTAATTTTATTAGAGGTTTTGTGTACCAAATAGGTGTAGCGCTCGATGATTTCAACTTACGCATGGGAATAAATTTTGTAACACAGCTATTTAAAAGATCGTAAAATTTAGATACACATTCCTCTACGGCAAGTGAACCGAAAAATTCAAACCAATTAATTTTTGATAATTCTGAATTCATGTCAGAATAATTTCCAGCATAAAAATTAGGGTCTTGTTCTTGGGTTGCCCTTAGCTCCGGGACGTATTCCAAAGTGACATTAACTAAAAGTGAAGGATGGTGCGAGTCTTCCGTTGTTAATGCTGAATCCGTAAGCTTTACAATACATTCGCTGTTACTGAGTATCAAGTCCAGTATCCGCGAATTTGCATTACGTATGGTGTTGTACTGCTCTAAATTAGAAAAAGATATGAATTCATCTAATAGTTGTGACGAAAGAGAACCATTGGGCAGTAAATTAATTCCACGAGAACTAGTATTTATCCATTGTGCCTCGGATATATTAAAATCTCCACATACAAGAAAGACATCTTCAGGTCTGTCCAAAATAATTTGGCTCGTGGTATCAAAAAACGACATTAGCGCTTCACGATACCCCGGACCTTGAGATATATAGACACAGGCTAAATTTAAGCATTCACGAAAATCACCCACCCCGTTGAAAGATTGATAGGATCGGGTTGCCCGTGCCTTTCCAATCGGCATAGAAACCCATAGTGCCTCGGCAGCAGCGAGTGGCGGTACGGGCCAGTCGCGACGCACAGAGCACAGCTCGTCTAGCACGGCCACAGCCACGCCGCCGCCACGCGCTGCGCCACTCGCCTCGGCAGATCTATCAGCGCGATAAACTGTGTATCTATTATCAAAATATTCACGATTAAAAAAATCATCAGTGAGCCATGTTACAGTAATACATATGAAATCATATTCAGCCAGCCCTACTTTAGCTAGAAAATCGTGTGACTTAGTTCTTAACCCTCTCACATTTTGATAATATCCAAAAAAAGTTTTGTCAAGCATTGAAATAAAAAATATACCACCAAAAATATACAGAACAAATAAAATTATTATGCAGAGTCAATTTACCAGGCAGACACGAAAAACACCTATAAAACATATTAATTTTAAAACACTTAAATTGGATGTGATTTGTTACCATAATTACAATATGAAAACATGTAGGCACCAAAATAATAACACAGACAGAAACGATAATCACCATCAATACAGTACAGTGAAGCACGTTTGAAAAGCTTTGAACTCATTCCCAGATTTTAGGATAGAATGTAACTAAATTGTTTGTGCGTATACTTATAACTAAAAACAACAAGACATAGCGTAAAAACACGATTATACTAACAAATGATGCAAAACGGATCCTGTAATGTCATTTCAACTTTTTTAGATCACTAGTGCTGGAAATACGTACAGTGCCCGACTTATCATTCTTTCGCATAAGTATCTTACAAACGCGTATCCAGAGATAAGAGTATCCAAGTTGTATTTTTAGCTCTCGAGCGTGCTTAAGCAGCTGTTGTTAGCTGGAGTTAAGTGATCACCTACGTAAATATTGCTAGCCGGGCCGGCCAAGTTGATGTCAGCCGAAGAAATGCCGCGACGCGCGCGTACCGCAGATAAAAGTTGATCTTTACATAAACGTCTCGTGAATTTTACCACAATAGCTGGAATGCGTGACGTCGTTTTCACACGTTGTTGGGTATCTCTCTCATCAGTACCTTCAAACCGACGTACACGATGTACACTGTCAATATCTCTGTCATCTAACGTAAAACCAACTTTACTGCATATTGAATGCAAAATTGATTTTAGATTCTCTCCACTGGTTACTGGCACTCCGGATATCTCCACGTTATTCATTCTGGAATATTGGTCCCGCACATTATTGCTTTCCTCTAGACTCAAGATAGTATCCCTGGCCACGCTGAGGTCCGATTGTAATTTTGTGTACATAGACATTTTATTCTCTACCGTAGTAAGTCTATCCTCCATACTGGAAAAACGAGACTCCATCTCTGTCCATTTAGTATCCAGGTTTTTTATAGCTGTTGGAGCATTTTGTAGGTCAAGTTTTATGGTACAAAACTCATCTCTAAACCCCTTAATCTCCTGCAGAATGGTCTGGAATTCCGCAACGGACGAGGCAGAAGCTACAGTAACCGGTTTTACAGATTTTACAGAACGGCATTCAAGACAGCGCCACGCACCTTTTTTATCAGCACTCAGCTTTCTATAGCTGGTTTCAGCTATTCCGGCACATTCGTAATGCAACTGTCCATGACACTTACTACAAATCACGAAATCAGTAGCGTTATTTCCGCATTTTATGCAAATCATTTTCTATCCAGATGCGCAGTCGTGCAATTAAATCAATAAAATAATTTCGTTATATTGTTGAAAATCCGTCCCAATAATTAATATGAGCCCCACAAATCGGCAACACAAAACTCAAGATGACTTAACAATCATTCAGAGTATCCAGTTGTCAGAGTTTTTATAAATATTAGGAGGGTAGTTATATAAATCAATACGTTAGTAAACAATATCTTGTTGATGTAATTTCTTACTGTTCAGAAGTTTCCAAAGATTATTCGATTGTTTCACAGACTGTTGAACGCACCGGTTATACTTTTTGTAGATATAAACTTGGATTTAGCACAGTTTAGAGTTTTTAATATGAGAGCAATATTTTATCAATGTTGTCAATTCAGTGTTTCCGAATAACTTTAACATAACATAACATATATATATATATATATATAATATGCTCCTACAGATTTAGCGGTAAATTTTAATGTTAAAAAATCGGAATATAATTTTTATCGAACTTCACTTGGAAGTTCGTTTGATCTTCAATTCGATTTTGTTATAAATGTAAAGCAAATTACAAAAATACCAGCAAAAAGGGTACATTACATAAATACATAAAACTTAATTCTGATGATCATAACCATGAATTTCAAAATTCCGAATTTTATAACACCGAATCATTCAAATTTCCGATAATGAAAATTCCGTGTTTCATAATTCCTAATTTTTCTTTTTCGAAAGTTCAAAATTCCGAACGTTTATAATTACGAAATTCAATATGCTGAATTTAAAGATACCGGCTCATAAAATATCTGAATTAATAATAATCCGCAATATTATAAATAAGAATCCCGAATATCAAAACTCCGAATATCATTAGAAAATCAGTGGAAAAAATTTCCAGGTTTTATAATAATAATAAATTATAATCTTATTAATGAGATAATAAAAGAAATGGTAATAAATTTAAGTGAAGAGAAGATGATTAATGGCGAGCCAACAAAACTAAAATGAAGGAAATATATTGAAAAAGAAGACAAAATAAAAAAAATAATTATGAAAAAAAGGCTTTATGAACCATTACAGTTTTTGCAGTGCATAGGTTCACATTTAAAACTGTAAATATTATTTTTGAATGAATATGTAACTACACAAATATGCTTACGCAGTAGAATAAGTATTATCTGGCCGAGGCGATGTGCATTTAGTTGCAGCGCCAGTACGTACATTCGGCCGGTACAGTTAACACCTAACATGTAATTACTTGGAGTCAGAAATAAATAAACTACAGTGTTTGTCGGATCTTTTAA
Organism: Marasmarcha lunaedactyla; assembly: GCA_923062675.1. NCBI lineage: Eukaryota > Metazoa > Arthropoda > Insecta > Lepidoptera > Pterophoridae > Marasmarcha > Marasmarcha lunaedactyla. The sequence goes on along the minus strand of OV281367.1, from coordinate 7,503,016 downwards.
TTCAAGCAACCAATAGTATATACCTACCGATATATAAGTACTTAACAGTGGTGACCCCGACAATCAATTAGTACCGTGTCTTCATGCATTATGAAATATAAAGTGAAATCAAATAGGCGGAACCGGATGTACGTAAATCGGAGGTGGCGCAGATTACTGTTACCTCGCGTATACCTGATTTTTGGGAAGATCACCCTCGTACCTGGTTCATTCAGGTTGAGTCGGTGCTGTACAACCAAAAGTTATCGGACGCGGCGAAGTACCATCTAGTAATCGCCAAATTAGGTAAACATGTCGTGCAACAGGTTACCGATATATTGATCAAACCACCAGCAGAAGGCAAGTATGAGCTGCTCAAGTCAACCTTGCTGACAATTTATGAAGAGTCGGAGGCACGCCAAACCCAGAAGCTCATAGGCGAGATGGACCTGGGCGACCAGAAGCCGTCCCAGCTCTTGCGCCGCATGCGTGAATTAGCGAGGGATAAGATTAATAATGATACCCTCAATATCCTATGGCAGAACCACTTGCCAGCATCAGTTCGTGCCGTCCTCGTCGTCACAGATACAAAGGACCTGAATACCTTGGCCACCGTCGCAGACAAGGTTATGGAGACGGTGAGACCAATTAGCGTTGCTGAAGTTGGAACGTCCTCAGCATCTAACGACGCCATGTTAGCCGAGATTGCTAAGATAACCAGGCGTTTGGACATGATAACGAAATCTCATCACAGATCCAGGTCTCAGGGGCGTAACAAAAGCCGGACAAGTTCCAGATTTCAAGCCCGTCGAAATCCTACACCTCGTCGTACCCGTGAAGATTGGTTATGTTTTTACCATTTCCGGTACCAAGATAAGGCACGTAAGTGCATTCAGCCGTGTGCCTGGAAAAAAGGAGGGTCGGAAAACTGAAAGCCGTACAGCCAGCTGCTGTGGGCAGCTGTACAGGAATTTCCAATCATCGTCTATGTGTAGTAGATAAGTGTAGTGGTTTACGATTTTTGATTGACACAGGTGCGAACGTTTCCGTTTTGCCGTAGGACAAAGTGCAGTTTAACAACTTAAGTGAAAAGTGTTCTGACTTTAAACAGTTTGCCGCAAACGGAACTATTATAAATACTTTTGGAACAAAGACGTTAATTTTAAATTTAGGTTTACCTAGAGCGTTACAGTGGACTTTTATTATAGCTGAAGTACGCCAACCAATTTTGGGCGCAGATTTTTTAGCGCATTATAAACTTTTAGTTGATCTAGGCTCACGCAGGCTAATAGATGAAGTGACACAACTAGGCGTTTTAGCTACTATTTGTTACAGCGATGAACAATCAGTGAAAACGGTAGATAGATGTCATCCTTTTTACGATATTTTAGCAGAGTACCCTGATATCACCAAGCCTGTTTCGTTCAAGGAAAGCGCTAAGCATTCGGTTTACCATTTTATAGAAACCAACGGCCCACCTGTTCACGCGAAAGCAAGACCGCTCCCGCCTCATCGTTATACGAAGGTCAAGGAGGAATTTAGGGTTATGCAGCAGTTGGGAATTTGTAGGCCGTCGAAAAGTGCGTGGTCAAGTGCGTTACACGTAGTCCCGAAAAAAGACGGTCAGTTGCGACCTTGCGGTGATTACAGAGCGCTTAACGCTATAACAAAGCCCGATAGGTACCCGATTCCGAGGTTACACGACTTTACTTATTTATTAGAAGGGAAAACCGTTTATTCACGAATTGACATAAATCGTGCGTATCATTTTATTATGGTTAATCCGGATGACGTAGAAAAGACTGCTATTACCACACCGTTCGGATTATTCGAGTTTCCTCGTATGACATTCGGTTTGAGAAACGCTGCGCAGACTTTTCAGCGTTTTATGAACCACACGGTGCTACAAGGCTTAGATTTCTTATATACCTACATTGATGTTATATATATGTTTCTATATATTAATTATGTTTCGATAACCAACATTTTTTTGAAATAATGTGCCTCCCAAAATCTCTGAAATAAGTGCAATTCGGTTTTTATAATCAAGAAATTATAATAAATCGATGCATTGTTTCGTTTATTATTATTTCGCACAAGTTTATTACGTTTTTTTGTACCGAGTTATTTCTTGAGTATATAGGTTATGTAGTGAAATGCAAGTCCCTTTTTGGCGGTTCGCCGGCCGCTACAGCAGCACGCTCGCTGCATTATCTACATACAGACTAACTGCTCCTCCTCACTTCGCTAATTTTTATAATTTCAAAAAGTGCCTTATTAATTTTAATTTTTGTCACAGGATATTTTTTCTTATTTGTTACTATTTTTCTTACTATGTGACGTCAGGACTACAGATTACATACTAAATAATAGATAAATATTTGATGTCACGATTTGTGTTTTATTCCTAACTCTGTGGATAATTATAATACTTGAACCTTTACCTGAAATTAACAAAAATTTTTTTTTTATTTGCAAGACTACGGATTTATTTAAATCTGAAATTGTATATTCCGATTTTTGAAATTCCGAATTTCACAATCCCTAAGAGACTAAATTCCGACTATTCCGTTCTGGCGTTCTTGTTATCAAGTTAGACATACGCGTCAGACATACATCTAAACTACGCGTTTCGGTTATGTACATTGTTCCGCAACAAAGTTTTTTTTTACTATTGAGATTATAATTTTTAATCTTTACCCATTTTAGATACAAACTCTGAATGTTACCATTGAATTTTCGGAAAATTAAAATTCGGTTTACCATATTTAGGACTAGTAACTAAAAGAATTGTGTTTTTGAATAGTTGGAATTTAGTCCCTTAGGGATTGTGTAATTCGAATTAAAAAAATCGGAATATTCAAATTCGGAATTACGTAATCCGGAATTTTTGGGTGTTCCCCAGCAAAAAACGTAAACAAAATATGCTCCTACAGATTGAGTGGTAAATAAGTTTACAAGATTTGTAGAAATTGAAGTATTACCTATCTTTTTTTGTTCTGGTTTTTCAATGGGCTCCGCTACTCTTATTGTGACC